>JAQPPZ010016827.1:2745763-4118644 GCA_028583015.1 Wollemia nobilis
TTAAACCAAGGCAACGATACGTGAAAAATAGGCTATTTGAAGCAAGAATAACTTGCTAGACCTTTATACTGAATATTCTCAATGACTCGCCCTTATGTGAGAGAGACTATAGGTAAATGAGGATAATGATACGTGGAACATAGCGATTATTTAAAATATTTGGGCCAAATGGGTGGTGCCTTTTTTTATTATGTATGGTTGTTTGTGAGTGATATTTTGAATTGTATTTGCAACTATATCATGTAGTAAATGCTCCAGTAATGAGGTGTAAGCAACAAACTTCAAAGTCCAAGAGAGTGCCACAAAATAATTTTTCCAGCAATCTATGCTAAGTATCACCTCCCAGCAGTAGCAATCACCTCCTTTATGCAGAAATACAAAAAATAGTAGAAGTAGTGGAGATTGCAATTCAACAAATTGAGACACATGAAGAATCCCCCCCTTTGATTGAAGTCGTTAAGAGTAGGTGCAAGAAGCAGCACCACAAAAAACAAACCCCCCCAAAAGATATTTTATTGATGATTTTACAAGTAAACTCCTCACTTAAGTTGCCTTTATAGAATAGGCAGAGAAACAGTGAGAGGAGCTCAAGAAAAAATCTATTACAATGCTTTTGAAATTGCCAGAAAGAATTTTATAGAGTTGATGTGAGCTCACTTTCAGCAAAATATGAGCTCACTTACATCAAATATCACTCCACTTATAGTAAATATATTCAATAGCCCTACTCTTATGAAAATAGTTCATAGGTGACTAATGAAAACACACTGCTCTCGAACCTAGAACAGTCTACCTCCAGTCTGACGATATGCTTTAGCATGCTCTAATATTCCAATCACAGTCTCTCCTTAGGTCTTTTGCAGTTGACTGTAGTAGTCGCTTTCAACTCCGTGCTCAATATGGAAAAATGTAATTGCTTCCAACTTTATGTAGCCCCAATATTTGAAGATGGCACCACCAAAAAAATGAGATACTGAGCTACGTCAAAAAGATACGAGGAGACGCTATGTCACATATCTTTTTAGAAAAAAATAGCAGCATGAGGAGATGTTGCTTCATAGAGCTTCTAAAATGAAAATAGCAGCATGATAGCAGCTTCAAAGCGTCACTCCTCACTGGTTTCTCTGTATAGAAGACTCCTTGCAAAATAAAATAGTAGCGCAATAATATTTGTTGTACTTTATCACCCAAATATTAGCATATGAGGCACTTAGGATGAGGAGAAGACTATTATTATAGCTTGGAGTTTGGTGCACTAAGAAGAAATGTCATCCATGACTTTCAGAGATCTGAAGCAAACAACTTGATGCCAAGAGATAGTATGAGAGGTGAAGCATTAGGATGGGTACCAAGGTAGTGGCGTTCGGGTGAAGAGAATGCTTAACACTGCAATTAGGACTGGAACATCATGCTAAGATTTATAGAGGATGAACAACACACAAAATTGAGTGAGTAGCACATGTGCTAGCCAAAAAAAAATGATGGATGGACACCAATGTAACTAGCACATATGGCAGCCAACTACGTCACAATACTTCACGTGCAAAGTGATATCCGAGGCAATGTGAGCAAAATTCAAACAACCACGGTGCCAGAGTTCACAATGCTCTACATGCCAAGTGAGATCAGAGGCGAGGTGAGCGAAAGTCAAACAGCCATAGGGCCAACATTTTGATGAAGCCCGTAGGAAAAAAACAAGGCACACTTGAATTTGAGAAGAAGATATCCTAAGAGAAAATAATCAAAACTTGTGGACAAAAAAAACGTGCACCACACTAAAACATGAGCTGCACAGTCTCGAGTGGAGAGCTAGATGTCATGGGTGCACTATTTAAAAAAAAAATTGACATCATGAATACCTTGCGTAGACGAAAAAGTATGCCTAATATGATATGAATCATGTCATGCTTTGTAATTGTATTATACCATATAGGTATATTTACAATATTATAATATCATATGCACTTTTGATTATTTCAAATGAAAAATATGGCTTGAAAAGTCAACAACAATTTAAAATAATGATAGTCATGCTTGAGAAATCGTACGTAGGAGGCAAGAGTATGACAATTATTTTTCAACAAAATAAAATAAATTATTTTGTTGAAAACAAAAATTGAGTGACTTATGGATAAAAAGTATGACTACATTAACTTTAAGAAAGTTGAGTTAGTCAAAAAAACTATCCAAAGAAAGTGAACAAACTCTTTGAAAACCTGAATGTATGCAAAATCTAGCCTAGCTCTGGTACCATGTAGAAATATTGATACTATATATGCAAAGCATTACTGAAAGATCAAAAACTGATCGATTATTCCATGGAATCAACTTTGTATAAATAGCAAAGTTGATCAATGTGAGTCGTTCGATTACAACAACTCAACAAATCTAAACTAGTCTAAACTAAGAGTTCACCTGCCTCATGGAAGAGTGGTAACTCAAGTTAGACTATCCTAGTAGAACTTAATAGAACTAAAGATTTATTCTAACAAGAGAACTCGAAACTTTAAAAATAATCACACGCTTCACACTTCACATTAAATAGTAGTGGTTGGATTTCATCACCAACCATTGCTTGAGATTAGGTGATAGTGGCTTTCATCTCCATCCATCAATATCTGCCCCTAGACACCTTAGATTACCCTCGAGCAAACTTGCTGGATTTCATCACCAACAAGAATCTTGTTGCCCCATCCAAGCCATAGGATTCATCCCATTTAATTCATATTAGCACATTGAAACACACAAGATCAAAATCTAATAAAATGAATTCACATTAAAATGATATAATCAATGAATGAGGTAAGACATACTTGTTGAAAAAATTAGCATTGATTGTTTATTTTTCTTGTGAAATTTTAATTTTATGTTTCACTTTACTGCATAATCTGTATTTTGGTTTAATTTCTTATGGTATTAACAAGAAAACAAAAGAAAACATTAAACCAAAACACCACATTCCATGTTCACACATATCATATTCCATATTCCACATTCAATATTTTATTTAACATATTTCATGTTTACCACATTTTGTGTTCACACATTCCACATTCACCATTTCATGTTTAATATTCCACATTCCACTTTCACCATCACCATTCCATGTTTACACATATCATATTCCACATTCCACATTCAACATTTCATTTAACACATTCCATGTTCACACATTCCACATTTACCATTCCATGTTCACACATTCCATATTCCACATTCCATGTTCACACATTCCATGTTCCACATTCCATGCACAACATACACTTGAGAGCATTCTATGCATAATTCCTTTTATATATATGTATATATACATGGCTAATACACAAAAACATTGCATTTCATTTTACATATTGTATTTTACACCTTACATTTCACATTTCATTATACACATTCCATTTCACAAATTGCACATCATACATCCACATTTCACATTTCATGTTAGGGATCATTTATTTAGTTCAAATATTAATTGATCCAATAAATTTATGTTTCCTTAATCAGGGGCACATTCACAACATCATCCATTTTATTGCATCATTCCACCAAGTCAAATTGTCATTTGCCTCCATATATTCATAATTCCTAAGTGTTTTCGGTCACTCAGCCACTCCTAGTGTTTTAAGCAAACCACACTTACATGACGAGTTCTTTTGAGGACCATTACACATATACACTAAGAAAATCTTGAGTTTATGAATTGAATCCAAAAAAAATCTTGAACCAAACACAAATTCATGTCTTAAAAACATCTTGTATCAAAGAGGGATAACACCATCCTTGGTATGAACCTCAAAGTGAAAAGGATAATCCTTGCTAGTCCCATCATGCAACATAGTCCACAAAAATAGTGGTCTTAACCACTATCACAATTGCTTCCAAATTCAAAATATAGAGTAGCAAGGATATGGTACAATTCTCATCACCTTTAGGTTGAGAATATGATTCCCCAAAGCTTTAAATATTTTACATCACACACCACTAATCATTAGGTTGTAAGTATCATACTACATTTCCAGTCAGACGGTTAGGTAGTCATCCCCAAAATCTACAAGATCAAAATCCTTTAACTATGGATTTAGCCTTCATCGAAGATATAAACGCTTGACTGGTAGTGGAGTATGCTCATGCATGGTGACATGTCTCTTTTAAAAGAGACCTCTAACCACACATAAGGACAAGCTAGCTTCTTGGTTTCATCCATAATAGGTTTACCCAATTTACTCAAGATGAGTTAATGAACTCACTTGCACACACATTGGTTCTTGATTGCCTCGATTCATTACCATACTCTTGATTTGGTAAATGAACTCATTGCACATACATTTGGTCCTAAAGGAATTAGGCAGTTTTAGTGAGTTTTTTTTATGCCACTAGTATGTCTTAGTCACTGCAAAATAGTCAATTTTCTATATCAACATCCATATCTTCTTCTATGTCAACATTCATGTCATTTCATGAGTCATCCACCTCATATGACACTAATTTTGGTTCCCCTAATTAAAAAATAATGCTAGAACATGACAAGCAAAATCTAAACTATGAATGATCATTAGAATATTTGCATTCCATACCTTGCATTAATCATCCATAACATATCATATGCATTAATTATCCATATACACATGCATCCACAACAAGCATTCACATAAAATCATATAAGAAAAATCCATGTATGTATATATATATATATATATATATATATATATATATATATATATATATATATATATATATATATATATATATAATTCGTATATGCAAATATCGCTAGAAAGTTCAAACAACATTACAACTTGGGGGTGTTCAAGGTATCACACCTTCCCCTCCATCAAGCAAATAAGTATAAAACTTGAGGATGTTCAAGGTATCACACTTTCCTCCCAATAAAACAAACAAGCATACAACTTGGGGGTGCTCAAGGTATCACACCTTTCCCACCAATTCAACAAATAATTAAATCACACATACACCTCACATCATCAACACATCAATTGCTAGGTTCAAAATATTACGTTATTTTCTCAAAGGTTGCACTCTTTACCTCGTATTCACATCAAAAACATCCATTTCTAGGTTCAAAATATTACATTATTTTATCAAAGGTTGCACCCTTTACCTTGCATTCGTTCCTTTTCATAAACCCCTTCATCTGTTAGGGCAAAGAACAAACACATTAATCAGATTTTCCCCATTTCAAAAACCCCTTCATTTGTTAGGTAAAACAACAAACACATTCATCGCATTTTCCCCATTTTATAAACCCCTTCATCTATTAGGGCAAAGAACAGACACATTCATTGCATTTTCCCCATTTCATAAACCCCTTTATCTGTTAGGGCAAATAACAGACATATTCATTGCATTTTCTCCATTTCATAAATCCCTTCATTTGTGGGGCAAGAAATAGACACAATCATTTCATTGTATTTTCCCATTTCATAAACCCTTCATCTGTTAGGACAAAGAACAGACACAATCATTTCATCACATTTTTCTCCATTTCAAAACTCCCTTCATCTGTTGAGGCAAAGAACGAACACAATCATTTCATCGCATTTAGCCCATTTCAAAAATATCTTCATCTGTTGGAAAAAATAACATACACAATCATTTCATATCATTTTTCCCATTTCAAAAACCCTTCATCTGTTGGGGTAAATAACATATACAAGTACAAGTGAACCTTGTATTTAGTGATTTATCCTAGTCACCTGGCGGTTGTAGCGACTAGTTATCCATGTAATTTGGTAGGATGGGTAGATCACCATAAGTACACTTACATTATCAAACCCCTTCATCTGTTAGGGTAAAGAATAGACACATTCATCGCATTTTTCCCATTTTAAAAATCTCTTCTTATGTTAGGGCAAATAACAGACACATTCATTGCATTTTCCCCATTTCATAAATCCCTTTATTTGTTAGGCCAAATAACACACACATCAATTGTTTTTTCCCCATTTCATAAATCCATTCATATGTTAGGGCAAAGAACAGACACATTCATCACATTCTCCCATTGTCAAAAATCCCTTCATCTATTAGGGCAAAAACAGACACAATCATCACATTTTTCCCCATTTCAAAAACTCCTTCATATGTTAGGGTAAATAACAAACACAAGTACAAGTGAACCTCATATTTAGATGTTTATCCTAGTCACCTGGCAGTTGCAGAGACTGGTTATCCATGCAATCTGATAAGATGGACAAATCACCATAAGGACACTTGCATTTTACAAAATACCTTCATCTGTTGGGGAAAATAATAGACACAATCATTCATCGCATTTTTCCCCATTTCAAAAATCCCTTCATCTGTTGGGGCAACGAACAGACACAATAATTGAATTGAATTTTTCCATGTCAAAAACCCTTCATTTTTTGGGGAAAAGAACATACACAATCATTGTATTTTCACAATCATTGTATTTTTCCATGTCATAAAACCCTTCATATATTGGGGCAAAGAACAAACACAACCATTGCATTCAACATCATCAAATTCCTTGGCACTTTACAAGTGAACCTTGTATTTAGTGGTTTATCCTATTTAACCTAGCGGTTGTAGCGACTGGTTATCCATGCAATTTGGTAGGATGGATAGATCACCATAAGAACACTTACATTATCACAAACCCCTTTTATGTTGGGGCAAAAATAGAAGAAATCATCTATGGTTCCACAAAACCCCTTCTCTATTGGGACAAAAACAGACTTAATCACTTGAATCCATATATTCCAAATTGTAGTTTACCTCCACAAAATCACTCCACATTGCATCCATCAATACATTTCTCATCATCACATCTTCTTGTCACCATCAAATCCATCAACAATTGCATTTACATTAAACATTTTCCAAGTTCACCTCGAAATTCAAGTGAACCTTGTATCTAGTGGTCTATTCTATCTTCTTGGCGATTGCAATGATTTTTGTCCATGCAATTCGTTAAGATGAATAAATTACCATAAGGACACTTGGCCATCTTCATCATCTAATATCTCATTTTTTGAAAATAAAATCATTTTTGGTACTTCACCTTTCTGGTGAGACTATTCCAAGACCAATTTGCTCAAAATTTGGCATTGATGGACTTGTTCGTGGGGACATAGTGACACATGAAAACCTCTCATTTACTACAGGTACTTAAAAACATTTTTAAAATTTTCAAAAATTTTGGAGGTCATTTTTGTAATTTTAGGGCAAAAATTCTAGAGGCCATAACTTTTGCATATGAAAAAATTTTAAAACCTTTTTTTTAAATGGCACAGTTTTTTGAGATCTTTGTATTAGTAGCATTATTTTTTTCATAGCTATATGCATATTTATATTTTGGCAAAATATTTATGTATCACCTTGTGCTCTTGTTGAGTGATCAAAATTATGCTACCTAGGAGATCAAGATTGCAGTTTTACTCCAAAGCAAGGGGTTACTCAAATATATGAATGGGGATCCCTATGATACTAATAATGAAGAAGTGAGGTATCTCTATAGAAATAAGAAGGATAAGGCTCATAGTGTCATAGCTCTTCATATTGAAAATGTATATGACACCTATGTTAGTAGCACCATGAACCCTAAAGTGTTTCTTGAAAAATTTTAGGTGTTGTGTGATCAAATTAACTCCACATAAATTAGTAGATTGGAAGCTAATATTATAACCTTGTCTAGGGACTCATTTGAAATTGTTGATGAGTATATTAGTCAACTCAAGAAATTGTAAGAAGACATTTGAATTGCAAGATGACTACCTAAGGAGAGAAGAGGACATGAAGTATTGGAGAAGGAAAAAAACATTAAATTGTTTAATATTATCTTCAAAAATGTTTCAGAAACTTATGAGATACTTGTTGTCTTTAATATGCTTTGTATATACTTTCTCGACTCTCTTACAACACCAATTGATGAGGTATTTAATTACTTTTTGCATCATCAAGGTAGAAGAAATAGACTGGAGGGAAAGTCTATTTTCAATCAAGCTCACCCAAAGAAAGCTATTGCTAAATGTTAGCATGACAAGAAGCCAAAATAAAATTAAAAGAAGCCCAAAAATTCCTTCAATAAGCCTACTTGTGAGTTTTTAAAAAAGGATCATCCCAAGGTAGAGTTTTGTAGGATTTGTAGAACATGTGCTTATACTGAGAGGGGGGTGAACAGTATAATATAAAAATTTTTCTCAAATAGTAGCATCAACATTAATAAAGCAGTAAATATCACACAAATAATCACACACATGAGAGACATCATTTTTAACGTGGTTCACCCAATGTGGGCTACCTCCACAAAAAATATTTCTTCTAAATATTTCTCAAATAATCTCTTGGGAATCCTTCCTAATTACAATGTTTATGGATCTCTGTCCAAAGGAGATGTTGATTCCCTAAATCTCAAGTTCATGGATTTCTTCCATAGGAGAACTCTTTCCCTTCTACTCTGGCTAGTGATCTTCTAGAAGACTCTGTCTCTTTGCTGCAATGACTGGTGGATCTCTCTCCACTTGAAGACTCCTCACTCAGATCTGTCTTCAATTGTCCTGGTTGTTGGATACCTATCCACTGAGACTCTGTCCTCTATACCTTATCACCTTCAAAGCTCTATCAATAGGTTCACTCAAAACCTCCTCAAATATGTTCAATAGGCTCACTCAGAACCTGCTCAAATATGCTCAATAGGCTCACTCAGAACCTACTCAAATCTGCTCAATAGGCTCACTTAGAATGTTCTCAAATATGCTCAATAGGCTCACTTAGAACCTACTCAAATCTGCTCAATAGGCTCACTCAAAACCTACCCAAATCTACTCAAAAATCTCACATAGAACTTGTCCCAATCTGCTCAATATGTCCTCTCTAGGACTTGCTCAAATCTGCATAGCAAGCTTTCACAAAAGCTTACACAAAATCAATCCACAAGCCTTCTCAAAGACTTGCCTCAAATCAACTCAACAAAATCTCAAATCAATCTCATAGAAGCATAAAGAGAATTGTTAGAGACTCAATATATTCTATACTCAAATCCTAATCTCAATTCAAAGCAATCTCAACTCAGCTCAATATTATAGAAGCATAAAGAGAATTGTTAGAGACTCAATATGTTCTATACTAAAATCCCAATCTCAACTCAAAGTAATCTCAACTTAGCTCAATCTTAACTCAATATCATAGAAGCATAAAGAGAATTTTTAGAGACTTAGTATGTTCTATTCTCAAGGTTCAATCTCAACTCAATCAGAATATAGAATAGTTTGTTTCATGGAACTTGAACAACTACTTCATGCAACCACTTGACTAGGCTCAATCAACTCTACTCAACCAATCACTTCAAGAAACAACTCTTTCTCACAAACCCTATTCCAAGCATGAATCAACTAACTCAAAATATTTCTAACAATGCTCAACAACAAATCTTACATAACAATGATACTCATGTTCTTTTCTAACTCAAGTACAAGTTCTTTGCATCACCCATTGGCTTCAATAACAATGCTAATAAGACAAGGTTTTAATCACAACTCTCAATTCAGAAAACCTTGAAGCATAAACTCAAAGTACTTCACTCAACCAATGGTCTAAACAACAATGCTTATCAAATAAGGTTTAATCACAACTCACAATCTAGAAAACCTTGAAGCATTAACTCAACCACTTTCGAAAAGGAAACCCTAATCAAATCCTTTTCACTCCAAACTTAATTTTCAAAAATCAACCACCCAAATAAAATCAATGGAGAATATTACTCATACCTTTTTGATGCCTTATGATTTGTCCACTAAATTTGTCACACTCAACACACTTTCTTTTTCAACTCTTAACAAGGGTTAGATATCTTGAGTAATAACACAACAATAATATCCAAATAACACCTTATTACTCCTACTTTATTTTAACATCCACCAAATTTCTTTTTTAAAAGAAAACCCTTACTCAAAATAACTTTCACTAAAAATAACTTTATCAAAAACCCTTATTACTCCTAACAATTTCAAAAATCATAATTAAAAATAATTCACAACTCAAACAACCACCATGACCTTAATCCCTAAGGTTACTCAACAAATCAACTAATGAAGCACTTTTACCCCTTATTACTCCACCTTGGGAAATCCAAACAAAAGATTAATAAAAACCTTAATACCTGCCTCGAGGGGAATCAGACCCTCGTCTTGCTCCAATGTGAATGCCCTAGTCGTGGCCAAGTTGTCGCACGAGCTATGACCTCATTGGTGAAAAAGAAGCACCACCCGCTTCTTATCCTTCACCCTCTTCCACCAAGAAAAAAGTATGTGCCTTGGGCACCTCAACAGAACAAATTCAAAAACAATGTTTGCGGGAATCGAATGCACAACCTCCTTGTCACCAACACCTTTGCACAATCCAAGCTACCACTAGGCCATGCTACCCAATGCATTTTGGGAAGTGGTCGTTGTCTCCCTTTAATGTTCGTTGTGTCACTTAAACAAAAAATACGAGCTCTTTTTCTTTGCAAATACCAAGCGCAAATATCAACGAGCAAGGATGATTGAATTAAAAAATTCAATGGCATATTTATATGCCTTCCCTTTGCTTTGGAAACGTTGGCCTTTTTGAAACTTCCTTCATGACGTTGGCGGATAAACTTTTAATTTTAATTTTAAAATTTAAATTAAAATTTTAAATAAATTTAAATTTAAACTAAATATTTAAAATTAAATATCTCCATCATCGGGGCACCTTTTTCGATGAAACGAAAAACCAACTTGGGTTTTAAGAAAAACCCATTTCAAATCTGCCATCCATGGTTTTAAATAAAACCTTTAAAATTAAATTTCTCCATCATCGGGGCACCTTTTTCGATGAAATGAAAAGCCAACTTGGGTTTTAATAAAAACCCATTTCAAATATGTCATCCATGGTTTTAAATAAAAACCTTTTGCAAAGCTTCCCTTGAAGCTCCTTTTGGAACCAAATGCCATGCATCCCTTATTGAACCTTTGATCAAAAACCTTTGCTTCTCATGAAGCTCTTTGTGAAACACAAACATAGTGCTTACTTACATAGATCCTTTTAACATCAATGACAACTCTTAGCTTAGGGACTCAAAATATCCAACAGGATTCAAATTAAGAAACTTGATGAGGCAACAAGAAATATTTGTGTTAATATTTCTCTCTTCTATGCACAAGGTGAGGTCAATTTTGATGGAGAAACCTCACAAACACATGTAGTGTTTCATTCCACATATTGGACATCTAATCCCTCACATTAATGGATTATATAATCAAGGGAAACTAAGCACATGATGAAACATAAACATCTCATGTAGGGTTACAACAAAGCACATTCAATGAACATGTTGCGATTGAAGACGATTCTTCATTACAGGTTGTAGAGGGTGGAGACATCAACATTGGATATTTATATTTTTATGAGGTACTTCATGTTTCTAATGTTGGATTTTTTTTATTTATCATATTACTCATACAAATTAGAAGGTAGAATTTTGACTTGATAGATGGATAATTAGGGATATTGACAATGGGTTCAAAATTGTTGCTTTTGGATATTGTGATGAGACTAGATATATGTATAAGTTGGCAAAAAGACTAGCCTTTGTTGCCCTCTCCTCTAGGAAGAAAATATTTGTTGTTGTGGTTACTCATGTGGATAATAAAATTTAAAAATGGCATCATAGGCCTGGGCATCTCAACTATGGATATTTGAGATGCATGAGTCAACATCATATGTCCATTGGGCTTCCACATATATCCCCTACAAGTGGTGCATGTGAGGGATGTATTATAGGTAGGCATCATAGGGATCCATTTCCAAAAGGGATTGTAAGGTGAGCCTCTCATTCCTTGGAGATCATACATAGTGATATTTATGAACCTATGTGTAGATAGGGAAAAACTTCCTTTTCCTCTTAAAAGTATAATTAATGTCAAGCATGCGCAAGGGAGATTTGCTGGAATCTCTGCTTTCCCACTTGAGGATCTCTTTCCAAATGAGACCTCGATAATATGGATATTCTCAACATGATTAGACCCCTACTCAATATTTTTTCTCACGCCTTGTAGAATTTGACGTTGTGCTCGTTTGATTAGTGTTTTATATGGGTTTATACAAAGAAAACACCTAAGGTATTTGGATTATCTATCTTGACTATTTTTTGAGCCTAATAGTTATTTAAAATCTAGAAATGAATATCATCTAAATGCATTCTAAGTTTATATCACACAAGTGCAATAATACAAGAGCTATCTTATATGCCTTTTGAAATTTGATGAGTTAACTAAGGAGATTTTGATATGTCCAGGTAAAACAAGAGAGGATGCAAGAAGATAAATCTAGCCTAAATGCAACTAAATGATTTTTAATTTCTTTGCCTAAGTACTTAAAAATAAGTAAGAAACTAATATTCAGTCTAAGGTTATTTGATTGACTGATTTAGATGTGAATTGTAAAGCAATTAGGATTTTACTTAGTATTCCTTAATACCCAAATGAAATATGATTTACAGGTGCAAAACAAAATAATACAAAAGTAAAACATAGAGAAATAAAAGTTACAGAGCTTAAGGAATACCTAGTGGTAGAATCACCTCTTTTGGAGCCTTTTGCCAAATTCAATATTGAACTTACCAAATTCGTAGCCCCTACAAATTTGGTTCTAATTGGGGATAATTTGGTACCTACACAAGTTAAACAAAAAACAATTAGGTTTTCTAATTTAGGAGGTCTATTTGAGAGTTGGATAGGGTAGAATACTTGTCTAAACAGTTGATCAGACCCCTTGTTGAAAGAAATTTTGAGTTTTCTTACCTCTTGGAGTGGAAATTTAGCTTTTACCAAATTCACCACTAGGCTTACCAAATTTGCCACTCATGAATTTGGTCAATGGCGAATTTGGTTTTGTGTATTCCAGAGAGCCAAATTAACCAGTGACTATGTAGGGTGGTGAATTTGGTCTGAATACAATATTTGGGTAGTTTTGAAGGCTATTTTGGGTGGATTTTGATGGAATTTTACAATGAAAAGTAAGTATGATATTGCTAGAGGGATTTTGTAGGTTTTTAACTTACAAAATCATGGATCTAAGCTACAAAATCATGTAATTTGATGACTAATTTCAAGATATATGTAGAAAGAGTGAAAATGAGAAATATGACTAGAATTTTGATTAGATGGGGATGCAAAAGAGTGAAAATGTGTGCAATTATGTTAGGAATGATGTAAGATAGATAATCTAACTTCTAATTAAAGAAAATTAGCATTAAGTAATGAAAAACCAATGAAAATGCTAAAATATGAAAGTGTTGCCCAAAACTTAGAAATCTACAATAGTGAGTAAGAAAGGGAAGGATATTGCAATGGGAAATGCTTGAAGGTTACCAAGTGATGAGATAACAAGGTAATAACAATATTGTATCTTCAACACCCTACCTTAAGATATGAAAGAAGAATGATATATGATTTGTAATGTAAAACTACATGTAATGCATGAAGAGAGATTGCTAAAAGAAACACTATGTTGAACTTAAGCCTGCAAATGGAAGAAGTATTAGATTAAATGAACATGGAAGGAAATGGAAAAGTTAGTATGCTACCAATATAAATAATATGACTATAAATAAAAGGAGAGTAAGTGTCAGGATATGTTAATATAACAAGGAAATGCAATAAAACCCTACAAAAAAAAGGATTATGATTCAAATATGGATGACAAATGCATGTAAACTAAAATAGACCTGCAAAAGAGATGTTAGAAGCTAAATGGATAATATATGCTTGAATAAAAGGCTGCAAAAAAAAAATTATATGGATGCAAATAGATATTAGAACCATGCAAAAGGAATTAGAAGCATAAAATGTAGAAATGCCAATAGAAAACTCAAGTTAGCAAGGCTACAACCTAGAGGACAAATGCAACGTGAAGCAAGGAGAGAAGGAAGATGTTGGGAGAGCTATCTTCCTTGCCTCCAAGGTAACCTCCTTACCCCAAAGTCCTCCTTGCCTTGCTTGGCTTACCTTCAAAATGCTTGAAAATGCTTGGAAATGAATAATGCTAAAGAAGAAGAGCTAGAAGAAGAATGCTAGAGAAATCTTGGTAGAGTGTAATTACTCTTAAATATCATACCAAATGCCTACCCAAGCGTCTTGTTAAATAGGATTTAGAGGAAGGATTAGGGGAAAATTAGTTAAGACCAAATTTAAATCTATAAATCTGGTGCATTTATAGGGCATGTGAGGTCAGAGCAAGAGGTGGGGAGAAGGAATCCATGTGCCTCTGTCACATTTTTGAGATATTTTTTATTGTTAGCCAAATTCACCACTACTCGACCAAATTATCCACTGGTGAATTTGGTGGCTTTGAGTGGTGATTTTGGTCAAAAACCAAGTCTGATTCTTCAAATTTTAAAATTTGGATGTTTACCATATTTGCCACTAAGCTTACCAAATTCACCACTAGTGAATTTGGTAAGGAGTGGTAAATTTGGTAAAGTTGATTTTGATTGTTAGGATTCATATTTTGAAGGTTTTCCATATTCACCAATGATGTTTCCAAATTTTCCAATGGCAAATTTGAGTGGTAAATTTGGCACTGCCATTTTTGGCACTAGTGAAAATTTTGGCACTGGCCTACAAGTTTTGTTTTACAGTTTTAGACATCAATATGTGTCCAAGTATAGGCATATTTATACTCATTGGAAAGCTCTTTTTAAGCCTAATATTGTGGTGGTAGTTTTGTGAATTTTTGAGATGATTTGATAGGTCAAAATATCTTTCAAATATGACCTTACTTTTTAGGGCTATAAACACCCCAAATTTGGGTATGAAGATGATTGATTTGATTTGTTTGATCAAAAGGCTTGTGAAGACAAGGCAATTGATGAGATTTAAGAAGCTTAGAAATTGATGAAACATGCCAAATTTGATGTCCAATTTGGCATGATTAGGGTGTCCTAATGAGGTGTTATTTTTGGCTAGGTGTGTCAAAATTGGGTGTCTACATTTTACCCCAGTTTTGATGTGATGTTTGTGAGATTGTGTCAAAATTTAAGTAGTAAAACTTAATTTTGACATTGTTATGCATTATTGTTGCATTGATTTGCCGATTTGAAGAGATGATTGTGATTGCATCTATTTTACCTTTTTTTTATGATGTCTAAAAAGTTTACCTCATATGAAAGAGTTACCCCATGGATGCCCCCTTGAGAATTATCATCAAATTGATGATTTGGAGAGAGTTCTCAAAGAAATTGAATTTAATGATATGATGATTTTATTTTATTTTTGTAATATATTGATGTGTTGATATTGTATGATGTATTTGACTAAGTGATGGTAGTCTTGATTGATTGCTTAGTGGTGGTCTTGTAAACCATGATGATGATCAAATGCTAAGGGAGGGCAGTTACCCTGTTGAGAGATGTATTGAGTTCTGAATGATAGATAACCATTCAGATGTATGCTATGAGCGATGGTCTCTAGACCTGATAGAGAAAATGCTCATGTGTTTTGGGATGTGATATCCCTTGCATGTTTTTGTAAGAGGAAACATCATCTCATCATGTCTAAATAGTGGCCTATGGAGCCATATGAAGGATAAGTATTTAGGCCATGATGAGGTACCTACAATATGTACATGGTGTATGTATGTTTTCTTCTCATCAATGTTTAAGTGATATCCTTGATAGCACTTAACTACGTAGATGAGGTACTTGTAATATATACATGATATGTATATTTTCTTCTCATCAATGTTTAAGTGATATCCTTGATAGCACTTAACTATGTAGATGAGGTACCTATAATATGTACATGATATGTATGTTTTCTTCTCATCAATGTTTAAGTGATATCCTTGATAGCACTTAACTGCATAGATGAGGTACTTATAATATGTACATGATATGTATGTTTTTTATCATTAGTGTTTAAGTGATATCCTTGATAACACTTAACTGTGTAGATGAGGTACCTATTCTTCATCAATGTTTAAGTGATATCCTTGACTAAGGAGTGGGCACTTAACTACGTAGATGAAGTATTTGTTTCTCATCAATGTTTAAGTGATATCCTTAACTAAGAGTCACTTAACTGCATAGTTGAAGTATTTTTTCTTCATCAATGTTTAAGTGATATCCTTGACTAAGGAATGAACACTTAAAATGTGTAGATGAAGTATTTATTTCTCATCAATTTTTAAGTGATATCCTTGACTAAGGAGTGGTCACTTAACTACATAGATGAGGTATTTGCTCTTCATCAATGTTTAAGTGATATCCTTGACTAAGGAGTGGGCACTTAACTACGTAGATGAAGTATTTTTTCTCATCAATGTTTAATGATATCCTTGACTGTGTAGATGAGATATTTTTCTTTTCATCAATGTTTAAGTGATATCCTTAACTAAGGAGTGGGCACTTAACTATGTAGATGAAATATTTTTATTTCTCATCAATGTTTAAGTGATATCCTTAACTAAGGAGTGGGCACTTAACTACGTAGATGAAATATTTTTGCTTTTCATCAATGTTTAAGTGATATCCTTAACTAAGGAGTGGGCACTTAACTACGTAGATGAAATATTTTGCTTTTCATCAATTTTTAAGTGATATCCTTAACTAAGGAGTGGGCACTTAACTGCATAGATGAAATATTTTTCTTTTCATCAATATTTAAGTGATATCCTTAACTAAGGAGTGGGCACTTAACTACGTAGATGAAATATTTTTCTTTTCATCAATTTTTAAGTGATATCCTTAACTAAGGAGTGGGCACTTAACTACATAGATGAAAAATTTGTTGTCTAAACTTTTGCAAGGCTTTGAAATGATGTTTGATAATGCTTTTGATGTTTTCGATGTTGATTGTAAATTTTTTGCAATATTTTGTGATAATTGTAAACATTTTGCAATGTTTTATGATAATTGTAAATGTTTTGCAATATTTTATGATAATTGCAAAACATTTTGCAATTTTTTGTGATAATTGCAAATATTTTACAATGTTTTGTAATGCTTTTATAATAACTGCAAGTGTTTTGCAATATTTTGTGATGTAATTATAAATGTTTTATGATGTAAATACAAATATTTTGCAATGCTTTGTGATGTAATTGCAAAAATTTTGCAATGTTTTGTGATGTAATGCTTTTGTAATGATTTTGTGATAATTGCAAATGTTTTGTAATGATTGCAAATATTTTGTAATATTTTGTGATGTAATTGCAAACATTTTACAATATTTTGTGATGTAATCGTAAATGTTTTGCAATATTTTATGATGTAATTGCAAACATTTTGCAATATTTTATGATGCAATGCTTTTGTAATGATTTTGTGATAATTTCAAATGTTTTGTAATGTTTTTTAATGTTTACAAATGTTTTGCAATGCTAATGAGATTATGGTTAAATATTTTACGATATTATATAATGCTTTGATGTGATGTTGATAATGTTTTCGAATGAGATAGGTAGTGCAACTTTATAGTGTTTTTGAAAGCATACAAATATTTTTGTGATGTATTGATATAATGTTTGCAAAATGCTTGTAGGATGATTTTGTGTCATTCTTTTGCCTTCATTGTTTGAAAGAAAAATGCTTTGATAAAGATAATGATTTGATATTGCTAATTTTCTTAACACATGAGAGAGGGTAACAAGAGTATATAAGTTTATTACCTAACACATATGTAAATATTTACATGTACGTGAGGAATTGGACTTAATACTTATTGCCACCTCTAATGTGTTGAAATATTCAAGAATTTGTAGGGTAAACAAAATATTTTAGACTGAGGGTAACACCTGCTCATCGTGTGTACAAATAATTGTATATGCATAGAACATGGGAAAAATAAATCTCCTTTTCTAGGAGGTCCATGTGATAGCATGGCCCTTAGTCTGAAGGATCTTGTTGTATGAGAAATAGATAACATCCATGTTGGCTTATAGGCCATTAGGAAGCACGAGGATTTGATAATCGACTACTTGATATAGTCATAAATGATTATGGATACGTAAAGTGTTGATCATCAAACCCCAATGTTTCCAAAGGGTCCATAAGTCAGCCTGGATGTTTTTTTTTTGTTAGATTTTTTAGAAGAAATGATAGTTTATTGTCACATATCAAGATGGAGGAAGTTCTCTATCTATTGATTGACATTTTGTACAAATAGATAGAGAATATCTAGCCATCTTAATAAGTGATCTTTTTGAGATTAAATGTTTATTGCATATTTGTATAATAAACTAGTTGGAAACAAAATCTTGTTGATCCAATGGCTTATTAGGCAAATAGTTGATGAAGAGAGTATGATTTGTGGATGTTCTATTGTTGAAGACTAGGAGGCTATGAAGACAACATAGATCCAATATCTGGTGAAGCATGCAAATAATTGTATGCTCACAAGGCATTGGATCCATGGAGCCTCGTAGTCTGATAGATCCATTTGAACAATAGTTCATGAGAGATCTTGATTTTTGTTTGATAGAATGCCAATGAAATGAACCAGGTGGCTATGAGGATAATATTGATCCAGTGCCTGGTAAGATTTACAAATGATTGTAGATCTACAAGATATTGGATCAATAGAGTCTTCTTAAACCGCATGGTTTATCAAAGGTAATCAATGAGATTATGAAAATGTGATAGCATGTTGATGCAATAAATCAAGAGGAATGTTATGACACCATTGATCCATTGCTTGATGAGACTTGCAAGTAATTGCAAAAGCTCATAAGATATTGGATCAATGGAATGTTATGATTCTCATGATCTATTGTCAGGACAATGCATGAAGATTTGATTTATGTTTGATTGCATACTAAAATGGTATGTCGAATAGGAAAGACTACCCTTAATCATCCATTCCCATATAAAGTTGACAAGTAATTGTTAATCCATAGGAGAATGGATGATTAAGGGCTTCTTAGCCCATATGACTTACCGAATGAGTAAGTTGATGATGATTTTTGTATTAGGTATGATTTTTGTGAACTTAGATGATAGGCCAATCAGGGAAGAAAACCCCATTCAACCAGTGACTAGTGAAATTCACAAATGATTATGAATTTATGAGATATTGGTTGAATGTAATTTCCTATCCCTAGATGGTATGTCAAATGAGTTGTATTTGAAGAATGTGATGAATAGATGTCATGACTTATTTTATAGACTACTCTTAAAACTCTCTTATGCAATACATCATTCTCACAAAAGGTTTGCAAGGTTATGATGTATTATAGGAGAGGAAGGGGTGTCCTAGAGGAGCCTATTAAATAATCATGAGTGTTGATTGAAAAAAGGCTCTTTTGTTGAAAGATATTGTAGATATGTATTGTTGATGCTATTATTGTGAAACAATGTTGATAGCCATGGTGTGAATGTATATTGAAATGGAAGATAGGGATGATCGTGGGTCATCAAGGTTATAGATGATCACATCATACATTACTTAACCCAAGAAGAGAAGAAGTATGATTGATATGTAGTAGGAGGCTTGAAACTAAGTATTTTGGACTGAGAGAGTTTACTCAACATATGGTTAGCCTAGGTGGATGCAATGCAGATGTATTTGTAATAAGGATTGGATTTTGCATCATAGTAAACCCTCCTGACTCTATGGTATGATCAAACAAACTAGGCAATCATGCAAGGGGTGGAGTGTGTATGATGATATGATGATGTTTATCATGCATTCAATCATATGAACAAGCAAATGACTTGATGTTTTATGCATAGTATCATTTAAGATGCATGATGTTGATTGGTTCCTTATGTTCTTGGTCATCCAATGTGGCTAGGTGGTAAGCTTCAGATCCAAATTTGGTTGTGATGATGAAAGGTCCTAACCAATTAGGTTCAAAATTTCCTTTGAGGTCATTATCAATGTTAGTATTTTTTTTATTTTCTTTGAGGACTAGGTCCCCAATTTTGAAGGATCTTGGATGCACTTTCTTATGATAGGCACATCAAAGCCTATTGTGGTATGTTCTAAGATGTTCTAGAGTATTAATGTATTTTTCTTCTAAGAGTTCTAGCTATTGTAAGTGATTTAGGTGATATTCATCTCCTACCGAAGAGTCTTGTAACAAGACTCTTAGAGAAGGTATCTCAAGTTCAAAAGGAAATATTACTTTAGTGCCATAAACTAAGGTGTATGGTATTGCCCCCATGGGAGTACGTACACTTGTGCGGTATGCCCATAGGGTTGGATAGAGTTGCAAGTGCTAGTCTCGACCATTTTTGTTTACTAGCTTCTTGAGGATTTTGATTAGCATTTTGTTGGAGGATTCAACTTGTCCATTTCCTTGTGGGTAGTATGGTGTAGACCATTTTTATTGAATTTTGTATTTGGTGCATAGTTTGGCAACTTCCTTATTTTTAAAAGGGGTGCCATTATCAACAATTAAGGTAGAAGGTATACCATATCGATTGATGATTTGATTTAGAATGAACTTTGATACTTGAATTCCTATTATGATGGATAGGGGCATTGCCTTGACCCATTTAGTGAAATATTCTATAGTGGTGATAATGAACTTGTGTCCATATGATGATTGAGGGTTGATCTTACCTATGATATCCAATCCCCAAGAGGAGAAAGGCCAAGGAGATGTGATTGATTGTAATTCTTGAGAAGGGGTATGAACAAGGTTGTCATGTCATTGACACTTGTCACATCTCTTAACATAGTTGTGAGCATCCTTTTCCATAGAGGGCCAATAATAGCCCATCCTAAGGAGCTTCTTGGCTATGGCTAGTCCACTAAAATATCCACATGATCCATCATGGGCTTCTTTTATGATAGTTTGGGCTTCATTTGTATTTACGCATCTAAGGAGTATACCTTCAAAGGAGCATCAATATAAGATATCTCCAATGATGACATATTTGTAAGATTTTAGCCTAAATTATCTTCACTTTTGAGAGTTGGATCCCTCAGGGAAAGTTCCCTCTTTGAGGAATTTAAATATGTCTTGATACCATGGTTCTTGTGGTGTAGATGTTTCAATATTGCATATGTTGAGAGGTTGTAGACATGATTCAATGGTAGAAGATTTATTAATTGATCTTATGATAATAGAAGCCTCTTCATCTTCCAAATCTAAGGGAATGAGAGAT
Organism: Wollemia nobilis; assembly: GCA_028583015.1. Lineage (NCBI taxonomy): Eukaryota > Viridiplantae > Streptophyta > Pinopsida > Araucariales > Araucariaceae > Wollemia > Wollemia nobilis. The sequence goes on from JAQPPZ010016827.1 coordinate 2,766,879, forward strand.
GCAATTGTAGCCATAGCATCAACATGATGGTTGCTAGATCATGGTATGGCTTCTATGGTGATTTGGTTGAAGTGAGTTTTCAACATGTCTACAATATCTTTGTAAGGTTTTAGCTTCTCATATTTGGTTTGATAAGTATCATTCACTTGGTTGATTACTAATTGTGAATCACCGTATACTATTATGTTTTTGATATTTAGCTTTGTTGTAGCCCTAAGACCTAGGATGAGTGCTTTATATTCTATTGTATTGTTAGTACATGAGAAGCGAAGCTTAAAAGATAATGGAATGAGTTATTGTTGTGGGGTGACTAGGATAATTCTTACCCCTACACCTTTAGCACATCTAGCTCCATCAAAGTACAAGATCCAAGTTTTAGGTTCTTGGGATTCTATTGAGAAGATTGTTTCATCTAGGAAAGACATGCTTATGGGATGTTTTGATTCTAAAGGGGATGCAACAAGTTGATCAGCTATAACTTGTCCCTTTAGTGATTTTTGATTTATGAATTCTATGTCAAATTCATTGAGGGCTATGACCCATTTTATAGTCCTACCAAATAGGTAAGGTTTTGACATAAGGTAGCATAGTGGGTCTACCCTTGCTAAGATGTAGGTATTTTGACTAAGCATGTAGTGTCTTAGTTTGAGAGATGAGAAGACAACTACTAAGAAAATATTCTCTAATGGTGTGTAGCGAGTTTCATAGTTCACCAAAGTTCTACTGATGTAGTAGATTGCTCTTTCTCGTTGTATTGGGCTAATAAAGCCCCAAGGGTATGCTCAGTGGTTGCTATGTATAGCAATAGTGGTTGGTTTAGGTTTGGTGATACCAATATGGGTGGTGTCAAGAGGTAAGTTTTTAGAGCTTCAAAGGCTTTTTGACATCCTTCATCCCATTCAAATTTTATCCCCTTCTTCAATAATTTGGAGAAAGGTTGACATTTATCTGCAAGTTGTGATATGAATCTATGAATAGCTTGTAGTTTGCCTTGCAAGATTCATAATTCAGTTAAGTTTGTAGGTGGTGACATGTTTGTTATGGCTATGATTTTGGAGGGATCAACTTCAATCCCACGATGGGATATGATGAATCCTAATATTTTTCTGATGTTACCCCAAAGATACACTTTTGAGGTTTTAGCCTGACTTTGTAATCTCGTAATATTTCAAAAATACATCTAAGATCTAGAGTATGGTTTTATCTTTCCTGAGATCGACCTAAGATGTCATCCACGTAGTCTTCTACTATTTTATGCATAAGGTCATGAAATATGTATGTCATGGCCCTTTGATATATTGCCCCTACATTTTTAAGGCCAAATGGCATGACCTGATAGTAGAAGGTTCCCCAAGGGGTAGTGAAAGTCATTTTAGATTGATCTTCTGGTGCAATCTTAATTTTATTATAGCTCGAGAATCCATCCATTAAAGATAGCATCTCAGATCCTATAGTGAAGTCTACTATCATGTCTATGTTTGGCAAAGGGAAATCATATTTTGGACAAGCATTGTTTATATCTCTGAAGTCTATGCAAATTTAAATGGATCCTTCCTTCTTAGTGATAGGAACGATGTTGGATATCCAATCCAAATAATCTATGGCCTTTATGAAGCCAACATCTAGTAATTTTTGTAGTTCATATTTTACCAAAAGAGTGACTCTTGGATGTATTTTTCTTAATTTTTGTTTGATGGGTTTGGCATCAGGGTGCACTACCAAATGGTGGACTACCAGTGAAGGGTCAAGTCCTGGCATGTCATCGTATCCCCAAGAGAAGATGTCAGAGAATTCCTTTAGTAGGTTTGTGTATTATATCTACTCTTCTTGAGTTAGGACTTTTCCAAGTTTGATAAGGTGAGGATCTTGATCCATTTCGATGTTGATATCTATCATTTCTTCGATTAAGGCTTGTGATTCATCCTCAAAATGAAGAGGGGCATCTATTATCCCTAAATCTTCAAGTTCTTGTGGATCCATAGATGTTTGTTCCAACCCAAGAAGTTGGGTTGAGTTTAAGTTGAAGATTTATTTAAGAGATTCTTCTATAGGATAATTATCCAAAGAATCTTCAAGATTTTCTTTGGTTGCTATTGATTCTAGATGAACCAATTCTAGCATGTTAATGCTACCAAATCATATGGTTTTGTAGGGTGTTTGGTTAAGGAGTGACCATAGTTCTTCTTCATCCTCATCACCCCATTGAGAGCCATGTAGTGACTCAGGATAATTATCCTCATTATCTTCTTCTGATAGAGGAGAAGGTTCATTTTTGCTAGGGATGAATCCGATCCCACATCGTGTTAGCCAAGGTTCGACTTCTAGGGGTTCTTTGATACCCTATTCATAATGACCTAGGCCTTTGCCTTGATAACCCATGTTGGAAAGCATTTATTTAGCTATAGAGAATGAAGATGATATGTAGCATGTAGTATATGTTCATTCACTTGGCATGAAGTTATACCCTTGAATATTTTCATCAAAGGTAGTTCCCCCATGAATGAAAGCACAAGATCCTATTTGGATTTTGAGTCCTTTTCTATTGGGCATGCCTATGTCATGAGGAGATAGGAACATGCTTACTAGTTCTATGAAAGGATCTAACTTTTGATAAATTAGATTGACTTGATCATTGGAAGAGGATGATTGGGGAGTATCCCCTAAGTTTATGAGGGGTTCCTCTAATATTTTCTTTCCTTTATCTACTTTTGGTTGATCACTTGATATTGCTCATTGTATGGAAGGGCAGAGATTAATCTCTTGTAGGTCGATAGAGTTGCACATGGCAAAAGGTTCTAGATCTCTAGGAACATGGATAATCCTCCCTTGATACTCATATTTGAGACATTGATGTAAGGTAGAAGGCACTACCCTCATAGCATGTATCCAAGGTCTTCCAAGGAGCATGTTATATGTTACATCACATGATATGACATAGAAGAGGGTGTTTAGGACATGAGGCCCCACTTTGATAGGTAAAGTAATAGTGCATATTACCTCTCATTCTTCATTATTGAAGGCTCTAATGATGAGGTCAGATTTTTATAAATCATTTTTAGTTAAGTCAAAATTTTACAAGAATTTGATATTGCATACATTCAAGGCTGATCCATTGTCCACTAGGACTCTCTTGATATATTTATCACCTACTTGAGTTATGATGTAAAGAGGAGAATCTCCTGATATGGTTTCAAGAGGGGTATCTACCTCATGAAATGCTAAGATAGCATTGTTTACTCTAGCTAGTCCAACCATGTTGGTGATGTCATTTGGAGATATGTCTTGAGGGACTTCTTGCTCACTTAAAATTTTTAGCAATATTTCCCTATGAGTGGGTGATGTTTTTAGAAATTCTAAAAGGGAGATCTTTGTGGGTACCTCCTCTAATTATTGATGGAGATCGAAGGTATGCAAGGTGTTTTGAGAAGGTGTGAGCACCAAAGGTGACTTATTAGGAATGTTGATCTTTGTTCTTGGGATAACCAATGGAGGTTGATCCAAAGATTGATTCTTTGCTTGTTGCCTAGTCATGGTGTAGGAAGATCTTGATAAATGCATAGTGCCTATGAAGTTGGCTGATTTTTTATCATGTGTTGGCAAGGGATCTTGAAATATCCCCATGTCTTTGTTGGGATTTTTTGGTTTATTGAATATTATTTTTCCTTCCTCAATGAGGTCTTGGATAATGTTCTTTAAAGTTTTGCATTTGTTGGTAGTGTGTCCCTCCATATGGTGAAAATCATAATATTCATCCTATCTATACCAAATTGGATTTTCTTTGGATAAATCCCAAGGTCTGATAGGTGGAAGTTCCACCAATTTAGAATCAAGGAGCATCTTTAGCATAGATATTTGACTTTATCTAGTATTTGTATATTCTCTTTGGGGTTTTTCTTATCTTTGGATGACTAACTTTTGAGGAACATTCTGAGTGGTGTTTATGTTGTTGTTTTGATGAGAGTCAGTTACACCATCTCCTACAACATGTTTGTTTTTGTATTACCCCTTGCTAGGGGGTTTTTCATCTTCTTTCTTGTTATAGTTGAGTTGCCCTCATCTTATGAGGATGACTTCTACTCTTTTAGCCATATCGATGACTTCTTCAAAAGAGGTTAGGTTTATCATTTCCAAAGGATATGATAGTTGTTCATGAAGGTTTCATATGAAAATATGTAAGATTTATTTAGGAGGAGGAATATATTGAAGTCTTCCTACTAAGCCTCTCCATTTGGCTAAGAAATCTAAGAATTTCTTAATCTTAGATTATTTAAGTTGATAAAGGTCATCTATGGTAACCTTATCTTCTATGTAGATTGAAAATTGTTTAACGAAGGTTTCCATAAGTTCTTTGAACTTCTTGATGGAATGATGAGGTATTTGAAAATACCATTCTAAAGCTAAACCACTAAGACTTTTAGGGAATAACCTAAGGAGAAGTTTTTCATCATGATTGATGTCACTACAAGCTATTTGAAATAGCCTTAGATGGTTAATGGGGTCTTGCTTTCCATTGTACATTTGAAATTTGGGAGTTTCAAAGTTCTTTGGAAATGGATGATTAATGATCATTGGATCTAATGGTTCATTGTAGAACTCTTCAAAAGAGTACTTTAACTTGGATGTTCCTTGAAGAGAGGTAATTTGATGCTCAAGTTCTTCGAACTTGGAATCCCTCTTTTCTAAGTCTAATATTTTAGTGTTGATATCTTGAATATCATTTGATGGAGGGTTTGGTGGTGTAGGTAATGTTATCAATGGTTGCATAGGTGGTTGAGTGAAATCTTGAGACATGAATGGTAGATTCATGAGAGTTGAAATATTTTGATTTGATGTTATGGTGGGAGGGACTTGGCTAAGTCCCATGTTGTGAGTGAGAAAGGGATTTGTAGTATTGATGGGAATTGCATCATTAGGAGATGCTAAAAATGGGTTACCCATGGTGGGCATCCCCATGGATATGGTTGGAGGTGTTGTAGAATCGATAGGTTGTGCCATAGCCACATTGAGACTTGCCAAGTTGTTTCGAGTTTCATTGATTTGAGAAATGGTTGATTGATCATTAGAATGTTCAGGATTATCATGCATTGTAGTTGATTCTCTTTTCTACTTGTTCTCTAAGTTCATATTTAAGAACATCTAAAAATATATCTTTGTTTCTTCTAATGTATTCTCTAACATGATCTATGGTTTGAACAAAAATTTGTTCAATAACTTGTTCTTGTTCCCTAGTCACTTGTTGTGACCAAGGATTTTCTTCTTGCTCATGGGTGAAGGCCTCATGAGATGAAGAGGTAAACCCTTGCTTCAGGTGTTGTAAGGATGTTGAGACATGGTTTGAAAGCTTGGTTTTGAAGGAGATTGATTTATTAAAGTTTTGTTTCCAGAGTACTTATAGAAAAGAAGAGAAGATGTTTGAAATCCTTATGTCACCTTGAAAAGCAACCCTCCTTGTGACTCCCACTAATCCACCATGATATACTAGCCAAATAATATTGCTCCCCTAAGGTTCGTACTTTGGTTTACTCAAGGGGTCGTTATCCTTCCCCAGTAGGATTAACAATTGGTTATGTTCTTATTATATTGATTTAATGTGATGTAAGCTAAGCAAGAAAATTAGATGATATTGTTTAGGTTTAACAAACTTTTATCTTTGTTAAGGCAAAAGGAGTGTTCACATCAGGTTCACCAAATATGTAGATGGGAAAATATATTATTTTCCTCTTAAAAGTCTAATTAATGTCAAGCATGCATGGGGGAGATTCATTAGAATATCTGCTTTCCCACTTGAGGGTCTCTTTCCAAAGGAGACCCCAAGAATATGGATATTCTCAACATGATTAGACCCCTACTCAATGTTTTTTTCTCATGCCTTGTAGAAGTTGATGTTATGCTTGTTTGATTGGTGTTTTATATGGGTTTATTCAAAGAAAACACCTAAGGTTTTGGATCGCTATCTATCTTGACTCTTTTTTGAGCCTTAACGATTATTTAAGACCTAAAAATGAAGATCATCTAAATGCATGCTAAGCTTATATCACACAAATGCAAGAATACAAGAGCTATCTTATATGCTTTTTCAATTTTGATGAGTTTAACTAAGGAGATTTTGATATTTCAAGGTAAAACAAGAGAGGATGCAAGAAGATAAATCTAGCCTAAATGCAACTAAATGATTTTTGATTTCTTTGCCTATGTGCTTGAAAATGAGTAAGAAACTAAGATTTAGTCTAAGGTTCCTTGATTGACTGATTTAGATGTGTTTTGTAAAGCAATTAGGGTTTTACTTAGTATTCCTTAATTCCCCAAATGAAATGTGATTTACAGGTGCAAAATAATAGAATACAGAAGCAAAACATAGAGAAATGGAAGTTACAGAGCTTAAGGAAGTGCCTAGTGGTAGAATCACCTCTTTTGGAGCCTTTTTGCCAAATTCACCATTAAACTTGCCAAATTCATAGCCCCCTATGAATTTGGTTCTAACTAGGGAGAATTTGGTACCTACACAAGTTAAACCAAAAAATTAGGTTTTCTGATTTAGGAGGTCTGTTTGAGAGTTGGATAGGGTAGAATACTTGTCTAAACAGCTGATCAGACCCCTTATTGAAAGAAATTTTGAGTTTGCTTACCTCCTAGAGTGGAAATTTAGCTTTTACCAAATTCACCACTAGGCTAATTTGGTCAGTGGTAAATTTGGTTCTATGTATTCCAGAGAGCCAAATTCACTAGTGACTATGCAGGGTGGTGAATTTGGTCTGAATATGGGATTTAGGTAGTTTTGAAGGTTGTTTTGGGTGGATTTTGATGGAATTTTGCAATGAGAAGTAAGTATGATATTGCTGGAGGGATTTTATAGGTCTGTAACTTACAAAATCATGGATCTAAGCTACAAAATCATGCAATTTGATGACTAATTTCAAGATATATGTAAAAAGAGTGAAAATACCAAAGATGACTAAAATTTTGATTAAATGGGGATGCAAAGGAGTGAAAAATGTGTGCAATGATGTTAGGAATGATATAATATAGCTAATCCAACTTCTAATAAAATCAAATTAGCATTAAGTAATGAAAAACTAATGAAAATGCTAAAATATGAAAGTGCTACCCAAAACTTAGAAATCTACAATAGTAAGCAAGAAAGGGAAGGAGATTGCAATGGGGGATGCTTGAAGGTTGCCAAATGATGAGATAACAAGGCAATAATAGCCTTGTATCTTCAACACCTTGCCTTGAGAGATGAGAGAAGAATGATATATGAGTGAAATGTAAAGCTACATGCAATGCATGAAGAGAGATTGCTAAAAGAAACACTATGTTAAACTTATGCCTACAAATGGAAGAAGCATTAGATTAGATGAACATGGAAGGAAATGGAAAAGTTAGTATGCTGCCAATATAAATAATATGACTGTAAATAAAAGGGCAACAAGTGTTATGATATGAAATATAGCAAGGAAATGCAATAAAACCCTGCAAAAGAGAGGATTATGATTAAAATATGGATGGTAAATGAATGTAAACCAAAATAGACCTACAAAAGAGATGTTAGAAGCTAAATGGAGATTATATGCTTGAATAAAAGGCTGCAAACACAATGTTAGATGGCTGCAAATAGAGATTAGAACCCTGCAAAAGGAATTAGAAGCATGAAATGTAGAAATGCCAAGAGGAAAACTCAAGTTAGCAAGGCTACAACCTAGAGGACAAAATGCAAAGTGAAGCAAATATGAATGGAGAGAAGGAAGATGTTGGGAGAGCTATCTTCCTTGCCTCCAAGGTAACCTCCTTGCCCCAAAGTCCTCCTTGCCTTGCTTGGCTTACCTCCAAAATGCTTGAAAATGCTTGGAAATGAAGAATGCTAAAGAAGAAGAGCTAGAAGAAGAATGCTAGAGAAATCTTGGTAGAGTGTAATTACTCTTCAAGATCATGCCAAATGCCTACCCGATGTAGGAGCATCCGATGAAGGAAAAGCAATCTTGCATCCTCCAAATTCTTTTCTTAATTCTCTGAGTACTTTGAATTTAGTGTGGTTCCTATCCTTTCCTGCGGGGAAGTTTTGTAAAAGGAGGCAAGTTTCGGGGAAGTTTTCAAAAGCAAGGCAAAGGTTAAGCTGGAGTCGCGAAATCGCGACCCCAAGACTTTGGCATGGGCAAAGGACAGTTTGGGTCGCGATATCGCGACGTGATATCAGAAGAAAGCAAAGGGCGGTGCAGACTTGAAGGGAGGTTGGTTTGGTCACGATATCACGACGTGTCTTGCAAAGAAGAGAAAGGTTGATCTTTGGGTCGCGATATCGTGACCGTTTGTTAGAGCGGAGAAGAAGAGCTTCGAACGTCGCGATATCGTGACCGTTCTACTTTGCAAAGGTGGGGAGCCTCAGTTGTCGCGATATCGCGACGTCGCGATATCGCGGCTCTTTTCGAAGTTTGGCAAGAGAGGAAGGTCTTGTCGCGATATCGCGACAGGTCACAATTTCGCGACCTATTGCGATATCGCGGCCAGTAAACAGTCGACACGTGGCAAGCGAAAGGCATGGCAAGGTATCATTAAAGTGAAGGCACAGAAAATAAAGGAGGGGGAGAAGTACGAAGTAGCCGAAGGTAAACAAAGGGACAGCATGGCGAGACCAACTCGACACGTGGACAGTGTGGGAGACACATGCATCAATCAAGGAAGGTGTAGGCCACGTATTTTATGATATTATTTCTGGCAAACGCAGCATCTGTAGGAACGGAGTTATGGAGAAGACGTCAGTACGGAGGACAGGGAGAACGAAGCGGCCGATGCAGGGAGACCATCAATGCAAGCTCTGTAGGAGATCGGGCAGATGGCATTTATGACAGAATTTTGAAAATCGGGAAGGAGGGAAAATTTGAACTGGGAAATCTTGTTTGGTGGAAGCATTGATGGCCGGGAGGACCGGGGGGCCTCGATAAAAAAAAAAAACCCGAAGATCGGAGGGAAGGGGGGACGATGGATGGAAGAATAGGGGAGAGAAAGAAAAATACGAGAGCATCTCTGGTCTTGTAAGCCTGCGAGCATTTTGCTTTTGTGAAATGTAATTTTTTTTGGAAGCTTTTAATGAAAATTTGGAATTTGTAAGTTGTTGGTTCTGCACCGTCTCCGTCAGTGGTATCAGAGCCCGTAGCTCCTGAGCGTACAACAGACCGTCGAAAGAGAGAGGCAGTTGTACCAGGACATGTGGGAGGGCTTGAGTTCAGAGAAGATGCCTCCGAGAAGAAACCCGGTGGGTGGCAGAGGCATGGCAGCGGAAGATTTCTGGGCTTTGCAGCGGCAAGTCCAGGCCCTGCAAGAAGAGCTACGCAGAGGACGTGAACCGGGAAGGGATGCAGACAGTGAGGATGAGGTGGAAGAGGAGAATGAGTTTGAAGAAGAGGAGGAAGATGTAGACCCGGCACAAGCCCGACTATACAAGGCCATATCCCAGATCGGGAAGAGGCCGAAGTTAGAGGTTCCCACGTATTCCGGGAACTTGAACCCAGAGGAATTGATAGACTGGGTGAATGAATTAGAAGAATACTTCGAATACGAAGAAGTTGAAGACCCTAACCGGGTCAGATTTTCTAAGACCCGACTGAAGGGTCATGCTAGCATTTGGTGGAAGGGGGTACAGCTGGAGAGAAGCCGAAGAGGAAAATAACGGATTACCAGGTGGGACAGAATGGTGGAGAAATTAAAAAGACAGTTCATCCCTGTTGACTATGAGCTGGATCTGTTACGTAAAATGCAAAGCTTGAGGTAGATGAACAAAACAGTTCAAGAATATACGGAGTATTTTTATAAAATTTCCATCAGAACCGGACACTTAGAAGCCAGCAAAGAAAATGTGGCCCGTTACATTAATGGGTTGAGATCGAGTGTGCAGGAGGAGTTGAGCTTGGTTCGGGTAAACACCATCGAAGATGCTTACCAGTTTGCTTTAAAGGTTGAAGGAAAATTGAACCGAAGGTTTGAAAGCAAGCAGAAAGTGAAAGAACCGGGAGGAAATAACGGTGGAAAGGAAGAGAAGAAGGAAGGAGAGAGCAGCATCCGGGATCAGAGAGAAGAGGAAGACCCAAAGCCGCAAGTTCAGAATGATAACTACCCGAGAGGAAGGGGTAGATCTGGAAACGGGAATGAAAGGGGAGTATTCCGTGGAACATGTTTCCACTGTTGTGAAGAAGGGCATCGTGCATTCGAGTGTCCACAACACCGGGAAAAGACGAACAAGAAATCGATGGGTCCCGCCAGAGCAGTTGTGGCAGTTGAAGATGCTGATTCAGAACATTCTGAAGAAGCTAAAAAGGGGGAAGCCATGATTGTGAGAAGGACCATGCTGGTGGATGAAGACAAATCTGAACAGAGGAGAAGCCTGTTCCGCACCCGTGCAAAAGTGCGGGCAAAGTTTGCAATGTGATCATCGACAATGGGAGTACAGACAACTTAGTTTCCGAGGAGATGGTTACTAAGTTGCAGTTGGAAAGAAGGAGGCACCCGCATCCATACCGGATTGCGTGGTTGCAAAAGGACCACATATCTTGGGTCCGGGAACAGTGTTTAGTCACGTTCCAGATTGGGAGATACCAGGATGAATTCCTGTGTGATGTATTCCCTATGGATGCATGCCATTTGTTGTTGTGCAGGCCATGGCAGTTTGATCGGAGTGCAGTGCATGATGGCCGTGCAAATACTTATTCCTTGGTGAAAGATGGAATGCGGCACAAGTTGAAGCCATTGCAGACCGAAGATGAGAAGGTGTGCAGTAATGCCAGAATTTGCCTGGTAGAGGGCAGAAAACTTTGCCAAGAAGCAGGATTTGAGCCGGATATAAAGGTTGATGAATGTTTGAAGATATTGCAAGGGACGCAGCCCGAACAAAGCATAGAAGTGAAGGTCACTTCTCCTTCTTACCCGGGGTGTCTGATGTAGGAGCATCCGGTGAAGGAAAAGCAATCTTGCATCCTCCAAATTCTTTTCTTAATTCTCTGAGTACTTTGAATTTAGTGTGGTTCCTATCCTTTCCTGCGAGGAAGTTTTATAAAAGGAGGCAAGTTTCGGGGAAGTTTTCAAAAGCAAGGCAAAGGTTAAGCTGGAGTCACGAAATCGCGACCCCAAGACTTTGGCATGGGCAAAGGACAGTTTGGGTCGCGATATCGCGACGTCGCGATATCGCGACGTGATATCAGAAGAAAGCAAAGGGTGGTGCAGACTTGAAGGGAGGTTGGTTTGGTCGCGATATCGCGACGTCGCGGTATCGCGACATGTCTTGCAAAGAAGAGAAAGGTTGATCTTTGGGTCACGATATCGTGACCGTTTGTTAGAGCTGAGAAGAAGAGCTTCGAACGTCGCGATATCGCGACGTCACGATATCGCGACGTCACGATATCGCGGCTCTTTTCGAAGTTTGGCAAGGGAGGAAGGTCCTGTCGTGATATCGCGGCCAGTAAACAGCCGACACGTGGCAAGCGAAAGGCATGGCAAGGTGTCATTAAAGTGAAGGCACAGAAAAGAAAGGAGGGGGAGAAGTACGAAGCAGCCGAAGGTAAACAAAGGGACAGCGTGGCGAGACCAACTCGACACGTGGACAGTGTGGAAGACACGTGCATCAATCAAGGAAGGTGTAGGCCACGTATTTTACGGTATTATTTCTGGCAAACGCAGCATCTGTCGAAACGGAGTTATGGAGAAGACGTCAGTACGGAGGACAGGGAGAACGAAGCGGCCGATGCAGGGAGACCATCAATGCAAGCTCTGTAGGAGATCGGGCAGATGGCATTTATGACAGAATTTTGAAAACCGGGAAGGAGGGAAAATTTAAACCGGGAAATCTTGTTTTGTGGGGGCATTGATTGCCGGGAGGACCGGGGGGGCCTCGATAAAAAAAAAAAAAACCCGAAGATCGGAGGGAAGGGGGGACGGTGGACGGAAGAACAGGGGAGAGAAAGAAAAATACGAGAGCATCTCTGGTCTTGTAAGCCTACGGGCATTTTGCTTTTGTGAAATGTAATTTTTTTTGGAAGCTTTTAATGAAAATTTGGAATTTGTAAGTTGTTGGTTCTGCACCGTCTCTGTCACTACCTAAGGGGCTACTTAAATAGGATTTGGGGGTAGGGTTGGGGGGGAAAGTTAGGACCAAATTGAAATTTGTAAATCTAGTGCATTTCTAGGGTGTGTGAGGTTAGAGCAGGAGGTGGGGAGAAGGAATATGTGTGCCTCTAGCATGTTTTTTGAGATATTATTTATCGTTAGACAAATTCACCATTGGTTGGCCAAATTCACCACTGGCAAATTTGGTGGCTTTGAGTGGCGATTTTGGTCAGAAACCAAGATTGATTCTTTAAATTTTGAAATTTGAATGTTTTCCAAATTTGCTAGTGGTAAATTTGGTAAAGAGTGGTGAATTTGGTAAAGTTTATTTTGACTGTTAGGATTCATATTTTGAAGGTTTGCCAAATTCGCTATTGATCTTGCTTGGCGAATTTGGCACTAGCATTTTTGGCACCAGTTGCGAATTTGGCACTGGCCTACAATTTTTATTTTTTAGTTTTAGGCATCAATATGTATCTAAATATAGGTATACTCGATGGAAATCTATTTTCGAGCCTGGTCTAATGGTGGTGATTTTGTGAAATGATTTGATAGGTCAATTTTCTCTCAAAGATGGCCTTACTTTTTAGGGCTATAAACACCCCAAATTTGGGTATGAAGATGATTGATTTGATTTTTTTTATCAAAAGGCTTGTGAATACAAGGTAATTGATGAGATTTGATAAGCTTGGAAATTGATGAAACATACCAAATTTGATGTCCAATTTGGCATGGTTAGGGTGTCCTAATGAGGTGTTGCTTTTGGCTAGGTGTGTCAAAATTGGGTGTCTACACTATGGCTACACCATCTCTCTTAGAAAATAGGTACTTCCTTCTCTTCATTGATTATTTTTCTATGGATTGTAGTTGTACACTATTTTCACTGAGGATTATGTATTTGGGAGGTTCAAGACTTTTAAGGCTCTTGTTGAAAATTAGTTGGCTAGAAGAATTAAATGTCGAAGGATAGATGGAGGGGGTGAATATGTTAGCTATGTGTTTCATATTTTTCTAGCTTCTCATGGGCTTGCATATCAAAGGAATGTTCACTATACTCCTGAAAAAAAAAAATTGACTGAGAGAAAAAGTAATGTGATCATAGATATGGCACAACATATGATTCATGCCAAAGGGATAGATCATGAATTCTATGATGAGGCTATCACTTGTGCATCATACATAATAAAAAAAAATTCTAGTAGTGAAGTCCAAATCATGATACTTCTTGAGATATTGATAGGGAAGAAACCTATTGTGTCACAATTTCATATCTTTAGGTCTTTAGCATGGGCTCACATACACAAGGGTCTTTATAAGAAAGAGGTACCAAAGATTCATAAGTGTATTTTTATTGGGTATTCAAATAACCTCAAAGTCATATTATCTTTATAATCCTCAAATATGTGAGGTTTTTATCCAAAGAGATATCATTTTTTTTTTTGATAAGTAACATTATATACATAGCGGGTTTTTTAAGAGGATCCCAAAACCTTATAACAATAAAAGGAGCACCTTTAGGGCCGCATGGTTGAAACAGGAACCACATCTCAGACTGAATTACAAAATTTTTTGACATAGCAGACGATCCCACCACAAACAATTAAAAAATAAAACAGATCCCACCCAGCGGGAAGAAGCCAAAAACCACCATTGAGTAGATCCCGCCCAGCAGGAATCAGAGAAAAACCATTACAATAAAATCTTGCCTCACGAGAAGCAGTTAGAAACCACCAAAGAGAGAGTCCCACCTAGCAGGAAGCATCTTAAACCCACCTTAGTGAAATCCCGCCCAGCGGAAAGCTTCAAAAAAACTGCACCAGGAAAATCCCGCCATTCGGGAAACCAGCAAAAAGAAGAAAATCCCTTCCCAACGGGAAAACCAGCGGATTTGGTGGATCCCGCACAGAGTATCCCGCCCAACGGGAAAAAGCGGATTTGGCGAATCCTGCCCAGAGGATCTCGCCCATCGAGAAAAAGCAGATTTGGCAAATCCCGCCCAGAGGATCCCGCCCAGCGAGAAGCCATCCCACCCAGCGACAGGGGGATCCCACCCAGCAAGAAGCCGAGAGCCAAGAAAAGAGATATCATATTTGATGAGGTTCTTCCAGTACCTTTCATCCCATCACCTAAAATTTTGGCAAATAACCCTTATGATCCTTTGGCCATCTCAAATTTAGTTTTTTTTTTTAAATTTGATTGGCTCTATTCACATTAGAGCATATTATTCATCTTCTCCTTCTTCATATTCTCCATCTTCATATTTGAGTAGAGGTGTATTGCCTATTGACTTAACCCCTTCACGGGTACCACCTTTTTCTCTAGGATTAGGGCATGATGAAGACACATAAGCCCAAACTATTTTAGCCTTGCATGATGAGGTGAGTGTTGATTTTGAGATATATTATTTAGTTTTAGTTGTTGATGTTGAATTGTAGAATACACATGATTCTTCCTCAGTTTGTCCAATACCCAAGTGGCTTAATATGCTTTTGAAAGATGCTCAAATTATTCTATCTCTTGAGCAACATAAAAAGTCTCCTTGAGAATTACTCCTAAATGTATCTCATTTTCAAGATCCTCTCACATATTCTCAGGCTAAGGATCCACCAGAATGGGGAGATGTTATGTTGGTAGAGTATGTGGCTCTAGTGAAGAACAAGACTAGGGAGTTGGATCCTCTTCCATAAGGGAAGAATATTATTGGTTGTAAATGGGTCTATAGGACCAATTATACTTTAGATGGTTAGGTAGAGAAGCACAAGGTATATCTTGTTGCTAATGGATTCTCTCAATAGGAGGGAGTAGAATATTCTAAGATATTTGCAATAGTGACAAGGATGGACTTAGGATGATTATCTCCATTGCTACCTCATATGAATGGAAGGTACATTAGATGGATATGAAGAGTACCTTTCTACATAAGGAGCTTTAAGAGAAAATATACAGGTAACAACCACTTGGTTTTGAACTTAAAGAACCCATTCCATTTATTTGTTGTTTAACTACATCCTTGTATTGACTTAAGTAGGTTGCTTGTGCATGGTATGAAAATATCCATTTCTTTTTTATTAGTTGTGGGTTTTAGCAATGTGAGGTTGAACATGATGTTTGCATCAAACATTCAGATGGAAAAAATTTAGTGATTGTGTTGGATGTTCATGATATTATCATCATCGACAACTCTTCTACTCTAATCCAAGACATGAAGTTGTGACTTCCTTCCATTTTTTAGATGACATATATGGGGCTTCTGCATTATTTTTTTGGAATTTAAATTAATTAGAAATATTTTGGCATCACCATTTTCTATCACAAGTATGCTTTGGATATTCTTAAATATTTCAAGATAAGGGATTGTAAATCTGCACGGACTCCTTTTACCTCGAGCTTGAAGCTTCAAGCTAATTGTACCACTTGTTTGGTGGATTCTATAGTGTATCAATCTCTTTTGAGAGCACTTATCTACCTTACTCATACTAGACTTGATAAAGTTTTTGTTTTTTGTTATTTTGTTTTAGATATTTGTAGGCAGGTTGGGAGAGTCACTAAACAACAACTAAGAGGATTCTCATATACATTCAATGGACCTATCATATGGGTATTCACTACTCCATTGACTCCCCTCTAAGTTTGATAAGATTTTTAGATGTTGATTGGGTTGGTGACTTGGATAAGTAGTGGTCCACCATAGGCTTTGTGTGCTATTTGGGATCCGGTCCAGCTTATTGATGTTCCAAATGCCAATACACTATTTCTTAGTCTTTAAAATAGGTTGAATATTGTATTTACAATGAGGAAACTAAGCATATTAGGTGGATTATCATGATTTTGGAGGATATTGGCATTCCTCAAAGTTTTCCAATAACTTTTCAATGTGATAATCAAAGCACCATACATCTCGTCTACAATCTAGTGTTCCATCAGTAGACAAAGGACATGGAGATATGGATGCACTTTGTAAGATGTCTTCATGCATGTGGGTTGCTTGATCTAGTTTTTGTGCCTTCATCAAAGTAGAGAATATATATTCTGACCAAGGTCATGGCCAAGGTCACTTTTGTGCACATGCAAGAGCTTCTTGGAGTTGGAGAGTGTTCCTTAAGGGGCATGTCAAGTAAGGGTCTCTCTATATGTCCCTCATTTATATTAAAGGAAGATGATGGAATATGTGATGGTTAAGCTTCTCTTAAGGCCATGATTGAATTTTGTACTTGTATTGCTCATATTTCCCCTTTGGGCCAATATACCTTGAAAAAATTCTATTGTATTTTTTTAATATTTTATTCCTAAAGGTAGGTCTCACAACCTTGATGTAAATGTAACTTGTATTTGGGTATAAATACCCCTCCATACCAACCATTTTGCTCATCAATTGGAGTGTAATTTCAATTTCCATTTAATGAGGTTATTTGGTGTCCATGAGCACACCCAATATATTTTATATTCTTCATTCTTCATTTTGTGTATTTCTTCAAGCAATACTAATTGTTTATTCCATTCATTTTTTCAAATCATTGTGAAATTTAACATATATTGGTCTTCAAAAAATCCAAAAAACATTGAAAGAAAATGAGAGGAAATCTATTGAAGGTCAGATGGCTCATCAGGGTGGAAAGAGAAATCTATCTCTTATAGCTCTTTCATAAATATCTTACTCAAAGTTTTTGTTTTACCTCTATGTGATAGTTGATCAAATATTTTGCAAATGCTTATCTTAAGCTTCCTTATCTTGCATGAATTTTATTAGAATATATTTGAAATAATTATTTGTTTCCTTCCTAATATGTATTTATTTCTTAATACTTCTTTCATCTAGAGTAAAAAAAAATGATTTGACCAAAAGGCAAACATGTTTTGTAGTAGCATGAAAAAATTAATATTTCTATCCCCTTTCTTAAGTCATTTCTTCCTAGATTCTTAGACCCAATAGGACTACTCTTTTGTAATATGTTATGATAGTCAGAAAGTAAATATTTTCTTTCATATAATAATCCTAGTTCCTTTTTATAATTTTTAAATCCTCTCATAAATTGTTGAGCTTGGATTTAATTTCCTCATTTATTTTAAATATGTTACCAAATGATTTGACATTCCAAATCTTCATTTGTCCCTTTAGATATTTCATAATTTGAATAAAGTTGTACAAATACGATTCTTCAAACCTTGCTTCATGTTACCATAATATAATAATTTGGAAGACATCAAGTTCTTGTAGACACATAAATTGAAATGAAAATGACTTTGAATGACAATTATTGATTAGATCACAAGTTAAGAGATGGGTTTGTGATTGAATCCTACTCATAATAACATGTTTGAAGAGATTGTTTAATATGTCTACAACCACATAGTAGATAACAAGAATATGCCCAATATTTATGTTATATGAGTTTACACAACACATTTGTTATCTTGTATATTGATTGCTTGAAGGAATAGCATCCAAAAGGGAATTTGAATTGAAAAATATAGCAAAATCGTCTATTGATTTAGACCATCTAGGAGTATCATCCTTATTTTTCTCAGGAGATAAAACTATGTTAATGCCTCCAAGAATCTATAGATGACAATTATGAATCTTTTTTAATTTCGCATAAACAAACTGAGGTCCTTCCAACATCTATCATAAAATGTAACTATAGTTGAAGCAAATACATTTATAAATCCAACTTTGATATTTTCTTCTTTCCCACAAAAAAGACTAGCAACCCAATTACTTCTTATTTCTAGCAATTGTTCATCTCATTTGAATTTATTCCATATTGTTGCAATGCCTCCTAAATCTCTTATAGCAAAAACTACTAGACAATCCCCATATTCCAGGTCATTCTAAATGCATCCATAAATTTCTCATTAATTTTTGTTTCTTGTATTGAAATAAACTCAAGACTATAAAAAACTATTAATTCCCTAATAACTATTTTTTAGGGCCCTTATACATGCCCCTAATATTCCCAGATACCATCCTCATCATCACTTTTTATTCATATTTGTGGGCTTAGCTCCAATTTTTGGTTTCCTAAATCAATATTCTTTTGAATTCATTTACTCTTTGTTCTTGCTTTGAGGGTCTTCCTCTCCTTTTTTCATTATCATTAACACTTTTGTTCTCATCGGTCTCTTCTATTTTTTTAGAATATTTATAATGTGACTTACTCATATTTAGGTTTATATTGGCCCATAGAACTCATATTTAGGTTTATATTGGCCCATAGAACTTAGAGTGCAAGGGATAACCTCAAAAACTATTTCTTCTCTATGCTACCTTGAAAACCCTAAAGTGCAAGGACCATCCTCTATAGTATTTTCTTTTTTTCTACCCTAAAAAACCCTAAATTACAATGGATATTCTCCATACTATTTTTTATTGTGCTTCCCTTGAAACCCTAAAATGCAAGGGATAGACTCTAAACTACTTTCACTTTCAATGCAAGGAGTTGAACTTCTACTACTTTGAGGAAAGTCAAGATGATTTTCTCGGATTAAACATGACCTCTTCCATCATATTTGTTTGTCTACATATCTTCCATTGCAACTTTAGTTCCTTCTCGATTGGAACTTGCACATTATAATTCTTCATCCCTTGCATCCTTAGTCTCTTCTATTGTTTGCTCCAAATTTATTGTGAAACCCTTTTCCATCTGATGAGGTAGAGAGGATTTCTTTGCCCCCTTTTTAAGAAGTGGAAAGTCCTTGACTTAAGCCAACATCTACTACAATATGATTGCCTTGCTTCATCTTGAAGTGTGTTTCATGACCAAAACTTCCATCTCTTTCTCACTTGTTTTAATTTGCAATCTCTCACCCTATGTCCAATCTCATAACATTTGCAACATTTAAATGTAATGCTTTCATAATCAACTTGTTGATCCCATTCTTTTGATTCAAATTTAATCTTAATAGATTTTGGCAAAGGTTTTGAAATATCCATTTCAAAACATATCAAACATACACAACATGCTTTCAATCCTTAGTAGTTGGGTCCTCCTAAATAAACTCCCCTAAAGCATTACCAATATTATTGAAAGCCTCTTTATCGATAAGTTAATATGAATGATAACATACAATAATCAAACTAAAACTAAAAACGAGGAGCTCAATGGATGGTGAGGGAAGAAAGTAGAGAGGGGAGGGCTCTGGTCCCTCCCCTGCTCCCCCTCCCATGGCTCCTAGTTCCTGCCTAGTCCCTGGCTCAATCCAGGTCATCCCTCTCGGGGAGTGGTTGTTTGCAGATGATCTCCGGGGGGAGATCCTTCTCCACTATCTCGCGCCCCTCCCGGCCGACTAGGGTTTCCTTGGTTGTTTTTTTAGACTAGTGCTTCCCGGGGATCCCTCGTTTGGTTGGGGATCCCTTCCCCTTTTCCCTCGCCTCTTCCCCCCGGGGTTTTTTGCAGAGTTATTCGCATGGATCCGGTCCCCCGCGTTTCTCGGTGCGGTGGAGGTGACGGTTTAGGGTTTGGACAGATTCCCCTTTTTCTTGTGAATCCTCGACGGGCTCGTGCTTGGACGAGATTCTTGGTCCCCCTCTACGGGATCCTCTTCTGTTTTCCGGGGCGGGTTCCTTGTAGTGCAACTCTCTGGTCACTTCCTGATGGGCTGGATCCTCTCTGTGCTGGCTGTCGGCTTCCTACAGGATGGCTCTCGCTGAACGGAATGTTTTCCCGGTGGGCGGCTGGTTTCTCCACAGGGCGGGATCCGCCAAATCCGTCGGTTTTCCCGTGAGGCGGGATCCTTTCTTTTTGTTGGTTTCCTGGATGGCGGGATTTCCTCGTTGCTTCCCGCTAGGCGGGACTGTCTGTGGTGGTTTTGACTGCTTCCCACGAGGCGAGATTTTATTGTAACGATTTTTCTTTGCTTCCTGTTGGGCGGGATCTTCTCGATGGTAGTTTTTGGCTACTCCCCGCTGGGCAGGATCTCCAAAACTGCTTTCTTTCTTATTTGTTTGTTTCCCGCTGAGAGGGATTGTTTCATGCTTATCGTTACCGTTGGGCGGGATTTGCTTTGGTGTTCGGCTCAAGGGATTGATGCCCTAGGCCCATTGCTTATGTAATCAGGTTTTGGGATCCTTGTTAAAACCCGCTGTAAATACAAACACTACTTAACAAAAAAAATAAGTTAATATGAGTGATCAAAAATTTTAACCTACATTATAATCCCTTAATTAATTTATATTTCCATATAAAAATTCTCACTCCATGACATTAAATACAAGTCATTTCTCCCCTTAAAATAGGTCACCACCCTTTATTTTATTCATGACTACGAAACTATAGAATATGATGAGAAAAAAAACTGGAAGGCAAGTCATTGGATAATTTGAACTCAATTGCCACTTTCATTTAATCCACTTTTGAATCTTCGAAAAACTTGCTACTGACTAAAATTCCATATTAATCCTTTACTTTTAAGAAACATTATATCATGCTCAATCATCTCATCCTTGATAGGCGCTTCTAATGTATATTTTGCTACCTAAATAGGAATTGCTACACATTCTTTCATTATTTTATCCTCAACTTAAGCCTCGTTACTTCTACTTAGAACTCCCATATATGATTTTTCTTCCTTATTAGTAAGAATTTTTCACTTTTAAATTTCTTAAAGATATGGAATAAGCTCTCGAAATGTTAGGCTCACCACCCATTCGCACTCACACGTCTTCTATTATATAAAGAAAAATATTTGCTATTATACATTATACCTTAAAGAAAAATATTTGCTATTATACATTATACCATGAGAAGAAAAAAAAATGCATCATTCTGATCTCTTTTCCATGTAAAATGTTAAATTATAAAATTATAAAAAATAAATTAAATAGTTATATATAGGGGAGTTGGTTACATCTAGACTACTTTAGTAATTGTCAAGTGCAGGATTCAAACCACAAAGGCTGCCTCCAACAAGTTTATATTACTTTGTTATTTTATAACCCAACGTGAAGAGGACCTATTTTTAGTAATTGTTAGGTGTAGGGTTCAAGCCATAGGGACTGCCCCCAACAAACTTATACTGCCTCATTATTTTATAACCCGACGTGAAGAGGACCATCGATCGCTCGAGATTCATAGTCGTCATCATGCACTCGGAGGATTCAAAGCAGACTACTATCTTTGCAAACAGGCATGCCCCCAAGGTTTGAACCTAGATTTCTTCTCGGTAAGTGTGACCATCGATCGCTCGAGATTCATACCATCGTCATCACGCACTTAGAGGATTCAAAGTAAACTATTACCTTTGCAAACAGGCATGCCCCCAAGATTTGAACCTAGATCTCTTCTTGGTAAATGTGTGACTGACCAAACAGGCAATTACCAATCCACCTAACAATTTAAATAGTTTTAATAAATAATAAGAAACCAATAATTTTTTTCTTACAAGCCTATACCACCTCGTTATTTTATAACCCGACGTGAATACGACCATCGTTCCTGAGATCGCTCAAGATTCATACCATCGTCGTCGTGCACTCAAAGAATTCAAAGCAGACTACTACCTTTATTCATACCATTATGGTCATGCACTCAAAGAATTTAGAGCAGACTACTACTTTTACAAATAGACATGCCCCCAAGGTTTGAACGTAAATCTCTTCTCGATAAGTATCTACTCTTGAAGGGTGTCTTCTTGATAAGTGTCTAGCCAGACAGACAATAATGATCTTGGAGGATTAGACGTTTTTCGTAGGACTGCCCAAACTTCCGAACTCGTTTCGGCCATATCTCACTCATCCGAACTCGGATTGAGCTGAAATTTTGAGGGTAGATGCCTGAAAACCCTAGAACGTCTCCACCAATTTTCATATCATTTGGAGCAACACAGATCCTAGCGCATCCCTATGTGTGAACGATATATTTGGCAAGCGGCTATGCGAGGGTTTCATCTCGGGTTGAGTGCAAGCAGCTCCGGAGGTTGGTTTTTAGGGGCCTTCGGGCCCTAGCGGCCAATATTTTTGTGGTTTATGCTCAATATTTTAGCAGGAAATGTTGCAGGGGATACAAGATGGGTTAGAAATTTGTCTTTCAACAGATCATACTGTGAACTTGAGTGACAACGGCTTCCAATTTGCTGCACAAAAGAAAAGTGAAAACCATACCTTTCCACGACGTCTAGGGCAAGGATTAAAGAGACCACGAAATAAGTTTCCAGCAGTTGATCAAAAAATGGCTCATATCTCAAGTGAATCTGGTGCTAAGGTGCACCCACAAAATAATTCTACTATGAAAACCCCTGTCAAGGGTAAGAATTTTGAAGACTCAGTCCCAAAAATGAATTTTAGGGATGCCCTTCATGGTGGACAGCCTCAGCTCAATGCTAATATCAATATTAGGGCTTCTCATAAACCTCTAAGAATGCCTAAGATTGATCCCAGGAAAACGGAGTCAGGATGTCTTAAAGCAACTGATGGAACTCCTATTGTTAAGCTTGATATGGGTAACATTCAGACTGGCATTGAAGATTTGGAAAAAGAGGACTAATTTGTCTGTTCATGGGTTTTCGTCCGAGTCTATCTACTTTCAAAGTCTGGGCTGCAAAAAGCTGGAAAACTAAAGGTGAGTTACAAATCTCTATTTATCCAAATGGTTATTTTCTTGTTTTATTTGCTAATAATGAAGATAGAGAGAAAACTTTTCAAGGGGGTCCTTGGTTTTTTGAAGGGCAGGGCTTTTCATGAAGCCCTGGCATACTAAATTTAAAGCCGAAGAAGAGATGCCTTCTATAGCTCCCGTGTGGGTTAGACTCTTTGGCCTCCCTATTGAATTTTGGAATCCTACTATTTTTTCTTCAATTGGAAACTCTTTAGGAACTTTTATGATGACCACTGATTGTACTCAAAATTTTGAACATATTATTTATGCTCGAATTTGTGTTTTAATGGATTTTGACAAACCCCTACCTAAAAATATCACATTACAATTTGGGGAAGACACTTGGGAGCAAGTAGTGGACTATGAGAACATTCCTTTTCGTTGTAGAATTTGCCATGAATATGGTCATTTGGCCATGCTTGCCCAAATAAAATTCTTGATCAAAAGAAAGAAGATATAAACTCAAGAGGTTTCCAAATACCTAAGAAGAAGAACACTCAA
The DNA here is from genome assembly GCA_028583015.1 of Wollemia nobilis. Lineage (NCBI taxonomy): Eukaryota > Viridiplantae > Streptophyta > Pinopsida > Araucariales > Araucariaceae > Wollemia > Wollemia nobilis. Next base: position 2,790,056 of record JAQPPZ010016827.1, read on the forward strand.
AAAACCAGAATGAAGGATCAATCAAAGTCATATGCTAATATGTTTGCAATCCTTTCCACAAATGATGTCCCAAGTGAGGAAGAGGAAATAATGGAAACTAAATCTTAGAAACACAATTTAAATATGAAGGGAAGAACTCATAGACAAACCAACAAATCAAAGGTTTTCAACAGAAAAAAAGGAGAAAATTTACACAAGAAAAACAATATTTCAAATGTCAAAACTTCAAATAATGCAGGTCCCAATATAGACTCCATTGAACCATCTAGTAAAATTTTGGTCATGTACGAGCATTCTTCAAGGTTAGAAGCCATCTCAGATTCAATTGGAATAAGTCAAGAAACAAGGGAAAAAAATTGAAGATGGATTCTAATCAAAAAGTAGGTCGCAAGACCAATCAATATCATATGGTAAAAGAAGGTGAAAAGCTTGTAGAGGAAGGTAAGATTAATGCCCTTCCCAACATTTTTAGCCCCGGTATTAATGAAGATCATCACTTGGAATATTAGAGGACTCAAAGGGAGTCTTTCAAAACAAAATGAAATTAGAAGAATGATTCAGATAAATCATCCACATCTTGTTTTCCTTCAAGAAACAAAGATGTCAATGGAGGATATGGACTTAATTGCCAGAAAATTTGGCCAGCTGGAAAGTGGTTTCCCTCGCTCCCAAGGGACTTCTGGTGGCATTGCTTGTCTTTGGGACCCAAAAGAGGTAGTTATTCACCATATGGTTGGCAGTTGGGGTTTGTTGGCTATAGCTATTCAAAGTAGACATTCCAACCGGATTATGCTCGCATTACTGTTTATGCCCCAACTTCTTTGGAGGAAAAAGAAGACAATGGAAGGATATTACTCATATTATCTCTCATTTTCCTAAAGCTTGGATCTTGATCGGAGGAGATTTCAATACCATCCTCTCTCTGGATGAGAAAAATGGGGGAAATAGAAATTTGGACAAAAGTACCGACCTCATGAGCGAATATATTGCAAACCTCCATCTTGTGGATATCCAACCGGATAATGGCCTTATGACTTGGTCTAACGAAGGCAAGGCTTAGCTTGTATAATGGAGAGATTGGATAGGTTTTTGCTCTCTAAAAATTTCTTAATCCATGGTCACATTCCTAAAGTGAAGACTCTTAATAATGCTGGTTCGGATCATTGGCCACCATGGTGGAAATGTGGAAAACCAATGTGAGTTTCTCTCCTTTTCGTTTTCAATTAATGTGGCTTAGAGACATTTCCTTCAGACCTCGTGTGCAACAATGGTGGAAGGAAGGTAAACCTAGGCATGGGACTAAGATGTTCTGTTTTGCCAAAAGACCGCAATACATTAAATCCAAAATCAAGACTTGGAACCGGAAAGAGTTTGGGGATGTTCATAAAAAAACATGAAGTTATTGCTCATCTTGAAAATTTGAATAAGAAAATCCGTTTAGATGGCCTCACAGAGAAGAGAAGTGCAGATGAAATTAAACTCACAACTCAATTAGAGGAATGGGAAAAAGAGAAGAAATCTTATGGAAGCAAAAATCTAGAATTCAATGGCTCAAAGAAGGAGATCGAAACACAAATTTCTTCCACAAATCTCTTCTAGCTCGAAGATCTCACAACTTTATTTCTTCCTTAAAATCAGATTCTGGAGATGTTGTTTATACTTGGGATGGCATGAACTCTATTGTTGTTGATTACTTTTCCAATATTTTTGTCGCTACTCCTCTTGACTCCACTTCACAACAAAATGTTCTTCAAGCAATCCCTTCTCTTATCACTTCCGAGGAGAACTCTATTTTGACTGCTCCTGTTACTATCAATGAGCTTCAACAAGTAGTTTTTAAAATGCAAAAAGGGAAAACCCCGTGTCCCGATGGTTTTCCTATTGAGTTCTACCAAGAGTTCTGGGATATCCTTCATGTTGATTTATTAGAGGTGGTGGAAGAAGCCAGGAAATCCAAAGAAATTTTGAAGGTTATCAATAAAACTTATATTACTCTTGTTCCAAAAGCTCAAGAGGTTGATCATATCTCAGCTTTTAGACCTATTGCTTTATGTAATGTTCTTCTCAAAATTATTACTAAAATCATGGCGTTAAGGTTGAAGCCTCTTTTGCATAAGATTATTTCCCGAGCAAGGGGGATATGTGGAAGGACGTCAAATAGTAGATGAGATAGTTCTTGCTCAGAAGCCATCCATTCCATGGATATGCAAAATTCTCCTTCTATGTTCATCCGGTTAGACTTATCCAAAGCTTATGACAGAGTGGATTGGCACTTCCTTATCAAAGTTTTGAGGCAATTTGGTTTCTCTAAGGATTGGATGGATTGGATTATGGGATGTATCTCTTCAGTTTCCTACTTAGTTCTTATCAATGGCAGGCCTTCTCGCTTTTCCCAGCTTCCAGAGGTATTAGGCAAGGTGACCCGCTATCCCCTTATTTATTCATCATTCTTGTTGAATGCTTGGGTAGGACTATAACCAAAAAGAGGGAAAACAAAACCCTTGAGGGAGTTACCATTGCTCATGGAGCTAGACCTATCTCTCATCTTCAATTTGTGGATGACTCTACCCTTTTAGGTAAAGCTACAGTTAAGGAAGCTTCTAATATTAAGCAAATCATTAGCTATTTTTCTAAGGCTATCAGGCCTTGATCAATGAAGACAAATCTAAAGTTATTTTCTTTCACTGCTCCGCTAGACAGGAATCCATGGTCTTGGATAAATTAAGATATAAGAAGACCTCTCTTCCAATCACTTATTTAGGTATTCCCATAAATATTCAAAGGCAAAAAATAAATATTGGAATTGGTTGTTGGACAAAGTCAAGAAGAAAATTGGAAAGTGGACCAACAAGTGGCTTTCTTCTGGGGGTAGAATCACCTTGGTAAAATCAGTCCTTCAAGCTATTCCTATTTATGTTTCTTCCATTTTGAATATCCCAAAGGTGGTTCTTCGAGAATTGGATCAAATCAGTCATCGTTTCCTTTGGAGTGGTACTAAGGAGAAAAGAAAATGGGCCTTGGTGAAATGGGATACTTTATGTCTTCCTAAGAGTGAAGGGGGTTAGGATTCCGGTCTTCAATTAATAACAACAAAGCTTTAGCTGCTAAATTATATTGGAGGATGTTGCATAACCCCAATGCTCTTTGGGCCAATAATCTCCATGCTAAATATGCCGAGAACAAAAGTCCTGAAGACCTTGTTCGCTATCAACTTCCTACCAAAGGTTCTCCCATTTTAGCAGCTCTTAAGACCGGTGAGGATTTGATAAAGAAAAATTATTTTGGATCATTCATAATGGTCAACATGCAAATTTTTGGACAGATTCTTGGGATGGTCACAAGCCTTTGATAACTCGCTTCCCGATTGGAGGCCTTGGATGGAGGAGCTTCACCGAGCTAATTGGATAAAGGTGGCTAATTACTTCGGTACCATACCGGTAATTCAAAGGTTGGTAGATATTGGATCCCTATTGAGGACCTGCCTATTCAAATCCCATAAAGGCAAAGACAAGATATCCAAGGCATCCTTCATATGAGATCCCTCTCTTGGTCCCATGAAAAAGATTGTTTTGGATGGAACAACACTACTAAGGGTGAGTATTCAATTGCTCAAGGTTATTTGACCTTATGCCATAATAATCCCAACCATTCTTCTGACATATTTTCTCAATTGTGGGCTCAAAAGCTCTGGCCTAAGGTGAGGTTCTTTAATTGGCTTTTATTGCATCGTAGGGTGCTTACCGGTGAGCAACTTATGAAGCGTGGTTTTCATGGCCCTTTTAGATGTGAAATGTGTGAAGAGAATGTAGAAAATATCAACCATATTTTTATTGAGTGTACTTTAGCCTCTGAGCTATGGAGGAGAATGGCAACTTTACTTGGCTTACAAATGTCCAATTTTTTCACTTTTGAACAGCTTTGGAGGGATTGGCCTAATCAAGAGGGTGTTGATCATTTTATTAGGCACTTAGTTTGGATGGGTTCTACCATTCTTCTTTGGAATATTTGGAATGAAAGGAACAACCAAATTTTTAATCAAGATAGGAAGGATATTCACTATATTTGGCAAAAGACCATAGCCAACTTAGTTGAATCAGTCCATCAACTCCTTAATCACCCCCAAAACTCCCACCAAAGATGGGATCAAGTGATGCAAAGATTGAAGATTAAACCTTCTAAGGGCAACCAACTTAAAGGGAATGTGAGTATTAGTAAGATGGATAGGACTAGAAATTGGCAACCTCCTCCTAAGGATTTTGGAAAAGTCAATACCGATGGAGCCTCTAGAGGGAACCCCGGAAAAGCCAATGTGGGAGGAATTGGTAGACTTTCAGTATGGCTCCCTGGTTTTTACTTTTGCCGAGAATTTGGGTATTCTTTCCAATAACCTTGCCGAGGGGTATGGTATCCTTAGAGGCCTTCAGGAGGCTACTAAGGTTGGATGGGAAAAGGTGTTAGTTGAGTCAAACTCTCAACTTATGATTAATCTCTTGAAGACTCCTTCTAAGAATCATAAGGTGGATTGGAGAATAAAAGAATTATTGAGAAGATTCAGTTAATCCAGATGGGATTTTTGAAAGTTGATTACAATCATGTGGTCAGAGATCAAAACAAGAGTGTTGATGCTTTAGCTAATTGGGCTTTGGACAAAGGTGATCTTACTTGTTATGGCCACCCTCCTATATGGTGGGCTTCTCAAATTAGGGAAGCTCTTCTTTCTATCATTTCTTTGGATGGCTCCAGTTCTCAAGGTACCTAGTTTCTTCTTGTTTTTTTTTTTTTTCTCTTTGGTTCATTCAGTTTTTTTAGTTCCCTAGCTCATTCTATTCTTTATTTTGTTTCCTCTGTTGATTCTTGCATTAATAGTCTTCTGGTCTAGATAGGTCATTGTTTTGTTCATTTTTTTTTCTTTTGTCTTCTTTGTTTTTTTGTTTAGTTTTTTAAGGTGGGTGGGTTCTTTTGTTTTGTTTTGTTTTTGTGTTCTTTGTGTTGTTTTTTGTTGTTCTTGTGTTTTTGTTGTTTTGTTTTTTTTTATGTTTTTTGTTATTGTTCTTGTGTTTTTTTCGTTCTTGTTCTTGGGTTTCTCTTTGTTTGTGTTATTTCATTTTTTTATGTGTGAGTGTTTTCTATGTTTTTTGTTTTTGTTTATTGTCCGTTGTTGGTTGTTTTTATTTTTATTTTATTTATTTTATTTTTTAGGTTTTGGTTGTGTTTATTTTTCATGTTTTTTTGGGTTATGTCTTTGTAGTGTTCTGTTGTTTTTGTCTTGTTTGTGTTTTGTTATGTGGTTCTTGTGTTTTTCTATGTGGTTTGTGTTGTGGTTTCTTTTATCTTATTGTGCGTGTTTGGTTGTGCTTTTGGTTTTGACACACTCAAGGAGCATGTTTTTTATTTTATTTTATTATTTTTGTTGTTATTTACTTATTTTTAATTTGGTTTTGTGTGTTTGTTTGCTCCTTGAGTATGTCAAAGGTGGTAGGCCAGGTCCGAGTCCTGGGCGTTTTTGGCAGAATGGATACCCCTGCCTCCTTGGGTCTTACCCGAAAGTGGCATCCCTTTTGGGATGTTTTCCACAAATTAAAAATATATATATCTACTCTTAATGATTAATTTATATAATTTTAATAAATAAAAAAAACCAATAATTTTTTCTTTAAATATAAAATTATTACATTTTAATACAAAATTTTTATTTTAAAAACTTATTGGTGGATATAAACCATTCTTCTTACTTTAAATTTCTTATTTTTCTTCCAATCTTTTAACTGTGTAGCCATATCATCCATATGCCATACATCTTGCTTTCACCTCTAATTTCACCTTATCTTGTTATTCAGAGCTTATAGTCTGAATGACCTGCAACGTAATAATCAAAGTCGGCATTGTTAATTTGTTACCCACTTTTTTCCACCGTACCTTTGAGATTAAAAACACTCCATAACGAAGTCCATTATGCTGTGTGCTCATGTTCTGTCATGACTTAATATCTTGTTTGGTACTTATAATTATAACAGTTTTTACATATGTTCTTACTAAAGAATTTCATAGTTTGCATGGCTTACAAAGTACTAATCAAACTTAAAATTACATTATTAATTTCTTGTTAATTTTTTTCCCATTAAATGTATTAACCTTCTGTATTTTTTTTTACAGCTAAAAATTAATTTTAGGGTTTTGGATGCTTATGTTTCACCCAAATTTTTTTGTCAACAATTTTCGAATTTCATATTCATATAAAAATTCGACGAATTTAAAAACTAAACTTATATTTACATCTTATCTTTATATTTTCCTTTAACACTTCTATTCATAATAACTTTGGCTTATAAAGTACTAATCTTATCTTTATATTTTCCTTAACACTTTTATCCATATAGCTTTGGCTTACACAGTACTAATCAAACTTATGGTCAATTTTTTTCAATATATTTTTAAAAACTCTATAATTTATTAAATGTATTAACCTTAGTACTTAATACTAACCATAATGATCTATGTACTTATATTCACATCATATCTTTATATTTTCATTTAACCCTCATCAATGATAGCTTTGACGTATGTCCATGCTTAAGAATTTCGTAAGTGACTTTTGTCCGTCTTTCCCAAATGTACCCCTAATCCCGCTCACCCATTTTTATAACTTCCTAAATATTAATAAATATATATAAATATATATATATATAGGAGTTGGTTATAATTATATTATTTTTAATAATTGTTAAGGGTATAGAGGCTGCATTATTGTTGCTCTGTTGTAAGAGGAACCATCAGTCACTTAAAATTTGTACCAACTTCCTAAATATTAATATATATATATAGAAGTTGGTTAAAATTATATTATATTATTTTTAATAATTGTTAAGTGTAGGGTTTAAACCATAGAGGCTGCATTATTGTTGCCTGTTGTGAAGGGAACCATCAGTCACTTAGAATTTGTACCGCTTTTTACAAACAATTTGTACCAACTTCCTATATATATATATATATATATATATATATATATATATATATATATATATTATTTTTTTTAAATCTATAGAGAAGTTGGTTAAAATTATATTATATTATTTTTAATAATTGTTAAGGGTAGGGTTTAAACCATAGAGGCTGCATTATTGTTGCCTGTTGTGAAGGGAACCATCAGTCACTTAGAATTTGTACCTTTTTTACAAACAGATATACCCCCAAGGTTTGAACCTAGCTCTCTTCTTAGCAAATGTTTACCAAACAAACAACTACCAATCTATCTAACCTTTAAGAACACATTAATAAATACTTTATTTCATTTATTTTCAACAAAGTCTAAGAACTTTCAGTGGGAAAAAAAACATCAATAACTTTGATTTTTACATGTGACTTCCTCCCTGGTCTTCCTTTCCCTAATGTACAAATAATCCCATTCACTTATGGGTATCTAAAATAAAAATTAAAAATATTTTTTCTCAATTATTGTTAATGCATTTTTAAATTGAGAAAATCAATTAAAAATGAATAGTTACATTGGTTTATGAGATTTAGAATAATTAATTGAAAGTGAAAAATTTTGCATCTTAAACCAAGGTTCATAGATGAACCTTTAACATTTGTCCATGAGAATTAAGATAATTGATTGAGAGTAGAGAATTTCACTCTAAAAACAATGTTTAGAATCTTGAACCTTAAAAAATTAAATGACATTAGCTCAACCAATTAAATTCCTTAATTTTCAAAGAGAAAATCCAGATTCAAATCTTACCAAAAGATACATTCATAATAGCTAAAACTGTATAATACTATTATATAACCGTGATGCAATATGAATAAAATCAAATTTTAATCTCATATAACCAATTAAAAACTATACAAAAAAATTAAAAAATAAAGCTAATATGGCTTGGGTAGTAACTAATGTAATGCTTTAAAATGGGCTTCTTGAGTTTTACATGCTGCCAACCAAAAGAAACACATATTGCATGAATTCCACCAAATAATAAAAAGATTAACCAATTACTATCAAAGCAATCATAAATCCAAATCCATTTAATGGCATAAGAAATATAGAATACAAACAAACACTAATAGCATTGTTTTGGTCGGTACCTATTATGGATCACATCTTATAGAATAAGCAAACCTGATCCCACAAAGCTCTATTCTATAAAAATGAGATACAACGACAGTTTCAAATGTCCTAGATATTCTTAACAAAAGGTGCTACATTTGGAAGTTCAAGTACATTTATGTATAGCAAGACCTTATGTCATAGTGAATAACATGTTCCCATCTAGAATTTCTTCGCAGTGTGACTTATATAAGCTGCAAATCCAAGACGTAGCTTGGCCACAGCGTCAAAATCCCCCAACCAAGGGTGGGCGCATTTCCCTAAGAGGGATTACATATGTGAAACCTGCCATTCAGGAATATAAGCTCATGTCTAAGTCATGCCCTAAAAGTTACTTTTAACCTTATATTTACATAAACATTTTGAGAAATGTTTGTGGTCCGGTGTTAACTCTTGTCAAACATGCATTCAACTACAATAGGAAAACACTACTAGACCTTTAGTACTATCTGTTGATGTAGTTCACAGAGCACGATAGCTTCCTCACTTAAGAGTGAGATTGTTCGTTTATTTACAAAGCCCAAGTTGGAACTCTTGCAATAATTTACATTCAAAATTGTGGAGCACTACAATGAATCATGGGAACGAAGTTGCTTGGTGTCAAAAAATTGTTGACAGAAGCAATAGTATTTGTTGATTGTCTCAAAGACATAACGCTATCCAAAAACAATATATACTGGTTTCTATCAAACGGCTTCTTCAACCATGTTTAGCCGGGTTGCCCAGCTGCAGCACTAACAACCTGTCATCACACACCATTGACAAGTTTAAACTCTATGGAGAATACTTCTGATATACCTGTGTCATTGAAACATAAAAGAAGTTTAAACTTCTCTGTTTGTTACTTTCAGCACTAAATTTGCTGAGCTCCTGGGATTACAATGAGATTGCACTCAAATCAACTACCTATAAGCTTTATGATAAGAAGGCTAATGTTTATACTCCATAACAGAATACACTACCGAAAGACAGAATCTCATAAATTACATTCCATTATGCCTAATCTTTCACAGTGAACTGTTAATACAGGACAAAATTCTCAAAAATTAGATAATCTGAACTTCTTCAATTGTTACTTTCGGCACTAAATTTGCTAAGCTCCTGGGATTAAAATGTGATTCCACTCAAATCAACTACCTACGAGCTTTATGATAATCTGAAGGCCTATGTTTATACTCCGGTACAAAATACACTACCGAACGACAGAATCTCATAAATTACATCACATTATGCCTATTATTTCACAGTGAACTGTACAGGACAAAAATTTTCAAAAATTAGACAATTCTTTCCAGGATATAACATAATCACACGTGCTGTAATTTCAAGTATGCCAGTACATATACAGGTAGTTCATTAACCCTGGCATAAAATAACCATAGACATCTTAAAACAGTAATCCACTCTGCATTCCATTTACCAGCTGTTTCTAATCTCAGTGATTCCTTTTCCACTTTGAGAGTTTGCAAACGGTTTTCATCCCTGAAAAATGAACAAGAATTCAAATCCAGTTAAGAATTTAGAGATGGTAAATTTCATATCAATAAGAATCCTTGTGAACTGAGCATATGAAACCCACCCCTTACAATATAGCTTGCATGATTGATTCTGCTGGTGAGAAAATGGTATTCACATTTGTTTCTTCCTTTGCTGCAACCCAAGCATTTTCCTCAATTTGTTTGCAATCCAAGCTTGAGTCATATTGCAAATCTTTTGAGCAAACAACACTTTCTTCTCATAGGCTCTGCAGAGGACTTGAAGGTGTGTTACAGCTTACTTTGGACTCCGGAAATGGTGACTCCAATTGTGAAGAAACTAAATTTGAAAGCCCTCTACCAAAAGAAAAGCTCCATGAAGAATTCTCAGATGAAGCATGTTCGGTGATCATGATCACTTCCTTGACACTTCTATTTTCTGTATTGTGACTCAAGTTCTGCATGGCTTCTGCCAGCGAGAATTCAGCATTAGTGGCATTCCCCTTAGGTATGTTACATTCCTTCTGCATACTTTGGACAAACTTATTAGCATGTTCACATCCTTCTACATGATGAGAATTACCATGGGGTTGATGAGAATTACCATGGGGTGGAAGTTCAATAACCATACTAGGAAACGGGCCCTCCCATTCACTCACTTGTGATCCTCGAGGAGTACTCGAGGAATCTTTGTCATAAACTTGAAAATCAAAACTCCTTGTTTCTGACAGGATAAAACTCATAGAAGAACATGAATTTAAACTCGTGGATGGGCATTCACTTTTAACAATGTTCAACTCAGAATCAAAGACAGAAATTATCATCAGCAATGTTCTCCTTCCCGCACCCATCACTTCCACCAGTAGAGGAGTGGTCCATCTCCACTTCTGCTTTCTGCTTAGGAAGATCATAGTCTGCGTTAACAAAGATTTCTTTGCTTGTTATGGTGGGGATGGGAATAGATTGCTTTCCTTGTTCTACTGGCATGAGAAAATGGGAATTGTGTCCTTGATAAACCCTGCAAGGTATATTTTTTGTGGTCCTGCCTTGTCCACATATACAATATTACTGTATACTTCAACAAGGTTAGAAAGTTTTTGTGTCCAAGATACTGTACACCAAGAACCTTTCCAGAAACAGACTCAAATTTTTTATAGCAAAAAACTATTCATTCATTGAGGCAAGAGCTTATTTAATACATGCTTTAAGGTTACAAACTAGAAGATCGATATTCTTGATTTAAGAGATCATTACATGCAAAAAATGTTAAAATAATCTTCTAGATAATAATGCATGATCTAATAATAATGTAATAAAATATCCTAACATCCCCTTATTACATTATCCATCCTCTGGCTCTGGCTACTCTGGCTGCTCTGGATCTTGGCTCTCTGACTGCTCTAGCTGCTCTGACACTTGGTTCTAGTGGCTCTGGCACATGCTCTAGTGGCTCTGGCACATGCTCTAGCTGCTCTAACTCTTGGGTAAACAACTCTGAAGCTGCCTCTGGGTCTGTTGCCTCTGGGTCTGCCTTTGGGTTTGTTGTCTGTAGGCCTACCTCTAGGTCTACATCTAACTTTTGCTTAGATAAACACCTCTATGTCCGCTTTTGGCTCAGCCTCTGGATCGGCCTCTAGGTCTAAGCTTATCAAGTACTCTTGTAGTACTTAAGCAAAAGTAGGATTGGCCTCACTTTGCTTCTCCAACTATGAGTGTCCGTATGGTAATTTTCTCATCCTATCAGAATGCATGGATAACCAGTCGCTGCAACCGCCAGGTATAATAGAAAAAATCACTGCTTACGAGGTTGATTATATTATAATATTATAATATAATCAACCTTAGGTTATGTGTAACTCATGCCAATCCTTGTACAATACAATATCATATGTCCAAATATCTATTCTTAGGTACCCTAACAGGACATCAGGAATCCCTGTGAGAATTCACCTATATACACCATATGCAATAATAAGGCATAGAGATCTTCTATTGAAGCTTTTGGCATTCATCTTTGATCTGCTTCTGATGCCGTTTTGGGTTTCGTTTCAGGTTAGGATTCAGATTTATTGGATTCGAATTCACGCCATACGATGAATTTTCAAGCTTTCCTTTCATAGGATTAGGGCTACGTTTTGGGTTATTCATATTAGGACGGTTTGTTTTCTTGGTTTTAATAGGGAAAGCTAAATGGCATCCCTGGTTCACTTCCTTGAGCTCCACCACATCATTGCATTGCTCTAGCAGATTTACTATCTTTGGGAAACCCAGCAAATTGAAATCCAGGTACTTCCCAGTTGTTTTCTCAAAATCCATACGGATAGTTGAAATATTATACCCATTCACATTTTCTTTGCTACTTACAGCTTGCCTGAGCCATGCCTTGAATTCCCCTATTGAGCCTGCCTTTTTCTTTTGCCCAGTCGTTGCAGAGGGCTTCCGATTCTCAGGTTTTTTTCTTCCATGTCCCATAGGCTTCTTTGTGGATTCAAAACCATGCCCTTGAAAGCCAGGTCCTTCTGACTGCTGCACTGTAGCTGTAGTTGCTTCATCTAATGGAAGAATACTGAATTGGCTTGAATCCCATCCGCTATTAAAAGATGGCTGGCCAGCAAAAGAGTTGTCTGGAACATAACCAAAACTTGACCTACTCTGGCATTCCTCCCATTCCTTGCTACTAGCAGTAGATGAAGAACTGTGATAGGTGTTAGAAAAAGCCTGATAATGCTCAGGATCCCATCCTTGGAAGCTGCTGGGGAAGTGTAACTTTTCTCCATCTTCTAATGAGTTCAGGAAAGTCAACCATTCCAAGCAATTATTAGTTGAGCTCAACATACCACGAGGCATTTGAGCAATAGAGAGACAGACTAAGAACACATTATATGATCTCTCCTTAAGCTTTTGAAACACATAGGAAAAGTCCACATCCCCCACAATGAAAACTATATCCGCTGGCCGAGGCACATCCATCGCCCACAGGAGCATGTCCGCCATTATCATTTTCTCAATTTCATTACTCTGACCTGCCACCAAAACCCTCAAAACCCTTAATGAAAATAAGCCAGTAATCAACATAAAGAAATTCCCAATGAAAATCAAAAACAGCATCAAAACCAATCCACACTTCAAATTATTAGTGCCTGGCAACAGTGTCCTAAAAGAAGCCTCATACAAAAACAATAGCCAAACAGACATAATTCTCCTTAAGAAACTTTGGAAACCTCCAAATTCTATCCATGATTTTCATTACTCTTACCTGCTACCAATACCCTCAAAAACCTTAGGGGGAATCTCTGGGAATGGAAAACAAAGCTCCAAACTAATGAACACTAATCATTACTCTTACCCGCACCCACTACCCTTATAATTCTTGGGGGAAACTCAATTCTCAGACACAGAAAATTCTTTGAGAAAAATTAACAAAAGCTTTTGAACCACTTCCAAAACATCCTCAATACAGTGTGCCAAAAACCTAATTCAGATCTATCCTGCTTCCCCAAATAAAAAATAACCACACACAAAAAGAGAGTTTTCAGCATTCAAATAAAACTTCTGAAACGCTATGCCCTGCAAGATTTGAGCATAAATTGATTTGAAGATACCTTAAAAAGCATTGTGAGTATAATATTTATTTTGAAAAAAAAAAGGAAAAAAGTTCTAGGATGCCCAGCTAAACACCAAATTCAGATTCTCAAATACAAAAAAGGGATGATGATGACAAAGAAGAAGAAGAAATAAAAATAATTTGGTCTAACATCGTTTTTCTCCAGCAGTCAAGGAACTATAACAACTGATAAAATAAACCTTCCCTATGACAATGAATAAAGAGCAATAGCCAAACAAGCAATTGTTTCAGAGCAAAATAAACTTAAGTTCAAAAGCCAATCTACACTGAGGTTTAAAAGCGAATCACTTTCAAACTCTCAATTTAAATTACTCAACGACAATGGAAACAAACTAATAAATATTGTTTTCTTCAGTAACCAGGGAATTGATTATCAACATTACAAATTATAGAAACTAACAAAACAGATCTTGATTCAGACCCCCCAGCAGAAAATTAAATATAAATAAAAATTATTTAAAAATAATAATACCCAAAGGAAATGTAGAGCAAATTAACAACTCATTGAAACCCAATCTAAACTGCACGATCTCTTAATTTAAATTACTCAACGACAATGGAAACAAACTAATAAATATTGTTTTCTTCAGTAACCAGGGAATTGATTATCAACATTACAAATTATAGAAACTAACAAAACAGATCTTGATTCAGACCCCCAGCAGAAAATTAAATATAAATAAAAATTATTTAAAAATAATAATACCCACAGGAAATGTAGAGCAAATTAACAACTCATTGAAACCCAATCTAAACTGCACGATCCAAATATGCAACATCCTGAAGAGGACACAGAGCACAATGTGATGGAAAAGCCCAATTCTAAGTTGCTCTATAATTGACTTACTAGAACCAAACAAAACACAATAAAGAATCAAACAGAAACTCAAAGGTAGTATTAATTCAATTGGAGTGTGAGCCAGGAGCGAGCCCTACTAGATAGCATGGAAGGAAAGTCATATTTGAAAGCCCTAATGAGAAGTGAGGATGTCCTAGCTGGAAGTATGGATGCCAAAGTTGGAAATAATCAGAAGAGTGAATATATGGCAAGTTTTATTTAGGTAGCAAATGTTACACCAAAAGTGATTATCAAGGATGAGATGATCGAGCATGATATAATGGTTTTTAAAATAGAGGGTTAATATGTAAGTTCCATGAATACTGGCCAGGGTTTTCGAAGATTCAAAATTGAATAAAGTGGAAGTAGGGATTGAATTCAAATTACTTTGTGACTTTTTTTCTAAAGTTTTTTTCCCTCGTCTTCTTTTTTAGTTCGAATATCAACAATAAAATAATCGGTGGTAGCCCATGGTTTAGAAAAAGAGATGCCTTTTATTTAAGACCATAGAGTGGAAATTATTTTGTTGAGACAAAAGCTATTAAGAAGCTTCCTCAGGGATAAAATAATGGGTGGTGGCCCATAATTTAGGGGGAGAAACGCCCTTTATTTAAGACCATGGAGTGGAAATTATTCTGTCGAGACAAAAGCTATTAAGAAGCTTCAGGGATAAAATAATGGCTGGTGGCCCATAATTAGGGGGAGAAATGCCCTTTATTTAAGACCATGGAATGAAAATTATTCTGTTGAGACAAAAGCTATTAAAAAGCTTCCGGTGTGGGTTAGGCTTTTTGGACTTCCATATCAACTTATCAATAAGGATGTTTTGAAGAATATTGGAAATACCCTAAGGGAATTCATCAAGGAGGGACCAACTATTGACTATTAAGGAGCGAAAGCATGCTATATATACCCGAATATGTGTTGCTATGGATATTTCAAGACCTTTGCCACAATCCATTAAGATTAAATCTGAATCAAGAGAATGGGATCAACAAGTGGATTATAAAAAAATTGCATTTCGATGCCGCAATTGTTATGAGACTGGACACATGGCAAGAGATTGCAAAGTGAAAACTATGAAGAAAGAGACAGAAAATTTTGGTCATGAGATAAACTTCAAGATGAAGCAAGGAAATCATACTATAATAGAAGCTAGATTAGATCAAGGATATTCCACTCCAAAAGAAGAGGCAAAGAAAGCCTATCTACAACATCATATGGCAAAGGCCACCATAGCTCACTTAGATCAATCGTTAGAAGAAACAAAGAAGGATATAAGGGATGAGAAAGTACAATGTGCAAGTTCAAGTTTAGAAGGAATTAAAGGTGCAAAGGAAGATGTGGAGGAAAATTCTAAAACAAAGACGGCAGAAGAGGTCAAGTTTATTCCAGGTAAATCATCTTCATTTTCCTCAAGTAGTATAAAATCCTCTCCTTGGTAATAAAAATGAAAGTAGTGTAGAGGTTATCCCTTGCACTTTAGGGTTTCAAGAGCAACATAATAAAGAAATGAGGATGGAGGAAATCCATAGCAATTTAGGGTTTTTAGGGAAGCATAAGAAGGTAATTGCTATGGAGGAGTGTCCTTGCACTTTAGGGTTTCCAAGGCAACATAAAGAAGAAAGTGCTTTTGAGGTTATTCCTTGCACTTCAGATCCTTTAGAGCAAGACAAACCTATAGATGATAAGTCTCACTATGAACAGTGTGAAAAAATTGAAGAGATTGATGAAGATGAAAGTGTTGGTGGGAATGAAAAAAGAGAGGAAGACCCAAGAAGCAAAAACAAAGAGAAAAAGAAACTCAGAGGGATATTGATATGGGAAAACAAAAGCAAATATTGCAAGTGTTAACAAGAAGTGGGGCTAAACCCACAAATAAAAACAAAAAGTGATGATGAAAATGATATCTTGGAATATTAGGGGCATGAATAAGACCCCTAAAAAAAGGTATTAAGAAATTGTTAGGTTGTTATAGACAATATATTTATAGATATGGAAACCGGGTAGCAAATATTTTAGCCATTTACGGTGTTGAATTTCATCTTGGCAAAATTCAAATTTTAGAAGGCAACTATATGAGTGAGATTTTATCTCTTAATAAAAATGATATCAAGGAGTTGATTGCAGAAACTTAGCAGTTTGAGGAAGATGACAAATATCTTTGATAGAAAGGCAAATGAAAAATATCTTTGATAAAAAGGCAAGTTGAATATGGTTTAATTAACTTGATAGCAATGTAACGAAAGCAATGTAATAATAAGTAATATTTTATTATTTTAATCATTAATGAGAGTGCCCCAAGAGAAACCAGACAACTCAAAACTAATAAAAACTAAAATTTAACAAAAACTCAAGAAGCAGTCTACATTGTAAGATTCAAACATGAAACCACTTTAAAACACCTTATCAAAATCAAAATTGCCTGAAAAGAGCCTAATGTTGATAGCCCTGCTCAATCTCACATATGAAAATGAAGCCAAATAAAAAGCAAGACTAGCCTGTATAATATTTCCTTCTAATAGTGGCAAAGAATCAAAAAGTTCAATTATACTAGTTAAATCAAGTTGCATTAAAACCCTAATTCTGAAAAGCCATGCTCAATCCCATGTATGATAATCCCAACCCAAATAAAAAGCAAGGAGAAGAACTGTCATGTACAACTTTATCCACAAGTGACACAGAATCAAAGAACTCAATTATACCAATCAAATCAAGCTTGCATGCAAAAAAAAACCTAATTTGAAAATACCCTGCTCAATCCAACAACGAAAATTCTAACCTAAACAAAAAGCAAGCGAAAAAATAAAACACCAGTCTGTCCCATGTTTTCCACAACTACCAGCAAAGAACCAAGGAGTTAAATCATACCAATTGATAAAAAAAAAGAGCAGGCCATGACCTTTGAATTATAATGTCCAAACTCTTAAGGGTTATGGTGAAATGGTCAAATGATACATTTGTAAGCGCAAATACAAATTCCTTTCATTGTAATAAGGCATCATATAAGCCCGAGACAAAGTCAACCGCTACAACCAGAAAGCACAAAACCTAAACAAGTTGCAGATCAAAACTAACCAAACTTCAAAATCAGTCCATAATGGGATGTTTAAACATGAACCCACTTCTTTAAAACGCTCCATAACCATACAGCAGAGTGCAAATTTTGATGAATTTAAAGCCCCTTAATTCCAAACATTCTCAAGAGTTCAACTACATCAACTAACCCCAAAAAGGGGTCTGGGTGGGGTAATGGTTAAAGGATACATTTGTAAAAGCATGAAACAAATCCCTCCATTGTAATATGGCATTCTATGAGCTCAATACAAAGTCAACCACCACAACCACAATGCATAAAATCTAAATTAAACCAGTATCACATTAAAATTTTAAGGTAAAAGTTTATCGTAATGGTAAAGGTTATCGCAATGGTAAAGGCTTTGGTCTCTTTGAGAGATCTAAGATTCAAATCCTATTCAGTATGAAGGAACTGGAGCCCCTCATAAAAACCTCTGTAAACTCATTAAAAAAAACTAGCTACAAACTTACTGTAGTGGTAAGGATATTGACCTCTCTTTGAAAGGTCCAACATTTAAACCCCAGTCCATATGCCAAAATCCCTCATAAAAACATGTGTAAACTCAATAAAAACTCTAACCAAACTTCAAAACAAAATCACAATAAAAAGTTTAAACATGAACTCACTTCTACGACACCTTTCATAACAACACAATATAACCCTAGTTTATAAAACTTTGATTCCAACATGGACGGCATAACCCTAGTTTATAAAACCCTGATTCCAACATGGCCGGCATAACCCCATAACCCCAGACTCAGTCTACCAACATAAACAACAAAAATTAAAAATTAAAAATTAAAAATTAAAAAATAAAAGAGCACCATATTCCGCAGCGGTCAAGCAATTATACAACCCAAATGCTCACTTCCATCTATTAAAAAAAATTATCACACCCTAAACTTTAAATAATAATAATTACCCTAACTGCAACCAAAATTCAAACGTACTTACCTTCACTGCAACCCAAAGTAAATAGCAATTACCCTCGTTACAACAAAAATCAAGATAATTAAATTATTTTAAAAAATAAATAAAGCAAAAACAAGCAAACTTCAACATTAACCCACTTCTAAAACACACAAATCAAAATTAGATTTGGATAAGGAAACCCTCGATTCTCTCCTAAATTTCAAAACACAAACAAAAAAATTTTAAAAAAGAACTAGATAAAACATTTTCTACTTTTTCCTTAAGTAGCTAGTAGAAATTGAACCCCCAAAAACAGTGGCATTTTACTGAAAAGGCTTTCTGTAGCCTTTCCGAAACATATTAAAATAAATAAATGAAAAGTTACACGGTGAATACAGACCAGGCTGGAGCAGCTGTAGGCGGATTCCAGAATTCACCAGCGACTGCTCAAGCTCCACGTCATTCTCAGCCCCCGTAGATGAAAATTTATACGCAGAAAAGGGAGGATCGACTCCCGCGACGGCGCTTATGTTGAATTTCTTCAGCAGCGCATTCGCCATGCCCCTCACGACAAAGGAGTCCACGTTGGGTGGCAACGGGCAGCTATTCATATCCCACCACACCGTCACATGTTCCATGTTCGAAACCCCCAACTCCTCTTTTTCTATAGCCCTGTCTTATATGCGAGCCGCCAGTAGTCTGTCATACACGAAGCTATCTAACTCTTACCATCTATCCTTTTCCTATAGTTGTGCTGTTATACCTCTTACCATCTATCCTTTTCCTATAGTTGTCTGTTATACAACGAAGCTATCTAACTCTTACCTTCTATTCTATCCTGTCTTTATACACGAAGCTATCTAAGTCTTACCATCTATCCTTTCTTATACACGAAGCTATCTAACAGCCCAGACAAACAGGAAAGGCTGCTCCTCTTATCCTTTTCCTACCACTGCTTTACGCAGTCCATAACAAACAGAGAATCTCATGCTCGAATTAATAATGTCCAGCTTCTATTGAGAGACATGACGCGAAAGTAGGTTCTTTTGCTTTGCAGTACTTTTTTCTGCCTTCGCTCGGAAGTCATGGGATTGGGGTTTCGGACGTCATGAGTCGAGATTCGACAAGGTCTGTTGTTCTTTAGTTTTATCATTAGTTGTGTGGGTGTGCACTGGCTCCACAAGTTTTAAACCCTATTTTTAAAGGTTTAAAAGTTAGTTGGATTTGTAAGTGGAGTTGGACAGTTATTAAAAAAAAACTTAAGATTTAAATTTTAGGGAAGCCAACCCTATGCAAAAGGTAGTAGTTTGTTCCAAATCCTTTGAGTGCATGATCCATCTATACTAAACCTAAGCCGTCCTCATCTTACGTTGAGTCAATAACAACCAGACGGACAGGCTTTGCAAAGGTAGTAGTCTGCTCCAAATCCTTTGAGTGCGCGTCAGATGATCCTCCGATACTAAACCTCAGCAGTCCTCATCTTACGGTTGGATCAATAACAACGAGACTTGTTGGAAGCAGTTCTATAGTTTGAACCAAATCTTGTTAAAAATAAAAATAATAGTATAAACTATTATCACTGAATATTCTTCGACATCAACCCTAAATTACCAAAATCCCAAAGTGCACAGTGTACGTCAAAGATTTGCAAGATGGTGGTCTGTGTTCTTACGTTTTCTTCCTGCAAAGTGTATGCCAAAGATTCGAAAGAATTTAGGGTGGATTTGCAAGATGGTGGTCTGTGTTCTTACGTTTTCTTCCTGCAAAGTGTATGCCAAAGATTCGAAAGAATTTAGGGTGGATTTGCAAGATGGTGGTCTGTGTTCTTACGTTTTCTTCCTGCAAAGTGTATGCCAAAGATTCGAAAGAATTTAGGGTGGATTTGCAAGGTGATCTCCACGGTAGTAAGCCCCGTCATGATCTAGATTCAATTTTATACTTGTTAATTTATTAATTTTATAATCAATTCAATCTTATTTTTTAAGTCTTAAATTTTATTAACTTTATTTTTACTTAATAAATTATTTATAACATTCTATCCTATTTTAAACTTAACTTATAAAATCAAAACTCAAAATAATATAATTTTTTAAAATTATTTTTTATGCTTATTTATAGAAAATAGCAAGAGACTATATTAATGTTATTCCTGCACATACCTAACCTGATTATTGCTTGTGAAAGTTGAACGTAATTGAAGTATTGAAATAGCCATATTCATCATAGATTCATGATCGTATCATCACAACACCATGTTATAAATCTATTATGTCAAATGATTATAACATTGGTTTTCTTCATAGTTTTATTTTTATTTAATATTTAATTTTATTTTTTAATGATGTTTTAAAGTTTAATTTAAAAATGGAAGTATATAAGATTAGATTTTTTTTTTAATATAATATTTGTTTGGGGTTAGCTTCTAACAATGCAGTTGAAGCAATTAATTATAAAATTGGTCTTGCACTAGTAACCAAAAATAGCATTGGAAAATTACATATATATGAGGACTTTAAATTAATAACTTTTGCTCTCACCACCAATAAGACAATTATGTCATTATTGCAATTATACACGGAATCCAAATTCACTCAAGTCATTTACTCCCACATCAGGAGTTCAACAAAGAAGCGGATACTCTAGCCAACGCGGCTATATGCTCAGCACACATAAAACTTTATATCACTCGTCATAGAGATGATGGAGTGTATAAAAGAAGATGCACATAAATAGATAGACAAGGTCTTAAAAAATAGGTTAGTTGAAGATAGTGAAGTCAGTGAATATGAGATGGGAGACTTTGATGATAAGGATGACTTTAGACATTCAATTTGGGATTTTGATTGAGGAATTCAGTGTTACAACTATGATTAGATTAGATAAGGATAATAGTAATAAGATGAGTATTTTTGGTTTTTTTATAATTCGTTTCAATTGGTCCAATCAACGAACAGTCTTTTTTTTTTTTTTTCTCGACTAGTTTTTAGTAATTAATACATATATTTACTTTATAAAAAAAATTTAAAAAAAAATAATAATGGATTTGAACTTAAATTATGCTACTAACAAAATAAATGGTTAAGGGTATGAGTCCCTTTAAGGTGAGTAAGGTCAGTGCATATGATACTTTTATTTTTATACATAAAAACAATATTTCCTTTGAAAAGCTATTATTATAATAGCTTGCCCTATCTCAATAAATATTTACTTCAGTGAGGAGGATTTGAAGGGGCTCGGGATTGAAACCACCAACCTCAAACTCACTAACACTCAACAGAAAACCAAACTATCTACTACCTCTACCCAATGTATAGGATATATTATAGTAAATGGAGAGACTCAAACCTAATCTCTCATCCTTATAAATATCTTTAGCTTGTGAATTATATACAACTTTTTTTTAATATAATTATACCATGTTTAATATCTATTAATTTTTAATTTTACTAAAAAAAAATTAAAATTTATTATAATAGATTAAACAGGTTAAACATTGATTTTGGTTACTTCTTAAAATTGTATTAAATAGGATGTATACATCCTTCAAAGGGTTTCATATTCAATATGAAAATTATTGGGTTAAGTCCTTTACCTAAAAATTGTCTTAATTGATTTTGGTCATTTGTTAAAATTTTATGAAATGAATTAGGAAATATATATCTTATCAGTGTTTCATACATGAAAAGTATTTGGCTAAGTAAATTTGTTTTAAGAATATTATTATATTTGCAAAAGAATAAAAATCATTTAAAATCTTATAAAATTTTACTCATTATTTTTTAGATTTGGTTAGTGTGATAAATCCTTATGACCGACGCTCATGGTTGGGTATCCCCATCCCACCATGCCCTCTCATAAGGGGAGAGCTAAGCTTATCAATAGGGAATTTAACACAAAGCCACACACACATTGCGGTTAGAACATTGGACCTCCAAAAGAAGAGCCAAACCCCAAATCGTTGTCATGTCCCCTAGGACAAAATTCGACTCGTTATTATTTGAATTGGCTTTACTTGAAAATATATAATTGAAATAAAATTTTATATTAATTTATTTTAATTAATTTTTTTTTAAGTGAAAAACCTCTTGTGGGGTCGCCTTGGTCTGAGAGACCACGAACAGGGGGTTCTACACCGTCAAAGTCACTCGGGAGTTGCACCCGACCCTGTCCGCACCAACATTATCAATTGGATTTTGGATACCCAATTCAACTTTTTGGTAGGGTGGAGATTTGAACCTGGGACCTCCCTTGGAGGATTGCCCTCTCCTCTCCAACTCACCTACAACACCTGGGTAATTTATTTTAATTAATTAAAAAGGAATATTTACATTGATTATAAATTAAGATTTAATATTTTTTATTATTAAATAGGAAAATGTTGCTTACATTCAAAATGTCTCACAAGAGGTTTTTTGAGAAGTAAACTTCAATAAATAACTAAATTTAAGACATATTCAACTACTTTCTAGACTACTACTATGTGAATAAACTTGCCATTATCAACAAACAACTATATACATACATAAACTAGGAAAAATATAGTTAAAATAATTTGATGAAAATTATATTACATTATAAAGTGAAGGATTCTTTATTGGTGGTAATGGAACAGTCTAGGGTAAAACAATACATTTCTTATAATTTAAATGCAACATAGCTTACTCTAATTCCAAAAAAGAAGGATGAAACATTGTTTGATTGATTTAGGCCCATAAGCCTATGTAATATGGCATATAAGATTATCTTCAAAGTGATGGTGAGTCGATTAAGACCTTTGCTAGACAAAATTATTTTAGAAGAGCAAGGAGGATTTGTGAAAGGGAGACAAATTCTAGATGGGTCATAGTAGCTCATGAAGTTATGCATTCAACAACTTCAAGAAAAAATAGAGCATTGATCTTAAAACTTGATATTAGTAAAGTCTATGATAGGGTTAAATGGGATTTTCTTTTTGTAGTATTAGAAAAGTTTAGATTTGATAAGAAATTGGTTAGATGGATTAAAGCTTGTGTCTCTACAGTTTTATATTCAATGTTGGTCAATGGCTTAGTAACGAAATCATTTAAAGCCGAGAGAGGTCTTAGACAAGGAGATATTTTATCACCATATTTGTTCGTTATTATGGCAAAGGTTTTGGGTAGAAACTTGAAGAAGGCTTATAAATATGGACTAATAAGTGGACTTAAGGTTAGTAATAACATCGACAACATCACCCATCAATAGTTTGTAGACGATATAGCCATTTTTGGGAGGGTAAAGATAAATGAGGCTAGAGCTTTGGATAACTTATTAAAAGAATACAAAAGAGCATCAGGGTAGAGAGTTAATAAGACAAAATCTAAATTTACTTCCTAAACACCCCAACTAGAATCAAAGTAAGGATTTGCAAATTACTTCAAATGGAGGAGGAAAATTTACCAACTTATCTAGGGATGCCCTTATTTTAGGGGAGAATGAAGATAGAAGTATGGAATCTAGTTATAAGTTCAAAATAAACTGTCGGTATGGAAAGGTATATGGTTATCATTTTTTTTAATTGGTTATATGGGATTGAAATGGGCCTCACTTGTATTACATCTTCACCATGTAGTGGTATTACAACAAAGCTAGGATATTATCCATGTATTGCTTGGCAAGATTTGAACCTTGGTCTCCTCCTTAAATGTTGAGAAATATAACTAGTTGAGCTAATTCCACTTGATAGGTAGAAGAGTTTAACTCATTAAATCAATATTATAGGCCATTCCAACTTATTATATGTCTTTGTATACTACACCAAAATTGATAGAAAAAGTTTAATCTATATTATGTGGTCCTTTTTGTGGCCAAGTTAAAAGGAGATTTCCTTTGGTGAAATGGAGCAAGGTGTGTGATGATAAAACTAGGGAGGTCTTGGTTTAAGAGTTCTTATGGATGTAAACTTGGCTCTTGGGGGAAAATTAATTTGAATATTTAACAAAGAGAGTTAAAGACAATGGGAAATAATTATTCTGAGTCTGTTAATCCCAATGATCCAAGATTAATATTTACTGCATTCTCACTTTTAAATCATTCTACTCTATGGAATAGTTTAAAAAAATCTATTGATCTAGTGATTAAAGGTCTAATATGGGTGGTGGGAACTAGAAAAAATATTTCTATTTGGATGGATTCTTGGTGTGATAAAAAACCATTCAATCTAGATCCAATTTTAAAACCATGGATGATATTACTTCAAGATAAATATGGTGATAGGGTTTCAAATATTATATACAAGGATCATGAAGGAAGATATAAATGGAAAGAATATTTTTTACAAGTATACAAGACATTGATGCTAGGAGGTAGTTGAGCAAAAATATGACAACAACGACTATTGTGAGGGGAGAAAAGGATAAGCTAATTTGGGAGTTGAATAGTTTAGGAGAATACATAATAAGAAGTGGATATAATATAAAGCACCAATAAAATAGAAATATCACAAGAATATGGAGAGATATTTGGGATAGCCCAAGCATTCCTAAAGTTAAAATGTGTGTTTGGCTAGTAGTTCATAGAAGAATTTTATCTTGGAATAACTTTATGAAGAGGAGTTTTCATGGCCCTTCACAATGTATTCTTTGTAAAAGGGAGGAGGAGAGTATAGACCATCTCTTGGGATATTGCTCAATAGTTTAGAATCTATGGCAATGGATTCTTAATATGTTTGGTAAATTTATGGTGATGAATGGAAGAATTGAAGACTGGTTAAAGCAATAGCAGAGAACTTTTAAATGAGGCTTTACAGATAATCTAGGATATATCAAAATATACAATACCTTAGACTGTATGGCTAGAAATGAATAGAATAATATTTATGTTGGACATTTTGAGTAGATGAAGTTGTCATTGATGTCAAGGATGAATTGTCATTGATGTCAAAAGGTCAAAAGGAGTAATGCAAAAGGTTGGTGGCAAAAGAGCTTCATAATGTTTATTTTTAAATATTATGTGAAGCACAAAATAAAAGGTTTTTATTAAAACCATGGTTGGGCAAAATAAAAGGTTTTTATTAAAACCATGGTTGGGCAAAAAAAGGTTTTATAAAACCTAAGGAGGGAAAAAATAAAAATAAAAAGGTTTTCTAAAACCTAAGGAGGCTTTTATTTTAAAAATCCCAAAGGAGATTTAAATATTTAATTTATAATATTTAAATTCCTTTGAATTTAAATAATTATAAATAAATATATTTCGAAGGTAAAGTTGGTAGCGCCGACAACAACATTGTTTCCCCGATGAATTTCCTCTCCATCGATGTGTGTGACAAGGAAGGCATATGGTATAAATACCATAGCCATTCCTAAGGTTTGGCATCGATTTTATTGCATCCACCTTAAGCGAAAGAAGCTCGTGCAAATTTTGAAATGTGTGCCTCCCGAATAGCGTAGTGTGTGGTTCCATCGACGTCGAAGGAAGAGCCAAGGGCTCTTAAGGGTTTGAAGGAGTCAAAGCACACATTGTGCTTTGAGGCTCCAAGTGGAGCACGTGGCTCACACGACATGGAAGTCGTGACCAAGGCATTGTGGGAGTATTGTGCCAAGTTTCGAGCCCCGTGGATTGTGAAAAGTGGTAACATTAATTTTTGGAAATTATTTTAATTTGTTTTGCTAAGGTTTAGGAGGGATAAGGTGGAAGTTAAGTTGTGAAATTAACCTAAGTGTTGAGGAAATATTTTTTGATATATGAAGGGTTATTTTTGCTAAAGTAAAAGCTAGGGTAATTTTGTTTTACCTTAGAAAAGTGAGAGATTGATTTATTGCATTATTTTATAAAGTGATTTATTTAATTAATGCAATATTAAGTAGGGAGTCATAAGTAGAGTTTGGATTATTTTTGAGATATCTTTCTGAAAAGGGTTATGATGAAACTGAATTGTTAAGATGTTCTTTTGATGAGTTAGAGTTTTGGAAGAAGTGTTTTGATTAAATATTTGTGGTGTTGGATATTATTTTAAGATGGAGTAATAAGGTGTAATTAAGTTTGATTATTTTTGTAATTGAGAATTATTTTGTGAAGAGGTTAGTGTGATATTTTGATCATCTAACTATTGAAATTGGAAAAGAGAAAATTGTGATTGAGACAAGGTTTTCTAAGGTCACTTCTACATCAAATAAAAGGTATGGGCATATTCTTCTTTGGTTGAAGTGATTGATTGAGGTTTTGTGAAAACAAGATTGGAGTGAAAAGGACTTTGTTAAGTTTTCCTTGTTGAGTGTGTTTTGAATTAATGCTTCAAGGTTTTTTGGAATAGAGGTTAAGGAAAGTAACCTTGTTTGATAAGCATTGTTGTTGAAGTGATTAGTTGAGTGAAGAACTTGAACTAGGGTTTGCAAAGATCATGAGTATCATTGTTATGTGAGATTTTTTATAAGCATTGTTGTTGAAGTGATTGGTTGAGTGAAGAACTTGAACTAGGGTTTGCAAAGATCATGAGTATCATTGTTATGTGAGATTGGTTGATAAGCATTGTTGGAAATATTTGAGTGAATGTTCATAAGTTTGGACTAGGGTTTGTGAGCAAGGATTATTTCATTGAGTGAGTGGTTGAGTAGAGTTGGTTGAGCCTAGTCAAGTGGATGTGTTGAAGTGATAGTTCAAGTTCTATGAAACAAATTGTTCTATATTATGAATTGATTTGAGAAAGAGGTTGAGTGTTGATGAATGTGAAACATATTGAGTCTCTAACAATTCTCTATATATTTCTATGATAAAAGAGAGATTGAAAGTGATTGAGAATTTGTGAGTGTGAAGCATATTGAGTCTCTAACAATTCTCTATATGTTTCTATGAGATTGGACAAGTTCTAGTGAGGACTTGTTGAGCAGATTTGAGGTAAGTCTTAGAGAAGACTTGTGGACAAATTTGTGTGAGATTTTGTGGAAGCTTACAATACATAGTTTGAGGACAGAAATTGTTGAGTAGATTTGGACAAGTTCTAGTGAGGACTTGTTGAGAATATTTGGACAAGTTCTAGAGAGGACTTGTGGATAGATTAGTGTGAGATTTTATGGAAGCTTACAAGGTAGATTTGAGATAAGTCTTTGAGAAGACTTGAGAGTAGAGTTGATTGATTGATTTGTTCAAACCTTGAGTTAAGGTTTGGGGTAGATCTAATAGAGTTGATTTATGATTAGATCAAGCTTTGTGTTAAGGCTTGAGGATAGATATTGAGGATAGATTTGTGCTAGACCGAAGGACTATGTTTAGAGAAAAGGATAGAGGATAAATTTATGCTAGAAAAGTATTTATAAATTGAAAAATTAAGGATAGGTTTATGTCAAGACTAGAGATAAGATTGAGCAGATTTGTGCTAGATCGAAGGACTATGTTTAGTGCAGATTTGAGATAGCTAAGAGTAAGCTTTGGAGGTGATAGAGTATAGAGGATGATAGTCTCTAGTGGATAGAGATCCATTAGCCAGGGTAGTGAGGATAGGTGTCTTCAGTGGATAGAGATCCATTAGCCAGAGTAATGGGGGTAATAGTTCTTCTAGAAGATCACCAACCATAGCTAGAGGAGAAAGGAGTTCTCCTATGGATAGAGATCCATAAACTTGATTAGGGGATTGGTGTCTCCTTTGGATAGAGGTCCATAAACATTGTAATAGGGAAAGGATTCCCAAGAGATTTATTGAGAAAATATTAGTGAAATATTTTCTCCGTGGAGTAGCCCACATTGGGTGAACCATGTTAAATTTGTGTCTCTATTGTGTGTGATGATTTGTGCATTGCTTTGGTTATTGCTATTGATATTGCCATTGATTATATTGGATAATACTATTTGGGAAAGAAAAGTAAAAAGTGGTCTTATACTATTCACCCCCCTCTCAATATAAGCTTGTGTTCTTCAATTGGTATCAGAGTTGGTTCCTTCAAAAAGGTTTAACAACTTGAAGGAAGATCTTACAAGAACACAAATGGTAAAGAAAGGCAAAAGTAGAACCATGAGACACAAGAAGAAAAGAACACACATGGTCATGAAAGAAAAGGAAGATGAATTTAATATTGTTGTTTTGGGAGGAAGAATGGAAATAGATTCAAGAGATGAATCAAGCAATGGAGAAAAGATCAGATTGATAAAGTTTTGTACCAGATGTAGGAAGATAGGTCACCTTGCAGCTTATTGTTCACAAGAAGGTGAAGAATGTTTTGTTTGTGGTCAACTCGGTCATGATGCAAGTTATTGCAATGGGTTTAGTAGCAGTGAAGATGAAGATGATACTTTCAGAATTGAAGTCCTAGAGGATGGTTCAGAAAAGGATAACAAGGATAGTCAAAATAGGTATGAAGAAGAAACTCTACTTTGGACAATAGAAGAAATTGAAGACCAAAGAAAAGAGAAAAATTTAGAAAGAGAAAAGGAGGAAGCTACTCTTAAGGAACTTGTTGAGTTGAAAAGGGAGAACTTAGAATTAAAGGCTCAAATACAAGAGGATGAGAAATGTAAGACAAAGCTTCTACAAGATCTCTCTGACTTGAAAGATAAGGTTGAAAAGGCAAGGAGAGTTGAAAAAGATATGGTTGAATAGTCAAAGGTAAAAGAGCTAGAATGTGAAAGACTTATTGTTGATCTCAAAGAATTAAAAAGGGAGAACTCAGGATTAAGGGTTCAAGCTCAAGAAGATGAGAAAGCAAAAGCAAAGTTTCTACAAGAGCTCACTAACTTCAAAATTAAGGTTGAAGAGGCAAGGAAAATTGAAGAAGGTATGGCTAAAAAATTAAAGATAAAAGATCTAGAGTGTGAAAGATTAGAACATGAGATAGTTTCACTAAGGATGGAAGTAAAAGACTCTAAGGACAAGCTACACAAGTTTGAGAAAAATTCAAAGACTTTGGACAGGATTATCAATGCACAAAGATCATCAATCACCAAAATAGGACTTAGTTTTGAAGAAGAACAAGGGAAACAAGAAGCAAAAAAAGGAGAGTCAAGCTCAAGTACCAAAGAAGAAGAAGCTTCAAAAGAAGAGAGTAAAAGAGAGAGTGAGACTTCTAAGGATAAGTTGGACAATAGAAATTTCAACAAGGAAAGGAACAATGCACAAATAAGGAACAGATGGAACAAGAAACAAGACAGGGTAGAAGAGACTAAGAGACCAATGGGGTCAAGGCAAGGTTTCTTCAATGGATGATGCTTCTCATGTCACAGATTTGGGCACAAGGCTTCACAGTGTAGGACACATGAAAGATAGGAATATGGGAACTTTAGAAACAGATAACTTTTTCAAGGGTATTGCTACTCATGTAATCAGTTTGGTCACAAGGCAATGAATTGTAGGGTTCATGATAGGAATAGATATGGCTTCACCAGAAGAAATCCCAAGATATTTGCACCTCCAAGGAATAACAACATTAAGTGTTATAAGTGCAATAATGATGGGCATACAACAAAGTGGTGTAGAACAAAAATTCCAGAAACTCTAAGGATAGGCAAGAAAGAGGATTCTCAAAAAGTTCAAAAAGGTATGACTTCAAAGGTATGGAAAGAGAAAGTTGACAAAGGAAAAGAGCAGTGCATGATGGGAGTAGAAATACTCCCACCCCATAATTAACCACCTCAAGAGGAGGTGGGGGAGGGGCTAAGCTAAGAGACTCATTCTTAGCCCCGAGCCCCAAAGGTGACCCTTTGCCATTGATGTCAAAGGGGAGGAGATATTTGATTTAAGAAGAGAGCATTGAGTCAAGGGGAGCAGTTTCCTAGGGGAGCAGGACAGAAATAGGTTAAGAAAATTTGAAAAGATAATTGGGTTGCCATCAATGACAAAGGGGGAGATTGTTGGACATTTTGAGTAGATGAAGTTGTCATTGATGTCAAGGATGAATTGTCATTGATGTCAAAAGGTCAAAAGGAGTAATGCAAAAGGTTGGTGGCAAAAGAGCTTCATAATGTTTATTTTTAAATATTATGTGAAGCACAAAATAAAAGGTTTTATTAAAACCATGGTTGGGCAAAATAAAAGGTTTTTATTAAAACCATGGTTGGGAAAAAAAAGGTTTTTATTAAAACCAGGTTAAAAATCAAAAAGGTTTTCTAAAACCTAAGGAGGCTTTTATTTTAAAAGCCCAAAGGAGATTTAAATATTTAATTTATAATATTTAAATTCTTTTGAATTTAAATAATTATAAATAAATATATTTCGAAGGTAAAGTTGGTAGCGTCGACGCAACATTGTTTCCCCAACAAATTTCCTCTCCATCGACGTGTGTGACAAGGAAGGCATATGGTATAAATACCATAGCCATTCCTAAGGTTTGGCATCCTTTTTGAATTGCATCCACCTTAAGCGAAAAAGCTCATGCAAATTTTGAAATGTGTGCCTCCCGAATAGCGCAGTGTGGTTCCATCGACATCGAAGGAAGAGCCAAGGGCTCTTAAGGGTTTGAAGGAGTCAAAGCACACATTGTGCTTTGAGGCTCCAAGTGGAGCACGTGGCTCACACGGCATGGAAGCCATGGCCAAGGCATTGTGGGAGTATTGTGCCAAGTTTCGAGCCCCGTGGATTGTGAAAAGTGGTAATATATTTTTGGAAATTATTTTAATTTGTTTTGCTAAGGTTTAGGAGGGATAAGGTGGAAGTTAAGTTGTGAAATTAACCTAAGTGTTGAGGAAATATTTTTTGATATATGAAGGGTTATTTTTGCTAAAGTAAAAGCTAGGGTAATTTTGTTTTACCTTAGAAAAGTGAGAGATTAACTTATTGCATTATTTTATAAAGTGATTTATTTAATTAATGCAATATTAAGTAGGGAGTCATAAGTAGAGTTTGGATTATTTTTGAGATATCTTTATGAAAAGGGTTATGATGAAATTGAATTGTTAAGATGTTCTTTTGATGAGTTAGAGTTTTGGAAGAAGTGTTTTGATTAAATATTTGTGGTGTTGGATATTATTTTAAGATGGAGAAATAAGGTGTAATTAAGCTTTGATTATTTTTGTAATTGAGAATTATTTTGTGAAGAGTGTTAGTGTGATATTTTATCATCTAACTATTGAAATTGGCAAAAGAGAAAATTGTGATTGAGATAAGTTTTATAAGGTTAATTCTACATCAAATAAAAGGTATGGGCATATTCTTCTTTGGTTGAAGTGATTGATTGAGATTTTTTGAAAACAAGATTGGAGTGAAAAGGACTTTGTTAAGTTTTCCTTGTTGAGTGTGTTTTGAATTAATGCTTCAAGGTTTTCTAGAATAGAGGTTAAGGAAATTAACCTTGTTTGATAAGCATTGTTGTTGAAGTGATTAGTTGAGTGAGGAACTTGAACTAGGGTTTGCAAAGATCATGAGTATCATTGTTATGTGAGATTTTTATAAGCATTGTTGTTGAAGTGATTAGTTGAGTGAAGAACTTGAACTAGGGTTTGCAAAGATCATGAGTATCATTGTTATGTGAGATTGGTTGATAAGCATTGTTGGAAATATTTGAGTGAATGTTCATAAGTTTGGACTAGGGTTTGTGAGCAAGGATTATTTCATTGAGTGATTGGTTGAGTAGAGTTGGTTGAGCCTAGTCAAGTGGATGTGTTGATGTGATAGTTCAAGTTCTGTGAAACAAATTGTTCTATATTCTGAATTGATTTGAGAAAGAGGTTGAGTGTTGATGAATGTGAAACATATTGAGTCTCTAACAATTCTCTATATGTTTTTATGATAAAAGAGAGATTGAAAGTGATTGAGAGTTTTGGTGAATGTGAAGCATATTGAGTCTCTAAAAATTCTCTTTATGTTTCTATGAGATTGGACAAGTTCTAGTGAGGACTTGTTGAGCAGATTTGAGGTAAGTCTTTGAGAAGACTTGTGGATAGATTTGTGTGAGCTTTTGTGGAAGCTTACAATACAAGTTTGAGGATAGATATTGAGAAGATTTGGACAAGTTCTAGTGAGGACTTGTTGAGAATATTTAGACAAGTTCTAGAGAGGACTTGTGGATAGATTAGTGTGAGATTTTATGGAAGCTTACAAGGTAGATTTGAGATAAGTCTTTGAGAAGACTTGAGAGAAGAGTTGATTGATTGATTTGTTCAAACCTTGAGTTAAGGTTTGGGGTAGATCTAACAATGTTGATTTGTGATTAGATCAAGCTTTGTGTTAAGGCTTGAGGATAGAGATTGGATAGTTTAGCTAGTAAGGACTATTTATGAGAAAGACATATTGAGGATAAATTTGTGCTAGACCGAAGGACTATGTTTAGTATAGATCAGAGGATAGAGATTGAGGATAGATTTGTGCTAGATCGAAGGACTATGTTTAGTGCAGATTTGAGGATAGAGTTTGGTGTAGATTTGAGGACAGGTTTGTGCCAGACTAGAGATAGAGATTGAGCAGATTTGTGCTAGACCGAAGGACTATGTTTAGTGTAGATTTGAGACAGAGCTAAGAGTAAGCTTTGGAGGTGATAGAGTATAGAGGACGATAGTCTCCAGTGGATAGAGATCCATTAGCCAAGGTAGTGAGGATAAGTGGTCTTCAGTGGATAGAGATCCATTAGCCGTAGTAGTGGGGGCAATAGTTCTTCTAGAAGATCACCACTAGAGCTAAGGAGAAAGGAGTTCTCCTATGGATAGAGATCCATAAACTTGATTAGGGGATTGGTGTCTCCTTTGGATAGAGGTCCATAAACATTGTAATAGGGAAAGGATTCCCAAGATATTTATTGAGAAAATATTAGTGAAATATTTTCTCCGTGGAGTAGCCCACATTGGGTGAACCACGTTAAATTGGTGTCTCTATTGTGTGTGATGATTTGTGCATTGCTTTGGTTACTGCTATTGATATTGCCATTGATTATATTGGATAATACTATTTGGGAAAGAAAAGTAAAAAGTGGTCTTATACTATTCACCCCCCTCTCAATATAAGCTTGTGTTCTTCAATTTAAGTGTAACAACCCAAAATTCCATCCTACTCAATATTTTTTTTACACACTCATTAGGTATTTACATATCTACACCCTCCATAAACCCTCTCAACAAAGTTGTTCACAAACTTAGTGTCTTATGATTAATTTTTTTGTCTCATCTCTACGATGAGCCAACTTATCCCTTTAATCCATCAAAGGGACGCCCATTTCTACACCCTACATAAGTTCGTCTATTTAGGTGTACTAAGTGTAATACAAGTAAGCTTCCATATCATTTCCATGATGAGCTAGCTCATCCCTTTTAGTTTGTCAAAGGTTATGTCTATCTCTACACCATACATAATTTCATCTATGTAGGTGCACTAAGCGTATTAGGTTTAGGCTATCCATATCATCTCCACGATGAGCTAGCCTTCTAATAGTTACTTGATAGAACGTGGATCATAGGTCCTAAGCCTAGTCGTTGGGTCTTAGAAAAAATATTTGGAACAAGGTCCTTTGGGGGTAGGGCTTCATCCCAAAGAGTTCCCACAATCCCTTGAATGTCTTCCTTTACATAACTAAGATTCATCATGTAGAGGCTTATTCAAAAAATTCATAAAATGCTTATACTATTTATTTCACACATCTAGGGATCTTTCCTTTTATTTAATACATCATTCATGATTGTTATGAGCAACACCATAATTGTTCAATAGATCCTTACCAATTAAACATTGTACAATCTATGAAATTATAATGTGATTCCCATTTACTTAAATATCAACATGTTCAATAGCTACTATTAGTAAAAGCATGATCAAGGATAAAGATATGCCACACAAACACAAACACAAACACAAACACAAACACAAACACATACACAAACACAAACACAAACACAAACACAAACACATGATGTATCCTAACCCTTATGGAAAAACCTAGCCTTAAAACCATCCTTTTTATTATTTCATAAAATAGTTTGTCTCCAATACAAATAATCAAAGGAATCCCATAATTCCTTTCCTCCTAACATAAGAATACCATAATTCTTATGACACTAAAACATGAATCGATCCTTCAATTACTACAAAATTTTTTGGTGAGAGAACCCTATAATTCCCTCGAATGAATTCCACATTCATCCTTCCTAGTGTTTTGTTCCTTAAAAAAAACACATTAGATCATAGCTTCCTATAAAGTTTATAGTATATATTTACTACCAAATCACATAACAAGACTATCAAAGAGGACCCCCCAATAAATCCCATTAGTAATTTTACAAGGAAAATAAAGTAAGATCATTTATACTCTTCCATGTATTCTTTTTTTTTTTTTGTGTGGAAAACATCCCAAAAGGGATGCCACTTTCGGGTAAGACCCAAGGAGGCAGGGGTATCCAAACTAATTTATAGTGGAAAACACCCCTTTCAAGGTGCCACTTTCAACAGGTTGGGCATAGGAGGAATGGAGCCCTGTGGACCTCTACCAGCACATAGGACATTCCTAACTATACCATATATCTACAGGATGGATACAAGGGGAATGGAACCTGGGTCAACCTCTACCAGCACCCAGGGTGTTTACCACTGCACCACAACAAGCAGATTTCCATGCATTCTTCAAGATAACATAAAATATAGAATTCCATTATGAATTCAAAAGCCCAATTTACCCCAAGAGAAGTATGGTAACCTTAATACATTTTCAACATAATACATCCTATTATGAAATAAATCATCCTTTTTTTTGTTGGATAATAAGGGGTTGTACTCGGGTCCCCCACCCTTGACAAATTACATCTCTCTTCTTTAGAGCTTGAGAGTTTACAAATAGATACACTTCTCATCTCAATTGAGATGCTATAGCTAGAAACCTACATCATTTTACATAAAATGTCTGAATTCTTGATTTTCATTTTTTGGATCTTTTCAAATTTTTGTATGAATACAATTACTCCAGAATTTAGCATCTTTCTTGACATTTTCCTATAGCAGCCTTCACAATGCCAAAACTTCACCTCTACTATCTATGCCTTACATCTTAGTAGAGTAATATTTCCAAAACATCACACTATCATAGTCCGCTTTACCAAATCTGGATTGCTAGTTTCCTTCCTAAAACACAAGTGCAACCACAAAAATTATAATAAATAGTCTAAATGAAAACACATTAATGTTACAAAATAAAGTAGATATTACCAATGGAAAACATTAAAGTAAATCTTAATCATTAATTGATTTAGGCAATCAACATTTTTTGTCAGCTTCAACTAAACTTTCTACTTCCTCTAACCATGGAAAGGAGAATTTAACTTCACGATCCTCAATCAAAACCCCTCTATTGGCTAGCTTATCTGCACATTTGTTTCCTTCCCTTAATATATGTGTAAACCTGATTTCTTCAAACTCTTTAGCAAGATCTTGAATTTCCACAATTATCTCTTGTATGTTCCATGGAGCCTTTGCTTTCCTCAAAATTGCATTTATTACTATGAGAGAATCACCTTCCATCCATACTCTATTCCATTTCATTTGTTTACATATTTTTAACCCTTCTAAAGCTGCCCAAGCTTCAACTTCATTATTTGTCTTAAATCCACTATTGAAAGCATAATGAGACAAAATCTCTCCTCTATTATTTCTAATTATTCCTCCTCCTCCTACTGGTCCTGGATTTCCTTTAGATGCTCCATCAAAATTCAATTTAACCCACTCCACATCTGGTGGTTTCCACTTTATATTCTTTGCCTTCTTTTTGCTTCTCTTGTACCCAACATCATAATTCCATTTAATGACTTGACTCCATCTATCAAGACTCTCTGCTTCCAAATTAGGGACTGGGTGAGTTGATAGGGTTGGTTTAGACTCCTCTATGGCTAAACATATCTTCTTTTTCATTACCTCTAAACTGCTTTCCTTTCCTTTAAATATTCTTC
Organism: Wollemia nobilis; assembly: GCA_028583015.1. NCBI lineage: Eukaryota > Viridiplantae > Streptophyta > Pinopsida > Araucariales > Araucariaceae > Wollemia > Wollemia nobilis. The sequence goes on from JAQPPZ010016827.1 coordinate 2,825,885, forward strand.
TATTCCTTTCTAGCCATATAGTCCAAAGTATTGTATCTTTTGATATATCCCATATTGTTTGTAAAGCCTCACTTTTATAAGTGCTCTGCCATTGCTTTAACCAATCTTCAATTCTACTATTCATCACCATGCATTTACCAAACATATTAAGAATCCATTGCCATAGATTCCAGACTATTGAGCAATGTCCCAAGAGATGGTCTATACTCTCCTCCTCCTTATTACAGAAAACACATTGAGAGGGGCCATGAAAACCCCTTTTCATAAGGTTATCCCAGGATAAAATTCTTCTATGACCTACTAGCCAAACAAACATTTTGACTTTAGGAATGCTTGGGCTATCCCAAATATCTCTCCATATTCTAGTGATATTATTATTATGTTGGTGTTGAACATTATATCCACTTCTAGTTGTGTATTCTCCTGAGCTATTCAACTCCCAAATCAATTTATCCTTAGCACCCCTCGGAATAATCACAATTGTTATCTTTCTACTCAATTGCCTCCTAGCATCAATGTCTTGTATACTTGTAAAAAAATCTTCTTTCCATTTGTATCTTCCTTCTCGATCCTTGTACAAAATGTTTGAAACCCTATCACCGTATTTGTCTTGAAGCAATCTCATCCAAGGTTTCAAAACTGGATCTAAATTGAGTGGTTTTTTATCACACCAAGTATCCATCCAAATAGAAATTTTTTCTCCAGTTCCCACCACCCATCTTAAACCTTTAATCATAAGATCAATAGATTTTTTTAAACCATTCCAAAGAGTAGAACCATTTGGAAGAGAGAATGCTGTAAATATTAAACTTGGGTCATTGGGATCAACACTTACTTAGAAGAATTCTTGCCCATTGTCTTTGACTCTCTTTGTACAATCTCCAGATAACTTTTCCCCTAAGAGCTAAGTTTGCATCTGTAAGAACTCTTAAACCAAGACCTCCCCTAGTTTTATCATCACACAACTTGCTCCATTTCACCAAAGGAAATTTCCTTTTATCATGTAAACCTGACCATAAAAAGGATCGCATAATATAGATTAAACTTTTTTCAACTGATTTTGGCATAGAATACAATGACATATAATATGTTGGAATGGCTTGTAAGACTGACTTAATTAACTGCACTCTTCCTGCTAACGATAACCATCTACCTTTCCAAGCTGGAAGTTTATTTTGAACTTTACTAATAACTGGATTCCATAAATCTATCCTCATTCTCCCCTCAAATAAAGGCATCCCTAGATAAGTTGTTGGTAAATTTGCCTCCTCCATTTGAAGCAACCTGTAAATTCTTGCTTTGATATTAGCAGGAGTGTTAAGGAAGTAAATTTTGGATTTAGTCCTATTAAATTTTTGCCCTGAAGCTCTTTCGTACTCTTTTAAAAAGTTATTCAAAGCTCTGGCCTCATTTATCCTTGCCTTTCCAAAAAGGGTTGTATCATCTACAAACTGTTGATGGGTGATGTTATCGATGTTATTACTAACCTTAAGTCCACTTATAAGCCCATATTTGTAAGCCTTCTTTAAGTTCCTACTCAAAACTTCTGCCATAATAATGAACAAATAAGGAGATAGAGGATCTCCTTGTCTAAGGCCTCTCTTGGCTTTAAAATATTCTGTCACTAACCCATTGACCAACACTGAATAAGAAACTGTAGAGACACAAGCTTTAATCCATCTAACCCATTTCTTCCCAAAACCAAACTTATCTAAAACTGCAAAAAGAAAATCCCATTTAACCCTATCATAGGCTTTACTCATATCAAGTTTTAAGATCATAGCTTTCTCTTTTCTTGAAGTTGTTGAATGTATAACTTCATGAGCTACTATGATCCCATCCAAAATTTGTCTCCCTTTCACAAATCCTCCTTGCTCTTCTGAAATGATTTTGTCTAACAATGGCCTTAATCTATTCGCCATCACTTTGGAAATAATCTTATAAGCCATATTACATAGGCTTATGGGTCTAAAAGAATCAAACAATTCAACATCCTTCTTTTTTGGAATTAGGGTAAGATAAGTTGCATTTATTTTATAAGGAATGTATTGTTTTACCCTAGACTGCTCCACTACCACCAATAAAGAATCCTTCACTATATCCCAATTATGTTGGTAAAAAGTTGCAGAGAGCCCATCTGGACCTGGGGATTTATCCTTATTAAAAGAGAAAAGAGCTAAATGAACTTCTTCTAGAGTAATAGGCTCCATCAATTTCCTATTGTCTTCATTCGTTATAACTGAAGGAACATCTTGAAGAAGTTTATCATTAAGAACTTCGGTATCCTCTGAACCTAGAATATTATGATAAAATGACTTTACCTCTTTTCTAATTTCACTCTGATCTTCAATCCAAACCCCTTCTATTGATTTAATTCTACTAATTCTAGAAGATGATCTTTGTACTATAGCCATCCTATGAAAAAACTTTGTATTTTTATCTCCTTTTAACCAAGTTTGTCTTGATTTTAATCTCCAAAATTTCTCTTCCTTACTCAAAATATTATGATATTCACTAAGCAACTCCCTTTCCTCTGAGCTTGGATTATTATCATCACCTTTTTGGAATTTTGAAAGTTTATCTTTTAGATCTTCTTTCTTCTCAAAAATATTTCCAAAGGTGTTCTTGTTCCATTCTTTTAATCTAGATGTCATAGCTTTAATTTGGTTTGGAAGAGCATACAACCCACCATTACCTAAAGAATTCCATGTTTGAGCTATCATATCAACAAATTGAGGATGGTCTTCCCACATCTGCTCATATTTAAAATATGATCTTTTTTTGAATTCACTTACCGCCATTGTAACTCTTATTGGCCAGTGATCTGAACCAATCCTTGTTAAGGTATTAATTTTAGCACAAGTTCCTTCATCTAGCCAATGATCTGAGAGAATGCATCTATCTAATTTTTTTGCTATTAGGTTCTGGCCTCTCCTGTTGTTGGTCCAAGTATAGTTGTCTTCTTCAAACTCAACTTCCCATAGATTATTATTTTGAATAAAAGCTGAGAAATATTTCATACTTTGGGTCAATTTCCTAATTCCCCCAAATTTTTCATTCAACTTGGTTATGGCATTAAAATCTCCAATGATCATGAATCGGGTTTCTTGGTCTTTACTTCTCATAAAGGCTTCAATCCCACTCCAAACTTCTAATCTACCTGACTGAGTTGTAGGTCCATAGACATTAATAAGGATGAAATGAATATCTGCAAAGTAGCAAGTGACTAAAGAGGCTATCCAATGCCTAGTTTTATGAATGGTTACACAAGAGGTTCTAGAAGGATTCCAACAAGTTAGAATTCCCCTGCCGCTCCTTCAGAATCCATAGCATCCCATTCACATCTTGCCCAAACTACTTTCATAGTTTTTGAAACTTCTTTTGTCATTTTAGTTTCCTGGATACAGAGAATATCAGGTTTATTACTTAAACATAGGTCCCTAATACACCTATGCTTTGAGGGGGCATTAGCACCCCTTATATTCCATGAGATGATAATCATGTCTCATTAGGGGCTTTTGGCCCCTCCTACGTATTACCAATATCATTTTGTTGTTTGGTAAAGAGAAGTTCAACCAACTTAGTTTGTGTTCCTTAATACAATTTCATAACATTATTTAACTCATCCATATTACAATTCAAAACATCATTGAAGTATGATAACCTTAATATAATTAAATCAAAATTTCTCCTCAACTTGTAATATAATAATCCTAGGACTTTCAACCATGACATAACTTACGATAAATATTATTTAATAAGTAACTCCAATCCATATTCAATTGAAAGATACATACTTCTCTTTTATAGATTTGAGGAATAAATTTAATCAATGGAAAACATATAAATTTGTATGAATTACAATCATAATGATAAATAAAAATAATGGAAGCCCAAAAGGGGTTTTTTTAACAGGTAGGACTGGTCCCCCAAACAATGTAGACCAATACTCATAAGATCGCAGTCAACATGCCATATATTAGGATCAACCAATACCACCAACACAGGTTCCCACCAGAGGTTCACATGACAACTGAGTAATAGTCGACACAAGGCAAGCAAGGGTGGGTCAAGTGGTCCATAGCCAAGTGCCTAGGTGCTTGGCTATCAACTTAGTGAGTTGAGGTCTTCTTAAACCCCTCATACCCCTTCCATACGACACATGTAGGATAACTAAGTTCATTTTTTTTTTAAGAAAAATATTTTCAATCTACCATAACACACACACAATTAGATAAACCATTACACAACACCTTCATTGCATAGCCAAATAAAGCCATGCATACATGCTTATGGTGCCTTCAGCGACATGCGAGTGTCCTCGCTCGGTGGTGCTCTAGACCATCGAGCAACAATCAACTAACATGGGGAAGCCATTCCCATTTATGGTGCTTTTGCACCTCGACCTATTCCATGTGGAATAATAGCCAAGGAAGACCAAAAATTATCTTCCCTTCTAAGCTCAATCAAACATGATACAACGCACATCGATGCTCAGGCTTAGAACAACGCTTGATATCCACACAAAATCTTAGTCGTTAATGAAAAAAAATATTAAAATAGCTTAGATAAAGGGACCAACGAAAAAATGAAGCCCATTTAAAATAGCACAATGAATCATAGAAGACACTACTATAATAAAATGAAAGCTCCATTTAAAATAGCACAATGAATCAAGAGGACATTGTTAATAAAATGAAAGCTTGTTTAAAATAGCACAATATTTCAAGAGGACAATGTTAATAAAATGAAAGCCCATTTAAAATAACATAACGAATCAAGAGGACGTTGCTTAATAAAATGAAAGCCCATTTAAAATAGCATAACATATCAAGAGGATGTTATAAAATGAAAGCCCATTTAAAATAACATAACAAATCAAGATGACACTACTTAATAAAATGAAAGCCCATTTAAAATAGTACAACGTATCAAGAGGACGTTGTTAATAAAATGAAATCCCATTAAAAATAGCAAGAATACATCTTGATGCAGAACAATGGAGTTAGAGTGGTGATTGCGCCAATGGAGGAGGTACCGGGTGGGAGGATAGCCAACCAAACGAAAACCAAGTATGGTAGGCATCTTTAAATAGAACAACCAAACAATTCAAACACCAACAAAATGGATGAAGAAGCAATGGCCAAGTATAGCAAAAAGGGGAGCAAAACAAGTAGTCACACATTAATTCTTCGTATACTCTAGGACAACCTACAATTAACATCCCCAGGATTAGGCATCAACTATATTTCATATAAAATGAAGGGCTATTACGGAGGATCCCAATCATAAAATATGCTTTCAGTAAGACATAGAACTTTGGGGCCAAAAGAAAGGTTAAAGATTTGATCAAACCTGTTATGATGGCTCTTTACTGCTCCTACTATGTTGAGTCTTCCTCCTCTATTCAAACTCCCTTTGACCTCCTCTCCCCCTCCAAAATTACCACCCTTGCACCCCCAAGAGCATCATTGTCAACTTGTTTCACCTCTCCCCAAGTTGGCAGAGGGGAGAATACTCATTAAGGCCTACCACCTTCCTCTGACATGACATGAATATTACTGCTACATTTTTGAATCTCCAATCCTCATTTCCTATGTTTTTAATTCATGCTTATTTTGGAAAGTAAAACATGAGGTTTTACCTTGGAATAATAAAACTCATGCTCATCTAAACAAAAAGGTTATGTCTCTTTTTAAGATCTTTTTTCAATAAATAAATAAATTTCACATGAAACGAATTATCATTACCACAATATAATCCATATAGAATATATTTAATTAAATAATTAAATTCAAGAATATTTATTTTCCTCCAAAATGAGACACAACAATCCAAGACATTAGTTATTTTTATCAAAATTAAAGCATGCATGAGATGATAACAATAATCCCTAAAATTTATTAAATCAAAAGCATGCACCAAGGATGTCTACACCTCCTACAATACAAGGCTTCAAATGGGGCCATACCCAAGGATGAATGGTGGCCATTGTTGTAAGTAACTTCTATAAGGTGTAAGTAGTCTTCCCATTGAGACTTATGATCCATACAATACATGCAAAGCATATCTTCTAAGACCTAGTTGACCCTCTTTGTTTGCCCATCAATTTTTGGATGGTATGCAAAAGTAATGTTTAGCTTTATGCCTATGACACAATGTAGAGCTTGAAAAAACTCATGATGAGCACCAGAAATGCTCATTTCTACATACATTTTTAAGGGCATCATTATTGGTTTAATTAGCATTTGAAATATTTTTTTATATAGCTTTTGCATATAATTGATAGAAAATGAAGTATTATGGTTGACTAGTGTTTTGAGTGGAAAGTGTATGTAAATGCAATCCCATTTGGGCTTGGCAATGCACAAAGACATATTAAAAATAACAACGGTAAATGATGAAGGTAGGCACCCAAATCCCGACTGTTGGTGGTGCCTGCTTCTCGATTGTTGGTGGCACCTGCTTCCTAGCCTGTTTCCTAGCGTATGCTTCCCGACTTGTTTTCTAGCGCCTGCTTCTCGACTATTGGTGGAGCCTGCTTCCCAACCTATTTCTTGGTGCCTGCTTCCCAACTATTGGTGGCGTCTGCCTCCCGACTACAAGTTATGGTTGACCAATTCAACGTTGATCGGTTAACCAAGTCAATGTTGACCGGTTGACCAATTTAACATTGATTGGTTGACCAATTGACCATGCACTTTTGAAGGAGGTTGTTGCACAAAAGATAAAGGAGAAATATTCATATTCTTATGCATATTAGATTTTTATGATTATAATAGAATAAAGCACTTTTATTCTAATTATTAAAAGTTGATCGGTTGATCGGTTGACCATGTAAGCTTTTAAAGCATTATTTTTAGGATTAGATTGTTATGTACACCTAAGGATTACTATATTTATCCTTTTGGTGAATGAACATGCTTTTAAATAGGAGAATAATATTTGTGTAAACGTATTGTAACAAATCACATTATGTGATTGAAAATAGACCAATTTATTATTGTAATAGGATCTAGTTACATTCTATATAAGAACACAAGCTAGACGAAAGGAGGGATCAGAGGATCATTTTACACAGTCAATAGAATAATTTTATTTCTTTTATTCTACATAGTTGCAAATACTCTTATTTTTCTGAAAGCAATATTTATGTAATCAACCGAGCAAACAACCTACGAGAGCCTAGGCCCACTCCCTACAGTAGTCCTCCCCATTTTAATTTATGTTATTTATTTTCAATAGATTAGTTTTCTGTTTTATTTTCTGCTTTATTTTAATTTAGTTGTGTGTTTATTTTCTTGCACATTTATTTCTTGTACTTTTATTTTTGTATTTTAATTTCAGCTTTAGTTTTAGTTTATTTATTTATTTTTCTGCACTTTATTTTATTTGGTTTGGTTGAAATGAAAATGAACAAACACCCCCACCAAACTAAATAGGTACAAAGGAATTCATTCTCCACACTACAGGCATATACTATGCATGACACTCACAAGTTTATGAGCTATCCCGGGTTGATAATTAAATAGAGATAATGAATTAAACCATATAAAATTAACCAATGTTTTGTCCAACATTTTGGCACCGTTGCTGGGGAGTGTCAAAAATGTAGTGTATGATCCATATGTCAATCAGTTTGAAAATTACATTCAAATTACCTTACCTGTAGATCCTCTACTTGAGAAGCATGAGTCCACCATGGGCCTTTTTATAAGGCCAAAACAGTTGTCGATACAACCAGAGCCGAATCCTATAGGTAATAGTTTAAATTTTACAGCTTAACAGGTAAATATGGGAATGAACCCGATGTACCATATTAAGTGTAGAAGTAGGAATAAATTGTGTTGTTGAAAAATTAGAAAATTAGGCAATGAAGGAATTCCATCATATTCTCAATGGTTTCATGAAATCAAAGAAATGACACAACCCAGGTCTGATATAGTTGAAAATTTTTACTATTAGGGATGTGTCTATTTACACAGAAACCATTAGGGAATTATGCCTCAAGAAGCCTAGTTTTAATGGAAAAAAATTACAAGCTTAACATTTTTCAACATATTGGTAAATTTTAAATGTTGACATTAGTAGCAGGAAAATGACATTAAAAAAATAGCAAAATTTAAAAAAAACATCTTACCAAGAGTATGCTCTTCTTTTGCGCTTAAGGCGACCTGGTGAATCAGAAACCAACACGTGTTTCTTAGAATACTGCTATTTTTATTGAAAAAAAATAGTCATTTGTCTGCCGACACAATTTACCAATGAGTTGGAATAATTTGGTTTTGAGGCCATGGAGGAGAATATTTTTCTCATGTTGTAATATATCATACTAGTTGATGAAGTAGAGGATAAGACAAATGAAAATTTAGTCGTATCAAATTTTTTGACATAGACTAAAAACACTTATCATAGGCCTCAATTTTTAGAAACTAGTTAGTTGTAGGCATGGGGGAGACCCCAGCTCCATTTTTTCCACCAACAACACAATGAACACTGTTCACAGTGTTCAATTAACAAAAAAAAATTAAAAAACCATAGTATAGCAGACTGCGCAAGGTATCCAGAAAATCAAGTGAAATTACTATGTAAAAAGTGATTTTTAGTTGTTCGATTATAGGTGGGATATGTCTTATCACAAATATTGTGAAAAGATGACTCCACTTTGCAATGATTCATTCAAGCAATTGTTGGATACCAAAAAATATCAAGATAACAATGTGGCATACCGACTGTGGAAGATGTTATCCATACAATGTAGCTACATAAATTATAGAAGGTTAAGAGATCAACTTCCTGGAGGATGTAGCCATTATTTCCAACAGTCAACATCAACTGAAAAAAAAATAGTTAAAATTTTACTTTAATGTCATTAGCTTAGAATTTTATGTTAATGCCTTTAGTTTAGATTTTTTATGTTTTGTAGGACAACATGAAGTGCGATGTAGATGAATAAGGAGTTATCTATGAAGATTTCATAAAGTGAGATTTATACACAAAGTTCGTAATAACACTATACAAACCATCTTGTGTACCTCGATCGTGTAGCATCCAGTCCAAACATTTGAAAGAAAGCAAAATTTTGCCTTGGCAACATAGGCACCCTAAAGGCAGGTTAAGTAACCCTGATCAAGCGAAAGGATTTTAGCCTAAGGTGATTGTGGAACTTGGAAAAATTATGTTGCAAAGTGCATGATTGTTACATTCTGAGAAGATGGTAGATAAAGAGTCATAGATGAGCGGAGTAGAGTGTCAAGATGATGTTTGAGCAACAGTCAATGGGCTCCATTTACAATCGGTTCACATTTGTGATATTGGATCAGACATCAGTATGGGAGAGACCCCATACCATACCAATAGATTTGATGAATGTTCACACATTCATTGAGAGAAAAAATAGGTAACAAAAAAAAATAAAGGTTAAAAAAAAAAGAGGGGAATATGTGAAAAAGAAAAGTTGTGTGAATCCTCCCTTTGGTTGGGAATTATTTCCCAACTTAAAAAAAAATAGAATGAAAACTATTTTGCTTAACATAATTTTTCTTTTTTCTTTACAGGAAATCGTGCCTTATATGCAATCTATAGGCAGCTTGGGAAACCTAGGCCTATCAGGCACAAGTTCCACAATTCTTGTTCTCCTGCTTTCATGTGTTTCTGCTTTGCAGGAATTGTTGTCCTGAATGCAATTTGTAAGTATCTTGGGTAACCTAGGCCTATCAGGCATAGGTTCTAAGATTCCTATTTTTTTGCTTTTATGTGTTTAGTTTTGCAGGACATGACCTTAAATACAATCTGTAGGTAGCCGACTTAAATTAGGCCTAATAGATACAAGCATCCCGTACCCTGCTAGAAGTGCAGTAATACGAAAAAAGGCACTTATTTTCCACCAAGGAGATAGGTCCTACAATCAGACCATTGTAGAAGTGCCTTCTTCCCACCTAGAGTAAGGCACCAATAATTGGTGTCAATCTTCCACCAAGAAGAAGCGATACCTAAAAAAAAATAACCCATTTTTAGCCAGCTAGAATCCTCTGTTGAGAATGTTCCAAGTTGAAGCACAAATCCAAAATAGATGCTTAATTTTTTACTACTTGTTGGTAGAGAGTATCCTCTTTCCCTAGAATGAGTTTGGTTAAAAAGGGGAATGAGAAACCTTCAACCAACAGCAACAAAATAAAGCAGGGGAGGAGCCTAGAGTAACTTGGCCCACTTGCAAATTTTAGACGTTGTTTTGCAGCAATAATTAGTATTGAGTGAGTGTGCCATTATAGTAGCCCTGGGAAGCAGATAACTAACATTTCACATTGACGCCAGTACAAGAAATCACAAGGTAAAAAAAATAGACTTTTTTTTCCAGCAAAACTACATTGAGAAATTATGAGAAAAAAAAATAGACTATTTTTTTTCAACAAAACTACACCAAAAAAATATATATTTGAAAAAAAAATAGTGTGCTGGTGTGCTCGATGTGGACGATGCAATGTAGTTTGTCTGTGGTCAAAAGAAGTTCTTTTAGCACATACCACTAGTTTACTGTATCTCTAGTAAGAGTTACTGGCCTGTTACGATAAAAGGTAGCTACTGGTCAATGTAGTAAAATTAACAACTCTCCAATCTCGATGTTGATTTCAAGTTGGGCACTCCATATTTGTTGAAACACTTGGTCCAATCCAGAATGTGGCAAGTGAGAAGTTGACATGACCACAAATTTGTGGGGAAAATTTTATTTAAAGCTTATAATTTTGAATAGGAACCCCCACTGCAAAGAAAATTATGGACAATGTGGCAACTAGTCTGAAAAGATAAGAGCCAAAGTAGATGGTGGTAGAGTGATTGCACCCAACACATGGATGAGAGATCAGTTGTAGCAAAGCTTGCTATGTGAGCAGAGATTATTTATGAAAATGACCATGTACGGGAGAAAAGGAGTACCACTGCCACTAGCTATGAAAGTTGCAAAAGACCAAGAGACCAGCTTTGTGGAAAGTCTGACTACCCAGTATTAAATACACCTGACTGTCCCCACTAAGAACAGGTTTAGTGCCCAAATTGTCACGGTTGATTTTCTATTTTTTGTTAGCAGTGCAGATGAGAACAGAGATTTCATATTCTCTGTTGCATTATAAAAACTACGTAGAAAAAGATCATTAGTAGAAATTCAACTATGATATTTTTTAGATTTTAATGCTCATGGGAAATGATGGCAAAATGGAGGCTAATTTAGTATTTTATTTTAAAAACCATGAGGAGTAAATTGGCTACAATGGTGGGGTGCACGTGGTGCGGTAAACATGACATACATAGGTGGTCCAACATAGGAGTGAAGCTATCTTCAGATTGCAGGCTATGAAATACAACACCACCATCTAGTTTTCAATATAATAGATTTTCCACATGGCCATTTCATATGATGGGAATCTCGATATTGGATGCCCCATATCAATGTAGTTTTAGATGATGCCTATGAATTTAATTCTCAGAGAATAAAGAGACCTCATAATTTTTTACAAAGGCTGCCATTTGAATGTTTGGCTGTAGTGATGGCGTCAAGTAATAATCATTCAAATTGCTGGTTTGGTGAAGTGCATGGAAAAAACTGCGTGGATGGAGAGATAGTTTTTTTATAATATGATCTACACGATTCAACTTGAAAATCCTACTATGTTGGCTATCCACATCCTGGTTTTTAATGGAAGATCTGTTCTGGTCATCTTTGCTCCCATAGAACGGGTGATGGGCTGAGAAAAAAAAGAGATAGAGACAAGAAAAAAAAATTATATATATTATCTCCAAGATACATCAAGGCCACAACAACTTCATTTTCTAGAACATCACAATTGTAGGCTGCATGCAGACGTTTCACACCATTAGACATTGTACATATCATGATCTGCAAAATTCACCCAAGTATGTACTAAGTTTTTTTTATTAATTATATGCATAGTTATTTTAAAAATTATTTCTATGTTAATACCAGTAGATACCCCCATATTTCTTTTTATTAATTCTCCCATTAGAATTCAGCCACATGGCATGCCTCAGACATGAGAAGAATTTCATTATCTTGGGAATTTTACACACAAAAAAAACCTGTACCAAGGGAATGTGACATGAGGGTATGTCAAATATTTAGGATAGGGGAAAGGGACGCCTAACTTCCATAATTTCATGGCAAAATGTTGTGACATGAGGGTATGTCAAATCTTCGGCATGGGGAATAAAAGAGGCACCTAACTCTCAAGAGGTGCGTAACTCCTATAAAAAAAAATTATACTAGGGGGGCTATGACATGAGGGCATGTCAAATATTTTGGCATGGGGGAATGATGAGCACCAGAAATTCTCATTTCTACATACATTTTTAAGGGCATCATTATTGGTTTAATTAGCATTTGAAATGTATTTTTATATAGCTTTTGCATATAATTGATAGAAAATGAAGTATTATGCTTGACTAGTGTTTTTAGTGGAAAGTGTGTGTAAATGCAGGTTTTTGCTACTAATATGGTATTTTTGAGTCTACATCCCATTTGGGCTTGGCAATGCACGAAGACATATTAAAAATAATAACGATAAATGGTGAATTTAGGCATTCGACTCCCGATTGTTGGTGGTGCCTACTTCCCGATTGTTGGCGACACCTGCTTCCTGACTTGTTTCTTGGCGCTTGCTTCCCGACTTGTTTCTTGGCGCTTACTTCTCGACTATTGGTGGCGCCTGCCTCCCGACTACAAGTTGTGGTTGACCAATTCAACGTTGATCGATTGACCAAGTCAATGTTGACCGATTGACCAATTCAACATTGATTGGTTGACCAATTGACCATGCACTTTTGAAGGAGGTTGTTGCACAAAAGATAAAGGATAAATATTCATATTCTTATGCATATTATATTTTTATGATTATAATAGAATAAAGCACTTTTATTCTAATTATTAAAAGTTGATCAGTTGATCGGTTGACCATGTAAGCTTTTAAAGCATTATTTTTAGGATTAGATTGTTATGTACACCTAAGGATTACTATATTTATCCTTTTGGTGAACGAATATACTTTTAAATAGGAGAATAATATCTATGTATAAACGTATTGTAACAAATCATGTTATGTGATTGAAAATAGACCAATTTATTATTGTAATAGGATCTAGTTGCATTCTATATAAGAACACAAGCTAGAAGAAAGGAGGGATCGGAGGATCATCATTTACATAGTCAATAAAATAATTTTATTTCTTTTATTCTACAGAGTTGCAAATACTCTTATTTTTTTAAAGCAATCCTAATTAACGGGTGGACTACCTACGGGAGCCTGGGCCCACTCCCTGTAGTAGTCCTCCCCATTTTAATTTATGTTATTTATTTTCAATAGATTAGTTTCCTATTTTATTTCTTGCTTTATTTTAATTTAGTTGTGTGTTTATTTTCTTGCACATTTATTTCTTGTACTTTTATTTTTGCATTTTAATTTCAGCTTTAGTTTTAGTTTATTTATTTATTTTTCTGCACTTTATTTTATTTGGTTTGGCTGAAATGAAAATGAACAAACACCCCCACCAAACTAAATAGGTATAGAGGAATTCATTCCCCACACTACAGGCATATATTGTGCATGACACTCACAAGTTTACAAGTTATCCTAGGTTGAAAATTAAATGGAGGCAATGAATTAAACCATAGAAAATTAACCAATATTTTGCCCAACATTTTGGTGCCATTGTCGGGGAGTGTCAAAATTGTAGTGTATGATCCATAGGTCAATCAGTTTGAAAATTACATTCAGATTACCTTACCTATAGATCCTCTACTTGAGAAGCATGAGTCCACCAAGGGCCTTTTTACAAGGCCAAAATAGTTACTAGTACAACTAGAGCCGAATCCTATAGGCAATAGTTTAAATTTACCAGCTTATCAGGTAAATATGGGAATGAACCCGATGTACCATATTAAGTGTAGAAGTAGGAATAAATAATGTTGTTGAAAAATTAAAAAATTAGGCAATGAAGGAATTCCATCATATTCTCAATGGTTTCATGAAATCAGAAGAATGGCACAACCCAGGTATGATATAGTTGAAAATTTTTACTATTAGGGATGTTTCTATTTACACATAAACCATTAGGGAATTATGCCTCAAGAAGCCTAGTTTTAACGAAAAAAAATTTATAGGCTTAACATTTTTCAACATATTAGTAAATTTTAAATGGGGACATTAGTAGCAAGAAAATGACATTAAAAACAAAATAATAATAATTTAAAAAGAACATATTGCCAAGAGTATGCTCTTCACTTGCACTTAAGGCGACCTGGTGAATCAGAAACTAGCACGTGTTTTTTTAGAATACTACTATTTTTTTATTGAAAAAAAAAATAGTCATTTATCTACCTGTACAATTTACCAATGAGTTGGAAGAATTTGGTTTTGAGGCCATGGAGGAAAATGTTTTTCTCATGTTGTAATATATCATACTAGTTGATGAAGTAGAGGATAAGACATGAAAATTGAGTTGTATCAATTTTTTTGACACAGACTAAAAACACTTATCATAGGCCTCAATTTTTAGAAACTAGTTAGTTGTAGGCATGGGGGAGACCCCACCTTCATTATTGCCACCAACAACACAATGAACGTTGTTCACAGTGTTCAATTAACAAAAAAAATAAAAATATAAAAAACCACGGTATAGTAGACTACGCAAGGTATCCAACAAATCAGGTGTAATTTATGTGTAAATAGTGATTTTTGAGTTGTTCGATTGTAGGTGGGATATGTCTGATCACAAATATTGTGAAAAGATGACTCCACTTTGCAATGATTCATTCAAGCAAGCAATTGTTGGATACCAGAAAAGATCAAGGTAACAATGTGGCATACCAACTATTGAAGATGTTATCCATACAATCCTGCTACAAAAATTATAGAAGGTTAAGAGATCAACTTCCTGGAGGATGTAGCCATTATTTCCAACAATCAACATCTGCTGAAAAAAAATATTAGTTAAAATTTTATTTTAATGTCATTAGTTTAGAATTTTACTTTAATACCTTTAGTTTAGATTTTTTATTTTTTGCAAGACAACATGAAGTGCGATGCAGATGAATAAGGAGTTATCTATGAAGATTTCGTAAAGTGAGATTTATATGTGGAGTTTGTAATAGCACTATACAAACTATCTTGTGTACCTCGATTGTATAGCATCCAGTAAAAACAGATGAAAACAAGCAAAATTTTTCCTTGGCAACATAGGTACCCTAAAGGTAAGCTAAGTAACCCTGATCAAGCGAAAGGCTTTCAGGCCAAGGCTATTGTGGAACTTGGAGAAATTGTGCTGCAAAGTGCACGACTGTTACAACCTAAGAAGATGGTAGACAAAGAGTCAAAGATGCTACACCAAGAGCGGAGTAGAGTGCCAAGATGATGTTTGATAAACTCTCAATGAGCTCCATTTACAATCTACTCACATTTGTGATATTGGATCAGACATCAGCATGGGGGAGACCCCATACCATGCTAATATATTTTATGAATGTTCACACATTCGTTGAGAGAAACAAAAGAGGTAACAAAAAAAAGGGGAATACGTGAAAAAGAAAAGCTGTGTGAATGCTCCCTTTGGTTGGGAATTATTTCCCAACTTAAAAAAAAACATGGAAACTATTCTACTTGACATAGTTTTTCTTTTTCCTTTGCAGGAAATCATGCCCTAAATGTAATCTATAGGCATCTTGGGAAACCTAGGCCTATCAGGTACAAGTTCCACGATTCTTGTTCTCCTACTTTCGTGTGTTTCTGCTTTGCAGGAATTGCCACCCTAAATGCAATCTATAAGTAGCTTTGGTAACCTAGGCCTATTAGGCACAGGTTCCAGGATTCTTTTTTTTCTACTTTTTTGTGTTTAGTTTTTTTGAATACAATTTGTAGGTAGTTGGCTTAAACTAGGCCTAATAGATATAAACATCCTGTGCCCTGCAAGAAGTGTAGTAATGCAGAAAAAGGCACTTATTTTCCACCAAGGAGATAGTGCCTACAATCAGACCAGTGTAGAAGTGTCTTTTTCTCACCTGAAGGATGGCACTAATAATCAGTATCAATATTCCACTAAGAAGAGGCGATGCTAAAAAAAAAATTGTCCATTTTCAGCCAACTAGAATCCTCTATTGAGAAGGTTCCAAGTTGAAGTGCAAATCCAAAACAAATGCTTAATTTTTTGCTACTTGTTGGTAGAGAGTATCCTCTTTCCCTAGAACCATCTTGGTTCAAAAGGAGAATGAGAAACCTCCAACCAAGCAGCAGCAAAATAAAGCAGGGGAGGAGCTTGGAGTAACTTGGCCCACTTGCAAAATTTAGATGTTGTTTTGCAGTAAGAATCAATATTGAGTGAGTGTGCTATTATCGTAGCCCTGGGAAGCAGATAACTGACATTGCATATTGACTCCTATACAAGAAAGCACAAGGTAAAAAAAAAAAACTATTTTTCCAGCAAAATTGCACTAAGAAATTTTGAGAAAAAAAATACTCTCTATTTTTTTTCAGCAAAACTGCACTAATATATATATATATATATATATATATATAAATATATAAAAATATATATATATATATATATATATTTGAAAAAAAAGTGTGCCGATGTGCTCGATGTGGGTGATGCAATGTAGTTTGTGTGTGGTCAAAAGAAGATTTATTTTAGCACAGACCACCGGTTTACTATATCTCTGGTAAGAGTTACTTGCCTGTTATGGTAAAAGGTAGCTACTGGTCAATGTAGTAAAATTAACAACAACCCTCCAATATCGATGTTGACTTCAAGCTAGGCACTCCATATTTGTTGAAACACTTGGTCTAGTCTAGAATGTGGCAAGTGAGAAGCTGACATGACCACAAATTTATGGGGAAAATTTTGTTTGAAGCTTATAATTATGAATGGGGACCCCATAGTATAGAAAATTTTGGACAGTCTGAAAAGACAAGAGCCGTAGATGGTGGTAGAGTAATTGCACCCAAAACATGGAGGAGAGATCAGTTGTAGCAAAGCTTACTGTGTGAGTGGAGATGATTTTTGGAAATGACCATGCATAGGATAAAATGAGTACCATCGCCACCAACTATGAAAATTGCAAAAGGCCAAGAGACCAGCTTCGTGGAAATATTGGCTACCAATCTTAAATACACCGAACTGTCCCCACTAAGAACAGGTTTAGTTCCCAAATTGTCACGATTGATTTTTAGTTTTCTGTTAGCAGTGCAGATGAGAACAGAGATTTCAAATTCTCTATTGCATTCTGAAAACTTCGTAGAAAAATATCATTAGCAGAAATTCAACTATGATATTTTTCATATTTTCATGCTCACGAGAAATGACGATAAAATGGAGGCTAATTTAGTCTTTTATTTTAAGTTGTGAGGAGTAAATTGGCTGTAATGGTGGGGTGCACGTGGTGTGGTAAACATGACATACACAGGTGGTCCAACATAGGAGTGAAGCTATCTTCAAATTGTAGGTTGTGAAATACAATACCACCATCCAGTTTTCAACATAATAGATTTTCCACATGGCCATTTCAATTGATGGGAATCTTGATATTGGAGGCCCCATATCAATGCAATTTTAGATGATGCCTATGAATTTAGTTCTTAGAGGAGAAAGAGACCTCATAGTTTTTGACAGAGACTATCATTTGAATGTTTGGTTGTAGTGATGGCGTCAAGGAATAATCATTCAAATTGTTGGTTTGGTGCAGTGCATGGAGAAAACTATGTGGATGGAGTGATAGTTTTTTTTAGAATATTTTGGACTCACTTCAAAATGCAACAACCTGAAGAAGCTTTGGCAGAGATGTGACCCGCACGAGTCAACTTGAAAATCCTACTATGTTGGTTGTCCACATCCTAGTTTTTAATGGAAGATCTGTTTTGGTCATCTTTCCTCCCATGGAACAGGTGATGGGCTGAGAAAAAACAAAAAAAAGAAAAAAAAAAAGGAAAAAAGGAGAAAACAAAAGATATAGAGACAAGAAAAAAAAAGAAAAATTATATATATATATATATATATATATATATATATATATATATATATATATATATATATATATATATATATATATATATAATCTCCAAGATACATCAAGGTCACAACAACTTCATTTTTCGGAACATCATAATTGTAGGCTGCATGCAAATGTTTCACACCATCAGACATTGTACATATCATAATCTGCAAAATTCACCCAGGTATGTACTAAGTTTTTTATTAATTATATGCATAGTTATTTTAAAAATTATTTCTATGTTAATACCAGTAGATGCCCCCATATTTCTCTTTAATTAATTCTCCCATTAGAATTCAGCCACATGGCATGCCTCAGACAGGAGAAGAATTTCATTACCCTAGGAATTTTACACAAAAAAAAAAACCTATACCAAGGGAATGTGACATGGGGGTATGTCAAATATTCAGCATGGGGGAAAGGGACGCCTAACTTCCATAATTTCATGGCAAAATACTATGACATGAGGGTATGTCAACTCTTAGGCATGGGGGAATAAAAGAGGCACTTGAATCTCAAGAGGTGCCTAACTCCTATAAAAAAAAAAAAATTATACTGGGGGGCTATGACATAAGGGCATGTCAAATATTTTGGCATAGGTGAATGATGAGCACCAGAAATGCTCATTTCTACATACATTTTTTAAGGGCATCATTATTGGTTTAATTAGCATTTGAAATGTATTTTTATATAGCTTTTGCATATAATTGATAGAAAATGAAGTATTGTGTTTGACTAATGTTTTTAGTGGAAAGTGTGTGTAATGTAAGTTTTTGCTACTAATCTGGTATTTTTAAGTCTACATCCCATTTGGGCTTGGCAATGCACAAAGACATCTTGAAAATAATAGCGATAAATGGTGAAGGCAGGCACCCAACTCCTGACTGTTGGTGGGTCCTACTTCTCGAATGTTGGTGGCGCTTGCTTCCTGACATGTTTCCTAGTGCCTGCTTCCCGAATATTGGTGGCACCTACTTTCCGACCTATTTTCTAGAACCTACTTCTGGACTATTGTTGGCACCTACCTCCCGACTAAAAGTTGTGGTTGACCAATTCAACGTTGATCAATTGACAATGCACTTTTGAAGGTTTTTGCACAAAATATTCATATTCTTATGCATATTATATTTTTATGATTATAATAAAATAAAGCACTTTTATTCTAATTATTAAAAGTTGACCGATTGATCGGTTGACAATGTAAGCTTTTAAAACATAATTTTTAGGATTAGATTGTTATGTACACCTAAGGATTACTATATTTATCCTTTTGGTGAACGAACATGCTTTTAAATAGGAGAATAATATTTGTGTAAACGTATTGTAACAAATCACGTTATGTGATTGAAAATAGACCAATTTATTATTGTAATAGGATCTAGTTGCGTTCTATATAAGAATGCAAGCTAGATGAAAGGAGGGATCGAAGGATAAAAAATCGTTTACATAGTCAATAAAATAATTTAGTTCTTTTATTCTAAAGAGTTGCAAATACTCTTATTTTTTTGAAAATAATATTTATGTAATCAACCGAGCGGACTACCTGCGGGAGTTTGGGCCCACTCCCTGTGTAATCTTACCCATTTTAATTTATGTTATTTATTTTAATAGATTAGTTTCTTGTTTTATTTTAATTTAGTTGTGTGTTTATTTTCTTGCACATTTATTTCTTGTAATTTTATTTTTGCATTTTAATTTCAGCTTTAGTTTTAGTTTATTTATTTATTTTTCTGCACTTTATTTTATTTGGTTTAGCTGAAAAGAAAATGAAAAAACACACCCACCAAAATAAATAGGTACAAAGGAATTCATTCCTCACACTATAGGCATATACTGGGCATGACACTCATAAGTTTACGAGCTATCCCAGATTGATAATTAAATGGAGGTAATGAATTAAACTGTAGAAAATTAACCAATGTTTTGCCCAACAACTCAGATGTAAACTTGAAATCCCTATCTGAAATAATCATTTCAAGGAATCCATGCAGCTTGAATACTTCCTTGGCAAATCTATTATCCACAATTAGTGCATCATCATTGGTGTTCCTAGGTATAAAACACACAACCTTAGTCAATTTGTCGACCACAACAAGAATTACGTCATGTTGGTACCTAGTTTTTGGCAAACCTGCAATGAAATCCATCAAAATAGTCTGTCATTTTTGCATGGGTATATTATGTGGGTATAGTAGTCTTGCAGTATGCCTATGCTCGATATTTACTTTCTGGAATTCAAAGCATTGAGCAAACAAATTAGTGATGTCCTTCATTCCTGACCAATAAAATATCTTCATATTTTTTCTCATCTTTGCTCTCCTTGGGTGAGCAGAGTAGAGAGATCTATGAGCCTCTCGCATGATCATTATCCTTAGATAAATTGTTTTAGGGATCACTACCTTGTCCTTGAAGCATAGAAGGCCATCCTTGATCTCAAAAATCCTTGATTTCTTCAAGGTTTCTCTTCATTTTGGCTTGAATTTGGCTATAATACTCATCTTGAGATTGCACCTTCCTGACTTGATCCATTAGGTCCACATGGCTTTGGGTTAAATTTGTAATGTGCCTCCTCCTACTTAGGGCATCAATAACCTTATTTTCCTTTCCTTTAATGTATTCAATCCTAAATTCATACTCGATGAGGAACTCCATCCATCTTCTTTGTCTTGCTTTAAGCAGGGGTTGGGTAAATATATACCTCAGACTCTGATGATCGGTTATCAACTCAAAAGGTTGTCCCACCAAGTAATGTCACCAGATCTTAAGAGCATGCACAACCGTTGCTAGCTCTAGATCATGCATAGCATAATTAAACTCATGCTTCTTGATATTTCTCAAACCATAAGCTACAACTACCTCATATTGTGAAATTACTCCAACCAAACCTTCTAAGATGCATCCATACACACTAAGAAGTTACCCTAAGGATCTAGTATTTTTATTATGGATGTCGTGCTAATTTTTTGCTTAAGAAACTCAAAGCAGCCTCACACTTGTCTATCCACTTGAATTCTTTCCCCTTTCTCTGAAGGTTAGTTATTGCATAAGCTATCTTAGAATAATCCTTCACATAGCGCCTATAATAACCAGTCATACCCATGAAACTCCACACTTTAGTCACATTTTTAAGTGTTGGCTAATTTAGGATAGTCTTGATCTTCTTTGGATCTACTATAATCTCTTCTTCCAAAAGTATGTGCCCTAAATATTGTACTTTTTATAGATAGAAGTCACTCTTAGATAAATTCCTGTAAAGTTGATTCTTTCTTAACAGTTTTAGCATGATTCTAAGATGCCTATCATGTTCCTTTTTGCTTTGGAAATAAATAAAAATATCATCCAAGAATATAAGGACAAACATGTCCATATGCTTTTTGAACACACTATTCATTAGCTTTATGAACATTACTGGTGCATTTATCATCCCAAATGATAAAATTGTAAATTCATAGTGCCCATACCGAGTTTTAAAAGTCATCTTGTGGGTATTTTCTTCATAGGTCCTTAGTTGGTGATATCCATATTTCAAATCAATATTGGAGAATATGGTGGTATCCTTTAGTTGGTCAAAAAAATATTCAATCCTGGGTAGGGGGTATCTATTTTTTATGGTTGCCTTATTAAGCATCCTATAATATATGCATAGTCGTAAGGAACCATCCTTTTTCTTAACAAACAACATAGGTGCATCCCACAATGACACACTAGGTTTGACCAATCCCTTTTTTGACAACCCTTGTAGTTGCACCTTTAGCTCCTACATATCAATGGAATTCATCCTATAAGGAGTCCTATAAATAGGTTTTGTTCTGGGTTTTAGCTCAATAGTGAAATCAAATTCCCACTTAGGAGGAAGTCCAAGTAAGTCCTTAGGAAACACATCCCTAAATTCACGTAGTACTAGATATTTCCCAAACACTTATTCGTGCTTATCTTCTTCGATTTCATAAGCTTAACAACATAAACTATTCCTCCTTTTTATAATGAAAATTTTTAGTTGCATCGTCGAAATAATCTAGGGTTGAAACATCCCTTGGATGCTATGGATTCTCAATATTTCATTATAATTTTCTAAATATTCGATCCACATTTCTTGGAAATTGATGATGGTTCTATGAGCTTGTAGCAAATCCATCCCCAAGATTATGTCAAAAGCATGTAATGGTGCTACAAAAAGACATCCTATGGTAGAGCCACTAGGTAGGGTAATTTTAGTCCAAGGAAAACACAAATCCACAAAGTAGGTTTATCCATAACCATACTCAAATTTCCACCCTTATCTCAAAAATCTTGACCTTTCTGGTATATCCCTAACTAAATTGGATGAAATAAAGCTATCAGTAGCTCCACTATCTACTAAAATATTTGCTTCTCTACCAAAAATCTTACCCTTAAGAGCAAAGGAGTTGCTTGCCCTTCCAAATTCTGGCTACCTATTGCTGCGTAAATCTTATAAGCAGGTTCCTTCCCCTTTATGCTAGCTCCTACTTTATATGGATAATGATTGGAGTAATGTGGACTCGCACAATCATAACATCTACTTTTGGGGCTTGGGTGCATTCCCTATTTTTGACTTCATGTTCCCTTTATTGGTGTTGGGTTGGATTGCCTTTGCTTGTTATTATTGTTACTATTGTTGTTGTTATTGGCATTGTTGTTCCTCCTTTGAGAACATTTCTTAATTTTCCCTTACTTCCTAACATTCCTCTTATCAGGCCGTGGGGATTTTCTATTCATCTGATTCTACTCTCTTTCCCATTTCATGTAACCCACACTATTTCTTATTTAGAGTGCTTGTCAATCTTGCTTAGATGGACTTACATAGTTAAAATAGGGTTTTATATAAGATTATGCTTTCCTAGCTAGTTCGTAAGCCTTTTTTAGGATTTTAGGCTCATGCATATTCACTTCATGCCCAATCCTAGGGTCTTCCTCTAAGATAAATTTATAGATCTTAATATTCTCGTCATAGGCAAGTACGTACTTCAAAAACTTAATAAATTTTTGATAGTAAGCCTCCACCATTTTTTTCCTTACTAAAGGTTGGTGAAATCCTTTAATTTACTGGCATAGAAATGTTCTATAAGGAATATTTCCTTGAAATATACAACAAAATCCTCCCACTTCAAGTGCATCACCTCAATTATTTGTTCTTCTTGAAAAGTTTTCCAATAATCCAGTCGAACCCACTGTAGGTACAAAGTGGCCCATGATGTTTGATTTCTAGTAGAGTAATTATTCATAGTGAAGTAAATTTCTAACTCTCTTAGCCAAGCCTCAATTGTATTACCTCATTATTCTCCATTAAAATTGGAGGAGCCTATGTTCTTAAAATCTCTAGTCTGTTCCACCTCCAACAGAGCTCTGGCATTTTGTTCCCCAACAAACAATGAACCATTTAAATATTAGCACATGGTCACACACCCACATAAGTCTCCCTTACCTTAAACACACTTGTATCTCATCCATCATCCACTCAACTCATCATACCATCCAACCTCATATCCTAATCCATCACATGTTCCTTGTAGTACCAATTCACATCCCACTCACTCAATATCAACCAATCCAATTCACCCTTCTTCATCTACATGCACTCACTACACCACTCATCCTAAACCAAATCAAAATCAACCATCTTCTTCATATTCTTCATCTCTTCCTCCTTAGCACTACCCACCTTCTTCTTATCCTTCACCTAAAGCTCAATATTTTTAGCCTGCTTCTAGCATGCAAGTCGCTACTCCCCATCCCCAACATTTCCATCCTCCACACTCTACCTATACCTCTCTTTCATCCTTAGTGGCACATCCTCTATCTTCAATCCTTACCATAACACCCATACCACATCATCCTCCACCTCTAGATCTTGTTGTCTATCAACATCCACCCGCTTTAACTAGATCCCATTATTCTACTTCTTCCACTAATCCCAACCATCATATCAGGGCTACTCCTATTCCCATCACTTCTCCCATCGGATAGGATACCACCACCCTCACTCCTACCATCGTAGCCCTTCTATCACCCCCATACCTGCTCCCACACATGCATCCCAAACTGTATCTTCTTCCACAACACTTGATCTACCCCCACCATAAAACTCATTCAAGACACATCCACCTATTCTTAACATGGATCAAGGGACATCCATTCTCGTTCTTCCACCCTTTGCAATTCAGTCCACTTTTTTGGATAATGTAGAGTCATCCTCCTTCACCTCCTCTCTAACGCTCTCATCTCAATCTCCTAGTGTTGTTGTACATATGACCACTCCTAGCATAGGAGAGTACCTTATACATAATATAGTCTTTTTACCTCCAATCATTGAATCAATTAGGGATTTTGGTCACTCTAGTTGGACCCCTTTAACCATTGGTGTTGTCATCCTAGTAGACTCTTCCTCTAATCACAAAACTTTTATGTATGGGAGAATTTATTTATCATCTAATAAACCCCATGATAAAGAGCTGGAAGCATTATTTTTTGGTGACATCAACTTTTTGGATAATCCTTTATTTGCCATGAAGTAGTTACATCATGTCAATTGGTGAGGATGCGACCTTGGCTACTACAAGTAAGGAATGTGAACTATTTTGGAGCTTCATTCTTAGCCTCCTCAGGACAAATCTGGCTTAGGCTATGATCAAAATTCTCCAATTGACCCCCCTAAAGATAATCTTTAATGTATCACCCTTGGTATCAAAGAAAAAAGTAAGGATGAATACCCTAATCTTGAGCATGCTCTCACATCGCTAGCAGACTAATTTTAAGCCACCACCATCTCATGTGATACTTTAGATGATGAATGAGATGAGTTATTTGAGGTATTTTTATTGCCTCTAATAGCTTTGAAGACAAATCATCTCCTATTGTCCTTATCATAGACACAGATGACTTTTATCTATGTATGTTTCCTCTTTCGCTATCCATGTTTCCCTTATTCCTTCCATTGGAGCAACCAAATGAACCCATAAATCCTAGACCTCCACCATGGCCACCACCACCTGATATTTGTTCACCTATTCTCAATCATCCTTAAGAGCATGTGTAAGGGAACCCAAACTCTGATACACAACCCCATACATTTCCCCAAGTCAACACAATTTTTGTTGACTTATGAACACCCCTCCATAATCTATATGATCCTATGCATCTAATCTCCATTGATACTAGTCTCATTGACTTCAAGCATATTTCATCCCCTTTAACTACCTCATATTTCTATCCCTCAAATCAATTTCCTAGGGACTCAATGAGATTGTGCCACCCCTTCTAGATAATTCCACAAATGACATCCATTTCATTCCCACCCCTCATTATCTTGAGGAGGGTTCCCATATCAAGGAAACCATCAATGTCAATATTAGCATAGACCTAGATAACCCCAAATTTATCAAACTTAGGAAGTCTCAATCAAAGAGTAATAAAGTTTTGTCATGGTCCTAAGAGAGTATCAAGAGGTCTTTGCATGGTCCTATAAAGACATGCCTAGCTTTGACTCGAACTTTATCATCTATAACCTTACGCTAAATCCTAGTGCTAAGTTGGTCAAACAAAAGTTGAGGAAAATTCATCCTACCATAGCCCTCATGGTTAAATAAGAGTTGTAAAAACTCTTAGATGTTGGTTTTATTCAACCAATTGACTATCAAGAGTGGATTTCAAATATGGTGCCCATTGGCAAGCCTAACAGGAGGATATGCATTTGCACTGACTTTTGTGATCTCAACAAAGTGTGTCCTAAGGATGATTTTTTTCTCCCTAACATCATTATACTCATGGATTCTATCACGGGCCACGAAATGCTCTTCATGATGGATGGTTTTTCAGGATATAATAAAATTTGAGTCAATCCTGATGACCAACACTAAACCACTTTTACATCATCTTGGGGGACATTATGCTACAAATTCATGTCGTTTGGTCTTAAGAACATAGGAGCCACATACCAATGAGCCATGACTTACATTTTCCACAATTAAATGCATAATATCATAGAAGATATTATTGATGATCTCTTGGCCAAATGCAAAATGTGCCATAGGCATATTGGTGTGTTACGTAAAGTTTTTTATCATCTTCTTGGGTATAACATGAGGATTAATCACAAAAGTGCATATTTAGTGTCACTTTAGGAAAGTATTTAGGGTTCATCATCTCCAAACAAGGCATTGAAGTGGATCCTAACAAGGTCAAGGCCATTGTCAAAATGCAATCCTCTATGACCCTTAAAGAGCTTCGTAGCATGCAAGGTAAGATTCAAGAAATTCATCACTTTATTGCTCAATTATCATATAAATACAAGTCGTTCAATCATCTATTGCAAAATAGAGTCACATTTCAATGGATCGAGTGTCAAGAAGCTTTCGATGCTATAAAGAATTACTTTGCTTCCCCTCCAGTTTTATCTCCATATAGACCAAGTATCTCGTTCCATCTGTACATATTTGCAACTGACTTCGCTTTAGGGACCATGTTGGCTTAAATAATGAAGCCAATAGAGAGCATGATGTCTATTACATTAGTCGCACCTTAATGAGTTACAAGATGAGATATACATGTGGAGAAGTTATGCCTTGCTATGTTTTTTTCCACCAAAAAGCTTCACCACGATATGCTCAACTATACAATGTATGTCATTGCCAGAGGGAACCCTCTGTAGTATATGATGAGTTGCACTTACACAAAAACCTGTATGATTTGTGTAAGTGCAACTCATCATATACTATAGAGGATTCCCTCTGAAAATAACATACGTTTTATGGTTGAGCATATAGTGGTGAAGCCTTTTGGGGTGAATAGTAAGTTGTGAAGGGTCTCAATATGGGGTAAAATTAATCCTAAAAATGGATGCCACCAACAACTCCATTGATATGGTACAATAAAACGTGGTATTAATCCAAACCGACCAACCTATCGTAGCACCAAAAAAACAACCATTACTTGGGGTACCACAAACGTCAATCTTACCTCGAACCACTAAATTAAACTTTCCAAAATTTGAATAAGGCGATCCCACAAACTGAATCTATTGACTGGACCAATATTTCTCCCTCTAACAAATACCTAAGGTCCAAAAGGTTTGTATTGCATCCTTCCACCTAGAATGAATTGCTACTCAATGGTACCAATGGTACGAAAAGACAAATGACATCCCTACATAGATAGAATTTACAAAAAATCTAATGGTACGATTCGGCCCAAGAAAATTTGAAGATTTCACAAGGTCTCTCACCAAACTCTGTCAAACCACGACAGTACAAGAGTACAAGCCTCACTTTGAAAAATTGATAAATATTTAATTGGGACAAGATGCATCTTTTTTCCAAAGTTGCTTTATTTGTGGCCTAAAGGAAGAAATTCGATTAGAAGTACAAATGCTCAATCGTACCAACATGATGCACATTGTTGTGTTAGCCCAGATGGTGGAATAAAAGATCAATAACTAGTGCCGAATATGAATACTATCAATAGGGAAACCATAGAACACTTACACCATCCCAAAACTAAATAGAGTCATGCCAATTAAACGAATTAGCCCTAAGGAAATGAAGGAAAGAAGAGAAAAAGACCTTTGTTTTCATTGTGATGAGAAATTTGTCCCTAATCACAAATGCATTACACCAAAATTATATATTTTGAATACGATTGATAATGATACTCCAAAAGAAGAGGATAATATTGAAGTGGAAGTAGTGAAAGGTATCCAGGAGGAAAATAACGAGGATAAAACATAAATCTCTTTTAATGCCCTCGCAGGATTTTTTGCCCCACAAACAATGAAAGTTAATGGATACTTTAAAAAAATAAAACCTTATTGTACTTCTAGACTCTGGAAGCAGACAATTTTATTAATCCAAGGATAGCAAAACAAGCTCATTGCTTTATACATCCTTGTAATAATTTTGAAGTCATGATTGGAAATGGAGGAATAATTACGTGCAAAGAAAAGTGCCAAAATATTAAAATCACTATGGGTGATTATAACATGAAAGGGGACATGTATGTACTGCCCTTAGGGGGATGTGATATCATTTTAGGGGTACAATGGCTATGAACACTCAACATAATCCAATGGGAATTTGAATATTTATGGATGAAATTCACACAAAAGGACCAAACATACACTATTAAAGGGTTAAAATCAGGCCCTTCACAAATCGTAAGTTCCCATAGAATGGAAAAAATTATTCGCAAAGGAGGTAAAGGTATGATCACACAACTATTTTCCATTCAACCCACCAATGAAGAACAACCATTGGTGCCTGAATTACATCAACTCCTAGAATTCCATGATAAAGTATTTAACGAACCAAAAGGATTACCTCCTCAATGAAGTCATGATCATGCCATTCAACTTCTTCCAGGGTACCAACCTCCTAATATTTAGCCCTACCAATATCCATATATATAAAAGATAGAAATATAAAAACTAGTACAAGAACCACTGAAAGCAAGGGTTATTAGACCTTCTCCTGTTATATTAGTCCAAAATAAGGATGGATCATGGTGCTTATGTGTTGAATTTTGTGCCCTTAAAAAATTAACCATCAAAGATGAATTTTCTATTTTCGTCATTGAAAAATTATTAGATGAACTTCATGGGGCTGCATACTTCTCCAAATTAGATTTACGATCGGGATACCACCAAATTCGAGTTAAAGAAAGTGATTCCAAAAACTGCCTTTCGCACTCATGAAGGTCATTATGAATTCATGGTTATACCATTTGACCTTACCAACACCCCTTCTACATTTCAAAGTCTAATGAATAAGGTATTTCACCCTTTCCTTCGAAAGTTTATTTTAGTTTTCTTTGATGACATTTTTATTTATAGTAAAACATGGGAAGATCACTTACATCATATAGACCAAACATTAAAGACCTTGGAGGAAAATCAATTATATGCCAAAAGATAAAAATGTTTGTTCAAAAAATAAGAAATTGAATACCTCAAAAATATTGTCTCTAAAGTAGTTAAAGTGGACTCCAAAAATATTGAAGATGTAAGAAATTGGCCTATCCCAAAAACCTTGAAAGGCTTGCATGGTTTTTTAGGACTAACAGGGTACTATCACAAATTTGTCAAATATTATGGCAAAATTGCAACCCCCTTAACAACACTACTCAAGAAGAATGCTTTTCTTTGGTCTTCAAAAGCTGACGATGCCTTTATCACTTTAAAAAATGCAATGTGTACCACCCCTGTCTTAGCCATGCCCAATTTTTCCAAACCATTTATTATTGAGAGCGATGCCTCAGGAGTGGGGATATGAGCAGTGCTCATGCAAAATGAAAGACTGTTAGATTTTACTAGCAAGGCATTTTCTAAGAAAACTTTGGTATGCTCCACATATGAAAAAGATATGTTAGCTATTGTTCATGCTATTCAACATTGGAGACCTTACCTTATTGGCCAACATTTCATTATTTGCACAGACCGCCATAGTCTACATTACCTTCTTGAGCAACGCATAACCACTCCAGAGAAATACAAGTGGGTTACAAAACTACCAGGATATGATTATGAGATCATATATAAAAAGGGGAAAGATAACATGGTTGTCGATGCCCTTTCAAGAAATTTTGAAGAAATACCCCAATTACATGCTTTCCTATTCCTAAATGGATAGACCAAGTTAATGAAGAATGGTTTAATGATCCTACCACACACACATTAATTCAACAACTTCAACAAGACTCCACTAGTAAACCCCACTATTCTTGGAGTGATAACATACTTAGGTACAAAGGGTGTATTGTCCTATCCCCACATCTTCATATCATGTAAAACTTATCCATGCGTTACACACTACACCCCTTGCAGGACACTCTGGATTCCTCAAAACTTATAAAATAGTGGCTAGATATTTTTATTGGTAGAGATGAAAAATGATATCAAGAAATTTATGAATGAATGTGAGATCTGCCAAAGACACAAAGGAGAGATAGTGGGTACTCCAGGTCTTCTTCAACCCCTTCCAATTCCAACTAAAACATGGGCTGATATTTCCATGGATTTTATTGAAGGCCTTCCAAAATCTGCCGGTAAAACTACCATTCTAGTTGTGGTGGATCGCTTATCTAAATACGCTCATTTTTACCCTGTGGTCCACCCTTATACAACTAGTACCATCACCCAAATTTTTCTTGATAATATCTTTAAATTACATGGCATGCCTTCCACTATAGTTAGTGATCATGATCCCACCTTCACTAGCAATTTTTGGAGAGAATTTTTTAAACTCCAAGGCACTCAACTTCATATGAGTTCCACTTACCATCCCTAAATGTACGGTCAAACTGAAGTAAATAATTTTTTGGAAATATACCTCTATTGTTTTATTTCTACTCAACCTCTTCACTGGGTTAAATGGCTTCCTTTAGCCGAATGGTGGTATAACACCTCATATCACACCATCATTAAGATGACTTCATATGAAGCTTTATATTGCCAAACACCACAGTCACTTACCTCTTATATTATGAGAAGCAAGGTTATGCATAGTGGTGAATATTTGCAAATTGGACGAATATTAGGATTTTCAAAATTAGAAATTGGTGAATATGAGGACCCTCGACGTCGATCCATTCGCCTAAAATTTTCAAGACCAATTTTTTCTTAGGGTCAATTCGCTATAATATATATCCAAACATAGGTATATTTGTACTCGTTGGAAAGCTATTTTTGAGCCTAATATAATGGTGGTATTTTTATAAGGTTATAAGGTGACTTAATAGGTCAAAATTTTCCCCAAATATTACCTTACTTTTTAAGGCTTCAAATACCCCAAATTTTGGTGTGAAGATGATTGATTTAATTTGCTTAGGATTCACCAATTTTTTACAACTACATTTTGGGTCCAACCCCTTATGCATAACCCTGGTGGCAAGTGAGGTATCTAGACAAGTAGGGTCATTTGATGTAACCGTTATCAAGAATGTAATTGATATTTGGTAGAAGATTCTATTAGCTTTTGATGCAACATGTAATGGGAGTTAGCAATCACAAGATACAAAATAAAATGAAATAAAGTAAGTATGCGAGATGACTAAAAATATACTATAAATAGAAATGATAGAAATATTTTCAATGTAGCTATGGAGGAAATGAACACTCCTTGAATAAAGCTACTACTCAAGAATGGGCTTTGAGCATATCACACTCCGTCAGATTAAATCACACTCTACTACATCACACCACACTGTTATACACTACTTCCTACCGCTATATTTTGCTCTATGTCTATGGCCCTTTATATAGGAAATAGGTTCCTTGGCCAACACTCTACCTAGTTGTACAAGGGACAACTTGCACATATACAACTTACACATTGACACTTGTGCATTTATTACATTACATGAAGTAACTAGATAACTTCCCCCTAAAGTAATCTAATGTCCTAAGTATGTACCAAGAAAGGTACATTTACATGATCCAAATGATGTAATATAGTCTATTTATAACACCCCCTATATTACATTATTTGGGTATTGAAGACTTTAGTCTTCAATGTGGATCTTCTTCCATTGAATGATCTTTGAATTGTTCAGGTTCATCATCCTTGTCTTCTATCCAACCACCTTTATTGTTTTCTTCATGAGTATATTCATTTGGTTCTGAATGCTGATGTCTGAGTAGAGCATGGTGCACTTGTCATTTCATCTTATTGATTTTAATTTTTCTATGCTTACCTTTGTGATTTACTGGTTCTTCTTTTTCTTGAACCTATTCCTTTGAAAATATGTTAACATCATTATGAAATATCACATTATTTCATGAGTTCTTCAAGTAACGTATGAACGTTACATTCTTTAGAAAAATATTTGGTCTCCCAATGGACAAGTATATCCCATACACTCAATGCACCAGCTTGTTTGTGTAACTCCTCTCTTGAAGATGAGTGTTCGCTTGATTTGAGCGTTAGGGTTTATCTTTAGTGATAAATATCACTTTCTTCTTTGCATGGATGTCATCTCTATTGCTCATTCAATGGGCCCTTGGAGATAATTTTATCTCTAAAAATCCTCAACTCTTCTTTCGTTCACCTATAATTTTTTAGTTGGGATGTGGAGCAGCAATTTGGAGGCTTTGAGCACTGATTTTAGCTAGCGGATGTGGAGTAAGAAACACTCCAAAGGTGCTTTAATTTTTCCTTCCTTTCTTACTTATTTACATCCTCCTTTCATAGATGATGTTTCTCTCAAATGATGTTATTTCTCCCTTTGCTTTTACATGTTGTCTCTTGTAGGTTCGATCATCCAAGATGTGAGGAGAATGAGTCCTTTGAGCGGATCCTTGTGCTATGCTTGGATTGACACTAGCATACGACCACTTTCGATTGGTTTTTTCCAGTGAGTGTAGTGCCTTTGAGGCACCTTCAAATCTGCCTTCTCTCCCTGTATAAACTAGATTAGGATAGTGCAACACAATGTAAAATATTTTTATATAATATATCCTTTATTGCACCTTCTTTTGCACTCCTTTAAAATCTAAATTTCTGGTTTTGTGATAGAATTTTGAATGCAATATATGGATTTTGAGGTTGTATCTATGATTAGACACCTTCCCCTTTTTGCTTGGGTATTTTACAAAATGAACCTAAGCTTGTAACCACTTGATAGAAGTTTCTTTTTTTATATATTCCCACACAATATCTTTGTTTCAGAAACCTTATTGTGCTATGAATCTAAGACTCACCAAGTCTCGATTTAAGGCTTCCTTTGATGATCTTCGATGGCTACTTTCTTATCCAATGCTTGGAGTATTTGAGCTGATTTTGTGGTTTCTCTTGGCCACTAAACATTGCAAATGTTTGTGCACTAATAGTGTCTTTAGACACTTTGACAAATTCTATTTTTATGCCCTTATCACGAACACAAACAATAATATTTTTGAGAGCAATATAATAGTGCAAATGAATATAATAATATTTTACTTCTAATGCACTAACAATTTCACCTTATCACTCCAATCAACTCTAAAAAATAATGCACTTAATTTATTTACTGCAACTAATCAAGAATATCTGAAATGAATCTTCAAGAATTGTTCTATAATTTTCTTATAAGCAAGGTAGTAGGAGCTAGTCTTCTTTTGCTTCCCAAATAAGATGATAGGTAGTTGAAATTCTGAAATCTAATAAACTCCTAAAGTACAAATAAACCATAAAGGAAACTTTCTTTTTGCACTTTTGAAGACTATAATTCAACTCTCCTTTTTGCAACTTTAATCTAATTAAGGTGCTTAAAAAAATATAATAAATAATCCACTTAATGAATCTACTTGCACCAATAGTTGCTTAAATTTTTCTAAAAACTCTTTTTACCGCTTCTGTAGAGGATGTATATCTTGGAGTCTAAGATCACCATGTTGCTACCTTGAGTAAGATCTTGCAGCTCTTTGTAGGATGCCCTGAACAACTTCTTCTTCACCAAAAGATGGTCTCAAAATCTCTTTCACGAGCCTAGGATTTTGGTAGCTTGTTCTCCTCTTATATTCTCCTCCTTTTGCTATAGATTTGAAGAGATATTTGATTCTGAAGCGATGCCTTTTTGCTATGAGAAGCAATCTCCAAATCTCCTAGATTTGATAGACTTATTTTGTTTGAATCTTCCTTCAAGCTTCTTGTCAAATTTTGACTTCAAATCAAGATTTTGAATGTCTTGAGGTCTTCTAATATTTGGCACTCCTTGCCAAATTTTTCTTCTTGGGCTTAATGTTGGATGGCGATAATTATCCCAAATATTTCACTATCTCCAATAGTGAATTTCTCCAATGAGTTCTCCTTGGAACTCCTTTGATGATTTCTTCAGTAAGGGTCTCCAAGCCTTTTACTGTATGCTCGTAGAGACCTCTCCAAATCCTTTGATCTTGTAGCTTCTTCTGGTATTCCTTGAGATGTTATCTTCAACCTTTTTCTTCTATAAGTTTTGGTGGTGAGATATTCTCTTGGATCTCTGATTCTACTACTTTTGGATTCGAGCAGGACTCTCCTAGTCCTTCTTCTTTCAAGTTTAGAAGTTCATCAACGATATCTTCTCTTGATATATTTTGCTTTAGGTTTTGGATTGATTCTTAAGAAGATACTCTTCCTATATTTCTTGTAGGAAGCTTTCCCAATTCATTGAATATCCCTATTCCCACAACAAAGTATTAGTATTGAAATATCCTTCTGAATTAGATACTCTCTTCTAGATTCTTCTTCAGGATCAAGGCTTCTGTGGTATTTTTTAGTATCAATTTTTTTATGGCATTTTATTCAATATCAAGTCTTCTGTAGCCTTTTCTTCAGTATCAAGTCTTTTGTGGCATTTTCTTCAATATCAAGGTTTTCGTGGTCTTTTCTTTTGGATCAAGGCTTCTATGGCATTTTCTTCTAGATCAAGGCTTCTATGGTATTTTCTTCTAGATCAAGGCTTCTATGGTATTTTTCCTTGTGAAGTTTCCAATATAGAAATGGAGATCTCTTGTCTCCCAAATTCACCACTATTCTTCTCCAAAAGTGTCTTTTGTAGTATTCTTCTCTTGCAGTAACTAATCTCTATACTATGAAGGTACTCCTACCTTCAGCAACAAATATGAAATCTCATAGCTTTCTATTGTAAGAGATGTCCCAATCATCTAAGAATTAATTCCCTGCAATAAAAGAAACTTCAGTTAAATTTCTCCAAATCTCTTAGATGAGCTTCACTAGTTGTTTCATCAAACTAGTGGATCAAATGCTAAGTCCTAGTCTTCACGAGTTTTCCCTTATAACTTTGTGGAAAAAATATCGCTATATGCAATCTCAATATTTTAGAAACTAAGATTTATTTTAGTCCTTTCTTGTGCCTCTCCCTAATTCTACCACCTAGACTCTTTTGAGAATTTTTGATAGTGATTGATCCAATGGTGCATCAGGTTGACAAAAACTCAGGGTCAATGATAATGGTGGTTTTCCTATTGATCTACCGTAGCTCTGATACCACTATTAGATTTTGATGTAGCATGTAATGGGAGATAAAAATAACGAGATGTAGACTAAAATGATATAAAGTAAATCTACGAGATGACTAAAAATATACTATAAATAGAAATGATGGAAATATTTACAAAGTAGCTATGGAGGAAATGAAAACTCCATGAATAAATATACTACTCAATAATGGGCTTTGATCATATCACATTCCATCACATTACATCACACTCTGCTACATCACACCACATTGTTCTACACTACTTCCTATTGTTATATCTTGCTCTATGTCTATGGCCCTTTATATAGGAAATAGGTTCCTTGGCAAACACTCTACCTAGTTGTGCAAGGGATAGTTTGCACATATACAGCTTACACATTGATACTTGTGCATTTATTACATTGCATGAAGTAACTAGATAACTTCCTCCTAAAGTAATCTAATTTCCTAAGTATGTACCAAGAAAGGTACATTTACATGATCCAAATGATGTAATATAGTCTATTTCTAACATATTCTAGCTCGAGTGGCACTTTGCATGTAAGTCAAATCTTGAGCATTAGGTTAGGGTTGTATGAAGTGTATCTTTAAACACATGGGCCCATGAATGAATGTATATTTTTGTAAATTAATGAAAATATTGAAGGAGATTTCCCCCTCAAACATGTTGGAGAATATTACATTATTTGGTACATGCTAATGTACCACCTTGGGTACATATTTAGATTAGGAGAGTGTCCTATATTAGAGTGTGAGTATTTATTTTATGTAATGTAATAATATGCAAGAAATGCACAAGTGTCTTGTAGTTAAGTGTGCAAGTATGATGAGTGTAGATGTGCACAAGTGTCCATTATGTAAGAGTGCACATGTGTCCTTAGAGTAGAAAAATGAAGAGTCTCAAGAAGGGTGAAGGCCAAGAGTACTCCATATGAATATTCACATTCCATTATATATGTGTCTATGTGTGTGTGAGAGAGAAATAATGTAGAGCGAGAGTGTGTGGAAGTATGGTGTATTGGAGATCTTTATTCTATCAAGATACTATTTTTGTGAGATTTTTGTAATCGTATTTTTATGAGATGTTGTAGAAGTTATTTATGACTTTTATATGTTTAGAATATTGTCATTGACTTATATTTCTTACCAACAAGTTTATTTTAGATATTGTGCTTTAAGTTTAAAGCATCAAAAGCTAACAATGGTATTAGAGCCAAATGGGAGATTGATAGGAGATAAAAGGAGCCACAAGAGAGATTGAGAGGAGATAGGGAGATTTCATTTACAAAATTTGAAAGTTATAGTTTGTGTAGAGTATTTTTTTAGGGTTGCAGAAAAACTCATGAAGATTAGGATTCAACATAGATTTCTTTCCACTAAATTGAAGGATAACTAGTGAAGTTTATTGATTTTAGAATTCTAGAGTTTTGGATGTATTTGGTTGCTACTATCTAATTTTTTGTTGCAAACAATTAGTTCTTATAATTTGAGAATCTTCCTATAAAAAATAGAAAAGAATTTTACCTTCGATTGCTTGAAAGTCTAAGTGCTTTTCTCATGTAGAAATTAGTTTTGAGTTGTAGAAAAATAATAGACATTGAATATTAAGGAGGTCCAAGAAAGAGGTCCCATTGAATATTGAAGATTGAATATTGAGGAGACCCAAGAAAGAGGTCCCCATTGAAGATTGAAGATTGAGGAGATCCAAGAAAGAGGTCCCAATAGCATACTGAAGGAAGAAGAGAGAAAGAGGCCAGAGAAGCTCTATTAAATATTGAAGAAAGAGGATACTCAAGAGAAGAAGTTCCCATTGCAAATTTGAGAAATGAGATATAATATTGAAGAATTTGAAAACCTAAGAGAAGAGGTTTCAAGTGAATTTGGAAGGAGCGAGAAGAAGGCTAAAGAAGCCCTATTGAGAATGTTGAAGAAGTGGTCATTGGAGAATATTTGAAGAAATTTTTAGGTAGAATATTGCAAGAAGAATAAACTCTTGAAAAGAGGCAATCACATCAAATTTGAGAAAAAATAATTGTCATTCAACAACAAGCCCAAAAGGAATTGTGAAACTAATTCAAGGAGAAGATTTTTTGCAATAAGTTTGCCAAATTTGAGAAAGTATTTTTGAAGACTTCAAGACATTCATATTCTTGAAGAAGAGGCCGAGTAAAGAGACCAAATTGAGAAGTTTGAAGATAACCATTAATATTTTGAAGGCTGATTTGTAAAGAAGAAGTTTTATATTTTTCAAGGTAGAAGTTGAAGGGTCACAGGATAACAAATTGAAGGTGACATAGAGCTACAAATTGGAGAAAATTTGGGCAGATTTTGTAGTGCCCTTGAGTAGCAATTGAAGGAGAATTTGACAATAAACTAAGGTAGCAAATTGGAGGAGTTAGAGACTATTTTTACACAGTAAGATATATGAGGAGAAATCATATTTTGTGAGTAGTGATCGAAGAGTTTTAGGAATACAAAATTGGGTAGCATTAGAAGGATATAGTAGAGTTGTATTTTGAAGAATTTTTGAGCAGATTTAAGAGAGATTTGGACAACAAAGTGAAGGAATATTTGGCAACAATTAAAGTTGCAAATTGTAGAGAGTTTAGACATAAATAAGGATGATTTCAAAAAACATACTTTAAAGAAGGTAAAAGTTGTTTTTGGAGCAACAAAGTAAAGGAAAGTGGAGCTGCAAAATTTATAAATTTGAGACAACAAAAAGGTGAATCAAATCACCAAGGATATTAGCTACAAAAGGAGGTAAAAGAGGTTTGTAACATTGGTGCTATAAAAGTTCATTATTCAAGCATTCAAATTAGCTTATTATAAAGTTTTTTGAAAGCACCATATTAGAGTTATTATAGCCAAAAAAATATAGTCTAAGTTAAGTGTCTCCAAGCCAAGGAAGGAGGCATCATTATCATCCTAGAATATGCAAAACACAACAACAAAAGTGAAGTTAAGATTGCTTGAAAGGGAGTAATAAGGAGAATAAAAAATAAATATATATATATTTTTATAATCAAAGAAAGTGCAAATTTTTTATAAGTCTTATTGGATAAAATAAATAGATCGAATAGTGCACAAGATCAAGGCGGAGTTAAAGTATCCAAAGACACCATAAATTATAGGTAAAATTTTAAAAAATATTGCTGAATAAATATCACCAAAGGAGTGGTAGAACCACCAAGCACAAGTGGAGGCACCATTGTATTGAAGGAAGGGCCACTAGAAAGTGAAGTTTGAGCACCATAGGAGAGAATCCAAGGTGTTGTTAGAACAAAGATGAACAACCATAGCATAGGGGGTAAGCATTCAAGATTTGCCTAGGAAGAGCCACTATGCAAAGGAGAAGATCCATCGTGCAAGGGAGAAGAACCACCGTGCATAGGAGAAGATCCACCATGCAGGGGAGAAGAGCCATCGTGCAAGGGAGAAGAGCCAACGTGTAAGGGAGAAGAGCTAACGTGTAAGGAAGAAGAGCCACCAAAAAGAGCCACCGTGCAAGGGATAAGAGCCATCGAGCTTGAAAGATAGAGCCACCAAGCAAGGAGGAGGAAGCATAAGCATTGATAGGAGTAGAAGCATCAAAATCCAAGGAGACATCATGGAGAGCTAAAAGATATGTTGAAATTAGGTCAAATCACTTGAGCATGTAACTACTATAAGGAAGATGAAAAATTGTATGTTTGTAACCACCATAAGGGAGAGAAAATACTTGCATTGAAGAGAGCACCAAATAAGAGTTCCAGTTGAATAGCCATTGAGGAAGGAGCCGAAGAGCCATTAGGTTGAAGTAAAATCATCATTGAACAAAAATTTGAGTGCCATTTCATTCGGTGCAATTACAAAGCTCCTGGAATATTATTTTACTTAGGACATCAAAAGTTGCAAGGGTCATACATAGCATTAAGGCAAGAAGGGAATCAAAATTGTAATATTCAAATGTTGAGTGCCACTTGGTAACAATATTATGAGGAAGTGAAGAGATTGTTTGCCACATGTCACATCACAGAAGGAATGCCAACCACCTTCATGGGAGAAGGAAATGTTTCCTGTGCACCATTAATGCATGAGAACCAAGTTTAGTGTGAGATAAATTTTAAATCTCTTGAAGAACACGGAGTGCACCATAAAGGAGAGAATATTGGAGAAAAGAGAGGCCATCGAATACACAAAAGGAGGTTAAAGACTTGAAGACCCAATATTGGAGGATAGAGAGGCCAACGAATATGTAAAAGGAGATCAAATATTTGAAGACCCAAATTTAGCACACCATATAAAAGGAGGTGTAGAATATTTGAATTGATTTAAGTTTAGAGTATATTACATTATTGGGTACATATCAATGTACCACCTTTGGTACATTACTAGAGTAGGAGTTTACTTTAGAGTAAAGTTAAGTAGTTACTTCAGCATGTAATAAATGCACAAGTGTTAGAATGTGCAATGATGTAAATGTGCATGTAGTCCACATGTACATGAGTCATAGGATAGAGTCAAAGGTAGAGTGAGGGCCAAGGAACTTATCTTCCTATATATAGGCCTTATAGTGAGTGAAAAGAGAGGAGAGAATATAGAGAGTGCATAGTATAGATTGGTAGAGGAGTACAATGTAGTTCCTTTAAAAATAGTTTGTGGAGTGTTCATGTCCTCCATTATACTGCATTGTACTATTTTTGTGAGCTTTCATTAATGGTATATTTTTGAGTTATTGCAAAAGTTTATCTCTTTATTTTCCTGCATATTATAGTGTCATTATCATATAGATATCATAGCTTGCTTATCTTACATCTTGTGGTTGCATTTCCTATATCATATACTCATAAAAAGCTAACAATGGTATCAGAGCACATGGTAGATTAATAGGAAATAGGGAGAGCCACAAGTGAGATTGAGAGGAATCCAAAAATCTCATTTTTAGAATTTTTGAGATTGCATTTGGCTAGAGTCTTTCCACAGGGTTGCAGAAAAACTCGTGAAGACTAGGACTCAATATTGATTCCACTAGATTGACAAATCAACTAGTGAAGATTGATTATCTCTAGATTTAGAATTTCTTCCATTACAGTCCTAATACTTTGTTGTAGGAAAAAGGAGATTCAAAGAAAGTTGGGAAGCTTCCTACAAAAGAGCTAGGAAGAATATCTTCTTTAGAATCAATCCAACACTAGAAGCAACAAATAGAAGAACGAAGATTTGGAGGCCTGAAGAAAAGGTCCCATTGCTAGAGATTGCAGACCTGTAGAGTGCAGAAGAAGAAAAGGCCATAGGAGCCTTGTTGCAGATTTGAGGAAGAGACTCCAAAGAAGAGTCCAAGAGAAGATTGGAGGTTGGTGATCTCCATTGAAGACTACAAATAGTATATTGAAGAGACTCCAAAGAAGAGTCTCGATGAAGATAGGAGATTGGTGATCTCCATTGAATATTGAAGACTTCACCTTGAAGGAGTAGAAGAAATCAACTTAAGAAGCTGAAGAGACCTACAAAAGGTCCCATTGAAGAACTTCTAGTTTTGGAAGAGATAGAGAAGGACTAGAAAAAGTCCAGTTCCAAATACTAGTAGTAGAATATTTCAGAGATCCAAGAGGGAGATCTCATTACCAACACTTCCATAGTAGAAGGTTGAAGAAAATGTCTCATTGGGAAGACCAGAGAAGTTGTGAGAGTGAAGACCCTAGAGAAGAGGTCTCAAGGAGAAAGAAGGAGAAGGCTTGGAGAGCCTCATTGAAGGAGATTCAGAGAAGGCCATTAAAGGAGTTCCTAGGAGAACTCATTGGAGAAATTTACCACCAAGGAGAAGTTCCTGATAAAGGAAGAACTTGGGACAATTGTTGCCATCCGACAACAAGCCCAAGGAAGAAGGATTTGGCAAGAAGTTTGCCAAATTTTGGAGGAGATTGGTGAAGACCTCAAGACTTTTAGATTCTTGAGAAGAAGGCCTAGATTGAAGTTAGAATTCGACAAGGAGGTTGAAGGAGAAAGGAGCCAGACATTACTACCAAACCTGAGAGGTTTGAAGATTGCCTTTGAAGGCTAGAAGGCTCATTCAGAGAAAGGAGATATGCTGGTTTCTACAATAAAAAACTGAAGGGTTCTTGAAGGAAAATCTCAGCTACGATTTGGAGGAGTTCCCTACCAATTTTTTGAGATTCAAGGACAACATTTTAGTGGAGATATTGACTGCTTTGCAATCTAAAAATTTTAGATTTGAGGATAGCAAGAAAGCAACAACTTAGGCAGCATCAATAGCTGCTAAGTTTCAGATTTCTAGGATACATCTTGAAGGTTGAAGCCACCAAACTATAGTATCAAGCAACAAGATATAAGGAGGTACAAAGCTGCAAATTGGTGTGTTGAGAAGCTATTTTGGATAACAAAGAAGAGTTGCAAGTTCATCTAGTTAAGGGTAGCAATAAGGTGAATCTAATCACCTTGCAATCCTTCATCTACAAAGTTCGTTAAGGTAAGAAACTTTGGTGCAAAAGGTTCATTAGTTGAACTTTAGATTTTTGGTTCATTATTAAGATTCATTAAGCACCATATTAGAGTTTAAAATTTGCAAAGAGAAGGTTGCATATTATAGTCTTCAAGGGAGTGCAAAAGATAGTTTCTTTTAAGGTTAATACCTACACATTAAAATAGGAGTTAGATATATTTCGATAGAAAGAAAAATATCATCTTCCTATTGTTTAGTTGAAGCAAAGAAGACTACATTAAGTTTGCATAGTTTATAGTGCATATTTCAAGTTACTTTGAGAGTTCTTTTATAGGAGTGATAAGGTGAGATTAATATTGCACTATACTAGTTATACTTAAGAGATATTTTTAAGTGCATTAAATATTGTTCAAAGGTGAGAATTAGTGCATGAGAAGGATTAAGTTGAAGTGTCAAAGGACACTATTGAGCACACAAAACCTACAACATATCTTGGTGAAAGCAAGTCACCAAAAGAAGGGCATATTAGTTGCTTGAAATTATTAGTGCAAAGTATTCAAGAAAGTGAGTTAGAGGTTAGTGTTATTATATCACTATCTACCCTCAAGAAGCCACTTCATCAAAGAAGTTAGAAATCTTGGAGAAGAAGACATATGACCTAAAAATTTGGTGCAAGTTAAGGTGTTCTATCTTAACTATTATAGGGATGTTTACATTACATGAGAAGCACCATTCTTGTCCTTTCAAATATAGCCAAGAAGGATAAAAGATATAACCTCCAAAAGGTATTACAATGGCTAGCAAAACATAGTCTTCAAGAAGCCATTTCAAAGCAAAGGAGAGAGCCAACAAAAGGCTCATCAAACTAGCATTTGAACCATAGGATTCAATGTCGATTGGTCTCATATCAAGCAACATTCATGGTGTAAGTCAATCTACATCACAAGGAGACTGAGTTGGACAAGTGTAGCCACATCAACAAGGTAAGTCTAACATAATATTTGTAAGAGAAATAACATAACAAAAAATAGTAAAATCAAGGTGCAAGTAAGGAGCTTATTACCCAAGTGAATGTTATCAAAATCTTGGAAGAAGAACAATGTTAGGGCTAAAACAAATACCTTCAAACCATCAGGAGTGAAGCACCTTGGAACCACCTGCATTGGAGAATGCCACTATTAGCTGGAGAAAGCTAAGCAAGAAGTATTGGAGAGCCATCATTAGCTAGAGAAAGCAAAGCAAGAAGCATTGGAGAGAGCCACCATTAGTTGGAGAAAGCTAAGCAAGAAAGCATTGAGCAAATGATCAATAGTTGGCAAGAAGCATTGGGCTAATAAGTGAATGAAAGGGTGTAGCTACATGCAAGGTTGAAGATGTCCACTTGCCATATCGAGTGAAGAAACATTGTGCCACTTGGCACAAGACTTAAGGAGAAAAGGAGTGTCATTAGAGTCTTTCATAATGCCTTCATTCATAATGCATGCAAAGGAAGAGGAGCACCTAAGTAACGCTCTACACAGACTAACAAAGTTTAGTCATCATTCAAGCATATAGATATTGTAATAACACCTACGTTACCAAGAGTGATATCTTCTAATGCACCTCACAGATTGGCACCATCTAGCAAGGAGAGATAGGCTCAAGCAATAATGTATATGCCATTTGGCATACGTTACATAAGGAGGTAAGGTTCATTAAATACCTCTACCAATAAGGAGAACGTAGAAGGAGATTTTTGCTACATAGTCAAACAATGATTAAGAAGGGAGAGAGTGTAGTCTAAATAACATTGAGAACATCACCCAAAGCAGTGCTTGATACCATACCTCATGGACCATAAATATTTAGCATTCAAGAGGTTGAAATTCATAGTCAAAACCTACGTCGAACATCGAACAACGAGCAACGAGTAGCAAACAATGAGCAACACATTATTAAAAGGTATAAGCCATAGTATATCATTAATTGCTTTCTATAAAGGTTATTCAATTCCTAAGGTTGGTTTATTAAACAATAGGAGGAATAAGGAGATAAAACCTTAGACATTCTATTAAGTTCTAGAAAGCTAATTGAAGGGTGAAGTTTATTTTGGAAAAAGCATTTCAAATTCTATTGCTTGAAATTCCAATAACATAGTATTTGCAAAATAATCAAATTAGGAGATATAAGGGTTTCCACCTTAGATAATTAAATTATTTTGCAAGTGTTATTATTTTCTAAAGTTCCAAATTTGGGAGATATAAGGAATACTACACCAAAACTTAACTAATTGGAATTTAGAAAATTGAACTATTGAGAACTAAAGGTTGAAAAGAAGTAAAATTATTGTTTGCTTGAAAGAGTTGGAATTAATTGCTTATACTTGTCTCATAGACACATTAAAGAGACAAAAGAAATCCAACCATAGATAACTCCATCAAATTGATAAGTGCATAGTTCAATAGGAGAAATAAGGTGAAATAGGAGTTGATTATTATCATTCTCAAAACATTACCAAATCAACTCAAAAGGTGAACTATTACTTCCTAAAGCA
Source organism: Wollemia nobilis (assembly GCA_028583015.1). Lineage (NCBI taxonomy): Eukaryota > Viridiplantae > Streptophyta > Pinopsida > Araucariales > Araucariaceae > Wollemia > Wollemia nobilis. The sequence goes on from JAQPPZ010016827.1 coordinate 2,869,868, forward strand.
CTTTACCAAGATTAGAGTATATTCTAATCACTAGGGAGACATAAGGATCCTACAAAACCTAAGTCTTAGAAAGGTTTTATCAAAATAGTTCACATACTCTAAACTAGGGAGCTATAAGGATGTCCACTCCAAAGAACACATTAAATAATGTAATTAGAAAAGGAGCAAGGAAAATACCAATATGGCTTAAAAGCATGATTGATGTTTCAGAGAATTCAATGGATAATAAGGAAGATGCAAATGGAAGAGAAGAATCAATGGAATTTAAAAATATTTTTGAAAACTCACAAACTAATAGTTTGGTGAAAGTAGATTCTTCAAGAACATCTTCTAGTAAGATAGTAAAGGGAGTTGATGATAATTATACTAATGAAGATATTGAAGATCATATTCAAAAGGTAGAAAATAATATTGATGAAAAAGACCTCATACAGATTTATGAAAGAAGTAAATATGGAATAGCTTCAATTGTACACACATGGTTTAACTATTTCATCAAGGAAATAGATAAACATGATATTCCTAAAACAGACAACAAAGGAGTTGGGATATTTTTACTATGCTCCTATTGCAGCCAATTTGGTCATGAGAAGGTAAACTATTGGAGTTTCCATCCCTGTAAATATTGTGGAGGAAAATCTCATTCATATTACTCCTATTACTACAAACACAAGTACTATAAAATATTTGAGGAGAGACTAATATTCAGATTAGATTGTTTCCTCCAAGTTCTTATTTTAGAAGCATCCACTAACAATGAGTTTAAGCTTGATATTTTTGAAGATAAAGGTAACAGGCCATACAAAAATCCAAGGAACATAAATGGAAGAAGTTATGATCCTCTTATGACTTGCAATATTATGAGATCACTAGTTCATCAAGGATACCTAGAAGACTACAAGGTCAGAGACTCTTCCAAATACCCTAAAACAACAAAAGGTAGTGAAATGAAAATGACAAGAAGAGACAACATGAAGATAGAAGCAAAAGAAGAAGAAAAGAGTCAAATCAAGCAGAAGAGACAAATTCTAGAACCAATATCGAAGATCCATATTGAAGACTAAAGTCTTCAATACCCAAATAATGTAATACAAGGGGGTGTTAGAGTATATTACATTATTGGGTACATATCAATGTACCACCTTTGGTACATTACTAGAGTAGGAGTTTACTTTAGAGTAAAGTTAAGTAGTTACTTCAACATGTAATAAATGCACAAGTGTTAGAATGTGCAATGATGTAAATGTGCATGTAGTCCACATGTACATGAGTCATAGGATAGAGTCAAAGGTAGAGTGAGGGCCAAGGAACTTATCTTCCTATATATAGGCCTTATAGTGAGTGAAAAGGAGTTATAAGGAATTCAACACCAACATAGGTTTTTAAAATTTAGAAACCATATTATTGAAATTTGAGAGATATAAGAAATATAACATAGAGTTTTTTAAAAGTTGAAAAAATACATTGATATTAGTCTCTTATTCAAAATTAACAAGACAAGGATTCCAGCTTAAATTCTTTGAAAGAAGAGAATTTTATCAAAATTGAATTTGCATCAAAACTATATTTAGCTTTCCATTTATAATTAGGAAGACAAAAGGGATTCAACCCAAAGGAAAAATTAGAAAGCTAAGTATTTTATCAAAGCTATTTCACATCCAAAATACTAGGGAGCTATAAGGAATCCTACTTCAAAGGTTTAAAATATTGAGTTAAAAGAAACATGGATGAAATAGTGAAGAATGCATTTAATTATGAAGAACTATTTCATGAACTAAAGTTTTATTCACAAAACTTAATAGATACTTTTGATGGATATAAATATTTGCCTACTAGTTTAAAAGAAATATTTTCTTTGTTTCTCAAGGAAGCAAAAGAAGAAAATTTTATGACATTGATTGGTTATATTCATGAAGTACTTTTCAAAGCTTGGTGGAATGCTCAAAATATAGTTATATTTTATTCAAAAAAATGTTTGATGATATATCTATCATTAATTACTTTTGAATTCTTTCAAGGGATGAAACAAAATAAATATGAACATACTAGCAATAAAGTACTAAATTTTGGTTAATACTATTGTGATAACATACTAATTTATCATATTAAATATATATCACTAGTAAAAGTGCAAGAACAAAGAAGGAAAAGAAATAAGAAAAGAATTCATATCAAGAAAAGCAAAATAAATACTAAACCTAAAGAAGATACGTGTTTCAAGAGTTTAAGACAAAAATCTAAGTTGTATTATTGTGATGATTTTCTAACACAATTCTTAGAGAGTGAATCATCAAAGAAGATACAAAAGCAAATAAAGAAAAATAAGAATAGAAGAAGTCACATCAGAAAGATAAAACAAGAACTCTTTTGTGCAAGTTCAGGAATTGATCTTAAAGAAAGATTTAAGACAAAAGATGAAGACCATATTGAAGACTAAAGTCTTCAATAACCAAATAATGTAATATAGGGAGGTGTTGGAGAATATTACATTATTTAGTACATGCTAATGTACCACCTTGGGTACATATTTATATTAAGAGAGTGTCCTAGATTAGAGTGTGAGTATTTACTTTAAATAATGTAATAATGTGCAGGAAATGCATGTGTCTTGTAGTTAAGTGTGCAAGTATGATGAGTGTAGTTGTGCACAAGTGTCCATTATGTAAGAGTGCACATATGTCCTTAGAGTAGTAAAGTGAAGAGTCACAAGAAGGGTGAAGGCCAAGAGTACTCCATATGAAGAGTGTCATTCCATTATATATGTATCTATGTGTGTGTGAGAGAGAGATACAGTGTAGAGTGAGAATGTGTGGAAGGATGGTGTATTGGTGATCTTTCTTATATGATGATACTATATTCATGAGCATTTGTTAATGGTATTTTATGAGTTGTTGCAGAAGTTATTTATGAATTTTATATGTTTAGAATATTGCCATTGACTTATATTTCTTACAACTTTATTTTAGATATTGTGTTTATTTTGCTTTAAGTATTAAGCATCAAAAGCTAAAAGAAGAGGCCTACAATTCTGTGTTGTTTGTGAGATTGCTTTAATTCTACATTTACATTTTGTATTGCAATATATTGTTCTTTCATGAAATTTTGTTTTAATTGTAATATTTATGTGAATGAGTTTATTTTTATTAGAAGGTTTTTAATAGGGTAAGTTAAAATATTGTCATACAAATTGACTTGGAGTTGTACCAACAATGTGATAAAATGTGAAGCATTATGCATTGGGCTCAAACAAGCAGAGAAGATGGAGATTATATTGCTCACAATCTATGGATATTTTGAGTTTGTGGTAAACCAAGTAAGAGAAAAGTGCAATAGAAAGCAACATTATCTCAAAGCTTACCAAAAAAAGTCTAGGATATGTTCAAAAGCTTTGATGTATTGAACATAAAGGCAATTCCTAGAGATTTGAATGTGCAAGTTGATGCACTAGCTTCTAATGGAGTAAACCTTTACCCAACATCTGATTTAACAAAAAACTCAAGATCTATCAAATTGGAACTCAAGCCATTTGTGTCAGATAAGAAAACTTTCTAGCAATTATTTGACAATGATAGACAAATAGTAAATTTATTAATTCAAGATATGGACTACACAAATGCAGTTAAAAAACTAATTAAGGATGAAGTAGTCTAGCTGAAAAATAATCATATTCCCAAGGGACTAAACACCATTGAAAATTTGTTTGATAAAAGTGATTGGCTAGTTCAATGAACATGAATTCAAAGAGGTTCAAGTTGATCTTGAAAAGAGTTTAAAGGTTGGTATAAGATGCTTAGAAGAAGAAGTGCAACAACTAGTCAATCTATGCAAAGAATACAATGACATCATTACTTGGAGCTATGATGACTTGAAGGTCTATAGTAAAGAGACTATCCAACACACTATATAATTATTGCCCAATGTCAAGTCATTTTGATAAAAGTAGGGGCCAATGAATCTAAATATAGAAGCTTTGATGAAATAGAAATTATCAAAGTTGCTAAATTTAAAGATCATCTATCCAGTAAAACACTCAACATGGGTAGCCAACTTGTTCTCGATCAGAAAGAAGAATAGAGAAATTCACCTTTGCATGGATTTTAGGAACCTGAATAAAGCCTCATTAAAGGATCATTATCCTTTATCCCAAATTTATTAGATCCTACATACAATTATCGAGGCCAAAATATTTTTGTTACTAGACGGATTTTCAAGTTTCAATCAAATTTGGGTCAAATATAAGGACCAACACAAGACTATGTTCACAACTAAATGGGGAAATTTCACTTATCAAAGAATACCTTTTGACTTATCCAATACTGGAACCACTTTCTAAAAGACTATGGATATTGCTTTTGGTGAGCTTGTGAACAAAGTCATACTCATTTATCTTGATGAATAAGAGTCATCTCTCATCAAAAGGAGAAGCACATTGAACATATTAGAATGGTTTTTTAGAAGTGTAGATAATTTGGGGTTTTACTCAACCTAAAAAAATCAATCTTCATCATCCATAAAAGCAAGCTACTGGGTGACATAGTATTAGAATAAGGTCTATCTATTGAATTATACAAATTTAAAGCCATACTAGCACTTCCTCTACCTTAAAGTAAGAAATGCTTGCAATTGTTTTTTAGACAATTCAACTTTATCTAGAAATTCACATTTGACTTTGCTCATATAGTAAAGCCTAAGAAAACAAGTGAACTTCACTTGGATAGAACCTAGAAGGGGAGCCTTCAAGAGCATAAAGGAAGCTTTTACCAAAGCCCTAGTACTAGCTAATTTGGAATATAAGAGAGATTTTATTCTCTATGTATTTGAAGAAGAAGAAAGTTATGTCATTGTCCTCAATTAAAAATATAAAGATCATAATCAGTGGCTCATAGCTTTTGTGAGCCAAACTTACATGATTGTGAAGAATAATACAATTTTATAGAAAAGTAAGTGTTTGCTCTAATAAAATAACTCAAAAGGCTAAGGCACTACATATCTCAGAGCAGAACGCTAGTGTATGTGGTACACCTCGAAGTCCAAAAATTTATAGTTCAATAAATGGATAAAAAATGAGTCGACTAAATCATAAAGATACAAGAATATGATATAGAGATTAAGCCAACTTAGTTAGTTAGGGGAAGAGCACTATGTGAGGAGTTGGCCAACTCTACATCTCTAGACTCCAATATCTTGATTGAAAAAGAATAGCAACATCATCTAGAAGAGACCCAAATAGGGCAAAAAATTTGGATAGACAATTTGATCTATTTTCTAGAGATCGATAAGTGTTTGGATGGATTTATAGCCTCTCAAAGGTACATGTATAGGTTTCAAGCTCTAAACTACAAGCTAATTAATGGCACTTATACTAAAAAAAAATTATGGTGTATTATTGAGATGCATGCAACCAGAAAAGACAAAATAAATGTTAAAGAAGTTCCACTCTAGCTTCTCAAGAGGACATTAATCCAGATAGATAATGACTTTTAAAATTCCTAGAGCTAGATATTATTGGCCTACCTTATTTTTTTATGCTTTTAATATTACTAATGCATGTGATAAGTTTCAAATATTTGGTGGTAGAAGCAAACATCTGATCATATCCTTACCACTAATTATTGTAGAAGAACCCTTCCAACAATGGAGGTTAAAATTTATTGGGGTAATCAGCCCAAAATATTCTATCGTACACAAGTTCATACTAACATCCAATGACTATTTTTCTAGGCTATCTAAAGCAAAGGCAACTAAGCATGCGAATCAAGACACAATTATAATTTTTTTGGAAATATGATCACCAAGTTTGGGGTCCCTGCTACAATAGTGTTCTATAATTTTGGAGCTTCTATAGGAGATAATACCATGGAATTTTTAATAAAGTATGACATTTAATGGAAAGCATCCTCAAACTATTATTCTCAAGGTAATGGATTAGCATATTCCACTAATAAAAATTTAATGAGGATAATTAAGCAAACCATTGATGATAATCAGAAGAGTTGGCATTTAAGTGTTATGGGCAGATAGAATCATAGTCAAAAAAGTTTTGAAGACAACATCGTATGCTCTAGTTTATGAGAAAGAAGCCATATTGCCAATTAATCTTGAATTGCCTACTCTAAAGTATATTTATCGATCATAATTGGAGGATGCCAAGTCGATTGAAAAAATATTGTTAAAGCTATTACTATTAGATAAAAAATTGAAAGGGTCTATAATGACTTTCATTAGCATCAAGTAGCTATAAAGTGGTGGTTTGATAAAAAATCATCACTGAAATAATTTAGGGAAGGGGACTTAGTCTTTAGTGGTTTTTAGATCATGTAAAGCCTGGAAAGCATGAAAAGCTAGAATCACTATGGTCTGGCCTATATCTGATCTTAAGAAGAAAATAATTAAACACATATGAACTTCAACATATAGATGTTCGTATTTTTCTAATTTTGGTAAATGACCAAACACTTAAAGCATTATGAATAGAGGAGCATGTTGCTCATGTGTATATATGTAAATAGTAACATGTGTAAATAATCACGTAGTGGCAGTAGTGGTAGTAGCACATTGTAAATAAGAGAATTTTGATTGGTTGAATGCTTGTGCCTAGCAATCAATAAATTTTGAATTCTTAGCAATATCATTGGTCGAGGAAGCTAGTAGTATTAAAAAAGGACATGCATCATGAATGCTTACATGAAATTGCAGTTCCAAGATAATATTTGCCATAGAAGCTAAGCATGCACAATCCTTGACATTTAATTACCAAAAACTAGTCACTATAGGCGTTTCTTGCTATATAAATAGGGATAGTACAAAGCAATAGGAATTTATATATTTATTTGAGAGGAGAAATACTAAAGAATTACTCGTGTATTCTATGAAATTTTTTGAAGGACTCTATGAAGAGAGAATTTTATATAATAGTTGGTGCCTATATTTATACAAGATGTCTATTGATATACAATGGCTAGGGGAAAAAGAGTGCAAAAAATTTAGAAGACCACAAAGGACCTAGAAGATAATTTGATCGACATATATGATCCAATTATCAAAATAAAAATAAAATGGAAAAGCTTTCGAGAAGGGCTAGAGATGAAGGGAAAAATATTTGTTGAAATAATCAAGGCAACTCTGTGGAACTCATTCCTATCTAGATAGATGCCCAAGTTCATCCATTCCTGTCCTAAGCTTTTCAAAGAAAAATTAAATACTACGACCTAAAGACAATGATGGTATACAATGCACAAAAGCATAGCCTATTCACCATCACCGAGGAGGAAATCAAAAGAGCATTTGTAATGGGAGAGTAACCAGTACAAGACTTAAGCCCATTAGTATAGTTGAAAAAAACCCTATTTAGAAAAACCTACTTTTATATCATGGCTAAAGAAGCATATAGGAAAAATCCTTGAGGACTTTTCAATGAACCCTATTAAACTGGAAAACTTCAAGGATACTCTACAAATAATATTTTATGTGATGTCTATAATTTTAAGGTTAGATTTTGATGATTTTTTCTATAATTACCAATTATCCCTTACATATGTGGGCACTAATGCACAAAGTTATGATGGGACCATTGGTACTAACCCTGTATTCTTTGACTGGGCCTATTTTTTGAGCACTCAAATCCACAACCAATTAGTTTCCCTAAAATTGAAAGAGAGCAAAAAAAAATTATATCCATCATTCTTAGCCTAGTTATTTCTCTTCAATATGCCCCTAAAATTGCATAGTATCAAGCTTACTAAAGTAGATAGAAATGATCCCTATTCAGTAGTGAATTGGACTTCAGTCCTCTAGGAAATATCTCCTTATTTGGATTTCAACAAAAGGTTAATGGAACCCACTTTGACATCTATCTGTGGTCCAATACCCTACATCGATTTTGAAGCTATAGATAGATTTAAGGGTAAGAGGAGAGAAATAGAGGGTTGGTACTTTTTTTTGGATGACATAATAATTCGACTATATTATTTTCCCAAAAATCCATATCTGCTACCATACTGCATCATTGGACTGGGTGTTTGGCATGGATATTTGTAGACAAATAGATGAAACAAATAATATTTTTGGCTCCCACGCAAAAAATTCTTACACCTATTACTACTCTTATAGGTTTGAAGACATTGCAATCACAACAAGGGGACAACCAAATTTTTTGGATGATAAGCTCAATGCCCTTCAGTTATTAGTTGTACCTCACATGTGGTACTATAATTCAAAAGGTAAATTCAAGGTAAAATTAGCCCAGTTGAAAAATAAATCACCTGTATTTGATCACTTGCCATGGCCAAAAATTGAGCGATTCAAAAATAATGACAAGGGTAGAACCATGGAGATGAATATTCTTTAGATGCAAGAAATACCTCCATGGAGGACATTCTATGAATATGCACAAATTTATGACTCAAAAAGAAACAAAGAGCAATGGATTAATGGAGATCTCATAGATAGAATTAAGAAGGATATAAACTAGGATGACAATATGATCAGAGAGTGGTGGATATCACACTGTGAACATGACATTCATAAAAATATCTTTTCCAACACCTTTGATAAGTGGCTTGAGGATTAATTTAAGGCTCAATATTAAAATGGATGAATAAACACAAGGGAGAAATATATATGGATCTAATGATACTGAGGGATGAAGAGGAAACATATCAAGAAGAAGAAGTCCCTCACTCAGCTCCCACAAAGTCAAATTTGCTAATAGAATATGTGGACTTTGATGAGGATGCAATTGTAGATGATGTGCCTCTATAAAGAAGATGAGGAACACAAGAAGAAAGGGTTGAAGTACTTAAAGACATTTTAAAAATTGAGATTATGTCAAAACCTAAAGAAAAAGATCCAAAAACATAGAATGCTACAAATGAAGAAGCCCAAAAGGTGGCATCCATAAGGAGAATAGTTGAAGCAATAAATGTAAAAAAAACAAACCTTAGGTTTAACAAGGATTTGGTGATAAGCAAAAGAGAAAAGAACATCCAAGCATTGAAGAGAAAGAAGAAATAAAATCAGCTAAAATATGGCAGTTGGAGTAATTTATACAAAATATTTATACACAAATTAAACTATTTGATGCAGTAGTACCAAAACCTATGCCAAAAGTAGAAGTAACAAGCACATCTATTTTTCTCCCTTCTCTTGATGAAATTGTTCCACTGCTTCAATAGTATCCACCTGAACATACACCTCCACCACAGAGTCCTGCTAGTGAAGCCATTCCTCTACATAATTTATCACTAGCAACTATTGTTACCACCCATGTATAGGAGGCACAAGCAACCTCAACCCATGTGAATATTTAAACCCCTATAAAACCACTATTATAGTAGTAAATCCATCATTTGTAATTTTCTCACCCTTTCATCCTACCTTTATGCCTTCTGCTACCATCGAGCATCCTTTGTCAAAAGTATTTTCAATGATTCAAGACATAAAAAAAAACACTCAGAAGTGGGTAGAGGATTAGGAATCCCAAGATGGAATAGAGCTAGAAACCACCTGGACATACAGTGGTGTAGATCCAATTGTTAGAGAATGTGTCAAGATGATTGCATATTCGAAGGTGAAAAATCCAATTGTAGATATGACATCAAAGGATTATCATGTTAAGGCACAAAAGCACATCTCTAAAATCTCAAATATAGATACACTTTATACCCTGTGCATTGAGGTAGATACTCAGCAGTTGTTACTGCTGCCCACCCTCCACCCTTATTGCAAAAAAATCAGTTAGATGTCAAACTTGCAATTGCGGAAAGAAAGATAAAAGATATGGAATAAAGGCCGAGTAAGGAATAGACTGAAAAAAATAGCCTTAAGAATGAGATTCTGGACCTAAAGTAGATTTTAGATAAATCTCCCACTAAGGAGAAGTTCCAACAAAAGGATCAAAAAATAAAAAAATTGGAAGAACAATTGCAATAAGAAAACAATCGAATGCATGCACAAGAAAAAGAGTTACAAGAAGTTAAGTCAAAGCTACAAGGTCAAGAAGATATCTTGACAACACTACACGTAGAACTCAAGAAGGAAAGAAGAAATCCTAAGGGCCAAATGATCTCTAGGGATATTCTAAAATAATTCAGGAGCCAATACTGGATGAAAATCAAGAATATTACAATGGATGCATTTCTTCTTATTAGAAAAACCAATATTGTGAAATTAATCTAGGATGCTAAGGAACAGTTCACCAAAGCCAAAGAAGAATTTATTACTAGAATACAAGTAGAAATTTCCTAAGAAATGCTAAAAAACAAAGAATAGTGTCCATGATTGCTCAAACGCTCACAAAGATATCTAGGAAAATCCAAGTTTCTTACAAGTCATATCATCATTAGAAGTTGACTAATTATAGAGGGAGGAGAGATAATCAATGCTTTCAAATGAAGTAACAAGGAGGTAAAGTTGGTAGTCCAACAACTTACAAAGCTTGGTTTTCTAGGATTTTAGGATGCAAGCAGGCATTTCTACACAAAGGAGTAGCTAATCTAGCTTTTGGACCAACATGTGAGCAATGGAAGTGAAATTGATACTTTGCCCAAGCCTTTGATGATAGATCAAATCATTGTATTCTTTTATAGGCTTGCTACTCTGCTAGAAAATATTACAAAACTATTATGGAGATACAAGGACCCTTCTTATGACCACTATTATCAGGTACAAAAACTCCTCTACAAATTTGGAGTAATAAATGTTCCCTCTCAAAAAACATGGGTAGATATGTGTAGGTTATTTTAGTTGCCAGGAACATCTTTAGCAGCCCAAGTAGCTAGTTAGGAAGGAGAAACATTTGGAGTACCTCTAGAAGGATCAAGATAATACAATAGTATGGTTTAGACTTCAAAAATAGGAAGCATATGAAATGATGACCCTTATGAAAGAAAAATTTTGAACTTTGTTTTTGTGTCACTTTGACTCTATAGCCTAGTGGATAAGGCTATATGGGTTTGATGCTTCTGCAAGAAAAAATACCCTTGTGAGGTGCCAATAATATGGATAAAATTCTCCACCCACATCCATATCTAGATAGGGAGATGGATTTTATCAATGAAATACCCCGTATCTTTTCTAAGAAAGGTCATCGGATATCTAGATCAGTGACTGAATTGGAAGAAAGACTAGGCATGCAAGAAACGATTCAAAATTTTGCAAAGTATGAGAACAATATAACATTAAATTACTAAAATTAAGAAAGCCCAAACTAATTTTTGGCTAAGTAAAGCAAGCTAGCCAAATTATTTTGAGTGTTGATGTCAACAAAAGGGTAATAAAAACTTGGTGTCTGGCATGTAGCACCCCAGACAGATAATGATACTGATGTTAATAGGGGAGAATAAATAATCTAGCTTGACATGGAATAACATCCAACTCCTTAAAAGTATAATTTTGACTAAGTATGAGGGTCTGACATCTAACATAATTGTAGAACCTGCCAGATATGATGATCCTCAATATCGAATGATTTTGAGTGCATACGTTAGCAAGTGTATCATAAAAATATAACTCAACAAAGTAATAGGAACAAAACGTTCTAAGGCATGGATTACACTCAATTTCTGGCAGAGCACCTCATCGAGCTAAGGGATTAAAGGAGCACTAGATGGTTTCTAATGTTAGCAAGGGGTACCAAAATATTTGATAGATATGAATAGAGAGCCTACCACCCAAAAATATATGAGGGAAAGTTTAGAGAATACATCAAATAAAAGCATGCACTAAACTACCCAAACATGCTCCTAGTAAGTGAATATATTGTTAAAAGATCCTAACAACCTCAAGCTTCTATGATTGACACCTATACTACTATAGCTAAGGAGGTAGTGGGACAACTAAAGCAAAATGAACCTGTGAGAAGATCCAATGCACCAAATGAAGGTATAGTAGTTGTCACTCCTTTAGATAGAACAAGAGCAAGCCACATCGGCACCACAATGCCAAATTAGTTGTAGCAACATGAACTAAAAGAGAAAGCACACATACTACAGTAACCTATCAGACCTGTAATCCACTCTCTAAGCTATGATGACGGAATAGCCAATTATAATTATAAATCTATATACTAGAATGTAAGTCATTCTAGAGGTTGGCTCTTTGATATTTATGATTGCTATTATTGTATTGATTGAGGCTATACACCTTTTAAATGAAGATTGGATTATTGTTTGGCCTCTTGCTCACTTCTTGTGCAAAACATGTATGTATGTCTTACTGAGTATTTAAGAATTTTTTTTAAAGCCAAGAATAAATAATATTGTTATAGTTATTCTGCATTATGGATTTTTACCTAGATTTATCATTATAGTTATGGAATAACTTAGCAATTCTAACATTTCTTCATGTTTAATTGTTTGAATGCATAAGGAAAGGAAGATGGTATTTTAGGTAGTTTGATATAAGTTTAAATTATGAGACTCTTTGCATTATGTCTCTTGATGTTGTTGAATCTACACCACTTTTAGCTTAGTTTTCTAACTCTATTGCATTCCTTACTTTAGTCTGCAACCCCCTATTTAGTTAGATTAGCTAGGCACAAAGGAGTTGGTCTTATTTGAAGGTTGAATCTGAGACCCTTATTTTTTAGGCATCTAATCTTGGCTAAGGTTTGAGGGTGCATATCATCCACTTAGGCAGATTTCAGACCAAGACACATGAAGAAGAAGTTCAAGCAGTTCATGATTCAAAGAATGAGAATAAAGATGAATAAATTGGAGCAAGACTCAAAGAAGTCAAATTTGAATCCAATATTCAAGATGATGAAGTTATTTTCAAAAAAGTAGGAGATCATGAAGGTCTAAAGTCTTAAGAATCAAAGACTAGAGATGGAAAATAACTCGGAGCTAAATTCAAAGAAGCTAAAGATGAATCTCAAGTAGAGGTTCATGAACAATGCAAGGTCACATGAAGATTGAAGATAAAGATGAAGACTAAAGTCTTCAATAACCAAATAATGTAATACAGGGGGTGTTGAGGAATATTACATTATTTGGTACATGCTAATGTATGCCCATGGTACCTTCATGGTACAATTGTAAATATGTAATAGATTAGGGTTGAGTCTATAGTTTAGAAGTGTGATTTATATTTTTCCTTTTATGTAAGTGTTAATGTATAGAAAATGCACAAGTGTCATGTAAGTTAGAGTGCAAGTGTATATTGAAAGATTGTACACAAGTTTCATGTAAGAGTGCATATATGTAATGTGAGAATGTGCACAAATGTATTAGATTATGAGTGCATGTAGAAGTGTAAGATTCATGTAGATGTATGCAAGTGTCTTAATATCAAGTGTCCATGTAAAATAAAGTGAAGAGTCTAGTATGCAAGTGGTAAGATAATAAGCCAAAGGTCATGGGACTTATCATATGAAGAGCAATAGTCAAGTATGTGAAGAGTCACATTACTATGGCTATATTATGGAGACAATACTCCATGAGAATGTAATATGAATATCATATTATAGAGTTGTAACAAGAAGGAAATAAATAAATCTTGTATATATATTTTTGAGTAATTAATATTGTAAGTTTTATTTATGCATAGGCCATGAATGATTCAAGCCATTTACATTCATATTTCAGTATATAAATGAATGTTATTTTCTTTATTATATAGGCCTTAATATACATATTAATTTTCTCATATATTATTCTCCTCTTATTATTATTATTTTTGTCTTTAACATTGTGGATATTTTAGTCCTGGGACCCTAAGAATATTCCTATAGAAATATATGTGGAAAACCACAAGAGAAACTTACAAATAGATATGGATTAGGATGGTTTTCAGTTTCTAAAAAATAAGTCTAGATAGATGAAAGTAAATAAACAATGGAGAACAATAAGGACATTGGAAGAAATACCAATTCTTTTGAGGCTTTAGTCTATGAAGAAAAAACAATTTAGATCCTAGAGGACATGGTACAATAAGATCAACATAGTAACAAGGATTCCTCTACTCAGTCTAAACCTAATTTAGGAATGAACATTCGTACTAAACTTAATGAAAGTGCCTCATTATATTTTGAAGACTCTATTGAAGTACCATGTACCATTCATGAGAAGGAAAGTGGTAGAGAAAACATAATTTTAGATGTTAATACCTATACCATTAACAAGGAAATACCAAAAAATGAATAGGATAATTCAAAAGCTTCCTTAGTTGAGCTAGGAGAGGATATATCTAATGAAAAGGAAATATTTGAAATAATATTGAGGAATAGAATAATAAGACCTACCCTTGATATTGGTAAGCCAAAAAGAGAAAAACCTTCAAATTATCAAGTGAAAGCCAAGGATGCAATAACAAACATAGAGAAAGGAACACAATCTAAGTTGGTTGAAGTTCTCTTTACCAAACAATAAAATTATTTGGTAATCACAAGAAGACCCAATGATATCTAATGAGATATGATTAGCATATCATGTAATATAAGGGGTGTTAATTCCCCCTCAAATCATAGGTGTGTTAGATACCTCTATTTAAGTAATAAGCATAATATTCATTGTATCTAAGAAACTAAAATGATAAAGGAAAAAGTTTCCAAAACTATGAAAGTAGTATGGGCAAGATGTGAATGGGATGTTATGGATTTATAAGGAGTGACAAGGGGAATTTTAACATGTTGGAATATAATTAGAACCTCCTATAAAATCATTAATAAAACTAGACATTGGCTAGCCTCATTAATAACATACTACTTTGCATATATTTGTTTCATCCATATCAATATTTGTGGACCTACAACTTAGTTGGGCAGATTAGAAGTATGGAGTGGGATTGAAGCCTTTGTGAGAAGTAAATACCAAAATCAATTCATGATCATAGGATAATTTGATTCCATAACCAAGCTACATGAAAAAATTGGGGGAATTAGGAAAATAACCCAAAGTATGAGAGATGTTTCGACTTTCATTCAAAACAATAATCTATGGGAGGTTAAGTTTGAAGAGGATAATTATACATGGACTAAATTAAGGATAGGTTAGAACCTGAGAGCAAAAACATTGGACAGATGCATACTCTCAGATCATTTGCTAGATAAAGAGACTTGTGCTAAAATTAATACCTTGACAAGGATTGGCTCAAATCATTGGCCAATAAGAGTTAAAATGATGGTAAGTGATTTAAAAAAAAGATCATATTTTAAAATAGGAATACAATCCTTAATTTATTGATATGATAGTGTAAACTTGGATTTTTTAATGAAATGATAGGTTGTATACACATCCAAAATAAATTCAATCAATGACATCTAGATTAAAATAATGGAATAAGAACACTTTCAAAACATTTTTAAGAAGAAACAAGAACTAAAAGAGAAACTTTCAAAATTTTAAAAAGATGAGGACAATAATTCAAACTCAAAGACAAGGGAGTTGCTTAGGGAATATCATAATATTTTGATTGGTAAAGATAAATTTTGGAAATTAAAATCAATACATACTTGGTTAAAAGAAGAAGATAAAAACATAGTCTTTTTATAGGATGATAATAGTATAAAGATAACATCTAGAATTAGTATAATTAAATCAATAGAAGAGGTTTGATTTGAAGACCGAAGCAAAATTAAAAAAAAAAAGGTAAGGATTTTTTAGTATAATATTCTAGGATGGAAGGATATTGAAGTTCTTAATATTAAGCTACTACAAGAAGTACCTTCAGTTATAATAAATGAAGACAATAACAAATTGATGGAGCCTATTACTATGGAAGTTCATTTAGCACTTTTATCTTTTAATAAGGTTAAATCCTTAGGTCTGTATAGAATATCTACAACATTCTATTTAGCATAACTAGGAACTAGTGAAGGATTCTTTATTGTGGTAGTGGACCAGTCTAGGGTAAAATAGTACATACCTTACAAAATAAATGCAACATATCTTACCCTGAATCCAAAAAAGAAGGATGCAAAATTGTTTGATTTATTGAGGACCATAAGCATGTGTAATATGGCATAGAAGATAATCTCAAAGTGATGGAAAACCGGTTAAGGCCATAATAGCTTATGAATTTATGAATTCAACAACTTCTAGAAATGAGAGAGTAATGATCTTAAAACTTGATATGAATAAAGTCTATAATAGGGTTAAATGGGATTTTATTTTTTGTAGGATTAGAAAGTTTGGATTTGGAAAGAAATGCATCGAATAGATTGAAAATTGTGTCTCTACAATATCATATCTATTTTTGGTCAATGGTCTAGTAACAAAATTATTAAAATCCCAGAGGGGTCTTAGATAGGGAGATCCTTTGTCACCATATATGTTCATTATTATGGTAGAGGTATTGGAAGGAACCTAAATAAGACATACAAAGGTGACTAAAAGTGGACTTAAGGCTAGTAATAACATTGACAACATCACCCATAAATAGTTTTTAGATGATACAACCCTTTTTGGGAGGGTAGGGAAAAATGAAGTTAGAGCTTTGAATAACTTATTAAAAGAATATGATAGAGTGTCTAGGCAAAATGTTAATAAGAAAAAATCTAAAATTTAATTCCTAAACACTTCAACTAGAATCAAAGTAGGGATATTTAGGTACCTTCAAATGGAGGAGGTAAATTTTCTAGAAACGTATCTAGGGATTCCTTTATTTGAGGGAAAAATGAGGATAAAATTGTGGAATCTAGTTTAAAGTTTAAAATAAACTACTAGTATGGAAAGGTAGATGGTCATCATCAGTAGGAAGAGTGTAGCTAATTAAATTAGTTTTGCAGGCCATTCAAACATATTTTGTCCTTGTATTTTATGCCAAAATTGATAGAAAAAAGTTCAATCTATATTATGTGGTCATTTTTGTAGTCAGGATTACATGATAAAAGAAAACTTTCTTTGGTGAAATGGAGGAAGATGGTTGATTATAAAACTAAGGGAGGTCTCAATTTAAGAGTTCTTATAGATGCAAACTTAGCTTTAAGGGGGAAATTAATTTAGAGATTGTACAAAGAGATTCAAAGATAATGGGAAAAAAATATTCTAATTATGTTGAGCCCAATAACCCAAGCTTAATCTTTACTAAATTCTCACTACTAAATGGTTCTACACCATGGAAAATTAAAAAAAAAATCAATTGATCTAGTCATTAAATGTCTAAGATGGGTGATGGGAACTATAGAAAAATTTCTATTTGGATGGATACTTGGTGTGACAAAATATTGCTCAATCTAGATTCAATTGTGAAATCGTGGATGAGATTATTTTAAGACAAGTATAGTGATAGAGTTTAAAATATTTTGTACAAGGATCAAGAAGGAGGACAAATATGGAAAGAATATTTTTATAACTATATCAAACATTATTGCTAGGAGGCAATTTAGTAGAAAGATAATAACAATTATTATTCTTAAAAGAGTTGAGGATAAGCTGGAATGGGAGTTGAATAGTTTTGGAAAATACACAACAAGAAGTAGATATAAAGTAAAGCACCAAAAAAATAGAAGTACCATAAGAATATAGAGACATATTTGGAATATCTTGAGCATTCCAAAAGTCAAAATATTTGTATGGCTAGTAGGTCATAAGAAAATTTTATCCTAGGATAACCTAATAAAAATGGATTTTCATTGCCCCTCATAATGTGTGTTCTATGTAAAAATAAGGAGGAGAACATAAACCATCTCTTGGGACACTACTCAATAGTCTGGTAACTATGGAAATGGATTGTTAATATGTTTGGTAAATGTAATAAGATGAATGAAAAAATTGAAGAATGATTAAAGCAATGACAGAGTACTTTTAAAAGTGAGGTATTGTAGATAATATTGGATACATAGAAAGATACAATACTTTGGACTGTATGGTTGGAAAGGAACATATGAATATTTAAAGGAAAGAAAATCAATTTAGAGGTAATGAAAAGGAATATTTTTTTAGACATTGAGGAGTTTAAACCATCCCTATAAACTTATTTAATCCCTAATATTGAAGCAGAGAGCCTTGATAGATGAATTCAAGTCATCAATTGGAACATGATGGTGGGTATAGGGGAAAAAAAGGAAGGCAAAAAATATAAAGTGGAAACCATTGGAAGTAGAGTTGGTCAAGTTGAATTTTGATGGAGCTTGTAAAGGATATCTAGGACCAACATGAGGAGGAGGAATAACTAGAAATAATATGGGTTAGATTTTGTTACATTACACTTTTAGTAGTGAATTTAAGACAAATAATGAAGCTAAAACTTGGGCAACTTTTGAAAGGATTAAAAATATGCAGATAAATAAAATGGAATAGAGTATATATGGAAGGTGATTCACTAGTAGTAATAAATACAATTTTGAGGAAAGTAAAGACTCTATGGAACATATAAGAAACCATTGTGGAAATACAAGACCTTGCTCCAAAGTTTAAAAAATTTAAGTTTACACATATGTTAAGGAAAGGGAATAGATGTGCATATAGGCTAGCCAATGGAGGGTTTTAATAGAGGATCATGAAGTTAAATTCTCTTTTCTATGGTTAGAGGGAGCAGTAAGTTTAGCTAAAGCTGACAAGAAAAAACTAAAAGGAGTAAATTCAAAATAATGTTCAAGAGGATTACAAATGTTTTAGGGATCCATATATAGATCAATGCATTGGAGGAAATTAACAATCTAGATTTGGTAAAGTAAACTATGATTTTGTGAAGCGAGTAGAATTTTTATATGTTGAAGCAAAAAAATATGATATCAGATGGAATTCATGGTTGAATATATTGTTTGAGTTGTTGATTTTTGGTTGGATTATGTGATAGAGTATGGATTGGAAATTACAAATTTTTAAGGATGCTAAAATATTTATTAAAATAATACCATTATTATTTGTTAAAATATCATTATAAAATGAATGAGTTTCATTTCATGACTCATTAAAATGATAAAAAAAAAATTAACTGGTTATTTGGGATTAAAATGAATTCCATTTGTATTATATAATGACCCATAGTTTAGTTATTATGCATGTGTTCCTTGATAATATTTGATCATGAACTTGTTGGACATTTTGAGTCAAAGTTGTCATTGATGTCAAGGAATAAGCTACCGTTGATGTCAAAAGGTCAAAAGGAATAATGCAAAGGTTAATGGCAAAAGAGCTTCATAATATTTTTAATATTATGTGGAAGCATAAGTAGAAGGGTTTTTATTAAAACCATGGATGAGCAAAAATAAAAGGTTTTTAAAAACCGGGGTTAAATTCATGTTAAAAAGCCCAAGGAAGTTTTAATATTTATTTTATAAAATATTTAAATTCAAATTGAATTTAAATTTTATAAATAAATATTATTTATACAAAGTGGTAAAACCTAAGAAGGCTTTAATCCTTAATAAATCCAAAAGGATTTAAATATTAATTTATAATATTTAAATTCTAAAGAATTTAAATAATTTATAAATTAATTATTTAAAGGCACCGACATCTAAGAGAAAAAGGAATCCACCGACATTTGAAATGTATGGTGGCATATTGGTATAAAAACCATATGCCAAAGTGGCAAATATTTCATCCCTTGCTTGATTTAAAAAGGATTGTGAGTTGTGTGTTTCGTGCGATTTCGTGCAAGGTAGAAGACAAAGTTTTTGTCTTAAAGTGCGCCAACGAAGGAATAAGATGAAAGATGCTCTAACCCTTATAACCATCCAGTGTGGTGGTCTGGTGGCAAGTTGGAGTGAGCTAGGGTGCTTGTGAGTGGGAGGACCCATGTTCGAATCTCGACAAGCAACATTTTGAGTGGACTAGGTAGCATTTTGCATGGATTTGGTTAAGCGCCAAAGGAAGTGGTGCAAATATTTTTGTGTGAGGTGCCAAGAGGGAGAAGATAGAGCACATGGTGCTCTTCCCTCCCAAGGTGAGCGCCTAGCTCATGCGGTGGTTGGAGCCATGGCTAGGGCGCTGGTAGAGGCGATGTCATGAGTTCGAATCTCACCAAGGTAAAGGTAATAAATTTTTAATATATTTTGTGATGCCTAAGGTTTTGACATGAGGTCCTAGGGAGTTAAAAGGGGTAGATAAAAAGTATTTTTAATTAATCATTATTTTGGTTAATTGGAGGAATAAGGAGTTAGATTTATTTTTAAATAAAGTATTTATGACATATTGGTTTATTGGAGATTAAAGTGTTGATTAAATTTTGAGAGGACTTCTTGCCATTGAGTTATTTTGAGAAGGTGATTTTATTGACATTATTTCTGGTATTGAATATTATTTTAATTGGGAGATTATAAGGTGTATTTGGTCAATTATTTTTGTATATGTTGATGGATGCTTTCTTCAAGATGGAGTGATAAGGTGTATGTATGTTTTGATATTTACATTGTATCTTTGAGAGAGTTTATCATCTTCTAACTTCCTTGAGCTTGGCAAAGAAGTGTTTGTGGTTGTGGCAGATTTTTGAGGTTCCTTCATCATCAAGAAAAAGGTATGGGCACATTCTTCCATAGTTGAGTTGATTGGTTGGTTTTCTGGAAAACAAGTTTGGAGTGAAAAGGACTTAATTAGGTTTCCTTATTGAGTGTGTTGAGTTAATGCTTCAAGGTTTTCTGGAATAAAGAGTTGTTGTTAAAACCTTGTTTGATAAGCATTGTTGTTGAAGCCATTGGTTAAGTGAAGAACTTGAACTAGGGTTTGAAAAGAACATGAGTATCATTGTTATGTGAGATTGGTTGATAAGCATTGTTGGAAATATTTTGAGTGAGTGTTCATATGCTTGGACTAGGGTTTGTAAGCAAGGATTGTTTCATTGAGTGATTGGTTGAGTAGAGTTGGTTGAGCCTAGTCAAGTGGATGTGTGAAGTGATTGTTCAAGTTCTATAAAACAAACTATTCTATATTCTGAATTGATTTGAGAAAGTGATTGAGCATTGAGGTGAATGTGAAGCATATTGAGTCTCTAACAATTCTCTTATTTTTGAAAATGATTGAATTATTGAGGTGAATGTGAAGCATATTGAGTCTCTAACAATTCTCTGTATGTTTCTAAAAGAGTGATTGAAAGTGATTGAGCATTGTGATGAGTATAGAGCATATTGAGTCTCTAACAATTCTCTTTATGTTTCTATGAGATTGGACAAGTTCTAGTGTGGACTTGTTGAGTAGATTTGAGGTAAGTCTTTGAGAAGACTTGTGGATAGATTTGGGTAAGCTTTTGTGGAAGCTTACAATATAGATTGAGAGTAGATTTGGATAAGTTCTTGTGAGGACTTATTGAGAATATTTGGACAAGTTCTAGAGAGGACTTGTGGATAGATTAGTGTGAGATTTTGTGGAAGCTTGCAAGGTAGATTTGAGATAAGTCTTTGAGAAGACTTGAGAGCAAGATTGATTGATTTGTTCAAACCTTGAGTTAAGGTTTGGGGTAGATCCAATAGAGTTGATTTGAGATTGAGTCAAGCTTTGAGTTAAGGCTTGAGGAAAGAGATTGAGGATAGATTTGTGCTAGACCGAAGGACTATGTTTAGTATAGATTGAGGATAGAGTTTGGTGTAGATTTGAGGATAGGTTTGTGCTAGACCAGAGATAGAGATTGAGTAGATTTGTGCTAGATCGAAGGACTATGTTTAGTATAGATTTGAGATAGAGCTTTGGAGGTGATAGAGTATAGAGGATGATAGTCTCCAGTGGATAGAGATCCATTAGCCAGGGTAGTGAGGACAGGTGTCTTCAGTGGATAGAGATCCATTAGCCAGAGTAGTGGGGGCAATAGTTCTTCTAGAAGATCACCAATCAGAGCTAAGGAGAAAGGAGTTCTCCTATGGATAGAGATCCATAAACTTGATTAGGGGATTGGTGTCTCCTTTGGACAGAGGTCCATAAACATTGTAATAGGGAAAGGATTCCCAAGATATTTATTGAGAAAGTTTTAGTAAAATATTTTCTCCATGGAGTAGCCCACATTGGGTGAACCACGTTAAATTGGTGTCTCTATTGTGTGTGATGATTTGTGCATTGCTTTGGTTATTGCTATTGATATTGCCATTGATTATATTGCATAATACTATTTGGGAAAGAAAAGTAAAAAGTGGTCTTATATTTTTCACCCCCCTCTCAGTATAAGCTTGTGTTCTTCAATTGGTATCAGAGTTGGTTCCTTCAAAAAAGGTTTAACAACTTGAAGGAAGATCTTACAAGAACACAAATGGCAAAGAAAGGCAAAGGTAGAACCATGAGACACAAGAAGAAAAGAACACACATGGTCATGAAAGAAAAGGAAGATGAATTTGATATTGTTGTTTTGGGAGGAAGAATGGAAATAGATTCAAGAGATGAATCAAGCAGTGGAGAGTTAACCAGATTGATAAAGTTTTGTACCAGATGTAGGAAGATAGGTCACCTTGCAGTTCATTATTCACAAGAAGGTGAAGAATATTTTGTTTGTGGTCAACTCGATCATGATGCAAGTTATTGCAATGGTTTTAGTAGCGGTGAAGATGAAGATGGTTCAAAAAAGGATAACAGGGACAGTCAAAATAGGTATGAAGAAGAAACTCTACTTTCGACAATAGAAGAAATTGAAGACCAAAGGAAAGAGAAAAATTTAGAAAGAGAAAAGGAGGAAGTCACTCTTAAGGAACTTGTTGAGTTGAAAAGGGAGAACTTAGAATTAAAGGCTCAAATACAAGAGGATGATAAATGTAAGACAAAGCTTCTACAAGATCTCTTTGACTTGAAAGTTAAGGTTGAAAAGGTAAGGAAAGCTGAAAAAGATATGGTTGAACAATCAAAGGTAAAAGAGCAAGAATGTAAAAGACTTAGTGTTGATCTCGAAGAATTAAAAAGGAAGAACTCAGGATTAAGGGTTCAAGCTCAAGAAGATGAGAAAGCAAAAGCAAAGTTTCTACAAGAACTCACCAACTTCAAAATCAAGGTTGAAGAGGCAAGAAAAATTGAAGAAGGTATGGCCAAAAAATTAAAGACAAAAGATCTAGAGTGTGAAAGATTAGAACATGAGATAGTTTCACTAAGGTTGGAAGTAAAATCTCCAAGGACAAGCTACATAAGGTTGAGAAAAATTCAAAGACTTTGGACAGGATTATCAATGCACAAAGATCATCAATCACCAAAATAGGACTTAGTTTTGAAGAAGAACAAGGGAAACAGGAAGCAAAAAAAGGAGAGTCAAGCTCAAGCACCAGAGAAGAAGAAGCATCAAAATAAGTAAGTAAAAGAGAGAGTGAGACTTCTAAGGATAAGTTGGAAAATAGAAATTTCAACAAGGAAAGGAACAATACACAAGTAAGGAACAGATGGAACTGAAAACAGGACAGGGTAGAAGAGACTAAGAGACCAATGGGGTCTAGGCAAGGAAATTTCAATGGACGATGTTTCTCATGTCATAGATTTGGGCACATGGCTTCACAATGTAGGACACATGAAAGACAGGAAAATGGGAATTTCAAAAATAGGCAGCTTTTCCATGGGTATTGCTACTCATGTAATCAGTTTGGTCACAAGGCAATGAATTGCAGGGTTCATGATAGGAACAGATATGGCTTCACTAGGAGAAATCCTAAGACATTTGCACCTCCAAGGAATAATAACATTAAGTGTTATAAGTGCAATAATGATGGACATACAACAAAGTGGTGTAGAGCAGACATTCCAGAATCAAGTATGAACAAGAACATGAACAAGAAAAAGGATATGAATATGAACAGGAATAGGAATAGGAACAAGAATATGAATATGGATATAGAACAAGAACATGAACATGGACATGGAAAGGAATAGTCAAAGGAATCAGAAGGATCAGATAAGAAGAAAAGAGGATAAAGGTAAATACCAGTGCTTGTTGGGAGTAGAAATACTCCCACCCTAGAATTAACCACCTCAAGAGGAGGTGGGGGAGGGGCTAAGCTAAGAGGCTCATTCTTAGCCCCGAGCCCCAAAGGTGACCCTTTGCCATTGATGTCAAAGGGGGAGAGATTTGAGTAAGGGGGAGAGATTTGGTATTTGAGTAAAGAGGAGAGATTTGAAGAGAGCATTGAGCCAGGGGGAGCAATGTCCCAGGGGGAGCAGAACAAAGAAAAGGTTAAGTTTTTGGTAAAAATAATTTGGGTTGCCATCAATGACAAAGGGGGAGATTGTTGGACATTTTGAGTCAAAGTTGTCATTGATGTCAAGGAACGTTTCATTGATGTCAAGGAATAAGCTACAGTTGATGTCAAAAGGTCAAAAGGAATAATGCAAAGGTTAATGGCAAAAGAGCTTCATAATATTTTTAATATTATGTGGAAGCATAAGTAGAAGGGTTTTTATTAAAACCATGGATGAGCAAAAATAAAAGGTTTTTCATATAAAAAGCCCAAGGAAGTTTTAATATTTATTTTTATAAAATATTTAAATTCAAATTGAATTTAAATTTTATAAATAAATATTATTTATACAAGGTGGTAAAACCTAAGAAGGCTTTAATCCTTAATAAAGCCAAAAGGATTTAAATCTTAATTTATAATATTTAAATTCTAAAGAATTTAAATAATTTATAAATTAATTATTTAAATATCAAAGGCGTCGACGTCTAAGAGAAAAAGGAATCCATCGATGTTTGAAAGTTTGGTGGCATATTGGTATAAAAACCATATGCCAAAGTGGCAAATGATTTCATCCCTTGCTCGATTTAAAAAGGACTGCGAGTTGTGTGTTTCGTGCGATTTCATGCAAGGTAGAAGACAAAGTTTTGTCTTAAAGTGTGCCAGTGAAGAAATAAGATGAAATATGCCCTAACCCTTATAACCATCTAGCATGGTGGTCTGGTGGCAAGTTGGAGTGAGCTAGGGTGCTTGTGAGTGGGAGGACCCACGTTCGAATCTCGAAAGGCAGCATTTTATGTGGACTTGGTCAACATTTTGCATGGATTTGGTTAAGCACCAAAGGAAGCGATGCAAATATTTTTGTGAAGAGGCACCAAGAGGGAGAAGATAGAGCACATGGTGCTCTTCCCTCCCAAGGTGAGCGCCTAGCTCACGCGATGGTTGGAGCCATGGCTAGGGTGTTGGTAGAGGTGACGTCATGAGTTCGAATCTCACCAAGGCAAAGGTAATAATTTTTTAATATATTTTGTGATGCCTAAGGTTTTGACATGAGGTCCTAGGGAGTTAAAAGGGGTAGATAAAAAGTATTTTTAATTAATCATTATTTTGGTTAATTGGAGGAATAAGGAGTTAGATTTATTTTTAAATAAAGTATTTATGACATATTGGTTTATTGGAGATTAAAGTGTTGATTAAATTTTGAGAGGACTTCTTGCCATTGAGTTATTTTGAGAAGGTGATTTTATTGACATTATTTCTGGTATTGAATATTATTTTAATTGGGAGATTATAAGGTGTATTTGGTCAATTATTTTTGTATATGTTGATGGATGCTTTCTTCAAGATGGAGTGATAAGGTGTATGTGTGTTTTGATATTTACATTGTATCTTTGAGAGAGTTTATCATCTTCTAACTTCCTTGAGCTTGGCAAAGAAGTGTTTGTGGTTGTGGCAGATTTTTGAGGTTCCTTCATCATCAAGAAAAAGGTATGGGCACATTCTTCCATAGTTGAGTTGATTGGTTGGTTTTCTGGAAAACAAGTTTGGAGTGAAAAGGACTTAATTAGGTTTCCTTATTGAGTGTGTTGAGTTAATGCTTCAAGGTTTTCTGGAATAAAGAGTTGTTGTTAAAACCTTGTTTGATAAGCATTGTTGTTGAAGCCATTGGTTAAGTGAAGAACTTGAACTAGGGTTTGAAAAGAACATGAGTATCATTGTTATGTGAGATTGATTGATAAGCATTGTTGGAAACATTTTGAGTGAGTGTTCATATGCTTGGACTAGGGTTTGTAAGCAAGGATTGTTTCATTGAGTGATTGGTTGAGTAGAGTTGGTTGAGCCTAGTCAAGTGGATGTGTGAAGTGATTGTTCAAGTTCTATAAAATAAACTATTCTATATTCTGAATTGATTTGAGAAAGTGATTGAGCATTGAGTGAATGTGAAGCATATTGAGTCTCTAACAATTCTCTATATGTTTCTAAAAGAGTGATTGAAAGTGATTGATTAGGTGAATGTGAAGCATATTGAGTCTCTAAAAATTCTATGTATGTTTCTAAAAGAGTGATTGAAAGTGATTGAGCATTGTGATGAGTATAGAGCATATTGAGTCTCTAAAAATTCTCTTTATGTTTCTATGAGATTGGACAAGTTCTAGTGTGGACTTGTTGAGTAGATTTGAGGTAAGTCTTTGAGAAGACTTGTGGACAGATTTGGGTAAGATTTTGTGGAAGCTTACAATATAGATTGAGAGAATATTTGGATAAGTTCTTGTGAGGACTTATTGAGCAGATTTGGAAAAGTTCTAGAGAGGACTTGTGGATAGATTAGTGTGAGCTTTTGTGGAAGCTTGCAAGGTAGATTTGAGATAAGTCTTTGAGAAGACTTGAGAGCAGATTTGATTGATTTGTTCAAACCTTGAGTTAAGGTTTGGGATAGATCCAAGAGAGTTGATTTGAGATTGAGTCAAGCTTTGAGTTAAGGCTTGAGGAAAGATATTGAGGATAGATTTGTGCTAGACCGAAGGACTATGTTTAGTACATATTCGAGGATAGATTTTGGTGCAGATTTGAGGATAGGTTTGTGCCAGACCAGAGACAGAGATTGAGCAGATTTGTGCTAGACCGAAGGACTATGTTTAGTATAAATTTGAGATAGAGCTTTGGAGGTGATAGAGTATAGAGGATGATAGTCTCTAGTGGATAGAGATCCATTAGCCAAGGTAGTGAGGACAGGTGTCTTCAGTGGATAGAGATCCATTAGCCAGAGTAGTGGGGGCAATAGTTCTTCTAGAAGATCACCATCAAAGCTAGAGGAGAAAGGAGTTCTCCTATGGATAGAGATCCACGAACTTGATTAGGGGATTGGTGTCTCCTTTGGACAGAGGTCCATAAACATTGTAATAGGGAAAGGATTCCCAAGAGATTGATTGAGAAAATTTTAGTGAAATATTTTCTCCGTGGAGTAGCCCACATTGGGTGAACCACGTTAAATTGGTGTCTCTATTGTGTGTGATGATTTGTGCATTGCTTTGGTTATTGCTATTGATATTGCCATTGATTATATTGGATAATACTATTTGGGAAAGAAAAGTAAAAAGTGGTCTTATATTGTTCACCCCCCTCTCAGTATAAGCTTGTGTTCTTTAGAACTTTCAACTTTTTTAGATTGCTAAACTACTTATCATAGTTCTTATGCTTTACGAAGGAAACTAATAGTCCAAACATGGTAAAGCGAACTATGATAACACAAAGTTTTGGAAAAATTACTCTATCAGGATGTTGTGTGTAGGTAGTAGAGGTGGATTTTTTGGTATTGTGAAGGTTGATGTAGGAAAATATCAAGAAGAAAGAAGCTAAATTTTGGAATATTTATTTTTATAAAGAAAATTGAAGATCTTGAAAATGAAAATCAAGAATTCAATTTTTTTATGAAAAAAAAATGTAGGTATTTAGTTATAGCAACTCAATTGATATGAGAATTGAATATGTTTGTAAGCTCTTAAGATTTAAAGGAGAGAGTTATAATTTGTTAAGGGTGGGGGACCCAAGTACAACCCCTTATTCTCAAGTAAAAAAAAAAGAAGTGTCTTGGAATATTCTTTAAGTAATTGGGTACAAATGATAATACCTTATAAAATTTCTAAAATATGCTTAGAATTCCAAGATAATTTTGCAAATATTACATAATTATTTAAATATAATGATGATCCAAGGAAAAAAACTTTATAGCCATGTGATATTTTGACCATATCATACAATTATAAAATGCAATCAGAAGTGTCCTAAAGGATATGTGTGTGTGTGTGTGTGTTAGCATTTTACCATCTAGATTTTTCCACCTTTGAAATCTCTATCTCCCATGAGCCTATAAATAGGGGAAACCTCCATGGAAGGCAAGATGGTCACATTAGAGATCAAGCAAGCAATGGTCAAGTAATAGAGTGAGTGGTAGCTTGTGTAGTTATCCAAAGGAACCGTGCATCATTGAAGATTCACTAGGTGATAATTTAGGATACATTGGTGGGTAAGTCTAGAAGTGGTGAATACTTGAAAAGATAGTTGAATCCACTTTTTTGAGGTAGTCTAATGATCATATCGTATAATATTATTATATTTTATAAGTAATACAATATTTGGTTCTTATTATTTAAGATTTGAGGTGTTGTTTCTTCTTATTCATTGTCCTTGTTTATGACCTTGTGTATATTTCATGTGTGTATAAGTATTTTTTTTATATTCCTATCATAATGTCAAGTTAGTGCATCAATACAAATGACTGTGGCAAATTTAGAGTCTTGGAAGATAATTTCTTCATGCTAAGAATTAAAAGTAACAACATTTAATTTCAAGTACAAATGTCAAAGGTCAATATCCATGATGTTTTGGATGTGAATCGTTGAAAAATGAATTGATCAATGCACAAGCAATGGCTATAATAGATAAATATATAATTACTAACAATATGTATGCCCAAGCACAAAAACATCAACCTTTAGTGTTTTAAGTAAAAAAATAGGTTGGCTTTTTGATACCTTGACTTAGTGTCATCATCAGGATAAAGTTATATTTGAACTTACAAAAATTAAATTCCTAAATATAACCATTTCTATGAGGACCTCAACCAAATTTATAATTTTTATTGAGTTTGAAATTATAGCATCAAACCTTCCACATAATAAATTTACAAAGATGAGATCTTTAAAATATTTTTTTTATGAACATCTCAACTAAATATTATAATGAGCTCTAAATATAAAATTATGACATAAACTCCATACTAAACCTTAATTTTATATTGAATGGTTGAATAAGTACCCCCATGCTAAACAAAATTCACTTGGAACCACTATAGTGCCCATTGAAAACTATTTTAGATGCTTTTATATCCTTACCCAAATGCTAAGTTTTGTATTAATGAAAAATAGAAGTCAAGTTATTGATGTTAAGCTAGCATAAAGGATGACATTATGGGTCAAAAATGTAATAATGTAAGGAGATTTAGGTATCTTCATAATTTTCCATAACATCAAGAAAAACATCGTCAAAGTAATAATATAGAATGTCGCCACTTAGCCATTGTCCAAAATCCATGAGCCATTAAGACATATAATAATGTAATAGCCAATACTAAGGTCAATGTTTGATAATAAAACCTTTATATCTATATTTAATATTAAAAAACCACAACTCTATAAGAAGAAGAAAAATGAGACTTGTAATTTTTAACACTTTCAAATCATAGTGATAGTTTTTAAACATATTACATGTAAACATCAATATTTTATTTCCTTTATGATAAACCATTTAGCATATATTTTTTGTGTGCAAATACAAGCTAACCTTGCATCCACATTCTATTTTAAAATTATATTTCTCTTCACAAAATGCATCTATAAATTCTATAAATTACTTCTTCCTAAAGTACTTCCTTTGTAGCATATATAATTATCTCACTAAAATTTAGAATTACTCCATTAACTAGGTATTTACATGAATCTACAATATGATAAATACAAAAATGCATATTTGATATTTAGGACTATTAAAAGTTGCATCATTATAGTGTTTCAACAAGCCATATTATCATGGAAGTCTGCATCATAATGCTAGGATTTAAACTTAATATCTGCTCATATCATTGTATCCCATTTATTCTTGTACCATTTATTCCCCACTATATGTTAAGATGTCATGACCCTCCTTGGCAGGATTTTTGACACAAAGAAACAACGTATTAATCTATGATACTTTAATATCTAATTTTAACAATTGAACCAACTATGTGATGTTTAGTTGATTTGTAAGAGCATGGTACTGCTAACATATTGCCAAATGTGTAGGACCAGGTACACTCATAGGTGGAAGAAGTAGAATCCTCCACCAGAACTAGGGGTACTTGAGGTTGGGGAAGTGATGATTAAGGCAACTCGAGGGTAACATTGATGGATACCTTCATATAGGTATGCATTTAGTTAGGGATAATTGTCAATAGCGAACCACCTTGAGCCTCAGTTGATGGCCTAGTAGTCATCGTAAACTCTCGAGCTGAGACAATTGATTAGGTTGATGGAAAAATTCTCTCTTTTTATGATTGCATATGTTTGATTATATTTTACTTCATCACTATCTGCATTGGTGGTTTGGGAAATAAAAGCATGCATAATTTGGATTACCTTTGAAAGCTCCTTGTTTGCTTAAAAACCTCTTACTCTCTATTGTGTAAATAATAGAAGTTTTATTTTAAAATGATAATAGAGTTTCATTTTATAAATAATAGAAGTTTTATTTTGAAATGATAATAGAGTTTCATTTTATAAATAATAGAAGTTTTATTTTGAAATGATAATAGAGTTTCATTTTATAAATAATAGAAGTTTTATTTTGAAATGATAATAGAGTTTCATTTTATAAATAATAGAATTTTTATTTAAATGATAATAGAAATATATTTAAATTAATTGTTAAAATTTTTATTTAAATGATAATGGAAATTAGTTATTAAAGCTTTATTCAAATGATAATGGAAATTCATTTGAAATAGATAGTGAAGCTCTCACGCAAATGATAATGGAAGTTCATTAAGCAAGTTGGAAAAGCTTTTATGTGAGAAATAATAGGATTTATTTGATTAAAAGAGAACTTGCAAGATCTGATTCATGAGACCACCTTTCAAGGGATTTCGATCGAGGTTGTAAGATGAAGCTTCCACCGACGTTGAAGGGGTAGCTTCATTGATGGCAAGTTTTGGGGAGAAGAGAAAAATGATTCTTTAAACCAAAAGGCTATCTGCAACCGTGAAAGGATGAGATAGAATTAATGATAGGTGGATGAGTTTTAATGGGAGACAAGACTACTAACGTGAAAAGAAAAATATTCCTCTCCCTAAGCTTCGAATAAAGGAGCAAGAGGAGGCATAACTAAGGGGAACAAAAAAGAAAAAAAAAAGAGAACGCAATATGAGGGTGGTAGAAGGAGTTTATTTGTCAAAGGAAAACCAAAAAATGCAGTGAACAATCGTGCGTAGTTTTAGCATCTTGGGATTCATCTATGTACGTTCATAAGTTGGTTTACCTTTCATTTGCTTATCTCTTAAGGAAATAAGTATGGATAATTGTCTCCCTAGCCTTGTGGACGTGGTTGGATTGTTAAGCTCATCCTATATTTCCAATCGAGACCAGTTACTTGTACCTATGCTAAACTAGAGTATGTTTTAGTATTTGTTTGAAATATTTAGCTAGGTCACTCTTTGATATTACCTGCAGCTATGTTGTTTTGGTCTCCATACTTTTACCTTATCAAGTAGTGTGTGTGCATGTGTTAGGTATGGTTCTGGCAGTAACATTTTGCCACCCCCTTGTCTTTAATAGTGTTGTTTGTATTCAAGGGTGAGCTACCGGTGCTTAGTAGATTCCTCTAACCAAGCCTAGGGAGTTAAACTCCTTTTTTGGGCTTTTCTTAGACATTCAACATTGCTAATTTATTGGGGCATGTTATCTCCATTTCTAAGGGTTATCGATGTTCAAGTCGTTGGGATACCTTGGACAACGTTTCACCTGAACCTATTTCCCACTATCGTTGCTCTTCCCTAGTTTGTTCGAGCTTCCCTTTTGTGGTTAGAGAGAACGTCAAAGATGCCTTGCTAGATTTTTTTGGGCAAAAGGGTTTGCAACCTCAATATGGTATATCCATGGTGCGCCCATTCCCATTAGGATCCCTTGTTCAGTTTGGTCGTAGGGCCACTTCTCTGCTAAAGAAATTATCATACCTAGTAGTTGTAAGTTCATATTCCTTTCAACTGACCTAGGTTTGTGAATGCATTTTGGGTTTGAGCACACCTCCTTTGAGTTACTTTCGGGCTAACCTTTTGGGACTTCATTGAAGTTTCATTCTTGTCTTGAGGTTTAATTTGTTCTTCCTTGTGGCGGCTGGTGGTAATTATTGCATGTTAATGGTTGGCCAATTAAATGGATTATTAAAGTATTAGTTCATTTAATGAAAAGGGATGGTTACAATTTACTCCCTTAATTAAATAATATGTTATTTAAATGAAAAAGAGAAGGGAAGAAATAGTTATTTAGTTAATTAAATAAGTTGTATTTGATTTATTAAGTAAAGGAAAGAGTAGTTTATTTATTAAATTGAATTTATGGGTCTTTGATTTATTAAGTAAAGGAAAGAATGGTTTATTTATTAAATTAAAAGTATGGGTATTTGATTTATTAAGTAAAGGAGATATATATATTTTAACTTAATTAATCACTCAAATTTATAGCTACAATTTAATAGAATGAACTTCCATGTAAAAATGTATGAAGGTAATGGCCAACAGTTATCTGCAAGTGTGAATGCGTAGAAGTCATCAAACCCATCGTAATTCGTTGAAATTGACATTTACAGTGCACTAAGAGATTTTATGGATACAAAGGAGATTTAGGGTTTTACAAATGTAATGGAGTTTCCTATGTGCCAAAGAAACATTTGTCTTCACTACTCCAGCTCTTCATGCCAAGTTTACTGCTCCAATCCTTTCGCTTTTCTATTTTGTGGATGGGAAAGGGGAGGAGTGGAAAACATTGAGGAAATTCATTTTAGCAAAGTGGTTGCATTGAATACGCTTGCAACCTGGAGAGATTCATAAATCCATTAGGGTTTATGTGGGAGTTTTGGATTTCCTACAACTTCATTTGTTGGATTTTGGGATGGAGGGTTTCAACAAAGATGCATGCATTGAGCCAAATTTGAATTTTAAAGAAGCTATCCATGGAGGACCACCTCAAACAGGAGGGAAACACAATCAACAATTGCTAAGGAAACCATTGAGGATGCCAAAGATTGATTCAAGGAAAATAAATATGGGTTGCATGAAAGCAACTAATGGATCCCCATTAGTGAAGTTGGAAATAATGGATCTCTAGGAAGGAATAGCTAAAATGGAGAGGAGAGCGCTAATTTTTCGATTCATGGGATTTTGACCGACTCTTGCTACCTTCAAGCAATGGGCTACCAAAAACTAGAGCACTAAAGGTGAGTTCCAAATTAATACTTACCCTAATGGCTACTTATTTATTTTATTTGCTAATGAAGAAGATAGGGAGGACATTTTTCAAGGGAGGCCTTGGTTTTTTGGTAGGGTAGGGCTCTTCATGAAGCCCTGGCATACCAAGTTCAAAGCTGAGGAAGAAATGCCATCAATTGCCCCTGTTTGGGTCCATTTATTTGGTCTTTTGATAGAATACTGGAATCCAAAGATATTTGCAATAATTGGGAATTATTTAGGAGTTTTCATGATGACTTTTGATAGCACTCTACACTTAGAGCATATGATTTATGCAAGGATATGTATTTTGATTGATTTTGACAAACCACTTCTAGAGAATATTACTTTACAATATGGGGAAGAAATATGGGAGCAAGTAGTAGATTATGAAAATATTCCATTTAGATGCAGAATCTATCATGAATATGGCCATATAGCCAAGGATTGTCCACATAAGGTCCCTAACAAAGAGAAAGAGGATGGGGAATTGGTAGGGTTTCAAATCCCTAAACAAAAAAACACAAAGAAAAAAATAGCAACAAAAGATAAAACAATAATTTCACCTAACACCTTTGAAATTCTCTCCATGGATGAGCAAGCAGATGATGAGGATGGTCAAATGGAAACAATAATTATGGAAACACAGTTGGATGAAGAGAGGGAACAGGAAGGATTGCATGATGAGAAAACACTAAAAGAGCTTGCCCTAATGCTAAGAAATAATAGTCAAAGAGAGCCATCTCAACCAACTTTAAACTATAAAAAAAGAACAATGTAGAAAATCAACCCAAGTGCAAAACCAAAGGGCATATTCAAACTACAAATAAAATGGATCCTCAAAAAGACCATACAAATTCCAATAGTAGTGTCATGGTTCTAAGTAACCATCCTATAGTCCCAGCTAGAATGAAGCAAGATACAAATAAAAGGATGAGGATGCCTTAATCCTAAGGGTTTATAGGATGGGTGTTATCCTACAGTCTCTTGATGGCAATGTCGGAAGCTATGGCTAATTTGCTAAGCAATTTCTGATATTTCTAGTAATTTGTTAAGCTATGGTTTAGTTTTAGTGTTATCTTACATGGTCTGATTTGTCAATAGCTCCATTGGCTTAGTTTTTGTTGTTATTTTTTTTCATGTTTTTGTCTATGGTGTATTTGTATCATTTTATTGTTTCTATTTTGGTTGTGTTTTGTTATGTTATTTTTGTGGTTTTATCTATGTGGTTCATGTTCTGTTGTTTTTGTTTTTATGTTTTGTATTTGTTTCATTGGGTTGTTTTTGTTATGGCAATGTTGTGTTATGTTATTTTTGTGGTTTTTTCTATGTTTCGTTTTTTTATTTTTTTTGGGGGGGTTGTGTTTGTTTATGTCTGTGTGTGCTTGTTTTTGTGTTTTAGGCATGCTCCTTGAGTGTG
Organism: Wollemia nobilis; assembly: GCA_028583015.1. Taxonomy (NCBI): domain Eukaryota; kingdom Viridiplantae; phylum Streptophyta; class Pinopsida; order Araucariales; family Araucariaceae; genus Wollemia; species Wollemia nobilis. The sequence continues at coordinate 2,904,329 of JAQPPZ010016827.1, forward strand.
TCGAAGGTGGTATTTTTTTGTGTGTTTTTGTGTTTGTTTTTGTCTGTGTGTGCTTGTTTTTGTGTTTTAGGCATGCTCCTTGAGTGTGTCGAAGGTGGTAGGCCAGGTGTGAGCCCTAGGCATTTTTGGTAGAAGAGATACCCCTGCCTCCTTGGGTCTTACCCGAAAGTGGCATCCCTTTTGGGATGTTTTCCACAAAAAAAAAATTAAGTAAAGGAAATAATAGTTTATTTATTAAATTGAAGGTATGGGTCTTTGATTTATTAAGTAAAGGAAAAGAATAATTTATTTATTAAATTGAAGATATGGAACTTTGATTTATTAAGTAAAGGAAAGAATAGTTTATTTATTAAATTGAAGGTATGGATCTTTGATTTATTAAGTAAAGAAAAATAATAATTTATTTATTAAATTGAAGAGATGGAACTTTGATTTATTAAGTAAAGGAAAGAATAATTTATTTATTAAATTGAAGGTATGGATCTTCTTTTTTTTTGGTAATTATTTTAATATATTAACAGTGGGTTTTTATAGAGGATCCCAAAACCTTATGTACAAAATTAGCCAAACATCTAATGATGTATCATACCTCTTGGCTGTAAAAATAAGCCTAATTGCAAGTAAAGCAGACCTTAGACTAAAATCTTGGAGGCTGCAAAAAAGGCATTTAGGCCTGGAAAACCAAAAAACGAAACGAAACAAACCCGAGAGAACAACAAGTAAAGGCCGAAAAAACTGGAACAAGGAAAGCGGAAGCAAAACAACCAAGACACCAGGAACAAAGCCTACCCAAACATTCCCGCACACCGCCAATGTCCCAAACACGCGTGGGCATCGTTGGAAAAGGGTGCTTTGAAATGCCAACCTCGAACCAATGCCAGGAACGAAAAAAAATAGCAAGACCGCCTTGGTGGAGAAGAATGTGTTGATAGCCTACAAGGCACCAAATCTGGTGCATCTTGGAAATTTGAAAAAAAATAGCTTTGGAAACAGGACTGCGCTTCACAAGACACTTGCGCCCACAATCGCACAAGGGATTGGACAGAATTGCCACACTGCCCCGATACTCATCGGGAGGGACCTTTCGAAAACTATGCGAGAATCGAGACCGCCACACTATCGGACACGTGGTCACGAGACCTTTGTTGGCCATGTGGTCAGCCACGCGATTGCCTTCTCTAAAGATATGATTTGCTTTCCACCTGCCACATTGGGAAAGAAGCATTCTTGCCTCAAGAACGATGTTGTAGACTCTCCAGGATGGATTTTTGGTGCCAAGGAGGTAATTCACAATGTTGAGCAAATCACCTTCAATAATTAGAGGCCGGGGATCCTCAGAGAGGATCCGGATAGCTTTCAGAGTGCCTCGAACTTCGGCATAGTGATTTTTTTGGGATCCCAAATCTTCACAGTAGGTCATCACAAGATTCTCATCATGATATCTAACAACACCCCCAACACCAATGGGCCTAGGATTACCCTTAGCCACTCCGTCAAAGTTTAATTTAATCCACCCCATGGGGGGCTTGGTCCAAATAACACTTCTTCGATAGGGCCCTTTAACAACATCCAAAAATGGCCAGAGATTCATCTTTTTGAAAATCGCTTCTTCACTCGAAATGTGGGGACGGGGACTAGGAACAACATTAGAGTTCTCGATGGCATAGGATAAGGCCCTTTGAGCGATAGAAGGAGACACTTTAAGGGCTCTGCCAAAGATTTTGGAATTCCTCTCTAACCAAATTTGCCAAATGGAATGATGGAAGGAGGCCTCAAGGAGGAAGAGAAGTTTAGGATTCTTGAAAGGATTAGGCCATTGATGGAAAGCATCTTTGAGGGAGCGGGGAGAGCACCAGAGGATTTGGAAGGTGGATAGGACAATGCTGAGAACCGAGTGGGAAAAAGGGCAGTGCAAGAATAAATGATCCCTCATCTCGTAATCCGCTAGACACATGTAACACCTGTTGGGGAAGGCAAAACCTCTCTTGTGAAGGTTTTCAATGGTTAAGGCTTTGTTGTGGAAAGTGATCCATGCAAAGAAGTTCACTTTAGGGATGACCCCTTTCCTCCAAACAGTTTTCCACCGATAATCCAGGGCAGTCTTGCTGGTAAGAAACTCATAGGTTGATCTAATAGAAAAAAGACCATCCTCCGTACCACTCCAGATGATTATGTCAGTCCTTCTGGCAGATGGAATTAAAACTGATTGGAGGATATTTTCTAGAAATGTAACCTCATTATTAAACCCTTCCATGACTGGAAGTTTCCATCAAGGAAAACGGGTGCTCCGGTCTATGAAATCCGCCACCCTGAGTTGGGATTTTGGGTCGGTTAGCCCTCTTAGCCCAAAAAGGTCCGCCCTCGACCCAAGGGCTTCTTTAGACGCCCACCTGGCCTTCCAAAATAGAATGAGGTTGCCATCACCCAAAATCTAGCGGGCTCCCAGGCTGATCAAATGTCAGGTTTGGAGCACAGATTTCCAAACGTCGATGCTACGGGGGTGGTCTCAGCATCAAAGAAGGAATTGGAGCCAAGATACTTCTTTTTGACCAGCTTAACCCACTCCATCGGGTCACTAGATATAATCCTCCAAGCATGCTTCACGATCAGAGCTGAATTCATAAGTCTTGATCTTCTCATCCCCAAGCCGCCTTGGTCTATCCGCGAGCACACCTTGTCCCAGGCAACAAGAGGGATTCTAGATTTCTCTTCATTGCTAGACCACAGAAAGGTCCTCTGAATCTTCTTGATTTTGGAGTGAACAACAATTGGAAGCATGAACACCGACATAAAGTAGGTTGGGATCCCCTAAAGACAAGCTTTGGTAAGGGTGGTTTTCCCGTATTGCGATAGGAGTTTGCCCTTCCAAGTGCCAAGTTTCCTATGAAGGCGCTCCAGGATCATGTTCCACAAACCTCCACTGGCATGCCCATTATAAGACAAAGGGAACCCCAGATAGGATGTAGGTAGGGAATCAATAGTGCATTCAAGAATTTTAGCAATCCAAAGTTGCCTACGCAGGGGAGTGTTAATAAAGTAGATTTTGCTCTTGATGTAATTGACCTTTTGCCCGACAGCTTGCTCATAATGGGAAAGGATCCGCTTGAGAGATTTGGCTTGGGAAAGTGACGCCCTAGTAGAGATGAGGGTGTCATCCACAAATTGCTGATGAGTGATAGGTTCAACTATAGAAGTCGACAAAATGCCAAAAATATTATTCTGACGAAGAGCCTCTTTCATGGACCAGCTCAAAACCTCCGCCAGAAGAATGAAAAGGATGGGAGACAACGGGTCGCCCTGTCTGAGGCCTCTGGTGCTTTGGAAATACCTAGCAGGAGACCCGTTGACCAGGATAAAAAAAAATGGAGTGGATATACAGCTGTAGACAAGATCAATCCAATGAGGATGAAATCCGAACTTGAGGAGGACTGCACACAAGAATATTTGATCTACCCGGTCAAAGGCTTTGTTCATGTCGAGCTTAAGAAAAAGAGCAGCATTCTTGGAGCGGTAAGCAGAGTGAAGGGTTTCATGGATAGTGATGACACCATCAAGAATGTTTCTTCCTTTAACAGTGCTTCCCTGACAAGGATCAATCAAGAGAGGGAGGACGGGTTTGAGTCTATTGGCTATAGACTTGGTGAGAATCTTGTAAAAAACATTGCACAGGCTGATGGGTCGATAGTCGGAGAAACTTTTGCAGGTGGGAGACTTAGGAATGAGGGCGAGAAAAGTGGAGTTGTGTTTCGGATGAATGGATCTGGAAGCTTGAATAACCCGTATAGCATCGCACACATCCGGACCCACAACATCCCACATGATTTGGAATAAATGAGGGGGAAAACCATCAGGGCTAGGGGCCTTGTCTGGTTGCATGGAGAACAAAGCTTCTTTAATATCGGATGAGGAAAAATATTCTAGAAGCTTGATGCTTACCTCATGGGGAACTTTAGTCGAAAAGTTGGCAAGCAGAGATTTCTGGACCTGAAAGTTGCTATCGGGAGGAGTGCCAAGCAAATCCTAAAAAAAGTCAACCGCTTCGCTCCTGATTTCCTCTATCTCCCTGGTAATGCACCCATCCTTGCAAGCCACTTATCTAATCTTGTTGACCCCTCTGTGCCTCATGGTAGACGCATGGAAAAACCTCGTGTTGGAGTCTCCATTCTTCAACCAAAGGTCACGAGATTTTTGGCACCAGAAGATTTCCTCCCTAGCGAGAATAGAATGATAATCCACCAAAAGGCTCCGCTATTCCTCCTTGAGACCCTCAATGTAACCTTTGAGTTCCATCCTTTCCTCCAAAACCTTCAGGTTCTTCGAGATGGATTTTTTGGACTCAAAAATGTTGTCAAAAACCTCTTTATTCCATACCTTCAGCTTCTCTTTGACCATTTTGAGCTTTAAATCCACTCTCTTAGGAGCGCTTCCTTCCACCTTCAGTTGCCACCATGCTAAAACCAAACCTTTGAAGTCCTTGTGAGAAATCCACATGGATTCGAATCTGAAGGGAGTCTTAAAAATAGGCCCATCGTCCACCTCCAAGAAAATAGGGTTATGGTCAGACCCAATCCTTGGTAGGGATGAAAGAATAGCCCCACCAAGGATGGGAATGGCTTCTTGGGAAATGAAAAATCTGTCGAGCTTGACTTGAATCAAGCCGCTTCCAATCCTTCTGTTACTCCATGTGAAGGAAGCCCCTTTGAGTTCGATGTCAAGTAGGCCATTAGTAGAGACAAAATCTCTAAAGTCCTCCAAGCTACGGCTAGAATGGTCGGACCCTCATTTTTTTTTTGAAGGATGAAGGGGACAATTGAAGTCACCCCCTAAGACCCAAGGAAAATTATTAAAATTCTCCCTCATCTGAGAGATAGCTTTCCACATTTTTGCTCTCTCTGGCAGAATTCGAAGCATAAACATTGGACAAAATCCAGGAAAAAATGGTGGTTTTGGACTGGAACAGCACATTGATGATTCTGTTGGAGGTTGAAAGTAGGTTGCCCTCAAAACTCGTTGGATCCCACAGAACCATGAGCCCTCCCGCTATTCCCACTATAGTGTTGGACAGACAATTTGCCTTGGCCCAAATGGCCTTCGCAACTTTGTCAGAGGAGATAGCATCGATCTTGGTCTCTTGCAAAATAAGGATGGAAGGGTTAGTCCTCTTACGGAGATCAGCCACTAACCTTCGTTTGGCTGCACCGTTCAGTCCTCTCACATTCCATGAGAGGAATTTCATCTGGAAATTTTGAGGTTTTTCTTGCCTCCCCTTCCTTGTTGGGGGGGAGGTTTTGATGCATGCGCTTCGTTCGTCTGAGCGTCAAAGTCATCCAAAACCAGCAAATGTTGGGTTCCATTTGCAATGTCTGTTGCTGTCTCTTTGTCTCACCTGTCTTTGTTAGGAGGACAGCCCTGCTTCCTCTCACTACCAAAATCCACACTTTGCTTTCGGCTCCTCGTATTTCGAGGGCTAATATGACCGGGAAGTTCACCCCTCCTACCTAGGAGGTAATCTTCTAGCAGTGTCTACGACTGGTTGAAATCGGGATGGCCCTGGTCTTGGAGCTGTGAATCAGACTGAGTAATATTTTGGGATGGGGTCCGGTCCTTCTCCTCCTGTGATTCACTTTCCAAGTGGGAGTCTGCTCCTTGCTGATTGTCAACTCCAAATTGCACAGGGTCCGATTGGAGGGTGAAATTCTCTTCAGGCTGAGAGAATTCGACACGGTCTCTGGAGGGGCCTGAAGATTCATGGTCCTTCGCATTTGGAATATTTTCCTGCTTCACTTGACCTTCACCATGCTCCAGGGGGTTAAAAGTTTCATGCTTCTGCTTACCCGGATTTTGAAGAGGACAATGGGACTGGAGGTGCCCTTGGGATGACACTGGGGGCAGAAAGCTGGTATATTTTCATAGACAATAGCTTGTTTATGAAGAATGGTACCTCTAGACCAGAGAGTGATGGAAGTTGGGAGTTCTGCCTCCAGATTCATCAAAACGCAAAAACGGGCTTGGACAAACCTTGTTCGATCTCGGGTGGGAGGGTCAATGGTGACCAACTCCCCTATGGAGAGAGCAATACCTCTTATAACATTTTCATGCCATCCGAAGAGGGGAAGACTCGGGAGCCTAACCCATATTGGGGCAATGTTGATGTTCTGGGTGTCAAGATTGAAATCCATGCCCCACTTTCTAAGGAACAAACTTCTGCGACCCAGAAACCATGGGCCGCCAGCCAAGATTTTACAGTAATCCTCCTTATTGTTCAGTCTAATAGCAAAAAAACCCCGGGATAGGGCCGCCAGCTCCATATGACCAGAGGTCCTCCATTTGCTTGCCACCCACTTTCGAATGGTCTCCATGTCGGGATGACCGCCAATGAATTTGCCTATGAGGGTAAATTTCTCAAACTCCATGAAGCTTGAAAGGACTTTCGTCGGGATGTCCAGCTCATCCCCAACCAAAAACAGATCCTTGGTAGAAAAACCATTTAGGGTTTCTAAAGCTGTTGCCTGGGCATAAGACTTTTGTGGCCCACCTCCCCCTTTTTCTAGTGGGACCTTACCCCGACTGACATCGATGTTAGCCTGATATCCTTCATTAGGCACAGACTCCTCTGTACCTTCGAACTCCTGGTGCTCTCTGACTACTCCGCTGCGCCCAAGGATCGAACTATTGCCGCTCCCGAGCTCCCCCATAGAGGACTTCTCGTCCATCGTCATCTCCCCCTCTGACCATTTATAGGTTGGGCATAGGAGGAATGGAGCCTTGTCGACCTCTACCAGTACATAGGACATTCCTAACTATACCATATATCTGCAGGATGGAGACAAGGGGAATGGAACCTGGGCCGACCTCTACCAACACCCAAGACATTTACCACTACACCACAACAAGCAGATTAGCATTAAAAATTGGGTAATTTTAGAAGCCCCAAGAACCTAGCTCTATGGCCAACCGTAGTTGTACCACTCGGGTATACCACATGGCATCAATCATAAGGGGGTTGAATTATTAATAAATCCACAGGTTGGGCATAGATAAAATGGATCCTTGTCGGCCTCTACCAGCACACTGGACATTTGCCAACTATGCCTACATATCTAGCAGGATGGAGGTAGTAGGAATGGAACCTAGGTCGGCCACAACCAGCACCTAGGGCATTTGCCAACTGCTCTATGCATGCGGATAAAACCATACATATTTTATTTTTTTGTAGGTTTCAATGTAAGTGACATGCCAAGGTGAACCAATAGACTTAGCATAAGGCGGTCAACATGGTCAATGCCCAACATAGTTTTTGAGGTGTCAACAAGGCAGTCAAGAGAGGTACGAACCAAGGAGCCATCGAGTGGCTTAGCTGAATCTTTGATTTATTAAGGAAATAATAGTTTATTTATTAAATTGAAGGTATGGGTCTTTGATTTATTAAGTAAAGGAAAAGAATAATTTATTTATTAAATTGAAGAGATGGAACTTTGATTTATTAAGTAAAGGAAATAATAGTTCATTTTATAGATTAAAGGTATGGGACTTTGATTTATGAAATGAAGGGAATAACCTGAGTGTTGTAGGTGAGTTGGAGAGGAGAGGGCAATCCTCCAAGGGAGGTCCCAGGTTTGAATCTCCACCCTACCAAAAAGCTGAATTGGGTACCCAAAATCCAATTGATAATATTGGTGCAGGCAGGTCAGGTGCGACTCCTAGGTGACTTTGATGGTGTAGAACCCCCTATTCGTGGTCTCTCAGACCAAGGCATCCCCGCAAGGGGTTTTTCGCTTAAATAAAAAATGAAGGAAATAGTTATTTATGAATTAAGTAATAAGACTTGATTTATGAAATAAAGAAACCTAGCTTATTTAAATATTAAAGGTATGGTATTTTAATTTGTTGAATAAAGAGTGGAAAGGAATTGATTAAAGTAGGACCTATGATCTAGTTGCATTTGTTGAATACTCTCATGGGATAATGAAAGGGGAAATAGAAATGGTGGTTTTTATGATATCAACTATGCAATAGATGGTTAGATACTTTGATTTGATTTGTATAGTTGCAATTTGGCAATAAACATAGTAGATGCATTTAGAAGTATGTCTATCATGGAACCATGAGTGCCCTAATCCCCTACTATCCTCAAATGATCGATGGAAGTTGAGGAGGACCAAGGAGGTAGTTGGAACCAATGTGTTAGTTGATTCTACTTATAATGATTTACTTATGCTCAAATAGATTATTTGTGGGGAGATTTCCCTAATGAAATTGATGTAATATATTATTTTTTAAGAGTATGGAGGATTTACCATACTTGCTTACATGTAATAATTGTTTATTTACTTGGATGATGTACCTTTAAATTACTATTATGGATTATTTATGTTTTGTATTTAAACTCCTTTCAATTAATGTTTATCTTCTTTAAATGTTGCTTCCTTTCTAGTATCCTTTGCATGCTTTATGAATTATGTTTTTGTTAGATTTAGTATCTAGAATTATTCTTGTTTTCTTGCTAAACAACAAAAACTTAAGTAATGAGTTCTAGGGTGAACTTAGAGGGTGACCTAAGGGAATTGAGACCCCCTTAGGGTGAACATAGATGACCTAAGGGATTAAGACCCCTTAGGGAGATTAATATCTAAGTTATGAAAAGACTACATTTGAGTTAATATAGCTCGTTTTGTAAACGATATGGATAGCTAAACTCACAAAACACGTAGCATACCTACACAGATTGACTTGTGTATGGTATGGATATGGGTGTATACCTTCGATGGACTGAAGGTGATAATTTTAGCTCATCAAGAGTGATGAGAGTGATAAACTTATTTACGGTAACACATCATACACCTACACAAATGGACTTGTGTTAGGGTATCTAGTGAGATGTAGCTCTTTGAAAAACTTAGGGGATAAAAAACATTAGTTTATCTAAAATTCGGTTAGGGGTTTATGAATCCCTCGCCTTATTAAAAAAAAAAAATTATTTCTATGTGTTTTCTTATAGCTAAATTTTTGGTTGTTACATAATTTTAGCATTCTACAGAGCTCATAGAGAAAAATAGGGTATGGGATCATTGCATCAAAATAATGGTTCTTCTATTAGCATATAAATCATAAAATATTTTAGCTATTATAACAAAATATGATGAGTAACAAATAAATTGATCAGTTTCTGCTTCAAAAATTACTTATAATTCAATGTCTATGAATCAAAACTCATTTTTTTTAGTTAAACTTATAAGCTATGTGTAGCTTCTATTGGAGGCCACTCATCAAAATAATAAAATATTACAATGTTTTAATTACATTATGGTTAGGTAATTAAACCATATCCAACTAGCCTTTTATCAAGGATATTTAACATTTTTCTTTCTTTTAAAGATATTATTCATCTTCTTCAAATTTCTATGTTTCTGCAATTAACTCCTTGATATCATTTTTATTGAGAGAAAAAATCTCACTCAACTAGTTATCTTCTAAAATTTAATTTTTGCCAAGACAAAGATCAACATTGTGAATGGCTAAAATACTTGCTACCTAATTTTCTTCTCTATAAATATGTTGGTTATAACAGCCTACCAATTTCTTAATACCTCTTTTTTTAGGGGTCGTATCCATGCTCCTAGTATTCCAAGATATCATTACATTTTATTTTTATTTATGGGCTTAGTTCCACTTCTTGTTAACACTTGTGATTTTTGCTTTTATTTCCACAAGTCAATAACCCTCTAAGTTTTACTTTTCTTTGTTTTTACTTCTTGGATCTTCCTCTCCTTTTTCCATTTCCACCAACACTTTAATATTTATCAATCTCTTTGATTTTTTCATAATCTTCATAGTGAGATTTATTATCTATTAATTTATCTTTCTCTAAAGGATCTGAAATGCAATTAAGAACCTTAAAAGAATTGTATTCTTTATATTGCCCTAGAAATCCTAAAGTGCAAGGATTTTCCTACATATTAATTAACTTCTTATGATACCCTAAAAATCATAAGTTGCTATGGACATATTCCATCCTCATTTCTTGAGTATGTTATTCTTAATTACCTAAAGTGTGAGAGATAACCTATACACTACTGCCATTTCTATTGTAAGGAGAGGATTTAATTCTATTTGAGAAAATAGAGATAATTTACCTAGAATTAACTTGACCTTTTCTACCTTCTTTGCCTTACTATTTTCCTTTACAACATTATTTGCACCTTTGATTCCTTTAGAATTTGAAATTTAAAACATCCATTGTATCCTTCTTTATTTCTACTAGTAGTTAATTTGAGTGAACTATATGGATTTTATGTCGTCACTTTGGCATTTGATGTTGTATATAGGCTTTCTTTACCATATTTTTGTGAGTTGAGTATCCTCTATCTAATCCAACTTATGTTATAGCATGATTTCCTTGCTTTATATTGAAGTTTGTCTCATTACCAAAATTTCCTCTCATTCTCCATCACTTTCACTTTGTAATCTTTTGCTATTTGTCTAGTCTTATAACATTTGTGGCATTAGAATGTAATGTTTTCATAATCCACTTGTTGATCCCATTCTTTTGATTTAGATTTAATCTTAATGGATTGTGGTAAAAGCTTTAAAATATCCATAGCAACACATGTCTTGGTATATACAACATGTTTTTGCTCCTTAGTAGTTGGTACCTCTTGGATGAATCCCTTAGGGTATTTCCAATATTCTTCAAAACATCCTTACTAATATATAGAAGTCCAAAAATTCTAACCCACACTAGAAGCCTTGTAGTAGTTTTTGTTCCAATTGATTTTTTTTTAATCTATGGTCTTAAATATAGGGTATCTCTCCTCCTAAACAATGGGCCACCATTCTTTATTTCATCCTTATTTTTTAACCAAAAAAATATGATGAAGAAACAAATTTCAAAAGAAAACTCATGGAATAATTTGAATTTAATTCCCACTTCCACTTGATCTAATTCTTAATCTCCAAAAACCTTGACCAATGTACATAGAACATAAATTATACCATTCTGGATCACTCACATTTATAATCACTTCTAGTGTAAAATCTCTTTCCTAGATCACACTTGCCATATATTTGCTCTTCCTCTTGTCTCCTACTTGGGCATCCATGTTTCTAACTAAGGCATCCTTACTTACCATTAGGGATTTTAAATATGGATTTCCTTTTGTGCTACCTAGAATTTTCTTGTATGAATCCTTTATATTTTAAATTTTAAAAAAAAATTAGAGCAATAAAAGGTGAGGCTTTCTCTTGACTTAGCATTCATTTCAAACTCACACTCACTCATTCAATGAATGATAATTAAACATATATAATAAATATTATATTTATAAAATTATTTTAATTATTTAATTTTTCGTAAAATAAAATAGAAAATAAAATGCATTCACTTATATTGTTAAAACATATATTAGCCATAGGAATTCAAGTCAAATATGAGAGAATTTTTGGCCCACAAGGCTTAATTCCCATGGATTCCCTAATAATACAATTTATTATAAAATCAATATTTTGCATCTATATGGTTTATTAAAAAACCATAACCATGGATTATGATGTAATATAGGTAGGACTCATTTCAATATCATATAACCAATTAAGAACACATTAATGAGTAAAATAAAATAATTTAAAATATCTTATAATTAATTATAAGGATTAAACTAGTTTCAACTCAATTGCATCCTAACTACATTGTCACAAGAACATCCATCATAATGTAGGGTTATAAACTTGTGTCGCACTCACATGATTGCATATCATTTAATGTTACTTCATAATACCTTAGAAAAAATAATTATTAATGCTACCCAAGGTGTTATAAAACAATAGTAAATAAAATCAATAAATCATAGCCCAATTTGATATATCTAAACTCCTAACACAATATAAATGATATCAATAGCCTACATCGCCCCATCTATGAATCTAATATAATAGATTGTAGGTTCATTAATCTTTTAATTTTTCAAAGTAACAAAATTTACATAAATGATCTCATAGTATATGTTTGAAGGCCTAGATATATGGAACTAGGAAAACCATCCATCCTAAAAAAGAACCTTTAATAGATGTTAATCTTGAAATGTATAGTTATTATTTTATTTTCTAAGTATAATTCCCAAATTGACCCTTGTAAAGGATGTCTTTCACTATATATTAAAAACCAACTATATTTCATTACTTGTTTTGAAATTTTACCATAAACACCAACCATAAAACTTGCTAATCAATTTCCTAAGGCACCTTCATAGTGATCAACATGTCATGTAAGTAAAGTATGATCATTTTTCTTGATGCATTGCTCTAGCTATTTCTCCCAAGATACATGCTATCATGATGCTTTGTAAGAAATTCATCTCCCTATGCTAATTTTCTTTCTTCAAAACAATTACTATGATTTCATCCTCCATCTTGATTATCTCTTCCTCAAGTTGCATCCTACAACAAAATTCATATTAAAACAAAGAGAAATCCCTTTCTACATTATGAATAGATGCTATAAGTTACCCCATGATAGGGCTTCCGTTTTACAAAGTTCAATAAGTCTTTTAGAGATGACTTTCTCTACATGTATTCGTCCTCCTATTTGGATTATCCCTTTCTCTTGGTCTTAACCCTCAAAAGTGGACCATACACTACCATTACAACTTCTAAAATAGAGCATCCATCTCACAAATCTTGTTAATGGACACTTTTAATAGGATAGAGATCTACTACATCATCTCATGAAATCATCACCTTAATCCCTTCCATAAAATTCTTTGGTGGTTAATCCATGTGCTCAAAAATATTGTGTAATTAAACTTTAATGTCCAAACAACAAAGGACTAGGCTTTCACCTCAGATCGAGCAACATAGAATTGGCATTCTCAATATTCAACACCAAAATTTTAGGCATTATTTGTTCCTTCTTGAAAGTCTTCATTAATAAATTTTATCTCTTTATCTTATTACTAATTAGTAGAGAGCCCCATATTGAATTTATAATGAAGATAAAGTAGAAAATTTCTTCATTTTTATCCTCTTTATATTCCTTAGAAAATAAAATATAATTGATAAATACCTTTCCCAATAACCAAATATTCCATTTTCTCCCCCCATCGAGAAATAATAACTTGAATTATATGATGTTGCATATCTGAGTATGGGGTTTACCTAGCCTTTTCTTTCGACCAGTAAAAATTTATCATATGGATGATGTCACCTAAGTCCCTTGTAGTTTTATTTATGATATATGATGTAGTTATCAATGTCTTCCCTACCACATTCTCTATTAGATACTTGGACTCCTCTACATCTTCAATCCAATCCTTCTAGGGATCCAATTTGCATTACATATCACTTAATTTTTTAGGCTTATACCCTAACCAATAATAGTTTCCATGAGTTCCCAAACAAATTTCATATGAATATTAGAACTTTAAATCATCCCATAGACATCATGAGTCTCATATTTCCTATAATAACCCCCGTAAAATTGGGCTATATATACATAGGTGCATTTTCAAGTATAATATATGTTGAAAAATTCATTTTTATTAAGGCCCCTATCTCCATTATAGATCCACCTATCTCATAAATACTTTAAATATTTTTTCCAAGAACTTCTTAATGATCAAAGGGGCCTATGTAATCCCTATTTTCCAATTAGCCAAAAAATTCTAAAGGCAAGTGACTTTAATGTCCCATGTCCTTACTACTATCTAAGTTTATCAATATAAAAATATTTGTGATGTATGCTATAGTAAAAAAAGGTACTTTTATCCACACTTCAACACATACATTCAAAAACTAAAGATTGTTGCCTTTAGCATGAAGAGCCAACTGCCTCTTAGTGACCATGTCAAACAAAATACATTCAAGATCTATAGTGTCCCCTTGTAAACCAATGCTACTAGCATTATACTCCACAAACTAAGTGAGATTTTATATATAGACATTTGTGTGATGTGTTGCTTTGATTCTTCTTGCTCTTAAATTTATAATATATTATACTAACAATTACCTTTTTTGATACTCTATATGTTAACATATTTCTCTTACGATGTGTGTGTGTGATTAAATAAAATACCCATAATATCTAAGAGTAATATTGTATCTTTGATATTGCTATTCATACCTCAATTATCAAGAACCCAGGTGTTGTAGGTGAGTTGGATAGGAGAGGGAAATCCTCCAAGAGAGGTCCCAGGTTCAAATATCCACCCTACCAAAAAGCTGAATTGGGTATCCAAAATCCAATTGATAATGTTGGTGCGGGCAGGGTCGGGTGCGACTCCCAAGTGACTTTGACGGTGTAGAACCCCCTATTCGTGGTCTCTCAGACCAAGGTGGCCCCACAAGGGGTTTTTCGCTTAAAAAATAAATAAAAATAAATAAATACCTCAATCATCAAGCCTACTTTTCCTAACTCATTTGATAATTAGTTTAGAAGCACCCTATAAGATAATTCTATTTTCTTCTCTTAAAACTTATAGAACACTAAGAATATATTCTAATTAATTTATATTATTTATTCTTGATTGTATCTTCTTCCAATATGCAAATATCAAAGATTCATGATGGTCACTACATGTACTTATCACTCTCATAAATCTTATGTTTCCAAATGTAACCATGTAAATTTAATTCATAAAATCCCTTTGACAAGTTTACTTGACACAAAGAACTTCTTACATTTCTCTTCTCAAACTCTCTCTTATCCATTTTTCTTGGATTTTTTAGGCATGAATTGGCAAAAATATACTCCACTAAATTCTAGATTAAATTACAAGCCTCTTCCATAAATATTTTTAGTATTTTGAACACCTTGTTGCATTCCTTCTAAGAAAACCATGGCAAAATTATCTTTTCTATGTTTCATTTTTATTTCAACTCTTATGTGAAGACTATTGATATAAAAAATAATTAATTTTGTTTCAAATGCTTTGTTACTAACAATTCTAAACTAAGATATGAGCATGTACCATAGTTCTTAATAGGATTTACAATCATCCAACAAAATATTTTTTTTTTATCCTATGCCTTCATATAATAAACATAAAGAGGGATCAATGAGTTTTATATTCTTTGAATTCTTGTCCAAACTTATTGTGTCCTATCTACACAACCAATAATTTTATTTTACTTTTGATAGAGATGAAGAATTTAAATTTGATTCTATTCCATCATATTGATGTCTCTATGATTTGATAACATGGAATATCTTGCTTTTACCATATAATTTGCATAATGGAAACCTTTATAATATAGAGTCTTATATCCATTCTTATTCAAACACACCAATTATTTTGATTCATAAGCAAATTCTACTTATTTAATAAATAGTAAAGGAAAATGAATTATTTCTAGATCCATAATGCTACTTGCTTATCCCAATAACCCCTTCACAAGCTTGCAATTTGTCATTCTAGTTCCCCTTGTAATCTATTCTCTAAATAGATCCATGGATCTTTCCAAAATTTCATCTTTCTACTTTCAAGAACCTCCTAAGAAATGTTCTTAGATGTTTTGGACCTTACCATTCTAATTTAAAACTAATTTGGATGAATTTCACTCAAAATACTTTTGGCATTTGAGCTTACACTAGAATTTTTTCTTATCCTAAATTAAGTGCTAGATTATTTTAGAACCCATAGCTTTGTTCATGATGATGAGATCCTTGATTCCTATCCCATGTTTTCCTTCAACAATCGCATTAAATTTCACTTAAACAAAGGAAAACTAAATATTCTTTCTTTCTCCTGCCATAAGAAGTCCTATGAATATTCATAATATTATCTCAAGTCAAAGCTAGTAACTACTATACAAACATTATAAATAGGAAACATGTAGACTCATCTACTATAGAAATCCATTTGGATTTCTAGTACTGAAGCTTCTTCTTAAATATTTCCACCATGTGCTTCCAAATATTTCCTTTTACTCTCATGATGAAAAGAGGAATCTCTTAGTCATGGATGGTTAGAGACTCTTCCTTTAATCCAAAGACTTTAGTTATTACTTTCTTCAAGAGAGTAGACATGTGAAAAATAAAACCCTAGATTTGGACTAATTAACATGCTATATAATTATTCCTTCAAATATTTCCAAGACATTACTCAATACCTTTTCCAAAACCATTATATATCCTTCCATCATAGCACCATTCATGAGTTATACGTGAAATATCTTTGTCATAGGCATGGTTGTCAATACTTTTAGCAAACCCAATCTTATCTGTCTCTTGACAAATTTTCCCAAATTCTCAAATACAAAAAAGAATAAATATGGGGATATTGGTTCCCCAACCTAATGGCTTTAGAGGGTCTAAACAACATAGTTGGAAGACTACTGATACCACATAAAAACCTAGGTGTGGAATCCAATGCTACCAATATACAGAGAGTGTAAAATGATCACAAATACTATCCAAATATCCTCAACTTAGCCTATAATAAGCCTTACAAATATCCAATAATTGAATCATTCTTAGGTATTGATTCATCAATATAGAGTGGATTGTTTCATATAACACTAGGACACCATCCACTATATAACTCCATAGTAGAAATACAATTAGTTCTTCTCTAACTAGTTATAGAAATATATTTTAAGATGACTATCTATAACTTTGATTATCAATTTATAAATCGTATTTCATAGAACTATTGGATGAAAAGAGTTTAAAAAACTTACTTCCATAGCATTGGAAAACAAAACAATAAATATAGAAAAATTAATTCTTTTAAGATAAAGCTTGATTGTCTTGCTTTGTCTATAGGCTTTATGACTTCCACCTTAACAATATTCTAAACATAGAGGGAATCTATCAAGCTTGAGAGCCTTATCCATTTTCATGCCAAATAAAGCTTGGTTGACTTCCTCCTCCATGGCTACATCCAATAATATCTCATTCTATTATTTGTATACCATAGAAGATATATAGTCAAGAACTCCACCTGGATAAGAAAAAGATGTCTATCCTCCTTATAATATCTTAGAGAAAATCATTATGGCATTTTGATCATATCATAGATAATTTTATAAATATATTTTTATTAGGCAATACTATATTGTCAATTGTTCAATTGTAATGATGATCAATTGTGCTTTGGTGGAAAACCCAAGTGTTCTTGTTGCCCTCTTTTACCCATTTTTCTTGGGGTTTTTATTTCTAGAACCATTGTGTTATAGAATGCAAGTGTAGCAAATCAAAATAGTACTCTTGTTATTTTTTAATCCATTCAAAAGGCACTCATACTATTCCTTAAACTATTCAAATCCCCACATTCCTTGATTTCCTTTTGGACATTTTCTATCTCTAATCCTATTTGTTGCTACTTATTGAAAATACCCCCAAAGACTTCACTAATTTCCATCCTTTTATGTTTATTTTAAAATCACATAATCTTTGAACCAATTCATACGTATTGGTTCTTATATTTGGTATTGGTCCTCACTACCAATTCTTTTTTTAAATAAAAACGTTCAATATTATTTAATATAATACATAGATTACAAGTTGGCTAGGTGCTAAAAGCACCACAGGAAAAACCAAGGATGCTCAATTAGTGCATGTAGCCAGAGTTAGAATCCTATAAGGGAAAAAGTGTTGATTAAAAATAAAATATCTTCCCCAAGAAAGCTAGAAGAACTAGAACAAAGAATTCCTTGGTCTACAATAGTCCACAAGACAAACAAAGCCAACATGATTATTCTGTGTGATCACCTCTTAAGTTCTCATAATTCTCGGCTTTAAAATTTCTTATGCAAACTAAAGGACGCAAAAGAAAACCTTCATTGCCCTTTTATATTTTAGATGGTTCTGCTTTCTAGGAATTTGATGCCAATTAATTTGATCAAATTTATCTAGAGTCTTATAGACTTGATTCAACAATAGTCAAAGTAGAATAGACTTGAACTCTTGTTTTCCATAAAGAAACTATATGATCAGCTTAGTGTCCTCATAAACTAAAAGGATTTTTACATTTTCTCTTGCCAAAATGGTGAGACCAAATTTGTAGCTCATTAACTTAGCTACATTATTGGTGGTTTGTCCTAAATTCAAACAAAAATCAATAATATTAGAATGTTATCCTAACCATAAAACTCCTCTAGCAATATCTATTCTAGGGTTAGACTTTGAATCCCCATCAAATAATAGATCTAGAAAACTAAAACATAATTGAGGAGTTAGACTACTCACAATAGAGGTGCTAATTAGATCTTGAAGATTCTATTTTTTTTAGGATATGTAACTCAGCTCTAGAAAGAGCACTTTGATATTGCATAGTTTTAAAGTGAGCTCTAGAATTTTCCATGATAGCATGATTTATCTTGCATATCAAAACTTCCCTTTGAGTTGATTTACCTTTAAATATTTGACAATTGTTGTCCATCCATATATACCCCATGCATTAATAAAGAATTGAAGACCACACAAATTTTATGAGAGGCTTGCCTTAAAAGGATCTATGGTATTTTTTGTTCTAGCATCTAATACAAGACTCAAGATTTAATTTACTTCTAATGTAGACTCCAAAGTTAAGAGTAAGATGGATCCATATCGTAGTAGCTTCCTTACATTTGAAAAATTGGTGGACTTGAGTTTCACAATATTTAAAGCATCTAGAACAAATATGGGGGCCTAAAATACCTCTTTTAGATAGGTAATTCCTAATTATATATTTTTTTGTCTAAAATAGCTATTGAAATTTTTTTACTTTTGGGGTGATATTTTCCCAAATGTGGTTCAAATTTTTATCCAGAGGCCCTTTTATTTGGAGATAAGCATCATCCTTAATAGAATAATTATCTGAATAGTTAATTTTGTTCCAAATAAAGTAGTTTTCATTGTCTAGGTATATGGGAAGAATGCTAAATAATTACTTTTGGACCTGAGACCACTTCCTTTGCTAATTTGCATCCAACCCATAAAGTTGAATCCATTTTGGTTGATTACCTTCCCAAGTGATGAGATGGGAAAGTTTGTCAATCCCAAGTTGACTTATGGATTGAAAAACTCTTTAGAAATGGAATAAATTAGGGGGTTGTTACAAAGAATATAATTATTGTAATACTTGATACTATTACTATTTCTTGAGCAGTAAAATATGTTATCCTTAATTATCCAAATTGATTTAACAATCAATGCTCAAGTTTTAGAGATGCCTAGTTTTTAACGAATATATTTGAGTAGTAGCATTCCATGATTTTGTTCATCATACTTGTGAATAAGAAGCTATTTACAAAGTGTCATTGGAGGGTTTATTAAGTTCCAAAAAAATTTATTCCAAGAGCATTTCTCATAATAGAAGTAGATCGGATACACAAGCCCACTTGAAATTTTTCTTTTATCATTTGACTCTAGCTGACAAGATGGAATTTCTTCCTGTGAGATTACTATCCTCCTTGCCAAAGTAAGTTTCTAATTTTTTTTCAAGGTCTCAGAGGATTGATACAAGAGCATGATAAATCATAAGTTGGTAGATAGGTAATCTTGAAATGACACATTTAATTAAAACCAAACTACTAGCAAGACTATGCCACCCACTGTTATAAGTTAATATTTTCCTATCAAAATTTCCCATCAAATTAGACCAACAATAAGAAATATTTAGCTTGAAACTCATAGGCACCCCTAAATATTTAAAAGGTCCAATTTCACCATGAGAAAACTAAAGGATTTGAGCAAAGCTCCTATTTTCAATTGGAGAAATGTTGATAGTATAAAACATGCACATGTTGACATTAATAGTGGATCTAGAGGCATTAAGAAAGATGCATAGGAAATATTTAATTCTTTTGACATTCAGCTTGGAGGATTTTCCCATCATTATAGTATCACCAATGAATTGGGCATGAGTAATCTCCTTGACCCCAACAACAATCTTAATTCCATTTATTTTGTTATCCATTTTTTAGTAGAGATAGATCTACCCAAAGATTCATCTAAAATAATATAAAGATAATGGGATAGGGGGCAGCCTTGGCATAAACCTCTAGAAGCTCTAAAGAATCTTGTTGGATAATCATTGATAATAGGAGCACCTCGAGGGTCTCTGATGCAACCAAAGATCCACTTGGAAAGAGATAAAGAAAATCCAAAAGAACTAAGCACTTGAGCCAAAAAAATATATATCCACTCAATTAAAAGCATTGGTCATGTCAATATTACCTTGATTATTTTTTATATTCTGTACTGGTGGTATGTAATACCCCATGGACAAACACAATGTTATCTTTTAGTTGCTTTCCAGGGATGAAACCTCCTTGCTCATCAAAGATAAGTTTATTTAGATGCTTTTTTATTCTAGTGGCTATTTTTTTTGTCATATATTTATATTAAGCATTACACAAATAAATTGACCTAAATTGATTAAAGGTTGAGGCATTCTCCTTTGGAATTAGAGCTAAAAATGTATACTTAATAACACCAATCAATTTACTTTTTTACGAGAATCCTTGATCATCTAAAGAAGATCTGCAACTACTAGATCAAATAATTGGTGGTAGAAGGTATTAATGAATCCATCTAGAGCAAGAGCTTTATCCTCTACAAATTTAAGTACACTATCATTAAGTTCTTCTAGAGTGATTGCCTAGTAAAGATAATTTTTTATTTCCTTAGTTATGGCCTTAGGAATGTCTTGTAGCAGTGTATCTTGAGTAGCATGATTTTCATCTGATTTTTGATAAAGGGATTCATAGTGGCTAGACATAACTTTTTTGATATCCAAAAAATTAGACCTTATCACCATTTTCTAGTTGAATTTCATAAATCATATTCATTTGATATCTCTAACGAGCCTTAAGATTGAAGAACTTGGTGTTGAAGTCCCCTTCCTCCAAGTAAGTCAGGGATTTGAGTCTCCAAAATTGTTCTTCTTGCCTAGCTTTCACATGAAACTGAGAGAATATGGAATCTCTTTTAGATTTTAATGTTTCACTAGGAGGTGCTAGCTTTGAAAGGTCTTTCAATTCTTCCAACTTAAGAAAGAGAAGTTGCTTAGATTTGTTGGTATTATGATGCAATTTGATCCAGCTTCTTAGATAAGATTTTAGCATAGAAATTTTGATCTTCCATCTATCTTGAGCATTATGGGAGGGGCACAAAGCTTTCCAACTATGCTCAATTTCCTCTAAAAATCCATTCAATTTAATCCAATCTGGGTTATATTTGAATGGAATGAGACCTAAAATTTTGTTGTTGCGACTATCACAAAGGATAGGCTTATGATTAGAGACTATGATTTGGATGATTTTTTTTGTTATTAAAGGAAAGCATATGAGAATATATTTATAAACCAATAATCTATCAATTATTTTGGTAATCAAATGATTTCTTGCTCTTCGATTAGTCCAAGTATAGAGGCCTTTAGAAGGCTTGATATCTTGAAGATCAACAAGAGAAATGATATCTTCCACATACTTCCTATAAGGATCTCTAATACTGGAGTCACATCTTTTTGAAAGGGGAAGAGAACTAAATTAAAATCTCCATCTATGATTAAATTGCTTGGATTACTTTCTTTAATGTAGGAAATAATTGAAATCCAACATTGCTTATTCGCAATTGGGGACTTGGGGGCATACACATTCAAATAGGTGAAAGAGAAATCTCTAGTATAAAAAATAATAGAAAGCCAATGTTTGCTTTGATTGCCACCTATTTTGGATAGAATTATTTTTTCCCATGTTGTAAGAAGGCCACCAGAGGCTCCTCAATAAAATCAATTTTAGATCTGATCCAAATTGATCTCCACGCTTCATAGGTGCCTTTTTTTAATCTAACTTTATTTTTAGAATTCCTATTAAACAAGGAAAAACATCCTTTATTAGACCCTTGAGGTAGGTTTTCTTAAGGACTCCACCTAGGCCTTTACATATCCATGAGAGCATTACCATTTTTTGTTGGGTTTACTCCCTTTGGAGAGACCCTCTAGTGTAGCTTGAATCTTAGCTACAACATTTTTCTTTGCTTGTTTAGTTCTTATTTCTTGTCTGGCTTAGAGAGGATCATGTTATAATAGGATCAAGATATGAGTTATGGAGTATGATGTATTCCCCTAGTTCAAGTTGTCTTTCTTTGAAAAAAATTTTGTTAGGTTTGCTTATCCTTTCCTGTAGAGCTTGATCTTCCAATTCTACATAAAAATAGGCTTGCTTATGATTTTCTTCTTTGTGTTCAAAGTCAACTTAGAGATATTTTTCTTAATATGATTTTAGAGCATCATACATGTTAGAATTCTTAAGGGGTTTGGAGTTAGTCGGTATGGGCTTTCAACTTCTATCCCTTCTATTCTACTTCTTGGTTTGTTCTTAATGAAAGCCTTCTTTGTTAGCCTTATCCTTATTATTATATGGTTTATGACTAAGCGGGCAATCTTTGGTAAAGTGGTCATACTCATGGCAATATAGGCATTTGAAAGGTAAATGCTCATAATCTAAAACTTGTGTTTGGATCCAATCTAGAATCTTAATTCCAATAGCTTTAGGTAAGTCATTTATAGATTAACTTGAACACAAATATAAGCATAGGAAGCATTCAAAATTTTGGGAGGAATCCAGTAGATAAACTTACCAATCTTATTTACAATAAGTTCTAGAGAGGGTTTATTCTAAATATGGAGAAGGATAAAAGATAATCTTGACCAAACATAAACTTCTTCAGGCACATCTACTTGAGGGGCAAAGTGGGTTGTCCAAGAGTTTAGAAATAAGGAACTTGAGCCCATAAACCATGTCCCTCCTTTAAATACAACATCATGTTATTTTTTGGATTCCAAGATGACCATGAAGTATCCTCTTTCATAGAGCAGAAGTTTATAAGTGAAAATTTGAGACCTCTAAGCTATATATATTGATTTTTCCAGAGCAGTTGGGCTTGACCAGATTCTGATGAACCTTTCACCAAGGTGTGATTAGATAGGGTGACAATAGAATGCAGGACATTTTCTAGGGGTACTTTGATTGTTGGTGTAGATCCCAACATAGAAACAAAGGCATTAGAGTTTGAAGAATAAATAAGTCATAGAGACTAGAGTTAGTAGAACTAGAGTTTACTTTTAGAGGTAAATTACTCTTGAGAAACTCGATGCCCACCTGATCCAACACCGAAGGCAAATAGGAGCCTAAAAAGGAAGACATAGAAGGGAGTAAAGGAGAAGCAACAACCCTTCTTGCCATGGCAGAAGTCACCAAATGCACAAAGAAATAACACAAAGTTGTGCTCCTGAGTTCAAATCATTGCGTAGTATTGTTAAATATCTAGTTTGTTCTTCAATGGATAACAATGCTTGATTTTCTAGCTATGGAGAATTCTTAGGCCATGTAGAGGGATGGTTCATTGAAAGACGAAGAAAAATAATTACCGACTAGAAACCTAAAAGGGATAGATCCATTTTCAACCCTCAACATTACGCCCGTATGGTCTTGGTTCAAAGCTCCACTTGTCGATCTCTTATTACCATAGATCGATAACCAAATAACCTCTAGAATGGGGTTCGAATACCAAAAACTCAAAATAACTCATCCATACTCTACCCTCCAAGTATCAAGCTCATAAATCACTTCCATTGCAATCAAGATCGCAATCCCCTAAAATATTGTTCCCACTTCAAAATTTGAAAACAATAATATTTATTTTCTGGGTAGAGAAGCCTCCCCACTAAATTTTAATTAGATTTGACCAATAATTGAGTGTATAGCATCAACCTCATAAACCACTTCCATTGCAATCAAGATCTCAATCCTTTATATTTTCTTGATAGAGAAGCCTCCCACTAATTCTTAATTAGATTTGATAAATAATTAAGTGCATAGCTTATATTAATTCAAACTTATAAGACTATCTTTTACTACATCTATCCTTATGAGCATAAAGGCACAATCATGAATGATAGAATCATCCAAAGTATAGAATGGAGTAATTGAAAATGTTCAAACCTTTTATCCTAAAGCCTTGAAAAAGGTGACAAGAGTATATAGGATACATTGAATATGAAGAGGTTAAAGTTTGGAAGTCTTGAATTTCACCTTTACCACTTGAAAATTCTCCTCTTGCTCTGACATCATTTATATAAGAGTGAAGTCACTTCCTATAAAAAAAAGTAAAGTTTAGGCAGTTAATAGCGTAAATAAGACAAAGGAGCCATACGAAAAAGCAGCCCAAAGAAAACGATAGGCATGCACGAAAAGTCAGTCTATTTGTCTTTCTATTCTAAAGGAAAATCTACCAGATTTACAGCTCACATCCTGTACACAGTACTAAAATTGCAAGAACGTGGAAGTCATCATTAAATCCACCGTCCTATTGACTTTAATTTAAAAGCATAACATGGAATGGGCCCAACAAGACCAAGACCAGGTTACTTTCTGTCTTCCTTCCCGCCTTGAACGCATTGCCATTGCCGCTACTATTCCAATTTTTTTTTAATTTAAAGAAAACTTTTTGTGGGACTGCTTTGGTTTGATAAACGACGATTAGGAACTATGCCAACATTACCAACTAAATTTTGGATATCTAATCTGAATTTTGGGTACCTAAGATTCAAACCAAAAACCTTCCTTCAAAAATTACCACTACTAATCCAACTCTTGCCTCAGTCTCTCCTCTCCCGCCACGTCTCATTATGCTCAGGACTCCCTCACGAATTTCCAGTTTTATTTTGTGAACCAGGGTTTGGAGTAGTGATCGATTCCTCTTTGAGCAACCAGGAGAAACCTGCTACAACTGCAATGCCCATGCCTGTGTCTAGGAATGCTGGAGGCGGCAATGGTTTCTGTGCTGCTTCTTTGCTGCAGCAAGGCAGGAGAGATAAGTTTGGGAATTGCAGCAGAAGTAAAAGGCTGAAGCTTCCCATCTCCATCTCCGTTTCGCATAAGGGCGACGATGAGGACTTGGAGGGGCTCGATGCCCTGACCAACACAAAGAAGAAGAAAAAGAAACGGGTGATGGTGGTGGTGGATGCCTCTCCCGAGGCCAAGATCGCCATGATTTGGGCTCTCTCCAACCTCATTGACAAGCTCGATAAGCTCATTTTGCTCCACATCTGCATTAACAGCAATACCAGGGGAACAACAACAACATCATCATGCCGCCATTTTCACTTGACAAGCTTCCTCAAATCGCTTTGCAAGGCGCGGAGACCAGAGGTTAATTATAAAGATCAGTTTTTTAAACATTCTCCTCCAAGTTTCTCCTTCTTTTTTCTTTTTTTCAAAGTAACACAAATCAATTTCAATTTTGGAAAAATGAAAGTTATTTTTGTGCTAAAGGTGGAAGTGGAAGCGGAGATGGTTGTGATGGAAGAAGTAGGGCGAAAAGGAGCTGCGGTTGTGAAGGCGGCCAAAAGGCTTGAAGCTTCTGTGCTGGTGCTCGGACAAAGAAGACCCTCTTTGATCCACAGGTTTTACAAATCATAACCATAGTTTCAGTTTCTTTACATCAGTTTCAGTCTCTCTAATGTTTTTTTTTAGGTTAAACAAACTTATACATTTTGTCCTAATTTGAATTTTGGTTTTGGTTTTTTTTTTTTTTTTTTTTTTTTTTTTTTTTTTGTTGTTGTTGTTATGTTTAAGTTTTTGATATAAAAGAATTGAATTTGGGTTTATTTAATGTTTAAGTTTTTTTATAGAAGAATTTATTTTTGGAGACGCTAGGTTATTTGGGAAGAAGAAGATGCAAAAAGAAAACCATAGTTTCAGTTTCTGTACATCAATTTTAGTCTCTCTAATGTTTTTTTAGGTTAAACAAAGTTATACATTTTATCCTAATTTGATGACAGGTTAATTGGGAAGAAGAAGGATGCAGAGTTGGTAGAGTATTGCATAAACAATGCGGAATGCTTGACGCTTGGTGTGAGCAAGCAGAGCAGCAGCATTGGCGGATATCTCATCAACAGCAAGTACCACAAAAACTTCTGGCTTTTGGCATAACCAGTCTTAGGTGTAAAAATCTGATCTCTGTTTGTATCTAATAACAAGAGAGTATACGGGAAGATTGCTTTACGTAGGTGTATTCTAACATCTCATACTCGCCAGCTTTTTAGACTTTTGCTCATGTACTGGACTCCACGGTTTTTGTGAATATTGTAAATTATTTGTGATTGGGGATAATTAATATATATCGGACTTCTCTGGGCAATTTTTTAGTTTTTATTTTTTTATTTTTAAATTAAATTTTTTAATAAGTTTTAGGAAAACAGTGTAACGGTTTAAGGCTTGATGTTGTGTAATTTTTTGTACCCAGACCTTGAATATGTTAATATTAAACATAATGGTACAATAGATGCAACATAATTTTATTATTATTATTTTTAATATAATTAATTAAATTTTTTATAGTAAATTAAATAGTTTTATTTAAAGATACGATTTATAATTAATATTTAAATATTATTATTTTTAAATAAGTTATATGTGATTTTTATTGGGATTACTTTTATCAAAATATTAAAGTATTACATTTGTTTTTTTGAGCAATATACTTCTTATAACATCCACTATGGATTGAATCTGGGTCACATCACCGATAATGTATTACATTTGTTGTTAGGTTAATTAAACTATATCTACCATGTATCTTTATCACAAATATTTTCATGTATTAAATATATTCTTCAACTTCCTCGAAGTGCTATGTTTCCATAATTTGTTCTTTGACATCATTTTGATTAAGAGATAAAATCTCACTTGGCTAGTTGCCTTCTAAAATTTGAATTTCACCAAGATGAAAATCAACATTATGATTGGTTAAATTATTTGTTATCTGATTTTCTTTTATATAAATATGCTCACATTTCCAAGAGATTGCCTTGAATATTAGATGATAACATTATTTTTATCTTGGAGGCTCGAAAGAATTAAGAAATGAAACTACTCTCTTGGAACACAAGGGGACTCAACGCCCCTGTCAATCAAAGATTGGTTAACGGGCTCTTGGAGACCATTGAGAAGCATTGCAGCCTGATGCAAGCCTTGCGAAAGGAGATGAGGTAGTTTGCAAATGAAGCAAAAAAAAAAGCTCAGGGAAATCATCAAATTTTCAAAGCTTATGGTCAATGGGTACCTCTAGTTTGTTATTTTTTTGTCATGTAGGAGGTGGTTTACTTAATCTTTTTAGTATGATATTGCTTATGCTTTGATGGTTTGTTTCTAAACCTTGTTAGTAGTTATTTTGTATGTATGTTGTCTGGTTGTGAAGTAGAATGTGAAAGGAGTGTTTGTATTACAACCTTCTTTGTTTAGCATAGATGTTTTGTGGAGAAGTTGTATTTTTTAGCATATTGTTAAATATTTGACTACTATGTAAAAGGTTTGGGGACCTTTCAACACCCCTTCTCAAACCTTAATAAAATAAAAAATATAATTTTTTATCCGATTTCCATATTCATTTTTGTTGATAACATTAATGATAATTTGTGAATCCCTCTCTATTGAAATATATTTCCATCCTTTTTCTATTATAATTTAATCCTTGTAAGAAGTTTTAGTTGAATTTCTATATGATTTTGAGTAAGTGAAGAGTATTTTGCCTTCATTATTTCAGAAAAACATCACCTCCATTGACTTTTTCCAAATTTCCTTTCAAAGGACCATCAAAATTAATATTGATTTAATGCTATTGTCATAGATGACTCTTCCATGTATGTTCATATTCTCTCACTAAGTTGTTACTGTTTGTTTTTCCGTACTTGAGACTTTTCATGTTGAGCAACATATCTATAAATATTCTACAAGGGAGGCAGTAATACAATTTCAAACTTGGGCATGATTTTGAGATTTACTTTTAAAAATTCTATTATTCCTTTCAAGCCATAAGTTTCAACAAATAATGGTAGGGCTAATCCATCACAGAATACATAATGCTTTAGCTTTGAAATAATTAAGGTAATAATACAATTTCAAACTTGGGCATGATTTTGAGATTTACTTTTAAAAATTCTATTATTCCTTTCAAGCCATAAGTTTCAACAAATAATGGTAGGGCTAATCCATCACAGAATACATAATGCTTTAGCTTTGAAATAATTAATCCAACATTTCATCAACTCTTTCAATGTTGATGGAGATACCAAATATATTTTTATGTTTTTAAAAAAGTAATGTCATTACAAGATGAATGAATAGATGAGGAGATAGTGGATCACCTTGGTGGAGTCCACAAGATTACTTAAAGTAATCAACAAGAGAACCATTGATCAAATTAGAATATTTTGCAATGCTATAACAACATTTAATCCATTTACATCAACTACAATCAAAATCAAACTTTTTTAGAATATCAAGTAGAGAACTCTAGGAAACCCTATCATGCACTTTGTTCATATCTAATTTTGTAAGCATAATTGGTTTTTCATGGAATGAAGAGAATGTATAGCCTCCTATGCAATTATTATACCAGCAAGAAATTATTTACCATGAAAAAAATCACTTTGTTCCTCTGAGATAACACAAACTAGAATACCTTTCAACTTGTTTGCCATATATTTTGAAATGATCTTATAAATCATATTATAAAGGCTTATAAGATGAGAATTATTAAAACATTTTATCTCACCTTTCTTGGAAACTAACGTAATAAAAGTGACATTGATATCACTAATTATAGCCTTTTTTTTCTAGGCCTCTTCAATTGCAACTAACATATCACTCTTCAATAATTCCTAAAAATGATAGGAAATCCATCTGGGGTAGGTGCCTTGTTAGGATGAAAAGAGAAAATTACTTCATGTAGCTCCTTCATAGACATATTGTTCATCAAGCTTTCATTATGTCCTTATGTGATAATTGATGAAATACTTTACAATATCTTATCTTGCCCAATATATGATAAAATATTTTTGAAAAAATGAATTGCTTTCTTCCTTATATATTCTTCTTCCTCAATATTTCCTCTATTTGTAGTTAAAATATTTTTGATGTCACAAAAAGTAAAAAATGTTTTTGTTATAGCTTGAGAATTTTTGTATTTCTATCTCCTTCCTTGACCCATTCTCCCTAGAATTTTGGAACCAATATGACCCCCTTTTCAATGCATTATGATAATTATAAAGTAATTATTTTTCTATCACATAAGAATCTTGATCACTTCCATTAGTTTCTACTATCTCTTGTAAATTTATTAGCTTGGATTTAAATTATTATTTTTGTTTAAAAATGTTACCAAAATATTTGGCATTCCAAATATTTATTTACTCTAAATATTTCATATTTTGAACAAACCTATACATATATGATCCTTCAAATTTTGTTTCATCCCACAATAATGTTGGAGGTATTACATTATTTGATCTCATTGTAAATATATAGATTATGGTGTGAGTTTGATTTTTATGTATGTGTCAAGTTAGTAGGTGTGAGAATGTATCATGTTTTTAGGTGTGTGAGGTGTCTAGTTAGCAAGTGAAGAGTCATGAGTGTGATGTGTCTAGTTTAGAAGTAGAGAGTTATATGTAATCATGAGATACTTTATCTTTATGTAATATGTGGGACTTATTATGTAAGAAAGGAATATGAAGAGTCAAGTTCTCTTATGAGTTTGAGGAGAGCAAAATCCAAGAGTCATGTAATGTGAATAGTTTCATGTATCTTTATATTGGAGACAAATCCATATAAAATGTAACTCGAAGAAGCTTTGTTTTATGCATTGCTTGAGTTTTTATCAGTAAAGTTTTTTCAGTATGATTTATATGATATTGGTGTTCATTTAATATATGATTGATATGATTTATATTGTGATTGATTTATTATCCCATGGTTGAAACCTATGAGATAATCTTGTCATTTTGCTAACATATACCATAACCATTTGGAATATATTGGGTTCTTGAAGCCACATAGACTAGAAGTGAAATGACTTTGGATGACCATTATTGGGTAAATTATAAGTCAAAAAAATGGGTTTGTGATTTGATCCTTATCGCAATTAAATATCTAGAGAGATTATATACTATATTTGCAACCATGTGTTGGATAACAAGAATATATCCAATCTTTCTACAATATGAGTTTGTGCAATACGTCTATTATCCCATGTATATTAAAAACTTTAAGGACTAACATTCAAAAGTCATTTGAATTGGAAAATGAAGCAAAATATTGCATTGATTTAGACCATTTTAAAGTATCATCCTTCTTTTCCAAAGTAGATAGAACAATGCTAAAGTCATCCCCAAGAATCCATATATCACAATGAATCATCATTGTGTTTGACAAAAATATGCTAAGGTCTTTCACGAGGAGTAATTATAGTTAGAGCATATACATTTATAACCTCAAATTTTTTTAGCAGGTATTACATTATGTGGTACCATTGAGTACCTTTGTAAATATTTAGATTAAGAGTATGTTTAATATTTGTGTCAATAGTAGATGTCAAGTTATGAAGAGTGTTTATGTGTCATGTAATTAATGAGTGAAAGTTGTCAAGTGTGCAAGTGTGAGTGAAAGATGTCAAGTGTGCAAGTGAAGAGTCATAAGTGATAGGTATCAAGTGTAGAAGTGGATTCATTGATATGTGTCAAGATTAGAAGTAGGAGGTTATGTAATCATGAGAGACTTTATCATAATATAAGGCACATAAAAGGTTTCATTTCTCGTGAGTTTGAGGAGAGCAATATTTAGAAATATGGAAGAGTTTTTATGTAAAGTTATATATTGAAGATAAAGCTCCATGCTATGAAATTGAATGAAATTTTTGTTAAGAGATTTTGTTTATCAGTAAAGTGTTATTTTCTGCAATATTTATGTTGTGATTGTGTAAAATTATTTACAAGTGATTTTACGCTTATGGAAAGTTGTACCTGTGATATCTTTGGGCCCATTTTCTAATAGTGGTTTCTGATCCACTTTATCGAGCCCTATTTAGTGTAGAGAGAGAAGGATATTAAATGTGGAGATATTTGAAGAACAAGTATAAATTTGGACATTAAAATTTGTATGTGAAGAAGCGAGGAACAAGAAGACTGGAAGAATAAAATTGAAGGAAGATAAATATTGGAGGAAGAAGAAGAAAGTTGAAGGAAGAAAGAAAATATTGGAGAAGGAAGAAGAAGGTTGAAGGAGGAAAATAATATTAGAGGAGAGAAATTTTATTCGGATATATTTTATAGAATGACATGACTGCAATCTAAGAAACATGTTATTGAGAGCTTGTGGAGAGAGCACCTTCGACTACATGAGAGAGCTTGAAGCAACGAGTGAAGAAAGTAGAAAGTAGATTAATAACATAGTAGATAGACATTGGAGAGAAACAAGGAGAAGGTTGATAGCAAAAGAGTGAATAGATATTGAAGTGCAATAGAGAGAAGATTGATAGTAGAAAGATAGACATTGGAGAGCAATAGATAAAAGACTAATAGCAACAGAATGATAGATATTGAAGTGTAGTATAGAGATAGCATATAGACATTTAAGTGTAGCAAAGAGAATATAAATAAAAATATAAGGATAGATGTTGGAGTGTAGTAAATAGAAGATAGTAGCTAAGTGGAGAGACATTGGAGCTTAGAAGGAGTAGTTTGTAATAATGAGAAGTTCCTAGAATGATTGGAGTTTGAGAAAATTTGAAACCATAGCAACTTAGAACCAGAGGAACCTGAGGAGATTTGAGTCAAACTTTAAAAACCTGAGTGCAAGAGGTGTTAAACACTTGAAATCTAAGCGTAAGGTCATTAAAAGAATTAGACTGCATATAATGCTTGAAATATTGTTTGGAGTGTGATTATTTTGCATAGCATTTTTTTATTGACTTTATTTGAGATGTGGTGCTACATTATAAAGGTAAACTTTATTTTTTGAGATTATTAAGGAGGGTGCACTTTATTTATTTGCTTTGGCACATTATTTTAAGAGGAAAAATAATTTTTTATTAAGATTTAGGGAGTTATAAGGTTTTATCAATTAAAGAATCAATTTTGGGAGTTAAAAGAAATTTAAAAGGAATGCATTAATTTGGGAGGTATAAGGAAATAAAATAATTAGTTTGAATTTTAAATTTGATTAAGAAAGGGAATGAATTAATTGGCAAAAAATGAAATGAACCTAATTGTTTGATGAAATTAAGATTTAAAGATTAAGATTGATTAATATTCAGAGGAGAACTTGTGAATTTAAATTTGAAACTTTGAGAGACAAGAAGAAATTTAAAAATTAAAAATTGATTGATAATTTGAGATAAGAATTTGAAATTTGGAAGTTATAAGAAGATATAATTGAATTTGAAAGTTGAAATTTTGTTTAAGGGAGGAAAAAATGAATATGATTTGAAGGAAAGAAAATTAATTGAGGTGAAACTAATTTTCATCCTCATAGGACATTATTGTAGCTTAGGCTTATCCATAAGCCTAAGATATTTTATCTTGCATTGTACTCATGTGAGGCATAGTATGCCCACGTTAGATATTGGTTTGTTAGTGGTTAGGATGCATGGTTATGTTGTTGAGGATTTTATTGTCTTATAGCATATGGTTATTTTGTTTGCATCCATGTTTGTTGTAGGTGGTTATCCCTACATAGCATATTGTTACAGGAGGTTGTAACCCTTGTAACCCCTTTGATTCCATTGTTGTACTATTTAAGCAATTGTGCATAATGAATATCTAGCTTCACGTTTGGTTTCTACATCATTGGTAATCAAAGCTACAAGAAATTTTTAGCAAGAAGGGAGGCAAGGTTTCAACTTCAATTGCTAGGTTCTTAGTTTAGATCAATTCCAACTAAGGCACAAGTTCCTTGGCTAGGTGTTACATTGGATTGGATTGGACCAATTTGCAGCATCCTGTTGTGAAGGTCAAGAGGTGCTAGAGGGTTTACAATTATCCCTACACTAGGTACCCCTGAAAGAATTGTTAGAAGGTAGCCTAAACTCTATGGCATAAATGGAGAACTAGACTTACCCTGAGGAAGGCAAGAATATTTTTAATAGGTTTTTGATTAAATATCAAAGTTTTAAATGGAGGATCTTGTGTAGTTGATTGGATAATTCCATTATATGAAAAATTTGGTCAATTTTTAGTCATAAGAAAGCCTTGGCACTCGTTGTCGAGAAAGCATCTAGGCAATTGAAGGGTGCACAAGTTTGGAGGTTTTGTACATTTTTGTGGAGGATTGTGCAGGTTCTTGGAAGGTTTCAATCAGCGTCTTGTAGGATCATTACCCCCCATTTTACCTCCTTACTAGATCCCTCCATAAATCAACCAAATCATCAACTGGATCCCTTTGTCGATCGATCAAGCTATCGATCGACCTCATACTCGATCAATAGTGATGTAAGTGTAGACACCAAAACAGCACCAATCCGATTATGTGACTACAAGCACTGACCGAATTGGCATACATACCCCCTAGGGCAGCCTCCAGAGGTTAAACAATGGTCCTAACCACTCCCAAATCAGTTTTGGAAGGTCAGAGGTCAGTTTTGCACCTTTTAAGCACTTTGCTCCCTATTCGTCCCACCCTGGGATGATTAGAATCCTATTCGTCCCACCTCGGGATGATTAGCAGCAATCGCTCCAGGGTGGGACGATTAGCAGGTTTGACTGGCAAAAAGTCAAACCTTGACAAATGGCAGCCCAAATCCGCCACCTAACTCCACCTTCAAGGCATGGGATTGCGAGGGAAGGTTTCAAATCAGAGAGGCCTCAATCAAGGAGGCCCTAATCAGGGAGGAATCTTCTCTCCCCCAAAAAGGCATAATGAGCCAAGTGGCGCCCTCGCATGCGCATTCAAAGGAGACCCTTAGGTCTATAAAAAGGTGAGCCTCCTCACCCCAAAAAAAAATAGAGCTGGAGCATTTGGAGCAACGAAGTGCTGCCAAACTATACCCCCATTCCTCTTTGTGCTTCCTACATCCCTAATCTCTCTTCTGGAAGAGAGGTTATCGGGTGAACACTAGGAACGCAATCCAGATCCAAAAACCCAAGCAATCGGCCACAATCCCACCCCAAACTCATCGACACAACCCCCTAGGAAGTTTTGGACCCATCCCACTTGGATTGGTGTCAAAACTAGGCCCTAAACGGTGGGCGTCCCACCCCCGGGTGCCCCCCAAACTGCTGTAGTCCTAATCGCCCCACCCCGGAGTGATTAGAAATTTGTGCATGGTTTTGTTACTATTATTTTTGCATTCTTTTATATCTAATGTACTTATGTTGTTGTCCAAATTTCATTGCTTTCTGACATGATTTGACCTGGTTTTTGTCATTTTATGCGTCTACTAACCTACAGGGAGCGCCTTCGGATACAAGATAACCTGGGCAGAATATGCCAAATATGACCTTCTGGGTCATCTCAAAATGCTGTTTTTAGTCTAACCACAAGTTTGCAGGAGTTTTGGAGGCCTCTGGGTAGGACATTTGCAAGGTCACTTTTTGCAAGTTTTGCGATAGTCCCCAACATCCCACCCCGGAGCGATTAGAAATATGTGCATGATTTCCTTACTATTACTTTTTCAATATGTCCCAAATGATATCCTAATGCCTCTATTAAATTTTGAACTCATTCTGACATGATTTGATGATCATTTTATTATTTTATGTATTAACTAGCTCGTAGGGCACCCCTATCACATACAAGAGAATCTGGGTAGGATATGCAAATTCTGAGCATCTGGGTAGTATTATAATTACATATAATGCCTAACCCATGAGTTTTAGGTGATTTGGATAAGCATAGGTGGGACATTGGAGTGCTCACTTTGGAGAGGCCCCCGACGGGCAAACGAGCATAACGGGGCCGTCCGACGCCGCTTCGATGCAAAATTAGGTGATAC
Source organism: Wollemia nobilis (assembly GCA_028583015.1). Taxonomy (NCBI): domain Eukaryota; kingdom Viridiplantae; phylum Streptophyta; class Pinopsida; order Araucariales; family Araucariaceae; genus Wollemia; species Wollemia nobilis. The sequence goes on from JAQPPZ010016827.1 coordinate 2,939,079, forward strand.
CAATTCTAGAAGTTGTCCTTTACATTTATATATCATTATGTAATCGATTTATCAATCTTATCACTGATATCCCACAAGCGCCCATTGGAGGCCTTGGGGATTGCATGTTTTTCTAGATACGCATATGCTATTAACGATTTGTTGTCTTTCTGTGCATAGGATCTCACCACCAAGAATACTAGAGGGGCAGAAAGGAATGATGAACACATGGACACAAGTGGCAAAAATTTTAGCCCACCCACTTCGAATGTGGGCACGCGGAAGACGTTGGAAGCGTACCGTCCGATCTTGGAAGCATGGCTTCTTTCGGGCATCCATTAATGTAACAAATTGTATCAAATGTTCTAAGCCCTAGAGGGGGGATGTATTGTAATCATATTAAAAGCAATATCAATAAATGAGGCCCCACTTTGTTTGCTCACATCTCGTTTCTACGTCATTTCCTTCATGCATTGCTCATCGCATTCGTAGGACTTAGCATCTATATCTATTTTTGTTTGCATCATATCGGTACACCATTTTTCTACATGCTTTCAGTGGTGATCATGGTGGGACCCTATCCCCTACTGTTAGGATCAAGTTTTTGATCCAAATTTTGTGGTTTTTCTTTGCAGGTGTTACTCATTCGGGCACTGGATTGCTACTCATGCCACCCCGGGATGAATACGTATTCATCCCACCCTATGATGAATGCAGACCTGCTATTCATCCCACCCCGGGATGATTAGAGCTCTATGCATTTTCTGAGCAGAAACTCAGAGGCATCTGGTTTAGACAGAGAAGAGGTAGGCCTTCTGAACATCCTCTGTGTTTTTCTACTTTCTGTTTCTCCAATTTTTTGTTTTCTTTGCTTTATTTTCAGACACTTGCATAGAAAGGTTAAGTAGTTTGTTTTCCTTTCTTGCAATAAAGAAAAAATAAATAAAAACATAGAGTAAATTAAATGGAAGGAACTTGATTAGGAATGCATTTTTCTCTGGTTTGCTTGCATGATACTTGCACAAATGGCAAGTCCTCATTATAGGTTTCAGTTCTAGTTAGGTTTTGTGATTTCCTTTTTGCTACTAATTGTCTCTGAAAGATAAAACGTACTTTAAAGCATTGCATTAGTGAAAATCATCTTTTGTTGTATGTTTTCTTTCTTTACACAATTAAAAGGAACCACACACACCACCTAATAAAATTAACATCAAGGAGTTGGTCTTAATACCCCAACACTTGATCAAGACCAACGGTGGGTTTCATCACCACCTTGGCTTGGATTTTGCATACATATACCCTGATCGTGACTGTTGCTAGACGTAAATCCTGATGAAATCTGACCAAGTGTAGCGGGGGTGATTCCCCGTGCATGAGGATAAGTCTTCTAAGGTAGGTGTCAAAAATAGAGTGATCCCCCTTTCGTACCGCCTATGTTCCACTTACTGTTCTGCTCTCGCGTACCAATAGTTTCCCTCACGTAAGGGCGGGTATATTGAGAGGTTCGGTATAATGGCCTGGCAATGGTATATTGAAGGGGCGACCATTTTGGAGATACAAGAGCCCTCATTATGCATGTATAACAAAGTTTTCTTTACAAGATTTACATAACAAAAATCAAACACACCGAACCAGATCTAGGACACACATTTAATCTGTAAACAAGATAATCATTTCTTTGTTTGTGTGGTCCCCTTTTGTTTGGTATAGCATAAAAATTGTAAAGGAGATAAAAATATACATATCTTTTTAGAAAAACCACCACCATGGTGTATACCCGTAGCCAAGCCCAATCACGGGCAAAAAGTATGCAAGGAGGCACAAGTCACCTCCGTTATAGCCCCAAGGACTTGGTTATACCACCTTGGCAGCCTGACCCACAACATAGTCCACACTATACCACTACAGAATAGGACTATAGAGGCACCCCTTTGAGGGGCACTCCCATTCAACACAGACCCTCTCAAGAGGAGTACACACATGGGAAGGCCCCCTTAGACACTCATTATGAGTGGCCACTATGCGATGAAGTGCTAGAGCAGCATAGGGTTCATAAGGAGGGCCCACATGATTATATCATTCCTCCTCCACCCCTCATTACTGTTAGAACTAATAGGCCAAATCTAGAGCGCAAGGCTCTTCAGATAGGGCGAGCCAACTCCGCCCATCCCTTTCACATGTACGAAAGGGAGCACGAGGAAAACCAGTATATTCCTCAAGAGCAATACATCGCATGGGGGCAATGCGCCTCCGCACCTGCTGATTATCAAGATCACCTATTGAGGCCAGAGCCTCGGGTGAATGCTGCTAACCTCGATAGAGGAAAGTGACCCATAGAGATCTCGGATCACCATGACCGAGATAGATATGTAGGGGAGGCATCTAGGCCTCCTAGACCTAGGACGGTGGAACAAATCGACTTGGCATTTGCCAAACATGCCGCCCGCCAAGCGCAAATCACGTAGCTTAGGCAAGATCAACAGTAGTTAGAACAACTGTATCATCTTAACAAAGAGCGCATTCAGCGCTAGACAGATGAGTTGTTCCAGAACACTATGCATGAGAGGATTCCAACCCCTCGCATGCATAGGACAAAAATTTATGAGAGGCACAACCCCTTAGTACGAGACAGGTCTCCATGACCTTATCAAGCATTGCCTCCAAGACCTCCTAGACCCGAGCGGGAGGCCACTCCTAGAACCAATGATGGGCGCCTTCCTCGGGCACCCATCCATGTTTATAGGTCACGCCCAAAAACTCCTCAAGAGGCCTATGAGGAATTTGAGCGAGAAGAAGAGCGGGCTGAAATGCCCTACCAAGGCAGGGGGCGCTATCCGGCTACCCCTCCATAGGCCTCAAGTTCCTCACAATTCACAACGGGAACAAACCAAAGAAGAGGAAATCAAATCCTCTGATGCATACAAAGCACTGCTAGAGTGCTTAGAGTCTATGGAGACTAAGACTTCGGGGCCCCAAAATCCCACCTTATGCCAACTCCGCAATCACCCTGTGCATCCTTCAGTTTCGGCACCCCCATACCCCGACCACTTCAAAGTGCCTCAATTGGCAATTTTTAGAGGGGATGAGGATGCCCAAGAGCACGTAACAAGGTTCCTGAGTCAATGCTTTGGCATTCAGGACAATGATGCATTGCTTCTAAGAACATTTATAACCACGTTCGTAGGCCCTGCCTCGGATTGGTTTACCTAGTTGCCGAAGCATAGCATCAATAATCTAGACCAGCTAGTGGACGCGTTCCTTGAACGTTTTGCCTTCAACACCAAGAAGAAGGCATCCTTAAGCGACCTAGCTGGCCTTAAGCAGTATGATGATGAGACCATGGCTGCTTATGGGAATCGGTGGAGGACATTGCTTTCAAAGCTACCTTACCTCCCTCCCATGGCCGACATGACTCAAATGTTTTCAAAGAGTTGCTTAAGGTCGATCTCCATGCTATTGCAGCTGCAGCAATATGCCACCCTCGAAGAAGCCCTGGCGCAAGCCAGGATAATTGAGGAGATCAAAATACAAGACGGTGAGATTGCCAAGCCGTGCAAGAAAGAGTGGCCCAAAAATGCTAAAACTGGGCCCATGCAACCGAAACCCGCTGTGGTCAATCAGGTTGCCATAACTATACCAAAGCCTGCACAAATGACACAGCCCCCAAAGGCTAATTATCAGGCAGTTCCTCTTGATAACTATGAAAAGGAAAATCATAAACAAGAGCAAAATCAGCAACGTCGCCCTAGGCGACAATTCACACAATTCACGGAGTCTAGAGACTCCTTGTTTGACCGCTTGTTCATGGCAAACCTGATAAACTTGCCAGAAAGTCGACCCATAGACCCCAACACGCCAAAACCCAAGGGCTATAGGGAAGACTTATATTGTAGATTTCACCGACAGAAAGGACACGAAATCTCCACTTGTTGGAAATTCAAACACTTAGTGCAGGACTTGATAGACAACAAAACGCTCATGGTAGATAGTCCCGTAGCGCTGAGCAACCAATAGATGGAGGTCTTCAAAGACCCCTTGCCTGCCCATGATGCACAGGCAAAGACTTTACAAGTGAATGAGGTAACACAAAACTGCCCCATGCAAGGATACGTAGGGATGATAAGCATCGTGACACGAAACAAAAGATACCCAAACATGGCTGCACCCACTGCAGCTACAGGAGATGTTCCATCAACGTCACAACCTCCACAACACCCTACGCAACCTCCCCCACCTAGACCAGTGGCCATGATTCGGACTAAACTTACTCAAATTTTAAGGACCACGTCGGCTAGGCTCTCCATTTATGAGCTCATCCAACAATCATCGCCCCATCGGGAGGCTCTGATGGAGATACTCAAAGCCATTGAGCTACAACCCCACGAAGCCAATTCTTTCAACAATTTCATGGGACATGTGAGACAATGCACAGAACCAGTCATAACCTTCAGGGAAGATGAACTAAAACTGGTGACTGGTGATATGGTGGATCCACCCCTGCACGTCATTGCATGGGTCAACGGGATTCCATTCAAGAGGGTGTTGTTGGACACTGGCTCGTCCAACAACATAATCATGACAATGGCATTAAAACACCTTAAGCTGCCAGCATCCCACATTGTGGCATCCACTTACACTCTTCGAGCATTCAACGACGCGTTATGCTCGACGGTTGGCACAATTGTCCTGCCCATCCAAGTAGGACAAAAGACCATTCCTACGTTGTGTCACATCCTTGAGGGTGAGATGGCCTACAATATCTTGCTAGGCCGGCCTTGGATCAGGGACATGAAGTGTGTCCCTTCGATAGCCCATCAATGCCTCAAATACACATACGAAGGGCAAGTACATGTAGTCCCAGTGGACTTAGAGCCCTTTAAGTTTTGCAATGTGGTGCAGCTGATGCCACAATCGACCCTCCCATCGACACATTTGGACTTTCAATTGAATCCATCCACACAGGGTCCGATTCTGCCTACATCCTCGCTGTTGAGTCCCTCAACTCACCAACCTGGCCCATCTTCATCATCTGTTCCTTCACCAACGATGCCACCTATGGTGGCCACACCGAAGGACAATGGGAAGAAGCCCCTAGAGGAGGTACCACCATTAGTCTCAACCATCTCTACCGAAGAGGTGCCCAGCCGAATGGAAGTCGAGACACCTGGTTCACCCAACATGGAGTGGACTCGGGGAGAACTCCCATTCCCTCCCCCTCAACCATCGATGATTACCATTGAGATGGCCAATACGGGCCTAGGGGAGTACCTAGTGTGGAACGTTGTGGCAACACCCACGCTCGAATCCATGCAAGACATGGGGAGACCTCGCCTCCCCATCGGCACTATCGTCCCTTTAGGCTACCCACCAAATCAGACCAATTTTGTATATGGGGGCCTCGAGAACGGCATTGAACCCTACCTACAAGAGGAAGAGGATGAAGAGCCATTTGTTGAGAATGTTGACTATCTGTCCAACCCGGACTTCGCCTTGAAATACCTAGACCAATGTAATTGGCATGGATATGGATTGGGCAGATACGAACAAGGAATGCGCATTCTTTGTCAACCGAGATACCGGATGCAATATGATAAATCAGGAGTAGGGTTCAACCACCCTTTGCCCCTCGACATCTTGGTAGAAACCATGCAAGGCCTAGGTCTAGGCAATAGGGATGGGTTGGCACAAGATCCATATGCCAATCCCAACACAACATACACATTGGGGGATTATCTCCCATTGTTAACAACAAACCTTGTTGACCTCAACAACCCCTCCCCTTTGATCGAGGAAGGGGAAAGTTCAAGAAGTAACCTCCAAGAGGGATATGAACAAGATCAAGGGGGGTCTTCTGAAGATGAGTCAGATTATGAGGTAGCACCTTGGGACCCTTTTGAGTCTGATAGCAATCACTCGCAGGTGACACCCATTGATGACTATCAGGAGAACTTCATGGCAATGTTCCCCTTTAATGTTCCGATCGGGCAATTGCTACCTCCAGAGAATCCAGCCCTCCCGCAGAGAGCGGAACAACCCAGAAGGGACCAAATCAACTTGCTCAAACAAAATGAGCCTCCCATGCCGGCCATAAGGCCAAGTGATCCACCGGAGGAAGAAGATCCAAATATCTTCTTCAACATCGACTACCTGCGTGCCAGATTTCTGGTTTTCGTAGAGAGTGAGGATAGTGATCAAGAAATGCCTAGTGGGAGGCTATACCAGCCAGAGGGGCACATAGTTGTCGGAGCCAATGAAGGCCTATGGATCTCCGATAGCGACTATGAGGATGAGACTGAGATGGCATATCTCAACCATATGAGGCAACAAGAATACCCCATAGACATCGATGATATGTTTGAACATCTAAATATGGGACCAAGGCATAGGTGGCATTTAAACCAAGTACAGTTAAACCAAGTGCTTCATCCACCACTTCGGGCATACAGGGAGCACCTCCCACCTAGAGACCCTATAGGGCCATCAGTGCCAAGGGCAGACCCTATCCTTCTATCCACACATAGGGCCGATCCTTTTGTGCCAATACCCACAGAGCCAGATCCGGGGTACAAGGATCACCAAGGATGTCTGAATCAACACCCATGTGGCAATGGAGACCAAATTCATTCCATCAACATGATCTCCATTGATTTAACCACCCCCATCCACAATCCAACCGATCCAACATGACCATTGTATCTAGACCTAGATGCCATAGACTGGGATCATGCTGACTCACCACCATCCCCATCAGAGTATTGGCCTTGCGATGAGATGTTTCATTTCACCCCAAGACAGACTCAGGATATCTTCCATGCTGAAGAGGAACCCGACATTCCCAATGTAGATCTAAATTCAGCAAATGATATCCACTTGATCCCAACTCCACACCAGTTGGAGGATGGATCCCACATGTCAGTCGAAGAGACGATTGACGTAGACATCGGTTCTGATCCAATGAATCCATAAATCATCAAGCTAGGGGTAAGTTTATCCCTCGAAGAGCAAGCCGATTACATTACCCTTCTCAAAGAGAAGAAGGAGGTTTTTGCATGGTCCTACAAAGACATGTTGGGGCTAGACCCGTAGCTAGTCACGCATAATCTAACACTTGATCCGACAATCAAGTCAAGAAAAAGCTACGTAAGATGCACCCAACAGTGGCCTTAATGGTCAAAGATGAGCTACAAAAGTTGTTGGATGCACAGTTTGTCATCTATGTAGATTACCCACCATGGTTGTCCAACATGGTACCCATCAAAAATCCTGACGGGAGGATTCGCATATGCATCGATTTTTGAGATTTAAACAAAGTGAGTCCCAAGGATGATTTCCCCTTGCCTAGCATCGACGCATTGGTAGACGCTACAACAGGCCACGAAATGCTTTCCCTCATGGATGGTTTCTCGGGATACAACCAGATTCGTATCAATCCCGATGATCAACTAAAAATGGCGTTCATGATGCCTTGGGGGACATTTTGTTATAAGGTCATGCCCTTTGGCCTTAAAAATGTTGGCGCCACTTACCAACGCGCTATGACATACATCTTCCATGATCACATGCATAAAACTTTGGAAGATTATATGGATGATTTGTTGGCCAAATCTCTTTTGCGCCAAAATCATCTCGATGACTTACGCAAGATCCTTGATCGCCTCATCGAACACAAGGTTAGGCTAAACCCCAAGAAGTGCGTATTTGGCATCACATCTGGAAAACTCTTGGGTTTCATAGTCTCAAAATGAGGCATCGAGGTAGATCCAAATAAAGTCAAGGCAATCCTTGAAATGCTTCCCCCAACCACCATCGGGCAGCTCAGAAGCTTGCAGGGTAAGGTCGCGTCGATCAAGCGCTTCATAGCATAGTTATCTGACAAGTGCCGACCCATGAATAAATTATTACACAAGGGGGTAGCATTTCATTGGGATGACGAGTGCCAGTCAACCTTCGACGACATCAAACAATACTTGGCTTCGCCACCAGTATTGGCACCACCTAGACCAGGAGTGTCATTCTATTTATACATCTCAGCTACTGAGGTGGCACTGGGCGCCATGCTAGCCCAAAAAAATGAATTACATAAAGAACAGGCTAATTATTATCTTAGCCGCACCCTGGTCAGTTATGAACTTAACTATGCATACGTTGAGAAGCTATGCTTGGCGGTGGTATTTGCCACCAAAAAGCTATGCCATTACATGTTGAGCAATACGACGTATGTTGTGTCTAAGGAGAATCCATTGCGGTACATGATGAGTCATACTTATCACAGTAGTCGCACGGCAAAATGGATCATGTTGTTGACGGAGTTTGACATCGAATTCATTGGACAAAAGTCCATCAAAGGTCAAGTCATCGCCGATCAACTAGCAGAGGCTCCTCTCGAAGACGATCAACCTCTGACCATAGAGCTGCCCGATGATGGGGTCTTCCATGTCTCAGAATCGCCAGATTCTGATGAGCCTGAGTCACAGGCCGACATAACCTTATTTTTTGATGGTTCTAAATGTGAGCAAGGGGGTGGCATGAGAATCATGTTTTTCACACCGCAAGGGGCTCCAATGCCTTTATCATTTAAACTTGATTTCTCATGCACCAATAACAATGCTGAATACGAAGCCTTGCTCATAGGTCTTCAGACAACCATCACCATGAACATCAAATGCTTGAATATCTTTGGTGATTCGTTGTTAATTGTCAACCAAGTGAAAGGGGTATTCCAATGCAAATGCCCAGTTCTGTAGGCCTACAAAGCCCTTGTGGATAAATTCCTAGCAAATCTTGAATGGTACGACATCGAGGCACTCCCTCGATCATCGAATCATTTTGCAGACACTATGGCCTCCTTGGGGTCACTAATCCCGTAAGACATTTCTGGTGAGATGACAACCATTCAAGTCAAAATGTTATCGCAATCCATGATGGAGCGTGCAAGCTCTGACATAACGCCAGGAATCCACCTGATCCAGATTGAACCATCTCAGGATAGGTTCTCTCGAATCCATGATAGTCTGAATCACGCCAACTAGGGGTCTTTGTTCTCTCCAACCCCTCTTAATAGCAACACAACACTATTTTTACAAGTTCTTTCCCGCTCAGCTTTTGCTAGGGATGAACTTCAAGAGGGATCGGTCATTCATACCATCGAGGTTTCTGATCAGCAGGATTGGTACACACCCATAAGAGACTATCTCAAGTTAGGTAGCCTCCCACTTGGATTGTCGCACGTCGCAAAAAGATCATTCAAACAGAAAGTGGCAAAACATGTCTTGCTAGGAGACATTTTATACCATCGAAGCTACGAAGGAATCCTCCTTCATTGCTTGGACCAGTAGGAGTCCACTTGGGCGATCACCCAAGCGCACGATGGTACATGCGGTGGCCACTTCAACGGTATGGCCATCGCAAAGTGCATTCTTTGCATGGGCTATTATTGGCCATCTTTAGAGCGAGATTGTTGTGCATATGTGCGGAAGTGCATGAAGTGTCAACACCATGCTAACTTGACACACGTACCTTCTCAAGCCTTGCAACTGATCCAATCGGCTTGGCCATTTTTGTAGTGGGGCTTAGATCTCATCGAAAAGATCTCCCCTGCATCGTCAGGTCATCACACATTTATCATAACGGCCATAGAGTACTTCACTAAGTGGGTGGAAGCAATTTCGCTTACCTCTACGACTGGGCCCTGCATTGTGGAGTTCATTTTACATAACATCATATGTCATTTTGGTATTCCATCCAAGATCATCTCGGATAATGGGACGTCATTTAAGAACAAATATGTGCGTGCTTTGACAACAAAGTACAAAATTCAGCATAGTTTTTTGACACCTTATTATCCGTAGGCAAATGGGCAAGCAGAGGCGTCAAACAAAATGCTAGTTGCCATCCTTAAAAATATGGTCGTAGATAGTCATAAGGATTGGCACATCCAAATACCACTTGCCCTATGGGCTTATCGCACTAGCATTCGGACGCCCACTGGGGCAACTCCATTTTTGCTAGTGTATGGCTCCGAGGAAGTCATGCCTCTCGAGTTGGAAATACCCTCCCTACGCATATCAATGCAAGAGTTCATCGATGATGACACTGCACGGTAGGCCCGGTTAGACCAGCTTACATTACTCGATGAACGATGCGTCAATGCTCTCGAGCATTTACGTATCTATCAAGAGCGACTTAAGAAAGCATACAACATGAAAGTTCACCTGAGGGACTTTCAGGTCGGTGACCTGGTCTTAAAAGAGAACCAACAAAATTCTAACTTGCCGCCCCATTTAAGGGACAAGTTCAAGGCAAATTGGTTAGGTCCTTATGTAATCGATAGTAAAATAGGACCTGGAACATACCGGCTCGCCTCTCTTGAAGGAATCAAGGAACTAGAACCCTTGAACATCAGTCATTTGAGGCCATTCAACATTTAGAGAGCCATGGCCCACTCCAAAAGCCCCAAGGGTTCTCACAATCGCTTGGTCACCCAAAACACCCCAAAGGTATCTATAATCCCTTTGGTCAAACCAAAAGCTCCAAGGGTTCCCACAATCGCTTGGTCACCCAAATGCCCCAAAGGTATCCATAATCCCTTTGGTCAAACCAAAAGCTCCAAGGGTTCCCATAATCGCTTGGTCAACCAAAACGCCCCAAAGGTATCTATAATCCCTTTGGTCAAACCAAAAGCTCCAAGGGTTCCCACAATCGCTTGGTCAACCAAATGCCCCAAAGGTATCTATAATCCCTTTGGTCAAACCAAAAGCTCCAAGGGTTCCCACAATCGCTTGGTCAACCAAAAATGCCCCAAAGGTATCTATAATCCCTTTGGTCAAACCAAAATCTCCAAGGGTTCTCACAACCGCTTGGTCAACCCAAAATGCCCCAAAGGTATCCATAATCCCTTTGGTCAAACCAAAAGCTCCAAGGGTTCCCACAATCACTTGGTCAACCTAAAATGCCCCAAAGGTATCTATAATCCCTTTGGTCAAACCAAAAGCTCCAAGGGTTCTCCAATCGCTTGGTCAACCAAAATTCCCCAAAGGTATCCATAATCCCTTTGGTCAAACCAAAATCTCCAAGGGTTCTCACAATCACTTGGTCAACCAAAATGCCCCAAAGGTATCCATAATCCCTTTGGTCAAACCAAAAGCTCCAAGGGTTCCCACAATCGCTTGGTCAACCAAAATGCCCCAAAGGTATCTATAATCCCTTTGGTCAAACCAAAAGCTCCAAGGGTTCCCACAATCGCTTGGTCAACCAAAATGCCCCAAAGGTATCTATAATCCCTTTGGTCAAACCAAAAGCTCCAAGGGTTCCCACAATCACTTGGTCAACCTAAAATACCCCAAAGGTATCTATAATCCCTTTGGTCAAACCAAAAGCTCCAAGGGTTCTCACAACCACTTGGTCACCCAAAATGCCCCAAAGGTATCCATAATCCCTTTGGTCAAACCAAAAGCTCCAAGGGTTCCCACAATCGCTTGGTCAACCAAAAACACCCCAAAGGTATCTATAATCCCTTTGGTCAAACCAAAAGCTCCAAGGGTTCCCACAATCGCTTGGTCAACCAAAAATGCCCCAAAGGTATCTATAATCCCTTTGGTCAAACCAAAAGCTCCAAGGATTCTCGCCACCGCTTGGTCACCCAAAATGCCCCAAAGGTATCTATAATCCCTTTGGTCAAAACCTCCAAGGATCCGTAAGAATCACTTGGTCCACACCCATTCGGGTTAAACCATCCATAACGAATATTCAAAAACAACAGATAATCAAAAATAACAAAAAAATTGCATCTCACTTTCATGCATAATCTTAAAAATCAAAACACAAAAAAAAAAAGCTGCATTAGGCATCGCATACATACATTGCATATTTGCTGGTCATACATGTCAAACGCACCATAGACTGTAATTACTCGACAATTCCATCATTTTCCACATTCAGTCCATTTTGTAAATGATCCAACAAGAATAACGCCATTCGCATTTTTGCCATATCATAGTCAGTTGTCTTCTAATGTCTTTAGGGTTTTCGTCATTCGAATTGTCTTTAGATTTCTAGTCAAATGTTGTACAAAGTCAGACCGATTTTTACAAGGTAGAGTTTTACTTGGATCACGCCTTGTTACATAGCATCCCAACACAAGCTTAAAACACATAAAAATTCCCAAGTTGTGTGAACGAAAGACGAAACCTACAAAGTGGTCTAGGGTACCTTGAGCAAAAATTTTATCCTGCTCATCCCCCTGTGCGAATGGTTCAAGAATGCTGAGAATTGACAAAAGGACAAGCTCTTCCCCATCCAATTCCCCAAAATAAATAGTGGTTTTCACCACTATCAAAAATCCCAAACACCCTTGATCCCTAAATTCGTAAGGATTCATACTACACGTCCCTAAGAAGGATGGGTAGTCATCCCCAAGGCCTAAAGGATCAATACCATTCCAAAGAAAAATCCCAAAAGTTCACCATCAAAATTCCCAAACACCTTTGATCCCTAAAGTCATAAGGATTCATACACTAGAAGGATGGGTATCATCCCAAGGCTAAAGGATCAATACCATTCCAAAAAAATCCCAAAAGTTCACTATCAAAATTCCCAAACACCTTTGATCCCCAAAGTCGTAAGGATTCATACTACATGCCCCTAGAAGGATGGGTAGTCATCCCCAAGGCCTAAAGGATCAATGCCATTCACAAGCCAAAAATCCCACAAGCTCAACTTTGAAATCAAAATTCAAAATCTAAATCCTCAAAAAGCAACAATAAAAAATAATAGTGGTTATCACCACTACTCAAACCCCTTGCTCAAGAGAAAAAAAAAACTCAAAATAAATAGTGATTTTCATCACTATATGTGAGAGCAAGTATCCCAACAAATTGAACAACCGAAAGACGTCTGAGCTTGAATCCCTGGAATTCTCAACATTTGAAAAACCATTTAGGTGATCCTCATTACGGGTTTGGTGGATAGCCTACCTAGCAATGGTGGTATCCTAAATGCATGACGATATGTCTATCACATTAGCTTTGCGTGTGTGTAGACCAATGTTTGCATGTGGATGAGCTAGCTTATGGTATCCTAGATTGCATCGTAGATTAATCCTACTAAATACAACAAAGGAGTTAGTGGAGCTAATTAGGTGATCCTTAGTACAAGTTTGGTGGACAGCCTACTTGGCACTCGACGGTATCCTTACGAATACCACATAAACGAACTCAATCGCACACACAAGGATGTGAAATAACTTGGTCAAACTCAAGTCTGATTCGTACCTTGTTCGAAAGTCTTGTAAGATAATGTATAGTCTTGACTAGTTAGTTAAAGCATCTGAGTCTCAGAAAAACCTTAACTACATTCTAAAACAATTGTTGTACATTTCATTACTTACATCACCATCAAAAAATACAAAACAATTATTACAAATGCAAAAGTTATTTCATAAAGCAATCACATAGTACAGAAAGCCAATAAATCCTGTACAGTCTATGGTGCCACCGCTTGTATACCAACAAATCATTCCATCCATTCCATATGCATACATCTATATCATATAGTTAAAATCATCCGCAGTCATAATAGCATATGCATACATCAACATAAATAAATGTGCATAAAGAACAATAAACCATGACAAGTATATAATCAAACCAAAAAGAGTCATGTATATATATCAAGTCAAAATGCCCTCAGGCTACAATAAGAAGGTCCTCTGACCTCACAAAAAACCAAAAACTCAAAATCCCCAAAGCCTAGGGAGTCGGCCACCATGATCACATAGGATCGGTGCGACTAGAACTACCCCAGTAGTATGGGTCCTATGGGACCTCTCAGGGCGGCTGCTGCCGACCCTCGCACCCTGCCCACCAACACTACCCTCACCTAGCCACCTGCGATGAGATGATGCAGACTACTCAGTCTCACTACCTCTCGTACGACGCGATGAACCACCTCCATCAAGCACATGCAACTGTCCACCGAGGCGGACAACCTATGTCTCTAACTCTATCCGGTACCGACCCCACTCCATATCTCATTGGCGATACACAGCCAATGCACTATCCCACTGTGCCAACTGAGTCCGCAAGAGATCCCTCTCCTGCGTTACCTCCACCAAAGCATCTCTATGCTCCTCCTCCCATCTCCATAGGAGACCCTCCAATCATGCTATCTCAGCATGAAGCCCAACCTCCACATCCCCTAAGATAGCCTGAGGCATGGGCACCTTCGGGATGGCCTACTACTCTGGCACCCATTGCACAATGCATCCCAAAAAGGGGCATCTGTAGACACCAAAATAGCACCAATATGATTATGTGACTACAAGCACTGACCGAATTGGCATACATACCCCCTAGGGCAGCCTCCAGAGGTTAAACAGTGGTCCTAACCACTCCCAAATTAGTTTTGGAAGGTCAGAGGTCAGTTTTGCACCTTTTAAGCACTTTGCTCCCTATTCGTCCCACCCTAGGACGATTAGAATCCTATTCGTCCCACCCCGGGATGATTAGCAGCAATCGCTCCAGGGTGGGATGATTAGCATGTTTGACTGGCAAAAAGTCAAACCTTGACAAATGGAAGCCCAAATCCACCACCTAACTTCGCCTTCAAGGCATGGGATTGTGAGGGAATGTTTCAAATCAGAGAGGACTCAATCAAGGAGGCCCTAATCAGGGAGGAATCTTCTCTCTCCCAAAAATGCATAATGAGCCAAGTGGCGCCCTCGCATGCGCATGCAAAGGAGACCCTTAGGTCTATAAAAAGGTGAGCCTCCTCACCCCAAAAAAGAACAGAGTTGGAGCATTTGGAGCAACGAAGTGCTACCAAACTATACCCCCATTCCTCTTTGTGCTTCCTACATCCATAATCTCTCTCTTCTGAAAGAGAGGTTATCGGGTGAACACTAGGAACGCAATCTAGATCCAAAAACCCAAGAAATAGGCCACAATCCCACCCCAAACTCATCGACACAACCCCCTAGGAAGTTTTGGACCCATCCCACTTGGATTGGTGTCAAAACTAGGCCCCAAATGATGGGCGTCCCACCCTCGGGCTCCCCCCAAACTGCTGTAGTCCTAATTGCCCCACCCCGGAGTGATTAGAAATATGTGCATGGTTTTGCTACTGTTCTTTTTGCATTCTTTTATATCTAATGTACTTATGTTGTTGTCCAAATTTCATTGCTTTTTGACATGATTTGACCTAGTTTTTGTCATTTTATGCGTCTACTAACCTACAGGGAGCGCCTTTGGATATAAGATAACCTAGGCAAAATCTACCAAATTTAACCTTCTGGGTCATCTCAAAATGTTGATTCTAGTCTAACCACAAGTTTGCAGGATTTTTGGAGGCCTCTGGGCAAGACATTTGCAAGGTCACTTTTTGCAGGTTTTACGACAGTCCCCAACGTCCCACCCCGGAGCGATTAGAAATATGTACATGATTTCCTTACTGTTACTTTTGAAATATGTCCCAGATGATATCCTAATGCCTCTGTTAAAGTTTGAACTCATTCTGACATGATT
This sequence comes from Wollemia nobilis, assembly GCA_028583015.1. Lineage (NCBI taxonomy): Eukaryota > Viridiplantae > Streptophyta > Pinopsida > Araucariales > Araucariaceae > Wollemia > Wollemia nobilis. The sequence continues at coordinate 2,954,576 of JAQPPZ010016827.1, forward strand.
TGACGATCATTTTATCATTTTATGTATTAACTAGCTCGCAGGGCACCCTTGTCACATACAGGAGAATCTGGGCAGGATATGCAAATTCCGAGCATCTGTGTAGTCTTATAATTATATGTAATGCCTAACCCATGAGTTTTAGATGATTTTGATAAGCATATGTGGGACATTGGAGTGCTCACTTTGGAGAGGCTCCCGACGGGCAAACGAGCATAACGGGGCCGTCCAACGCCGCTTCGACGCAAAATTAGGTGATACCAATTCTATAAGTTGTACTTTACATTTTTATATCATTCTGTAATTGATTTATCAATCTTATCACTAATATTCCACAAGCGCCCGTTGGAGGCCTTGGGTATTGCATTTTTTTCTAGATACGCATATGCTATTAACGATTTGTTGTCTTTCTGTGCATAGAATCTCGCTGCCAAGAATACTAGAGGGGTAGCAAGGAATGATGAACACATGGACACAAGCGACGCCAATTTTTAGCCCGCCCACTTTGAATGTGGGTACGCGGAAGACGCTGGAAGCTTACCGTCCGATCTTGGAAGCGTGGCTTCTTTCGGGCATCCATTAATGTAACAAATTGTATCAAATGTTCTGAGCCCTATATGTGGGACGTATTTTAATTAGATTAAAAGCAATATCAATAAATGAGGCCCCGCTTTGTTTTCTCACATCTCGTTTCTACGTCATTTCCTTCATGCATTGCTCATCGCATTCGTAGGACTTAGCATCTATATCCATTTTTGTTTGCTTCATATCGGTACGCCGTTCTTCTGCATGCTTTCAGCAAGACTCTCTTGCTGCCACCCTTTTACTCTCTCCTTCCTTCCCTTCTCTTTCCTCCTCTTCATCTTGTCTCCTTGCCCTAACTCCTCTCTTCCCATCCTATCGTGCCTCCCTTGTGCATGAGTTTCCCACAAGTGAACGTAGAAGGTCGAGCCCACAAGGTTTAAAATATAGCTTGCAACTAACATATTTGACCAGTGTGGAAATAGCACCCCAAATATTTGTGGATGTCTATTGGTGGCTTACATAGAAGGAAGTACATGTGACCATATCAGGTGATGCACATAGTCAAATTGCATAGGCATAACAAAAAATTTAAAAAAATCAAACATAAGGTCTAAAAATAGACCAATCCTAATGAAGATCCTAAACCCTAAATACCTTTACTAACCAACGCATGACACGTGGCTCCACTTTGATCTCATGGTAGGAATCTATAATACCCATCCAGCTTTAGACACATGGCATGGTGTGATTGGAAATCACAACATTGAGCAAGAACCCCTTGTGGGTTTTGGCGGGAAACAACAAAGTTTAAATTTTTCTTCAAGATTTTAGTCCCACATTGGCTCTATGATGGGTGTGAGACTCTTTAAAATCACAAACATGCTTCTTGAAGAGTGACCATATCTCGGTGATCACCCTTGGCTCTGTGTTTGCGCCTAGCCATGTAGGTTGGAGGCGTTCATATAGCAGAGACTCTTGGTGGTTTGTGGACTATGTTTGACCTACATTATTAACCATTGGTAGTTTTTGGACTGTTTGACCTATGAACTAGTTTACCCTAAGTTTATTGCACATAGTTGACTCTAGAGTGCATTGACTGAAACAGACTTTTTTCTTGAATTCAATTTTATTTTGCGCCAAGGTTATTTTTGCTTTCAAAATTTAATTTTTGCCTCCAAAAATCAAATTTTGGCAATTTTAAGGGTCAAATTTTAAATTTTAGTGCTAAATTTTTGTTTTACCACTTCAAATTGAAGGGTAAATCCTTTGTAATTGCACAAATTGATGCAACTTTTTAAAGCACTAAATTTTACCCTTTTTGTAAATTGGAAGGAAAAATTTTGTACTCTAGGCAATTGTGCATTAGGAAACCCTCAAATTTATTCCTAATAGCTGCCTAGAAATTCTTGATCAAGGATAGGGCACTATAATATCTTTTGAAGAGTTGAAGCAGCAACTCAAAATATTTTTTTCTAATCTCCAAACCTTACTATTAGGAATAGTAAGGTCTGGAGACCTTACTATTCCTAATAGTAAGGTCTCCAGACCTTCGACTCGACAGCTAAAAATGATCTTAGTTCTTTAGTAGTTCCCTATCAAAACCTGCACATAAATGGGAAGAATAAGAGATGGCAAAGAAGAAAGACAAGAAGGAAATACAATGACAAGACAAGGGTGCTTTAGTATACCTCTAGCAAAATTGTTATGCAAAAAGCTTGATATTTTTTTTTTTTTTGCAGTCTTTTTTATAGCTTTAGGGAGCCTTGTTCTGTTATAACAGGCCTCATCTGAGCGTTCCACTTGTTATCATTCTCTACCCTTGATTGGATGAGTGTGCTATAATACAAAAATAGTTATCTTTATCTATTTTATAAAAATCAGTAATTGGTGTTCCCTATATTTTAAACCTTCAAAATGGGGTACAGTTGTATGTCACTTAGATTTCAAGTCTGATTTATCCCTAAATCCTTGTCATATTTTGTTGAATTTCTTTCTCCTTTTATGGTGGGCCTAGCAATATCCTAGTTGACTTATTTAGTCTTGTTCTATTTTGAATCTTACCCTTTTTCTATTATATCTCTTGAGGAGGAAGTTATGGTGGGCAGTCTAAATTTTCTTCCTCTGATACCCTTCATTTTATTATGATATTTGTGGAGATCTTCTATTGTCAAATCAATCATCTCCCACACTTCTTTAGAAAATTTCATAGTAAATATTAACATGTTTAGATCCTGCATGATCTTAATCTTTTGCTCTTAGACCTTTTCTTTGTTCTCCAGGGAAAATCTACATATGAGATCTATTGTTTCTATTACAAATTTGATTTTCCTAGTTAGGTCTAACTCATTATTTGTGTCACGATAAAAGTCTTGGATCCTATTTAGTATCATATCTTCTATGTCAGACACTTTTAGGTATTCTTGGAGAGAAAACCCAACTTCATTTATCTCCTCACTTCCTTCTCCCATGTGGCTACCACTTTGGCCAATTTTTGCCATCTAGGCCCATCTCTTAAAAACATAGATATTTTAATGAATTCCTCAACACAAAAAAGGGAGGTACCATCCTCTAATGTTACTTTCCTAGCACTTATATGGTCATAGGACTTTTCAAATTGTTGGAATGTGGGATATATACTGTTCACTCTTTGTGTTACCTTTTATAGAATATGTTGTAGGTTATCTATAGATTCTTTGATCATATAGATGTTGTAGAACATCTCCTTCAAGTTCTCTAACTTGCCTTGTATTTCATTCCTCATTTTTATTTTGTATTTGGCTAGGAAGTCAAAGAAATCAATGTGTTTTATTATAACATGTGGCTCTATTTTTGAGACTGTAATTTGAGAACTTGACAAATGTTGTCTGTGGCTATCCATTTTTCCTCATAATTTTTCATTTTTTGTCTACAATTGACTTGCTTTGGTTGTTAAGGCTCGATGATATTTATAAATACTTTATACTCTAGCCATATGTGATTGAGCATGTGCTTTTGCAACAACCAGAGGATTTTCTTAGTAGTGGACGATTGCCTCTCCTGTTGACTTATCCATATGAAGGGTTATAATTTGATACATTGGTATTGTGGTTTCTACAATTATAAGAGGCTCAACTAAGATTTTAGCTCCCTGACTATATGGCTCTTCTATTGTGTACTAAATATCTTTCAGATCTATTCCTTCTTCTATGGCATGTATTTGCCTATCCTCCTTAGGATTGAAATGTATAGCCTCTTCTTCTACCCATGTTAGGGTAAGGATTTGATGAGTTGCAAAAGTAGGCAGGGCTTCCAATATTATCCTTTTACTTTTTGGAGGACTTCAAGGAGAAGCAAACTTGACTAAAGCTCTCAGAGAAAATTGGATATTCCTCTTGCTTTTTGAATCTTCTCAAGCACCTATGAGAAGATCTTGCACTCCTTGTCTATCACAATGCTAGTGGGGATTGCTTGTGGAATATCTACTGTAGTCCCAAGTCTTCACTTGGGGGTCATTAATGCTTTGGCAAGCTCATGATGAGTGATTTATTTCTTTGTTGAGGGGGCAACAACTATCTCCTTCCCTTTTTTTGTGACTAGGGCAGTGTTGTGGGAGGACTAAATAGATTAGGGGTCTTTTGCCTATGCTTCTATCAGATTAGTGACCTCCATCATCACTTCTATTTGCTTTGGTTCCATTTTGACAATTTCCAAGAGAGGGTCTTGGTATTCTTTTGGGCATGTTACTGGAATCAAGAGAGCAACCAATTTAATTGTTGCCATCATTAGCATGTTTAATTCGACAGAGTAGCTACCAACCATTTATATATGAGTGTGTGCCATATTCTTTGAAACCTACCATAATTGTGTTAGATATTCTCTCTTTCTCAAAGCAACATGCATTGTATCCTCAAACAAGTCCCCTTTATGGATCACTATCCAATTTGACAGCTTGTTAAAAACAATATCATTATAGTAATTATAAGGATCATATGGTCTCCAAGTGATTTTAGCAAAGTCATATGAATCCATTTTCTACAATGATGACAACATACTAGGATATCCCTTATACACATAATGTCTCAATCTACAAGTGATGTTCAACTAGGGAATTTTGGCTTCCTTTTTAGTTGCCCTAGTTTTGGCCTCTTCTACAACCTGTCTAATGATCTATAATGTTGCAATTGACCTAGGGCAAAATCTAGGCAAGGCTTTTGGGGTAATTTTTGACCCGTATACTCTTGTATGTGACATCCTTAGCAAAAAATTAATCTCCCTTATTATTCTCATGCATAAACCTAGCTATCCCTTAGCCAATTCTATGAAGATTTTTGCCACAAAGCTTAATATAAACAATTGAAAGAAACTTACCAAAGAAATTTGTATAACTAGACTCACCCTCTTATATGAATGGGAGTCTTTCTTGAATAATTATTTTGTACACTCATCCCCATTCTTCAATTTCCTTTTCACCCATATGACCCACTATTAAATGTATGAGGAAATAATAGTGTGAAAAATAGGGCATCACCTTTTTTTCTCTAAAATGGAATTTTACAATTGTTGAAGTTCCTTATCTAGGGTGTCACAGATCATACTTTCCCACTTATACATGGTTTATTGATCTTTTCTAGTACATTGTATTATCAAAGACATAACTTTATTTTCTACCCAAAGTAAATCTCATAACTTTATTTTCTACCCAAAGTAAATCTTGATTTCTCATTAATATGTTAATCATATCGACGTAATCTCTTGCCCAGGGATGAAGTGTAGATTTAAGTTAAAAAAAATGAGGGAATACTTCTTCATTGTAATAAAAATTCTTGGTTTATAAAGTAGTACTTATCATATAATAGGCTTGTGAGATAAGTACCTTTTTATCCAGAATCCTTGTGGCTTCCCTGAGCTGGAATATTTTGTTGATTCTCTCTAGAGTGATTATGATTACAGTCTAATTCTCGTTGTCTCTTATGGTTTTTGACTTTGAGTCATATACCAACATTAACCAAGACAATATATTTGAAGAGTAATAAACTTTAGGTCATATGAGCTTTGCCAGGTTACCTCGTCCACCTGTTACTATACAGGTTGGGACCATTTCATGACTGGTATACCCTTTTGAGGAGTCCTTTAAGTTTAGGGTGGCACTAATACTCTTAATCAGTCTGATGGTAGATAAAAACCATAGTTTGTTCTACTATCCATTGTTGTTCAACTGTGTATTGTTGATCTAGCCCTGATATATCAAAGAATTTCTTGGTTTCCCTGTTAGAAGTTGTGCCTCACAATTGTTGGTACAATATTGATTCAATTAAGTCCTCAAGATTTACCATGGTGGTGGGGACCCAAGAAACGACAATGGATGAAGCCATCACACAAATTTAAGTTTCTTAGAATTAGAATGACCTCTATAACAACAAAAATCTTGAGTATTTATGTTATGACTGTAGAAGGTACACTTAGGTAAGAATTTATAGCTTCTACAAGGTGTTTTTTTGTATGCTCTATAATTAAAAATCTAGCTACTACTTTTGTTTTGCTATCACCCATCAGTTGCCACATAACTTCCCATAATGACTTGTATCAATAATACCCTTTTATGATTGCTTTTTATAATTTCATTGATCTGTACACCTTTCTGAACCTGATCTCTTAGTGGTATCCTAGTCATTTTAAATTAAGTGCCCAATAGATCTGAGGAATATATGTACTTGACCTTGCACTTTGGCCTATGTGCCTTCAATTATTATTCATTAGCCTTGTCTGAGTTATCACTACTTGTTTTAAAGCATGTGCTAGTCAACTGACTTCTTAACTTCGTCACTTGATTTGGAGGAATTTTTTAAATTTTTGATTAGCCATGGATGTCAAATTTTAACTTTTATAAAGTCTTAACTTCTTCACTCAAGTTTGCAAATGTTCTTCATGGAATTATTTTTTGGGGTCTATGGTACAATTCATTTGTCTATACCTTAAGGAAAAATCGAGTTATGTCAGTCAAAATAAATTCAAAATTATTAACTTACAATGCTTTACTAGGGCATATGTTCTTCATCATTTTCCTCCAACAAATCACCATTTAGCGCTTGATTTTTTGTGGGAAATCAGAGTCGTCCACCCTCTTATGGCATTGAAATCTAGGTTGTTATTCTCTAGCCAATTGCCTCTCCATGTCAGGGAAGTGGCACTTGAATTTTTATTGCTTGCCCTTCTTTTGGTGGTGCAATCTAGACCATTTATTTCTAGCCAATCGTTTGGAGGTGCCCTAGTCTTGGTGCTTGAATCTTGTGATGCCATGTGGCAAAAATTTTCTTTAAGACTTTATGCAAGCATGACCAAGAGGATTGACTTTTGATAATAAAAATGGGATGCTAATCATGAGGAACTATAGACCTTAGGGAAATGTGATATTTCTTTCATGGGGGTGCACTTTCGAAACTTAGGGATTGGTGATTATTTCTCAAGGTAGACTCAATGTTTTAAAACAGGCAGGATGGGGGGAGTGAGTATTCATATCCGTGACCCTTAAGAATTATGTTATTAGAACTAAGGCATATGACCATGGGAATAACTTATACAATATTATGAGGATAAGTCCTTGTAATAGTGAAAGAGATATTTTTATGAAGAACTAAGGTTTAGGAGGACTCAAAATTAGGATCTGGGAAATTTTATTATTTATGAATTTTAATATGGATACTGTTTCAAATTAGGCCAACACCCTAAAATGTTTAGTGGTACAAGTAGTTTGTCATTTTATTTCATCCAATCACCATTTAGTGCCTAATCTTTTGCTGACCAATTAGGATTGTCTACCCTCTTTTGACGTTGTGTTGTAGACCATCTACTCCTAAGTTAATCATCATCTAGCGCCTAAATTTTGGTGGGTGAATCTAAACCATCTCCCACTGATCTAGAGGGTATTTATGAGTTGTTCATCCTTGGGAAAATAATTATATATAGCCCAATTCCTAGCAACCAATTAGATGTGTTTACCCCTTTTTGGTGATGAATCGAAATTGCCCATTTTATCCCATCAAGACCTTAGGAGAAAATTTTATTTTTTCGTGAAAAGTGGGAGTGAATGCGCATAGACATGAGGGATTCTTAGGCCTTTAGAAAAATATTCAATTTTCATGTGGTTGGTGTTAGACTTATCATCATTGATGGTCTTCTAAGTTGACAGCTTTAAAATTGGAAAAAGAGGGGATTGAGTATATGGACTTTGACCCTCTTAGATATATAATGTTCTCGCGCCATCTTAGGAATGAATTTTCACTCGAGAAAAATACCTTCAAATCTTTGTCATGATACAACTCCTTTGTCTTATTATTCCCAGTGTAACATCTTCTTTTGTCTTTTTCTTCCCTCTAATCACCATTTAGCATCCCTTTTCTATGGCCAATTTTCATTCGACGCCCTTATTTTGGTAGACAATTAGAGTTGCTCATTTTATTTCATCAAAACCTTAGGAGGATTTTTCTAATATTTTATGGAAAGATAAAATGGAGTATATGAACCATGACCCTCATATATATAAAAGTTTGGGAACTAGGGTGCAAGACCATGGCGGGGGAAAAAATTTATTCACTAAGGGAGGTGCAATATGAGTATGGGGATAAACCTTAGGCTTTGGGAATGATTTTGACCATGGAGGATATATTTATTAATCATTAAGGCTTTCAAGAGGCCCTTGGAAAAATAATGCAATAATATACTTTTGAATCCTTATCCTTTTTTTAATTACCGCGATACAATGCCTTTGCCTTGTTCTCCCTTGTGTATTTTCTTTTATTTTTTTCTTTCCACAAATTGCCATTTGGTACCCATGTTCTGGTGGGCCAATCAGGGTCATCTGCTGCTATCACGATGATGTAATATGAGTCGCTCATTCCTCTGACCAACCATTGGAAGGCACCCTGATTTTAGTGGGCGAATAGAAACTATTTATCTCCAATCAATTGACATCCCTTACCCATATTTTGATGGTTGATCACCATTCAATGCCCATTTTGGTGGCCAATCTCTATTCAACACCCATTTTTGGTGGCTGATCATCATTCAACGCCCTTCTTCTAGCAATCAGTTAAAATTGCCCATGTTATTTCAATGAAAACCTTAGGAAATTTTAAATTGCCAAATTTACCCAAACACGACCATGGCCTTAGAAATATTATTTAGTTGGTGGCTTGGGACTATGGCGAAGGCTAGGGAAATGAGACCTTAAACCTTAGTGAAGGGGTTTTATAAATTTTATGTTGTGAGTTTAAAGTGGAAAGAGAGGGGGCTATGCATTTATGATGACTTATGAATGGGAAGTATTATATTTTGAAAGACTTAGGATAATATAAAGTATGAAAGGGAAAAATTATGGATGAATGACATTAGGAAATATTTGGGGACCTTTTTTTTTCTATGGCCTTAGGGACTAAAAAATTTAACATTGAAGGACTAAGACTCGTGACCTTTGCCAAAGAATAAATCTTTGAGAACCCTCTTGAGACTAGACATATTTTGACTGAGACAAATAAATTCAAAGGACTTTTGGATTTGACCATAACAAAGGAATTCTTGGAAGTGTTTTTTACTACTCTTATTGCAAAATTTGGTAGCCATTTTATTTTGACTCAACAAAAACACCTAAACGTAGGAATTATAAGACCTTTCAAAATTTGAAATTAGGGGTTAATCTTAAGTTGTATTTTGAGGATCCAACACACCCTAAGGTCAAAACAGAAGAACCTTTTGGAAGAACCCAAACAATGAGAGAAAGAAATATCACCCAACAGCCCAAGTGTGTATGCTTGGCACTTTTTTTATCCTTACATATATGGAACCTCGTTCATCCTTACCCTCAATGGTGCTAGCAATCACCCAATTCTATGACCCCCAATTGAGAACGGTCCAAAATTACAAAGGGCAAGTATTGTTTTAGCATTCCCTTGACCTTTTCATCAAAGCCTTTTCCATAAGGGCTAAACCCAAAATCCCACCAAAGCCTTTTATCTTCGAGGACCAAAACATACTATGACCTCAGGAGACATAAAATATGAGGTAATTTTTTTCAAGAATTGGTTGAATCAGTAGTTGCATAACCCTCCAGTGGGTAATGAAGTCCCTAAAACCCCAATCAACATTTTAGAGTTCAAATTTCTTGAGATATTCTCGATGCTCACCATTATTTTTGGCTTACCTATTGATAAAATAGTTCATGACTATAGAATTGCCTTAGCGTATGCTATCTCTAACCCATATTAGTATGACAAGTCTCACTTAGACCAGTCCAACAACCTTGTTTCTTGAACTAGGCCAAGTTTTTATATGAAAATATGCATAAGCAGCTTACACAACTACAAATCTTACCATATGGCACATTTTGGTACTCTTCGCGCCTTGCATGACTCTTCTTGTTTATTACTGTTGATAGTATGTCATGGATAGGCATAAATAGAGTAAATGAGAAGGGACATAAGATGGCAATAGTAGATTGGATCACTTTGATTAGGGATTATGAGTCTTATTATCAACTCAATAGAGAATTTTTGGGATCAACATTAAAGCATATTTATGGAAAAATATCTTGATTGTCTCGAACAACAAAGGTGATATTAAAAAGTCCTCGGATGGAAGAGGGGGATTGGTACTTTTTGACAGAAGGAGCAATGGTGAGATTATACATTTTTGTGGGAAAATCCTTTTTGCTACCTTACTACATAAAAGATAGAGTATTTGACATGGATTATTATCGATAGACTGATGCTATAAATATAATATTTGACACTTACAAAAATAAAATATCTATGTATGAATGTCCTTTCACTTTTGAACCAGTCACAATAACATTTCGAGTACAATGAAAATTGATTTATAACAAACGTGAAAGACTAGGGTTATGAACTATGATACATTGAAAGAGAGGATATCACTCTTGAATAAAGGTAAAATGCCAGCATTCAAGAAATTTATCAGAACTAACATAAAGTAGCTACATAATAATTTTGAGCACAATGAGTTCATCTAGGAAATCAACAAAATGCAAGAATTACCTCCTTGGAAAGATTTCTAGGAGCAAAAATGTGATTATGATCTAGAAAGATACATGGATCATAAGTTGACCTAGGATAAGGTAAATACTATGGCTAATAAAATTGGCTGGGATGAAAACAGGATTATGGAATGGTGGATATTTGGTGTGAACAAAACACTTAAAAGTCTAGGTACCCACTGTCAATGGATAAAATACTATCCTAGAAATACGACAAAAACATAACAACATGGAAGTATTAGAAAGAGATAATTAAACCCACCATTGTTGATAGCCAAGGTGTAGAAGTGTAGGAAGAAGAACCTATGACATTAGGAGATGAAGTTGAAGTAGAACAAGTAACCTCCAAATATAATCACATTACAAATAATGCATGAACATAAAAGTAGTGATCGGTAAATAACAATACTATGATGAGTCTAGAAAAACAAGTAACCATAAAAGAAACATTAGGGTCAAACCAACATGCTATAACCTTTGTCCCAATATAATTGCAACAGGAAATATATCAAAAGGGATTCTAGATCATAAGCAAAATAAAATATATTGGAGGAGGTATGGGGAAAATAGCTATTGGTCCACAAGAGCTTATATAGGTACAAAAGTACCCTCAAAACTTAGCTCTCGAGGCACCTTTTCCTAGCTCCCCTAATCCATAAGCAAAAAGGAGGAGGATTTAGAGACACATCAAAGTCTCCACTTAGGCTAGTGTCCAACTTTATCCTAGGGCTAATAGAGCATAAAAATCTTCAAGAGCAAGAATCATTGGCAGGGGACACATAAATGACAAGTTAGCCCACTAACAACAATAAGGAATTCAATGTGAGTATATGGTCATACTTATAGTAGTTTCTAGGGACATATCAATCCAATAACACAACCTCTCCAAATAAGAAAGTAGCAAGCAAAAGAAATGTCAATCCTCTCAGGAAGTTGCATGGAAAAGCTCATAAGAAATGAATGATCCAAGGGGTATCCCTAACAACTGGAGTAGTGACCAAGCCAACGGTAGAGCAATCTCAAGTGACAAAGTCAAGTATGATCTATCTAAACTCAATTACTACTTCTATTTATCTAAACCCTATAGATATTCCCTTTATTTCTCCATCACCATAGAATTCTTTTCAGATACCAATCACTCTTAATAACACTACATTTCAAACTCTCCAACCATATCCACTCCACCAATACAGACCCCTACAAGCACTACCACATTAAGTGTTCATAAAATACCTCCATATTCCTTTCACATCCTACAATTCATCTTCTCAACACTACCATAACCTGACCATCCACCCATAATTACCATCAATAGACTCAAGAAGATGATCCAAAATGCTTAATAATGGTGGAGAAATAAAACACCCATACAAGCAAAAGAGTATGCTCCCCCTAGGCTAATGGTTGTAGTCAGTCAAACCACCTATCAGTAGCTAAGAGTCATGACCATGCCAAGGGTGGATAAACCAAAAGCTAAGATGATGCCTGATGATTATCAAGTGAAGCCACAAATAATAGATAACTCCTATTTACCATTGGAAGACTATTTGCTCAGTGTACGGGCTCTTGTTAGCACTATCTATTTGCAAGGTGACAAGTTAAGAGATAGATGCAAATAACTAGAGGAGAAAGTTAAATACATAGAGAAAATAGCTAAATAGGATTAAAATATCAAAAAGTCCTTGCAAAATGGAAAATAATGATTATGCAACTCCCAAGTTGTCAACAGGTGCAAGAAACATAAGAGATGAAAAAGTACTAATAGAACAACTTCAAGATTTGCGAAAACAACTGGAAAGAGAAAAGGAAAAATCTAGAGCCTTTTTTTTCTCTAGAGAAACATTGAAATAACTGAGGAAGGACAATTGGAATAAAATCCTTCAATATACCCTAGAGGCTTACCTAGTTGTAGGCTACTTGTACTTTAGTGCAAAAGCCACAAAAGCAATAATAAAAGACTTCATTTAGACTCAAATTGAACTAGAAGATAAGATAAAACAAGCTGAAAGACTAATGAGTTTGGTTGGAAGAAGATTCAAACTAGCTACCAAGGCTATACCAAGCAACCAATGGAATGCGACAATGATTATCTCTAATATCATAATAAAAAAATACAAAAGGGTCCAACAAGGATGAGAGATGGTAGATAGGCTACAACTCACAACAAAAATTATAATGGATCCAAAAAGAGAAACCAAAGAACAAGGATTTTTAGGCTTTTGGGATGGAGAATCCAGGATTTGAACTAAAGAAGATCTTCAAGCCTAGATAAAATCGATAGTCAATGATGAAAGGTAAATAAACCAATGGCAAGATCCTATCAATGAAGCCCAAGTGCTTGAATTTTTTAATAGAGTAGCTATGATACAAGCTAAATTTCAAGATATAACCATAAGATATCAATATATTTCCTTTGAGAAAGCCTATCAGTTAAGGAAAATACACGATAAATTCATGGGACTCAATATCCCCACTGTAGATTTGGATGTTGGTCTATCAAGTCCTTCAAAGAGCAGAAAATATCTTAGCTAATGAAGAGAATCAAGTGCATGAAGAGAGAGAAGGAACCCCTATGGCATAAATTCCTCCAGAGGAAGCTACTGGACTAGAAGACTATCAAGGGACACTTGGAATGCAAGAAGTAGCACTAGAGTGATCAACAATCAAAACATGACAAGGTGTCTAAAATAAAATAAGCCACCTAGAAGGTCCAAAAAGGTACAATTCACTTTTTATTCCTCTTCAATATTCATTCCACCAACCATTCCATTACATATTATAAGTCATTTATGTTTTCTTATTTTCCCACATAAATCACCCCCTTATCACATCTCTCATTTACAAAATAACTTTCCATCGTACTAATCCCATTCATATTTAATTTCGCAATCCCTTTGACTTCATACCCAATGGAATTAAGGCCTTATGAGCTCTTAATTTTCATAAGTGGAAATTCCCTAGGATATGCCAAGAATGTAGGTCAAATTCAGGACCTCATTTGCAAAGTAAGAATCTAAGCATTTTTCTTCAAAAATTGGCTAAGTGCTTTGAATATTTGAAAGGTTGTGCAAAATTATGATGAATAAAATCGACCCCCTTCATCAATGACATCAACACGACATTGCAACAACCCAAAAATATGCACAATGAACAAAGTTGGGTATTCTCAGCAGTGACGTTAGCACCACGAACCAAAGCCCGAGATTTTACAAGAGGAGAAGATAAATAAAACTAGGATGAATAAAGTTGGGTCATCTAAGCAAGTGACGTCAATGAAAAGGAAAAGGGCCCAAAGTTATGCAAGTAAAAGCACCTCAAGCCAATTGCACAAAGATAAGATGAATGAATTTGAAAGGAACAAGGGTAGGTCTCTTTTAGTGATGATGTAAGCACCTTTGCACCAAAGCTCAAGATCGTTCAAAAAGGAATAAGGTGCATGAAACTAGTGTGACCCTTGCACAAAGTCTGGATGTAAGAAATTGAAGTGCAGAAAGTTAAGGACCCTTTAACGATGACATCAACATCTCCAAGCTAAGACCTAGGATCACGCAAGGAAAGTTAATGCACAAAATTAGAATGAACAAAGTCGAAGTCCATTTTGTTCTAAGGAGCTCTGCGAGCAAAGTGACGAGCCCGATTTCAAAGTAGGTGTTCATGAAACATCTTTTTCATACCTGCAACCAACATAATGCCTTCCAACTGTTCCAGTTAAAAATATTGAGATGCAAAAATAACTCTAGTGAATCAGTTGTAACAGTCAACCACTTGTAGAAGGTAGTTGCAGATCAAGGGAGTAGATTGCACATAAATTCAAATTAAAAAGCATAATAAGATCTAAAGCAGTCACCTCAGCGTCTTAATCTTCTTTGCCATACTATTTTTATAGCAGTCCTATAACTATTTGTAAATATTTTGCTACAAGCTTCAAAATACAGCTTATAAATAAGTCATGAGATCTCTAGTTGAAGGGTTGACTTTGTAGGCCTTTCTTGGATGCTTGCTTTGTAATATTGCTATCAGTTAATGAAAGTGATATTTGTTTGGCCTCCATTGTTATGTAATTACAAGTATTTATGAATGTTTTTTTATTTAAATCATTTATGTTACACTTTCATGTTTAGTTTATTTTATGACAGCGATTTTTGCTATTTGGATCACTGTTGGATTTTTATTCATTTAAATCTTTGAGATAATTAAAGCACATATTAAGTTGGATAAATTTATGATTGCATCTAACAATGATTGGTCTATTAAGTATCATGTAAATTGACTATGTTAGCTCATTATACAACAACATCCAATGTTGTTACACTATATCTTGTCCATCTTTATTTTATATCTCTAAACCCTTATCTTCTCTTAACCCTCTTTTTACTCTTAAGCTTAAAGATTTGTTTTGAATTTATAAGCATTATAAATAATCAACCTTCTCTAGAAGTTGAATTGAGAGAAATTTCATTTCATCCAATCAAATCGTTGCCTAAAGTCTAGGACGCAATGCTTATCCATAGACTATGCGGATTTTGGTCTAACACTTCTCTAAAAACCTATAGTGAGGCATTTTGAATGTAAACAACATTTTTTTTATTTACTAATACAAAATATTAAATCTTAATGCCCTTTGTCATGATGGGCACGGTGAATGCGTTGTTGAATAAATTCAAAATAAGTGCGGTCGTGGGAGTCGATCCTCTATTTTATGCGTATAAATTTTCATCTTCGGGGATGAGAATGATGTGGAGCTTAAGCAAACACTGGTGAATTCTGGAACCCACCTATAGTTGTTGCAGCCTAGTCTATATTCACTGTGTAACTTTTCATTTTTTTAATTTTAATATATTTTGGAAAGGGTACAAAAACCCTTTGAAGTATAATTGTCAAAGCAGCGAACAATAATCATTGATAAAGTAGAGCTTTAAATAATACAATGATGGCCTATAATAGCCCGGAGGTTACGAAACCATCTGAGGCTGATTTAGGCATTGTTATAACAAATAACAATAAGCCCTAATTAACTATCCTACTAATAATATACTAACAACATTAGTTAGCGGATAATAATAATGTAATAATATATGCTAACATCCCCCCTTATTACATTATTTGGGTAAAAAGATAACTACTAGCTATACTAACATCCCCCTTGATTACATCATTTTGCAATACATAGAGAGTTGCGAAACAATTCAAATTTGACACGTGCAAGTGCCTTAGTGAAAATATCTGCAACTTGAGCATCGGTGGAAATGTACTAAAGCTGAATTCGATGTCATGAAACTTCATCTCGAATGAAGTGACATTGTGTGTCAATGTGTTTGGTTTTCTCATGATGCACTAGATTCTTAACAAGGTTCAAAACACCCTGGTTGTCGCAGAACAAGTGTATTGGAGATTTTGATGGAAGACCCATACTTGTCAAAATGTGATGCAACCATATCACTTCACACACAGCTTCACGTGTGACGTGATACTCTGCCTCTGTAGATGAGATAGCAACCACCTATTGCTTCTTGTTGTACCAAGAGATAGAATCGGATCCAAGATGAAATATATATCCTGAAGTTGACTTACAATCATCATATGACCCGGCATAATCAGAGTCTGTGTATCCTTGCAAGAAGAATTTGTTATTCCTCTTGTATTCTAGGCCATATTCCATTGTGCCACGGACATAGTGAAGAACACGTTTTGTTGCTTTCCAATGATAGTCTTAGGTTCCTGCATGAACCTCGAAATATAGTTGATAGCAAACACGATATTTGACCTAGTGTTTATCAAATATATGAGACTCACAATCAGTTGTCGATAGAGATTACCATATACCTAAGGTGAATCATCATATCGTGATAGCTAAATCCTGGATTCCATCAGTGTTGTCATTGGCTTGCAATCAGTCATACGATATTTTTCTAACAGTGTCTTGGCATATTTTTTCTGAGACACTTTGATGTAGTGCTCCTTCTGGTTCACTTCCAGACCAAGATAGTAATGGAGAAGTCCAAGATCTGTCATCTCAAAATATTTACACAAGTTCTTTTTGATAGTAGAGATCATAGTTTCTGAACTCCCTGTAATGAGAAGATCATCAACATAGAGTACAAGCAACATTGTCTCATAACCTTGTTTCTTGAAATAGAGGTTTGCATCTAACGGACATCTCTTAAATCCATGTTGCAGGAGGTGATTATCCATTTTTATATACCAAGCTTGAGGAGCTTGTTTTAAACCATATAAGGATTTGACCAACTTGCACACTTTTTGCTCTTGGCCTTCCACTTCAAATCCTTCAGGTTGAGTCATGTAGACTTCCTCTTAGAGATCACCATTCAGAAAAGCACTCTTGACATCCATATGGTGAACTTTCCACCCATATTGTGTTGTCATAGCACAAAGAACTCGAATAGTGGTCATCCAAGCAATAGGTGCAAAATTTTCCTCGTAGTCAATGCCTTCTTTTTTAGCATAGCCCTTTGCAACAAGACGTGCCTTATGCTTATCAATTGTCCCATCTACCTTGTACTTGACTTTGTACACCCATTTGCATCCTATGGGTTTCTTTCCGTGTGGCAGATCGACAAGCTTCCAAGTTTTGTTTTTCATTAGAGACTTATACTCAGCATCCATAGTAGCCTTCCATTATGGCTCACTAAGATCATCTTGTACAGAAGCAGGTTCATGTCCATTCATTGAAGACATAAACACCCTATGGTTGATTGATTTTTTTGTCAATCCTGTGGCTGATCATTTTTTTTTGTTTGATGATCATCGAGACCATGTTACTGTTTATTTTGGCAGATTAAAATCTAAAATTCCTCCTTAGATTTCCTCCAGTTGGTGTTTCTTGATCTTGGAGGGCATCAATTTGTTGGTTTGTTCCAGTACGAACAACAGTATATGATCAGTTGCAGGTCAAATCACAAAATTAGATCAATTTTTGGAAGCTGTGAAGCAATTTGCGACTGTGGAGAGTTTTTTTTTTTGCGAATTTTCAAGATTTTTGAAGCACAGGCGATCGGAGACCGCTAGGCTGCGGTAGAGAAGTTGTCGCCCATGTGCCCCCCGAGCTCAAGCCACCGCCCGAGCGAAGCCGTCGCCAAGCGGAGGAGCGATGACCACTTCCAAAATGGGGCTCGAGGAGCCTCCTCATATAGGAGGGCTCCACTGATCCTTTCGGATCAGCCCGCTAGCCCACTTGGTCGTGGGCTGAGCGGTAGGGCTCAGGGAGCCCCGAGGTCGCGGGGTCAAAACCCGCCGACCCTCACCCCCGTAGGTAAATTTTTTTTTAAGTTTTTTGCTAAAAAATTTTCTAAAAAAAAAGTTTTTTTTATTATTTTCTTTATTTTGTTTAATTAAATTCTAATTAATTCTTTTTTTTCATTCTAAAAATTATTTTTTTAATAATTTTCTTTTGAAAAAAGAGTATTCATTTGGTTTTATTAAACTTTATATAAGAAATTCTTTAAAAAGAACTTTAGGAAAATTTTTTTTCAAAAACTTAATGGGGGGCCTATTTCTTTCAAAAATCAAAGGGGGAAAGTGAGTAATTTTTTCAGCATTTGAAAAAGCAAAATTGGCATTATTGTAAAGGTGCATTTTTGGCAGCGCCCGACACCTAGAGGTTTATTTCTATGGGCACTTTTATGTTGTATGTTGCATTTTCCATTTTTTTGCACTACTTCATTAAAAGTTAAAAATCAAATTCACTCCCTAAGTCCCCGGAATAAATAAAACCCATCCGTGCAATTTATTGCACTACAACGTTCGGTATTTGTGATACCTCTGGCCAGCACTTACAGGTAATGTTGTCGTGATTGCGCTACTGTATCCACCGCCTAATATAGCTGCCACAATGACGTCTGAGCTTGTTCTCTATTAATCGTCGAGGAGACATAAGTTTACCATTTTGCTATTTTTTTACTCCATCCACTACCCCAATCGTTCTTGTGTTTAGACATAAACCCTGATGAATGTTCTGATTTTTGAAGTGTTTAGGGGAAGTTACGCCCCATGCATGAGGATTGATGACTTTCTATGGTAGGTGTCATCAACAAGATGATTCCCTTTCAGTATCGCCTAAGTACCACGTATCGTATAATCATTGAAATTACTTACAGTCTCCCTCACGTAAGGGCGGGTAATTTCTTTGATTTTTCAAAATACCTATAGTCTCCCTCACGTAAGGGTGGGTATTTTGTATGGTATAACGGCCTGGCATTAAGGTATATCGAAAGGGGGACCATTTGGTGTTATAAGGAACCCTCATTATGGCTACAAAGTTAATGACTGATTCTCATCAGTTATTGAAAGGTCCTAATTACACACCATGGAAAAACAAGATGAAGGCTATCCTTGTCATGGAAGACCTATGGGATGTTGTTTCTGGAGCAACAACATGACCTTCACTAGCAGCTGGATCAACAGTAGCTACAACTCCAACTGCAGATCAGATTGCATTTGACAAGAAAGACAATAGAGCAAGAGTGCTCATCTTGCTTGTTGTTTCAGATGAAGTTCAACCTCACATAGCTGACAAAGAACATGGTAAAGAGGCATGGGATGCCCTTCAAACCATTTATGAGGGAAAGAATGATTCCACCATTCTTTACCTTCAATCTCAACTTCACAATTTGAGTATGAAGTAGGGTGAGATTGTTGAACTCTTTCTATGCAGAGTGTCTGAGTTGAAAGCAAAATTGAGTTCTTTGGGAGAAACTGTGGATGATAAGCTCCTTACTTTAGTGGTATTGAGAGCTTTACCTGATTCTTACAGGGTGTTGATCACCTCACTTCAGGTGTCACAGAGAAAAGTTACCTTTGTTGAGTTGGTCAATCTGCTTCAAGAAGAGGAGGCACGCCAACTTCAGAGAGATGATTCTTCTAATACAACCCTATACTCCAACAAGAAGGGTTCAAAGAAGAAGGGTAATTTTTAGAAAGGAGGGAATTCTCACAAAGATTCAAAAGGGAAACAACCTCAACAAACAAAAATATATTGCAAGATCTATGACAAAGAGGGTCATGATACAAACAGATGTTGGCACAAGAATAAGCAACCAAAATAGAAAGGCTAGAACAAACCACAAAATAGGAATAAGCAACCCAAAGTGAATGTTGTTGTCGAGGAATCTGACTCGGATTCTGAGAGGGCACACAAGGTGCTTATGACTACCATAATTTCCAAGTAGAAGGATCCTATATGGTATGTCGATTCTGGCGCTAGTAAGCACATGACTGGCGACAAATCATGGTTTGAGTCCTTTGAGGCCAAAGAGGGAAAACCTATCACTATTGTTGATGATAAAACCTACAAGGTTCAGGGAGAAGGTACAGTTTCAATCACTCTTCCTGATGGCAAGTGTCAGATTGAAAAAGTTCTCTATGTTCCAGGATTGGCGAACAATTTGTTGTCAGTCACACAAATTCTGGACAAGGATATGGTTGTAAAATTTAGTGTTGAGGGAGGCAAGAAGTGTTGTTCTATTACCAGGAGGGGTAAGAACATTGCAACCGCTTCATATAAGCATGGCTTATTTGCCTTAGATGCTATCTCTACTCCACATGTAGCCATGACAATCTCTACAAAGGAGGCAACTTCCCTATGGCACAAGAGATATGGGCATCTTAGTTATGGTTACTTACTTGAGCTAAGTAAGTATGAGATGGTAAAGGGTCTTCCTTCCCTTTCTACCACATTGCCAGTGTGCTCTGACTGCTTGGCAGGAAAGTAGCATAGAGTACCTTTTGAGAAGAGCTCTACAAGAGCAAAGAAACCTCTAGAGTTGATTCACACCGATCTGTGCGGTCCTTTCACACCCATCAGTTGTGGGGGGAAGAGGTATTTTTAGTTGTTTGTAGATGATTACTCATGAAATATGTGGGTGTTCTTCCTTAATCTAAAATCTGAAGCATTTGGTTTCTTCCAAAAATTCAAGAAATCTGTTGAGAAGGAGTTAGGGACTTCTATAAAGACCCTCCACTCAGATCGAGGGGGGAGTTTACCTCTAAATAATTTTCTGCATTCTTGATTGCACATGGGATCACGAGACAGTTAACTACTACTTATACTCCTCAACAAAATGGAGTTGCTGAAAGGAGGAACCGTTCCATCATGGAAATGGTTCGTTGCATGCTCACAGGAGCTAGTCTTGAGCAACAATATTGGGTAGAAGCTGTCACCACAATAGTATATCTATTGAATAGGGCACCCACAAAGGCCCTACAAGGAATGACTCCACAGGAAGCTTGGAGTGGTCGAAAACCCTCCATATCTCATCTACGCATTTTTGGATGTAATGCTTTCATGCACATACCAAAAGAGAAAAGGAAGAAGCTAGATGAGAAGACATTGAAGTGTATTCTTCTTGGCTATGATGAGCACTCTAAGGGTTATCGATTGATTGATCCTTTGACCAAGAAGATTCATGTCAGTAGAGATGTTGTTTTTGATGAGGCTTTCACATCACAAAGCACATCTAATGTATACCTAGATCTTGTGGAATCCAAAGTTGAGAAGTCCCCTTCGTCACCAAAGACTGGAGGTCCTTCTACTTCTGCATCTTCTTCATCACCACAGAAGAAGAATCCAAAATGGTATACAAGTACAATCAGAGACTCCAAGTTATCCACTCCACCATATTTGACTTTGGATAGACCTCGTACTCGCAGCATGTCTCGACAGGAGAAAGCAACAACAGAGACTACTGAGGTTGATGATCTTTGTCAATATTTTGAGGAACTTTCTGTAGATCCAGAGAGAGAAACAGAGGATATGGATATAGATGATGACAGGGTGTTTATGTCTTCAATGAATGAACATGAACCTGCTTCTGTACAAGATGCTCTTAGTGAGCCACAATGGAAGGCTGCTATGGATGCTGAGTATAAGTCTCTGATGAAAAATAAAACTTGGAAGCTTGTCGATCTGCCACACGAAAAGAAGCCCATTGGTTGCAAATGGGTGTACAAAGTCAAGTACAAGGCAGATGGGACAATTGATAAGCATAAGGCCCATCTTGTTGCAAAGGGCTATGCTCAAAAAGAAGGCATTGACTACGAGGAAACTTTTGCACCTACTGCTCGGATGACCACTATTCGAGTTCTTTGTGCTATGGCAGCACAGTATGGGTGGAAAGTTCACCAGATGGATGTCAAGAGTGCTTTTCTGAATGGTGATCTCCAAGAGGAAGTCTACATGACTCAACCTGAAGGATTTGAAGTGGAAGGCCAAGAGCATAAAGTGTGCAAGTTGGTCAAATCCTTATATGGTTTAAAACAAGCTCCTCGAGCTTGGTATATAAAAATGGATAATCACCTCCTGCAACATGGATTTAAGAGATGTCCGTCAGATGCAAACCTCTATTTCAAGAAACAAGGTTCTGAGATAGTGTTGCTTGTACTCTATGTTGATGATCTGCTCATTACAGGGAGTTCATAAACTATGATCTCTACTGTCAAAAAGGACTTGTGTAAATATTTTGAGATGATAGATCTCGGACTTCTCCATTACTGTCTTGGTCTGGAAGTGAACCAGAAGGAGCACTACATCAAAGTGTCTCAAAAAAAATATGCCAAGACACTGTTAGAAAAATATCGCATGACTGATTGCAAGCCAATGGCAACACCGATGGAATTCGGGCTTCAGTTATCGTGATATGATGATTCACCTCAGGTAGATGGTACTCTCTATCGACAACTGATTGGGAGTCTCATATATCTGACAAACACTAGGCCAGATATCGTGTTTGTTGTCAACTATCTTTCGAGGTTCATGCAGGAACCTAAGACTACTCACTGGAAAGCAACAAAATGTGTTCTTCACTATGTCCGTGGCACAATGGAATATGGCCTAGAATACAAGAGGAATAACAAATTCTTCTTGCAAGGATACATGGACTCTGACTATGTTGGGTCATATGATGATCGTAAGTCAACTTCAGGATATATATTTCATCTTGGATCCGGTCCTGTCTCTTGGCACAACAAGAAGCAACAGGTGGTTGCTATCTCATCTACAGAGGTAGAGTATCGCGCCGCACGTGAAGTTGTGTGCGAAGTGATATGGTTGCATCGCATTCTGACAAGTATGGGTCTTCCATCAAAATCTCCAATACACTTGTTCTACGACAACCAGGGTGTTTTGAACCTTGTTAAGAATCCAATGCATCATGAGAAAACCAAGCACATTGACACACAATGTCACTTCATTCGAGACGAAGTTCCAAGGCACCGAATTCAGCTTTAGTACATTCCCACCGATGCTCAAGTTGCAGATATTTTCACTAAGGCACTTGCACGTGTCAAATTTGAATTGTTTCGCAACTCTCTATGTATTGCAAAATGATGTAATCAGGGGGGATGTTAGTATAGCTAGTAGTTATCTTTTTACCCAAATAATGTAATAAGGGGGGATGTTAGCATATATATTATTACATTATTATTATCCGCTAACTAATGTTGTTAGTATATTGTTAGTAGGATAGTTAATTAGGGCTTATTGTTATTTGTTATAACAATGCCTAAATCAGCCTCGGATGGTTCCGTAACCTTCGGGCTATTATAGGCCATCATTGTATTATTACATTATTATTACCCGCTAATAATATATGCTAACAATAATGCTACTGTTTTTGTGGGTTTCAGTTGCTACTAGCTACTCAAGAAATATGTCACATCCTCATTTGCATATATTTTATTTGAAAGAATATGATTTTGTGTCTATTTTTATGTATTGCAAGCGCAAGTTTCTGAGCCGAAAGTGGATGAGAATACCCACCCCCTGACTAGATTGACAGTTGGAAACGTCAGGTAAGGTGGGATATGATATTGTGCTTCTAGCACCTTGGTCCGTGGGTACACGGAAGCCCACTTTATAATTTACATTTTGCACTGAATTTTGCATGTCATCGTATTCTTGAATATATGTCTGATTGTTTGTTGTTATTGTTTTGCTTAATTTATGTCGTTTATGATTGTTTTAAATATCAATTTTTAATATATATATATATATATATTAAAAATAATAATAATAAACTATATATATAATAAAAATATGAAGTGCATATGTAATTATAAATTTATTATTTAGATTTAAAAATATATATATATATTAATAAAAGAATTATTTTCTTTAATTTAAAAAAATAAATAAATTAGAAATTATAATCTATAAAGGGACTCAACCCCTTTTCAAGATTTGCCTAAGATATATAAAGAAACCCACTACTTATATGGTGTGACAAAATCTCATATAAGACTATTACCTAAGCTATAATAAAGACCTCAATGCCGGTTAGCAATTCGAACCATGTGAAGAAGACTTAAACATAAAGCAAGATAAAAACAACGAGGGCAAAGCATGAGGAAAAATTATATTAAAATGATTAAAATAATAACAAAAATATATATAAAAAATAATAAAATTTATCAACAACCACTTGGATGGGTGGGGCCTTTCCATCCAGAGACGCCTATGAGGGCATATCTGGGATACTAGTTTTGAGGTGTCAACCTACTAGCTCCTAAGCCTTTCTATTAATAATTGGTAAGAAAGACGGATTGGGGAGGAAAAAATGTTTTAGCTGGCGTAGGCGAGAAAGAGCAAAAGGCGTTTCTATTCACTAAACAACAGTGACGACTCTGGATAACAGGTCAGGTAGTAGTATAACGTCTTGTTGTTGCTGTGAGAGCCAATTGGGTGACACTATTTGAATGTCTTGATATTGGAAATTTAACTATGAGCTAGGAAATTTTAATTTATGTTTAATAATTTTCCTTTCTGGTTTAAAATAATAATGATTGTTGTTCGTATATAATTTGCATTGGAAATTTTACATTCGTTTGAGTATTGCTATTTTTTTTTAAATAATTCCTTTAAAATACTGTCTACAAGCTTTGCACAAGTGTTAAGTAAGAGATTAAGTTTTGTTTTTTTTTTAAAGAAATATTAAAACCTTTACCTGCGCGAAATATTGTTTAGTGTTTGTATTGCATGCGTCTGAGTGGAAGGTTTTAGAAATTATTTCTTCTTTCCTTCATATGACAGATTATAATATGATCCGGGTTAAGCATACACTGTAATCCAAAGAAATCCTTAAAATTCTGAAAACCTTGCATTAGAGAATCGTGCTTTCTGTACTGCATGTATTTTCATTTACAAGACTGTTGTGCATGACTGTGTGTCATATAGAGCATACATGGACCATGTTGATCCATTCACAAGATTTCCATACTTGGCCAAAGTCCGCGTGGATGGGCATTCAATGGCGATAGAGCTTGAAACCGTGGCAAGAGCAATCTACCTTGTCCAGCACTGTCTGAAGGGAAAAATTAAAAGATTTGGCTATTGTTTGGTCCAGATAAAACATTTGTCATATGGAAAAACACCATTTGTTAACTTTGATTTAAATTTCTTAGTCTTCAAACAAATTTTTCTGGTTTAATGAAGATGCTAAAAATTGTTAAGTGCTCTGTCTGGTTATGTTTGAGTAGTTCTTATATCTGAGTATAACTTATTTGTCTCTTTTTCCTTGATTATGAGAATGTTAAACTGTGTTGAGACATTCTTTATTTCTTATAGGCAAATGTGTAAATATCGACAGATCTATAGTGGCTGCCGTCTTATTTGTTTAGGTATGAAAATTAATATTTATTGTGAGTGAGATTGAATGTTGTAGATTCACCGGTAAATAGAAGAGACAACTAGGAGGATATAGTGAATACAATATTATGATTAATGTTCCTCGAATACATTTTTATGAACATTGTATTTGGAATTGTAAACCTTTTAAAAATATAGAGCCTTGATACATTCAAAGAAGGCAAAGTAGTATGCGTTGAGGGTGGAGAAATATTCCACTTTTATACAAGAGACAATTGGTTAAAAAAAAACTTGAGTAGAACAAACTCCGAGAACCCTTTTCATTTTAAATAAAGAAAGTGCACTATTCTTAACATAGATGATTTAAGTTTATTTTTGTAGGTTCGATTAAATTTTTGTATGGAGCTTGATTTATATAGTCTTTTTAATATTTTTAAAAAAGGGAGAAATTTCTTTGGATAGTAGTAATTGGTTAGATGTTATATAAGGATAGTTAGTGGTAAATAGATAATTCAAGAAATTTATATGAATTGTTATTTTAAGAAAGTTATATGATTTTATTTCATATGTGATGTTTATGGAATATATGCTTTATCTTATTTATGCATCGTTAGAATCTTTGGCATAAATAAATGTCTTTATATTATATGATTGAGAGATAAACAGTTTACCTTCATATTAGTATTAAATTATAAATGTTTATCTTTACTCATAAAATTCTTAAAAATTTAATGAATATTTAAATGTATTTTAAAATGAGAGATTCTTTGCACCTAAGAAATGAAGTCTATCGTGAAAGGACTAAATCCACCCATCCACATTAGCCGCGATACCGACTAATGAGATACTGTGTTGTCCGTTATCCAACTACTAAGGATAGAGGTCCTAGTTGTTGAAGGTAAAGAGCGACGGTATGGGACGTCGTTCCAGGAAGGCAGTCAGTTAGTAAGTATGGGTGTTCAATAGTCCTCTCAGGTTGGGGAGTAGCCAATAAAAAATGTGGGTAGATAGCTAACCATGTTGTTGGAAGATCCACCAAAATATGGTATGAGCAGCATTCCGTTAACCAGAGAAGGATCTTGAACACCTAGTCCACAGGTCATGCGATTGCAGACTCTAGTCAAACCTTAGCATAGGGCCAATGGCTAGCACTGGCATAACAACGTTGGTTCCAAAGCAAATCAGGTCAGAGGACCAATATAATAAAGAATTGAGAATTCTTGTGCTTTGGACAGGGGATTATAGCGTCCACCCATTCAAGTGATATGGGCCCTGAATGGACAACCCCACGCTAGATCCCCAAATGAACCCAAGCAAGGGATTGAGATCCTAAGAGGTGAATACTTGCGGGAAGTTGGCCAGTCCCGAGCACATTAAGGCACCAGTTGCAGTAGTGACTAGTCTTGATGTGCGATACAGATAAACCTAAAACTAGCAAAGAAGTTGGGTGGAGTAGCTATATTGAGGTTTCAAGTAAAAAATTTTGATAAGTGAATTTTTGGGTTTTGACAGTTGGTATCAAAGCCTAGGTTTGTGAAACCCTGGCTAACACAGTTTTTCTAACAAAAATTTTAATGCCATATATGGCAGGTACCTCGTGGAGTACTAGTATTAATCTACAAGAGGATATTGTGGAGATTCCAAGGAAGGGACTAAGACGACTCGTGAAGGATTCTGAAAGGGTGCAAACTATTGAAATACCACAACGGGTGGTAAGAAAATAAAAGGAACCTGTAGCTATGAGAGCTACCCAGAATGATGAAACTATGGCTCATATGATTCAGCTCATGCAAGATCATCTGAATCAGAAGCACGAGCAGATGTAGATCCAAAGAGCTCAGCTGAGTGAGCATATGGATCAGCAACGGGCACAGATGGCCCAGTAGCAGGAACTGATCACCCAATAGTAAAAAGTTATTGAAAACTTAACCCAAAAGAAGGCAACTGGAAATATAAGTGAATTTTCGAAAGGCTCCTCGAGGAGAAAGGTGGGTGAGGATTGTAAAAGGAGATAAAGAAGTTGGATATCTCTAAATTTTATGGAAGTGGAGATGGTGAAACCGCTATTAATTGGATGAGTGAAGTCGAAGGGTATTTTGCAATTCAACCCCTTTGCTTTGAATTGAAAACTACTTGGGCGGTAGCACATTTAGAGGGTGTTGCGAGGGATTGGTGGACTACATACAAGAAAGTTACTCATAAAGAAGCATCAGATATACCCTGGGAGGAGTTTGTAAGGGAATTCAAAAACTGCTTCCTTACTGAACAGTTTTATATTGAGAAACATGGAGAATTCACCAATCTACGACAAGGAAATATGACGATAATTGAGTATTACCAGAGATTTGTGCAGCTTCTTAAGTATGCCCCAGAATTTGATGGACAAGAGAAGTTTACGGCACATAATTTTGTTATGGGATTGCATCCGAAGTATAGTCAACCGGTGGGTAGAAAAGTACCCCAAACACTGTCAGTTGCATATGATGTTGCTCGATATGAGGAGTCAAGCCAAAAAGAGGTAAGGGCTTTTTACCAGCAGGAAAGAGATAACTCAAAGAAAAGAAGGTATCCTGAACAGAACCTAGGCATGGATCAAAATAGGAAATACAGAGATAGGGGTCGCTTTCGAAATGATAACAAGAACAAGAATAGGATTCAGGGATACAAAGGGCAGTCAGACCAAAGGAATATTCAAGAAAAGAAAAATATCAGCAAAGAACAAGGCAAAAATGACAATCAAAATAAGGATGGTGGTAAACAAAAGAATGAAGGACCAAACACATGCTATGTGTGCGGGGCACCAGATCATTTCGCCAGGCAATGCCCAAATAGAGCAGATCATAGAAATCCTACTAAGGAAGCATCGCACAAAATTTTTGCTGCCACAGATGTCGGACCTGCAGCTCATTGAGGTTCGACCAGTGAAAGTCTTGGGCTTTAGACCTAAACAACTAAGGAAGAGATCTGTGGAGCAATGTAGGGTCCAATGGGACCAGTATTCTGAGAAAAATACCACCTGGAAGGATGTTATTTTCATGAAAAACCAATTTTCATACTTGTTTTAAAAGTGATGTCAAAAGACAATTTGTTATACTATGGTCATAATGTATATTTTTCTTTTGTATAATGATATTATGGGACTTGATGTGTACATTAGATATGATTACTAAATGTATTTATTGCATATATAATATTTTTATTAAAACTAACATAGGGACTGTCTTAATTCTAAGAGGGGGAGTATGTCACATCCCCGTTGTTTGCATATATTTTATTTGAAAGAATATGATTTTGCGTCTAGTTTTTTGTATTGCAGGCACAGGTTTTCGAGACGGAAGCCAAAGAGAAAACCCACCCCCTGACTAGGTTGACAGTTGGAAATGTCAGGTAAGGTGGGATATGATGTTGTGCTTCCAACACCTTGGTCCGTGGGTACACGAAAGCCCACTGTAGAATTTACTTTTTGCACTGCATTCTACCTATCATCGTATTTTTAAATATATGCCTGATTGCTGGTTGTTATTGTTTTGCTTAATTTATGTCGCCTATCACTGTTTTAAATATCAATTTAAAAATATATATATATAAAAGAAATAATATTGTTGGTTGCAGATTTCAGTGCAAGCAGAAAAAGTGAATATAGAGCTTCATCACTTACGGGACCTTATTGATCATTGGGGTAATGCTCCTTGTGTAGTGAATCATGTTCCTCCAGCTCCTACACAACAATGATGCATAGTCTATTAATTGTTTTTTTTATGCAGTTCTCTGTTTGGTTTTCTTGTGAACTTCTGTAAGTTATTTTGGTAGCTTTGCTAGTTGTTTAGCACATAGTTAGTGTGTTGGTTGTGTGCTTGGGGTGTGCTAATTCCACCCACCCTTTTTTGTATGATTAAGCCATTTTAATATAATGGATTTTTCATCCAAAAATAAAAATATGAATTCCATATGAAATTATAACTTTATTATTCAGATTTAAAAATATATATATATATATATATATAAAAGAATTATTTTCTTTAATTTAAAAAATAAATAAATTAGAACTTATAATCTATAAAGGGACTCAACCCCTTTACAAGATTTGCCTAAGCTATATAAAGGAACCCACTACTTATATGGTGCGGCAAAATCTCATATAAGACTATTTCCTAAGCTATAATAAAGACCTCAATATCGGTTAGCAATTCGAACCATGTGAAGAAGACTTAAACATAAAGCAGGATAAAAACAACGATGGCGAAGCATGAGGAAAAATTATATTAAAATGATTAAAAAAATAACAAAAATATATATAATAAAGAATAAAATTTATCAACAACCACTTGGATGGGTGGGGCCTTTCCATCCGGAGACGCCTAGGAAGGCATATCTGGCATACTAGTTTTGAGGTGTCAACCCACTAGCTCCTAAGTCTTTCTATTAATAATTGGTAAGAAATACGGATTGGGGAGGAAGGAATGTTTTAGCTAGCGTAGGCGAGAAAGAGCAGAAGGTGTTTCCATTCGCTAAACAACTGTGACGACTCTGGATAACAGGTCAGGTAGTAGTATAACGTCTTGTTGTTGCTGTGAGAGCCAATTGGGTGACACTATTTGAATGTCTTGATATTGGAATTTTAACTATGAGCTAGGGAATTTTAATTTATGTTTAATAATTTTCCTTTCTGGTTTAAAATAATAGTGATTGTTGTTCGTATATCATTTGCTTTGGAATTTTTACATTCGTCTGAGTATTTGCTATTTTTTTTAAATAATTCCCTTAAAATACTGCGCTTGAGAGTTACATGAGTCATCCGGGGAAAAATGTAGTGAAACCAAGCTTTGCACGAGTGTTAAGTAAGAGATTAAGTTTTGTTTTGTTTTTTTAAAGAAATATTAAAACCTTTACCTGCGCAAAATATTGTTTAGTGTTTTTATTGCATGCGTCTGAGTGGAAGGTTTTTAGAAATTATTTCTTCTTTCCTTCATATGAAAGATTATAATATGATCCGGGTTAAGCATAATATGATCCGGGTTAAGCATATACTGTAAATCCAAAGAAATCCTTAAACTTCTGAAATCCTTGCATTAGAGAATCTTGCTTTTCGTACTGCCTGTGTTTTCGTTTACAATACTATTGTGCATGACTGCGTGTCATTTAGAGCATACATGGACCATGTTGATCCATTCACACGATTTCCATAGTTGGCTAAAGTCCGCGTGGATGGGCATTCAATGGCAATAGAGCTTGAAACCGTGGCGACGAGAGCAATCTACCTTGTCCAGCGATGTCTGAAGGGAAAAATTAAAATATTTGGCTATTGTTTGGTCCAGATAAAATATTTGTCATATCTCACAACTTTATTTCTTCCTTCCTTAAAATCATATTTTGGAGATGTTGTTTATACTTGGGATGGCATGAACTCTATTGTTGTTGATTACTTTTCCAATCTTTTTGTTGCTACTCCCCTTGATTCAGCTTCACAATATAATGTTCTTCAAGCAATCCTTTCTCTTATTACTTCTGAGAAGAACTCTATTTTGACTACTCCTGTTACTATTAATGAGCTTCAACAAGTAGTTTTTAAAATGCAAAAAGGGAAAACACCAGGTCTTGATGGTTTTCCTATTGAGTTCTACCAAGAGTTATGGGATATCCTTCATGTTGATTTATTAGAGGTGGTGGAAGAAGCCGGGAAAGCCAAAGAAATTTTGAAGGTTATCAATAAAACTTATATTATTCTTGTTCCAAAAGCTCAAGAGGTTGATCATATCTCAGCTTTTAGACCTATTGCTTTATGTAATGTTCTTCTCAAAATCATTACTAAAATCATGGCAAAAAGGTTGAAGCCTCTTTTGCATAAGATTATTTCCCCGAGCAAGGGGGTTATGTGGAAGGACATCAAATAGTAGATGAGATAGTTCTTGCTCAGGAAGCCATCCATTCCATGGATATGCAAATTCTCCTTCCATGTTCATTCGGTTAGACTTATCCAAAGCTTATTACAGAGTGGATTGGCACTTCCTTATCAAAGTTTTGAGGCATTTTTGTTTCTCTAAGGATTGGATGGATTGGATTATGGGATGTATCTCTTTAGTTTCCTACTTAGTTCTTATCAATGGTAGGCCTTCTCAGTCTTTCCCAACTTCCAGAGGTATTAGGAAAGGTGACCCGCTATCCCCTTATTTATTCATCATTCTTGTTGAATGCTTGGGTAGGACTATAACCAAAAAGAGGGAAAACAAAACCCTTGAGGGAGTTACCATTGCTCATGGAGCTAGACCTATCTCTCATCTTCAATTTATGGATGACTCTACTCTTTTAGGTAAAGCTATAGTTAAGGAAGCTTCTAATATTAAGCAAATCATTAGTTGTTTTTCTAAGGCTACTAGGCAGTTGATCAATGAAGACAAATCTAAAGTTATTTTCTTTCACTGCTCTACTATACAGGAATCCATGGTCTTGGATAAACTAAGATATAAGAAGACCTCTCTTCCAATCACTTATTTAGGTATTCCCATAAATATTCAAAGGCAGAAAAATAAAGATTGGAATTGGTTGTTGGACAAAGTCAAGAAGAAAATTGGAAAGTGGACCAACAAGTGGCTTTCTTATGGGGGTAGAATCACCTTGGTAAAATCAGTCCTTCAAGCTATTCCTATTTATGTTTCTTCCATTTTGAATATCCCAAAGGTTGTTCTTCGAGAATTGGATCAAATCGGTCATCGTTTCCTTTGGAGTGGTACTAAGGAGAAAATAAAATGGGCCTTGGTGAAATGGGATACTTTATGTCTTCCTAAGAGTGAAGGGGGGTTAGGATTACGGTCTTCAATTAATAACAACAAAGCTTTAGCTACTAAATTATATTGGAGGATGTTGCATAACCCCAATGCTCTTTGGGCTAATAATCTTCGTGCTAAATATGCTGAGAACAAAAGTCCTAAAGACCTTGTTCGCTATCAACTTCCTACCAAAGGTTCTCCCATTTTAGCAGTTCTTAAGACTGGTGAGGATTTGATAAAGAAAAAATTATTTTAGATCATTCATAATGGTCAACATGCAAATTTTTGGACAGATTCTTGGGATGGTCACAAGCCTTTGATAACTCAGTTTCCCGATTGGAGGCCTTGGATGGAGGAGCTTCACCGAGCTAATTGGATAAAGGTGGCTAATTACTATCGGTACCATATTGGTAATTCAAAGGTTGGTAGATATTGGATACCTATTGAGGACTGGCCTATTCAAATCCCGAGAAAGGCAAAGACAAGATATCCAAGGCATCCTTCATATGAGATCCCTCTCTTGGTCCCATGAAAAAGATTGTTTTGGATGGAACAACACTACTAAGGGTGAGTATTCGGTTGCTCAAGGTTATTTGACCTTATGCCATAATAATCCCAACCATTCTTCGACATATTTTCTCGATTGTGGGCTCAAAAGCTCCGGCCTAAGGTGAGGTTCTTTAATTGGATTTTATTGCATCGTAGGGTGCTACTTGGTGAGCAAATTATGAAGCGTGGTTTTCATGGCCCTTTTAGATGTGAAATGTGTGAAGAGAATGTAGAAAATATCAACCATATTTTTATTGAGTGTACTTTAGCCTCCGAGTTGTGGAGGAGAATGGCCACTTTACTTGGCTTACAATGGTCCAATTTTTTTACTTTTGAACGACTTTGGAGGGATTGGCCTAATCAAGAGGGTGTTGATCATTTTATTAGGCAGTTAGTTTGGATGGGTTCTACCATTCTTCTTTGGAATATTTGGAATGAAAGGAACAACCGAATTTTTAATCAAGATAGGAAGGATATTCACTATATTTGGCAAAAGACCATAGCCAACTTAGTTGAATCGGTCCATCATCTCCTTAATCACCCCCAAAACTCCCACCAAATATGGGATCAAGTGATGCAAAGATTGAAGATTAAACCTTCTAAGGGCAACCAACTTAAAGGGAATGTGAGTATTAGTAAGATGGATAGGAATAGAAATTGGCAACCTCCTCCTAAGGATTTTGGAAAAGTCAATACTGGTGGAGCCTCTAGAGGGAACCTTGGAAAAGCCAATGTGGGAGGAATTGGTAGACTTTCAGATGGCTCCCTGGTTTTTACTTTTCTTGAGAATTTGGGTATTCTTTCCAATAACCTTGTTGAGGGGTATGGTATCCTTAGAGGCCTTTAGGAGGCTACTAAGGTTGGATGGGAAAAGGTGTTAGTTGAGTCTGACTCTCAACTTATGATTAATCTCTTGAAGAATCCTTCTAAGAATCATAAGGTGGATTGGAGAATAAAAAGAATTATTGAGAAGATTCAGTTAATCCAGATGGGATTTTTGAAAGTTGATTACAATCATGTGGTCCGAGATCAAAACAAGAGTGTTGATGCTTTAGCTAATTGGGCTTTGGACAAAGGTGATCTTACTTGTTATGGCCACCCTCCTATATGGTGGGCTTCTCAAATTAGGGAAGCTCTTCTTTCTATCATTTCTTTGGATGGCTCTAGTTTTGAAGGTACCTAGTTTCTTCTTGTTTTTTTTTTTTTTGCTTCTCTTTGGTTCATTCAGTTTTTTTTAGTTCCCTAGCTCATTCTATTCTTTATTTTGTTTCCTCTGTTGATTCTTGCCTTAATAGTCTTTTGGTCTAGATAGGTCATTGTTTTGTTCATTTTTTATTTCTTTTTTCTTTTTTGTTTTTTTTGTTTAGTTTTTTAAGGTGGGTGGGTTTTTTATTTTGTTTTGTTTTTGTGTTCTTTGTGTTGTTTTTTGTTGTTCTTGTGTTTTTGTTGTTTTGTTTTTTTTTTATGTTTTTTGTTATTGTTCTTGTGTTTTTTTTTCGTTCTTGTTCTTGGGTTTCTCTTTGTTTGTGTTATTTCGTGTTTTTATGTGTGAGTGTTTTCTATGTTTTTTGTTTTTGTTTATTGTTTGTTGTTGGTTGTTTTTTATTTTTATTTTTATTTTATTTTTTAATTTTTTAGGTTTTGGTTGTGTTTATTTTTCATGTTTTTTTTTGGGTTATGTCTTTGTAGTGTTCTGTTGTTTTTGTCTTGTTTGTGTTTTGTTATGTGGTTCTTGTGTTTTTCTATGTGGTTTGTGTTGTGGTTTCTTTTATCTTATTGTGCGTGTTTGGTTGTGCTTTTGTTTTTGACACACTCAAGGAGCATGTTTTTTATTTTATTTTATTATTTTTGTTGTTATTTACTTATTTTTAAATTGGTTTTGTGTGTTTGTTTGCTCCTTGAGTATGTCAAAGGTGGTAGGCCAGGTTCGAGTCTTGGGCGTTTTTGGCGGAATGGATACCCCTGCCTCCTTGGGTCTTACCCGAAAGTGGCATCCCTTTTGGGATGTTTTTCACAAATAAAAATAAATAAAAAATTGTCATATGGGAAAACGCCATTTGTTAACTTTGATTTAAATGTCTTAGTCTTCAAACAGATTTTTCTAGTTTAATGAAGATGCTAAAAATTGTTAAGTGCTCTGTCTGGTTAGGTTTGAGTAGTTCTTATTTCTGAGTATAGCTTATTTGTCTCGGTTTGAGTAGTTCTTATTTCTGAGTATAGCTTATTTGTCTCTTTTTCCTTGATTATGAGAATGTTAAAATTCCTTGATTATGAGAATGTTAAACTGCGTTGAGACATTCTTTATTTCTTATAGGAAAATGTGTAAATATCAGCAAATCTATAGTGGTTGTCGTCTTATTTGTTTAGGTATGAACATTAATATTTATTGTGAGTGAGATTGAATGTTGTAGATTCACCGGTAAATATAAGAGACAACTAGGAGGATATAGTGAATACAATATTATGATTAATGTTCCTCGAATATATTTAATGACCATTGTATTTGGAATTGTAAACCTTTTAAAAACATAGAGCCTTGATACAATCAAAGAAGGCAAAGTAGTATGCGTTGAGGGTAGAGAAATATTCCACTTTTATAAAAGAGACAATTGGTTAAAAAAAAACTTGAGTAGAACAAACTTCGAGCACCCTTTTCATTTTAAATAAATAAAGTGCACTATTCTTAACATAGATGATTTAAGTTTATTTTCGTAAGTTCGATTAAATTTTTGTATGGAGCTTGATTTATATAGTCTTTTTAATCTTTTTAAAAAAGGGAGAAATTTCTTTGGATAGTAGTAATTGGTTAGATGTTATATAAGGATAGTTAGTGGTAAATAGATAATTCAAGAAAGTTATATGAATTGTTATTTTAAGAAAGTTATATGATTTTATTTCATATGCGATGTTTATGGAATATATTCTGGTTAGAATTTTTGGCATAATTAAATGTTTTTATGTTATATTATTGAGAGATAATCATTTTACCTTGAACACCTAGTCCACAGGCCATGCGATGGAGGACTCTAGTCAAACCTTAGCAGAGGGTCAATGGCTAGCACTGACATAACAACGCTGGTTCCAAAGCAAAGCAGGTCAGAAGACCAATATAATAAAGAATTGAGAATTATTGTGCTTTGGACAGGGGATTACAGCGTCCACCCATTCAGGTGATATGGGCCCTGAATGGACAATCCCACGCCATATCCCCAAATGAACCCAAGCAAGGGATTGGGATCCTAAGAGGCAAATACTTGCAAGAAGTTGGTCGGTCCCAAGCACATTAAGGCACCAGCTATAGTGGTGACTAGTCTTGATGTGCGATACATATATGCCTGAAACTAACAAAGAAGTTGGGTGGAGTAGTTATATTGACGTTTCAAGTAAAAAATTTTGATAAGTGAATTTTTGGGTTTTGACAAAAAATAGAGAAAAAGTTGTACAGGACTGTTTTTTCTTGCTTTTTATTTGGGTTGGGATTATCATACGTGGGATTGAGAATGGATTTTCAGAATTAAGGTTTTAATGCACCTTGATTTAACTAGTATAATTAAACTCTTTGATTCTTTGCCACTATTTGAAGGAAACATTGTATATGCCATTTTTTTTCTTGCTTTTTATTTGGGTTGATTTTCATATGTGAGATTGAGCAGGGCATTTCAATTTTAATTTTGATAAGGTGTTTTACAGTGGTTCCATGTTTGAATCTTGTAATGTGGACCACTTCTTAAGTTTCTGTTAATTTTTTATTTTAATGAGCTATTTGTGGCTTCTTTTGAGGAGAACTTACATTACTTCCATTTTTATAAAAAATATTACATTGCTATTAAGTTTATAAAACCATATCCAACTTGTTTTTTTTATAGTTGTATTGTGGATTTTGAATTTTCCCGGGATGATATTCAACCGTAAATGACTAAAATGTTTGCTATTCGGTTCCAACAACCTCATAATTTCCTAATATATTTTTTTTGCTATCCGGTTTCAACAACCTCATAATTTCCTAATATTTTTTGGGGGGGTCTTATTCAAGCTCCTAATATTCCAGTATATCATTTTCATCGTTACTTTTTGTTTTTATTTGTGGGTTTAGCCCCATTACTTGTTAATACTTGTTAATACTTGCAATATTTGCTTTTGTTTTTCCATATGAATATCCCTCTAAGTTTCTTTTTCTTTTGTTTTTTTTAAAGAAATTATATTAAGTTATTCAAATGAAAGTCCTACATTGCCAGTTTTTCCATGTAAATAGTCGTTTGATCTAAGATTTAACAAATTATATAGTGTTACATTCTCTATCAATTGATTTGCTACAGTAATCCATATGTAATAGAAACAAACTAATATACTGAATTACAAAACTAAATACATCTAATGTTGTTACCAACGAGAGATAGGATAGAAAGAAGATCTTCCTTGATTTGTGTTGCCCACCATCTAGAGAGATAGTTGTAACAATTGAGGTTGCCTTTGTCTAGAGCCCAGTTGGCCATCGCATCTGCAACTCTATTTTATTCTCCAAGGATATGATTGTATTCCACAGAGAGTAAGCATGCTTATACCATCTAAGTCTTCTCTATAATTCTCCTTAGTCTCGAGTCAAGCTTCCTATTCTTCCTTGGATTCTTCATATGGTTGATCATGACTTGTGAGTTAGAATCTATTTGGACCTTATTCTAGCCTACCTTAACTGTCTCTTGGAGCCCTCTAAGGATGCCACACCCCTCCACTAGGTTGTTGGAAAGAACGCCAAGATTCTTTGCAAAGGTGAAAATTGGGGTCCCATTTGATTGTCTTTTTATCCTTCCCAGACTAGCTCTTCCTGGATTCCCCCGTAATGCTCCATCTGTGTTAATTTTTCCCTAATCCTTTGGGGGAGGTTGTCACTTTCCCTTTCTGACTACTTTCGGGTGCCTTATGGTCGCCATTTTTTGATTATCAGTCTTAGGAGAAAATTTCAGTTCGATCATGAACTGTTCCAACCGTTGGTGGGGTTCCTAGGGATACTTCAGCATATGTTGGAGTCGGATTGTCTCTACTATGTTGGTTGTGGTCTTTTACCAAATATGGTGGATGTCCATAGACTCTTGTTTGAAGATGCGATTGTTCTTTTCCTTCCATACGTTCCAAAGTAGGAGAGTAGTTTCTACCCATACTATCTACCTTACATATTGGTCTACTCCATCCTATGTAGTCCATTCCCTCCACCTATGTTGTAGGATGGTAAAGCCAAAATAATTAAATACCAAGTAAGGTGGCTATCATCTTCCACAACTTTGAGGCTACAAGACACTCAATAAATAAGTGGTAGAGTGTTTTGAGGTTCTCCCCATACATCTTACACCTGAAAGGACCATGGTAGCCTCTTTTCATAGTTACTCCTCTGTTATAACCCTTTTATGCAAGGTTACCAGGTGCCTGGTGCGGGTGCAGTTATGTTTTAATTAAAAATATATATGTAATTGTTTATCGAAAAAAATTAAAAAATAAAATAAGTCATACACATTGCGAAATAATTAATAAAACACACATTGTGAAATAAAATAAATCATACACATTGCAAAATATTTAATAATGGCATTATAAAAGCATATATGATGTTTGTGTAGAAAATATTTAAACTTAAAAAAAAATTAAAATGTTTTTTTTGGCCCGTATGGGTTGGGTGCGGTTGGGACCCACTTAAATAAATAAAAAATAAAAAAATATTTTTTCTAATGCCCAAAATGGGTTGG
This sequence comes from Wollemia nobilis, assembly GCA_028583015.1. Taxonomy (NCBI): domain Eukaryota; kingdom Viridiplantae; phylum Streptophyta; class Pinopsida; order Araucariales; family Araucariaceae; genus Wollemia; species Wollemia nobilis. The sequence goes on from JAQPPZ010016827.1 coordinate 2,992,766, forward strand.
GTGCAGCCGACCAAACCTTGCATCCCATTAGGGTTCGACTGATCTCGCACTCGAGCACCCGATACAAATACGGGTACGGGTTCGCGTCTGCCCTGTTGGGAGCGCAAACCCTATTATCTTGCTTTTATGTAGAAGCCAAATGAAGAATCTCACCTTAGACCATAGCTTTTGTGCCCATATTTGTTTGAATAAGTCTCCAAGTAGGTTAGGAGTACTTTGGCATAGAACTGCATAGCCATATGCTATTGTATACTCTCCCTAACACGTGTTGCCCCATCCAAGGGAATCCTTTGCTTGAGACCATGAAAGTGATCTCATTTGTAGAGCTTGTCGGATATCCATCTTCTACCTCTCTAGAATGTGAATTGGCCATTCGGCTGTGGGGACCTAGTTTCTCCCAACTTTTGAATTTCTGGTTTGGTACCTATAGTATTTTGCTACCTTTATCTAATTTGCTTTGTCTAGCCGCTCCATGACAAGTTTCCACTTTGGAAATTAAACCACCAAAGGTTGATGCTAGTCCCAAGAGTTTGTCCAAAAGTTTATGTGTTAACCATTGTGAATTATCCAAAAGAGCTCCTTCTTTATGAGCTCCTCTTATGTCTTCAAAACTGCTACGATGGGGGATCCTCTACTAGGAAGTTGGTGGCGAATAATGTTTACCAGAATTTTATTTTTGGCATATTTAGCTCTTATATTTTGGGTCCATAATGCATTGGGGTTGTTCAACATCTTCCAATACAACTTAGATGCAAGTGTATTGTTCTTGCGTCGATCTACATCCTAGCCCCCTTCATATTTGTGAAGGAATAAAGTTTCCCACCACACCAATGCCCATTTCCTTTCCTCCTTAGTGCCCCTCCAAAGGAATCAATGAGTTATCTGATCCAGCTCTCTTAGCACTGCCTTGGGAATGTCCAAAACTATGGAGACAAATAGGTGTAGATTGAATGATTGATTTAACCAAGGTTACTTTTCCCCTTGATGATAGCCATCTACTAGTCCACTTTTCTATTTTCTTTTTTACTTTGTCCACTATCCAGGCCCAATCCTCCTCTTGTCTCCCTGTTTTAAGAGGAACACCTAAGTAGGTGATGGGGAGGGAGGTCTTCTAGTATCATAGTTTGTCAAGAACCATGATCTCCTGTCCAGGTGAGTAGTGGAAGAAAATGACTTTGGACTTTTCCTCATTGATTTGTTTCCCCATGGCTCTTGAGAAACAACTTATAATATGTTTAATTCTTGAGGCTTCCTTCATTGTTGCTTTCCCTAATAGAGTAAAGTCATCAACAAACTAGAGATGAGTGATTGGTTTGGCTCCATTTGCAATAGTGATTCTTGTTAATGTTCGGTTTTCCTTGTATTTGTCCAATATCCTTCCTAGGCATTCAACTAGAATGATGAATAAATATGGGGAAAGGGGATCTCCCTACCTAGTGCCTTTGGACGCAGTGAACAATTGTGATGGGTAGTCGTTGATCAGAACTGAATAGGACATTGATGAAATACATCCTTTGATCCAATTTTTCTATTCTTGCAAGAAGCCAAATTGACCCATTACTTTAAGGAGAAAATGATAGTCCGCCTATCATATGTTTTGGACAAGTCTAATCGGATGAACATGGATGGGGATTTTTGTGCTTCCATGGAGTGAATAGCCTCTTGAGCCAAAACTATCTCATCCACTATTTGTCTACCTTCCACAAAACCACCTTGTTCTAGTGAGATAATATTATGTAGAAGCGGTTTGAGCCTCTCCGCCATTACCTTGGTGATTATTTTGAGCAAGACATTACATAAAGCTATTGGTCTTAACTCGATAATGTGCTTTGCATCTTGTGCCTTTGGGATCAATTCTATATATGATTTGTTGATTTCCTTCAACACATCTTTAGCTTTCCTAGCTTCCTCAACCACATCCAAAAGGTCCTCATGCAGAATATCCCAAAATTATTGGTAGAATTCAATGGGGAATCCATCCGGCCTAGGAGTCTTGCTTTTTTGCATTTTGAAAACCACTTGTTGTAACTCTTTGGTAGTTACTGGTGTAGTCAAAACTAAATTTTCCTCCTCTGTTATTAGTGCAGGTATATCCTGTAACACTTCCTGTTGGGCTTCCATATCCAAAGGTTATGTTGTGAATAGACTTGCAAAATAGTTTACTGCAATAGACCTCATACCTTCCCATGTGTGGACAATATCTCTTGCTTTTGTTCTCAAGGAGGGTATGAAGTTGTGCGATCTATGGGCTAGAAAAGATTTGTGGAAGAATCATGTGTTTTGGTCTCCCTCCTGGAGCCATTGGATTCTAGATTTCTGCTTCCATAATAGATCTTCTTTTTTTCCCATTCCTCTAGCTAGGATGTAAGTCTAATCTTTGCCATACTTAGACCCTTTGTGAGGCTATCCATGTGGATTTGTTCATTCAAATCTTCGAGTTGGGCTATCACTTCGAACATTTTTTCAACATCTCCAAACTCTTCTTAGTTTCAGGTCCTTATACTGGATTTGATGTACTAAAGCCTCTTCACAGAGTAGTACATATTAGTTCAATGTTGAGGTTTGCCTTCCACCATTGCTGCACTCTAGGCCTGAAAGAGTTGTCTCTGAACTACATCATTTGGGATTTGAATGGTGAGTGTCTTGCCTTGGATTTCCACAGTTTTGTAATGATCGACCAATGATCTGAGCTTGCATTGTTTAGGATCTTCACCCTAGGAATGTGTCCATGAATGAGAAAATTGTTTGATAGTAGGAACCTATCTAATATTTTCGTAATATAGGAAGAAAAGTGCCTCCTATTAGAGTAGGTCATCAGGCCATCTTCTGGCATGACATCCACCAAGTGGAGGTTTTTGATGTATTCCTTAATCAGGTTTGTGCTCTTGTCTAAGCTACTATTTCCCCTAGATTCTCTTCCAATGACAAGATGGTAATGAAATCTCCTCCTATCAGGGCCCATGCTTGAGGGAATTGGGCAATAATGTAGTTTATGTTCTTCCATTGTCTTCATTTCTCCTCTAGGATAATGTGCATAGATATTCATGTAGAGCATAAGTTGGTATGTTTGCCTACTTTTTGGTGCTATTGCCAATATATCCCAACCCCCACCACTTGGTGGATAACTACCTCTTTACGGTCCACACTTTTCGTGCAATTGTCTCCATCTCTTCCACCAACACCTTCGTCTCTTAAAGGAAGACGAGTTGTGATCGATTTGTCTATATCATTCTTCTAAATTCATTTTTTTTTTAAGGACTCCTCTTGAGTCCTCTAATGTTCCAAGAAATGATCTTCATCAGTATTGGGGGCTAAATATGTGGGTAAGGGCATTGACCTTACCTTTCGCTATTAGCTTTTCTCCTTCTTTTGCCACATGGTGCTGCTTAGTTTTGCGTCCAACCTTTTGATTAGTGTCCATTTTCATCTTTTTACTTGTTTCCTGACTCACCCCTCCTAATTCTAGAATAACATCCAACCTTGGTGTATGTGTACAACATTAGGGTATTGTTGGTAGATCCAGTGAGGTCTTTCCTAGGCTCTGAGTTTTTTGCGGTTCTTACCTTTAACAGATTGTTCCTCTTATTCTTAATTTTTCCCTTTTTTTTTGTTGATAATTTGTTGTTGGTTGGTTTAGTGCTTCTTGTTTGTTGCTTTGCACGGCGAGGGTGGTGTAAAGAGCGCTATTTACCTCTTCTGGCACATATTTCTTCCTCCCACCATGGAACTGTGTTTGCAGGAATTTTCTCTCCATTGTATCCTCCACATCATCCAAAAGGTCGTCAATGGGAAGATTGCCAAACATATTGTTTGACACCACTGCCTGATTCCTCACTTCTTATTTCTTTTGGATATTCTTTTTTTGGGCACTTGGAACCCTTCAGGATCTATTTCATCTCTTGCTCTAGGATATATTTCGTGGTAGCTTTTGTAGTGAAAAGGTATGTTCTCGTAATCCACCTCTTGTTCCCATATTTCCCCCCCAAACTATAGAGTGATCTTTTTTGGGAGATGTTTGTTAAAATCTATTGGGACACATATCTGAGCATAAATAATTTGTGCAAATTTATATGTATTATCAGCAACCATCATGAGTGTCCTAGGGTATTCCCAATTGTTGTAAATATTCTACTGGCAGGCCAAAAAGTCTCACCCAAACTGGAGTTGTGGGTGGCATCTCTTCCTCTACTTTGAATTTAATATGCCAAGCTTTCATAAAGAGACCTGCCCTTTCGAAAACCATGGTCCCCATTGGAATATTTGTTCCCTATCTTCTTCAGAAGCAAAAATAACAAGGAAATAACCATTGGGGTAGGCAGAGATTTGGAACTCGCCTTTTGTTTTCCATTGTTTAGCAATCCACAATTTAAATGCTGAAAGGATCAGTTTGAACCCCATAAATTGACATATCAATCCTCCTTCATATTCACCTTCATTATCAAGGAACCATTTGTCAACTTTAAACACACCGTCACAATTTTCCTAGGATCTTTCTTAGGTATACTCAAAGGTATTCGTGGTGCCCTTAGGTTATTGATTGCATTTGGCTAGGGTTGTTCCCTCGAAGGGCATCCCTAATATTTTTTTTTGGGTAGCTCCCCTAACTCCTTCCCCATATTGGGTATTGGTATAGTTGACCCCTTCTAGTAGTTTTTCCTCAGAACAGTCTTGCTCAAGTTCTGGATCATATCAATTTTCCTTGCTTCAACTTCTCTAATCTGGTCTACGCCATTAATTTTGTTTCTAGTTCTCTTCAACCCTTGGCCTCGTTTTCATGGTAGACTGTGATCTCCCATCTCTTTTTGCACTATAAATTGAAAGTGCTTGTTGCTTTTTCCTTCACTTTGTATGGCTTGTAAAAATTGGTTGTCTACTGCATTTTGAATCCACTGCATTTCCTCCAATTGTGCCTTCTTATTGTAATCATCCTCATCAAAAAATTCCTACTAGCCACTAGGGCCAATAGGCCTCGTCCTCTATATTTTCTTTGCAATTTTGTCTGAAACTCTTCAAAACCCTCATCCTAGCTCTCTCCTTCGCTTCCTTAATCGGTGCTTATTGAGGCTTTTGCATGCAATGGTGGCCACACTACATGCAAACCCTAACAGAACTTCCAACCTCTAACAAAACATTGTATTTTTTTTCTCTATTTTTGTTTCTTGGGTCTCTCTCCTTTTTTTCATTCCCACCAAACACTCTCATCTTCATCAATATTTTCAGTCTTCTCACACTGCTCATAGTGGGACTTATCATCTATAGGTTTGTCTTGCTCTAAAGGATCCAAAGTGCAAGGAATAACCTCAAAAATACATTATTCTTTATGTTGCCTTGGAATCCCTAAAGTACAAGGAGGCTCTTCTATAGCAATTACCTCCTTATGTTGCCCCAAAAATCCTAAATTGATATGGATTTACTCCATCCTCATTTTTTTATTATGTTGCTCTTGAAACCCTAAAGTGCAAGTGATAACCTCTATACAGCTTTTATTTTTAATATCAATAGAGGATTTGAAACCCTAAAGTGCAAGTGATAACCTCTATACAGCTTTTATTTTTAATATCAATAGAGGATTCTATACTACTTATGGAAAATGAAGATGATTTACCTAGAATAAACTTGACCTCTTTTGCCTTCTTTGTTTTAGAATTTTCCTCCACATCTTCCTTTGCATATTTAATTCCTTTTGAACTTGAACTTACACATTGTACTTTCTCATCCCTTATATCCTTTTTTGTTTCTTCTAACAATTGATCTAAGTGAGCTATGGTGGCCTTTGCCATATGATATTGTAGATAGGCTTTCTTTGCCTCTTCTTTTGGAGTGGAATATCCTTGATCTAATTCAAATTCTATTACAATATGATTTCCTTGCTTTGTCTTGAAGTTTATCTCATGACCAAAATTTTGTCTCTTTTTTCATAGTTTTCACTTTGCAATCTCTTACCATGTGTCCAGTCTCATAACAATTGTGGCATTGAAATGCAATATTTTCATAATCCACTTGTTGATCTCATTCTCTTGATTCAGATTTAATCTTAATGGATTGTAGCAAAGGTCTTGAAATATCCATAGTAACACATATTTAGGTATTTATAGCATGCTTTAGCTCCTTAATAGTTAGTTCCTTAAAATGACCCACCCCTGTTTGCAATATTTTTTTTTTGTTTTGCAATCTTGCCAAATGGATTCATACAAAATAAAATGTATTGTAAAATAGAGAACATTCAGTTGCAAGAGTTCTTTATTTGAATTATTAGCTCACAAATACATTGGAATACAAACACTTGGGTGGATAGACCCAACCCAAAGAGTACATTCAATGCAGAAACAAATATATCATCATAAAAATCCTTAGAATGAGAGCTTACACGATTATTGCAGATCTATTACACAAATAAAAAATGTTTATTTCACCATGCAGGAGTAGTACGACTGCTAGAAGGTGTACGGCAACCTTGAAGAAGTAGTGAACAACATCAACTGCCCAAATAGTGCCTGAAAGGAGTCGCCCAATGACATAAATCTGAACTATGCACTGCCCATCTGCAAGTACCTTACCAAACTCTAAAAATGCTTCTCTTCCAGGTGGTACGAAATGTACCAAGAATGGCACGACTCCCACGAGTAAATTGATTTTGCCTTATAACCTCTGAAAATCACCTGTAATAGGGTCGCCCTAGCTAGATGGATGGTTTGGTGGAACACCCATAACCTCTTTCACAAACCCTAGGAAGATATCAAGATGCACGACCATATAGAATTGATTGCCTTGAACCCTGAATGCAGGATGCCAAAAGGTGGTACGGCTTGGTACAAGAAACTAATACGACCAGGCTTGCAATAGATTCAACACACAAAATGCCCTCCAAAAATTCCAAAAATTCCTGCAATCACTGTGATATAAAACCCCAGAAATATCAACAATCAAATCAAACTAAATACCTCTGTGAATCCCGGTTGAAGCACAAATCCCAACTTCTTAATGAAAACTGGTTGATGATTGCTCATGAGTGATCTTTCACACCCGCGAGCAATGTTTCCTGTGAAGGTTTTCATCCTCACAAAGCTATGGATTCTTACTGCCAAAGCTGCAAGTCTCACCAGAGAAAAAATATCAAAATACCAGAATGCCCGAAAATGAGCTCTCAAAACTCCTTATATCTCCCAGAAATGCTACGCTGTTTTTAGGGTTTTGAGGGAACTTTTTAATATTTTAAAATCACTTTTTAGTTCGACCCCTTAGAGCACTTTTCGTAAGTCACTTTATAAAAATAATATTATTTCTTTTAACTTATGAAAATGAGCCACCTAACTTAGGAAACAAACACTTTATTATTATGTAAAATAACGTCAATATAACGTTAAATATTAAATAATAAACTCCAGACCCAATTATCGATCCAACTATGAAGCATATTGTTTCAAAACACCTCGAACATCACATACTGCCAACCCTGATCAGGACCATGCTCGAAAACCCTACTTGCTAAAAATAGTAAGTACTACAAAAAATGGTAAATAACTGCACTGATCTTCGAAACGCATTGAAACTGACTCCAAGAGCCATAAACACATCTCCCATCGAAATCCTGATCAAACAACGTCCACCAACCACACTTACTAAAATTATTAAGTACGGCTATAAATAGCAAGTGACAGCCAAACCTCCAAACAATGCTAGCAACATCTCTCTAAGCAAGAACCTCCAACACACCATCACCACTGACTGTCCAAACTCCAACTTACTAAAAATAGTAAGTTACTATAAAAAGTAAGTGGTGGGCAGTGTCCAAACTCCAACTTACTAAAAATAGTAAGTTACTATAAAAAGTAAGTGATGGCCCACAACCCCGAAACGCCTTCTGAAAGAGGCAAAAGAAAGTTGGCAAGGCACAAAACACAAGGAACCAACCCAATTAGGGTTCCCAATCACCATCACTAGCCTACGGGAACCCAATAGTAGGCTAATCCACCTTAACTCATTGACTGCCTAGAAAGGGGACATTTAGTTCCTCGATGAATTCCCCTAGGGTATCTCCAATGTTCTTCAAAACATCCTTTTTGATAAGTTGATAGAAGATATGGAAGTCCAAAAAGCCTAACCCACACCGAAAGCTTCTTAATAGTTTTTGTCTCGATAGAACAATTTTCACTCCATGGTCTTAAATAAAGGGCATCTCTCCCACTAAACCATGGGCCACCACCCATTATTTTATCCCTGATTTCTTAACTAAAAAAGATGATGGGAAAAAACCTCTACAAAAAAAAGTCTCAGAGTAATTTGAATTCAATCCCTACTTCCACTCGATCCAATTTTGAAACTCCAATAACCCTGGCCAGTATTCATGGAACTTATGTATTACCTCTTTACTTTTAAAAACCATAACCATTATATCATGCTTGATTATCTCATCCTTGATAATTATTTTTGGTGTAACATCTGCTACTTGGATCGAATATATTCACTCCTCTGCTTATCTCCAACTTTGACATCCTGACTTTCCATTAGGGCTTTCAAATATGACTTTCCTTCCATCCTATCTGCAAGGACTCGTTCCCGGCTTGCACTCTAGTTGAATGAATTAATACCACCTTTGAGTTTTTGTTAATTGTGCTTTGATTCTTTATTGGGTGTTGTATGGTTCTAGTAAATCAATTATAGAGCAACTTAGAATTAGGCTTTTCCATCTCATTGTGCGCTATGTCTTCACATGTTGCATATTTGGATCTTGCAGTTTAGATTGGGTGTCAATGAGTTGTTAATTTGCTCTACAATTTCTGGGTCATTATTATTATTTTTAAATAATTTTTATTTATATTTAATTTTCAGTTAGCTGCTGCAGCTGTTAACTCCCTACCCTCCACCCTCAAATTGGGTCCCAATCAAGGCATGTTTTGTTAGTTTCTGTAATTTTTAATGTTGCTAATCAATCCCCTGGTTACAGAAGAAAACAATATTTACTTAGTTTGTTTCCATTTTTTTTCATTGTTGTTGATTATTTTAAATTGAGAGTCTGAAAGTGATTTGCTTTTAAATCTCAGTGTAGATTGGCTTTTGAACTTAAGTTAGTTTTGCTCTGAAACTTTTCCTTGTTTGGCTATGGCTCTTTATTGATTGTCGTGGAGAAGGTTTATTTTATTAGTTATAGTTCAGACTGGACACTACCTAATTCCTTGACTGCTGGAGCAAAATGATATTAGGCCAACTTATTTTTATTTTTTCTTCTTCATTGTCATCATCATCCCTTTTTTATAATTGAGAATCTGAATTTGGTGTTAAGCTGGGCATCTTAGAATTTTTTTTTTTAATTATTATACCCACATTGTTTTTTTTTCCAATAAGCTGTACCCACATTGTTTTTTAAGGTATCTTCAAACTGATTTATGCTCAAATCTTGCGGGGCATAGCGTTTCAGAAGTTTTCTTTGAATGCTGAAAACTTTCTTTTTGTGTGTGGTTATTTTTATTTTGGGAAGCAGGATACATCTGAATTAGGTTTTTGGCACCTTGTACTGAGGGTGTTATGGAAGTGGTTCAAAATTTTGTTAAATTTTCTGAAAGAATTTTCTTTGTCTTGAGTTTCCCTTAAGAATTTTTAGGGTAGTGGGTGCGGGTAAGAGTAATGATTAGTGTTGATTAGTTTCGGAGCTTTATTTTCCATTTTTCCCAGGGATTTTTCTTTGTAATGAAAATCATGGATTGTATTTGGAGGTTATCAAAGTTTCTCAAGGAGAATTTTCTCTGTTTGGCTATTGTTTTTGTACGAGGCTTCTTTTAGGACATTGTTGCCAGGCACTAATGATTAGAAGTGTGGATTGGTTTTGATGCTGTTTTAGACGTTCGTTGGGAATTTCTGTGTTGATTACTGGCTAATTTTCATTAAGGGTTCTGAGGGTATTGGTGGCAGGTCAGAGTAATGAAATTGAGAAAATGATAATGGCGGAGGTGCTCCTGTGGGCTATGGATGTGCCTCCGCCAGGGGATTTAGTTTTCATTGTGGGGAATGTGGACTTTTCCTATATTTCATAAGCTTCGGGAGAGATCATATAATGTGTTCTTAGTCTGTCTCTCTATTGCTCAGGCGCCTCATGGTATGTTGAGCGCAGTGAATGATTGCTTAGGATGGTTGACTTTTCTGAACTCATTAGAAGATGAAGAAAAGTTACACTTCTCCAGCAGTTTCCAAGGATGGGATCCTGAGCATTATCAGGCTTTTTCTAATATCTATCACAGTTCTTCATCTACTGTTAGTAGCAAGGAATGGGAAGAATACCAGAGCAGGTCAAGTTTTGGTTATGTTCCAGAGAACTCATTTGCTGGCCAGCCATCTTTTAATAGCGAATGGGATTCAAGCCAATTCAGTATTCTTCCATTAGATGAAGCAACCACAGCCACAGGGCAGCAGTCAGAAGGACCTGGCTTTCAAGGGCATGGTTTTGGATGCACAAAGAAACCTATGGAACCTGGAGAAAAAAGAACCCAGGAATCGGAAGCCCTTTGCAACGACTGAGCAAAAGAAAAAGGCAGGCTCAATAGGGGAATTGAAGGCATGGCTCGGGCAAGCTGTAAGTAGCAAAGAAAATGTGAATGGGTATAATATTTCATCTATCCGTATGGATTTTGAGAAAGAAACTGGGAAGTACCTGGATTTCAATTTGCTGGGTTTCCCAAAGGTAACGAATCTGCTAGAGCAATGCAATGATGTGGTAGAACTCAAGGAAGTAAAACAGGGATGCCATTTGGCTTTCCCTGTTAAAACCAAGAAAACAAACCGTCTTAAATCAAAAAACCCAGAACCTAGCCCTAATCCTATGAAAGAAAAAGCCTGAAAATTCACCGTGCGGAGTGAATTTGAATCCAAATCTGCATCCTAACCTGAAACCAAAGCCGAAACTGGCAGCAGAAGCAGATCAAGGATCAATGCCAAAAGCTTCAATAGAATATCTCTATGCCTTCTTATTGTATATGCTGGATATAGGTGAATTCTCACAGGGATTCCTGATGTCTCAACTCCCTAAAAAATTTGAGTCTGTCTCTGGAAAGGTTCTTGATGTACAGCATATTGGACACAAAAAGCTTTCTAATCTTGTTGAAGTATACAGTCATATTGTATATGTGGACAAGACAGGACCACAGCGACTATACCCTGCAGGGTTTATCAAGGACACAATTCCCATTTCTGATGCCAGTAGAACAAGGAAAGAAATCTCTTCCCATCCCACTATAACAAGCAAAAAAATCTCTATTAATGCAGACTATGATCTTCCTATGCAGAAAGCAGAAGTGGAGATGGACCACTCCTCTACTGGTGGAAGTGAGAGGTGCTGGAAGGAGAATATTGCTGATGATCATTTGTCTGTCTCTGATTTTCAAGTTTATAACAAGTCAGATTCCTCTAGTACTCCTCGAGGATAACAAGTGAGTGAATGGGAGGGCCCATTTCCTAATACGGTTATTGAACTCCCACCCCATGATAATTCTCATCAGGTAGAAGTATCTGAATATGTTAGTAAGTTTGTCCAAAGTATGCAGAAGGAAGTAATATACCTAAGGGGAATGCTACTAATGCTGAATTCTCACTGACAGAAGCCATGCAGAACTTGAGTCTCAATACAGAAAATAAAAGTGTTGAGGAAGCCATCATGATTACTGAACATTCTATATCTGAGAATTCTTCATGGAGCTTTACTTTTGGTAGAGGGCCTTTAGATTTAGTTTCTTCACAAATGGAGTTGCAACTTACTGAGTTTAAAGTGAGCTGTAACACACCTTCACATCCTCTGCAGAGCCTCTCAGAAGAGAGTGTTGTTTGCTCAAAAGATTTGCATTATGACTCAAGCTTGAATTGCACACAAATTGAGGAAAATGCTTGGAGTGCAGCAAAGGAAGAAACAAATGTGAATACCATTGTCTCACCAGCAGAATCAATCATGCAAGCTATTGGAAGGGGTGGGTTTCATATGCTCAGTTCACAAGGATTCTTAAAGATATGAAATGGTACCATCTCTAAGTTCTTAACTATATTTGAATTTTTGTTGATTTTTCAGGGCTGGAAACAATTTGCAAACTCCCAAAGTGGAAAAGGCAGAAGAGAGTGTTGTTTGCGCAAAAGATTTCCGTTATGACTCAAGCTTGGATTGCACACAAATTGAGGAAAATGCTTGGAGTGCAGCAAAGGAAGAAACAAATGTGAATACCATTGTTTCACCAGCAGAATCCATCATGCAAGCTATTGGAAGGGATGGGTTTCATATGCTCAGTTCACAAGGATTCTTATAGATATGGAATGGTACCATCTCAAGTCCTTAACTAGATTTGAATTCTTGTTGATTTTTCAGGCTGAAAACCATTTGTGAACTCCCAAAGTGGAAAAGGCATCACTGAGATTAGAAACAGCTGGTAAATGGAATGCAGACTGGATTACTGTTTTAAGATGTCTATGGTTATTGTATGCTAGGATTAATGAACTAGCTGTATATGTACAAGCATACTTAAGCTCTTCAAATTACAGCACTTGTAATTATGTTCCTGGAAAGAATCATCTAATTTTGAAGAATTTTGTCCTGTATTAACAGTTCACTGTGAAATAATAGGCATAATATAATGTAATTTATGAGATTCTGTCTCTCGGTAGTGTATTTTGTACCGGAGAATAAACATAGGCCTTCAGACTATCATAAAGCTTGCAGGTAGTCGAATTGAGTGGAATCTCATTGTAATCCCAGGAGCTCAGCAAATTTAGTGCCGAGAGTAACAAACAAACAAGTTCAGATTATCTAATTTTTGACATATATAAGCACCTTTGTTAAGAATATTTGGGACATTTAAAACTGTTGTTGTACAGTAAGTACATAATGTCTTGCTATACATAAATGTACTTGAACTTCCAAATAAGCACCTTTGTTAAGAATATTTGGGACATTTAAAACTGTTGTATCTCAATTTTGTGGAATAGAGCTGTCTGGGATCAGTTTTGCTTAACCTACAAGATGTGATCCATAATAAGTTACCATGACAACCAAAACGATGCTACCAGGGTTTGTTTGTATTCTACTTTTCTTATGTCATTAAATGGATTTCTGATTGCTTTGGTTGTAATTGGTCAATCTTTTTATTACTTGGTGGAATTCATGTCTTACATTTTCTGTGTTTTTTTGGTTGGCAGCATGTAAAACTCAAAGAGGCTTTGAAGCCCATTTTAAAGCATTGCAATAGTTACCAGCCAAGCCATATTAGCTCTGTTTTTTTATATTTTATTTAGTTTTTAATTTAGTGTTCCACTCCTATTACATTATGACCACATAGTGGTATTTTTACAGTTTGGCTATTATGCATGTCTTCTTTGGTAAGCTTTGAATTTGGTTCTCCTCCTTAAGAGTCGAGGAATTTAACTGGTTGAGCTAATGTCATTTGATTTTTTAAAGTTCACCCCTTTACATTCAGGTTCACCCCTTTACATTCAAACCTCTTGGTTTTTAGAGTGAAAAATTTTACTTGATCAATTGTCCTAAATCTTATAGACAAGTTTTTAGAGTAAAATTCTTTACTTGATCAATTGTCCTAAATCTTTATCTATGAAATTTGTTCCTTGATTTAAAATGTGAATCACTTCTAACCAATAATATTTATTAAATCTCTATCCCTAAATTAAAATGTGAAAATCTTTACTTTTTAATCAATAATATATATTAAATCACTAAATTTAAAATATGAAACTCTTCCTTCTGACCAATAAATCTCTCAGCACGTTATATTAACTCTGTTGCTATGCACTTTTATTCGGATTTTCTTAGTTTAAAGATGCATTAACAATGATTAAGAAAGGATATACCTTATGTTTTTAATTTTTACTTGTTATTTCGTGTCATGTCCTATCAAGTCCTTTGATTTCGGTGAAAATTAATAAAATGGAATATTTATTAATGTTCGCGAGCGATAACAATAAGAATGGGATTATGAGTACCAAGGACGAAAATTCGAAAATTCCTATCGAAATCAATTCGTTTTTTTTTTTCAGGTACCTCGAAATTCTTTGACCTAGTTGAAAATAAATGAAATAAAAATTTATTAATGTTCATGAGCTATTAAAATGGATGAGCAGGATGAGCGGGATTAGGGGTACTTTTGGGAAAGACTAGGGACAAAGACACTTGTGAAAATCAACGTTGGAATTAAATTAAATTAAAGTATCGAGGATGGGCATATGTCAAAGCTGTCATCGTTAAGGAAAATATAAAGATATGATGTGGATACAAGCATATAGCATCAATATCATTATAGTTATATCGAAGGAACACTTAAAAGGTTAACAAATTGTTGGTCACGAATCTGTCACAGGAAAGGATTTTTATATAAAATGCACCCTAGACCCGGCCAACATTGAAAGGCTGGGAGAAAGAAATGTCTCCCAGACCAATCTCCAGAGTGGGCTGGTTCCCTTACTATTCTAAGCTTGTTTTCAGATTAAAGTTGCAGGAAAGAGATTAAAACTGTGCAGAAAGATACGGGAAATACATGGAAAGAGATGGGAAATATAGCCGTAGGCCGAATTTGTCAGATCACTTTAAGTACAGTAACAGCATATGATATAAGATATCAACTTAATTCGCTTATAACCTTGTGCAGAAAATCCCTCCAGGATCACATTCCAGAACTCACTCCCTCACAAGCAATTTTTAAACTCAGCATGCAGAATTTAAATGAAGCAGCAAATAAGAAATATGAGTGTATATTAGAAATGTAAATAACAGAAGGAAAAAAATACACAGACAGCCGCTTGCAAAATCAGAGGCCAAGTATCTTTCATTCATGCAATGAACTTCAAGCTTTTAGCAAAAGTTTCTCTCGATCTTTGTTCTTGAGATTTACATTGATTTATATAGAGGTTGTGCCTCTTTACAGCATTTAAAACTTACAACGGACCTCCTCGAGATCTACAAATTATGCAACGGAAACAAGGAGATAATATCCTTAAACAGCCTCGAAACAATCAGAAATTAAATGCCATAAGAAAGAGTCGGCCGTTTTCATTAAATGGTGTTCTTGAAAATGTGCATGAAACCGTTAGAAAAATCGCAAACAGCAGCTTCGAATCCTGGAAATCTTTAATTCTGGTAGCTTGGGCGCGTTCTTCTACCTTGACCGCATCGGAAAGCAGTAGCACATTAAATTCTGGAGTGCTTTGAATCATCGAAAACCGCAAAACTGCAGACCGTTTGAACTGCTTTTCGGCGCGAAACTGCAACAGGTCGCGAAAACGCGACGTCTTTCTATTCCGTACGCTTCTGCCGCTTCTAAGCCGCGAAAACCAACCATGTCGCGAAATCGCTACACATTCGGCTTCTCTATCTCCTTCGCTACCTTGAGCCGCGAAAACACAACGCTGCACGATTTCGCTACAATTTCTGTCTTTGGCTCTATCTTCCCTTCTGCATCGCGAAAATCTAACATGTCGCGATTTCGCTACAACTTTTCTGCATGTTGTACGGTCTTGCTCTTAAGCCGCAAAAATGCGACACTTTTGCCTTAGAATGTCTTCAACTTCACCCTGTCGCGATTTCGCTACGCCTTTCCGCACTTAGTCTCTTTTCAATAATGTGTCGCGAAATCGCTACCATTTCTCGCCTTCTGTACGGTTCTCACTTTCTGTCGCAATTTTGCGACGTCTTTGTCTTGCTCGAACTCTTTCTCAAAAGTTGCGCGATATCGCTACCCCTTTGTGCCTTAAACTCTTTTCATTCAATGGACCGCGATAACGGAACACGTAGCGATTTCGCTACATCTTTCGCCTTTCGGGCTATACGCCATATTTTGTCGCGATTTCGCGACGTCTTTTGCTTTGCTTAGCGTCACCCCACAAATGTCGCGAAATCGCGACCATTTTATGTCTTATGCCTTTCTGTCCAACTGTGCCGCGAAAACGCAACACGTAGCGATTTCGCTACACTTTTTGCCTTATGTGCCTTCAGCTGAGTTATGTCGCGATTTCGCGACAACTTTGTCGCTATGGCTCCGTTGACTGGTTTGACCGCGAAAATCAAACGCGTCGCGATATCGCGATGGTTTTGCCCCCTGCTGCCATTGACTGCGTTGACCGCGATTTTGTGACACGTCGAGAAATCGTGCCAATTCTGCGTTGATTTTCTCTCTCCTCGTCCGACCCGTGATTTTTCGACATGTCGCGATATCGCGACGGTTTTCCGACTTGGCTCTCTATGCTGTTTTTTGTCACGATTTCGCGACAACTTTTGGACTGAGTCTTTTTTTGCATCAAACCTGTAGAGAAGTTAGAATTTCAACAGCTTAAACATGAATAATCAACGATCAAAATAAATGTGGTAAAAATATCTACACATATAATAAATTATAATATTTTAATCTGAAGGATACATTGAAAAAAATTGACCAGAAATTAGTAATGTAAACTTCCGTTTGATTAGTACTTTGTAAGTCTTAAAAAATATACTAAAAACTGTTATGGTTATAAATGCTAAAGAAATAAAATCATGATAGAACATGAGCATATAGCATAAAAATCATCATTTTCATGATCAAATGGACTTCATTATGGACTTTTTTAATCTCAATTCTATGTTAGAAAAAAGTGGGTAATAAATTAATGATGTATACTTTGGTCATTACATTGCATGTCATTCAAATGAATGATAAGCTTTTAATAACGAGATGTGAAAGTAAGAAGTATGATAAGCTTTTAATAACGAGATGTGAAAGTAAGAAGTATGGTATATGGATGACATGTCAACACCCGGAAGGAGAGAGATTTGAAGTATTTTGCGGGTTTATATCCAATTAGTTTAGATATAAAGGATATATATTTAAAAATGTCGAGAGATCTTGAGGGGCTTATCCATTATATTTAAACTAATATATAATATTAATCTTATATTAATAATATTATAGTCCAACTTATAATACTAATATTAATATTATAATAATACTATAGTTATCATACATTCGATAAATCAATGAAACCTTAGAAATTAATACTTTATATTAATACTATAATATATAATATACATTTCGATAAATCAATGGAATCCTAGAAATTAATAATATAATATTATAATATATATATACTAAGTTAATTCTAGTATAAAATGTTGAAATCCTAAAAATTAATAATATAATATTATAATATATATATAATAATATAATATACTAAGTTAATTCTAGTATAAAATGTTTTGAGCAGTATCGAAGGTTTTTTTAGTATCGATTGTGTGCATTTTTAATTTCAATGATGTCAAGAATTTCCAATTATACTACCTGGCACCATCTGCAAGATTACATCTTTGCACCTGTCCAACTAAATAACGCTGGTGAATGTAACTCTATATCATTGTTCAAACCTTTACAAAAGCAGATCCGAATGAATTTCTCGTTATTCGCAATTTACAGGAACAGTTCGAAATCAATTTTGTTGTGGCTTGTTTTTGGTATATTGCAATGAATGTTCATGTATTTATACAATATTTTATTAAACAGTTGCATCGGATTTCTCGTTGTTCGCAATTTACAAAAGCAGTTCGAAATCAATTGTGCTGTTTTTGGTATATTGCAATGAATGTTCATGTATTTATACAATATTTTATTAAACAATTGCAACGGTTGGTTAGTCCGCTGTTTTAGTTTAAATATTTTAAATGTTTGCAATGGTTGGTTAGTCGGTTGTTTTAGTTTAAATATTTTAAATGTTTTTGTTAATGTCGGCTAAAAAAAAAATTGTTTACAACATGCCATGTATGACCTCTTTGCCTTCTGCCATTGTACGAACGCCTCTTGGCATAATAATTAATTTTTAAAAATAAAAAATCTTGCAATAAAATTTAATAATTTTATATTAAAAATTGATGGAAAAAAATTATTGAATTTTTATTATTGATTTTTTATTATTTATTAAAATTACCTAAATTTTTTTTAATAAAAATTCTCCTATTGATCGAAAATATTACATAATTTTAGTCTCCAAACATCAAAAATACATAAATACCATGCAAGGTAGTTGTTCGGTGAGAGAGGACAAAATAAACAGCAATATCAAAAGTTCAAAGGGTCTATCAATCTGAACATAACACCCACTATAAAAGGGACAATGCAAGGTAGTTGTTCGGTGACGGAGGACAAAATAAACAGCAATATCAAAAGTTCAAAGAGTTTATCAATCTGAACATAACACCCACTATAAAAGAGACAATATTGCAGCTGGCCCATCCATCAGTGGCAAGGTCTCTCCCAGCACCAAAGCTAAAATAACCTTTCTTTCACAGTCCAACCCCTGCCAGGATTGGGTGGAACTTGCTGAACTGTTAACATAATTTGGGCAACAGTAGTTGGCTTCATTTCCTCATCAGGGTTTCTGTGAACAGAGCGTCTGGCTGCCTGACATTTCCATTTGCTGACTGTTCCTTTGATGCCTTAGGGGCTTTGCCATTTACCTTGGGGGGACCTCTGGATTGAGATCTACTTCGGCGCCTATTACTTCTAGGGCTCCATCCCTGCCCCTGATGGCCGGCGCCTATTACTTCTAGGGCTCCATCCCTGCCCCTGATGGCCCCCACCAGCTGGTGGGAGAGGCCTAGGGCTGCCCGGAGGCACCTAACCTCCAGCTCCATCTGGTGGCACCCTGCTTATGGTGCATGGCGCTGCACCCCAGTGGCCCATCAAGTCCCTGAGATGTTCCATCTCGACTTCAACTTTAGTCTTTACCTAACCGTGCTTCAATATGTATTTTACAATCAATGCCAATGTTAACTTTAAAAGCATTATTATTAGAAAGACAAAGAATTTGATTGTTAAATACAATCTGGTTCCTATTCTTCCATATGCAGTATAAGGTCTCACACCTAACCACGTTCCAAACTCCCCAAAGTCACTTGGGGAAGTTGGGGGTATCTCCTAATAGGAGTGTTTCCCACTGTGGGGGATTGTGTCAGTAAGGAGCTTTTATTTGTTAACCAGAGCCAGACTGATTGGGCAAATGGGCATTGCCAGAAGATATGGATAAGAGATTCTTCAGCTGAACAGGTTGGACAAATTAACCCTGGTGAGACCTATAGTTTTCAGTCTAGATCCACAGGCAAGGCCATTGTGGATAATGGACCAGCGAAAGAATTGCTTTTTAGCCTCAATTTTGGTTTTCCAAACAACCTGACATCTTTGGATCCATCTGCTTTCAGAATCATCAAGCCTCCAGACTTCGTTTAATTTTTCAGCTCGTCCCAATACTGGCTCAAGGTCCCTGGTTATGGATGAAACCGAGTGGCTTTGCAGAGGTTTTCATGTGGGCCAAGCCCAATCTTTCCACCAGGGTTCATTTGAAGGCAAGAAGAGCTTCTCTATCCATTCAGGCTTAATCGGTTGTATAATGGCTTCATAGATGAATTTGTCTGACTATTTAAGGTGGAATTCTTGCTTTAGCTGTGTAGCCATGGCTTCCAACTAAGAGTATTCAGGTCCATTAGGTCTTTTAGTTCCTTGATTCCTTTTTTGCTCCATCTTTTAATCTCAAACCAGGGAATGTTGCAAGACAGTTGCTATTTTGTTGCATCTTGGGCAACCACCAGATACTGTGATCCTTAAGCGATCCACCTCTTCCCTCTTCTTCCCCTTTCCATTGCAGTAGATGTCTGCAGTGCTGTTATGCTTTCCATAAACTTTTGAACACTTCAGGTCCTAAAGCTTTAGTGTCCACAGGTGTGATTAGGGCATTGTGGCACCCTAATGACTGAGATTGGTGGTGGACTGGCCTTACTCTGTTAATGTTGTTTCTGATCAACACCTTCCAATGTTCTTCTCCTTTCAACACTCTGCTGAACCATTTAGCACATAGGGCAAAACCTTGTCTTTTTACATCTATGATACCTAGTCCTCCTTTGCATTTGCTAAGGCAGCAGAAGTCCTTTGACTTGGAAGAAGCCTCTTTTGCCTTCAACTGGTGACCAAAAAAAGTTTCGGAGATGTTTGGCTAACTTCAGGTATGCATTCTTTGATTTTGCCCGGCATGAGTAGTAGTAAACATGAGTGGCAGCTAGTATTTTGGTGCATATCTGGTATCTTCCTGCCAGAGACAGCCTTTTGGTGTTCCAGTATGACAACTAGTTGACCACTTTGTCTAAGACATAATTCCAGCCAAAGATGCATTGAATTCAATGGGATACCTAAGAATTTAAAGATTTCACCAGGATTTATCCATTTCCAATTATAGGTATCTATCCATTCTGGCTTCTCTTGACTTGATTGCAGATAGTATGTGGTTTTGCTCCACTGAATTTTGTAGCCTGGGGCAGAGCAAAAGGTGTTGATGGCTTCCATGGTATTACCAATGCGGACTTGTTCTGCTTTTACAGGCAGGCAGGAATCATCTGCAAATTGACCATCAACCATCTGCTTCCCTGTTTGTCCTGGTAGATCAATTCCTTTGACCAAACTTTGTGCTTGTTTCACATTGAGAAGATACCCTAGAGCATCTGCTGCTAAAATAAAGAGGGAGGGAACTAGGGGAAAACCTTGTCTGACAGATCTTTGAAGGCTGAAAGGATTAGTTACATGTCCATTAACATTAATTCTTGCAGACGCATCCATGAAAAAAATACTTACTATTCTAATAAACCTGCAACAAAAACCTATCTTTTGCAGTATCTTGACTATGAATGGCCATTCTATCCTATCATACGCCGTTTTACAGTGAATTTTCATGAATAGGATGTCTTGATTTGTATTTTGGGCCCAGTCCATCCCTTCCCATACTGCCATTATGTTGTCTAATATGTACCTGCCTTTAACAAAACCAGATTGCTCTTTCCTGATTATTTGAGGCAGCAGGTCCCTTATTATCCTTGCTAATGCTTTAGCTATATCTTGTAAGCCACAATGAGAAGGGTAATTGGTCTCCAGTTGGTGACCATTTCTGGGTCCCCTTTCTTGGGCAACAGTCTGATCATGCCTTGATTGATTACTTCTCCTAGAGAACCCACCTCTAGGGCTTCTTGATAGACCTTGAATAAGGCAGGGCCTGTGAATTCCCAGGTGGCCTTGTAAAATTCACAAGGGAACCCGTCTATACCAGGAGACTTTGCATGTGACTGTGGCTAGGCATATTTGAGTGTCCTGTTCAACCTGTTCATTATGAATTTGTGCTTTGAACAGGGTTTGGTAATATTCCTGAAACTGCGCAATAATTTGTTCCTGTTTAGAATATCTTGCATCATTGTTTTTTATTGCAGTAATGTTTTCTAATTTCTGCTTCTGTTTTAGGCCTCGGAAGAAATATTTGGAGCTTTTGTCCCCATCTTTGATCCATTGGAGCCTCGCTCTGACTTGAGCACCTTTTGCTTTCTTCTCCTCCGAGAGTTAGAGCTTCTAGGATAGGGTGGCTTCTAATTCTTGCAGCTGCACATTAAATGGGTCTCGTTCCAATTTAAATCTGGTATCTGAAAGTGCTTTGGAAACAACTTTGTCTGCTTGTCTATAACTTTGAGCCAGTTGCTTGCCAAACCCTCTGAGGTATTTGGCATTCAAGCCATGGCCTCTTCCCACCAGGTGATCTTCCCAGAGTTGGGCCTTGGCTGGGGTGACAAAAACCAGACAAGCTTTATATTATCAATGCATTCCCTCCGCTGGAGGTGTGAAATATTCATTTTGAAAGGGAATTGAGAACATTCTGGCATATGCTCTCCCAATTCAATTAATTGAATTGGCTGGTGGTCACACAAGGTGGCATCTTCTATTACTTGCACTGATCTGGTGCCTTCAGACTGGAATGTGAAGATAACAACATTAGCTAACATTGCTCTGTCTAACCTTTTAACAATTCTGTCATGTTTATGCCTCAAATTGGACCAAGTGAACCATAGGCTAGAGTTCTCAAACCGTCTGCCTATGTTTGGGTCTGCTATCCCATATTTGTTTTTAAATTTGCACCTATGGAAGTCTTTCTTCATAATCCCATCTATGGGGCAGTCCTCCCATCTTGTCTTGGTGGGACTCAATCTTATTGAAGTCCCCACATACTAACCAGGATGCTTCTGGTAGGTTGTTCTTTAGCTAGAGCCAGAGTTCTTTCCTTTCTGTGGCTCTGTTGGGGGCATAGACATTAACCAAACCCAGGATGTCATGGCTGGTATTCAGGCAAATCCAGACACATCTGTTCTTTGGATCAAGACCTGAGTCCAGAACACTCTTATCCAAATTCTTATTGAAAATGATAACTGCTCCTCCTTTCCCCTCCTCATGCAGGGTGTTGAAGGAAATACTACCTGGCCAAATGACAGCCACTGCTGTCCTCAGGTTGTTTGCAGTACACTTAACTTCTTGAAGGCAGAAAACAGCAAGATTTGGGGTTTTGATTCTAACCCTTCTGACCATGCCTTTCCGACATGGATCAGTCAGTCCTCTAACGTTCCAACTCAATATGTTCAACATCATTAACCTCTTCAATTTCCTTCCCCATCTCAGGGTTTTCTATCATATTCTGTAATATCCCAAACCTCTTACCTGAGGTGGGTTTAAATGTTTTATTCAATGAGTCATATGTAATCACATTTGGTTTTTCCTTTCCTTCCTCTCCTACCCTACTTCCAGGTGGGTTTTCTCCTTGTTGCACCCTTTGAACATCAAAGGGGGAAGCATGTTTGGGTTTAACAGAAGGAGGCTCTATCACCTTGGGTGTTGAAGGAGGATTACTGGTACTCCCTTTGTGAGGAGTATCTGGTACCTGAGGAGGATGTAATATTGTACCCAAACTTTCCTTGGGGTTTCTGAGGGAACACAGGGGTTTTGTTCTTGTTTTTGTTGGAAGTTTTTTTGGTTTGGACATCTATCCAACCGTCTTCATTCTGCACAACCACCTTTTGATCTGTCTGCTTAGTGTTACTTTGAACCATTTGGTTGTTCATATTCAACGGACAGTCTTTTATCCTATGGTTAATCGAATTGCACTTGAAACGAGCATTGGGTACATTTAAAAATGTCAGGGGCTGTTCAAAAACTTCATCATCCATGCAGATGTTTATAATAATTGATGGCAGAGGTTTGGACAAATCCATTTTAAGCCCAAGCGTAAAATTCTCTCATGGGCTCCGGGCTCACAAAAGTACCTATTTTGCTGAAAATATCTGGCACGAAGCGCCAGAGGTAAAGGGGTAGCCCAGGTAGTTCAACCCAAACTGGGCACTGAATGAGGCCTCCTTCACCGAGAAGTTCGTATCCCATCTGTTAAAAACCACAAGATTTTTCTGACATGTATAAGGGTTTCCTTTTAGAACCTCCCACACCCCCTCAGGGGTTTAGAAAACAAAGGAATAATAACCTTTAGTGAGGTTACGGATAGAGATGACATTCGAGTTAAAGGTATCAAAGGTGTCCTTCGTCCATTGACGAATTACAGACTCAGGTGGAGGCCTTCCCACAAAATACGCAATAAGGGTTTTAGATTCCGCATCAAGCACAAAATTGAAAACATCTTCCTTGTCGAAAGTAATAATGGGATTATCAGCTAAGACCTCACCTCGTCGTCAACCTTCGGGACGAATTTCCTGGTTCTTTTGAGCGCCCTCTGGAATGTTAAAATGACAATGCTGGGCACCTGCAAAGCTATCAGAAGGCAGACCAGAAGGTGTATCAGAGACAATAGCATTCTCACCAATGAGGGCTTCAGCGTAGAGCTGCTGAACAACCTGCGGGAAAGCCATAAGGCCTCCCTGCCAAAGGAATTACTGCGCGCGTCCTAAATAGAATTTGACAGCGTGCAGACCCGCCGCACTGTAAAAGGTGTGTGCTAAGATTCCTATCAGGAAGATTTTGGGCATTCAATCCTACACGCAGGATAAGGTTTTGGGCTCCCGAAAAAACCTCTCACTTCAACTTCAAATTAAACTTTTATATTTTTATAATAAAAAAATTTATAATTTATTCTCTTATGGATATATTGATTTATATGAAATGAAAGATTTTAACTACGTCCGCAAAACCCAAATATGGTCTATGGGATGGAAGTACAACTGCTCAAATCATATCGTATGATTTTTAATATCTTTGAGAAGGTTGTTCCTTCTCCTGCTGATTTTGGTTAGCAATTCCTCAACTCTTTTTATTTTACTGTCTTCAAATAACTCTGTCATAAGCCCGTTTCCAAGTGTTTCTTTGTATTTGCCACGGATGTCTGAAAAACTCGGGCACTTATAGATGAAGTGTTTCTCTGTCTCTACTGTCCCTGTGTTGCATAAAGTACATATCTTTTCTTCCAATTGTTCTTTGGGTGTTGTCCATCTCCCTGTTTCACATCTAAGCCTATGAGAGCTAGTCCTTATCTGAGCAATGAGGATTTTTTCCTTCCACTTGATTTCAGCGCCTATATATGTTTTTTCCTTGTGATCATATGTTGGGTTAAACTTTGCAATATAATATTGTATTTTCTTGCTTGCATTTTTCCACATTCCACTTCTAAACTTTTCATTCACATAGCTTTTGATGTCTTTGTTGAAATTTGGGCATTCATTTATGTTGATTTCCCAACGTTTCATCCATTTCTGATTTTGTTTCATCCATGTGTTCTTCCACCTATGCAACTCTTCGTCCTTAGCTGCCCTTGGCCATCTGTCGTTTTTCATGTTTTCTATTTTTTTCAAGTAACATAAAGCTTGGTCATAGCAATTGCTTCTAAAGGAAACATTCCAGTTTCAGCTAGAATAATTTCATAAGGGGTTGTGGCCTTAATTTTGAGAATAAAACAAAACAAAAAGGCTTTCAAGAATATTAGTAATGCCTTAGGGGAGTTCATTTAAGAGGGCCCAACTATTAAGGACTAAAAGCATATGGTATATGCTTGAATATATTTTGACATGGATATTTCAAAACCTTTGCCAAAATTTATTCAGATTAGATCTAGATCAAACTATGGGATCAACAAGTGGATTATGAAAACATTGCATATAATGTTGAAAATGTTATGAGATTGGACACACGATGAGAGATTGCAAATTAATTCAATTGAGAAAGAGATGAATGTTTTGGTCATGAGACAAACTTCAAGATGAAGCAAGATAATCATATTGTAGTGGATGTTGCCTTAAGCCATAGATTTTCCACCTAAAAAAGTGGTAAATAAATCCTCTCTATCTCATAATATGGAAAAGGTCTTCATGGTTTATTTGGAGCAAACAATAGAAGAGACTTGAATGATGCAAGGGATAAGGAATTATAATGTGCAAGTTCCAATCGAGAAGGAATTAAAGGTGCAATGGAAGATATGGAGGCAAACAAAGATGGTGGAAGAAATCGTTTTTAGTCCAAGAAAATCATCTTGACTTTCCTCAAGTAGTAGAAATTCATATCCTTGCATTGAAAGTGAAAGTAGTTTAGAGTCTATCCCTTGCATCTTAGGATTTCAAGGGAAGCACAACAAAGAAAATAGTATTGAGAATATCCATTGTAATTTAGGGCAGCACAAGAAAGTAAGTACTATAGAGGATAGCCCTTGCATAGAGAAGAAATTGTTTTTGAGGTTATCCCTTGCATTCTAGGTTCTTTGGGCCAGTATAAGCCTAAAGATGAGTATGTTACATAAAAAAAATAGATGAGATTGACGAGAACAAAAGTTTTATAGTGGGAATGGAAAAAGGAGAGGAAGACCCTCTCAACAAGAACAAAGAGTAAATGAAATTTAGAAGAATAATGATTTGGGAAACCAAAAATAATGTATTAACAAGAAATGGAGCTAAGCCCACAAATAAGAATAAAAAGTGATGATGAGGATGGTATCTTGGAATATTAGGGGCATATATTAGGCCCCTTAAAAAAGAGTTATTAGGAAATTAATAGGTTGTTATAGTCTTGTGATTTTATTTCAATACAAGAAACAAAAATTAATGAGGAATGTAAGGATGCATTTAGAACGACTTGGAAGATGGGGGATTATCATTTTTGCTATAAGAGTTTTAGGAGACATTACGATAATATGGGATAAATTTAAATGAGATGAACAATCGCCTGGAAACATGAAGTAATTGGATTGCTAGTCTTTTTCTAAGAAAGAATAAAATATTAAAGTTGGAGTTATAAATGTATATGCTTCAACTATAGTTACTTTTTATAATAGATGTTGGAAGGACCTCAATTTATATATGCTAAACTAAAAAATGATTTATATTTGTCATCTATGGATTCTTGTGGGATTTAAAATAGTTCTATCTCCGAGGCAGTCAACATTTACTTGTTAGGCGTTTCAACCATATCTCACTCATCTGGACTCGGATTGAGCTGAAATTTTGAGGGTAGATGCCTGAAAAACCCTAGAACGTCTCCACCAATTTTCATATCATTTGGAGCAACACATATCCTAGCGCATCCCTATGTGTGAACGAGATATTTGGCAAGCGGTTATGCAAGGGTTTCATCTGGGTTGAGTGCAAGCAGCTCCAAAGGTTGGTTTTTAGGGCCTTCGGGCCTTAGCGGCCAATATTTTTGTGGTTTATGCTCAATATTTTAGCAAGAAATGTTGCAGGGGATCCAATATGGGTTAAAAATTTATCTTTCAACAAATCATACTGTGAACTTGAGTGACAACGACTTCCAATTTGCTGCACAAAATAAAAGTGAAAACCATACCTTTCCACGACGTCTAGGGCAAGGATTAAAGAGATCACGAAACAAGTTTCAAGTAGTTGATCAAAAAATGGCTCATATCTCAAGTGAATCTGGTGCTAAGGTGCACCCACAAAATAATTCTACTGTGAAAACCCCTGTCAAGGGTAAGAATTTCGAAGACTCGGCCCCAAAAATGAATTATAGGGATGCCCTCTGTGGTGGATAGCCTTAGCCCAATGCTAATATCAATCTTAGGGCTTCCCATAAACCTCTAAGAATGCCTAATATTGATCCAAGGAAAACGGAGTCAGGATGTCTTAAAGCAGCTGATGGAACTTCTATTGTTAAGCTTGATATGGGTAACATTCAGACTGGCATTGAAGATTTGGAAAAAAGAGGACTAATTTATCGGTTCGTGGGTTTTGGTCCGAGTCTATCTGCTTTCAAAGTCTGGGCTACAAAAAGCTAGAAAACTAAAGTGAGTTACAAATCTCTATTTATCCAAATGGTTAATTTCTTGTTTTATTTGCTAATAATGAAGATAGAGAGAAAACTTTTCAAGGGGGTCCTTGGTTTATTGGAAGGGTGGGGCTTTTCATGAAGTCCTGGCATTCTAAATTTAAAATCGAAGAAGAGATGTCTTCTATAGATCCCGTGTGGGTTAGACTCTTTGGCCTCCCTATTGAATTTTGGAATCCTACTGTTTTTTCTTCAATTGGAAACTCTTTAGGAACTTTTATGATGACTGCTGATTGTACTCAAAATTTTGAACATATTATTTATGCTCGGATTTGTGTTTTAATGGATTTTGACAAACCCCTACCTAAAAAGATCACATTACAATTTGGGTAAGACACTTGGGAGCAAGTAGTGGACTATGAGAACATTCCTTTTCGTTGTAGAATTTGCCATGAATATGGTCATTTGGTCAGTGCTTGCCCAAATAAAATTCCTGATCAAAAGAAAGAAGATATAAACTCAACAGGTTTCCAAATACCTAAGAAGAAGAACACTAAAAAAAAAAAAGTTATGAAGGATCAATCAAAGTCATCTACTAATATGTTTGAAATCCTTTCCACAAATGATGTCCTAAGCGAGGAAGAGGAAATAATGGAAACTTAAATCGTAGAAACACAATTTAAATATGAAGGGAAGAACTCATAGACAAACCAACAAATCAAAGGTTTTCAACAGAAAAAAAAAAAAGAGAAAATTTACACAAGAAAAACAATCTTTCAAATGTCAAAACTTCAAATAATGCAGGTCCCAATATAGACTCCGTTGAACCATCTAGTAAAATTTTGGTCGTGTACGAGCATTCTTCAAGGTTATAAGCCATCTCATATTCAATTGAAATAAGTCAAGAAACAGGGGAAAAAAAATTGAAGATGGATTCTAATCAAAAAGCAGGTTGCAAGACCAATCAATATCATATGGTAAAAGAAGGTGAAAAGCTTGTAGAGGAAGGTGATATTAATGTCCTTCCCAACTTTTTTAGCCTTAATCACTTGGAATATTAGAGGACTCAAAGGGAGTCTCTTAAAACAAAATGAAATTAGAAGAATGATTCATATAAATCATCCACATCTTGTTTTCCTTCAAGAAACAAAGATATCAATGGAGGATATGGACTCAATTGCCAGTAAAATTTGGCCAGTTGGAAAAATAGTTTCCCTCAGTTCCCAAGGGACTTCTGGTGGCATTGCTTGTCTTTGGGACCCAAAAGAGGTAGTTATTCACCATATGGTTGGTAGTTGGGGTTTGTTGGCTATAGCTATTCAAAGTAGATATTCCAACCAAATTATGCTCTGCATTACTGTTTATGCTCCGAATTTTTTGGAGGAAAAAAGAAGATAGTGGAAGGATATTACTCATATTATCTCTCATTTTCTTGAAGCTTGGATCTTGATCGGAGGATATTTCAATACCATCCTCTCTCTGGATGAGAAAATGGGGGAAAATAAAAATTTGGACAAAAGCACTGACCTCATGAGCGAATATATTGCAAACCTCCATCTTGTCGATATCCAACCAGATAATGGCCTTATGACTTGGTCTAACAAAATACAAGGCTTAGCTTGTATAATGGAGAGATTGGATAGGTTTTTGCTCTCTGAAAATTTCTTAATCCATGGTCATATTCCTAAAGTGAAGACTCTTAATAATGTTGGTTCGGATCATTGGCCAGTCATGGTGGAAATGTGGAAAACCAATGTGAGTTTCTCTCCTTTTCATTTTCAATTAATGTGGATTAGAGACATTTCCTTTAGACCTCGTGTGCAACAATGGTGGAAGGAAGGTAAACCTAGGCATGGGACTAAGATGTTATGTTTTGCCAAAATATCTGCAATACATTAAATCCAAAATCAAGACTTGGAACCGAAAAGAGTTTGGGGATGTTCATAAAAAAACATGAAGTTATTGCTCATCTTGAAAATTTGAATAAGAAAATCCATTTAGATGGCCTCATAGAGAAGAGAAGTGCGAATGAAATTAAACTCACAACTCAGTTAGAGGAATGGGAAAAAGAGAAGAAATATTATGGAAGCAAAAATCTAGAATTCAATGGCTCAAAGAAGGAGATCAAAACACAAATCTCTTCTAGCTCGAAGATCTCACAAATTTATTTCTTCCTTAAAATCAGATTTTGGAGATGTTGTTTATACTTGGGATGGCATGAACTCTATTGTTGTTGATTACTTTTCCAATCATTTTTTTGCTACTCCTCTTGACTCAGCTTCACAACAAAATGTTCTTCAAGAAATCCCTTCTCTTATCACTTACGAGGAGAACTCTATTTTGACTGCTTCATTACTATCAATGAGCTTCAACAAGTAGTTTTTAAAATGCAAAAATGGAAAACCCCAGGTCATGATGGTTTTCCCATTGAGTTCTACCAAGATTTCGGGATATCCTTCATGTAAATTTATTAGAGGTGGTGGAATAATCTGGGAAAGCCAAATAAATTTTGAAGGTTATAAATAAAACTTATATTACTCTTGTTCCAAAAGCTCAAGAGGTTGATCATGTCTCAACTTTTAGACCTATTGCTTTATGTAATGTTCTTCTCAAAATCATTACTAAAATCATGGCAGAAATGTTGAAGCCTCTTTTGCATAAGATTATTTCCCCAGAGCAAGGGGGTTATGTGGAAGGATGTCAAATAGTAGATGAGATAGTTCTTGCTCAGGAAGCCATCCATTCCATGGATATGCAAAAATCTTCTTCCATGTTCATTCGGTTAGACTTATCCAAAGCTTATGATAGAGTGGATTGGCATTTCCTTATCAAAAATTTGAGGCAATTTGGTTTCTCTAAGGATTGGATGGATTGGATTATGGGTTGTATCTTTTCATTTTCCTACTTAGTTCTTATCAATGGCAGACCTTCTCAGTCATTCCCAGCTTCCAGATGTATTAGGCAAGGTGACCTGCTATCCCCTTATTTATTCATCATTCTTGTTGAATGCTTGGGTAGGACTATAACCAAAAAGAGGGAAAACAAAACCCTTGAGGAAGTTACCATTGCTCATAGAGCTACACTGATGCAGGAGCATCCGACGACAGCAGGACAATTTGGCATCAACCAAATTTTCTAAGTAGTTTGTTCAGTTTCTGTTTTTTTTCCCAAGGCAAAAGTTGAGGGGGGTCGCGAAATCGCGACCCCAAAGGCTGCGGCAAAGCAAAGGCGGGTTTTGTCGTGATATCGCGACGTCGCGACGTTTTTATCGACAAAGGCGCGGAGGGAGTTTTCGTCGCGATATCGCGACGCTGTTTTGGCAATGGCGAAGGCGGAGGGAAGACCGAGGCAAGGTGGAAATCGGTCGCGATATCGCGACGTCGCGATGTCGCGATAGCTGACAAAGAAAGAGACAAAGGCAGAATTCGGTCGCGATATCGCGACGTCGCGATGTCGCGACAGCTTACGAAGATAGAGGCCAGGGCGACTTTCGATCGCGATATCGCGACAGTAGTTAAAAACAAAGGCGAAAGCAAGAGCGAAGGCGGAGTTAATGAAGGGAAGAAGAACTAAGGCGTGGCGAAAGTTGGGCCAGAAGGCGAAAGCGAAAATCGGTCGCGATATCGTGACGTCGCGATGTCGCGACGGTTTTCAAAGCAAAGGTACGGTGGCAGTTTTGTCGCGATATCGCAACGTCGCGATATCGCGACGTCGCGATGTCGCGACGATTTTCAAAGTTAAGGCACGGAGGCAATTTTCGTCGCGATATCGCGACGAAAACCAAGGCAAGGGGCTCGCAGGAGAAATGGTCGCGATATCGCGACATGTCGCGATATCGCGACCGGTTGAAGACAAATAGAAAATGGACACGTGGATGGCCCCGCGTGCGGGAAAAGAGATAGCGGACACGGTTAAATGTTCTAACAATGCAACAGTTCTCGAGGGACAGTCTGGCAAAGCAGCGGTTGCAGGGTAAGGGCCTTTTTATTACGTGCCTTCATGGCGGATCGGGGGTGGTTGGCCAATAACAGGTGGAAAATTGAAGACTCGACGGGAAAAGCCGATTTTGCAGGTTTTGATTTATACTTTCGTGCTGGTGGAACATTAATTGCTAGAGGGTCGAGACCTCGATAAAAACTCGTTTTAATGTATTATTTTGGCGGTGGACCGAGAAAAGGGAAGGAGTGTGTGAGTGGGAATAGAATACCAGGGGATCTCTGGTCTTTGAAGCCGGAGCTATTTTTGTAGGCATTTTTTTCAGCTAATGTAATGAAATTTAATGAAATTTTCTAGAATAGCCTGAGTGATTTGGTTCTGATTCTTCGGGTTGTAACTTTATTTACGTAAAGGAAAGCGGATGAATCACAGAAAGTTTTGGGAAAGGATTTGTGCATGAGTGACTTTCTCATCCCCGTAAGTGGTATCAGAGCCGAAAGTTCCTGAGTGTGTGACAGATCGTCGGACGTGAGGCAGTTGCACCAGGATCTGTGGGAAGGCTCGTGGAAAGTGAATAGAATGCCTCCGAGAAGAAACCCCGTTGGTGGGAGAGGCATGGCAGCAGCAGATTTTCGAGCTTTGCAGCGGCAAGTTCAGGCCCTGCAAGAAGAACTGCGCAGAGGACACGAACCAAGAAGAGATGCAGATAGTGAAGATGAAGTAGATGAAGAAGAAGAAGAAGCTATAGATCCGACACAAGCCAGACTGTACAAAGCCATATCCCAGATCAAAAAAAGGAAGATGGAAGTTTCCACATATTTTGGGAACTTGAATCCGGAGGAATTGATCGACTGGGTCAATGATCTGGAAGAATACTTCGAATATGAAGAAGTTGAAGATCTCGAGCGGGTCAGGTTTGCTAAGACCAAGCTGAAGGGTCATGCCAGCATATGGTGGAAGGGAGTACAGCTGGAACGAAACCGAAGAGGAAAAGAACGGATAACAAGATGGGAACGGATGGTAGAAAAATTAAAGAGAGTTTATTCCGACAGATTACGAGTTGGATCTGCTAAGGAAAATGCAAAGTTTGAGACAGATGAATAAAACCGTCCAAGAATACACAGAGGAGTTTTATAAAATCTCCATCAGAACTGGTCATTTAGAAGCAAGCAAGGAAAAGGTGGCCCGTTATATTAATGGGTTGAGACCCAGTGTCCAGGAAGAGTTGAGCTTGGTTCGGGTGAGCACCATTGAAGATGCTTACCAGTTTGCTCTGAAAGTTGAAGAAAAATTGAACAGAAGGTTTGAGAGCAAGCAAAAAGGAAGAGGACATGGAGGAAAGACTGGTGGAAGAAAAGATGAAGGAAAAGAGGAGAAGAAAGAAGAGGTTAGCAGCAGTCGGGATCAGAAGGAAGATGAAGAACCCAAACCGCAAGTTCAGAACAATGGCTACCCAAGAGGAAGAGGTAGATCTGGACGTGGGTATGGAAGAGGAGTGTTTCGGGGAACATGTTTCCACTTGTGGAGAAGAGGGACATCGGGCATATGAGTGTCCCCAGCACCCCGAGAGAGTGAATAGGAAACAAGTGGGTCCTGCCAGAGTTGTTGTGGCAGAGGAAGATGTTGAATCAGAACATTTTGAAGAAGCTGAGAAAGGAGAAGCAATGATCGTGAGGAGAACCATGTTGATTGATGAAGACAAACCAGAGCAGAGGAGAAGCCTATTCCGCACACGGTGTAAAAGTGCAGGCAAAGTCTGTAATGTTATTATAGACAATGGGAGTACAAATAACTTAGTTTTCGAGGATATGGTTGCTAAGTTACAGCTGGAGAGGAGACACCCGAATCCATACCGGATTGCATGGTTGCGGAAGGACCACAGAGCATGGGTTCATGAATAGTGCTTAGTCACGTTCAATATTGGGAAGTACCAGGATGGGGTTCTGTGTGATGTTTTCCCCATGGATTCTTGTCATTTGTTGTTAGGGAGGCCATGGCAGTTTGATCGGAGTGCAGTGCATGATGGTCGTGCAAATACATACTCCTTGATGAAAGATGGAGTGCGCCACAAATTAAAGCCATTACAGATAGTGGATGAGAAGGTGTGCAGCAATGCCAGAATTTGTCTGGTAGAAGGTAGAAAAAGTTTTTGCCAGGAGACGGGGTTGAAGCAGGTTGCAGGGACAGGTGCCCGTTTGGAGATGTTACAAAAGACGCAGACCGAACAGCACAGAAGTGAAGGTCACTTCTCCTTTTTACCCCGGGTGTCTGATGCAGGAGCATCCGGCGACAGCAGGACAATTTGGCATCAACCGAATTTTCTAAGTAGTTTGTTCAGTTTTTGTTTTTTTTCCCAAGGCAAAAGTTGGGGGGGGTCACGAAATCGCGACATGTCACGAAATCGCGACCCCAAAGGCTACGGCAAAGCAAGGGTAGGTTTTGTCACGATATCGTGACGTCGTGACATTTTTATCGACAAAGGCGCAGAGGGAGTTTTCGTCGCGATATCACAATGTCGCGATATCGTGACGCTGTTTTGGCAATGGCAAAGGCGAAGGGAAGATCGAGGCAAGGTGGAAATCGATCGTGATATCGTGATGTCACGACAGTTGACAGAGAAAGAGACAAAGGCAGAATTCGGTCACGATATCGCGACGTCGCGACAGCTTACGAAGATAGAGGCCAGGGCGGATTTTGGTCGCGATATCACGACGTCGCGATATCGCGACAGCAGTTAAAAACAAAGGCGAAGGCAAGAGCGAAGGCGGAGTTAACGAAGGGAAGAAGAACTAAGGCATGGCGAAAGTTGGGCCAGAAGGTGAAAGCGAAAATCGGTCGCGATATCATGACATTGCGATGTCACGACGGTTTTCAAAGCAAAGGTACGATGGCAGTTTTTGTCGCGATATCGCGACGTCGCGATGTCGCGACGATTTTCAAAGTTAATGCACGGAGGTAGTTTTTGTCGCGATATCACAGTCGATTGAAGACAAATAGAAAATGGACACGTGGACGGCCCCGCAAGCGGGAAAAGAGATAGCGGCACGGTTAAATGTTCTGACAATGCAACAGTTCCCGAGGGACAGTCTGGCAAAGCAGCGGTTGCAGGGTAAGGGCCTTTTGATTGCGTGCCTTCATGGCGGATCGGGGGTGGTTGGTCAATTATAGGTGGAAAATTGAAGACTCGGTGGGAAAATCCGATTTTGCAGGTTTTGATTTATACTTTCGTGCTGGTGGAACATTAATTGCTAGAGGGTCGAGACCTCAATAAAAACTCGTTTTAATGTATTATTTTGGCGATGGACCGAGAAAAGGGAAGGAGTGTGTGAGTGGGAATAGAATACCAGGGGATCTCTGGTCTTTGAAGCCGGGGCTATTTTTGTATGCATTTTTTTTCAGCTAATGTAATGAAATTTTTTGGAATAGCCTGAGTGATCTGGTTCCGGTTCTTCGGGCTGTAACTCTGTTTACATAAAGGAAAGCTGATGAATCGCAGAAAGTTTTGGAAAAGGATTTGTGCCTCAGTGACTTTCCTGTCCCCATCATAGACCTATCTCTCATATTCAATTTGTGGATGACTCTACTCTTTTAGGTAAAGCTACAATTAAAGAAGCTTCTAATATTAAGTAAATCATTAGTTGTTTTTCCAAGGCTATTGGGCAGTTGATCAATGAAGACAAATCTAAACTTATTTTCTTTCACTGCTCTGCTAGACAAGAATCCATGGTCTTGGATAAATTAAGATATAAGAAGATCTCCCTTCCAATCACTTATTTAGGTATTCCCATAAATATTCAAAGGCAGAAAAATAAATATTGGAATTGGTTGTTGGAAAAAGTCAAGAAGAAAATTGGAAAGTGGACCAACAGGTGGATTTCTTCTGGGGGTAGAATCACCTTGGTAAAATCAGTCCTTCAAGCTATTCCTATTTATGTTTCTTCTATTTTGAATATCCCAAAGGCTATTCTTCGAGAATTGGATCAAATCAATCATCGTTTCCTTTGGAGTGGTACTAAGGAGAAAAGAAAATGGGCCTTGGTGAAATGGGATACTTTATGTCTTCCTAAGAGTGAAGGGGGGTTAGAATTCCAGTCTTCTATTTATAACAACAAAGCTTTAGCTGCTAAATTATATTGGAGGATGTTGCATAACCCCATGCTCTTTTGGCCAATAATCTTCGTGCTAAATATGTTGAGAACAAAAGTCCTGAAGACCTTGTTCGCTATCAACTTCCTACCAAAGGTTCTCCCATTTTAGCAGTTCTTAAGACTGGTGAGGATTTGATAAAGAAAAAAATATTTTGGATCATTCATAATGGTCAACAAGTAATTTTTTGGACATATTCTTGGGATGGTCACAAGCCTTTGATAACTCAGTTTCCCGATTGGAGGCCTTGGATGGAGGAGCTTCATTGAGCTAATTGGATAAAGGTGGCTAATTACTATCGGTACCATACTGGTAATTCAAAGGTTGGTAGATATTGGATCCCTATTGAGGACTGGCCTATTCAAATCCCAAAAAGGCAAAGACAAGATATCCAAGGCATCCTTCATATGAGATCCCTCTCTTGGTCCCATGAAAAATATTGTTTTGGATGGAACAACACTAATAAGGGTGAGTTGCTCAAGGTTATTTGATCTTATGCCATAATAATCCCAACCATTCTTCTAACATCTTTTCTCGATTGTGGGCTCAAAAGCTCTGGCCTAAGGTGAGGTTCTTTAATTGGATTTTATTGCATCGTAGGGTGCTTACTGGTGAGCAACTTATGAAGCGTGGTTTTCATGGCCCTTTTAGATGTGAAATGTGTGAAGAGAATGTAGAAACTCTCAACCATATTTTTATTGAGTGTACTTTAGCCTCTGAGCTATGGAGGAGAATGGCCACTTTACTTGGCTTACAGTGGTCCAATTTTTTACTTTTGAACAACTTTGGAGGGATTGGCCTAATCAAGATGGTGTTAATCATTTTATTAGGCAGATAGTTTGGATGGGTTCTACCATTCTTCTTTGGAATATTTGGAATGAAAGGAACAACCAAATTTTTAATCAAGATAGGAAGGATATTCACTATATTTGGAAAAATACCATAGCCAACTTAGTTGAAACGGTCCATCAACTCCTTAATCACCCCCAAAACTCCCATCAAAGATGGGATCAAGTGATGCAAATATTGAAGATGAAATCTTCTAAGGACAACCAACTTAAAGGGAATGTGAGTATTAGTAAGATGGATAAGACAAGAAATTGGCAACCTCCTCCTAAGGATTTTGGAAAAGTCAATACTGATGGAGCCTCTAGAGGGAACCCTTGAAAAGCCAGTGTGGGAGGAATTGGTAGACTTTCAAATGGCTCCCTCGTTTTTACTTTTGCTGAGAATTTGGGTATTCTTTCCAATAACCTTGTTGAGGGGTATGGTATCCTCGGAGGCCTTCGAGGAGGCTACTAAGGTTGGATGGGAAAAGGTGTTAGTTGATTCTGACTCTCAACTTATGATTAATCTCTTGAAGACTCCTAAGAATCGTAAGGTGGATTGGAGAATAAAAAAAATTATTGAGAAGATTCAATTAATCCAAATGGGATTTTTGAAAGTTGATTACAATCATGTGGTCAGAGATCAAAACAAGAGTGTTGATGCTTTAGCTAATTGGGCTTTGGACAAAGGTGATCTTACTTGTTATGGCCACCCTCCTAGATGGTGGGATTCTCAAATTAGGGAAGCTCTTCTTTCTATCATTTATTTGGATGGCTCCAGTTCTGAAGGTACCTAGTTTCTTCTTGCTTTTTTTTTTTTTTTTGCTTCTCTTTGGTTCATTCAGTTTTTTTAGTTCCCTAACTCATTCTATTCTTTATTTTGTTTCCTCTATTGATTCTTGTCTTAATAGTCTTCTGGTCTAGATAGGTCATCGTTATGTTCAATATTTTTTATTTTTATTTTTTTGTTTTTTATTTTTAGTTTTTTAAGGTGGGTGGGTTCTTTTGTTTTGTTTTGTTTTGTTTTTGTGTCCTTTGTGTTGCTCTTGTGTTTTTGTTGTTTTTTTTTTTTGTTATTGTTCTTGTGTTTTTTTCGTTCGTGTTCTTGGGTTTCTCTATGTTTGTGTTAATTCGTATTTTTATGTGTGAGTGTTTTATATGTTTTTTGTTTTTGTTTATTGTCTGATGTTGGTTGTTTTTTATTTTTTTAAATTTTTTAGGTTTTGGTTGAGTTTATTTTTCATGTTTTTTTTGGATTATGTCTTTTTAGTGTTATGTTGTTTTTGTCTTGTTTGTGTTTTTTTATGTGGTTCGTGTTGTGGTTTATTTTATCTTATTGTGTGTGTTTGGTTGTGCTTTTGTTTTTGACACACTCAAGGAGCATGTTTTTTATTTTATTTTATTATTTGTGTTGTTATTTACTTATTTTTAAATTAGTTTAGTGTGTTTGTTTGCTCCTTGAGTATGTCAAAGGTGGTAGGCCAGGTTCGAGTCCTGGGCATTTTTGACGGAATGGATACCCTGCCTCCTTGGGTCTTACCCAAAAGTGGCATCCCTTTTGGGATGTTTTACACAAATAAAAAAAATAGTTCTATCTCCTTGGAAAAAGAAGGATGATACTCCTAGATGGTCTAAAACAATAGATGATTTTGCTTTCTTTGTCAATTCAAATGCCCTTTTAAATGCAATTCCTTCAAGCTATCAATATACAAGGGATAAAAAATGTATTGGGTAAACTCATATAACATAAAGATTGAAAATATTTTTGTTATCTAATACGTGGTTGTAAACATAATATACAATCTCTTCAGACATGTTATTATGAGTATGATTCAATCACAAACCCATTCTCTTAACTTGTGATAATCTCAATAATGGTCATCCAAAGCTATTTTTATTTCAATTTATGTGGCTAGAAGACCTTGATTTCTTCCTAATAATTATATTATGGTAAGATGAAGCAAGGTTTGAAGAATAATATATGTACGAGTTTATTCAAAAGATGAAATATCTAAAGGGATAAATGAAGATTTGGAATGTCAAATTATTTGGTAACATATTTAAAATAAATGAGGAAATTAAATCCAAGCTCAATAATTTATAGGAGAATGTAAAAATCATTAAAACAAACTAAGATTTTTATATAAAATAAAATATTTACTTTTTTATTGTCATAACGTATTACAAAAAGAGTAGTCCTATTGGATCTAAAAAGCTAGGGAGAAATGACTTAAGAAGGGGATAGAAATATTAAAAAAATTCATGCTATTGCCAAAACATATTTGCCTTTATGCCAAATCAAATATTTGAACTCTAGATGAAAGAAGTACTAAGAAAGAAATAGATATTAGGAGGAAGCAAGTGATTAATGTTCTATTAGAATTTGGGCAAGATTAAGAGGCTCAAGATAAGCATTTGCAAAATATTTGATCAAATTGTCACATAAAGGCAAAATGAAAGTTTGATGAGGAAGATATTTATGGAAGAGCTATAAGAGAGATTTCTCTTTCCATGCTAATGAAGAATTTGGCTTTAATAGATTTCCTACATTTTTCTTCTATTTTTTTTGGATTTGATGAAGACCGATATATGTTAGATTTCATAACGATTTGCAAAAACAAATGGAATAAAAAAATTGATAGTATTTCTTGAAAATAAATACATAGAACAAAGAAACCTAGGTGTTGTAGGTGAGTTAGAGAGGAGAGGGAAATCCTCCAAGAGAGGTCCCAGGTTCAAATCTCCACCCTACCAAAAAGCTAAATTGGGTATCCAAAATTCAATTGATAATGTTGGTGCGGGTAGGGTCGGACTTTGATGGTGTAGAACCCCCTGTTTGTGGTCTCTCAGACCAAGGCGGCCCCGCAAGGGGTTTTTCGCTTTAAAAAAATAAAATAAAATACATAGAACAAAGAATGAAGAAGATATAATATATTAGGGGTGTTCATGAACACCAAATAATCTTAGTAAATAGAAATTAAAATTACACTCCAATTGATGAGCAAAATGGTTGGTATGGAGGGGTATTTATACCTAAATACAAATTACCTTTAGGTCAAGGTTGTGATACCTACCTTTAGGAAGAAAATATTTTTAAAATTACAAAATAAATTTTTTCAAGGTTTACATGAACCCAAAGGGAAACATAAATAATACAAGTACAAAAGTCAGTCATGGCCTCAAGAGAAGCTTAACCACGACATATTCCAACATCCCTACTTAAGTTAAACATGGGACATAGAGAGAGACCCTTACTTGTCATACCCCTTAAGGGACACTCTCCAACTCCAAGAAGCTCATGCATGGGCACAAAAGTGACCTTAGGTATGACCTTGGTCATAATATCAATTGGCTACTTTCATTAAGGTAAAAAAACTAGATCAAGCATCTCATGTGCATGAAGACATATTACAAAGTAAATCCATAACTCTATGTGCTTTGTATACTAATGTAACACTAGATTGCAAACAATTTGTATAGTTCTCTCATTGTCACGTTGAAGAGTAGTTGGAAAACTATGATGAATGCCAATATGCTCCAAAATCATGATCATCCACTCAAGATGCTTAGATACTTCATTGGCAACACAATATTTAACCTTTGTGGAAGACTAAAAAATAGTGGATTGGCATTTGAAATACCAATAAATCAGGTTGTATTCCAAATAGAACACAAAGCCTATGGTGGACCACTTCTCATCCAAGTCACCAACCCAACCAACATCTAGAAATCTTATCAAAACTAGAGGGAATACAATTAAGTAGTGAATACCCATATGATAGGTCCCTTGAATGTATCTATGAATCCTCTTAGTTTTTTTCTAGCGACTCTCCCAAGGTGCCTACATATATCTAGAACAAAAATACTAAAAACAAAAACCATATCGGGTCTAGTATGAGTAAGGTAGAGAAGTCCTCTCACAAGAGATTGATACACCATAACATTCAACAAAGAAGTACAATTTGTCTAAAAATTTTGTCTTGGGATAAAAGGAGTGAGTAGGTTTGCAATCCTCCATCCTCAAACATTTGATATGATCCAAGGCATATTTGTGATAAGAAATGTTGATGCCAAAATCTATGAGATTAATCTAAATCCCCAAAAAATGATGCAGAAGCCCCAAATCCATCATCTAAAAAATGGCACAAAGTTGTGACTTCATGTCTTGGATCAAAGAAGAAGAGCTACCAGTGATGAAAAACTCATGAACATACAACACAATCACTAAAGTTTCTCCCTCTTGATGTTTAATATAAACATCATGTTGAACTCACATTACCAAAACCCACAACTAAGGAAAAATAAATGGATCTTTTTGTACCATGTATAAGAAGCCTACTTAAGTCCATACAAGGACCTAGTTAGACAACAAACCAATGGAGTGGGTTTCTGAAGATAAAAAATAGAATGTTGTTACATGTATATTTTATCTTGAATCTCCCCATGTAGAAAGGCACTCTCCACATCCATCTAATGTACCTTCCATTCATATGAGGTAGTAATGAAGATAATCGTTGTAACTAAGTCCGTCCTAGCCACTAGCGCAAATGTCTTAGAATATTCCACTCCCTCCTATTGAGAGAATCAATTAGTGATAAGGCATATCTTGTTCTTCTCTATCTAACCATCTAAAGTATATTTGGTCTCGTAGACCCATTTGCATCCAACAATCTTCTTTCCTTCTGGAAGAGGATCCATCTCTCGAAAGAGCCTCATAGTTTGCCAACATAGCATATTTCGATTATGGTCTATCCTTAGCCTAAGAATATATCAGAGGAACTTGAAAATGAGTTACATTCAAGAGTAGTGTTTGAGAAGGAGCCTTTTATTGTTTCTCAATAAATATAATAGGTTGAGAATCCTTCAAAAGCATCTTAACCCACTTAGGTGTTGGACATATTGAGGAAGAATCATATGTATTCTACAACAACTCAATATTAAAAGCTAAAATTGAAATCACCACTTACCTTATCATACAACGTTAAAACAATCTAGGTTAATGCATCGTCATCATGCCCTAAATCTAGAGAAGAGGTGCTACCTGTAATGGGGTCAAATCAATGGGTAATGGAGCTCCACTTGAATATGAAGATGAATAAGATGCTCTAATGGGAATAGATCCAACCAAATTTTGAAAGAAATAACTAAATCTAATATGGATAAAGGATCATAAGGGTTATTTTCCAAAAGCTCGGGTGGTGAGGTGGAAGGAGTACTAGAAGAACCTCTTCAAATATGAGATCTATTTGTATCAAAACCTCATGTCTCTTAGGATAGTAAAGACAATATGCCTTTGAGGTATTTAAATACCCCAAAAAGATCCACTTATTTTTAGATTTCTAGATAGATTAACTCATAGAAAGCTTTATTTAGGATCAAGTAAAAATTAGATAAATGCCATATAAAATAACAATGAATCACAATACAATAATGGTGTCATTTAACATTCTTGTGTTAAGTAGGTCCGAGGTGTAGACCAATTGGTTCATCCAAACCCCATAATGGGGGTGGAGGTCCAAGGTTCAAATCTCGAGCCTCATTGGACTGAACG
Organism: Wollemia nobilis; assembly: GCA_028583015.1. Lineage (NCBI taxonomy): Eukaryota > Viridiplantae > Streptophyta > Pinopsida > Araucariales > Araucariaceae > Wollemia > Wollemia nobilis. The sequence continues at coordinate 3,034,285 of JAQPPZ010016827.1, forward strand.
CTTGTCCCTTTCCTAGTGCTTTTAGCGACGTAAAAGGTTTAAAATGATTGTGGCATGGTGGTTATAAGGGCAAACTACGCGAAGATCTGTGTGGCGGCTTCTGGGGTGAACAACGCAGAATACTGTGGCGGCCATAAAAATCTGGACAGCCTACCCGGATTCATGGCGGCTATCGATTCCACCATGTAAATTCAAAAAAAAAAACATTCTTGTGTTAAGTTTTATTTTATTAAAAAACTACAACTTAAAAATTATACATGTATTTTGTCAAAATTCGATTATAGGTCGAGTCCAGGGGTAATGGGGTCGATGGAGCAGCAAGGAGGAGGATCAGGAGATCTAGGGGCTTTGGTGAGATAGCAGGGCCCCATGCAGAGGATGTGGACAAGGAAATTTCGTTGGAACTGAATCCAGGGCGTTGGGCAGTCAAAGATATCTCTGATGGGGACTAGGACTCTGTGCATCAGGATCAAGGGAAGACCCAGGAAGGAGACAAAGAGAAACCTGACAACAGGAAACCATCTTATCTTAATTCTCTTTGTGGTAAGAAAAAACTATCCAACTCTTATTTTAATATAAAACCCATGAATGGTAGATTGGACATCCCGGATACCCTAGCTCAACAAGTGGCTATAGAGGGCATAACGTCTCTAGTGGCAAAATTTATGGGGGTTCGACCGAACATGGAAGTCATAAGGAGATAGATCATCCAGAAATGGTGGCCAAGGGTCAGTATGATGATTAAGGCTTTACCCAAGAGTTTCCTTTTTGTGACATTTCAATGTGACCAGGACATGGAAAGGATTCCTCAAGGAGGTCCTTGGTTTTTTGGAAAAATGGGATTGTATCTGAAGCGTTGGACCCTCGATTTCAACCCCCAGACCCAGGTGTTGGATTTGGCTCCTATTTGGGTTAATATGTCGGGATTACCTCTACTTTGCTGGAATGAGTAAATATTGGCTAGGATAGCTGCTGAGATTGGGAAACTGGTAGCTATCGATCTTGCAACCTTGAGCAAAATCAGACTTCTTTCTTCTGGCATGTGTGTGTTTGCGGACCTGAGTAAAGAACTCCCTAAATCTATTTTACTGTTGCCTATGTATGGCCTTCATACTCAGGACTTTGAATATGAAAATATGTCTATTAAGTGTAGTGTTTGCGGGAAGGTAGGGCACTAGGGTATCCATTGCCTTTCCAAGAACCAGCCCCCACTCCAAAATATTGTTCCACAAACCCATAATAATATCCCTCCCCCATAGGTCTCCATTCCTGCCCAACATGGGCATCAAGGACGTGGGGCTCAGAATCCAAATATCAGAGACCTCATTCAACCTAATGTCAAAAAGAGACAACGTTATAACCCTCCTCCCAGGAATACCTATACCCCGTAATCCTCTCACAGGGGAGTTGGTCCCTCTGGTAGGAACCCTCAAGTACAACATGCTCCAAAGGTTATGCAGCAGGTCCCATAACCAAATCACAAAGGAAAAAACCACATAGGTCAATGCCCGGGAGCAAGTAAGTTCGATTGGGTAATACGGGAGACCTATGGAGGCTCAACAGAAGTGGTCCCCTATACTACAGAGGAATTTATGGGAAGAAATTCCAAGGATATCAACATACCAGTGGAGAACAATTTTGATGCATTAAATCATCTAAACGGAGATCAAATGGATAGCCAAGAAGTGGAATCTGAGGTAGAGGAGACCCAAGAGAAGGATTTAGAGGAGCAAAATCAGAGGAAGGAGTAGGAAACTGATAATACAGGCAAGGATACTTAGGAGGTACAGGTGAACTACCAAGATGAGTGTACCCCAAAGCAGGGAAAAAAGAACCTACTAAAGCTAAGGGCACAACATCTCCACAGTTAGAAAGATCAGTTAACCTAGAGATGCAGGTTGTTACCCCAAATGCCAATACTGACCCATCCAAGATGGTGACCAGAAGCCAAGTGAAACCCAAGGAACCCCCACCTAAAGCGGATGTATGGGGATATGGTTCGGTAGGAAGAGGGAAACCTAGCAATACGGCCTTAAGGTAGAAATAAGCAAAGCAAGTAGTGGTTAATGGTACTCAAGCAGTATTACACTTAAGGATGAAGGCTCGGGGATCCAAAGCCCATAAATAAAGATTCTATCATGGAATATATGCGGGAGCAATCCTGCAAAAATGAGAGCTTTGTATGCTCTTAGACAAGAACACAAACCAGATATGATATTACTACAAGAAACTAAAATGGAGGAGAGTAGAGTGATCCCTTTTAAGAATAGGACTTGGCAAGAAGCTGAAGTAGTAGCCCAGGAGGCCACTGGAATAGCAGGAGGGTTGTTGGTTATGTGGAACAAGAATGTGATTGATAGTAGAGTGATTCTGATGTCTAGTTGGTTTATTTGTCTCCTATGTTTGGATAAAACCACGCAGGAAGAGTGGATCTTAACGAATCTATATGCTCTAGTTAGACATGGACTAAGAAGGGTTCTCTAAGATTAGCTAACTGAACTGAGGGATACGGTCCCCAAATACCCTTGGATTGTGGTGGGGGATTTCAATTGCTACCTTAATCCTGCAAAAAATTTAGGGGCTCTCAAAGAATAACTGCTGATATCTACGAGTTTAGATATTTTGTTGATCAACATGAGCTGATGGATGTGGACCTGCGTAGATTCTCCTATACATGGTATAACAAAAGACTGAAGGAAAACCAAATTCATATCATATTAGATAGGTTTCTTCTTTCTCACGAATACTTGGAGAGATTTGGGGACTCTTCATTAACGACACTACCAAGAATAAAGTCTGACCACAACCCAATTTTATGGGAAATTGGGGAGGACTCTAAGAAAAAATACATCAAACCCTTTAGATTCGAACTTATGTGACTTGAACACCAGGATCTCAAGGATCTAGTTGCCCAATGGTGGGACAAAAATTATAATGGTTCGAAACTGGTCCAAGTGGCATGTAAACTGAGGAATGTGAAGGCTAATATTAGAGAGTGGAACAAAAATTCCTTTGGCAATATTTTTGCAAAAAAGGTAGAACTAAAAGACAAGATCAATGAACTACAAGAGAAGTTGAAGTCATATCAGCTTATAGAAGATCTAAGAAACCAGGAGAGGGAGTTGTTAGCTGAATACCACATGGTGTTGGGATTTGAAGAAACCTTCTAGAGGCAAAAATCCAGACTATGTTGGTTGAAGGAGGGTGACAGAAATACAAAGTTCTTCCATGTCTCTACTCTTTGCCATAGGAGTACTAACAAAATTAAGGAGATCAAGATGGCCGATGGGTCTAACACCAAAGATATGGAAGACATAAGGAGGGAAGCGATTGAGTTCTTTAAATCATTGCTAGAAGATGTAAATCCTACTATTGAAGAATATGATTCTCTATTGGCAGTCATTCTACCCCTTGTCACTAATAATATTAATGGATTCTTACTCAGCCCTTTTACAGAGGAGAAAATCAAGAAGACAGTTTTTGACATGGATGGTAACAGTTTCCCAGGACCGGATGGCTTCCTCGCTGCTTTCTTTTAGAAGTTTTGGGATATCCTAGGCAATGATGTAGTGGAAGCTATAATTGAGGCTCAAAAAGACATGGAAATCCCAGGAAGGAGTTAATGCTACATTTTTAGTCCTCATCCCTAAACTAGTGGGAGCAATGGAATTTTCTAGTTTTTTTCCTATCAGTATATGTAACACTCTGATGAAGATTCTCACGAAAACAATCGCCAATAGGCTGAAGGTTATCCTGCTATTCATCATTGATATGAACCAAGGAGGTTTTGTCAAAGGGCGACAAATACTGGATGGTATCATCACAATTCACGAAGTTATTCATTCAATGGTGGCTAGTAAGGAAGCAGGTATGTTACTAAAGCTAGACATGAATAAAGTTGGGTCTCATGGCATTTCCTCACCAAGATTTTGGGTAAGTTTGATTTTTTTCCTCAGTGGATTAAGTTGATTTTTAGTTGTATCTCTACCACAATATTTTCTGTCATGGTGAATGGGTCACTCTTTGGTTACTTTAAGAGTGAAAGGGGGCTACGACAAAGATATCCTTTGTCTCCATACTTGTTTATTATTTTAGCGGAGGCATTGGGTAGGAAAATTTCAGAAGCTGTGGCAGAAGGCCGATTGGGAGGTTTCAAACCAACCTCAACAGTAGATCCAATGTCTCAGCAATAGTTCATGGATGATACGATGATTGTGTCCAAAGCCTCGATACTTCAAGCTAGGAAGCTGAAGAGAATTCTAACCAAGTATGAGATGGAAGTAGGACAATACATAAACTATAAGAAGAGTAGCATCTATTTCTTTAACACGCCTGGTGGGAGGGAGGAAAGAATAGCTAACCTCTTTGGATGTGGAAAGGAGCTTTTATCGGTGACTTATCTAGGCATGCCTATGTTCAAAGGAAGAATGAAGGCTACTTTGTGGAACTCAGTCATTGACAAGATCTCCAAAAAGTTAGCAGGGTGGAAGGGTAGCCTTCTCAGCTTCGCAGGGAAAGCCTTACTAGTTCAAACTAATTTACAGAGCATTCCAATCTACTGCATGTCTCTATTTAGAATGCCTGCAAAGGTTCGAGGTACACCGGAGCAAATTCGATGCAATTTCTTGTGGTCAGTTCGGTGGAGAGAAAGAGAATTTCGTTGGTAGCATGGAATCAGGTGTGTGCAAGCAAAGATCAAGGGGGCCTAGGGCTGAAGAGAATGAAAGAAATGAACCAAGCTTTTATTGGCAAACAGGTCTAGAGATTTGTCAATAATGATCAATTGGGATGGGTAAAACTTCTTAAGGTAAAATATATCAAAAATAATCAGGACTTCTTGAAAGCTGATAATCTCCCTAAAGGATCGTATTTCTGGAATTGTTTGCTCGAATATCATGAGGTAGTCAGGAAAGGCATCAGATGGATAATTGGTAATGGAAGACAAGTGGACTTTTGGCAAGATCCATGGTTGGAAGAAGGCCCTCTACAAGATAAATTAGACCTTCGAGTCCTTCAACACAAACTTTCAGAGGAAATGCGAGGAAAAGTAGGGGATTTTCTTGTTATAGCACAAGAAACATCCTCTTGAAAGAAAATCACAGTTCAAAATCATTCAGAGCAAGAGAAGGTGGCCCTAACCAAAATCAATGATGCTTTAAGGGTGTTCCCGATCATTCTAAGGGGAGGAAGAGACAAGATGATTTGGGGCAAAACTACAAGTGGGATCTATTCAGTAAAAACTGCTTATAAACTAATCCACTCAAGATTTAAAGGCTGGACTCCGACTTCTATTATTTGGTTAAAGAATTTAACCCCAAAAAATAGCTTTCTTCTTTTTGCTGGAAGTTCAAAATAAGATTTTGACAATAGATAATCTACAGAAGAGAGGTTTCCAATTCATCAATCTATGTATCCTGTGTGAGAAAGTGACAGAATCTGTAAGTCATATCTTTCTAACTTGTGAATTTTCTTATGCAGTCTTCCAAATGATTCTATCCAAATTTCATATAGATTGGGTCCGCCCAAATAGCATGTTTGACTTTTGCATACAGTGGGCTTCCCCCTTCCGGGTGAAACTTTTGACTTGGCTTTGGAAGCTCAGCTTACCCCATTTTTTATGGGGGATATGGAATGAGAGAAATAAGAGAGTATTTAAAGGACGGAAGAAAGATCCCAGGTTATGTGGTAATAAAATAATCAGAGCTCTAAAAGAAAATTGGAAAACCTTTTACTTCAAAAATGAGACCCTGTCTCCTAAGGAAAGGAGGATTTTGCGAAACTGGGTAGAGGAACCTCCAGACCCAGTCATTACAACCAACCCACATGATGGTGTCAAGTGGATACCCCCCACACAAAAGTGGGTTAAGTTAAATTTTTATTGGGTAGCCAAAGGAAATTCGAGGGCTGCAGGAGTAGGAGGAGTTTTGAGAAATGAGGAAGGAAAAGTGGTCCTTGCCATTGTGGATCCTTTGGGAACTCAAACAAATCATTTTGCATAAGCCTGATCCTGCATGCAAGCAATGAGAATAGCTAGACTAAAGGGGTATAAGGAAGTAATATTTGAAGGGGATTCACTTAATATAATAAAGGTAATTAAGGAGGATAAAGACCCCAGTTGGACCATATCGAAGCTTATCCTAGAATCAAAGATTCATAAATCCCATTTGGTTAGTGCTCGAATCCAACACACCTTCAGAGAAGGGAACTGGGCGACAGATCAAATGATAAATATTGCAGTTTTTGCTAGGGATATGCAAATTTGAAAGGATAACTTCCCTCAAGAATTACTGGTGTTGGCTTCTAAAGAAGATCTAAGATCAAACCTGTTAGAGCAACAGGAGATTAGAGTGGTTGATGACGAGTAATCTAGCAGATGGAATTATGTAGAGGGACAAAAGGAAACCTATTTGCTGGGGCCTGGGAAGCGATAAGTGTATGGTACAACAACCTAGTGTTATGTTTAGTAAGTGCTAAGTGTTGTCTGGTTTTTGTTTTATCCTGAATAGTCCAACGACAAGTATAGAGTTGTGGACTCTAAGTATGGCTTAATGTGGGTCTTGGGAAGATCCATTTTGTATTTTTATTATACGGGCTTGGAGCTAGAACCAGCGTATTTTGACTATGTAAAAGGTTTGTGGACCTTATAACCACCTCTAGCTAATACCCAAAAAAAATCACTATAAAATAATATCTTTCAAATATAACTCAAATATATTCAATATCAAAATATTACATGAATGATTTAGATAGATTACATTGCATGGAGTTTTATCTTCGATATATAATTTTACATGACTTTTTGGTACTTTGACTATTGCTCTCCTTAAACATTCACAAGATGCATATGTTCATATTCCTCTCATTAAGACAAAATTTTCATCTTGCCACATATCAATGTGACTCTTCATTCTCTCTCTTGACACCTTGCACTTTCTCTCATATTGACACATACATTATAAAATATAAATCATTTTACCAAACTAATATTTACAAGGGGGCCAAATAATGTAATACTTCCAACACCCCCTTGTATTACATTATTTGGTACGAAGGATTTTTGCCTTCATTCTCTTATTCTTTTCTTCATTATTCAACTTTAACTTTGGTACTACTAAATATATGCAATCTTCATTAGGTATATATTTATAAATTATCTGTGTCTACCTCTAGATCAATATATCTCATTCACCTCTAGGTTTATGCCTCTGGGCCACCACCACTAGGTCTTTGCCTCTAGTTCATTCCCTTTGGGTCACTGCCTCTTGGTATCTACCTCTAGGTAACCTCTGGATCATCATCGTCTTTGGGTCATCCACTAGAACAATCATAAGACCATTTATGTAGAATCATCACTAAAAGTGATTTCACTGGAGGCCACCTTCCAAAATATGCTTGGGTTATAAGCATTTATTTTATATTTCTTTATGGTAAGACTAACATCATTCTTTACATTCAACAAACTTCGAATTTTCATCATACTTAGTTTCCTCCTACAGAAACCATACAACATTCCTTTCATCTTATTCAATTCATTCATACTTATCCATCCACGATTCATTTTTAATTTATGATTTTTCCTTTCTCTAATTCATTATTTCTTGATTGTCCTTCATTATTACTGGTTCTATTAGTCCTTGTCACAAATTCGATGTCACTATTTCCTATCATGAATTTAGTTCCTGATTTATTACTGCTTTTCTATCATGTATATCCAAGATCTTCACATTTTAGTCTTATTAATGGTACAATTGACTCTTTCATTCATTGTCCATGCTTTTCCAAACCCATGTGTTTGTATCCCATTTTATTTAACAATTTTGAACCAATTCCTTTAGTATACCTTTGAAAATAACCAAAATCTTCATCATCCTAATCTCTTTCAATATCAATATAACTTTGAGCATCATTATCCCTGCCATCATTTGAATCTCTGTCATCATCAATTATGACAACATAAGCTTAAATGACCAATCACAAACTACATTCAAATCATCCTACTACACTTCATATCTTTTATTTTTGTGTCACAACATGGATTTATTGTCATAGGTTTCAAGTTATTATTGGATTCCTCAACACTTGATAACAAACAAATGTGGTTTGCCATAAGATTTCTATGTACACATTCTATTTGTGCAACATGCCCTAGCTGATTACTCTTATCTCAATGATTCTCTTTAGGAGATTGTTAGTCTTGATCCTTTATAGTCAATGCATTATACTTACAAGATTTTGTATTATGTCATTCTTTTTCACAAATATGATAATACTTCTTTTGTTTTTTATTTTGTGATGAAGTGTAAGATCATTTTTCTAATACAAGAGCCTTATTGGATGACTCATTTCTCAATTTATTTTCAAGTTCATATTGTTGAAGAATATTTATCAATTTCTCAAATGACACCTTTCTATTTGATACTAGAAGATATGTGACCAACATTTTGAATGATTTAGGAAGTGCTCTAAGTACAATTGAAACCAGGAGCTTATCTTCAACCTTTTATCTTAAGGTATGTAATTTTGATTTTAATTTTGATATCCTTCGAAGAAACTGTTCTATGTTTTCTCCATCATGAAATTTTAGTGCATACAATTGTGATTGTAGGTGTAAAATGGTTACCTCATTCTTTCCTTCAAATATCATACATAAATTTTCCCATGCAATTTTTGAAGTTTTTGCTTCACTAATGTGTGCTTGAATTTCATTAGATATGCCAAACATAATTAACATCAAAGCTTTAACATCATCATCTTTGAATTTTTGAATTCTTATTTTATATTTTGGAATGTTTCTTTGTCCATTCACCACATCCCAAAATTTTTCAACAATAAGTATTGACTTCATCTTATTTTCCCATGGGATAAAATTAGGCCCTTTTAATAATTAGGATTCATAAAAAAAAATTATTGTATTTATCATTTCCTTTGAAGTTGACAACCTTATAACTCCGAAATTTAATAAAAAAATTCAATTAATTCCTTTGGAGTAGAATACCTTATTTCTCCAAAATTTAAATAAACCAAATCTTTCTAAATTTCTAATTGCAAACTTCAAATTTCAAAAAAATCAAAATTTCAAGACTTTGGAAGTAGAAATCCTTATGACTCCCTAATTTAAATAATAATTTTCAATAATCTCCAATTAAATTGATTTTATAATTTTCAAATCAATTAACTCCACCTTCTAATAATTAAAAAAAATATTATTATTTTTTGCTTGATAAAAAGGGGTTGCACTCGGGTCCCCCACCCTTAACAAATTACATCTCTCTTATTTAAAGCTTGTGAGTTTACAAATAGATACACTTATCATCTCAATTGAGATGCTATATATAGAAACCTACATCATTTTACATAAAATGTCTAAATTCTTGATTTTCATTTTCTGGATCTTTTCAAATCTCTGTATGAATACAATTACTTTAGAATTTAGCTTCTTTCTTGATATTTTCCTAGAGCAGCCTTCATAGTGCCAAAATTTTACCTCTACTATCTATGACTTGCATCTTAGTAGAGTAATATATCCAAAACATCGCACTAACATAGTCCACTTTACCAAATCTGGATTGCTAGTTTCCTTCCTAAAACATAAGTGCAACCACACAAATTATAATAAATAGTCTAAATGAACACACATTATTGTTACAAAATAAAATAGATATTACAAATGGAAAACATTAAAGTAAATATTAATCATTAATTGATTTAGGCAATCAACAATTTTTGTCAGCTTCAACTAAACTTTCTACTTCCTCTAACCATGGAAAAAAGATGTTAACTTCACAATCCTCAACCAAAATTCCTCTATTGGCTAGCTTATCTGCACATTTGTTTCCTTTCCTTAACGAATGTGTAAAATTGATTTCTTCAAACTCTTTAGCAAGATCTTGAATTTCCATAATTATCTCTTGTATGTTCCATGGAGCCTTTGCTTTCCTCAAAATTGCATTTATTACTATGAGAGAATCACCTTCCATCCAAAATCTATTCCATTTCATTTGTTTACATATTTTTAACCCTTCTAAAGCTACCCAAGCTTTAGCTTCATTATTTGTCTTAAATCCATAATTGAAAGCATAATGAGACAAAATCTCTTCTCTATTATTTCTAATTATTCCTCTTCCTCCTCCTGATGAGCCTAGGTTTCCTTTAGATGCTCCATCAAAATTTAACTTAACCCACTGTACAATGCTAGAACGCATGCACCTACTGTATTTGCATCATAATATCAAAGATAAAACAGGAAAAAAAACAACGATAATGAATTAAGAAAAATGTGAAGGCTCCTTTTATTAATTCATCATGAAAATTAGTTACATGTACATCCCTCTTAGGGATACCGAATTTTTATACAATGAATACAAAGATATGAAGCCCCAAAATGGGGGTGGTGCAATTCGTAAGCCTTCTAGATCGATACAAATCGATTGAGGGCTTATTTGATGTCTCCTTCTCACTTGTACTGAGGAAAGATCTTTAGATGTGGCTTTGTCCTTTCTGTGCAAAAATCAACCACAAAACATGTCAAAAGGATATGAAACCTCTCATGATGAGGTTTAGTCCAATAATTTGCATGAAATGATGTGAAAGCATGAAAAGCACAAAAATAAGCAAAGATGCAAAATAAAATGCTAATGAACCATACAAATGCGTTGAAAATGATAAATCTACTCTAAACTAAGCTAATAAAGTAAGAATAAGTAGAAATCTAGGCTAAGAACTGAAGAAATTGTGAATCAAACCCTAGCCATTGTTGCTCAGAGCAGTTGGCTCTGGTAGCCACTGACGCCATCGACGATTGAGCCTACGAGCTACTATTGAGGATAGCGACCATAAAATGAGTATTCTACCTCTTAAATTAGGATCTACGATGCACAATTCACTAGTTGAATTGATGATCAAGGGTCACCTGCATGTCTAGAGATGAATTGGTTTCACGATAGATTGGTGTGAATTTACGGTGTATGCTTATCAATCATTCAAAAGCTCCATTGTTGTTTGTATGCTTGGAATTCCACAATTGGACAACATTTCGACTCTCCTCAAGGGCTATCAAGTCGCTATCCAATCCGATAGAGCTTCACTACATGAAATTTGGGATCATTGCTCATGTTTGGGAGGCCTATAAATAGGCTCCCCAAATCCCAATATTGGCTTCTTGGAGAAGCCAAGATCAAGAATTGCCATCCTGTGGTAGTTGGGAGGAACCTTCTAGAAGATTCACACCCTCAACCACTCGAATCAATTGGAAATGTCATTGGCATAATTGATTCAGCTCGACTCGCAGGGCCAAGTCTATTTCAGAGCTAGTCGTTCTCACTCAGTGTGGCTAGGAGCAAGTTGCTCCTAGCCACTGTCAATAGGTGCGACTAGCTCGTAGCCGCTTTGAGCATCAGCTGTTGGGCTGGTAGTCGCTCTGATCATTAGCGACTAAGCCTGAATAGGATAAGGCTGCCCAAAGTGAGTGGTTAGAACCACTGCTATCTCTTGGAAAGGTCCAAGATCATTCATATTATTTGCAAAGGTGCCCATATGAGTAGTCTCCTAAACATGACATGTATTAGGTGTTTACACCCACTCCACATCTAGTGGTTTCCACTTTATATTCTTTACCTTATTTTTGCTTCTCTTGTACCCAACATCATAATTCCATTTAATGACTTGAATCCATCTATCAAGACTCTCTGCTTCCAAATTAGGGATTGGGTGAGTTGATAGGGTTGTTTTAGACTCCTCTATGTCTAAACATATCTTCTTTTTAATTACCTCTAAACTGCTTTCCTTTCCTTTAAATATTTTTCTATTCCTTTCTAGACATATAGTCCAAAGTATTATATCTTTTGATATATCCCATATTGTATGTAAAGCCTCACTTTTATAAGTTCTCTGCAATTGCTCTAACCAATCTTCAATTATGTTATTCATCACCATGCATTTACCAAACATATTAAGAATCCATTGCCATACATTCCAGACTATTGAGAAATGTCCCAAGTGATGGTCAATACTCTCCTCATTACAAAAAACACATTTAGAGGGGCCATGAAAAACCCTTTTCATAAGGTTATCACTAGATAAAATTCTTCTATGACCTACTAGCCAAAAAAACATTTTAACTTTAGGAATGCTTGGGCTATCCCAAATATCTCTCCAAATTCTAATGATATTATTATTATGTTGGTGTTGAACATTATATCCACTTCTTGTTGTGTATTATCCTGAGCTATTCAACTCCCAAATAAATTTATCCTTGACATCCCTCGAAATAATTACAATTGTTATCTTTCTACTCAATTGCATCCTAGCATCGAGGAGACTTCTAGAGGAAAAACTACTCTGCTAGGGTTTGATGAGGAAAAACTGCTCTACGGGGATGGCAATAGTTTCTGGAGGAGGTCTGAACAATTGGAGGAATGTTGTGATGGCATCGGGCCCATCACAGAGAGTGCATGCTAGTGATATTTTTTCATCTAAAAATGATTGGAAGGAACAGGATTTCCCAGTGCATGTCGGGAACCGCTTGTTAAAGAACAATGGATGTTTGGAACGATGTGAAGCCAGGCCGGTTCTAGTGGTTCAACCAGACTCGATGGTGGAAGATGTGGAGTATTTAACCAAACATGCACTTATTGGAAAATTTTTGGGCATCCAAATTTCTCTTCCCTTTGTGGAGGCTTGGGTCAGGAAGACTTGGAACCCTGAAGGTGACGTGGAGGTGATGTTGAGTGCGAATAGCTATTTTATGGTGGTTTTCTCTTGTCTTGCGGATCGTAACAAAGCATTTGAAGGGGGTCCTTATTTCTGTAACCAAGCGGGACTCTTTCTTAAACCCTGGCATGTGGGTTTCAACCCGTCAGAGGAGCGGTCATCGCGGGTTCCAGTGTGGGTTCGGCTTTCGTGGCTCCCATTGGAATTCTGGAGAACTGACATCTTGCATAAGATTGCCCTTCTTCTTGGGAAGCCGGTTGGACCGTCACAATAGACGATGGATAAAAAGGTAATCTTTGTTGCCCGTATCTGTGTCGAAATTGATTTAAACAATCCTATTCCAGATTCTATTGAAATACAGTTTGGATCGACTACATGGGTTCAAAAACTTGACTATGAAGCTCTTCCATTTCGTTGTCGGATTTGCCATGAATATGGCCACCTGCAAAGAAAATGCCCTAAGTTTATCCCACTCGTGGCTTCAAATCCTGGGCCCTCTCGATCTGTACAAAATTTGGATAAAGGAAAAGCCTCGATAAAGGAAGGGGAACGGGATAAGGAAGGCTTTGTTTTGGTAAAACCCCAAAATAGAGGAAGAAGGGCAAACAGAGACCTTAAGGATAGCCAGCCAGATGCTCTGCTCAACCATTTTGAAATATTAGATGATCTTGATCAGTGCATGGAGATACCTGAAACATCGCTACCTGATGCAAATATAACAGGGCTGAATCAGATGTCTCTTCTTGAGGTGGAACTTAAGGAATCAGATCTAGGGGGTTTAAATGAAGAACAAAGGGCTTTGGATCTGAGTATAGGTGATATGGTTGGATCTAGCCCTAGAAGGGAAACTATTTTGGAAAGTGGCACAGATTTAGTTATGCCCTCTCCTACTCAGGCACTGATGCAATCATCCTTGGACTGCAAAACTCCTACGGTGTTGGGATTGCAGCAGAAAATAATTAAAAAAGGTGCTTCAGATAAGAATATGAAGGTGGGTCGAAAGAAGGACCAGGATAAAATTAAGTTAATGGGGGAGACTTTGGTGGAGTCAGGCTTGGTGAGAACATTGGACTCCCATTTTTCTAACCCCCAAAAATGATTATCCTTTCATGGAATGTAAGGGGGTTGAACAACATCCCCAGACAAAAAGTTGTTCGTGATTTGGTTCGTGTACATTCTCTGGATGTGGTGTTTATTCAGGAGACTAAATTGGCTACTGATAGTATGTTCAATATTACTCCCAAGTTGTGGAGAAGGGGGTAATGCCAGTGTATTGGTGCATGTGGATATGTTGGTGGTGTTGCTTGTTTATGGGATCCGGTTAAGATATCCCCTCTTACTTGGATTTCCAGCAGATGGTCTATTTCGATGATCGGGCATGATAATGAATCTGGTGAAACCATCCTACTTACAAATGTGTATGCTCCTATTGATTACAATGGTAAAGTGAATTTGTGGGAGCACATTTGCTTTGTGAGAAGTTTGGCTCCCCTGTACCCATGGATTTTGGCTGGAGACTTCAACTCTATCACTTGTCTGGAGGAGAAACGCGGTGGGGTTGATCATCTTGAGCCTTTTTCTTCTATCTTCAGTGCTCATATCCGGGCCCTGAACTTGGTTGACATCAAGCCAGATAATGGGATATTTACCTGGCACAATAGAAGATGTGGGGAAGATTCCATCTCAGAGAGACTGGATAGGTTTTTGATCTCCAGTTTTTGGATGGGTAATAACAGAAGTGCTAGTTCTGTGATTCTGGAGGGTAGGGGATCTGATCATTGGCCTATCAAACTCTCTGCTCTAGAGTTAGGGCTAAATAAGAATCCTTCCTTTAAGTTTCAACTTATGTGGCTTCGTGATCCTAAGCTTCATGATTTCATGCGAGGCTGGTGGACCATTGGCAAACCTCCTCATGGCACCGCTATGTATTCCTTTATGAAGCGGCTACAATTTGTTAAGCATAAATTGAAGAGATGGAATAGACTAAATTTTGGGAACCTTTCCTTGGCTAAGTTGGTGGCTCTTAGGAGGGTGGAAGAAGCTTCAAGGAAGATTAGAGATCAGGGACTCACGGAGGAGCTTCTCGTTGAGGAATCTGAGGCTGCGAAAGACCTTGCTGAATGGGAACTGAGGGAAGAAATTTTTTGGAAATAAAAAGCTCGAGTAGATTGGCTTCAGGAAGGGGATAGGAACATGACCTTCTTTTATAACTCAGTTAAGGCTCATCGTAATGGTAACCTGATTACCTCTCTTGTGAATTCTCAGGGTGCCTTGCTCTCTTCTTTCAGGGATATTTCAGAAGAGACTAAGAGGTATTTTTCCTCTCTCTTCAAGGAGGACTCCCTCTCAGATGATGAGGATGAAAAGCTTATTCTAAATTGTATTCCCTCGATTATTTCTAGAGAGATGAATGAGCACTTGATGGGTCCAATTTCCCTTGAGGAGTTGGAAAATGTTGTATTCAAGATGAAAAAAGGGAAAGCCCCGGGCCCAGATGGATTCTCGATTGAGTTTTATCAGGAGTTTTGGGAGTTAATCAAATTTGATCTTCTGGAGGTGGTCCATGAGTCCCAAAAGAACAAACAGATGCTAAGGGCCCTAAATGCTACCTTTGTGGTGCTTATTCCCAAAAAGAGGGAGCAAATTCCTTGGATATGTTCAGGCCTATTGCTCTCTGCAATGTTGTGTATAAGATCATCACAAAAATTATTGTTGAGAGGCTGAAGATATGGTTGAGAAAAATCATCTCTGAGGAGCAAGGAGGGTTTGTTGTTGGTCGACAAATCCTGGATGGGGTTGTTATTGCTACAGAAGCTATTCACTCGATGGAAATTTCTAAGGAGAAAACTATGTTCATTAAGTTGGACATGGCCAAAGCCTATGACCGGGTCAGATGGTCCTTTCTTCAGAAAGTTCTTGCTGCTTTTGGATTTGAGGAGGAATGGATTAGATGGGTGATGAGTTGTGTTTCTTCTTCCTCATTCTCTGTTCTTGTTAATAATGAGCCATCAGAGTTGTTTGAGGCCTCAAGGGGATTGAGGCAAGGAGATCCTTTATCTCCTTATTTGTTTATCATTATGGCGGAAGGGTTGGGAATATTTCTCAAGTCTCAAGTCAGGCAGGGTCTCATTCAGGGGTGGAAGTGGGATAGTAGTTTGCCACCTCTTTCCCACCTTCAATTTGTTGATGATACTGCTTTGTTGGGAGTTGCCACTATCAGGGAAGCTGGCAATATTAGACAGTCTCTTGACATATATCTTGGTGCTTCTGGATAGTTGATTAATGAGGACAAGTCTTCTATTTTCTTCTTCAATACCCCTCCTCTTATTCAAGCCAGGATTGCTCGCATTCTAAGATTCCAGGTTGGGACTCCCCCTTCATTTATCTTGGTATTCTGATTTCATCTCATCCTCTACCTAGATCTTCTTGGCAGTCTATGCTTGATAAGTTTAGAAGGAAGGTGAATCACTGGACTGTCATATGGCTATCCTCTGCAGGTAGAGTGTTGCTTTTAAAATCTGTTGTTCAAGCTTTACCCATTTACAGATGTTTTGTACAAATAGCTCCCTCTCATTTCATCAAGGACATGGATGCTTTGTCAAGACAATTTTTATGGTCTGGAAAACTTGATCAAACTAAATGGAGTTTGGTTAGGTGGGATTCTATATGTAGGCCGGTTCAAGAGGGAGGCCTTGGGTTGCGACAGACAACTCTTTTTGGGTAGGCTTTGGCTGCAAAACTTTATTGGAGATGGTGTACCTCTCAAGATCAGATTTGGGCTAAAATATTATCTTGTAAATACTTGAGAGGTATTTCTGAGGTTGAGATCCCTAGAGTCAGCTTGGTTGGGAAAGGTTCAGTTATCTGGGACACTCTAAAAAGAGGAGCTAATTTAATCAAGCAGGGTTTGTTCTGGATTTGCAATCGGGGATCAGATGCTCTTTTTTGGGAGGATTCTTGGGATGGCCACCCTCCTATCTTGAATCAATATCCCAGGTTACGTTCCCTAAGCATTTGTTTCTTGGAAGCGGGTTGGTCTCATGTGGAGGACTTTAAAAAAATCTAGTCTTTTGGAAATATGGAGATGTACAGGTGGAAAGATCCATAGGAATGGCCCTAGGGGGACTGGCCAAGGATAGAGATGTGCTTGCTCTTATTCTTATGGGGAGACCCTATTCTTCATTGAGGGGTAAAGACATTTTGGCTTGGAACCCTGATCCCAAGGGAACCTACTCTGTAGCCTATGGTTATCAGGTTCTTGATAAGCAAAAGTTTGGGAGTCTTCCTATCACATGGTGGAAAAAGGTGTGGAACAAATTTGCTTGGCCGAAATGTAACTTCTTTCTCTGGTTGGTAGCTCATAATAAATGCCTCACTTGGGATAACGTGAGGAAGAGGGGATTTCAGGGTCCCTCTTTTTGTGTCCTTTGTGGTAAG
The DNA here is from genome assembly GCA_028583015.1 of Wollemia nobilis. Classification (NCBI taxonomy): domain Eukaryota; kingdom Viridiplantae; phylum Streptophyta; class Pinopsida; order Araucariales; family Araucariaceae; genus Wollemia; species Wollemia nobilis. Next base: position 3,051,430 of record JAQPPZ010016827.1, read on the forward strand.
AATGAGGATGACTCTTCTCATTTATTTTTCCAATGCTCCCTTGCTAGAGACATTTGGCACCATTGGTGGAGTGCCTGGAACCATCCTTGTTTTCATGTGCTCTCCCTGGTGGAGTTTTGGAGTAGTCTAGGTAGACCTCCGGCCAAGGCCCCCTTCCTCCGGGTGGCTTGGAATTTGGGCCCTTCTTGCATCATCTGGAAGATTTGGCTCGAATGGAACCATCGCATATTTTAGGGTAGTCATTTGGTTGTTCAACAGATCTGGCAAAGGATCCTGTGTATGGTTCAGGAAACCATCCATAGCAAATGTGATGTGGACCCTCTTTTGGATTCTAGGGAGGAGAAGGTACGATAGGCCCTTGGTCTCTTTGGGGATGGTGCGAACTCTTCTAGCCCTAGCAGGGTTCCTCAACTCAGCAAGAAGGTTAGGAGAGATGGTAGGTGGAGGCCACCCCCTAGAGGAGTTTTAAAAATTAATACTGATGGGTCATCCAGGGGCAATCCTGGACATGCTGGAATTGGCGGTGTTGGGAGAGATTCTGCTGGTGGTGTCAGTTTTTTCTTTTCCATTTATAAAGGTGTTCACTCCAACAATTTTATGGAAGCTCTTGCAATTCTTGAGGCCTTGCAGAGGGGGTTTTCTCTTGGCTGGCGTAGGATTATCTACGAGTTTGACTCTCAAATTGTGGTTAATATTTTAAACAGTAAAAGGGTGGAGGAAGTTAATTGGCAGTTGGCCTCTGTAGCCGTTCAGATTCTCAGAATGAGTGAAGAGTTCGAATTTATATCCTTTGTGCACATTCCAAGGGAATGGAATGGGGTTGTTGATTACCTGGCCAAAAGGGCTTTTGAGTTGTTGGATCCTTGGATTATCGATAATTGGGAGAGTCTCCCATCTGGGGACTCTCAACGCCTCTGGGAGTTGATCCACAAGGATGTTCGGACTTAATGTGGTTTGTTCTTGTTGTCTTCTTCGGGTGTCAATCTAGTCTAGTGGTTTTAGCCTATTTTGTTGTTTATTTGAGTCCTGGTTGGAAGCTCAGTTGTACTCTGTAATCCAAACTTTTTATCAATAAATTTTTACCCCTTTATTTAAAAAAAAAATGCATCCTAGCATCAATGTATTGTATACTTATAAAAATCTTCTTTCTATTTGTATCTTCCTTCTCGATCCTTGTATAAAATGTTTGAAACCCTATCACCGTATTTGTCTTGAAGCAATCTCATCCAAGATTTCAAAACTGGATCTAAATTGAGTGTTTTTTTATCACACCAAGTATCCATCCAAATAGAAATTTTTTCTCCAGTTCCCACCATCCATCTTAAACCTTTAATTATAAGATCAATAGATTTTTTTAAACCATTACAAAGAGCATAACCATTTGGAAGAGAGAATGCAGTAAATATTAAACTTGGGTCACTAGGATCAACATACTTAGAATAATTCTTGCCCATTGTCTTTGAATTTCTTTGTACAATCTCCAGATAAATTTTCCCCTAAGAGCTAAGTTTGCATCTATAAGAGATCTTAAACCAAGACCTCCCCTAGTTTTGTCATCACACAAATTGCTCCATTTCACCAAAGAAAAATTTCTTTTATCATATAAACCTGACCATAAAATGGATTGCATAATAAAGATTAAACTTTTTTCAACTGATTTTGGCATAGAATACAAAGACTAAAGAAGGCATTGGAAGTTTTAAGTAATGACAAGATAGCTTGTTGAAGCATTTTTACAAATTTCAAGTGACTCTAAGGTCTTTGCTAAGCATGAAATCTTACCCATGGCTTCTCTAGAACCAAGGGTCTATCTAAACATTTTCAACCTATTTTTTTGTTCTTTAATGATGGCCCAGTAGTTTGCCCTCTATATTTATTGTTATTGGACAAAGGAAGCCAAAAACAAAATGAAATGGATTTTTTGAAAAAATCCATAAAAAAACAAATAATATTTTCAAAAAAAATTAAAAACCTCAATCCTAAAACCAGGGTATCCATCTAGTCAAATATTATTAAAAACTTTGAGTTCCAATGAGAGGAAAAAAGGAACCTATTTATGAATGTTTTTGTTGGATGAAATATGCTAATCCTACTAAGATCCTCGCGGTCTAAGTCCACCTAGGATTTTTTCAGAAAACACTCCTTTGGATCTTACCATCAATCTTTAAAAAAAATCTTATTAGATTTCTCTAATCATAGTAACCCTTGATAGAAGTTGAAGAAATCAATTGCTAGCAAAACTTATTAAGTAACAAAGATTCACACCTACTTTGATACCATGTTAGATTTAACAACAATTTCTAGAAATGAATGGAATCAAACATTACCTAGTATTTCTTGAAAAAATACATAGAGCAAAGAATGAAAAACACATAATATATTGGGGATGTCCATGGACACCAACTAATCTCACTAAATAGAAAATGAAATTACACTCAAACCGATGAGCAAAATGGTTTGTATGGAGAGGTGTTTATACCCAAATATAAGTTACCTTTAGGTCAAAGTTGTGAGACCAACCTTTAGTAATAAAATATTACAAAAAGTTACAAAATCACCTTTTCAAAGTTTACATAGACCCAAAGGGTAAATATAAACAATACAAGTACAAAAGTCAATCGTGGCCTCAAGAGAAGCTTAACCGTCACATATTCCAACAATATATTGGTTGTAGTTGAGAAAGGAAATGAAAGCTATAATAAGTGATATCAATACCACCTTTATTGCATTGATTTTCAAGAAGGTGAGACAAACATTATGATAATTTTCATCCAATAAGACTTTGTAATATGATTTATAAGATAATTTCAAAATTTATGGAAAATAGATTAAAAAGAATTTTAGATTATGTTATTTCAAAGGAACAAAATGGTTATGTTTATGGTAAACAAATCCTTAATGGTATAATAATTATATAATATGCCATATACTCTCTTCTTTCCATGGAAAAAACTAGTTATGTTTCTAATACTAGATATGATTAAAGCATATAATATGGTTTGCTAGAGTTTTCTATATGATACTCTAAAAAATAAAATATTTTTATCGTGGTTTGTATGAGTGTATTGTATGTTGTTGTAGTACTTTAACATATTCTATTATTATCAATGGTTCCCATACTAGATACTTGAAATCATTCAATGGACTCTACCAGGGTGCCCCACTATCTCCTTATCTCTTCTTTATTCTTGCTAGGACATTAGGGAAAACTTTTCCAAAGGAAAAAAATAAGGTAGATTCAAACATAATTATGTTATACTAAATGATAGCTTTGAATCACATCTCTAATTTGTCATGGATACTTTTATTTTGGGTCATCCCTAAGTCAACAAGGTCATGGAATTTTAATCAACACTATCATGCTATGAGAAGGCTCCTAACAATTAGTTAATACTATAACGTCTCTAACATTGCCCTAGATTTATAATGGAGTATTGTGGATATTTTAGGGTTTAAAATTGGAATACTGACATTAATATATCTAGGTATTTCTTTGTTCATAAAGGAAAGAATAAGGAATTTTTAGACTCAATTTTGGATAGAATAAAATCTTCTTTGTGAAGTTGGAAACATAAGTTCTTAACCATATCTAGAAGATCTCAACTCATAAACACAACATTGCAATTTACCTCTCTATATATCGTGTCACTTTCAATATTTTTTTTTTTGGTAACTAAGCTTTTTATATCAAACAGGCTTTTCAGGTTGACCCAAAACCTTGTACAAAATCAGCATGTAGCTGAGCACAGAGAAAAGATACTGACTAAGGATCCTTAATCCTTTGTGACAACAATCCTAAAACGTACAGGTAGGGAGGTCCATCCTTGTCAAGTCGTTCTTCGCCTCCTTAGAGATCTTGAGGTTATCCTTAAACTCGCGCAATTCGACTTCCCAGTTATGTTTTTGCCTGTGGATGGAGCGGCCCCTCGCCATCTGCCCAGTTAGGGTTGCCAGAAGGTTAATATCAACTGAAATCTCATGCCTGTGGATAACCACTCTGCCCTCATCCCAGGATTCCATAAACTTGGCAGTAATGTTGTCGTTCGGACCAGCAAACATGTCAAAGAATTGCGTGAACTTCCTCTCAGTAAGGATGGCTTGCGCAGCCGGCTCCATGACCACCATACTTGGCTCAATGTACGTCATCGTAATCTCGCCTCTGGGATCCTCTAAAACTTGTTTGGCAGCTTGAAGGTAATGCTTGCTCTCGGAAGCAGAAAGGAGGGAAGAGTGGTGATGGCGAGAGAGGACTTTCCATCTTAAACGAAAAGGCTCATTAAGGCGAGTGCCAGCTTTGATGGCAAGCCAACGCATACCTACCACCTGGGTGCCATGTTGCGTGGTTGATCTGGCATAGGAATTGGGAGCCTTAACGTTCTCCTTCTGGGAAAGATACGAGCTGTTCTTGGTGGTCATCATGGTCGTTCGAGGGATCACGTGTCTCGCTGTGGTGGGTGGGCCTTCCCACGCCCCAACTCGCACGAGACGCAATTAATGGATTTACCATGAGATGCAGCTCGCCAAAGAATGTCAATCCTCAGGGAACTGTCCAACGGAGGCCCGAGGAGCCATCGCCACTTCTTTCTAGTCACGTGGTTATCCGGGGAGGATGCCTTGGAAATATTGATATGTTGATACGAGCAATCCTGATGCCGTATGGCCAAATTTCTTGAAACCGCTGCTTTTGAGAGCTGATTTGGATTAGCGTTCCACATCAGACTTCATGTTGTCACTCTCCCTAGAAGATACCATCCACGTCCGTCGGGAGGTCATGCGTCCACGTGGTCAAACCAGCCGCATCAACACCTATGTTTGCCAGTTTGTCTGCCACCTTGTTGGCCTCTCTGAAGACGTGTTGAGCCACGCTGTCACCTCTATTGGTTAAGAGGTTCCTTGCTTCCTTAATGCAAGCCTCAAACTTCCACGGAGGATCCTTATCATTATTGAGGAGATTGATGATAACTTGGGAATCTCCTTCCATAATTAACCGGCCTTGGACATCCTTAGCTAGGAGAAGACCGTGCCAAACGGCTCTAGCTTCAACATCATTGTTGGTTGTGGTGCCCAGGGCCTCAGCGAAAGCCAGGACAAGGTCACCCTGATGATTCCTGACGGTCCCGCCCGCCCCTGCTCTGCCAGGATTGCCCTTGGTGGCACCATCAAAGTTTAACTTTAGGCATTCGGCCGGGGGGATCCAACCAACCTCACGCCTCGGATTAGTCTTCCTGAGGCCGTCTTGGCAGGGCAGACTCAGGGACTGGGCCAGGAGCTTTTCGCCCGGGGGAGTCGAGTAGGGCTCATCAGTGCAAGATAGGGCATTCTCCTTAGAAAAGGTAATGATTTTATTAGTGATGGATCCTGGGTCCCTAGTTGCCTCATTGAAAATCCTCAAGTTCCTTTCAAGTCAAACTTGCCACAAGAAATGGTGGAAAATGATCTTCCAAAAGAATTTTAATCTAGCACTGACAAATGGTTTGGGCCATTGCAGGAGGAACTCACTCAGGGACTCGGGTCTGACCCAAGTTATGTTGAAATCTTGGAAGAGGCCATTAAGGATTGTGGTGGCAAAGGGGCATTCGATGAAGAGGTGTTGGATGGATTCCCAGTCAGCCCTACACAAATAACATCTGTTGGGGACGGTTAATCCTTTTTTCATCATATTGTCAATAGTAAGAATTTTCCCTTGAACCACAAGCCATGCAAAAAAGGATATTTTGGGGATGAGTCTCTTAACCCAGACTAACTGAGTTTGGAAGCGAGGAGCCTCAGGATGGATTAACAATCTGTACGCTGATTTGACTATGAATTTGCCACTGTCTATCGTGGTCCATCTCATCTAGTCTTTTGTCGGTCTTGTGGGGACAAACTGATGTAGTAAAATGCTATTGAGTTTTTGGGTCGTTGTCTCCCACCCTTGAAAGGCAATGGGCTTCCAGTTGGATCTGCTCCTATTCTGCCGTAAGAAATCAACAACCTTGGGCCCAAAGCCTTCAGTGGTGAGGGTTTTCAGCGGAGCCAAAATAGGATCACCGATTAGGGCTTCTGTTCCTGCCCATCTATCCTCCCAAAAGTCGATCCTTCGCCCATTTCCAAGGATCCATCTTATGCCTTTCCTGATCACTTCCCTGCAGGTTAGGATCACTTTCCAGAAGGAGGATCCCCGGGTTGGAATGGCATTGCTGAGCAACTCAGTGCCTTGGAGATACTTACGTTTGATGATTGTTGTCCACTCGTTTCTTTCATTGGACATTAATCGCCAGGCTTGTTTTGCTATAAGTGCTAGGTTGAGGTGGGAAACTTTCCTTAACCCTAGCCCTCCGACATCTTTAGGCCTACAAAATTTGTCCCATCCCACCAGGTGGATTCTCTGCTTATCTTCAGAGCCAGACCAGAGAAAACTTTTTTGGTACCTTTCGATTCTCTGATAGACTTTGATCGATGCTTTGAAAACTGATAAGAAATAGACCGGGATACTTTGAAGGGAAGCCATGGTTAATGTTGCCTTACCTGCCTGGGACAACAAGTGACTCTTCCACCCTGAGAGCTTCTTTTGGATTCTTTCGAGGATAATGTTCCACATGGGCGCCGTCGGAACCCCAGTGAATAGGGGAAGGCCCAAGTAAGAAGTAGGTAGAGTGGAGGTGGAGCACCCTAAAATTCTGGCGATTTTGATTTGTCTCGGAAGGGGAGTGTTAAGGAAATACACTTTGCTCTTGTTGAAATTGACTTTCTACCCTACCGCATCTTCGTAGAGCTTAAGGATATACCTGATGTTTTTTGCCTCTGCCACCGACGCCATAGTCAGAATTAGGGTGTCATCCATGAATTGCTGGTGGGTAATGGCCTCCGTGAGGGATGTAGCTTTGATACCTGAGATAAGCCCTGATGCAACGACGACTTTGATTGTTCTTCCTAGGGCTTCGACGACAATGATGAACAACAAGGGGCTGATAGGATCCCCTTGCCTAAGCCCTCTTCGACTTTGGAAGAAACCTGTTGGCTCCCCATTGACCAACACAGAAAACTAGGGGGTGCGGATGCAACAACTAATGAGCCTGACCCATTCAGGATGGAACCCAAATTTTAGCAATATGGCGCTCAAAAAATCCCAATTAACTCTATCAAAAGCCTTGTTCATGTCGAGCTTTAAAGCAAAGGCAACCTTCTTGGTCTGAGAGGCAGAGTGAAGAGCTTCATGGACTGTGATGATGCCATCCAGGATCGACCTGCCTTGGACGGAGCTGCCTTGGCAGGGGTCAATGATCTGAGGGAGCACACTTTTCATGCGATTCACAATGGCTTTGGTGAGGATCTTATATAAAATATTGCAGAGGCTGATTGGTCTGAAATCTGTTATGGACTTAGGAGCCGGTCCTTTCGGGATCAGGGCTAAGAAGGTAGAGTTGTAGCTTCATGAAATGTGCTTGGAAGCTTGGAATTCCTGGATAGTGGAGCACACCTCATCTCCTAGGATGTCCCAAAAGGTTTGGAAGAACCTTGGTGAGAAACCATCGGGGCCCGGGGCCTTGTCAGGATTCATGGAAAAAAGTGCCTCCCTGATTTCCTAATAAAAAAAAGGAGTGATAAGCTTTGAATTGGCGGCCTTTTCTATCCTTTGGGGAATGAATTGGAGTAGAGAGTCCCTATTAGCTTCATGAAACATAGGTTCCTCACCCAGGATGGAGCTAAAAAAGGTCACAACTTCATTCTTAATGTCATTGTTGTCTTGGGTGCTGGACCCATCCGCTCTTGTTAACTGTTTGATTCGGTTGTTGCTTCTGTTTCTGAGAGTGGAGACATGGAAGAACTTGGAATTGGAGTCACCCTCTTTGAGCCATAGGGCCCTAGAATTTTGTCTCCAGAAGGTCTCTTCACAGGCCAGGATGTTGTGGTATTCTGACAAGAGCGTTCTCTCCTCAATCCTGGTGTCATCATCTAGCACTCCATGTTGGATCCGGTTGTCGATAGCTTTTAGTTTTTCAGTTACAACCTTTTTGTTTTCAAAGATATTTCCAAACACTTCTTTGTTCCAGATTTTGAGGTTATTCTTGACCCGAGTAAGCTTTTGTGAAAGTTTGTAGGAATGACTACCTTGGCAAGGCTGCTGCCACCATTGGTTGATCCTATTTTTTAGGTCTGGGTGTTTGGTCCACATTGCTTCAAAACAAAAGGGGTGCTTGCAGCTGGAAGTGGAGGTCTGAGGAGTTTCCAGGAGAATGGGGTTATGGTCAGACCCGACCTTAGGAAAGGCATGCAAGGAGGACACACCAAAGACCTGGATAGCTTCCTACGAGAGAAGGACCCTGTCTAGCCGCTCCTGGATGAGGTTTCTTCCCAAGCGCCTATTGCTCCACGTATACTTGGCGTCCTTAAGCTTGACGTCCATCAGCTGGTTTGTGTGCACAAACTCGCTGAAGTCCTCCATGCTCCTAGTCGAAAGTCCTGCCCCTCCTTTCTTATCAGACGGGAAAAGTGGGGTGTTGAAGTCACCAGCTATTATCCACGAAACGTCTTGAAAGGCCTTGCTCATATGACTCAGAAGTTCCCACAAGCAGGCTCTTCCTTGGACAGTGTTGGGCGCGTAAACATTTGAGACAATCCAGGACTGTTTGTTGTCTATGTCATTAAAAAGGACACTTAGGACATGATCATCAGCCTGAATGATGCTGCCTTCCACTTTTTTAGGGTCCCAGAGGACCATAAGACCCCCAAAGGCCCCATGAGCTTGCCTGAACACCATTTCCCCTTGTTTCCATATTTTGCTCGCCAAAATCTTGGACCATGCTTCATCTGTTTTTGTTTCTTGAAGTAGTATGATTGAAGGACAAGTTTCTTTCCTTAACGCCTTCACCACCCTCTGCTTAGGTGGGCCGTTAAGGCCTCTCACATTCCAGGAGAGGACCTTCATTTACACTATTTTGGATGTCTCCCTCTGCCATGACCTTGAGCTGGGGGAGGTTTGTTGGTTTTATTGCCTTCGAAGAGGGACGTGTCTTGAAGCACTAGGGTGCTTTGTTTACCGTTTGCAATTTCATTCTCGATTCTCATCCTGTAGTGTTCTGCATCTGGGATTCTCCCTCTTTTCTTTTCGGTGCCAAAGTCTATTTTATTCGATGAGCTGCGGGTCTGCTTCGGGCTGAACTTTGGGGGACAGTTTTGCTGCTGGACCGGACTTGACCATCCCTCGCCTAGGGCCGATGGGGCTGCCCCTGGCTCCTCTTCGTTCATGCTCCTGCTGATGTCCTCAGGATCCTGGGGCATGCCATAGGGACAGTTTGGTGGTGGATAAGGAGAGGACCTCCTTGGAGAAATAGGTTTGGAAGGGGATTCAAGGGTTTTGGGGAGTCCCTGATCTGGTTCTTCCTCGACAGATCTAGATGCTTGGCCATCGGTTTCAACAAGGGCTTCAAAGGAATTAGGATCTAAAAAGAAGGGACTAACCTGAGTATCCTGATCACGATCCGTTTGTTGAATTCCTTTCAACTTCCATTGTGCAGGGTCTTCTTGCGCCTTCTGGTTGTACACGTTTTTGTGCATTGTTTTGTTTGGCAAAAACCATGGGCGGAGGGGCCTCCCTTGCCCTTTTCCGTTGGCTCCTCTTTGGGCATTCCTCTTTGGTGCTTCCTTGACGACGACCAGATCTGGGCACTGGTTCCTTAGGTGTCCTTGAGTTTTGCATTCTACGCAGAAAGCCGGCTTATTTTCATACTCGATGGGTTGCCTTATAGAATAGTCCCCGTATTCCAGATCTATGAAGGTTGGGAGCTCGGACTCCAAATCAGCAGTCACGCACATTCTTGCATGCGTCATGCGAGTTCTAGATAAGGTGGGGTTGTCAATGGCGACCAACTCCCCTATGGTTTTTGTGATTGCTGTCAAGAAATATTCATGGAAGAAATGGGCTGGGAGGTTCGGGAGCCTGACCCAAATGGGTGTTGTGTTAATGCTTTGGGTCTCAGGGTCGAAATCCTGTCCCCAAGGCCTAAGGAAAAGGCTCCTTCTACCCAGGAACCAAGGTCCTCCTGTGAGGATGCGGCTAGCGTCTTCCTTGTTGTGGAGCTGGATCATGAAGAAACCCCTTGTCATCGCAACAATCTCCATACTGCCAGCCAGGCGCCATTTGGAGAAGGCCCAAGCCCTTATGGATTCTATGTTGGGTCTTTCGCCTAGAAATTTACCCACTAGGGAAAAGGTTTCGATGGACAAAAATTCTTCCATAGTCGTAGCAGGAACCCTCAGCTTGTTCTTATCAGGGAAAAGGGGTGGGAGAGTTTTGACAAACCCGCTCTCCTTGCCTTTGAAAATTTGAGCAAAGGACAAACCTGTAAAAGGGGCTTTTGATACCTGTTGGGTCCCTTTGTTCGGGTCTTTGTCAGGAGGGTCCGAATCCCGTCGCTTATCAACAGTATCCCACGCCTGAGAATCCTCAATGTCCTCGCCCTCCTCAGAATCCTTACCTTCCTTGCTTCGCTGCCCTAAGCCGCTATCTTCTAGCCCTGCTGCTTCGCCTCCTTCCATCATTTTTTTTTGTGTCACTTTCAATATTTCCAATAGGTAAAGTATCTATATTTGATGAAAATTAAAATAACTTTCTTTGGAAAGATGTGAGTAAAAATTTAATTTCTTCTTTGTAAGTGGGATAGGGTTTGTAAAGAAAATAATAGTGGAGTGAGAAATTGTAGAATTATGTTTAGCATTCAATGAAAAACTTGGTTGGATATATCTAAATTTTAAAAAATATGCTGGTCAAACATGTTGCTTAAAAAACATATACTTTCTATGGATGCAATAAAATAAACCTCATAGGGTTTGATAACATATAATTTCATATCTAAAAAATTACAATTTATTAATAAACATATTAGGTATTCAGGCAATGATAATATTCTAAAAAATTTTGATTTGATGCTTGGTTGAATCCTTATCCTCTTATTTCTAATCCAAATGGGAACCACTTTCTTGGCTTGTTTTTTTTTGTTTATAAAAAACACCACTTTCAGGGTGCCACTTTTGGGTAAGACCCAAGGAGGTAGGGGTATCTATTCCACCAAAATTACCTAGGACTTGCACCTGGCCTGCCCCCTTCAGTACACTCAAGAAGAATGACTAAAACAACAAAAACACAAACAACATAAACAAATAAACATAAATAAACACAAAAACAACAAAAAAAAATAAAGAAAACACAAAAACCCAAAAACACAAAACACAACAAAAAATAAACAACACAAAAATAAAACACAACAAAAAACAAGAGAAAAACACACACATCGAAAAAATAAATTGATGACCCAGGTGTTGTAGGTGAGTTGGAGAGGAGAGGGCAATCATCCAAGGGAGGTCCCAGGTTCGAATGTCCACCCTACCAAAAAGTTGAATTGGGTACCCAAAATCCAATTGATAATGTTGGTTCGAGCAGGGCTGGGTGCGACCCCCGGTGACTTTGACGGTGTAGAACCCCCCTGTTCGTGGTCTCTTAGACCAAGGCGGCCCCGCAAGGGGTTTTTCGCTTAAAAAATTAAAAATTAAATTGATGGAAAAAATAGTTTACATCTTTGGCCTTTATAGGCCAAGAGGTCTTTTAACCAAGAATCAACACAAGAAACATAAGAATGATCTTTTCAAGTTGAGGAACTGAAATACCCTGACTAAACCAAATAGAAGCTAATACAAAGTAAAAAGGAACTAGGTACCTCTAGTTTTGGAGCCATCCAAAGAAAGGATAGAAGAGCATCCCTAATTTATGAAGCCCACCATCCGGGAGGGTTGTCGTAGCAAGTAAGATCACCTTTGTCCAATGCCCAATTAACTAAAGCATTAGAAATCCTATTATGCTCTCTAACCACATGATTGTATTCAACTTTCAAAAAGCCCATCTATATCAATTGAATATTCTCAACAATTATTTTTATTCTCCAATCAGCCTTATGATTCTTAAAAGGAGTCTTCAATAAATTAATCATGACTTGGGAGTCAGATTCAACCAACACCTTTTTCCATACAACCTTAGTAGCCTCATGAAGTCCTTTGAGGATACCATATCCCTCAGCCAAGTTATTGGAAAAGATAATTCTCAATAAAAGTGAAAATCAGGGAACCATATGAAAGTCTACCAATTCCTCTAGCACTAGCTTTTCTAGGGTTCCCCCTAGAGGCTCCATTCATATCGACTTTTCCAAAATCCTTAGGAGGAGATTGCTAATTCCTTGTTCTATCCATCTTTTAATTACTCAAATTTTCTTTAAGTTGGTTGCCAATAGTAGAGTGAATCTTCAATATTTTCATAACTTGATCCCATTGTTGGTGGGAGTCCTAGGGTTAATTAAGGAGTTGTTGGATTGTTTTAGATAAGTTGGCAATGGCATTTTGCCAAATATAGTGAATATCCTTCCTTTCATGTTTGAAAATTTGGTTGTTTATTTTCTTCTAGATATTCCAAGGCAGGATGGTTGTCCCCATCCAAACTAACTATCTAACAAAAAGATCAACAACCTCTTGTTTAGGCCAATCCCTCCATAATTGTTTAAGAGTAGTAAAATTAGACCATTGTAAATCGATTAAGATAACCATTCTCCTCCATAGCTCAAAGTCTAAGGGACACTCAATAAAAATATGGCTAAGAGTTTCCACATTCTTCCCACACATATCATATTTAAACAGACCACGAAAGCCATGTTCATAAGTTGCTCACCAATGAGCACCCTACAATGCAATAAAAACCTCACCTTAGGCTAGAGATTTTGATCCCACAACTGTATAAATATGTCATAGGACTGGTTGGGATTATTGTGGCATAAGGCCAAATAACCTTGAGCAACAATATACTCACCCTTAGTAGTGTTGTTCCATCCAAAACAATCCTTATCATGGGACCAAGAGAGAGATATCATATGAAGGGTGTGTTGGATATCTTTCCTTTGCCTTTCTAGAATTTGAATAGGCCAGTCCTCAATAGGGATACAATATCTACCAACCTCTAAATTACCAGTCTTGTATAGAAAATAATTAGCTACCTTTATCCAGTTAGCTTGGTGTAGCTTCTCCATCTAGGACCTTCAACTAGGGAACTGAGATATCAAAAGTTGGTGACCGTCCCAAGAATATATCAAAAATTTTACCTATTTATCATTATGAATGATCCAAAATAACTTCTTCTTTATCAAATCCTCACCAGTCCTTATAACCATCATAATGGGAGAGCCTTTGGTAGGCAGTTGATAGTAAACAAGGTCTTCAGGACTTTTGTTTTCAGCATATTTAACACGAAGGTTATTGGCCCATAGGGCATTGGTGTTATTCAAAATCCTCTACTACAACTTTGTAGCTAAAGCCTTATCATTTTTTATAGCAAATACAAATTCTAACCCCCCTTCATGCTTGGGAAGGCATAAAGTATCCCATTTCACCAAGGCCCATTTTATTTTCTCCTTAGTACCACTGATTGATTTGATCTAAATATCGAAGAACAACCTTTGGGATATTCAACACAATAGAAACATAAATAGATGTAACTTGAAGGACTGGTTTTACCAAGGTAATTCTACCCCTAGATAAAATCCACCTATTGGTCCACTTTCCAATTTTCTCCTTTACTCTATCCAACAACCAATTCTATTCTTTTTTTCCATCTTTGAATATTTATAGGAATACCTAAATAAGTGATTGAAAGGGAGGCCTTCTTATATCTTAATTTTTCTAGAACCATGGATTCCTGTATGGGAGAGCAGTGAAAGAAAATGACTTTTGATTTATATTCATTGATCAATTTCCTCGTAGCATTAGATAAACAATGAATGATTTGTTTAATAGTAGAGGCTTCCTTAAGCATAAATTTACCTAACATAGTAGAGTTATCAACAAATTACAGATGAGAGATAGGTTTGGCTCCATGAGCATTGGTAACTTCCTTAAGGGTTCTATTTTCTCTGTTTTTGGTCAGAGTCTTGCCCAAGCATTCAACAAGAGTGATGAATAAATAAGGGGAGAGGGGGTCACCTTGCCTAATACCTCTAAAAGCTAGGAATAGCTGTGAAGGAGGTCATTGATAAGAACTGAGTAGGACACTAAAGAGATACATTCAATAATCCAATATGTCCAATCTTGAGAGAATCCAAATTACCTCATAACTTTGATGAGGAAGTGTCAATCCACTCTATCATAAGCTTTAGATAGGTCTAAACAAATGAACATAGAAGGATATTTCTACACTTCCATGGAATGGATGGCTTCTTGGGCAAGAACTATATCATACACAATTTGTCTCCCTTCCACATAACGTCCTTGTATAGGGGAAATAATCTTATACAAAAGAGGTTTCAGCCTCTCCACCATGATCTTGGTAATGCTTTTGAGAAGAACATTACATGGGAAAACCATCAAGCCCTGGGGTCTTTGCTTTTTGCATTTTAAAAACCACTTGTTGAAGCTCATTGATAGTAACTGGAGCAATCAAAACAAAGTTCTCCTTAGAAGTGATAAGAGTAGAGATTGCTTGAAGGACATTTTACTGAGAAGTTGAGTCAAGAGATGCAATAGTGAACAATCTAGAAAAGTAGTTGACTACGATAGAATTCATGCCATTCTAAGTGTGGATAGAGTCTCCAAAATCAGATTTCAGGGAAGAAATAAAGTTGTGCGATCTATGGGCTAGAAGAGATTTATGGAATAATTATGTGTTATGATCTCCTTCTTTAAGCCATTGGATCCTAGTTTTTTGCTTCCATAAGAGCTCCTCTTTTTTCCCATTCCTCCAATTGCATTGCGAGTCTAATTTCATATATACTTCTACTCTCAGTGAGCCCATATAAATGGATTTGATCATTCAACTCTTCAAGCTGAGCAATCACTTGTTATTTCTTCTACCTAACATCTCCAATCTCCATCCAATTCCAAATCTTGATTTTGGATTTGATGTATTGCAACCTTTTGGTAAAATAAAACATCTTAGTTCCATACCTTGGTTGACCTTCTTTCCACCATTATCACACTCGGGGTCTAAAGGAACTATCTTTGAGATACATTAACTAAAATAAAAAAGACAAGAAACTGACCTTGGTTTTCCACATTTCAACCATGACTGGCCAATGATCCAAACCAACATTGTTAAGAGTTTCCACCTTAGGAATGTGTCCATGGATTAAGAAAACGTCAGAGAACAAGAACCTATCCAATATTTCCTTGATAAAAGTTGAGCCTTGCCTTTTATTAGACCAAGTCATGAGGCCATTATCTTGTTGGATGTTCATAAGATGAAGGTTTGCAATATATTCACTCATGAGGTCTGAGCTCTTGTCCAGATTCCTATTTTCCCACCTCTTCTCATCCAAAGATAGGATGGTATTGAAGTCTCCTCCAATCAAGATCCAAGCTTCAATAAAATGGGAGATAATATAAATTATATCCTTCCATTTTCTCCATGTTTCCTCCAAAGTAATTGGATCGTAATCAGTCAAACATAACAAAATTTGGTTAGGTTATTTACTTTGTGTAGCCATAACCAAGAGACCCTACCTACCAAAAATATGGTGAATAATGATCTCTTTGGGTCCCAGAGGCAAGCAATGTTGTCATAAGCCCCATGGGAGCTGAGGAAAGCCACTTTTATAGTTGATCAAATTTAACTTGCAATTGACTCCATTTTTCCTATAGACATCTTTGTTTCTTGAAGGAAAACTAGATGTGGTCGATTAGTCTGAATCATTCTTCTAATTATGTTTTGTTTTGAAAGAATCCATTTGAGTCCTCTAATATTCCAAGTGATGATATTCATCAATAATAGGGCTAAAGATGTTGGTAAGGGAATTAATTTTATCTTCCTATACAAGCTTTTCACCTTCGTTTAACATATGATGGTGATTGGTCTTATGGCCTACCTTTTGGTTAGTGTTCATTTTCATTTTTTTTCCTGTTTCTTATCTTACCCCAATTGAATTTGAGATAGCTTCTAACCCTAAAGTATGTGTATGTGCAACAAAATAATTATTGGTTCAACAAAGTTTGTCTTGGGATCTGAATTATTTGAAATTTTAGCATTTAAAAGTTTGTTCTTCTTTATGTTTTCTCCCTTATTTTTTGTTGAAAACATTTGATTTTCTGGTTTGTCTTTGAGTCCTTCCCTGCATATTTAAACCATTTTTCTAAGATTTTTATCTCTATTATGTCCTCTTCCTCACCCAGGAGGTTATCTGTAAAAATAATTCCAAACACATTAGTTGACAGCATCGCTTGATCCTTCATAACTAGTTTTCTTTTGTGTTTTTCTTCTTAGGCATTTGGAAAACTTCTAAGTTTGTGTTCTCTTTATTTTGATTTGGAATCTTATATGGATAGAAACTAGCCAACTGACCATATTATTGGCATATTATGCAATGGAAAGGAATGTTCTCATAGTCCACCACTTTTTCCCAAGTGTCAACCCCAAATTATAATGAGATATTTTGTGGAAGGGGTTTGTCAAAATCCATTGAGACACAAATTCGAGCATAAACAATGTGTTCAAATTTGTGTGTACAATAAATAGTCATCATGAAAGTTCCAAGGGAGTTTTTGATTGTAGAAAATATAGTCAAATTCCAAAATTCAATTGGGAGGCCAAAGAGTCTAACCCACAAAGGTCCTGTAGAAGGTATCTCTTCTTTGGCTTTAAATTTAGTGTGCCAAGACTTCCTAAAAATCGCTTCCCTTCCAAAGAACCAGGGATCCCCTTGAAATATTTTCTCTATATTCATCATGAACAAAAATAGCAAGAAAAAAACCATTGGGATAAATAGATATTTGTGTCTCACCTTGTATTTTTTAGTATTTTCCAACCCACACTTTGAAAGCAGATAGGCTTGGATGAAAACCCAAGAAATGATAAACTAGTCCTATTCTCTCCAGATCTTCTATGCCATCTTGAATGTCGCCCATTTTTAGCTTAACAATTAGGGTTCCATAAACTACTCTTAGACATCTCAACTCTATTTTTCTAGGATCAATCTTAGGAATTCTTAGAGGTTCTATGAGAAGCCTTAAGATTAATGTTAGCATTAAACTAGGATTGTCCACCACAAAGGGTATCCCTAGAATTTATTTTTGGCGCTGAATCCCTGAAATCCTTACCCTTGAAAGGGGTTTCCATAGTGGATCTATTTTGGGGATATTCCATAGCATTGGGATTGCTTGAGTTTTGAACTATTTTTTCTTTTCCTAAGAAGGCTTCTCTTATTTGATCTGTAATTTGAAACTTGTTTCTGGGTCTCTTTAATCCATGCCTTGGACGTCGAGGAAAGGTGTGATTTTTTATTTTTCCTTGGGCAACAAATTGGCAGTAATTTTCAATCAAGTTCGTAGCATGAAGATTTTTTGAATGATAGATTTCTAACCCACCGTGGGTCTCCTACAACATATCCAATGTTTATCTTGGGAAAAAACAACAAAAAAAATAAACTGGCCGCTAGGACCCATAGGCCCCAAAAAATAGCTTTTGTTATTGCTTGCATTCGACCCACAGACAAAACCCTCACACAGTTGCCTTCGAAACCCTCATCCGCTTCAGATGTCTTCTTGGCTTGTTTAAATCATAAAGGTTTAAAGGTAAAAAATAATATTGCTATCAACAAAATTCTAGATCATGGATTTCTATTAGCGACCTAACATGAAGAAGAGGACTTCAAATAAATATCAAATGACCTCGAAGAGATCCTTAAAGATTTCTATTTCTCCATTTAATTGTTGAAGAATAACATGATTTAGAAATTACTAAAAAGATAGTGGGTACTTGGTCAAGTTTGGAAATAAGGTTTTAAAGAAATCGAAATTTCCCATTCCTAAAATTTTTCCCTTTGAATTATTTTGGTTACTTGATGTTCTCCCTAATGGTTCAACATTTCTTTGGTTACAAGTCCAAAGTAAACTTCTTATTGGTGAGAGTTTACAAAGAAGAATATATGATGGACCTTTTAGGTGTGTTGTGTGTAAGAAGGATCTATAAACATTAGATCATTTACTTCTTTATTGTTCCTTTCATTACATAAACTAGGGATGTTTTTTTAAATAATGAGAATATATTTGGATAAATATAGTAGCATTAAAAGAGTTGATAAGATGTTGGATTGATTATTTCAAAGATAGAGTATTATGCATCTTGTGGAGGATTGGTTCTATAATTATTCATTAGAAATTATAGCTTGAAGGAAGTAATAAAATATTTAAAAACAAAAATGACAACCATGCCTAGGGATTGTTTTTTCGTTTTTGTTTTTTTAGATACATAGGGAGTTGGTTACTGTAACCAAAGAACTAAACACAATTTATTTAAATAAAAACAAAGAGAGAAGTAATTTTGCCAAAATGCTCCTTTTGTATTAATAGTGATATAGTGTGTTACAAAAGGATTTTGAATTGCCCTAAGCGTGTTGGGAGCAATGTTACGATGCTTCTTCTTGTCTATCTGATATGCAATGCTTCAATAGAGGAGGGGAGATCTTTCAACTCTTCCGCAGGATGTGGTGTTCTTCGTTATTTTGTCACAACTTCAAAGGGGTGAGGGGGCTTTGGTATCCAGCAAGGGACCACTCCAGCTTCAACAGCTTGTTCAAGGTATCTATTACCTATACACATACAAAACCAGCAAGGGGGATTAATAGCACCTGTATAGTAAAGCGGTAAAACCAATAATATTTATAAACCTATCACTGATATGCATATGCAAAGCAGATAACATAAAATATTCAATTAATAAAAACCTTGCTCAACATGTTCGATTACTTATCTATGTTCGGGACTGTGGAACCGCGGAGACGTGGTTGCAGGATGGAAATCGCGGACCTGCGATTGCAAAACCGTGGATTCCCATTTTTTATTGTAGAATCATGGACAGGCAGTTTCGACTGAGATGATAGGTCAGCTCGATATGCGTGCCAACGATCAAATTCGAGCTTGCGCTCTTAGTTTCTTATCGGGTCTTAGCGTATTTTGGCAATCTATTGGTATGTAAATTCATCTCCCATTTCTTGATGGATCAATGATGCTTTTATAGGCTCCCTGGGGTTTTGGAATCTGTCCTATGTGCAAAGACAAAAGGGGACAAGAGTGGGTGAGATGTGGCAAAGATTCTAAGTGAAGTGTCCAGGACACATGTCCAATATGTGGACAAGGTATCCTAGGGTGATTTTCCTAATTAAATAAATTACGAAAATAGAATCATGTGTAGGATTTTATATCCCTAAGTTAGAACTTAGGCATATATCTTTATTATGCAGGATTTTATGGTGAGGTGGTGAATGTGATCTAGAGGGTGCCATATTTTGGTGTCTACAGTTACAACCACTATTTTTAGTATCTGTCAAGTGCATGGTTCAAACCATAGGAGCTGCTCCCAACAAGCCTATACCACCTCATTGTCGTTAACCATTTGTGAGGGGGACCACCAGTTGCTCGAGGTTCGTACTGTTATCGTCAATCTTGTGTGAACTCAAAGGATTCAAAGTAGATTACTACCTTTGCAAATAGACTTGCCCCTAATATTTGAACCTAGGTCTCTTCTCGGTAAGTGCCTGAACTTACCAATCCACCTAGCCCTTGAGGACCATGCCCAAGGATTGTTATTACCTCTTTTCAAAATGTTTATAGGCCTCATGCTTATCATGTGAAGTCTCAAGTATGGAAGATAGATGCTAGCCTCTTGGTTATAGGATTTGAACATAAATGCAAAGGATAATTTATGCCGATGGATATAAAATAAAGGATCATTCCATATATGATGAAATAGAGACATCCAAAATTTAAGTTCA
Source organism: Wollemia nobilis (assembly GCA_028583015.1). Lineage (NCBI taxonomy): Eukaryota > Viridiplantae > Streptophyta > Pinopsida > Araucariales > Araucariaceae > Wollemia > Wollemia nobilis. Next base: position 3,071,202 of record JAQPPZ010016827.1, read on the forward strand.
TCAATATTAATTTTGATGGTGCCTCTCAACAAAATTCAAGGAAAATTGATAAAGATGGTATTTTTTTGAGTAATGAAGGTAAAATTCTCCTCACTTACTGTGACTTATATGAAACTTCACGCAGTAACTATGTGGAGGCTAAAGAACTTCTTACAAGGATCAAGATTACCATTGAAAAAGAACAAGGATATATTTGAATTTGGGTGGTTTCACAAATTATTCTTAGTACTATCAAGAAAAATGAATGTGGTGTTTGGATAAAAATAACATCATTTTTATATCCATCAATAAATTTTAGGGGTTGTATCTTGAAAATGTTAACATATTTATGGAGAAGACAACAAGGTAGAAAAACATTTAGTCAATCATAATGCTCATCTTCATCCTGGTAAAATTCAAATTTTAACCAAGGGAGATTTTATCTCTTAATAAAAATAATATCAAGGAGTTGATTATGGAAATATAATCATTTAATTTAGATGAAGAATATATTTGATAAAAATTCAAACTCTATACGGTCTAATTAACCTAACAATAAATATAATAATTTGTTATTACGATGGGGAGTGGCTTCCAATAGAAGCCACACAACTTATAAAAAATCAAAGACTTAAAAATAAGTTTTTTAACACATTGGGATCTTATTTTTTTTTTATACATAGGGAAGTTGGTTACATCCACTGTTGGAATATTACCATTAGTAAAAGGTTAAAAAAATTGTTTTTAACTTGGGTAAGGGTAACTTACCTTTTACCTTACCTGGACAGCAGTGGACGGCAGCATTTGGGCGGCAAGAGAATTCTATTCATCTTTCCTTTCCCCCAATTTCTCCTTTCCCCCTTTCTTTCTCAAATAGGTTATTTATTGACTATTTAATCTATGTAACCTAAGTTTTAATGTTAATGCAATTAATCCTTTTTCGTCCACACTCACCTATCACATTTGGTATCAGAGCGACGCGATTCCCGAGGCGATGGGGCCCGCAGTTCGAGGCGGCAGCACGGATCCCGAGGTAGCCCGTAGGAGCCGAGGCGGCACGGATCCCGAGGCGGCAGGAGCAGTTCGACACGTTTCTCGAGGCCCTGGAGGAGCTGGACAAAGCGGCCCGCAGGAGCAGCATATCCGCATGATTCTCGAGGCGTTGTTGACGTGGTGCACAATTCTCGAGGGGCGTTGTTGACGTGGCGTGACGCATGGCGACGTGTGACTAGCGTGCGGCCCGAGGTGTGGTGATGTGGCGCTGGCACGCGGCCCGAGGAGTGGTGACGTGGCGTTGGCATGTGGCCCGAGGAGTCGTGACGTGGCGATCCGCGCGTGCATCGATGGCAAAAGGATCCTGCGACGTTAGTGACTGCCCGCAGGCAGTCAAAGCACTTTATGTGCTTAGCTCTTTTTAAAGAGCTTTTACATCGCCCTACGGGCGATGTGGGACTAAAGTCCCAAGTAAAATCAAGCTTCGCGTCGAAGCGCGAAGCCAACATTAGCTTCGCGCTCGACACGGAAGCTAAAGGGCGAGGAGCACGCATTGCTCCCGGATCAGCCCGATAGCGCAGCGGCTACCCTCAGCCCTGACACCCGCGAGGTCGCAGGATCGACTCTCGGCGGGGTCAATAGATAATTAAAAAAATTTAAAAAAAAAACTAAGGAATAGTTTAAATTTAAAAAAATAATAATATTTTTTTGTGTGTAATTTCCTAAGAGGAAATATCTGTTCATTAGTTTTTTATAAAAATAAAATAAAATTTCAAAGTTGATAGAAATTTCCTGAGAGGAAATAATTGTAAAGTTTAAAAAAAAAAAAAAAAACTTTGAAAGTTAATTTTTTTTTATTATTTCCTAAGAGGAAATCTTTGTAAAAGAAAATTTCTGGGAAATTTTCTTAAATGATAAGATCGGATGGATGTTATCATGCCCTCTGCAAGTTGTTATTGAAAACAAACCCTGAAAACTTTGATAGGCACGTGAAAACACTAGGACTTAATATAGTTTTTTCACAGTTGCAAAATGCGGTTATTGCACACCAGAGAAATCCTGATCAAGGATACGAAGCAGATTCAGAACATAACTCCTTTGGCAGCAGATTTGAACAATTCGACACAGTTGCAATTGCTTCACAAGGATCCGAATATACTCATTATAGTAATTCGGTTGAAATCCTTCAACCTCCTCTCCCGAAATAATATTGATCAGTGACGATGATGAACAAATCGTTGACAATTTTGTAATTGTTGAACAACAAGTGTGAGTTGTTTATGATTGTAAATCAAGCAGGGCTTGATAGTTTGTAAAGTCTTTTTTGCAATAAGACTATAAAAGAGAGGTTTCTTGTTTTAGTAGATAATAATGGGATCACATAATAATATACCAATTCCCGAATTTAGTGGGGATAATTATGAGTACTGGTCCATCAAGATGAGGACATTACTCATTGGAAAAGGACTATGGGATATTATTGAAGACGGATACATTGCTCCAACAGATTGGACTACTTTAAGTGCAAATGATAAGAAGATCTACAAAGATGCATAGAAAAATAATTCTTTTGCCTTATACCATCTTCAATCAGCATTAGATCCTAGTATCTTTCCTAGAATTGCATCTTACTTAACTGCTACAAATGCATGGAATGCCTTGAAAGAAGGATTCCAAGGAAGTGATAAAGTAAAGCAAGTCAGGATTCAGACTTTGAAAAGAGATTTTGAAAATCTCAGAATGAAGGAAAATGAAAGAGTCGGAGACTACTGTGTACAAGTCAAAGCAGTAGTTGATATGATGCAAACTTTAGGTGAAGACACAAAAAATGAAACAATTGTGAAGAAAGTGTTGCGAACACTTCTTCCTAAGTGGAATCACATTGCTATCATAATTGAAGAATCCAAAGACCTTTCTACTCTTACATTTGATAATTTGATTGGATCATTAACATTACATGAAGAGCGACTTCAAGGAGCCCCTTCAACAAGCTATGGAGGTGATGACAAAGCCTTCACTTTGAATGAAACTGCAAGACGAGAACAAGGAAGAGGCCGAGGCAGAGGACAACAACAAAGAGGCAAGAGCCAAAGCAACTCCTACAGAGGAGGTAATCAAAACATAGGTGGAAATCAAAACAGAGGAGCCAATCAAAACCAAAGAGGCAATGCAGCCCGTGGAAATCAAGGACGAGGAAGTAACAAGACTAAAACAACTTGTTTCAATTGTGGGAAACAAGGTCACTTTGCTCGTGACTACTGGTCAAAGTCTTCAAAAGATCAAAGCAGTCAATATGGCTCATTCTACGGAGAAGAAGAAGGTCCATCAAACCTTTTTCTCTCTTATGGACAACCAGATCAAAATCTAAATGATACATGGATTTTGGATACTGGTTGCTCCAACCACATGAGTGGCAAAGAAAATCTCTTTGCTACATTAGATTCAAATTACAAATCTCATGTTAAGTTAGGGGATAATAAATCTTTGCAAGTTGAAGGCATTGGAGCTATGGCAGTTCCAACAAAAGAAGGCCTTAAAAATGTGAATGACATATACTATACTCCACAACTACAACACAATTTGTTAAGTGTTGGCCAAATGATGGAGAAGCATTACAAATTAGTTTTTGATGAAAGCAAATGTACAATCTTTGATAAAAACAATTGTAACCGGGTCATCACAGAAGTACCTATGACAAAGAATAGGTTGTTCCCTCTAAAATTTGGTGAGCCAGGGGGAGCTCAACTTGCAAACATTGCTATTACAAATCCAAGTGAATTGTGGCACTTGAGATATGGTCACCTCAATTTCGCTAGCTTGAAAATGTTAATATCACAAGCTATGGTGACAGGACTACCAAAAATTCCAGAACATAAAAAGGTATGCGAAGCATGTGCTTTGGGAAAGCACTCCAGAATGAAGTTTCCAAAAGGCCGAGCATGGAGAGCAAACTATCCTCTTCAGCTAGTACATTCGGACATCTGTGGTCCAATGCAAACAAAAAGTCTTGGAAACAATTCTTATTTTCTAACATTCATAGATGATTATTCTAGAATGTGTTGGCTCTATTTTTTGAAACACAAAGATGAAGCATTTGATTGCTTCATAGACTTTAGAAATAATGTAGAAAAGCAAAGTGACTACTATGTCAAATGTCTTCGCATTGATAAAGGAGGAGAGTACTCCTCAAATGAATTTCTTCATTATTGTAAGCAAAATGGGATAAAAAGGCGGTTCACCACTGCCTATACCCCACAACAGAACGGTGTGGCTGAGAGAAAGAACCGCACCCTTGTTGAAATGGCAAGAACAATGCTTCAGGCAAAACATCTCACAAACAGCTATTTGGGCAGATGCAGTGAGAACAAATGCATATATTCTAAATAGAAGTCCGACTTCTAGTTTAGATGGTATCACTCCTTATGAAGGATGGTACGGTAAGAAACCAAATGTCAAACATTTCGAGTATTTGGTTCTTTATCTTATGCACACATTCCCTGAGGAGAAGAGAAAGAAGCTTGATCCAAAGAGTCAAGCATGTGTTTTTGTAGGGTATTGTGATTCAACCAAAGGGTATAGATTGTACAATCCCACGACACATAAAATCATTATCTCCAGGGATGTAATTTTTGATGAAGGGGGAGAATGGGGTCATAAAAAATTTGTTGATTTTGACTCTAATTCGGACAGTTCTACATTAGTACCTCCCACATTGGTACAACCCAAGAAAAGTAGTGGAAAAAGTCCTCCTCCACAAATTCCACATCAGGAAACTTCATCAAGTACATCAAGTGGTACACCAAGTCCAAGAGGGACTTCTTTGTTGGCACCACCAAATTCTCCAAAATGATTTCAAAGATCAGTAAGCGCTCTAAGCCCAATGGATATTGATTTAGTTTCTCAAAGGAAAGAGACAAATAGAGGAAAGCGCGTACTACAAAGTCATCCATCTACTCAAATGTTGGATAGGAATTTCCAACAAAGATACACTAGGAGTCAAGCTAGTGAGATGGATGACATTTTGTCAAGACTTGAAAATCTTCAAATGTCAGGGGATGATGAGTCTCATGAACCAAGGGGTGATGTAGTCAATTATGCTTTGTTGGCTGCTGCACAGCTAGAACCTTCTAGCTATGAAAAAGCATGCACTGAAAATATATGGCAAGATGCCATGGAAGAGGAAATATCCTCAATTAAAAAAAATGATACTTAGGAGCTTGTGAAGCTTCCCAAGGGAAAAAAATGTGTTGGATGTAAATGGGTCTATAAGACCAAATTCAATGCTGATGGAAGCATTGAAAGGCACAAGGCAAGATTAGTAGCTAAAGGTTTTACTCAGAAATATGGAATAGATTATGAGGAAACCTTTGCTCCAGTTGCTCGACAAGAAACAATTAGAACTGTTCTTTCCTTGGCAGCCCATAAAGGATGGAAAATTCAACACATGGATGTGAAAAGTGCATTTTTAAATGGATACCTGACAGAAGAAGTGTATGTTCAACAACCTCAAGGTTTCCAAGAACCAGGAAAAGAGAACCTTGTTTATAAATTAAAAAAAAGCACTTTATGGCCTCAAGCAAGCACCAAGAGCATGGTACTCACGAATTGACGGCTATTTCAGCAAATATGGTTTCATAAAAAGCAAGAGTGAACCAACACTATACTACCTAAAAAATGGAGTAGATATCCTCATAGTTTGTTTATATGTGGATGATCTAATAGTCATGGGTAGTAATAATAAAATGAATATGGATTTCAAAATCTCCATGATGAATCAGTTTGAGATGAAGGATCTCGGATTAATGAGATACTTCCTAGGAATGGAAGTACATCAATCAAAGAATGGGATCTTCATATGTCAACAGAAATATGCTCATGACATGATCAAGAAATTTGCTATGCAGCAGTGCAAATCAGCTGCAACACCAACCGAACATGGAATCCAAGAAGCAATCTGTTGTAGCATTATCATCTACAGAAGCTGAGTACATAGCCATTACTCATGCATTATCATCTACAACTGTTTTAGTCTAGGTTCAGGACTAATAACTTGGAGTTCCAAGAAGCAATCTGTTGTAGCATTATCATCTACAGAAGCTGAGTACATAGCCATTACTCATGCCAGTACTCAGATCCTCTGGTTGAGGAAAATCCTTTAAGAGATTGGCAAAAAACAAATTGGTCCAAACAAACTGAATTGTGATAATATTAGTGCCATACAGTTGGCATATAATCCGATCCACCACAAAAGGTCAAAAAATTTTGATATGAAGTATCACTTCATAAGAGATATGGTGGAACAACAGACAGTTGAGCTTCAATATTGTAGCACTTTGGATAATCTAGCAGACATCTTTACCAAAGGCATGGCTAAAGCTCAATTTATAAAGCTGAGAGACTATATAGTTAGTCCTCTCAACTTTAAGGGGGAGAATGTTGGAATATTACCATTAGTAAAAGGTTAAAAAAATTGTTTTTACCTTGGGTAAAGGTAACTTACCTTTTACCTTACCTGGACGGCAGTGGACGACAACATTTGGGCGGTAAGAGAATTCTATTCATCTTTCCTTTCCCCCAATTTCTCCTTTCCCCCTTTCTTTCTCAAATAGGTTATTTACTGCCTATTTAATCTATGTAACCTAAGTTTTAATGTTAATGCAATTAATACTTTTTCGTCCACACTCACCTTTCACATCCACACTATTTTTAGTAACTGCTAAGTGCAGGGTTCAAACCGTAGGGGCTGCCCCTAATAAACCTATACCACGTCGTTATTTTATAACCCAATGTAAAGAGGACCACTGGTCGCTTGGCATTCGTACCATCATCATTGGTCAAATACGCACTCAGAGGATTTAGAGCAGACTACTACCTTTGCAAACAAGCATACCCCCAAGGTTTGAACCTAGGTCTCTTTTGGGTAAGTTCCTAGCCAAACAAACAATTACCAATCCACCTAGCCCTTGGGGGTAGGATATTATTTAATTAGTTAAATGAGATTGACATGGACCCCTCTTATATCACATCATGACCATGTTTATATAGTATTTCAATAAATCACTAACCACATAAGGGTATTTTTGGTAAACATGCATATATTGCCTAACAAGACTTGAACATGGGTCTTTGTATTAAAAGTCCATATTTTTAGCCATTTGATCTCATGTCATTTGATAAATTTTAAGGTTAACCTTTGATATTGGAACCTTGGTTTATGACGTGAAACTCCTTGCTCCCGTTGCTTTCCCAAGCCCTTAGTCATTATTGAGTTATTAAATAAGAATTTTGTTATTTATTTATTTTTCTTTTCGGGTACATAGGAGAGATGGGAACAACCACTATTTTTAGTAACTGGCTAGCTTAAGGTTCAAACGACATGGACTGCACCAACAAACCCATCGTCTTTTTTTTTGGGTAACCCAACATGAGATGAAGACCGTCAATCGCTCGAGGTTTGTACTGTCATCATTTGTCTGACTCGCACTCAAAGGATTCGGACCAAACTACTACCTTTGCAAAGGGTTGGCTTCCCCTAAGGTTTGAACTTAGGTCTCTTCTTGGTAAGTGCCAAACCACACCTGCAGTTACCAATCCACCTAACCCTTTATTTTTATTTGATAAAAAGCAACAATATGGTTTATCTTTTGGATAGGAGTTTATATGTGAATGAACTATAAATTCATTAAATCTATCGGTTTACATCATTTTTTTAAGAAATCATATTGTGATCAAATTAAAATTTAGTCTATATGATTAGTAATCTACATATATTGTATAACGAAAGATTTCAACTTAAATATTTATAAGGAGATAAGGTAAGGTTGTTTTTGGTAAAGAAGTTGTATGATCTCATTTAATAAGAAAAGAATAAGACTTAGCAACCACAAGCATTTTCACAACTAAGAAAAGGAAAATATGCAAGTGGCTTGCCAATTAAGAAACATGATTTTTATTTTTATTTTTATTTTAAAAAAGAACACTCATCCTATCATAATAAATAAATATGCCTAGATATAGTGGTCAAAATATAGGCTTTAAAAGATAAGTGGTAGAATCCAATGTTATTAAAAAGGAAGTGCAACCACACAATTTAACGTACGACGATCAAACCTAAATCGTTTGCAAAGGAATCGCAACTGGTTTCGGATATTATAAAATTTTCCTAAACTATTTTGCACCAATTAGACGCACGAAATCAACACTAAAAAATGCTCTGACAATCATAGTTAGATACATGGCCACTGAATACTTATGACGACAACTGTTTTCTAGCGAATTGCTTATGGGTAATAATAGTTTCCAGACAAGCAACGCAAAACCCTAAACTCCCCTATATAGGCGTTTGACACTTGGCGTTACAGGATTTGATACGGTATAATTGCGAACCGAATGTTAACTGGGAGAAAAGAATATCCGACAGGGTTTTCTCCCAGAACACACTCAAATCTATCTTGCCTAACAATTAAAACCCTAATTTTTACCTATTACAAATCGACTGCGTGTCGATAAGGAATTTTTTGCCACCTCGTTCAACTAAGTTCGGTGATCTGATGATGTGTTGCGAAGGTTCGGTGTACTCCAGCTCTCGCAAAAGTTTCAGGTAATCTGACGTTTCCTGAAGGGCGGTTTCAACAAGCGATTACGTGGACTAAGAGCGGATTTTCTACTTGCATGAAATTTTACTTCTCCATGTCAGGATTAGGTGATTTGAGCGTCGTTCATCATCGTGCGGACCTTCATCTGCACATGCGATTCACTCACAAATGAAAATCAAAACAAGCGATTTTGACCTCCAGACCCATCGAAATCATCACGTTCGCATCAATCGCATTGCTTATATCTGTACATTTTCGATTGACGTATTCGCAGAATTCACAAAAAAAATAACATACTGTCAAAAAAAAAAAATGTAATATGATTTTTAAGGTTGTCACTAATATCATTCCATCCTAAGTACACCCAATAAAATCACTCCATCTCAACAGGCTGATATAGCGCTCCACGTGGCGATTGAGTCTTCGAATAGGACGCGTCTTCGGTGATTGATTTGGCGTGACTTACAAGAAAAGGCAGTTGGCGAATACAATATTACTCCTGCGTGCGAATTGAACATTATGGTTAACCGTTGCAGGTTTGAGCAAACATCTTTTCTTGAATTACGAGGAATTAGTCCCATATTGATTGCGTTAGCATTCGTGACGGTTTTATAAGTGCAAAACTGCACATTAACAGCCAACGATTTGATCACTCCCGTCGCTGCGCGGGGCATAGCTTCCCTTGTACGCCACTGTTGTACAAACTCGAATCATGAATTTTAAATCAAAATTTGATCGTTAGAATTGGAATATTAAACCATTGGAGGAAATCTGCCCGTTGAAATCCAATTTTTTTACAATAAACAAAACGAGGATTATTGTAGCAATTTTGGGCGATAACGTTTTTGCAACAATTTTTTTGATGACTTTTGCAGCAATTTTAGTGATAACTTTTAGCGATAATTTTACAACTTTTGCAATAATTTTTGCATCAATTTGCTTATAACTGCCAAGTGACCATTGCACTCTCCAATATTTGATCGTTGATAGCATTTTTTTTCACTATAATTCACAATTTTTTTTTTATGAACACACACTCACTCCCTCACACACTCACCCACGCCACTGTTTCAACCTTGGACCACCCGAAGAAGAGCCAAAGCCCAAATTGTTGTGTTGTCCTCTATGAGACAATTCACAAATTATTTTTGTTGTTGCTTAACGGCCATTGTCATTTCAAATCTTTGACTATTGAAAATTTGAGAAAATTTGCAAATGACGCCAACCCTACTACAATCCAGCGTACGCCATCATCAACTACATCAAATTCAAGAGTTCCTAATTAAGTGGCAGGGCCTTCCAAACAAAGATGCTACATGCGAGACAAAGAGTATTTTCCAGTCTTTTTCAACTTTGAGAACAAAGCTTTTTTAGGAGGGGAGCCATGTAACGATCCCAATAGTCATGTCGACTCCTCTATTAATCACGTCCATTCATTGATTAATTAATATATTTATGGAACAACACTACTAAGGGTGAGTATTCAGTTGCTCAAGGTTATTTGACCTTATGCCATAATAATCCCAACCATTCTTCTAACATCTTTTCTCGATTGTGGGCTCAAAAGCTCTGGCCTAAGGTGAGGTCTTTAATTGGCTTTTATTGCATCGTAGGGTGCTTACTGGTGAGCAACTTATGAAGTGTGGTTTTCATGGCCCTTTTAGATGTGAAATGTGTGAAGAGAATGTAGAAACTCTCAACCATATTTTTATTGAGTGTACTTTAACCTCTAAGCTATGGAGGAGAATGACCACTTTACTTGGCTTACAGTGGTCCAATTTTTTTACTTTTGAACAACTTTGGAGGGATTGGCCTAAACAAGAGGTTGTTGATCATTTTCTTAGGCAATTAGTTTGGATGGGTTCTACCATTCTTCTTTGGAATATTTGGAATGAAAGGAACAACCGTATTTTTAATCAAAATAGGAAGGATATTCACTTTATCTGGCAAAAGACCATAACCAACTTAGTTGAGTCAGTCCATCAACTCTTTAATCACCCCCAAAACTCCCACCAAAGATGGGATCAAGTGATGCAAATATTGAAGATTAAATCTTCTAAGGGCAACCAACTTAAAGGGAATGTGAGTATTTGTAAGATGGATAGGACAAGAAATTGGCAACCTCCTCCTAAGGATTTTGGAAAAGTCAATACTGATGGAGCCTGTAGAGGGAACCCTAGAAAAGCCAATGTGGGAGGAATTGGTAGACTTCTAGATGGCTCCCTGGTTTTTACTTTTGCTGAGAATTTGGGTATTATTTCCAATAACCTTGTTGAGGGGTATGGTATCCTTAGAGGCCTTCAAGAGGCTAATAAGGTTGGATGGGAAAAGGTGTTAGTTGAGGCTGACTCTCAACTCATGATTAATATTTTGAAGACTCCTTCTAAGAATCGTAAGGTGGATTGGAGAATAAAAAGAATTATTGAGAAGATTCAATTAATCTAGATGTGATTTTTGAAAGTTGATTACAATAATGTGGCCAGATATCAAAACAAGAGTGTTGATGCTTTAGCTAATTGGGCTTTGGACAAAGGTGATCTTACTTGTTATGGCCACCCTCCTAGATGGTGGGCTTCACAATTTAGGGAATCTCTTCTTTCTATCATTTTTTTGGATGGCTCCAGTTCTGAAGGTACCTAGTTTCTTCTTATTTTTTTTTGCTTCAATTAGGTTATTTTAGTTCCCTAGCTCAATCTTTTTTTTCTTTTGTTTCCTCTATTGATTCTTGCCTTAATAGTCTTCTGGTCTAGAAAGGTCATCGTTATGTTCAATTTTTTTTCTTTTTTGTTTAGTTTTTTAAGGTGTGTGTTCTTTTGTTTAGTTTTTTAAGGTGTGTGTTCTTTTGTTTAGTTTTTTAAGGTGTGTGTTCTTTTGTTTAGTTTTTTAAGGTGTGTGTTCTTTTGTTTAGTTTAGTTTTTGTGTTCTTTGTGTTGTTTTTTGTTGTTCTTGTGATTTTGTTGTGTTGTGTTTTTTTTTTTATTGTTCTTTTGTTTTTGTCGTTCTTGTTCTTGTGTTTCTGTTTGTTTGAGTTAATTCGTGTTTTTATGTGTGAGTGTTTTCTATGTTTTTTGTTTTTGTTTATTGTTTGTTGTTGGTTGTTTTTATTTTTTTAGGTTTTGGTTGTGTTTATTTTTCATGTTTTTTTTAGTTATGTCTTTGTAGTGTTCTGTTGTCTTTGTCTTGTTTGTGTTTTGTTATGTTGTTCTTGTGTTTTTTCTATGTGGTTCGTGTTGTGGTTATTTTTTATCTTATTGTGCGTGTGTGTTTGGTTGTGCTTTTCTTTTTGACACACTCAAGGAACATGTTTTTTATTTTATTTTATTATTTTTATTGTTATTTATTTATTTTTTTTTTTAAATTATTTTTGTGTGTTGGTTTGCTCCTTGAGTATGTCAAATGTGGTAGGCCAGGTCCGAGTCCTGGGCATTTTTGGCAGAATGGATACCCCTGCCTCTTTGAGTCTCACCCGAAAGTGGCATTCCTTATGGGATGTTTTCCATTTATAGTTAGGATCATTCATTCACTTTATCATCGAACAACTATTAATTCCTATTGCATATACCGTAAGAGACTCTACCCTCTCTAAGTGGCTTATAGGACTTTGCCCTCCTTAATGAACCTTTATTTTTAGATGTAGAGCTAAACCCCTCGAACCGTTATGTTGCCCTCCTCCTAGAACCATTTTAAACATTATATTAATAAATTCCTTATTGTATTCACTTCCCATTTAATTTTATTACTTGGAATGATATAACACAATTAGGACTATGAATAAGAGGTTCAAGGAATGTAATTCTATATAACTTTTTTTGGTTACATAGATGAATTGGTTACAATCACAATTTTTAGTAACTGCCAGCGCAGCTGGCAGGGTTCAAACTATCAGCAAAGGCTTCCAACACATCCATCATCTTGTTAATGGTAACCCGACGTGAGATGGGGACCGCCGGACGCACAGGGTTCGCACCGTCTTCGTTAGTCTAGTTCAACACGTGGCATGAAGGGGACCATCGAACAAGCAGGAAACAGATCACCGTCATCAGTCAGGTATAACACGCAAAGGAGTCAGATCGGGCTATTAGCTATGCATGGGCATGCCTATGGGATTGGAACCTAGGTCTCCTCTCGGTAAGTGCCCCAACTTACCAATCCACCTAGACCCACGAGACTATAATAATATATAACTTTGAACCTTTATTTTTAGATGTATGATACACAATAACTTATTCCATATAATAATTAAAAAAATTAAATAGACAACACATTCTTTGAACATCAAAAATACAATTGCAATATTGAATGTGATATTTTTATAATCCACTTATTTTTCAATGAGTTTATATAGATTTTTTTATAAGGGACCTTGGTCCCTTAATATTGGGTGGGGTTTGAACCTTGGACCTCTCAAAGAGAAACCAAAACCCTTACCATTACAACAAGCTTGCAACTTTTTGATAATTTTATTGATTTAATTTTTTTTAATAGATTATGGTAAAAGTTTTGAAATATTCAACCATCATTCATTATTTTATCCTTGATTTTTGAACTAGAAAAGATGATGAGAAAAAGCCTTTAGGAAGAAGTCTTAGAATAAATTGAATTCAATCCTCACTTGCACTTGATCTAATTTTAGGTTTTCAAAAACCCTAGCCAATATCTATGGAACTTAGATATTATCCTTCTACTTTTAAAACCATTATATCATGCTCAATCATATCATCCTGAATAGTAACTTTTGGTGTAACATTTGCTACATGGATTGAAGTTGCCATATATTTGATCTTTCACTTATCTTCAATTTGGACATTCATACTTCTAACTAGGACATTCAATTTCTAGTTAGGGCATCTTTACTTCCCATTAAGGCTTTTAAATATGACTTTCCTTCCATACTAGCTAGTGGGGTTTCCTACTGACTTACACTCCCTTTCGACTTATACTCGCTTTTGACTTGCACTCCGTCTCAACTTACACTTGCTTCTTTCCTTTTTTTCCAGCGTTCTGCTTCAACGATTTTCCAAAAACAATATTTAATGCATTTGTGGTAAGTGTTTGAAACATTAATGCACTCTGGATGAGCGTGTGACTCTTCTGCTATAACTAAGATCTCGATATTACAAAACAAATTGAATCCTCTTCCACTCTAGGCAAACTTGCTCTTAACTTGCACTCCCTCTCGACTTATACTTGCTCCTATCTCTTTTTTTCCGATATTCCTTCAACGATTTTCCAAAAACAATATTCAATACATTCATAGTAAAGATTTAAAACATCGATACACTCTTAATAAACTTATAATTCTTTTACCATAAATAAAACCTCAAAATTACAAAACAAATTAAATCCTCTTCCATTATAAGCAAAACAAAATTCATTTACCATACCTCCTTAAAAAAAAAAGACAAAACCTCGAGTTGACAAAGCCTTGAGTTGTCTCCCTGCCGCCATGTTCAAATAACTTACTTTTAACCTCCCTCTCCAATACATGCCTAAATAACATGAACACCACCTTCACTCGCTCCAACGCCTCTATTCTCTCCAACACCTCAAAAATATTTAATCTATTTAGAACTTAAAAAGACACTCACAAGTTATATATATATTTTTCCAATCTTTCCTTCTCCAAAATCTTCAATGGGCAATGATCCAAATGGTGAAATGAAATAAAAGATTTGCAAGAACCAGGGTGCCTGAGCCCCAATGTCCATTTTGTCAAGAATCATAGTCTTGTATGCATATTTTCTGGGCATGTAGATGGGCTAGTCTCGCTTGGAATTGGGTGTGTTCTTTCTTTGCCCTGTTTATGTCCCTGCAGCTTTCCTGACATCATGTCCTTCTCGGTGATCCCATTCAGTTTTCTCTCCCGTTGAGGGAAGGGTGACAAATATTTAGAGTCAGCCTTCTATTTCACATTTGAAAATCTAGAAATAATATTATTTTCAAGCAGGTTGATCCGTCTCAAGATTTTTTATTTGCTGACAAGCTCGAAGTTTTTCATGATGTGTGGTTTTAGATCTAGACCATTTGCAAGCTGTACTGAAATACTGGAGCGAAGTCCCTTGCGCTATCAGTAAGGAGGCCCATGATCGTGCACAGTGTCAGCCTCTTTGGAGCAGATCCCGTGTCTATGGAGGCCCATTGCAGCAGTCAGATATGTACACCTCCCAGTATTCTACGCTTATGATCACTCCGTAATTTGCGCCTGTGCCTAATGATGGTTGGGGGGCTTCAGGCACCCGTGGGCATATTTTTGTCTGGTCCCGTCCTTCTTCTCGAATTACTCATGCTTCAAGCTGGGGTGAGGAGTGCTTTGATGGGTGGAGGAAACCACCCACTTCAAATGAATAAGGCCCTGTTTGCCACAGGTTCACTTCTTTAAAAATCTTTCTGGCTGTAGAATGTTTGTAATTTGCTGTTGATGGTCGGTGCCCGTATGGTGCAGTTTATTTTTCTTTATCCGCTATTAGAATAAGTTAGTGTGATTTTTTCTCCACCCACATTTTTTTTTGATTGTAAAGAACTTTTATTTTTATAATTAAAATTACCTTTCATTAAAAAAAAAATGCAACTTTATATAATTTTTAATACATAGATATAAAATTTTATTAATTTTTCAATAAATTTATATATATTTTTATAAAAAGTTTTAATTTTTTTTTTTCAAGTAATACTTCTTATACACATCCATCCATCATGAGGTCATGAGGATTGATCTTGGGTCACATCACCAATAACCAATAATGTAAGTGACGTCCTTACTGGTAGACCACACTCACGGAATAGTTTTGTTTTAATTTAGTAATACTTCTTATAAACATCCACCATGGTGAACCCGAGTCACATCACTTATAATGCAAGTGGCATACCACACTAATGTGAATTTTAGTTTTTATTTAATAAGGTTTGAATTCGATTCTTTTTAAATTTTTAAAAACAAACAAATAAATAAATAAATATAATTGAGTAAAAACTTCTTATACATATACATATCCGCCGAGAGAATTGAACCCGGGTCACATCACCCATAAAAATTTATATTATTTTTTTATATAAAAAACCTTCCAGAGCGTAAGCAGATTCTTTGCTCTTCTGATCCTACTCATGTGTAAAAGATTACATCCAACTTCATGTATTATATTCTTTCAACTCGCATGGTTGCAAATATGGTGTAAAATGTGTCTTTCAAACAATAGACGGAGGGCGAACTACTATCATGGGAAGCCTCAGAAGATGAGGAAAATGTTTCATGTCGCACTGAAACCCTGTCATATACAATCCAGACCCTTGAATCTCACCACATTTTCCTCACACATCTTTCTCTGCACTTCCAACGTTGCTCCAGCAGGAGATTCGGCTTCCCAACACCTGCCCAACGGCAGTATTTTCACAGAAAACAATGAAGTTTTGCCTCCCAAACCGATGGACTCAGATGTCGTGGATCAGGTCTGCAGGCTTTTGCGGCACAATCAATGGGCTTCCCTGGAGAAAATGGTTCCCAGATTAACTCCTCCAAAAGTAAGTGCCATCCTGGCGATATATTCAGAGGAGCCGAGGGTTGCTTTGGAGTTTTTTCTATGGGTAGGGATGCAGCGAGGGTTTCAGCACACGGTTGAATCCTATTGTGTTACGATAGATATTTTGAGCAGAAGCAGAATACGGACTCATGCCTGGGCCTTACTGCAGCGCCTTCTTATGCGATCAAGCAAGGATTTTGTGTTGGAAGCGGTTCAATATTTCGTAAATAAATGTGGGAATCTGATGGTTTTGGATATGCTGATTGGTTCCTTAGCTAGGGCTAAAATGTTTGATGAAGTTATTGCTGTGTTTAATGTTATCGGTGGGTGTGGAATTTGTCCTTCTATGAGGAGTTACTGTAATCTTTTAAGGAGTTTGAAGGAGGAGGGGTTGTTTTCAGATTTTTTAATTCCACTGGGGCAGGAAGGGACAGTGAACGGGCATTGGGAACGACATAGGGATAGGCTTAGAAGGGATTTTGATTGGAAAGATAAGGGTAGGGCAGAAATGCAACGTTTGCTTTCTGGTATTGGGGTTTGCAGACGGTTAAGATATGAGCATTATTGTAAAGGGGGGAGAGAGAGTTTGGAATCTATGCATACAGAGGGAGAAATGGGATTGGGCATTAATGATTATGTTGTTGAATCAGGGTCGGATTTTTCACTAAGAAAAAATGAATCCATTGAAGCAGTTCTTGCTAGGGATCCTCGTCCCAGATACAATGCCATTATTGGTTCCTTGTGTAGGGAGGGAAAGGTTAGGTTAGCTTTCGGACTTCAAAATGAGATGGTGGAGAAGGGTATTCGACCTAATATCTCTACTTATAATGCTCTCATGAATGGGCTGTGTAAGTTGGGGCATGTGGAAGGGGCGAATGAGTTGCTGAAGGATGTTGTTGAGATGGGTCTTTACCCGAACTCTGTCACGTACAATACATTGATGGATGGGCACTGCAAGAGAGGCGAGATGGAGAAGGCACTTGGGTTGGCATATACAATGGTAAAAAGTGGTGTCCAACCTAATCTTATCACGTGTAATATACTCATGAATGGGCTTTGCAAAGGAGGGCAGATGGAGGAGGCGAAAAAGCTTTTGATTGAAATGTGGGATCAGCATAAGTTGCCCGACTTAGTTACTTCTACTATTCTAATTCATGGGTACTGCACCTATGGCAACATGCAAGAGGCACTGGAGCTCTGGTATGAGATGTTGAGAAGAGGAGTTGTGCCGGATACTTTTGCATACAATGTATTGATCAATGGATTTTGTTTGGATGGAAATATGAGGTATTCTTCCAAACTCTATGGGCAAACAATAAAAACGGGTCTCACGCCTGATATAATCACATATAATACTTTGATTGATGGGTTCTGCAGAGAAAGTGACTTCCAAGAGGCTTGCAGGATTTATGATGGCATGTTAAATGCAGGACTTGTGCCAGATCTTGTCTCCTATAAGATCCTTATCCGAGGGCTTTGCAAGCATGGGGATATTGGGAAAGCAAATAGTTATTTTCAGCAAATGATTTGCAGCAATGTCATTCCGGACCATGTTATATTTAACACACTTATTGATGCCCATATCAAGGAGGGGAATACGGTGCAGGCTCTTAGGCTGCGTGATAAAATGGTGGCATTAGGTTTGATGCCTAATGTGTTTACATACAATGCACTCATTCATGGTTGTGCCAAAGAAGGCAACATTCAAGAAGCATTTAGACTGAAGCATGAGATGCTTGCAGGCGGTTTAATACCAGATGTTGTTACTTACAATTTGCTTATCTATGGACTTTGCAAGAGTCGTCAAGTTTCGGAAGCTCTTGTGTTGCACGAAGAAATGGTCAGTAAAGGCATTGTTCCTGACAAATTTACCTACACTGAACTCATTTTCGGCCTTTGCAAGAAAGGGAAAACAGAAGAGGCACATGGACTTCTTATGTGGATGCAAAGAAATGGTTTGTGTGCGGATAACATAGCATACAATATCCTTATCAGGAGATACTGCATGGAAGGTAAACTTCACAAGGCACTCAAACTCTATGAAGAGATGGCAGCAAAAACTTGTTCCTATTCATAGCATGCACACTAATGGGGTCTGCAAGGGAAGTTCTCAAGATTCATAATGGGATGGTGTTAAATAGTTTGTGACTAGCTTTGATGCACCAAATAGCCTTATTAATGGATATTGAAGCTATTGTTGCTTGTAAGAAGCAGAAGCCGTGTCCAATGACACAAAGGAAAAGGGTGTTAAATTCATCAATTTGTTCCTCTCAAACAAATATTGAAAGCCAGATCTAAAATGTTGAATGAGAGTCCAGATTCTAATGGATCCAGCAAATTGTCTGAATAAGGTAATCTCTAAAATTTCTTTAGTGCCTTTTTGTTAATGCCTCATTGTTGGTATTTCTTCAGCATACATGATTTTTTTTTTTTGTTAATTATAGTGTTTGTATTTATAGCGGGTTTTAACAAGGATCCCAAAACCTGATTACATAAGAAATGGGCCTAGGGCATCAATCCCTTGAAACTGAACACCAAAACAGAAATCCCGCCCAGCGGTAACAGTAAGCATGAAACAATCCCTCTCAGCGGGAAACAAACAAATAAGAAAGAAAGTAGTTTTGGAGATCCCGCCTAGCGGGGAGTAGCCAAAAACCACCATCGAGAAGATCCCGCCCAGCAGGAAGCAAAAAAAAAAAAAAAACCGTTACAATAAAATCCCGCCTCGCGGGAAGCAGTCAAAACCACCACAAACAGTCCCGCCTAGCGGGAAGCAACAGGGAAATCCCGCCATCCGGGAAACCAGCAAAAAAGAAAGGATCCCGCCTCGCGGGAAAACCGGCGGATTTGGCGGATCCCGCCCTGTGGAGAAACCATCCCGCCCACCGGGAAAACATTTCGTTCAGCGAGAGCCATCCTGCAGGAAGCCGACAGCCAGCACAGAGAGGATCCAGCCCATCAGGAAGTGACCAGAGAGTTGCACCACAAGGAACCCGCCCCGGGAAAACAGAAGAGGATCCCAGCAGCAGGGACCAAGAATCCCGTCCAAGCACAGAGCCCACCGAGGATTCGCAAGAAAAGGGGGAAGCTGTCCAAACCCTAAACCGTCACCTCCACCGCACCGAGAAACGTAGGGGACCAGATCCACGCGAATAACCTGCAAAAAACCCCAGGGGGAAGCCTGAGGGAAAAAGGGAAGGGATCCCCAACCAAACAGGGATCCCTGGGAAGCACCAGTCTGAAAAAACAACCAAGGAAACCCTAGCCGGCCGGGAGGGGCGCAGATAGTGGAGAAGGATCTCCCCCCAGGAGATCATCTGCAAACAACCACTCCCCGGGAGGGATGACCTGGATTGAGCCAGGGACTGGGCAGGAACCAGGAGCCATGGGAGGGGGAGCAGGGGAGGGACCAGAGCCCTCCCCTCTCTACTTTCTTCCCTCTCATGGTTTTCGCTTTCATCCAGCATACATGATTTTTGACCACCAATAAGAAGTTTACATTTGTGGACAATTAAGGTATCCTTTTTCCTAATATTTCTTAATTTTTACAATAGAATAACTATTTTACAAATTTTGCAATTATAAACAGTCATAGTACAAGAAATGGTGCCATCCGAATGATATGGATGAATATATGAAATACTGTATATAAAACCAGTGAGAAAGCTATACTACACACACTTATTCAGAATATTAAAAATCATAAATAACTTTATTATATGGGAGTGAATGGTGAGGCATAGATCCAAATATAAGCAAATGGAACAAGGCTGAGGAATAATTCAAGCATCATTGTGGATTTTTGACTAAAAATCTTAGGTATTGGCTAAGAATGTTAGAATTAAAGTGCACTATGCCTTCACCTTGACACTTGTCAGTTTCTCTTGACAAGTGTCATGTGTTTCATATAGGCTTATGCCTATATATTGTAACCCATTTGTATCAATAATATATCTCATCTTGTTCATTCCATCTTAAGTTTCAACATTTGGTATCAGAGCAGGCTTTCCCTGCCCTGTGTAAACCCTTGAGGGGGGATTTCCCTCATGGAAATCCTCCCTCCCCTTAATTTTTTTTCTCATTTTTCATTTTTTTTTTCTCCATTTTATTTTCAAACCAGGGAATATGCTCTCCATCATTGATGGATCAGAAACCAAAAGTTTGCAAAAGAATAATGGCTGAAAAATCTGATTGTATATTTTTTTCTCCCGTAGATGTTTGTGATCTATTTTTTGCGATAAATTTTTGTTGGCCAATCTAATGTTTCTCAACAGTTGAACCAACACATTCAGTTGAGTGGTGCAGTAATGCGGAGACGCAGCAGAGCAGGCTCCATGACAGGGGTTTTGCGGATGCCGCCCTCTACAGAAGGCACGAGGGGTTGGGAGCCATGTGTGATTTGTAGCGGTGCTTGGCACTCTTCTAACTATGGTTTACGTGCAGATGACGACGGGGACGTGATTGCCGCTCCCACCAATTTTCACGGAGAACCGGAGGTGGTATTCTTGATGGCCCTTTCCCCGTCACAACAGGAAATATGTGCCTCAATCTGTTTTGGGATTGCACGACATGCTGCCTCTGCACCGACGCCATATTTTTTTTCAGCCACCTGCGGCCCATCTGCAGCTTTCGACGCCGCTCTGTGCCGACAATCTTTGTTTGTGCCCCCGTGAAATTTTTTGTGATTGACGCAGCAAGGCTGCCAACCGCACTCTGGCCAAAGGATATATTGCAAGGTTGAAAGCAAAGCCCGCAACTTTGCTCAGCGCTGTGTAATTTTTACCGTTCGCTTCGGCCCAACATGTCGTTGCAACAAATGAAGCATATCAATTGTTGGCCATTATCCAGATTGGACGCTCTGAGCAAAGTTGCGTTTCAGGTTCCTACAGCGCTGCAATGCTGACCTGTGTGCGTCTTGAGAACTATTTTTTAAGCTGGCCAACCTGTTTTAAAAAAAATGAAGAGGATGAGCGCACAAGTTTTTCGGCCAGCCTCGTCCTAGTACAAATCGAATCTGCTACTTGCGATTCGATGTCATTGCCATTTCTTCTGTGGCTTTCGTAGACCGCATTCTTGGATTGATCAATTTTCGAGGGTGATGCACGATGTTGCTGTGGAAAGTGAAATTGTGTTGTAAAAAAGATGCGCCGATGGTTGGAATCTTCTCTAGTTGAGAAATGGTTTCCGTGATGAGCGATGAGTCTTTATTGCTCGTTGTGAAATTGGATGGGAATATGACTGGAGATGAGGACGAGTGGATTGCGGAAGGAGCCCAATTTGTGCCAGCAATCTCTGCATCTGCATGATGGATCTATCCGTTCGGTGAAATGATGAAATACATAGGGTGAAGTATTCCGGTCTAAGCTTCGCAAGGCAGCTGCTAATGGCAATTTTTATTTTGATGGACATGGCGCAGCAGCAATCATGGCGGAGAGATCCGATGATGCGAGTGTGGAGACAACGCTTGTTGAACGCTCGGCGGTGCAGTTTTTTTTTCTGACTGTTAGTGCCACTGAAAAAATCAATGAGGCGTTGTTTCAATTGTGAAAGAGCTATTCCAGTTTGTGAAAGAGCTATTCGCAGCGGAAGCATTGGTATGGGGCGTGGCAGAATATTCTGCCAGATGGCGGCCATAGTTTTTTGTTTGGGGGAGCCATATTTTTTGCCTTTCGATCGCCACAATTGGCCTGAAAACTTGTGTGAACTGAATGGAATCCATGACCTGTGGCCGTAGACTGAGCTGAGCGAAGATGATAAATTACGTCAGATCTCGTCCGTTAGCTTGGGCCAATGGCATCCTTTGGAATAGCTAGCCGTCAATCAAGACACACCCGAACCCTGGAGCAAGAATTGGAAGAGAATACAGAGAGTTTTTTTTATGCGGTGAACAGCGGGCACCTCGACAATTCACAGATTGAAAAAGGTTTGCAGGCGCCGAGGATTCCTTCCGAATATAAATATGCCAAGGATTTGCTTAAGGTCTGTGACTCCAATCAGGATGGCCGCGTGGATTACCAGGAGTTTTGAAGGTATATGGACGACAAAGAGCTCGAGCTTTACCGGATTTTCTAGGCCATCCACTGCTCGAGCTTTAATGGAGAATTTGCATTGTCTCCATGTGAAGCGCATATTTTTTGAGGCTCATCGACAATCCTTGGGCTATACAAACAGTGCCACTGTCGTACATCGTTGAGTTGACTCACTCTTTGTCAGTTAACAAATTTGTGCTGTCTATTTTAGTAGCATTTACTTTTACGAGGTGTGCGCCGCTCACTTTGAGGAGATTCGAATGCACAATGTAAGCGCAGTAGAAGATTTTGTGAAGAAAGTTCGTGGCGTCCAGTGAATTCCTGAACAAACAGTTGTAGTGGGTGGGACCCACGTGCCTGTCGATTGCCGCCTCATATAGTGTGCCATGCTAGAGAATACTGCGTGGAGTGGTAATTTTATTTTCAAAAATGTTTAAGTGGGGTGCTAATGATGATTATCATAAGGGGTATTATTTAAAAAAAAAAATGTATGGCCGCCTCATATAGTGGGGCATATGGATTTTTTATTAGAAATCCTATGCTGGATATTTTATAGTGGGTGGACCACTTTGATTTTAATTTGTAAGGGAAGTGCCCATGCTTATTGGCCGACAGTATGGCATCAGGCCATTTTTTTTTTGTATTTTTTCCACATGTAGAGTGGAAGTGGAAGGCCTACATGGCCCATGTAATTCCCCTGCGAGGGAAACTGAGACTGTTTTTATGCCGCCAGAGTGCGATGCCAGGAATTTTTTATTCCTGAGGTTTATTTTGCTGCCTAGAGAGGCATGTTGTTGTTTTCCCAGCAAGTTGAAGGCCCCATTTAGACACAAGTATAAGGGTATTTATAGTCGTTGGAAACGTTTTTTCAAGACGGACACATTGGTGGTGTTCATTTGTAATTCTAAGGCTGTTTCATTTGAGTTTTTTAAGCCTCAAAGTTTTCTACCTTGGAGTGCACTCTCGGTTGAACCCGACACTCCCAAGGCACTTGTAAGTGAACCTAGTATCTAGTATTCTCCTCTTTCTACTTGGAGGATGCAGCGGCTGGTTACCCATGCATTCCGGTAAGATGAGGTGACTACCATAAGGACACTTATTCTAGGGACTACAGACATAGACACCCTAGACTCTATCCGAGGTTATTCCGGTTCTACTTCTGAAGACTACAGACGAAGACACTTCAGAAGATTCTCTTCTCTTTCTTCTTCTCCTCCATATTTGGATCTATGGCTCATTTTATTGTATTGAGTGCATTTTCGGCAGAGACCGACACTCTTATATGGCTCGTTTTTCCTTTGTATTAAGGTGCATTTTCAGCAGAGACCGACACCTTCTAGATTGAGTTCACCATAAGGAGGGATTTGATATTTATGGTGGGGCTAGTCAGTGACCTACGAGAGGCAACATCCTCTGAGGATGACCTGCAGAGGCAACAGACCCAGAAGTGGTTGACCCTGAGGCACTTAGACGGCTGACCCAGTGGCAACAGACCCGTGGAAGTGGCTGACCCTGAGGCAACAGACCGAGATGTATACACAGTAAATCTAGCATTATTCACAGTTGGAGAGCCAAGCGCAAAGAGCACGAGCCTAGACCAAATCAGCAATAAAAGAGGATGATAGGTTGCTTTTAGAGAAGTCAACATTAAGGGGGAATGTTACCTAATGTTGACTTGTTTTTTTCTTTAGTTAGGATAGTGCACTTTAAGGGGGAATGTTAGAATTAAAGTGCACTATGCCTTCACCTTGACACTTGTCAGTTTCTCTTGACAAGTGTCATGTGTTTCATATAGGCTTATGCCTATATATTGTAACCCATTTATATCAATAATATATCTCATCTTATTCACTCCATCTTAAGTCCCAACAAAGAATATGTGAAATTTGGATTCTGTCCAGTCCAAAAGTAAGTGTGCTGGTGGGCAGTTTGCCCTTGTAGACCTTCCAATCTGTGGCTGGATAAATCCGGTTATTGGTTCATGAAATGTTTTGTTGCTCCTAAAACTTAACCAACAATAGCTTTAGGCATTTTATGCTCTTGGTTCACAAAATGTTTCTTTGCTTCTAAAACTTAACCAACAGTAGCTTTAGCCATTTCTATGCTTCATTAAAATACACGTAATGTAATATGGAAGTTAGAGTAGTTAAAAAAGGGAAGCTACTGTGGAAGTGTCCCTTATGATGTATGATACAGGTAGATTGGATATGTTGCAGAAATTTTTTATCATTAACATAAACCATTCACCAATATGCAGAAATATCAAATCATTCATCCACAATACATTATCGACAATAACAATCCACAAATGAGAGAGAGATAGATAATATCCTTAAGGTAGGGAAACACCAATAATAATCCTTAAGAAATGAATAACTCCAATAATATATCCCCAAATATCTATTCCTAGGTACCCTACCATGCCACCCTCCTTACAAATGTTTTGTCCTCGAAACATATGAAGAAACATGATAATATGATTTGCTAAGCAAAGTTAGCAACTGGTACCAATCTCAATCATCCATCCATCCAAGTGAAACATGTTGATTCTGGTATGCCATTTTGTTACTTGAGTATCCAAATCTACTTCGTTGGCTCCACGCTTTTGCTGCTGTATTTTGATAACTTGAATGATGGGTCCACTTTTTCCTTGATGCTGATGATCCACTTTGAAAACCAGGATCCCTATGCTTTCTCTGCCAAACACTGCCATAGTTGGTGCCCTTGTGATTCCATGTAGAACCATAATATTGTTGCCTTAAACCATACCTTCAAGATTGTTGATGCTCATGGTGGTGTGGATGGTGATATGGTGCAACTTTAACTTGATGTTCTACCTTCTTTGAATTCTCAACATTTGGCTCCATTGTTTTAAATTCTTCTACACATTGTCCTTTCATGTTCTCTTTGTTTGGTGTGTCCTTGTGCTCTTCTATCAAAGCTTCCTTGGACTCTGTTACTGTTATTTCCACGGACTTCGTTGTTGCTACTTCTTCCATGGACTTTGTTGTTGCTACTGCCTTCTTGGATTCTGTTTCAGGTTCTTCAATTTGTTTCTCTACAACCACTTATTGATTTTCCTTGCATCCCTGCTCCTTAAGCTGAGAAATATCCTGCAATGTTATCTTATTTTTCCTGTACCATAACTTCATAAACTTCTTTTGCACATTAATGTTAACAATACCCAAATAATCTAACCAAGGATAACGAAGAACAATATCCTCATCATCCATCTCAATAGCATAGAAATCTGAATGTAAAACATATTTATCCATGGTGATCTTCAAATCTTTAAAAATCTGAACATGCTCACCCTCTAGCTGTATATCCTTAATTTTTGTTGCTTGAACTTGCAACTTCTTAGCCAAAGCGATATTAATAAAATTATATCTGCTACTAGGATCAATGGAATATTAATAAATTTATAAAATTATAGCCAACTTCTTAGCCAAAGCGATATTAATAAAATTATAGCCAAATTTGCCCTAATTTTGCAATTTCACAAAAATCCCCACTTTGCCAAAATCGTTGCTCTGATACCACTTGTTGCAAAACTTTATTATTATTAACATAAACCATTCACCAATATGCAAAAATATCAAATCATTCATCCACAATAGATTATCCACAATAACAATCCACAAATGAGAGAGAGATAAGATAATACTCTTAAGGTAGGGAAACACCAATAATAATCCTTAAGGAAGGAATAACTCCACAAGATCTCCCAAGGTGAGAGGCCACTTCGTGGGCATAGACGATTACATAAGATTCTTCTTTAATCATGATTACAATGACATATATCTCTTCTTTATATATCCATATTCTTATTCTACTTTGGGGAGCCTACTACTAATATAATATAATATAATATTATAATACAATCAACCTTGGGTTATGTGTGGCCCATGCCAACCCTTATACAATATAATAATATATCCCCAAATATCTATTCCTAGGTACCCTACCAGGATAAGATTTCCAAATATAGCTGATAAGACATTTGACACTGTCAGGTTCTAACAAAAATATTAACTGTATTTCACATCAATGTAAAGTATTTATCAATGCTGATTATCTTTGTGATCTCCAATTTGTGTGTTGCTTACTAGCTGGTTGATTTCCCATTCAAAATTAAACCCTCAAGTCTCAACCAGTGATCCTTCAAGAAGCAAAATTTTTCCTGAAGACACATGTGGATGTGGATGTGGATCTGCTTGAGATTGTAGCAAAAATATTCTAGGGATTGGTCTTTCATTAGTCTGTTGCTGTGTGTACTATAGTGAAGGATGATAATAGATACAATTCCTTTGTTGTAAACATGGAGAAACAGAAAAACCGTGCTATTTAAGTGTATGTTTAATTAGGTTCTTATAAACTAGTAACAATACCTCTAAATTTTTGTTATTGAATCTTAACTAATTTTGAAATTCTCCAAGCTGTGAGTTTGTCTTTGGCTAGGAACTTTGCTGCAGCTGTCTTTTCACAAGATTGCTTTTGTGAATCTCTGAAGTTTTCTCAAAACTAAAGCTTATAGGCTTGAACTTTGAAGGCATAAAAAATGAAAACACCTTTCCTTATTTCCTCACAATGCCACATATTGCAAGATCAGCCTATCCACCCAAGAATGAATTTTGCCTAATCGTTTATATAAGCTTTTCCCATCTTGTATACCTGCTATTATCTTGTAGCCAAATGATGGCACTTCAGAACCTCCAAGAATATGGGCACATTTTAAACTCAATTAGTTTGCAATCTTTGTTAGACTTTGAAATCTAATTTGATTTAGATGTGTTACAAAAGAGACACAGCAAGAACTGTGCCAAAAAAATCTGTTTATTTTTTAATCCTCTAGAATGTCAGCATAGGTACAATATCAACTTTCTATCCATTTCTCTCTTTCCTTGCCTCTAAAATGGATTAGTGCTATGCTCAAGTGACTATAAAATTGTTAATGCTATTGATGGGGATGTTGAAGTTGCAAAAACGATGATGAACATTGATCCCCCCATGAGTTTTACTTGACCTCTATTAACTCCCTCCATAGTCAGGGATTTTAGAAGTGAAAAAAGCTTGAATTTTCCTATTTGTTACTGAGTCGTATTTTGAACCATGTTTTTGGATGATAATAGAGTGTGATTTTTGGAGTCTTTATGTCATTTTAATATGAATTGTGCATGTAGTCACCTTTGTGTCACAAGCCTATGGTTTTCATTCTTAGCAACTATGTTTTTATTTGTTCTTTTGGCCCATAGAGAAACCTATCACATGTTTTAGGTTTTGTTGCATGTTTGTTTTGACATCCTGAAGGGCAATCTACCATTTGGCATGATCTGTATACATTAAAAGGTCAGACAAACTTCACCAGAGACTATAAAGACCAGCAAAACACCAGAGACATTTGTCCAAATTTCTTTGATGAAGTGTGGTAGAGGAGGCACGATGGATAAGGCATTTGGGCATTTTGACAGTACATGTGGCAAGTGTGTACGAACTTAAAACATCTTAGGAGCGTGCTGGGACAATTTATTCAGAAAATTCGATTGACACAATGTTCTGCTATATCTGATGGCCTTCCAACATCTGTAGCTATAAATTTATAACATGTTCGAAGAATTCACAGAGTATTGAACTGTCAAATTGGTACAAATAGTTCTTTTGGCAAGTTTGAGCAGGCTTCTTGGGCTTGAATAGACAGGGAAAGGACTTTTACAGACTGCATGAGCAGAGTACATAATTAACTGTACTCTAGATAGCATGAAATTGTTGATATGTACTGGGAACACAATATTTTGAAGAGAATGGAAAGGCTTTCCTTCTGCTCTAAAGGTCTTAATGCTCCATGAGTGTGTTTCTTAATGTGATTCAATTGCAATTTTGGTTTTTTCTATTGTTCTTTGAATTTATATAAGAATGGAAATAGTTGTTTGTCAATCAACTATCTTTTTCAAGCATTAAGACTAAAAAATATCCTTTTTACTTTTACCATTGACTAAAATTTTAAATTTAGATGTGGAGCGTATAACAAACCTAAGGTTGAGTTGGACCTTGGATAGTAAATCAAATATGATTAGAAACCTTTCAACAAAGAGACCAAGCGATATAGAACCTATGTCCTTTTCATCTAATGAACATTGCTACAAAACCAAATTTTCTCTCATCTTGTCTCTTGCATTGCTTCCAAAATAGATAGATATTGTACTGAAATGATTCTAGAATTTTCATTTCTATTGATGGAATGGTGGGGTTACAACAATGAGATGAATGTTGATTCCCATATTTTGGGATTCATCTCTGTTGCCTTCCTTTGCAAATATGGATTAAAGAAAGTGAAAGAAGTTTGAAACCTCATTTTTGCTATTTTTTGGAGGAGTATAAATTTAGAACTTTGGGTATTTACATCGTTTTTGACATCATTTATGCACTTAATCACTTAAATAAAAAAAGAGTTGTTTTGGCTTCTCTAAGGGACCATTCCATCAAAAGCCATCACAAACACATTCCTTTATTACGCCGATAGGCGTCCTACAATGGCAGCTAGGAAGGTCAGCCACGTCGTAAACAATATTAATATTTTATTAAAAAAGCCGACATTAAGAAAATTATCCACCGACATTAAGGGTTACGGTGGATTTAAAATATTACTAGCTTAGATATATAAAATATATATATCTATAAACGCCGAGAGTTATCAATCTCGAGGCGCCTATCTCATTTCTTGGGGGTGTGATAGATAGGCGCCTCGAGATTGATAACTCTCGGCGTTTATAGATATATATATATATATTTTATATATCTAAGCTAGTAGGTACTCCAGAACCAATCCCCTCACACTGTTCCAATTACATTGATATCTTATTGCAAATACACCAAAGACAACATATTTCCTCATCATAGACCTAATACTGGGAATTTTTAATATCATTTTCACAAAGAGCTGGGATTCTTTTAGGTCAATTACAATTTATGTTCTGAATTTCATTAAATGGGAGGCCAACTCCCTTATTGGCTAATCTATCCGCCATGTTGTTTCCTTTCCTTAAAATATGATAACAACTCCAAGACAACATCAGACAATATTTGGCAAACATCAAGAATAATGTTACTATTAATCCAGTCTCCATGCCTGCGCCTCTTGATGGTATTTATAATTATCAACGTATCTCTCAATGTGATTCCGTCTTTTTTCATCAGCAATTTATAGGCTCTGGCCTTTGCGAAATTGTTTGTTGCAATTCCATGTGATTCAGCATAAGTGAGAAAAACTCTGCCTTCACTATTTTGGAATACACAGCTCCTATCAGCTTTAGTAGATGTTCCTCTCTATGCTTCATCCAAATTGAGTTTGATAAATCCAACATTTTGATATCTACGTCTAACCAAAACTTGCTGCAGATCCTTTGCTAAAAATCCATTATTGGGGAGTGCACTGTCACTTTTGTCACACATCTAATGTGTTTATTTCTTAGTTGTGTTTTGATTTGCTCCTTTGGCCTATAGAGAAACCTTACTGAAAAATTGTTGCAGATCCTTTGCTCAAAATCCATAGGCGGGGAGTACATCTAGTCACTTTTGTCACTCAACTAAAGCCTTCATTTTGTAGATGTTATGTTTTGATTTGTTCCTTTGGCTCATAGAGAAACATATGACATACTCTAGTTTTTGCCACATGCTTGCTTAACATCTTCAAAGCACAATCTAGAATTTGGTCTAATTCAAACGAATTGAAGAATTAGATATCGTCATAAACATAGTAGCAAGACCAGCAAAACAATCGAGACATTTGTCCAAACCCTTTTAATGAAGTGTAGTTGATGGAACATGATAGAAATGGCACTGGGGCATTTGATAATAGGACATGGTAGGTATATGAACTCTAAACAACTTATGAAGTTGTTGATACAATCTATGGGAGAGGGGTTCTGTTGGCAAGTTTGAGCAGGTTTCTTGGTCTTGAATAGACAGTGAAAGTACTTTAGCAGACTCTGTGAGCATAGTACATAATTAACTGTACTCTAGTTAGCATAAAATTGTTGATATCTACTGGGAACACCGTATTTTGAAGAGAATGTAAAGGCTTTCCTTCTGCTATAAAGGTCTTAATTCTCCACGAGGGTGTTTCTCAATGTGATTCAATTGCAATTTTGGTTTTTTCTATTGTTCTTTAAATATATGTAAAATTGGAAATAGTTGCTTGTTAATCAACCATATTTTTTAAGCATTTAAGACTTGAAAGTATCCTTTTTACTTTTACCATTGACTAGAATTTCATACTTAGATGTGGAGCATATATCAAGCCTAAGTTTGAGTTGGAAGTTGGCTAGTAAATCAAATTTGATTTAGAAACTTTTCAACAAAGAGAGCAAGCAATATGCATATAGAACCTATCTACTTTTCATCTAGTGAAAATAGCAACAATACCGACTTTTCTATCATCTTGTTTATTGCCTTGCTTCTAAAATAGATTGATACTGTACTGAAGTGCTTCTAGAGTTCTCATTTCTATTGATCTAATGTTGGGCTTACAACAATGATGATGAGTGTTGATTCCCATTCTTTGGGATTAATCTTAATTGCCTTTGCAAACAGGGATTAAAGGAAGCGAAACAAGTTTTAAATCTTCTTTTTTGCTATTTGATGGTGTTTTTCTGGGTATAAAATTAGATGGTTTGGGTGCTTATGTCATTTTTGACATCTTTATGCATTTAGTCACTTAAATAATAAAAGGAATTATTTTGGCTTCTATAGGGGACCACTCCCATCAAAAAGCATCACAAACACATTCCTTTATAGGTACTCTAGAAGCAATCCCCTGACACTGTTCCGATGACGTTCATATCATAGTGCAAATACACCAGACAGCATAGTTCCCCATCATAAACCTAATACTGGGAACTTTTAATACCATTTTCACAAAGAGCTAGGATCCCTTTAGGTCAATTTCAATTTATGTTCATAATTTCATTCAACAGGAGTCCAGCTCCCTGATTGGCTAATCTATCCACTGCGTTGTTTACTGTCCTGTAAATATGATAACAACTCTAAGACAACATTGGACAATAATTGGCAAACATCAAGAATAATATTACTATTAATCCAGTCTCCACACCTGCACCTTCAATAATTATAATGATCTATGTATCTCCATCTCTCTCAATGTGATTCCATCCTTTTTCATTAGCAATTTTTATTCCTAGTAGAAGGGCTTTGGCCTCTGCAAAATTGTTTGTTATAATTCCATATGATTCAGCATAAGTGAGAAGATTTCTGCCTTCACTATTTCAGAATACACAGCCACTATCAGTGTTTGTAGGCTCTCCCATGTATGCTTAATCAAAATTGAGTTTGATAAGCCCAACATTTGGATATCTACATCTAACCAAAGATCACTGCAGATCCTTTGCTCAAAACCCATTATTGGGGACTGCATCGACACTTTTAGGAAACAATTAATGTGTTTTTTTTCTTAGTTGTATTTTGATTTGTTCCTTCCTGAAAAATCGTTGCAGATCCTTTGCTCAACATACATTGTCAGGGAGTGCATCTAATCACTCTTGTCACTCAACTAAAGTCTTTATTTCTTAGATGTTATGCTTTGATTTGTTCCTTTGGCTCATAGAGAAACCTGTGACATACTCTTGTTTTTGTTACATGTTTGCTTTGCTTGACATCTTCAAAGGGAAATCTACAATTTGGTCTGATTTAAATGAATTGAGGAATTAGATAGCATCATAAACATAGTAGCAAGACCAGCAAAACAGTCGAGACATTTTCCCAAACCCATTTAACAAAGTGTAGATGATGAGGTATGATAGAAATGACATGCGGGCTTTTGATAATATGACATGGCAGGAATGTGAACTCTAAACAACTTATGAAGTTGTTGATAAAATCCATTCCTAATATTGAACTCATGTGTCTGATGGCCTTCCAACATCTGTAGCAAACCCATATTATGAAGTGTAGTTGATGAGGTATGAAAGAAATGGCACTTGGGCATTTGATAATATGACATGCCAGGTATATGAACTCTAAACAGCTTATGAAGATGTTGTCACAATCCATTCCTAAGATTCAAATGACACAATATTGAACTCATATGTTTGATGGCCTTCCAACATCCCTAGTTATAACATGTCCAAAAAATTTAACCAACTCAGTATTGAACTGTCAATTCTTTGGTATGCATACAATTGAATCCATGCTAGGGGTACCTTTTGTAGGTGGATAAACTGACGTGCACCGACTAAAGCACCACCCTAGTGAGTTGTTGATGAGCATTTATGTTTTTTGTGCATATCTGTAGTTTGGCATTTTGCATTGTTACTGTTTTGGTCCCCCTAGACCCCCGGATCCGGTACGGTCCGTACCGGTTTGGGCCGGGTTCGATTCGTTTGTGGGTTCGTCCAGGGTTCTGCCTAGGGGACCCGACAGTATTCGGGCCTCTCAGGCGGAACCTTGGACAGACCCACAGGCGAACTTGAATAAAATAATATTATGAAAAATTAAATACTGTAAAATAATATTATATAAAATGCAAATATAAAAAATTAAAATGTAAAAACCTAAAACCCCACCTACTCCCACATACTCCCACCTTCTTTTTACTCCCATTGCAAGTGGCATCATATGCGAAGTAAAAAACATTGGACTTCTTAAGCTAATTCAACTCGTCGCACGATGTTTGTGAAAGTGAATCGAAAGAACTCCTCCAAACCCTAGCTCGCGGGTCAGAATCGCAGAGAACTCCATAACTCGCACTCCTCCATAGCTCGCGGGTGTTTGTGAAAGTGTGCTTCGAATTGTAAAGAACTCCTCCAAACCCTAGCTTGTTGGTAAGGTATGTTAGCTCTTCCTCTACAATATTTTAGATTAATATTTTTTTTTTTGAAAATTTTGAAAAAACTTGTATTAAAACAAAGATCAGTTACAAGTTGGGATGAGACTTTTCCCAGCCATAGACAGAGAGAACACAAGATTACAACAGTAAAAGAAGATTTGCATTGGAGCCAAATCTCTTAAACCAAAACCTAGCTAACAGGGGAGTCGGCGAATCCGAGATTCAAGCGTGGAGAGACTCCTTCCCCATTGGCCTAAGGCACGATCCAACGAGTTTCAATGTTTGCACAATGTGAGATGTTGCCAGGGGGATCGGTTTGGTCTCGTTGATGCAACTTGTCGCGATGTCGTGACACATTTTTCCTTCTTCTCGTTTGGCCGTGAAAATGCAACATGTCGCGATATCGCGACACTTTTCTCTTTTGGCCGCGAAAATGCAACATGTCGCGATATCGCGACACTTTTTCCTCTTTTGGCCGTGACGTTGCAACATGTCGCGATATCGCGACACTTTTTCCTCCTTTGGCCGGGACGAAGCAACATGTCGCGATATCGCGACACTTTTTCTCTTTTGGTCGCGATGATGCAACATGTCGCGATATCGCGACACTTTTTTCCTTTGGCCGCGACTGCAACATGTCGCGATATCGCGACACTTTTTCTCCATTGGCCACGAATGCAACATGTCGCGATATCGTGACACTTTTTCTCCTTTGGTCGCGACGATGCAACATGTCGCGATATCGCGACACCTTTTTCTCCTTTGGCCGCGACGATGCAACATGTCGCGATATCGCGACACTTTTTCTCTTTTGGCCGCGACGATGCAACATGTCACGATATCGCGACACTTTTTCTCTCTTGGCCGCGACGATGCAACATGTCGCGATATCGTGACACTTTTTCTCTCTTGGCCGCGACGATGCAACATGTCGCGATATCGTGACACTTTTTCTCTCTTGGCCGCGACGGTGCAACATGTCGCGATATCGCGACACTTTTTCTCTCTTGGCCGCGACGATGCAACATGTCGCGATATCGCGACACTTTTTCTCTCTTGGCCAGCGACAATGCAACATGTCGCGATATCGCGACACTTTTTCTCTTTTGGCCACGACGATGCAACATGTCGCGATATCGCGACACTTTTTCTCCTTTGGCCGCGACGATGCAACATGTCGCGATATCGCGACACTTTTTCTCCTTTGGCCGCGACAATGCAACATGTCGCGATATCGCGACACCTTTTCTCCTTTGGCCGCGAAAATGCAACATGTCGCGATATCGCGACACCTTTTCTCCTTTGGCCATGAAAAAAAATTTCAAAATTCACGATATCGCGACACCTTTTCTCCTTTGGCCGCGAAAATGCAACATGTCGCGATATCGCGACACCTTTTCTCTTTTGGCCGCGAAAATGCAACATGTCGCGATATCGCGACACTTTTTCTCCTTTGGCCGCGACGATGCAACATGTCGCGATATCGCGACACTTTTTCTCCTTTGGCCGCGACGATGCAACATGTCGTGATATCGTGACACCTTTTCTCCTTTGGCCGCGACGAAGCAACATGTCGCGAAATCGTGACACCTTTTCTCCTTTGGCCTCGTCGAAGCAACATGTCGCGATATCGCGACACTTCTTCTCAGCTGGCCGCGACGTTGCAACATGTCACGAAATCGTGACACCTTCCTGTTGTCTTTAGGCTGTCTTGGTCTGCTGCCCTTTCAACACCCTGCCTAATCACTTCATCCTCAACAACCATGTCACTGTGCCACTGAACCCCTACCTCCTTCTCAGCACCCATCTTAGCCAGGAAGTCTGCCACTTTATTTAGATCTCTCCTCACATAAACTGGAATCACATCATCTAATTCCCTCCATAATTCCTTAATTTGAGTGACAAGAATCCTCAGCCTCCATGTTTTCAAAGCAAAGTTCCTCATGCAATCTAGAGCTCCAACCATTATTTGAGAATCTGATTCTAGTATTATCCTCCTGTGGCCTTGTTTTACTGCCCAAATAGAAGCAGATTTGATAGCTAAGGCTTCTGCTTCATTGTTTGTGGCTCTTCCCAAGCCTTGCAGTTCCCAATAGAGCATTGTTCCAACATGATTCCGGCAAACCACTCCAATTCCAGCTCTACCCGGATTGCCTTTTGCAGCTCCATCCGTATTAATTTTAATCCAACCTTCTGGGGGTGGTTTCCAACTAGCTCTGTCCTGTCCCTCTTGCACTTCAACTTCCTTTTCCATTGCCCCATTAACAACCTGAGTTTCCTCTTTAGCATAGACTGCCACAGTTTCTGTGACTTTGCTCCAAATGACCTGCCAAACTCCATCTAAAGAAGAAAAAGTTTCTCTAAAAATTCTAGCATTTCTCTCCAACCACACTTGCCACCA
The DNA here is from genome assembly GCA_028583015.1 of Wollemia nobilis. Classification (NCBI taxonomy): domain Eukaryota; kingdom Viridiplantae; phylum Streptophyta; class Pinopsida; order Araucariales; family Araucariaceae; genus Wollemia; species Wollemia nobilis. Next base: position 3,106,553 of record JAQPPZ010016827.1, read on the forward strand.
GATAAAGTTTAATCCAAGCTCCCAACCAATACAAAGAGCTTTAGATTTAAATCTACCCCTCTTCCATCTTTCCCAAATATTAATCCGATTCAAATCACCATTAACTTGAATTTTATAATATAAAAACCATCTCTCCCATATCTGGCGCGTGAATGGGCACTCAAACATCAAGTGATCAGTTGTTTCCTCGCTCTTGTAGCATAAAACACATTGAGATGGACCGATGATTCCCTTACATCTGAGTTTATCAAAAGTAAGAATTCCATTATGCATGAACTGCCAGGCAAAAAAGTTTACTTTCGGCCAACCCTTGGACTGCCAAATCTTTCTCCAATCCTCCACCTGATAAGTATGAGGAGGGGGCTCTGGAAGGATCTTATCATATCCGTCCTTCACTGTGTAGACACCAAGGCTCCCATAGCCCCAAGCTAATTCATCCTCCTCGTCTCTACCTGTGAGAAATATTTCTGCCAAGATTTTAGTCATGATGGGTGTCAAATCCGGAGGGATTGAAATTGGCCACTCATCCAACTTCTTAAACTGCTTAAACTTATAATCCCCCAACTGACTAGTGTTGAAATAACTTTCAATTTGGACCCATCCCTTGGTTTCTATGGCTATTTTTATTGGTTGCAATTCAGGAAATTCAACAATGATAGGTGGGTATTGATCCCATGAATCTGTCCAAAATCGTGCCTTCTCCCCTCTCCCCACTTTCCAAAATAATCTATCTTTTACTACCTGAGATCCTAACTTGAGAGCCTGCCACACTAAGGATCCATTACCATCCAAAGGGAAACGACCCACCTCATTTGGGTTCACTTGTCCCAAATATTTACTAGTTAAGATTCTACTGAATAAAGAAGTTGGTTGGGAAATCCACCTCCAATAAAGCTTTCCAGCCAAAGCTTTATTATTTAACTTTGATCTTCTCAGTCCCAAACCTCCTTTTACCTTGGGCTGGCTTACTTTGTCCCAACCTACTAAGGCCCATTTCCTCTCTCCTTTTACTCCTTCCCATAAAAATTTTCTAGCCATCTTGTCCAACTCTTTCCATATAGTATGTGGGGCAGCAAGGATAGAAAATTTATAAATTGGCATGGCCTGAATGACTGACTATAAAAAAAGTTAATCTACCCCCATAGGTTAACCATTTGTGAGACCAATGATTAATTCTATCCTTGATACAATCCAAAAGATTCCTCCAGATATCTATTTTTAGTTTTTTAAAATGCAAAGGGACCCCCAAGTATACCACCTGGGAGATAAGTCCTTGTGAATCCCAAGATCTCTAAAACTCTGTCTTGAAGCCTTTGATCAAGATTGAAAAAGACCACTTTGGATTTTTTATCATTGATGACTTGGTTTGTAGCCCTAAGGTAGACATTAAGTGTATCTCTAATCATTCTTGCTTCCACTGAACTGGCCACTCCCACCAATCCTGTGTCATCCACAAACTGTAGGTGAGTCAAAACTTCCTCACCCACCTTGATACCTGTTAACAAACCTTGTTGTCTTCTCCTCAAGATAAGTCTACCCAATCCTTCAGCCAAAATGAGAAAAAGATAGGGAGAGCAAGGATCTCCTTGACGAAGGCCTCGAGAAGCTCCAAACGGTTGCGAGGGAAGACCCTTGATTAACACTGAGTATGTCGGAGTAGAAACACAACTCATGACCCATTCTATCCAATCCTGAGAGAAACCAAAGGCTGCCATCATCTTTGACAAGAAGCTCCACTCCACCCTATCATAAGCCTTTGACATATCTAATTTTATGAACATTCCTCTATTACCGAATGTTTGCATTGAATGGATTGCCTCCTGAGCTAGAACCACACCATCCAAGATCTGCCTACCCTCTACAAAACCCCCTTGCTCCGAGGAGATAATGTTATGTAGAAGAGGTTTTAGCCGCTCAGCCATTACCTTTGTGATTATTTTATATATGACATTGCATAAGGCAATAGGTCTATAATCTGAAATGTGTACCCCCTCCTCCCCTTTTGGAATTAAGGTAATGAAAGTATGATTTAATGCTTTAAGCATTCTTTTACTACCTTTGGACTCCTCTATAACAGCCATTACATCCTCCTCCAAGTTATCCCAAAAGGCCTGAAAAAACTCAATTGGAAAGCCATCTGGACCTGGAGTTTTTCCGGTGCTCATTCCAAAGACTACATTCTTCAGTTCCTCTCTATCAATGGGTTTAAGTAGGGTCTGATTTTCTTCTTCAGAGATAACAAGGGGTATGACAGCAATAACGTCTCTTTGAGCCTCTTCATCTTGCACCATACTTTCCTTAAAAAGTTTAGAAAAATAATCCATTGAATGGAAATGTATACCGGAAGTGTATCAAAGGAGTGTCCGTTCTCATCTTGAAGAGCTTCCATGTTGTTCATCTGTCTCCTAGCACAAGCAGTCCGATGGAAAAATTTGGTATTTTTATCACCTTCTAATAACCAAGTGGTTCTTGCTCTCTGTTTCAAGTAGGTCTCCTCTTGGTTGTCAATGTCCTCAACCGCTTTACGCAATGCATCATCCTCTTCTTTGAGCTGCTCTGTAATTGTTCCTTCCCTAAAGTGTTTTTGAACCTCATCCCATCTGGCCACCAATGGAGCTCTTTGGACCTGGAAGTCTGTCTTGTTAGCTCGCCTCCATTGTTTCAGTTGATCTTTGACATAATGAAGTTGTTTGTGGAATCTAAACATTGTTGTCCCATATGCTGGGCGACCTTCTTCCCACCACTGTGGAATTTTCTTTCGAAGTTCCTCTTTTTGTAACCAAAAGTTTTCAAATTTAAATGGTTTGTGATGCTGCACTGTCTTGATCCCTCCTTCCAACAAAATGGGGAAATGATCTGAAACTGGACCCTCCAAAATCTAAAATTTTATATTCCATTTTACAAATGCCTCCTCTGAAACCAAAAAATGGTCTAACTTCACCTTCCTGCTATGTGGCTCCCTCCTCTTATTAGTCCAAGTATAGTTGGTTCCAGGGCATTTAATATCCACCAAGTGTAATGCCTGGACTTGGGCAATCATAAGTCGATCCCCTGGGTCCAAAATTGGGGTTCCCCCTTCCTGATCTCTAGAGGATAATTTAGCATTAAAGTCCCCAGCAATAATCCAGTCTAAATCTTCCCTTGAGACTCTCATGTTATGCACAACTTTCCATTGATGCATCTGACCATCTAGGTTTTGAGCCCCATAAAAATTTGTGATTAAAACATGTTCAGCTGTGACATTATTTCTAAAATGTGATGTGAGAACACCCCTCCAAGCTATATGTTCTATTGCAGTCCATTCAAGAGAGTTCCAAAGAGTAACTATCCCCCCTGAGGCACCTTGGGCAGCCACTTCCATATGACCAGCACCCCTCCAAATTCTATTAACTGTTTTGCACATAAGATCTAACGACATTTTTGTCTCCTGGATAAGCAAAAAATCTGTTTTACATTTTTCTAAGAGTCTTCGAACAGCAGATTGATGGGTTCTACTGTTTAAACCCCTAACATTCCATGATTGTATAATCATTGGTTACCTTGAGAGCAAGTAAGAATCTATTGGCCTCACCGATCCTCCAGTGATCAGTTTGTCTCCTTGAACTGCTATCAATTCCTTATTTGATTTTCTACCCACTCCTTGAGAGTTGCTATTTTTTGCTCTCTTTTCCACCTGAGTTATCCCTAAAGTTGGCCTTTCTCTGTTTCTTTTCTGCTATTCCCATGCTGACATCCTTAATTATTGGCTGCTCTTGGTTATGCACTATCAATGCCCCTGCACTCTTTGACTGCGGTAACTCACTGTACTCAATTACCTGCTCTATGACGGGGGGAGATGAAAGAGGAGCTTGAACATGGATGTTATTATTTTCATTATTCCCATCCACTCCTTCCATGAATTGATCTTCTTGGTCCATTAGTGTCTTAAATATCTCATACCTATTGGAGGGCTTGAGTTGGGTTTGCTCTTTACCATATTTTTTCTTTTGCCTTCTCCTTCTTTTGGGCTGTTCAAAACCATCTCTCCGTGCTTCTTTACCCTGAGAAATATTGGTTGGTTCTTTGTTTATTGTTGACTTACCCTCCTTAGGAAGATTTGACATTCCTAGAGGAGCCTCCATTTTTGTGTTCATATTATTTGGGCAAGATCGGGCCAAATGCCCATATTTGTGGCAAACTCTGCATCTGAAGGGCAAAGCCTCATAATCCAGTTGTTGAATCCAAGATAGTCCTGCAAGTTCAAGTTCCACCTCTACCGGTAGAGGCTGGCTAAGATCCATTTCCACACATAATCTTGCATAAACAGCTGTGTTTCCTTCTATTGTGTCTTTGGATACACCCAAATGTCTTCCAAGGGAATTACCGATAATTTCCAATACCTGCTCGCTCCAAAACTCCATTGGAAGTGCATACAAACGGATCCAAACCGGGACAACAGTGGGTTCAATTCGAGGATCAAATCCCACTCTCCAGGGTTGAACAAATAATCCTGCCGGACCATGATTCCTCTTTTTTGATTCAAAAGCCCTATTTCTATCGGCCAGTGAAGAAAAACTAACAATAAAATATCCATTGCTAATAAACCATAAAGAATACTCACCAAGAGGCTCCCAGTTTTTCCGGACCCAGGAATGCAAAAAATTCAGGGTAGGGCGAATACCCATGAATTTACAGATCAAATCATGATTGGCTCTATATAAAACTGTTTCTTCAACCATCCTTTGCTCAATGACAATCTTTGGCCTTGATTCTGACTGTGGCAAGCATCCATTAACTCGTTGAGATGTTGATCTATTTCCAGCGACCGTAAAGAGCATTTTTAATGCAGTTTTTTGTGCTTCTTCAGTCTTTGATGGAGATTTATCCTTTAACAAATCTGCAAAAGAACTATGTCTCTCTAGAAGAGGATCCGGAGGTGTCCCCATTGGACCCTCCTGGGGCAGCAATCTTGTCTTCAAATCCACAGTAACCAGAAATCTCTTCGGCTACCCAACTGATGCCCTAGTTTTTCCTTAGCTTCAGAAACCCTCTATTTTAGATTAATATTAGAAAGTAAGATAAATTTTATAAAAATGTATACATTTTGGAATTTCTAATTTACTGAACGAATTACTTGGAAAAAAAAACCTTCAAACATTAAACGAGTTCAAAAAAATTTAATAACAGAATGAAAGACAAGTTTTAGACTTAATTTTGTCCGTCTCTTCCCCTCTGTGATAACTTTTAGTATGTAACTTTTTAAACTTTCAAAGAATTGTGAATATATTCGTGCCTTCGGCCCTTCTCTGTGATAAATTTTAAAATGACTCGCCTTTGGCCCTTCTCCTCTGCGAATGATTTAAATTTTAGTATGTAAATGATTTGCCTTCGGCCCTTATCCTCTGCGAATGATTCGCCTTTGGCCCTTCTCCTCTACGAATGATTTAAATTTTAGTATGTAAATAATGTAACCTTGTGAATGTGCCAATACTTTATAATCCACCATGTAGGAGATTCACCTGGTTTGAAGACACGTAGCTTCTTTAATTTTTATTTTTATTTTCTTTGAGGTTTGAGTTCAAATAGGGAAGTCACGTAGTATGCTACTTTTATTTATATATAAATTATGTCGTATAAACTTTCACTATATATATAATATAAATTATATGTGTATATATTATATAAATTAAATAATATATGTTTTTTTGAAAAAATTGAAAAACTTGTATTAATACAAAGAGCAGGTACAAAAGGGAGAAAAGGCATCCCAACCAAGAACCAAGAAGCAAGAAAACAAGCACAAAGTGCAAAAGGACCGCACTTTCCACCTCAAAGCACGAAAAGAAAGCAAGGCGCGAAAACCCGACATGTCGCGAAATCGCGACGGTCAAGCCAGCCGAGGCCGCGCCCGAGCAACCGGTCGCGAAATCGCGACAGCCAAAGCCAACAGCACCTGAGCCCCAAAATTGTCGCGAAATCGCGACGAGTTCTCCACTTGGCAACCAATCTTCAAAACTGTCGCGATATCGCGACGAGTTTTTCTCTTGCCACCTCTACGCCAAAAGTGTCGCGAAATCGCGACAAGAATTCCCTTCGGCAGCAAAACCTCCCAAGTGTCGCGAAATCGCGACGAGTTATCCATTTGGCAACCATTCATCAAAAGTGTCGCGAAATCGCGACAAGTTTTCCAAGTAGCTCCAGATCGCCAAAAGTGTCGCGATATCGCGACGTGTTTTCTCCTCGGGGCCCAGACCTCAAAAATGTCGCGAAATCGCAGCAAGTTGTCCCTTTGATGCCCATTCTTCAAAAGGGTCGCGAAATCGCGACGTCTTTTCCCAAAACCGCCAGTCCTAAAAAAATGTCGCGAAATCGCGACCGTTCTTCCTTCTGGCTTCCAGTCTTCAAAACTGTCGCGATATCGCGACGATTTTTCCCCTTGTCTTTGAGTCACCAAAAGGGTCGCGAAATCGCGACAGTTTTTCCTATTTGTGCCAATTCTCCAGAACTGTCGCGAAATCGCGGCCACTTTACGCCTTAGCACCAAAATGCCAAAAGTGTCGCGATATCGCGACGACTTCTCCTCTTGACACACAAGCTCCAAAAGGGTCGCGATATCGCGACGTCTTTTCCAAAAACCGCCAGTCCTCAAAAAATGTCGCGAAATCGCGACCGTTCTTCCTTCTGGCTTCCAGTCTTCAAAACTGTCGCGATATCGCGACGAATTTTCCCCTTGTCTTTGATTCACCAAAACTGTCGCGATATCGCGACGGTTTTCCTCCTTAGCGCCCCTGCACCAAAAGCGTCGCGAAATCGCTGCAGCTTCCTGGCAAAGGCTACGTCGGCGCAAACGGTCGCGATATCGCGACAACTTCCAACTGACAGCTGCGACAGCGCGACATGTCGCGATATCGCGACAGGTTCCCGCCAAGGGCCGCGACAGCGCGACATGTCGCGATATCGCGACAGGTTCCCAACAAGAGCCTCGACGGCGCAACCTGTCGCGATATCGCGACAGTTTCCCACCAAGGGCCGCGACAGCCCAACAGGTCGCGATATCGCGACAGAAATTACCCTTAGCAAAAAATTTGCTCATTGACTCAAAAATTGTTCAAGTCCCTGCCTAATCCCAGCATCCACCACAGGCATGTCACTGTGCAGCTGTACCCCAACCTCTTTCTCCGCACCCATCTTAGCAAGAAAATCTGCCGTCGAATTCAGATCTCTATTCACATAGACGGGGATCACATCATCTAATTCCCTCCAAAGGTCCTTGATTTGAGAGACTAAAATCTGTAACCTCCAAGCTTTCGAGGCAAAGTTCCTCATGCAGTCTAGAGCACCAACTAAAATTTGAGAATCTGACTCTAGGATTATCTTCCTGTGTCCTTGATTTACAGCCCAGATGGAGGCAATTTTGATAGCATAGGCTTCTGCTTCATTGTTGGTGGCTCTTCCCAGACCTTGCAGTTCCCAGTATAGCACAGATCCAGCATGATCTCGGCACACAAAACCAATTCCAGCACAGCCCGGATTGCCTTTTGCAGCTCCATCAGTATTGATTTTGACCCAACCTTCTGGAGGAGGTTTCCAGCTGACTGTTTCCTTTCTCACTTGTTCAACAGTTCCCTCTTCCTGTGGCCCGGGATCAATCGGATTTTCCTCTTTAGCATAAATAGCAACTGTTTCCGCGACTTTGCTCCAGATAACCTGCCAAATTCCATCTAGCGAAGAGAAGGTTTCCCTAAAAATACGGGCATTTCTCTCTAGCCACACCTGCCACCAGATGAAGAATAATCCAAGTTCCCAACCGAGTCGAAGAGCTGTAGATTTAAATCTGCCTCTCTTCCATCTTTCCAAAATATTGTTCCTAGTCAGAGCATTATTAGACTGGAGTTTAAAATGGGAGAACCAACGCTTCCAAATCTGAACCGTGAAAGGGCACTCAAACATCAGATGGTCAGCAGTCTCCTCATTCATATGGCACAAAACACACTGAGACGGACCAATGATTCCTCTGTTTCTGAGATTGTCATAGGTGAGGATACCATTGTGCATAAACTGCCAGGCGAAGAAATTCACTTTCGGCCAGCCCTTGGGGTGCCAAATCTTCCTCCAATCTTGAACCGGAAAGAAATGCGGAGGAGGGTCAGGGAGAAGCTGATCATAACCAGCTTTCACCGTATAAACCCCAAGGTTCCCATAGCCCCATGCTAGCTCATCTTCCTCATCTCTCCCCGTGAGAAACCTGGCTGTCAATATGTTGGTCAGAATGGATGCCAGCTCCGGAGAGATAGTGATTGGCCACTCCTCCAACCGCTTAAACTTCTTGAATTTGTACTCACCCAATTGGCTAGTGTTAAAATAATGCTCAATGTTGATCCAGCCCTTGGATTCTATGGCTGTTTTAATTGGTTGCAAGTCAGGATATTCAACAATAATGGGTGGGTTCTGATCCCATGAATCAGTCCAGAAACGAGCTTTCTCCCCTCTTCCCACTTTCCAAAACAATTGTTCTTTAATAACTTGCGATCCCAGCTTAAGAGCCTGCCACACTAAGGAACCATTACCCTCAAGAGGGAAACGGCTCACATCATTGGGGTGAACATGGCCCAAATATTTACTGGTTAAAATTCTACTGAATAAGGATGTAGGCTGGGAAATCCACCTCCAGTACAATTTGCCTGCCAAAGCTCTGTTATTAAGCTTGGAGCTTCTCAGTCCCAGCCCACCTTTTTCCTTGGGCTGTGTAACTTTATCCCAGCTGACCAAGGCCCATTTCCTTTCACCTTTTGCACCTTCCCATAAGAATCGTCTAGCCATTTTGTCCAGCTCTTTCCAAATAGAATGTGGGGCAGCCAGAATAGAGAATTTATATATTGGCATAGCCTGAATGACTGACTGTAAGAAAGTAACTCGGCCCCCGTAGCTTAACCATTTATGAGACCAATGGTTCATTCTGTCTTTAATGCTGTCCAAAAGATCCTTCCAGATGTCTTTCTTTAGTTTCTTGAAATGCAGAGGAACCCCCAAGTAAACTACAGGAAGAGAGGTTTTAGTGAAACCCAAGATCTCAATAACTCTGTCCTGTAGCCTTTGGTCAAGGTTGAAGAATACCACTTTGGATTTTTTGTCATTGATAACTTGATTGGAGGCCCTAAGGTAAACATTAAGAGAATCTCTGATTCCTCTGGCTTCCCTGAGACTGGCCACTCCAACCAGGCCAGTATCATCCACAAACTGTAAATGAGTCAGAATTTCTTCACCAACCTTGATACCAGTTATCAGACCCTGAAGTCTTCTCCTCAAGAGAAGTCTACCTAATCCTTCAGCCAAGATAAGGAATAGATAGGGAGAGCAAGGGTCTCCTTGCCGGAGACCCCGAGAGGCTCCAAAAGGAGGCGAGGGAAGCCCCTTAATTAGAACAGAGTAAGAAGGTGTAGAAACACAGCTCATAACCCAGTCTATCCAGTCCTGGGAGAAACCAAAGGCAATCAAAATCTTAGACAGAAAGCCCCATTCCACCCTATCATAGGCCTTGGACATATCCAGTTTGATGAACATTCCTTTATTACCAGATTTTTGCATTGTATGTATAGCCTCCTGGGCGAGAACCACCCCATCCAAGATCTGTCTACCTTCAACAAATCCCCCTTGCTCTGAGGAAATGATGTTATGGAGGAGAGGTTTAAGCCGTTCCGCCATTATCTTTGTGATAATTTTATAAATCACATTGCATAAGGCAATAGGTCTGAAGTCAGAGATATGAACCCCTTCCTCACCTTTAGGAATTAAAGTGATGAAGGTATGATTTATTGCCTTAAGCATTCTTTTATTAGTTCTGGATTCCTCAGTAACAGCCAAAACATCTTCCTCCAAGGTATCCCAAAAGGCCTGAAAAAACTCAATAGGAAAACCATCTGGACCTGGAGATTTGCCTGTGCTCATTCCAAAGACCACATTCTTCAGTTCCTCTCTATCAATGGGTCTAAGAAGGGCCTGATTTTCTTCTTGAGAGATAATTGAGGGAATAACGTCAAGAACTTCATTCTGAGCCTCCACATCTTGCTCCCTATTTTCCATAAAAAGTTTAGAGAAATAATCCACTGAGTGTGAGTGCATACCAGGAAGAGTATCATAGGAATGTCCATTCTCATCTTGAAGGACGGTCATGTTATTCATCTGTCTTCTAGCACAGGCTGAGCGATGGAAGAATTTCGTATTTCTATCTCCTTCCACAAGCCAAGAGTTTCTAGCTCTCTGTTTCCAATAGGTTTCCTCTTGGTTATCAATGTCCTCCACTGCTTTGCGCAAGGCATCATCCTCGATTTTCAGCTGTTCAGTAATTGTTCCTTCCCTGAAGTGTTTTTGCACCTCCTCCCAGCGAGCCATCAAGGGAGCTCTTTGAAGCTGGAAATCAGACTTATTAGCTTGCCTCCACTGTTTCAATTTAACTTTGACAAAGTGAAGTTGTTTGTGGAATTTAAACATTGCTGTCCCAAAAGGCAGACGACCATCTTCCCACCATTGCGGAATTTTCTCTCGAAGATCCTCCTTTTGTAGCCAAAAATTCTCAAATCTAAACGGTTTGTGGTGATGCCCTGTCATAGGCCCTCCTTCCATCAGAATGGGAGAATGATCAGAAACTGGGCCTTCCAAAATCTGGAATTTAGCATTCCACTTAACAAATGCCTCCTCTGAGACCAGAAAACGGTCTAACTTTACCTTCCTGCTGTGAGGCTCTCTCCTCTTGTTAGTCCAAGTAAAAAAAGTTCCAGGGCCTTGGATATCCACAAGGTTAAAAGCCTGGACCTGAGCAATCAAAAGTCGGTCCCCTGGGTCCAAAACTGGGGTTCCACCTTCCTGATCCCGAACCGATAATTTAGCATTAAAATCCATAGCAATGATCTAGTCAAGAGCTTGTCTTGAGGACCTCATGTTATGAACAACTTTCCATTGGAGCCACTGGCAATCAATGCTTTGAGCCCCATAAAAATTTGTAATTAAAACATGTTCAGCTGTCACATTATTCCTAAAGTGAGATGTGAGAACACCCCTCCAGGCCATATGTTCTAAAGCAGTCCATTCCAGAGGATTCCAAAAGGTGACAATTCCCCCTGAGGCACCTTGAGCAGCCACATCCATATAACCGGCACCCTTCCATAGTCTATTAACTGTTTTACACATAAGGTCTAAAGACATTTTTGTCTCCTGGATTAGCAAGAAGTCTGTTTTACACTTTCCTAGTAGTCCTTGAACAACAGATTGATGGGTTCTACTGTTTAAACCCCTGACATTCCAGGATTGAATAATCATTGAAAACCTTGGGAGCAATAAGAATCTATTGTCCTCACCGATCCTCCATTGATCAACTTGTCTCCTTGCACTGCTAGAAGATCCTTATTGGATTTTCTGCCCGCTCCATGTGAGTTACTATTTTTAGATCTCTTCTCCACCTGAGTAATCCCTAGAGCTGGTCTTTCTCTGTTCTTTTCTGCACTACCCATGTTGACATCCTTAATAACTGGCTGTGCTGGGGAGTGGACTACCAATGCCCCTGGGTTCTCTCGGTTGCAATATCTCAGAGGGTTCAATCACCTGCTCTAAGACAGGAGTAAATGAAGGAGAAGCCTGAGAGTGGATGTTATTTTCCTCCACATTCCCATCCACTCCTTCCATGACTTGGTCCTCTTGATCCACTAGGGACTTAAAGATTTCATATCGGTTGGTTGGTTTGAGTTGAGCCTGCTCCTTGCCATTTTTCTTTTTGTTTCTCCTTCGCTTCGGCTGCTCAAAGCCATCTTTCTGGACATCAGAACCCTGAGGGGAATGGGATGGTTCTTTGACAGGAGTAAACTTACCCTCTCTGGGGCGGTTTGGCATTCCAAGCGGAGCTTCCGCTTTTGTGCTCAACATATTTGGACAGAACCTAGCCAAATGGCCATGCTTGTGGCAGATTCTGCATCTAAAAGGTAGGGCCTCATAATCTAACTGCTGGATCCAGGAAAGTCCTGCCAACTCGAGTTCTATCTCGGCTGGTAGAGGCTGGCTAATATCCATTTCGACACAGATTCTAGCAAAGACGGCTGTATTTCCCTCTATGGTATCTTTGGAGACTCCTAGGAATCTACCTAGAGAGTTACCAATCATCTCCAGAACTTGCTCACCCCAAAACTCCATCGGGAGAGCGTACAGCCGGATCCAAACCGGGACAGCCGTGGGTTCAATGCGAGGGTCGAAACCCACTCTCCAGGGTTGAACAAATAACCCTGCTGGGCCATGGTTCCTCTTCTCTGATTCAAATGCTCTGTTTCTATCTGCTAAAGAAGAGAAACTAATAATGAAATACCCATTGCTCATAGGCCATAAGGAGTACTCACCGAGTGGCTCCCAGTTCTGTCTAATCCAGGTATGCAAAAAATTCAAAGTAGGTCGGATACCCATGAATTTGCAGATCAGATCATGATTAGCACGGTAGACGATTGTGTCTTCGACCAGCTTTGGTTCGATAACAATCTTAGGCCTGGAAGCGGATTGCGGGAGGCATCCATTGACGCGGTGCACAGTTGAACCCTTGCCAGCATTCTTGAAAAGCTTTTGATAGGCATTCCGTTGGGCTTCATCAGTGGAAGACGAAGGAGTTTCTTTTAATATCTCAGCAAATGAGCTCTTTCTCCCAGCGAGAGGAACTGGAGGAGACCCCATTGGGCCCTCCCGGGGCAGCGGTCGAACCTACAGAGAAGCACAACGGCAACCCCCCAGGGTCCCTGGTAAATCCTTCGGACCAGAACCCCAAGAGCAACGCCCGACGCCTGCGCAGAATTTTTCCCGCCAAATCGCCAGAGCGCATCCGAAAAAAGTTATACTCCTAATTAAATAATATATGTTGTATATATTATATAAATTAAAAAATATGTATCGTATAAACTTTATTTATATATAAATTAAATTATATATGTCGTATAAACATATAAAGTTTATGATTTAAATTAAATTATAAATTTATTTTTAATTTATAAAGTTTATGATTTAAATTAAAATTAAAATTATAAATTTATTTTTAATTTATTTTTTAAATGGGGGCATACGCCAAACATATACAAACATATATAATTTATAGATATAATATAAAAGAAAACTTTATATAAATAAATTAATTAACAATATTTAAAAAATAAATTTATAATTTGAATTTAATATTTAATAATTTATATATATGGTTTATAAGAAGATAGATATATTAGTTATTACAAATTTTAAAACTTTATATAAATTAAAATAATTTAATTAACAATATTTAAAAAATAAATTTATAATTTAATCTAAATCATATTTAATTTTTTTATTTCTTATCTTAATTCTTTTCATGCTTTAATTTTGTTCTTGAACTAAAAGTCTAAATCACAAACCTAAACTTAAAAGTTAAACCTTATAACTTAGTCTCAATATTATATTTTAATTTTTATGGTACTTGTTAAATTTTAAATTTTAAATTTATAAATCATTTACCAAGTGAAAAATTTTTATATTTTTCCTCACAACTTGCTGCCATTTTAATTTTTTAGCTACCATTCCTTATTTCAGGTTCAAAGTTCATCAAGTAAAGGACAGATTTTTAGACATTTAGTTTTCACTTGCAGAGTATAAATTAGAATGGCAACAAGTGCAAGCTCAGTAGGCAAGTCCCGATTTAGAATTGATCCAAAAGCCCCACTATGGAAATATGTCACTATGTTAGAGCAGATTCCAGGGGGTGGGGGCTACATATGGGTTTGTAATACCTGCAATGTTCGGTATAGCAGCTCATACAGCCGAGTGAAAGCTCATTTGTGTGCTCTACCTGGCCAAGGCATCAGAGCTTGCCCAGGGTCAAAAGATGCACCAGTGCCAACATCTGTGATCATGCAATACATAAAAGAACAAGAAGACGCAGATGCTTTAGCTACTTTACAATCAGGTCATCCTTTGGCAAAGAAAGGATCTCGATCGAAGAAGCCACCTATTGCCCCACCTCATGCTGGCAGCCCATTTGTGGTTGCACCCCATCCATTTTCAGCCACACCTTCCACACATGAAGAGGATTCTTCTCTTTCACGGAAAAGAACAAAGGGACCATTGGAGAAGGCATTCCAAAACGAGTCTAGGGACATTGCAGATCAGATGATTGCACGTTGCGTGTATGCCAACGACTTGTCTTTCAATGTGGTTAGATCACCATATTGGCAAGATATGGTGAAAGCCATTAATGAGGCTCCAAAAGGGTACCAAGGCCCAGGTTATGAGAAGGTGCGCACCACTTTGTTGACAAAGGAAAAAAAATTGTAGAAGATTCATTGCAGCCCATCAGAGATTCATGGGTTGAAACAGGGTTGTCCATCGTTTCTGATGGATGGAAAGATGCACAAAATCGCCCTTTGATAAATGTCATTGCAATAAGCCCCAAGGGGGCAATGTTTTTGAAAGCAGTTGATTGTGAAGGGCAAGTGAAAGATGCCCAATTCATTGCTAACATTTTGATTGAAGCAATAGAATCGGTGGGCTCTCAAAACGTTGTCCAAGTCATAACGGACAATGCCAAAAACTGTAGAGCAGCGGGGATGTTGGTGGAGGCAAGGTACGAGCATATATTTTGGACACCTTGTGCTGCCCATTCACTCAACTTAATACTGCAAAAGTTGGGGAAACAAATTGAATGGATAAAAGAAATTTATGCCGAGGCCGAAGACATTCAAATGTTTGTGACAAACCATCACATGTCGCAAGCTATCTTCAGGCAATTCTCAAAATTGGAGGTGTTAAAGGTAAGAATTTTGTATAATGATGTTTAGTTTGTTTTAAATTTTGAAAACATTTTTGTTTTGTTGTCTAATTTTTTTTTTATTTTACTAGGTTACTGAGACTCGATTTGCCTCGCACACAATCGTCTTGAGGCGACTTGTGAAAGTGCGAGAGGCATTGCAAAGTATGGTTATTAGTAACCTTTGGAGTGTATGGCGGCAGTCAAGCACTGAGAGGGCACAAAAAATAAAGATGTTGATCCTTAATGATGATTGGTGGGGTCGTGTTGATTACTTGCTCAAAATAATTGAGCCTATCATAAGCATGATCCGATTTGTAGACATGGATCAACCATGTTTAGGAGAGGTATATGATGGGATCGACTCAATGATTGAGAAGATCAAAGCCATCATCAATGCAAAAGAGCAAGATCCCCATGAGACATTTTTCAAACAAGTGCAGTCATTTGTAATTGAGCGGTGGAACAAAATGACGACTCCCTTGCATCTCCTTGCCTTCGCATTGAGTCCCAGATTTTATAGTAGTGAAATCCTTTCTTTGCCCGGTAGAGTTGCACCATATAGAGATATTGAAGTTAGTGAAGGGTACAAGGCAGCATTCAGAAGGCTATATCCCGATCCTGAGATTGAGGACATAGTTTCAGCTGAGTTTGCAGACTTCATTTCCTCTATAGGACATAGCCTTAGCGCTTGCCGCAACAAATACAAAAAGGATGCTCATATGTGGTGGTATTTGCATGGGCAAACAACCCCAACCTTGCAATCTCTTGCAATCAAAATATTATCACAGGTTTATAAATTTTGAACTCTATTTTTATAGGTATAATTTCAATTTTTTATTTTGCATTAGTTTTGAAAAAATTTCACTTGTGATTTTCTTAATAGGTTGCAAGTTCGTCTTCATCCGAGCGGAATTGGAGTACATACTCCTTTATCCACTCGCAGAAGCGCAACAAGCTGGCAGCAAAGAAGGTTGAGGAGTTGGTCTATGTGCATTCCAACTTGCGCCTTTTATCGCATATGCAATCAAACTATAGGGAAGGGCCAACAAAGCATTGGGATGTCAGGGCAGAAGATGTTGATTTAGATGCTTCCCACTCCCATGATTTATTACTTGACATAGAGGCTTTGGCTTCGCCAAGCCAACCGAGTGGTGCTGGTGCTAGTGCTAGTGCCAGTGGGAGTGGGAGTGCTAGTGCTAGTGTTACTGCTACTGCTTGTGGTTCTAATGAATCACATGTTGATGTTGATGCTTCTGATGAAGACATTGAAGATGAATATTAAAATATTTGATATTTCAATATGTGATAGTGTTGATGTGGTTCATTAAAAATGCAAGTAGCCCAATTGTGATAGTGTTTGTACAATGTGAAATGCTTAGCAAATGTTGATTTAGTAAATTAATATATGATGTTGATTTAGTAAATTAATATATGATTTTTATTAATTTTTGTACGGCCGAACCCAAAACGAACCCAAGACAAAAAAAATTTGCCGTACCGGCGAACCGGGTTCTTCGAACCCGAAACCGAACCCGAACCCAAAACGAACCGGTAACATTGGCATTTTGTAGTGCACTACACGGGTTGTTGCATTGTATGTGACACCCCTTGTGTAATTATGATGTATCTCAGGTGGGCTTATCCAAAAAATTTTATGCATGTACTTAAACACAAGGTATGCAGCTGTTAGGAGTTGCAACTGCTCCCATGTTGCTTTTACCCCCAGACCAGTCTGGAGGCAATAGATTAGATCTGGTTGTGGATGCATAGAGTGGAGTTGTGTACATGTAATGTTTGTTTTGTTACAAGAGATTGTACACACATGCTGAGAGTGGTTCACAGTGTACACTTTTGGTGTACGTAATAAAATATTCTTGCTGTTCTAATCTCTTTGTTGATTTCTTTCTTTATACAATGTTTCTTGTTATTTGCTGCTTTGTTTTTATGGAATAGATAAAGCTGTACTATGCTTTTGACAAGTTTGATCAGTTTTTATAGGTTGAATACAACAGTTAAAGGGCTATAGCAAGCCTTGTGAGCATAATCCTGAGTTATCATTGAGAGTGTTAAACTTTACTTGAAGCTACGACTAATTGTGTATTGTGATAATTGTATTTGCCCTATGGGCCTATGTATACCTTGCATGGTGATATTTTGTATTATTATATTATTATTTAGTGGTTGGCCTTGATGACCGTTATTGGGAGAGTTGTATTATGGCTTGGTATTTATACTCTCCTTGTCCAAACATTTTCTCCATTTGCTAGTGACCGTTTTTATCTGTAGTAAGAGATTATTGGTGTCTTAATGACACCTACATTCATGCTTCTATATGAGTGCTATGTTCTTTCTTTGCTGAGCAATGTGCTTGATTCCATTTGTCAAAGCAGATGAAAATTGCCATTATTGGACTAGGGTTCCAATATTGACCTATTTCAATGATGATTCTAGAGGAGTTGTGTTTCTCCATAGTGGCTATGAAACAAGGTTTTGGATTGAAAGTCTTTTTAGGGTTTTAAAATAACCCTAGATATTTTGGAGCTTGGTTGAGACAACCTTGTGGTTTTACGTTAGAAAACTTGATAGTTAGAGGAGCAGGTGTGGAAAGAGTGTTTAGAGACAACATCCATTCTTCTTTCCCTCTCATATTTGACATTGAATTCATCATAATTTGCGAAGGTGGGCTTTGGGGAAGTGGAGTTTTTCAAAGGAGCAACTATGGAGCAAGAGCATAGATTGAATTTTTAAAGGTTTTTAAAAACTGATCTGTCTCTTAAGATTTTTCTAAAATGTACATATTTGTCATCCTTTTAGATTCTTTGTCATTGGAATTGTAGATGAGAGGGCAAAGTATTTGGCATCCTTTTAGATTCTTTGTCGTTGGAATTGTAGATGAGAGGGCAAAGTATTTGCATCTGTTGAATCGAAGAAGATGTTGAGCATCATGTAACCATCTAATACATTGTGGAGCCCTTTGAGAACAAAGTCTAGAGAAGAGCTGCATTTTGGTTCCCATAGCTCTCACGGAGCTCAGAAAAAGGAAGATTGGTTGTTTTGCCTTATTCTCAAAATTGATTGTAAGGACATTGTTACATTTTTGAAATCTTCATGGAAAAATATGTCATTGTTCAACATTTTGTCAATGTTTGTGGACCGAACTATCTTTTCCAAGATCTAAGATATGTCTTCTTTCCTAGCATTTGAAAATTTGAATTTAAACTTTGACATCAAAGTTTTTGATGTAACGAGAATGTTGAGAATGCGTTCGATCGTATGTGGGAGTGAACAGTCTTTGTTCACTGACTTTGGCAAAGAAAATTGCAAACGTAGTGGCAAAGATATCTTGGCTTGGAACATGAAGGCGTCGGTTCCATTACAAGCATGTCCACTTTGGTGCAGATCAGGTAGCTTTTGATAACATTCATTTCACATTTTATAATGAACGTAGCTTGTGTAGTGGCAGTCTTGGTGCTAAATCTTT
Organism: Wollemia nobilis; assembly: GCA_028583015.1. NCBI lineage: Eukaryota > Viridiplantae > Streptophyta > Pinopsida > Araucariales > Araucariaceae > Wollemia > Wollemia nobilis. The sequence goes on from JAQPPZ010016827.1 coordinate 3,124,810, forward strand.
GGTGGGGTACAAGATTGATGTTTGAATCTCTTCTCTCTATTTAAATGGCTTTTCTTGAACTTCTAAAGTGCAGGTTGTACCTGCTCATCGCTTGCATTGTGTTTGTCTTGAGAGACATTGTGGGTGCCTTGGCTAGTTGAGCCAACTCAAGGCATTGGTGTGAGGAAGGTGTCACATTTGATTCCCTTTAGCCTTGTCTGTTGCCTTTTGACAATGGATGCTTTATTTGGTGGAATGATGGTGGACTTAGTGCATGGTGCTAGGCCAAGGTACATCCATGTGTAAGGTTGTCGGTTCGGTTCTTGTGAAGCACCCTTCCTTGGTACCTTAGTGTCTTGGCATAGTCTAGATAGACCCTTGATGGTTGACGTGATACTTGTTTAGCCAACATTGCTCCTGGAGCCCTCAACAAATCAAATTTTATTAGAAGAGGACATATGTTCCCCAATCTTGAAACACAAAGTGCAAAATCTCATTGCTTGCAATATCTAGTTAGTGCTAGTCATCAACAAAGTTCGGGTGGCGAACTATGGTTGGTTGACAATAGATTGCGTGGTTTGTAGTAGAGTGTGCCATGTGGTGGTTCAAGAAAGGTTGGATGTGTCTATTTTAATATTTAAATTTTAAGTGCAAAATTAGCTATACAAGGGGCAAACTTTTTGGGATCATATCTCCACCATAGGAAAATGTTTCAAGCGCAGTTTTAAAAATTGCATGGTTTTTTGAGCTATTTAGTGTTTCCATCATTTGCTATTCTTGTAGTCTTGTTTTGTTATTTGGAGGAAGAATTTGTGCTGAAACCAAATATATCAATTGCTACAAATTTCCTATTCGTCATAAAGGATCAAGGTTAAAGCTCTTCTTCATTGTAAAGGACTATGGTTGTACCTATGAAGGACAAAGCCCTTGTTTCAAACACTAATGAGAAGGAACTCATGCAAGCAATGAAGGAAGAAGCTATTGGTGTTATTGCCTTGTGTGGGGACAAAGAACTGGAGAATCATGTCATTGATAATCCAAATATTGCTAAGCGATTGGAGACTTTCAAGCAGTTCTTTGATGAAGTTGATGCCACACAAGTTTGTATATTGGAAGTTGAGCTTGCTACTTTGAAGTTTGCTGATTTTTGCAATGTCAAAGAGTACATCATTTGCTTCAAAAAATTGCAAGTAGATATTAAAGTTGTCCGTGGGAAATTGGAGGATCTTGTTGACTACATCAATATGGTTCTCAACAACGTTTCTCCCAATTTTTGATTAGGTCACCACATTCTTCAATATGCTTTGGATGTAGTTCCCTACATAACCTCTTCCTTTGCTTGATAAATTTTTCACCTATCTCATTCATCATTGGACGAGTTTGTGGAATCATGGAAATTCTACTATGTAGGTTCAACTTCATTCAAAGGAAGACCCCTAGCGTGAGTTAGAAAACTAGGAAAAGCCAAAACCTAATGGGTAGAATAATTCTTAGAAGCCTTTGAAGAAGCCTACTTGTAGTTTTTGCAAGAAGGAAGGTCACAAGGCTGAATATTACAGGATTGTATGAAGAAACTTGAAGGGCGAGGTTGTGGAATCATAGAAAGTCTACTACGTAGGTTTAGGCTCATCCAAAGGAGGCCCTAAGGCATGAGTCAAAAAAACATGAGAAGCCAAAACCTAAAGGACAGAAGCATTCTAGGAAGCTTTTTAAAAAGCCTACTTGTGATTTTTTCAAGAAGGAAGGTCACGAAGCTGAATATTGTAGGATCCGTATCAAGAAACTTGAAGATGTTGCAAAGAGCAGAGGAGGTGATGCCTCTTTCTTCTTAGCCTAACAAGGTAATGAAGGTGAAACCCCCAAGCCTATATTGCAGTTTATTCAACTTATTGATCATCTTCATCTTTGGAAGAATGAATTGCAAATTTCGGGAGATAAGGCTCATGACTAAGCACCATCATCTGTTGTTTGGCTATAGTGGACAACATAGCGATAAGAGAGTGGTCATTGGTGATGATTCGACCTTGAAGGTTTTAGGATGTGATGCGTTGTCGCTTCCTCTACTTTTGAGGAAGTTTTGCATGTTCTAGGTGTTGGCCCCAATCCTCTCTCTATATTTATCGCATTACTCGTAATAATAAAAAGATGAAATTTTGGCTAGATAGATGGGTGGTTAAAGGCATTGATGATGGTTTTAACATAGTTTTCAGGTTACTGTGATGAGATATATTAGATGTACAAACATGGTGAGACTTCTACATCCTCTTCCAATTGAAAAGGATTTGCTGTTATGGTGCTAAGGTAGATGATCTTAGTGAGCGGTGGCACCAGTGACTAGGGCATACCCAACTTTGGATCCTTGAGGTATACGAGTCGTCATCATATGGTTGATGGTCTTCCACCTAGTGCGGTATGAGAGGGATGTATTTTGGAAAAACATCATCCTGAGTCCTTTCCTTAAAAGGAAAACTCATCGTGCTTCTTAGCTCTTGAAGCTTGTTCATAGTGACGTTTGTGGTCCTATGACATATCATTCTCTCTCAAAGAACAAATACTTTCTCACTTTCATTGATGATTTATCTCTAGGTTTTTATGGATTGACACCATCAAATCCAAAGACAAAGCCTTTTAGCAGTTCAAGATTTTAAACCATTGGTGGAGAATCAAAATGGGAAGTGGATCAAATGCTTATGGATTGATCATGATAGAGTTCATTAGTAACGCCTTCAAAGATTTTCTTGCATCTCATGGCATTACCTGGCAATGGACTATGCATTACACCTCTTATGAGAATGATGTAGTAGAGGGGAAGAATAAAGTCTTTTGGGATGGCTGGTTGCATGATGCATGCCAAACATATGGAGCTTAAGTTTTGGGGGCGAAGTAGTGACTTATGTGGCATACATCATCAATAGGAGACTGATCTATGCAACCAAAGGTATGACTTCTTATGAGCGATGGTTGGGGGAGAAGCCTTTTGAATAATATCTTCATATTTTTGGGTCAATTGCATGAGATCACATGCCTAATGAGAAGCAAAACAAACTTTAGGAAAGAGTGAATGGTGCTTCGTATGGGTTATAGAGAGTTGTCTAAGGCTTACTATCTCTATGATTCAGATAGTCCAAATGTCATCATTCATTGTGATGTGGATTTTGAGGAGATTTTGTTAATCCTCAGCATGAACAAAATGACTTCTGGAGCCATCCTCTTACTATGGTCTTTTACTTCTATGCACAAACTTTAGATGGTGATGGGATACTTACATACAACAATTGAACACAAATGGAATACACTAAGTAACATGAACTAAGATAAACAATGGTAAAAGATAACACCAATAGGCTTTACACAATGAGAATAAATATATTACTATATATACCGAATAAAGATGGAATACATGACTGCTTACAGGATTGTCTTTAGTGAGTGGATTTGGTCCCCTGTTGAGCTTTTGCCTTTTGTGGACTCACTAACAATTATATCCTACACTCTACTTAGACACTTGCTTGAGCTCTCGACTGATTAACCTGCTTCGTGGACTCACTAACAATTATATCCTACACTCTACTTAGACACTTGCTTGAGCTCTCGACTGATTAACCTGCTTCCTATAGGGGACTTTCCCCTATTTATAGGCTCATGGGAGTTAGACATTACATGGATGAAGAAATCTAGGACACATGGCAACATTTTCTAGAGATCTCCTTTTTGGAATCTTCCCCACAATATCAAGATATTCTAGATATCACTCCCATTTGGACTCTTCTTATTATATAATTACATGAGATAGTCAAAATATTACAGGTTTTTAGGTATTTTTCATTTGGACTTTTCCCTGCTATCTCAATAGCTACATATTACTTCTAATGATACTTTTAGATTTCTGGACATTTATAAAGATTTGAAAGATATTGCCATATAGTTTTTTATTTACATTATCTCAAGACACAACCTTGTGACAAAGAGAATTTACCATGACAACAACACTTTTACTATTTACTTTTAATTTTTACTTTGACCTATTCCGATCACCACATTATTGCCATATAGTTTTTCATTTACATAATATCTCAAAACACAACCTTGTGACAAAGACAATTTACCATGGCAACAACACTTGTACTATTTACTTTTAATTTTACTGTGATGCGTCCCACTCACCACATTCTTATTGTACTCCTGTACAAACTTTTTGCTTGTAGTACTGTTTCTATAACAGTTGCTTCAATCTTCCCGAACAACTACTGTGCCATGATCATCCTAAGCAAGTTATTGAACCATAATCTTCTCTAACAAGCTGCCCAACAGTATATTGGTCATACTCCTGCTATTATATGTACAAGTAACATGGCAATTTTGTTTTGACATCTTGTATTCTCCTAATCTCTACTCCTTCCATAGAGCAGGTCATTCTTCTTTTGGAGGATGGAACAACTTCGTGATTGACCCACTGCCTAATGGGTGTTCTGTCCAACTTCTCTATATTGGACCAACAGGGTGCTGGACAAAGTTTCATTAATGAGAATTGTGAATTTATACAATGAAGCTAAGGTGGTTGGTTTGGATGACTAACTGTCAACCACCTATTTGGGTGCAACTCCCGAATATCTAATGTAATAAATTCATAATATTTCCCCCCTTTATTACATCATACTTAAATAGGGGCAGGAATCACCAACTTAAAAAATTCAAAAAGGTCATGAAGTCTAGGGCACACATAGTCCATGATTTACATCATCGTGAATAGGGACAAACTCAACTGCACATATTAGTGGGACTGACCACATTGGACTCAATCAAGGATAGGGACAAACACAACTAGCCAAGGTTTTACACCATAAGTGGATAGGGACAACATGCTATCCATCTACACTGTTGCAATAGAGACACACTCATCTATCTACAAGCCTTTGTGAGTAGGGGCACGCTCAACCAATTACAGGTACAATATTTTGCTTGTGAATAGGGACACACAACCATTCACAAGAGCATATGTGAATAGGGACACACTACTATCCACAAAACACAACTCTACTTCTCTCGAATGAAGCATTATCTCCAGTAGACAATGCAGTCTAATTCAGTCTTCAAAATGGATCATAGTTGGGTCAACCATATGACCCCCCCTCCCCTCAAGCTGAACAATTTTGTTAACATGTGGTTTTATAAAGTACTCAACATCTTTCTTCAGTACGATGATTGCATCAGGCTCCAAAAATGCTTTTGTTGAGTATAAATATGCCTATAGTGATTTTTTTAAATTTATTTATTTAGATATACTTTTGCCTCCTTTCCATTTTTGGATGGTGTGTTTGTTGCATGTAGCAAATCAGCATGTTCCTCCAAGTAAACTGCAGGTAACAGGTGCCTTTTTTTTTTTTTTTAATTCATGGCACAAGTCTTCAGTTGGTAACACTTTATTGGAAGTTAACTTTTAGACGACCCATGCATTGATTAGATGGCAACTTCACAATAGATGACCCTCTTGTATCTTCGGACGACCTTGTTGCTAGACAACTTGGTCAATGGACATCGGGATCAATGTTTATTTGAGATGAACCTTTTTTCAGATGGCAACATTAAATTAAGCTTAGATGACAATATTTTTTGACAAAAACCCTAGATTTTTTTTCAAATAACAAGTTCTGTTACGACACCAATGTCTTCAGATGATAACTCTTCTCTAGACGGTAACTCCAAATGACATATCTAGCTCTATACACCAGGTTTTCTCCAGACGACATCTCTTTTCTAGACAACAACTCTAGATGGCAACTCTAGATAACAACTCTTTTCTAGACGACAACTCTTCCCTAGACGACCTAATTTTATGATGAGACATGATCTTTTTTTTTTGGTATTGATAAAAAAGGGGGTTGAAGGGAGCCGACTCTTTACAAAGAGCTCGAAAGATTTACTGGAAAAAAACAAGAGAAGAACAAACAAATGCAAGATAGCCCTATCTTAGTAAAACAAACAAACCTGGGCTAAACCTGTTGATGGAGAAGCTGAAATAATATCCCTCTTGCTATCCTTCTATTTGACAAGGCTTTATGCAGTGCTCAATGCTTTACATAATTGATAAAGAAACCACTGACAACAATGTAATTTAGTGTGCTCAAATCCTTCATTGCATGATCCCAATAAGTATTATGCTTTGCTCTGCCCTCTTTATCTGCTAGTTTCATTATCAATTCTTATAATCTCTTTCAATTCCATGGGGGCGTATGACCAGACCTTGAAATTCTCAGATCTAACTGCCATGTTCGCCATTTTATTGACAACCTTGTTTCCCTCTCTATAAATATGTTTAATTTGACTTTCTTCTAGGTTTCCCAAAATAGTCCTCGCATCTGTAATTATTTGGAAAATGCTAGAATTATTTAGCTCCTCTTTTTGAAGGGAAGTTATAATATTTTTGGAATCCCCCTCGAGAACAATTCTCCTAAAACCCAAATTCACCGCAATTCGGAGGCCTGTAAGCATCACCCTTGCTTCAGCTTGGTGATTTGTGGTAATTCCTAGATCCTCAGCATATGCAGCCACTACCTGACCTTTGTCATTCTTGATGAGGCCCCCACCACTAGCATGACCCGGGTTGCCTTTTGCAGCCCCATCAAAGTTAATTTTTACCTAGTCTTTGTGAGGACGTTCCCATCTAGTATCTAGTCTCACCTTATTGATTTTTTCCATATTTAAGATATCTTTTTCTCTAGAGAGGATCATTGCAAGATTTTCTTGGCCGACAATTTTTTTAATACAATCCTCCAAGAGGGCTGTTTTTATCCTGGCGTAAACCCCAATTATTCCTCTGGTTCTATTTTTGAACACTCGTCTGTTTCTTTCTAACCAAATCCCCCAACAAATATGTGGAATGCATTTTGCCAAAAAATACTGCTTCCTAAGTGCCACTGTTCCCAAATCTTGATTAGAGAATCTGGAATGACCCAAGCAACATTAACTTCTCTCAATAACATATTTAGGATATCATGAAAAAATTCACAAGTTCCAAATAGGTGGTCCACGCACTCATCCTCTTTGTTACACAACACACAAACAATTGGAACCACAATCCCTCTTTTGAACATATTGTCTTTCGTGAGGATCTTATTGAGAATGGCAGTCCAAAAAAACATATCAACCTTAGGGATGATGTTTAGCTTCCAAATTCTTTTAAGATCGGATTTCTTTGAGGTTACGTTGCTCAAGACTCTATAATGAGACACGATCTTAGACGATAACAATCATGTATAATTAATCTCGTTCCACTCTTGTGCATCTCTAGCACGAACAAGAGCAGAAGATACAAAGGGGATGATTGTCAACACATTCAAACTCCTGTGCAATGCTCCAGATGGCTCATTCCTTTTTTTTTTGTTTAAAGACAACATGTTTCTTGCACTAGACGATATCACTTTTTTTTTTGGCTGGATGACAACAATTAATTTCATGATGATAACTCTTTCGACACGAATTGAATTCTTCTTGGACGACTCTGCAACTCCTCCAAGATTTAATAAAATGCTTGCAACACTTGCAAACATCAATAATAATAAAAAAAAAAGATTTATTTTTTTAAATCAATAAGGTCTTCTCCTCGCTCAAACTTGTGTTTGCTCCTGTTTGGATTCTCAATGCATTCAATATTTGAAAGAAGCATTCTTTAGACCTTAAACAAAGATTTTACACACCTTTTTATGTTGGTGAGGCAACACATTCCTAAACAACATGTTTTATGAGTACTGCTAGGCTATGTTTCATTTTTGCTTAAGATCTTTCCTTTTGCATGCTCTAGGAACGATGAGAGCTTTGATACCACATGTTGGACCAACAGGGTGCTGGACAAAGTTTAATTAATGAAAAATGTGAATTTATACAATGGAGTTGAGGTGGTTGGTTTGGATAATTAACTGCCAACCACCTATTCGGGTTCACTCTTGGATATCTAACTCTAACTATATTACATGATATAATTCATAACACTATTTTATATGTGCCATTGTCATGTATTGCTACTATGTCGTAAGCCTTGATCCAAGTTGGTAGTAACATGTAATGTTGTCTCTTCTTGTGATGAGCATCACATTACGCATACCATCACCGACTCATTAACCTTGAAGGGGTACCACTTGAAATTTTTGTCCCAATGTTATTTTTCCTTCATCCTCTTCCTGGCGATGTGGTCTTGTGGTGCCTTTCGTATGTCGTCCACCTAGTTTAGCTTTAACACCCTATCGTCCATGAATTCTCTCTTGTTCTTTCTTTTCCTCAACATCATATGTATGGTGGGGACATCCAATTCAATAGGAAGAATGGGATTGATGCCTTATGTCAACTAGAAAGGAAATTGTCTTGTAGCTGATTTAATCACGACCTTGTAGGCCCACAATGCTGCATAAATCCCTTTATCGCATATGTCAAATTGTAGAGCTGCGTCCTTCGCAAAGATTTAGCACAACACATGATTGGTTTGTCTACTTGTCCATTGGTACTCGGTTTGTACATAGTCGCCTTCCTATATGCTTAAATGCAAATCAAGTTGTTAGATATTCCTCCACTTCGTTGAGAAAGTGACTAACTTGGTAGGAGATGATCTCTATTGGATAGTTGAACCTAGTAACAATTTGGTCATAGATGAACCATGCAACTACTTCCTTTGTCTGTCACTTCACTGGATGAGCTTTAACCCACTTTGTCAAATAGTTTGTTGCAACAATGATAAACCTATTTTTGAGCTGTTGTAGGAAGGGGTCCAACAATATCAATACCCAACTTTTCAAATGGCCCAAAAGATAGGACATAAAGGTGCAACTTGTGTCCTACGATTCTCAGAAGACTAGCACACTGTAGAGGGCAAAATTCACATCCCTTTCCCTCTAGGTAAAATGGACCCGTGCCTAGAAGGGGGATGGGGCTTTTACACACCTACACCTCGATGTGAGGGGTACCTGGTGGTGTACCTCCTTTGGTGAGGAGGTTGAATGGATTTAGGTTCACCAAGAAGTGTTTATAGACTACTTCTAAGTCTAGTCGAGGGTGTTTGTTTAAATGTGTTCCTTTTGATTTGCAAACACCTAAGTTTGAGCCAAATGCAACTAGAACTTAAACTATATGCAATTTTAACTTTCCTTGAAGACAAAAGTGCAATCAAACAGTTTCTAAGCTACATGCATTTCATTATCATTTTTTTAGTATTTTTGAATCTCTTCTCATAGGATTTAAGAACAGAGCAAATATAGCATTGAAAATAGAAGTATGAAACTGAAACAAGTCTAACAGAACACCTACCTGGTCCGGATGTAAGAATAGAGCAAATATAGCTCAGAGTGCGAATTTGCTGAAAACCTGCAAACAATTCCACAAAACACTACAAATTTTGATCAGTGTTTGGGGGCTTGCTTAGGCCGTTGTATGGCTGAGCTTGGAGGCACAATAGTCAAGCCCCCTTGGTTCTTTCAGCAAACTGTTCATAAACAAATGCAAATCGTTGACCTTTTGGGAACAAATGCAAGAGCAGAGATGAAATAGCATAAAAAATGCAAACAACAGAATGCTAACAGAACCACAATGATCTAAATGCAAGATGCACAGTGAAGTAGTGCTTTTGGAGACAAAGATTTGCCCCCAAGTCCCTAGGTCAGCGAATTTGTGGCCTGTACGACAAATTCGCGGCTTGTAAGAGAATTCGTGGAAAGTCTTGTGAATTCGACTGGAATGCAAAAATAAGAAGTGCAAAGGCATAAATGAAATAAGAACATTGAAACAAATACTAGGTGACTTGCTTCTAGTGAAGATGTTGCAAATTTGATCATCTGATTTTGCAGTAGCAATGGTGGCAACAATATCTATCAATAGCGATTCAAGCTCCAAAGCGTTCTTCAAATGACATAAACGTCGTTTTGACACTCAACCTGCATTAATCTTAGCTTCTCTCAGTTACTCATTCATGCATTCATCAACACATTCCTTCAGCAGTCTCATTTGGGAGAGAAGGTGCCTGTTTTATAATTTGGATTGATGCGGCCAAACCAGAAAATCGAGAGATTCAGATGGTTGTTCGAGGCGTTAAACGGTTTGGGAAAATTCCAAATTTGAGTGAATTCGCAGCCTAAAATTGGAGGCCGCGAATTTGCTAAACATGGAAAGTTAGGCTGATTTAGAAAAATATCCAAACAACCGTTTGGGTGGTTAGACGGCTTCCTAATTTAGCGAATTCGCAACCTTTAATTAGAGGCGACGAATTCGTTAAAAATGAACTAAAAGTGCGATGGAAGTTGGCGAGTAGTTTTAATGACGTGAGAAAAAGGGTGGGTTGATAGATACATGGATTACGTGTTCTAGAGGAGGGGAAAGATTATGAGTTGGGTCAAAAATCCTTGTCTACACACACATCACAGGTCTTACAATAGGACATACAACCCTTGAAGATTGTTGTTTAGGGATATTCCACATCTAAAATCCTTCTTGTTGAAAGCTACCAAGAGAAGTGCCCTCTGCACACTCCTTCATGAAACTTTGCAATTAGTCGTTTCCATTACAAAACTTTGCAATTAGTCATTTCCGTTGCTCTTGTCCCATCGCTCGTCGATACCTTCGCTCTGGTCCTAAATGGTACAAAACACCTTGTACAACTGAGTAGGGATGATTGGTTTGAGCGATCTTCTTCACCTTTGGTGTCACACCATCTAGAAACTTGACCTCATCTAGGTACTTTCAGATGTTAATGTAGTGTGGGATGGCTTCTACTATTCCCCTATTTAGAGATTTGAGCTTCAGGTTGGGTTTCCAATCTTTCTCTAAATCCCTTTGACACAAGATGTGCAAGATTAGAAGTCAATCTTCTTGCATGTCTCTTGTTTGACAAGTTGACCATGTTTGATTGTTTGATTTGCTTTTTGTATGACAGGTCCTCTTTTGCTTATGTAAAACCCAATAATGTTTCAACATGAAAAGAAAAAAACCTTGTTTTATGATTCATCAATCTCTCTCTCTCTCTCTCTTCTAGACAACATACTTTTTTAAACAAGTAAATATTACCTTGCTTGGTATCCGTTGTCACTTCTGCAACATGGTATACATTAAGCTTTCCTGTAATTTCTGCTCCTCAGAAACTTTGTTCTCTTCTTTCCAATGTGTTTTTCTCTCTCCTGAGTTTTCTGCCAAACCCTTGCTATAGAACTTAAAACAGTGTGTAGTTGCTTCTGTCTACTGACCATGCAGGGAAATCCTCCTGATGGCGATGGTATTTTGTGACAAAGTTCCCTGATGCGGTTTGGTCCCAGGGAAAAGAAGGAGCACACTACCAGCAGGGCGCAACGCAAGTTAAAATGGTCAAAGGCGTGCCACTCGACCTCAGCGTGGAGAAATGACTAAGTGTGCGCCGAGCTCTGGCGCATTCCATCGGTTGCGCCTAGCTCTGGCGCACCCCTAAAGTGCGCCCAGCTCTGGCGCACCCCCTGAAGTGCGCCCAGCTCTAGCACACCCCCTGAAGTGCGCCCAGCTCTGGTGCACCCCCTGAAGTGCGCCCAACTCTGGCGCATTCCATTAGTTGCGCCCAGCTCTGGCGCACCTCAGCAGGTGCGCCCAAATCTGGCGCATTCCATCAGGTGCGCCTAGCTCAGGCTCATCCCATCAGGTGCGCCTAGCTTTGGCGCATCCCATCAGGCGTGTCGGGCTCTGATGCGCTATCTGATTGCACTTCGCCTCTGGACCTGTCAATTCCGGTGCCGAACTCTCCCAGCTACGCTCCACATCAGCAAAGATAAAGTATAACCTTATCCACCCGAGTGTAGCCGTTCTGAGAAGCTTCCAGACTAGACGTTCCGGGATTTCAAGTCTATCTTCCACGGAAGCAGTCCCTGCGAGTGAGGAGGCAGCGTCAACAAGCCAAGCCTGTCAGAGCATTAAAGGAGCTCAACTGCATTTTCAATGAGTCATTAGTCCCGACCATGCCCAATAACTATTTCATGACTGTACTCTCTTGTAATCCTTATCTTGGTTGCCACCGCCATAGTTTGATTGGTGTGCATTTAATGTTCAAGCGGCATAATTATCTATATAAGCCTGCCTTCTTATTGTAAAATGGATGGGTGTTTGCTAGAAGCTTGCTGTAAACTCGAATTCTGCTATAAATGCAAATAGTGTCTGGCTCTAACTCTGGACTTCTGATTGTGTGTATGTCTTCTATTGCTTATCTTCTATTAAGTTCTTTGGTTTGTCTGTAGGCTTGAATTCTAATATCTGGATTTAGCTTCTAATAAAACGTGAACCTTTGGAGTAGTTTTGGAGATTATGCATGTTAGATGTTCAGTTTTAATTTCTGTTAGCATTTGTATTAAATGGCTATTTGATTCGACGTACAGTTAAGTTATCGTGTTGTTAGCCCATCACCCCTGTTCTATCCGGCCTGTGGCCATATTTCCCATTTCTTTCAGTCATTTACATTTCTTTCTAGTTCTCTTATCTCAACCCCCCAGATAGAATAGCAAGGGAACCAGCCCATCTCTGGAGATTGGCACGGGAGGCATTTCTTCCTCTCGGCCTTTCAATGTTGGCCGGGTCTAGGGCACATAACTAGACAAACCCTTTCCTAAGGCAGATCTCTGACCAACAGTATCGAGTAAGCCTTACTTATGTTTGTTGATTACCGCAATTTTCCTTACAAAGCAACACTTCTTCTGTGTGTCTCAATCTACATGAGAGTGTTTTACAGCTATAAAATGTTCATGGAAGAAGTTTCCTCTTTTTGGGAGATTTTTTTTGGTCTTTTTATTTCCTCCTCTTTGAATTAATTAGCTCTACTTTGATTTCATGCTTCCTTCGTGACTAGCCCTTATGCTTGTGCTCTTTCTTGCTTGGACTTGCAGGTCATTCATGATGTGAAGATATCTTGAACTCTCCTTCATTACTATTCATGGAGTTTGCACATGGTTTGTGGTGTGATGATATGCTATCGCCTTCCTTCTCCATCGTTAGAAGACTGTCCTCTTTTTTAAGGTTCTTCACATCATGCATATTCTCTTTTTTAATTGTGATGAAACCTAGGAAAGTCATACTCAAATGCTGCATATTTCAAATTAATCATATCGTTGTATGCATATTTATCTTGGGTTTGGTCATTTCTTTGGTTTGATGTTGAGAATTGGAAAAAAATGAATGCCACTTGAGTTTCATAGCCTACCTTTCTTTGTTAGTTAACCACTTGGCTTATATATATGTATGTATGTATGTATTGATTGATTGCACTGATAATTATAATTATAATTTTATATATGCTTTGAAAAGCATGAGTTGAAGTCCATCATTCCACCATTTTGCTTGCTTGGGAAGACTTGAGAGTGAAGCACCCTTTCATTTGATTGCCAAGCCTGCTCCATTCTTGAAGTGGTATTCCGCCATTCTCAATTATCATTATCTTGATAATGGTATCATTGTTTTGCTTGTTGCAACTCGCACTTCCTTTGGAGAGCTTAATCAACACATAGTAGAGCTATGTTTCTTGATGAAGGTCCTAGTGACATTGTGAGGAATGATCACCTTTTCCACAATGAGAAATACTAATGGAAAGCATGAAAAGTGACATGGTATATCATTTTGCTTGGGTATCAAGCTTGCTATTGCGTCCTCTATCATTACTACATCCTTCTTCCTTGTGTGTGAATGGTGTAGTAGATATCTCCTGCATGATGGGCTGTATTTTATTCTGTCCTCGTTTATTTTGGAATATTGTTTCGAAGTGCCTGTGTTTCCCTTGTAAACACATCAATACAGCCTATAATATAAATATTTGGACTATTCTTAATCCTTACTGACATTCTAAGTTGAAGCATCATAATAATTTAGTTGTGAAGCCGACCCTTATCTTTAAGGCATGTATATTTGAGTTTTTACTCATACAAGAAGTACTCCACCTTTTTTTGTGGCTTAGTTGGAGACAACTCAGTTAAGGATGGATTCAGAACTAGGATTTGAAATGTTGGGATTTATGCAACCCAACACAATGTCTCTAGAAGCATTCAAAATCAACCCTACAATCCATTAACAATGCGTACAAAAATATGCCTTTGCAATGGAGTAGAAAGTGCAAATATGGGGAGTTTGTCTATTGGGTATCTAAACGATGTAATTTCTTGGACCTAGCGTAACCAGTGGTTTACTGATACACCAAGAGACACTCCAAGCTTTTTATTCTCTTTATGTTTCTGTCATTGATGATGTGATATGCGGAAGTATTTGCTGTCGCAGAATACAAGCAAACACAATTAGTAAAGTAATACAGAACAAGTAAAATAATATGCAATGAGATAGTACACTATGCAAGGAAGACAACAATAGAAGATCACTAACGGAGTAGACAATACACAGTGAATGGAAAACAAACATGTATTATCATCCTCTACAGTGTGCAATACATCAAGATAGCTTGGTTGAGTAGACAACACACAATGCAATACCACGATACACAATAATGTTTAAGACCAAGGAAGGATGTAAGGATTGTGCTAGGAGGTTTTCGAATGATAAACGCTGCACCTGTCAACCACCGAACAACTACATACATACAAAAATTTGAAAGTACCCCAAACACACATGCTTTCTTCATCATATCACACAAAACACCACATCATAACTTACTACACAAATATATATAATGACAGTCCTGCTTATGAACATGGTCATGCAACATAAAGTCACTTGTGATGTGACTCATGATTTAGCTCATGATGATGTAGATCAATTAGTTGGCTTACATCCACCCCTGTTTTTAGACTAGTTGATGAACCAACCAAAATAGTAATAGAAGTAGAAGAGGCAGTAGTTATAGGAACAATGGCAGCAATTGATGTCAGAATGGATGGCCTAGCTTGATTGGCCTTCAGCTACTGAATCCATTGGCAATCTTGCTATTAGTACTGGTGCAACTACTCTCCATAATTAAAACCGAAGTTGCTGCATTCGAGTTCAACAAAGATAAAAATGGAAAAAATTCGCCACAAAAAATAAGGCAATGAAATTTGCCATTTTATATATATATACGCCTACAGCCATGTAAGTAATTCAGAAGGGTTTGACTGTAGTTTATTATGATATCCAAATTTAAGGGCAAATATAATCAATTTCTGCTAACTTAATTGGTTGCCCCAGAAAATCGTTGATATTCGAACATTGTCTAATTTATTTGGTGAATGTGGTAACATAGCTTAAAACATCATTTAGCTTTGAGTTTTGAGTGCTCGTCTATGGTTAAAACTCTGAATTGCGTTATTTATGCTTTGAGTATCACTAGTCATGCTAAGCATTATGTTGGATGTGCTTCACAAGTTGACGACACAACTCCTTATCTTTGTCTTGCTCTACTAAACCTCTCCTAGAAAGTCCTTTTCCTTTGTTTGAAATTGTGTTGTCTCAGCTACTTGTGAATGGAGCTTCTCCTTGAGGTGTTGAGCTGGAGGCCTCTCATTAGTGTCAGCTTCTCTGTATCATCTCTATTGCATTTACCCTCCAACATGTGTGCCTCCAATCTTTGACACTTTTACGTGCAAGTTGGCATAGCAACTTTATTTGTTGTATGCCAAGAAGTTGAGGTACGCCAGTGGCAACTCCAACTTTAAAGGGATAATGACCCGAGTAGGCAAGGTAGTGTGGTAGACAATGGGTGGGTTGTGATAGACAATTGTTGTGTCATTTGACAATGCACCTAGTTGTGTGACCTGCACATCATTTGAATCCGAGCCAAGAAATCTTTTGTTTGGTCTAGAGTTTGCAATTGGGGTCATCTATTGTGCCTTGCCCACTTATGGAACATATTGATCTCACAAGTGAGTATATAAGAACAAAGTCTCCACTATGACATAATATTGGCTAGTAAATCATTTCTTCAATCCCTCTCCTGTATTATTGGGTCGAAGGATTGGTCACTATCGAATCTTCAATCCCTCTAAATAATTTAGGATCATTTAGGGCTAGAATTGCCACATAGTGCTCCTAACTCTCGAGAAGTATCTCATCATCAATATGCGATGCCAGATCCTCCTTCCCTTCATGTCATGTGCCTTCTAGTGAGTATGATCTTGTTAATCATTACATGCATAACAAGTGCAATCCATTGCAATCAACCTCTTTACAAAGCCTCTCTTTTCTAGGATGAGGCTCCAACTGGGTCTCAATTGTGTCTCAAGAGTCACCTCTAGATGTTGTCCATATTGTGGCAACCATTCTTCATGTATCCACATCATCCAAGTCTATTTGAGGCGGTTTTACTATTCCCTCAAGACTGCCTACGTCAATGTGTTGAATCTATTGGCCACTATTCCCTTCTTGGCACTCCCAATGTTGTAGAGCATGTAGATCTCATACATGCCTTTGAATTAATGAGTCAGTAAAGCAAGGTCTACTGTCACGTATGATAGGTGGTCTACAAGTTTGAGAGGTAGGTAAAGTGGAGTCAACTAAAGATTTTTTGCTTGGACTCAACCTGCTAGTGGCGTTATCATCAGAAATTAAATCATCATTAATACACGGAAGAAAAGGGTCTTGCTGTTGAGAAGTAGAAGATTTCCATAAGAGATCCTTGGTTTTGGGTTGTGTCACTTGATGTTGCAATGGTTGTTCGTCACTGTTCTCTTCATCACTTCTCGTGATTATCCATGGAGAATATACAGTCTTTTCCATATGAGCCTTCTTTGCCGCCTTGCATGACCAGCCTATTGCATATGGTCTAACATTAGCTCTTCTTGTCTTGCTATTAGTGTGTCGGGCTCATCTTGGTGATATGATTACAACTACTTACTCATAGAAAACTATAATTTTGCCATCTCAAGCAATATCGGATAGCTTATTGTGTAAGCTTGATATCTTGAACTTGGGCTGCGTTGAGCATCAATGCGATAGCATGCCAAGTCATCGAAAAATGTTTGATGTTACATTGCAGTAATATGTGTATCCTTACTACCAAATAGGATGCTCAATCATACTATAATTGTTTAGGGATCCTTCATATGTATGACACTATCTAGCTCAACATATTTTAGGCCCTTGATTCTCCCACATGTTGTCAAATGACCAAGTCTAGCATAAATTTGTAATTATTTTGCAACAAATGTAATTAAGCCTATTTATTTGCTAGGGTGCTTAACTTTCTCATGTTTGCTTCCAACATTGTTGAAATGTAACAATATTGCAAGTATTCTTGATGCCTCCCATGGGACAATTCAATTTCCTTTATAGGATTACCTTTTGTTGGCCCTAAGACTTGGAACGCACTGACAAAATCAGTTGGTATAAACATAATATTTAGGAGTTGTGTTCATGACCATGGTTTTGCTCTTATAGGTCTACAAGTTGTAGTGCTATAGTGTGTCGACCTTGGGTTCTACTTTGTCCTTTCCACTAGCATTTTTCTTTTCTTTTGCTTTATTCTTTGGTGTTGGGGATGAACTTCTTTGGCCATTTCCTTTGGCAATAGATAAATGAATTTCTTCTCTTTACAAATGTAGCTTGATTATCTTATGGATACTCCTATCTTTGTCTCTTGGCTGTCCTTTAAATGAACATCTTTTTTGACACTTGTTGTTGTGTAGGGTCCTTGTCGTTGGTCACTTAGTGCCATCTTCGCACATCATATGGCTTTTGCGAAGTTAAGATCATGCACAATTATGTTCTTGAACCCTTGCTGAATTTAATTTTTGGAAAACCATGGATGTACCTATCGTATAATGTTAGGACGATCCTGTTGATGGTTGTTTGGACTAAGTGTGTTCCTATTGGATCTTTGTTGTCCTTGTGATGGCTAAAGTTGTTAATAGTGAAGTTGTGTTGACGTTTTAGTGGCTAACATTGGCAACTTTCTCCTCAAAGCTTGCACTTTGAGGGTATTGTAGTCCATTAAAGAGTCGGTCCAAAGAGTCCAAACAATTTGCTCAACTATGTCTACATGTCCTTCGATGGCTTTATCTTAAAGGTCAATTCATTGATGATGCTAGAAGCTTTATTCAACATCGACAACAATTAGTTTGGTTTCTATCATCGTGAAGACATTGTTATAAGGCATTTCTTTCTTTAGAATGCCATCCATGGTGGTTTGGATGACATTCCAATTGTGTTGCATGATATTATGAGTTTATAAGCTCTCCCAAAAGGTGTCTTCTAGTTGGAAATGTTGGCAATTGGTAAAACAACATTTAGATGGGTTTTGTTCCCCTTGAAATTGCCCTAAAAGACAATTCCTCTTTTGGTAGTCTTTGTTCTGGTTTGGTTGGCCTTGTCTAACTCCTAGTCGGATTCCTCCTAGATGATTTGTTCTTCAAGTTCCACTTTCACATGCTAACATCTTGGGAATTATCCCAAATGACTTTCAATGTCTTTGCCTATATCCCTCCTCTACACAACCTTGTTGGTAGGAATTAATTGCATGGCAATTGTCTCTTATCATCTCTGAACGCCTTTAACATCTTGGGAATTATCCCAAATGACTTTCAATGTCTTTGCCTATATCCCTCCTCTACACAACCTTGTTGGTAGGAATTAATTGCATGGCAATTGTCTCTTATCATCTCTGAACGCCTTCTTAGATTTTCTAGATAAAAATGCAGGGATACCTCCCCTAGACAAATTTGTGAATAAGTTTGTGGTCATAAAAATTGTGATTGGAATCTATTGTTTGGTTTGCATTGGTCTTCGTGGTGGTTTCAACATTGACATCAACTTCCCTTTGTAAATGGTATTTGTTTCTCTATCAACAATCTTGTCTCGTCCTTTTGGATGTCGGGTAACAACGATGTTTAAATATAGGCCTCTTCGGTTTGCTACTCCTATTCTGACTCAAATGCTGTTCTATTTAGTTCAAATAACATTCACTATTGGACAATTGACTTGGTCTAATAGTTGAACAATTCCTTCCTTGCCCGTGTATTTGGGTGGTTTGCTTCTCCACATGGACTATTGAATTGACTCCTCTTACTCTTTAGATGACTTCTTAGTCATAGATAGTGCACTATGCGTTGATGGGTTTCATTTTTTGGATGACATTGGTCAAACCTTCTTCTTGAGCGATAATCAATTCGGGACTTTTGTCTCTGATTGCATTTGTTTCCTATAAATTGCATGGGTCTTGTCTTATGCTCAGTGGCTGACTAATTTGTTGATAATTCTCTCCTTTATATAAATTGGGAAAACATTGAGGGATTAAAGTTTGAATAGTCTCAAGACGATATCTATTTTTCTTCTCCTTCAAATGACCTTTGGAACATGGTGGATGATTTGTGGAACAATGCAAGAGATTACTATCTGCATGCTGTCCCAAACAATATATGCCTTCATACTAGCTCGAATAATGTTTTGTGCTTGGATGGCAGGTGCTCCTCTTCATTTGGATGACCTTTGTCTTGGTACCAACATAGACGACAATCATTGCCTTGTGTTTCATGGGCCCTTGCATGACCTTTATCTTGGTACCAACATAGATGATAATCATTGTCTTGTGCTTCACATGCTCTTAGATGACCTTTTTTGCTTGTTTACCCCTATCGATGTCACCTACCGGAGCTTGTTCCCTAATGGTGTCGTGTTACAGACTTCCTCGTGTGATCTTTGTTTTGTAATGGTGTATTGTGGGCCACCCTCAAATGGAGATAGTGTTCTTTACAACTTAATTGTCCATTGCTCTCTTCTAATGGCATTTGGGAGACACAATTGCTAGACAACTTGTGTAGTTGCCTAGAAATTTTTTTCTTTTCTATAGATGACATAAGGATGTCTAACAATGTTTACCAACTCTTCTTGTTTGGTTTAAGTCCCTTTGGGATGACAATGAGATAGACTTCGTTCAAGTTCTAAGTCACCCTCTCTCAAACGACATTCAATAGATGAATTGCATTTGCCTAGTGAACAACATGCATGATAGGTGTGCCCCTCTTATTCTCTAGATGGCATTCACTTAACTACTTGTTTTTTGAGTACCAAGTAAAGTTCTTGTTCCTTGAGAATCATTGAAGATATGGTAATTAGAAACCCTACTTCTCAGATGATGTTCATCATTTGTGACACTTATTTGAATGTCATCCTTTGTGACACTTCGCAAGGCACCATCATCTAGGTAGTTTGCCCCATGCCTTGTATGTTCACAACAAACACTAGTATTTGCTATCCTTTAACATGGTCTAGATCCCTCCTTGGAGATTGAATATGAATATGGAATTTCGTTTGCCTCGGGTAATATGGTCAATCTAATCAATCGTGACTTGCAAATGCATTCATTTGTTTGTCTTGGACCTAAACATGGTGAGCCAACAACCATGAAACCCTATCAATATCCTCATCATTTAGCTGAAAAGAGTTTGGTTTTTAATATTTCTTGCTGACTATCTCCATCTTGCTAGTCTCATTTGTACTTGCTTCTTTCCATTTATTGGTCCTTTGTGTGTTGCTACTCTTGCATATTTCATATATAGTAGGCTCCTTCAATGGAGTCATTTGAACCTCCATCCAAAGAGACATGATCGAAATCAATACAATTAAGTTCAGCATGTACATTAAAAGGATTCAACTTCGGTTTGTTCAGTGGCTTTGTGCATGGGGTTGTGGGGTTGTATCTTGTTTCTCAAGTGACACATGCCTCTTATTAGTAACTTCTAGAACAAGGAAGGCCCCAAGCCAGAGTGTCTTGAATTTCTTGGATTTCTTGGGCTGGATATCTTGCTTGCTATTGAATTGGATAACCAAGTCTCCTTGCCCGGATTATATTTTCTTTAGGTGCTTATTATGCCACTATTTTTGTTGTCGGGATACTTTAGTTTCCCACTAGGCCAAGTCTTCATTTGTCTAATTTGTTAAGGGTAAAATTCATTTCTGTAGACTCTCGTGATCTCGAAGACTATTCTCAACTACCACTCCTACACCTAATACCAGAAATTCCTTTGGTATGGGCTCTTCTTGGTCGTATATTTTTTGGAATGGTGTACACTTTATCTAGGCCTTAAAAGTAGTCTTTTAATTTCTCACAAGACTAGTAGTAACCATTCTTCCATATCTGCTGCCTCCGTGTTGCACAAATTTTGGATTACATATGCTAGGATCTTATTTATTTTCTTGAGTTTGTCCGTTAGCCCTTGGGTAATATGGACTTGGCATATGGTAGATCTCAAAGTTAAATACGAGTCTTTATCTTTTTATTCACGAGGTATTTAACACGGTCATTGATTATTTGCAATGGAATATCGGATCTCATGATGATTTGTTCATAGATAAATGTTGTTGTGCTCTTTGGAGAGTTATCAAGCAACTTTCTTGCTTTGACCCACTTAATGAAATACACTGTTGTTGCTACAATGTATGTGCTCCCTCGAACATCTAGGCTTCAACTATTTTACAAAGTGCACTCAACGTTTACAGGATTTCTGGTTGGGACAAGTGTAATGACAAAATATCTTTAAATAGCTTCCTTGTTCTTTGGCGCATCATAGGAACATGCCCATCATAGGAGTGCATCATAGGATTTGTATGCGCTCCTTCTCGAACATCTGGGCTTCAACCTTTTTACAAAGTCCACTCCTCAACATTTATAGGATTTGTGATTGGGACAAGTGTAACCGCATAAAATATATTTGAGTGGCTTCCTTGTTCTTTGGCGCATCATAGGATCATGCCCATTCCCTCATGTCTTGGAACAAAGTTGGATACTAAAAATTAGGCTAGCAACAACTTTCTTGCTATCACATCTGGTTGTATGTGCTTGCTTGTGCTTCCTTCGTGTGCCTCCTTTAGCACGCTTCTAACTTCCTCCTTGATAACACATCTATGTATCTGGTCAGGTTCCATATTTTATAACAAATCCTTTATCAATGAGAAGGCCTTCAACTTCAATTCTTTATTCGTTCTCTCCGCTATAACCATTTTTGTTGGGAGAGACCTTTTAGATAGGTAAGTGCACATATGGTTGTGTTGTCTCAGAATGTCGTGGTCATCCGTTGTAGTGGCTAAATGCACTCAACACTTGCACCTCGCGTAGAGTGACATAGCCAAAGGTCTAGAGAGCGTGGGATACGACTTAGAGGACGACCTATAGGATTTTTTACAAGGACGGCTCCTTATAAGATGTGATCTTCAATGCTCATCCTCCTAAAATATGCCTAAGCTAGTTGCATACTTCAAAGGAAAAGGGAGGAGAGAGAGAACAAGAGATTCTTAATGGGCAAAGGCTATTAATACAACTGCTTACCTTATTAACATGTCACCTACAGCTGCGTTGGATGGATAAATTCCGAAGGAGGTTTGGTGTGGTAAGCCAGTTAATTACTCTCATTTGCGTACCTTTGGTTGTGATGCATTTGCTCATTTGCCAAAAGAAATCAGGTCCAAACTTGACCCAAAGTCAAGGAAATGTGTTTTTCTCGGTTACGGAGATACAGTGAAGGGGTATAGATTGTGGAATCCTACTGCTCACAAGGTAATTATTAGCCGACATGTTATTTTTAATGAAAAATCCATGCAACGGAAGGAAGTACAACAAAAACCTGAAGTTATCCTGTTGAAGTAGATATGAACAAAACTGAAAATGAAGATAAGGATGTTGAAGTTTTTGATCAGCATGTAGATTAGCAAGTTCAGTAGCCTGAACAATCTTTACCAAGAGCCACAACCAACAAAACATTGGGTTAGAAGATCTACATGTCCACAAAAGCGTCCGAACAGGTATTCTCTTGATTTTCAGTCCTCTTTTGCTTTGTTAACTGATGATGGGGAGCCTAGCTCGTTTCAGGAAGCTGGAGAATTTGAGAATGTAGATAAGTGGACGAAAGCCATGGATGGGGAGATGAAATTACTATGGAAGAATGAAACGTGGGAACTTGTGGATCTCCCACCTGGAAGAAAGGCTGTTGGTAACAAGTGGGTGTACAAAAGAAGAGCACTGATGGGCTGTTGGAATGATATAAAACTCGCTTGGGGCAAAAGGTTATGTGCAGAAGTCAGGTATAGACTTTAATGAATTCTTCTCTCCAGTTGTGAAGTTGACTACTGTTAGAGTTTTACTTGCATTTGTGGCATCACAGGATTTAGAGCTAGAGCAGCTTGATGTAAAAACTGCTTTCCTGCATGGTGATCTCGAGGAGGAGATTTATATGGATCAGCCTGAGGGCTATGAAGAAAGAGGCAAAGAGCATTTGGTTTGTAGACTCAAGAAATCTCTATATGGATTGAAATAGGTGCCAAGGATGTGGTACAGAAAATTTGACACCTTCATGAAGAGCCAAAGTTTCATAGGAGTGAAGCTGACCATTGTGCATACTATAAGAGGTTTGATGATGGGAGTTCTCTTATCTTGCTGTTTTATGTTGATGATATGCTAGTTGCAAGTCCTAGCATGAAGAAAATCATTGATGTTAAGGCTCAGTTGGCTAGGATGTTTGATATGAAGGATTTAGGAGCGACAAACCAAATTATAGGGATGAAGATAGACATGGACAGAACAGGAAGGAAGATCTGGTTATGTCAAAAGACATATATAGAAAAAATTCTGCAGCGCTTCAATATGTAGAATGCAAAACCAGTCAGTACTCCACTTCCTCCACACTTCAAAAAGTCTTCCGAACAGTGTCCTAGAACAAAAGCAAATAAAAGAAGCATGTCTCGTGTACCGTATTCATCAGCAGTAGGAAGCCTCATGTACGCCATGGTGAGCACCAGACCGGATATTGCCCAAGTAGTGGGAGTAGTCAGTCAGTACATTGCAAATCCTGGTAAGGAGCATTGGAATGCGATGAAGTGGATATTTAGATATTTAAGAGGCACTTCGGATGTTGCCATTTACTTCGAGATCGACAAATTTGCAAGTTAAAGGTTTTGTGGATTCCGATTATGGTGGAGATAGAGTTGGGCGGAAGTCCACTACAGGATATACTTTCACTCTTGCTGGTGGAGCTGTGAGTTGGACTTCTAAGTTGCAGTCTGTTGTGGCTTTATCAACCACTGAAGTAGAATATATCGCAACAACTCAAGCTAGCAAAGAGGCAATTTGGCTAGAGCGATTGTTGAGTGACTTCAAGATAATGCAGGGGAATATTGCGTTGCATTGCAATAGTCAAAGTGCTATTCAGTTAGCGAAGAACCCAACATTCCATGATCGCACCAAACACATTGATGTTTAGTTTCATTGTATAAGAAATGTGGTGGAAGAAGGTAGGATCCTGTTAGAGAAGATTGATACTGAAGTGAATCCTACAGATATGCTTACAAAGTCGGTCAAGAAAGAGAAGTTTGAGTGGTGCAAAACTTCTCTGGGCTTGCTGAAAACGTGATAAGGGCAGCATTGGGCAATTGGCACTTGGATGGAAAACAAAGGCAAAGAATTCTTGTATCTCGACTTCAAGTGGGAGAATGTTAGGAGGCGAAGTCAATATCCAGATATCCGATGTTCTTTAGCAGAGTGGAGCATGGTGGTGCAGCTTACTGTACATCTGTACGACGCGGGACCCATGCGATTACTAAAACACAGTAAAGCACGTTTGTCATAAAACGCAATTAATAAAGCTGTTTTTTAATAAAGCGCTTTTATTTGGAATGTGCCACGGTTTTTTGCAATCTTCCTTTGTATTTCTATAAAAAAGGGGAATGCCCCTTGCATTTTTGATAGTGCGAATGTATGAAAGCCTGTTGAGAATAATAAAAGAGAAAAGCTGCCATTGCCATGTGGTTTTACCTGCACACTGCAGGGTTTCCACATAAAATCTTGTGTACTATTTATTGTTGTTTTAGCTTGCTTATTTTTAATTACCTAACAAGTTCTTCAAAAAAAGCATGGGTTGTTGAACTTTCATTGGACGGTTCGAGGAACATTTCTTCCTCATTCTCCGATAAAATCTTTCGGAAATAGCGTGGGCCGTCGATCTTCCATCGGACGGTCTATGGAACTTTGTGCCACCCGTCTTAGTTGGAGGTGTCTTGAAATAGCGTGGGCCGTTGATCACTGTGATCTAATGGTCTCTGGAACTTTAGGAACATAAGCCAGCTTCTTCACCTCTTAAAAAAGCACCCGTCGTTGATTGAGAAGATCTGACGTTGCGCTTTCTTTGCTTCCCTTTGCTTTTTGCTAGCTTGCCTCTCTGTTAGAGCTACCTTTCAAAATTGACTGTGACACAATATTTACCCAAGTGTAGTGAAAATCACTACAGGTCGTACTAGGATGGCAACCTTGCTATATGAAATAGGGGTGCATCTTGAAACTGATTTTACGTACCACCTTCACTAGGTTCCTTGAGAGTATCTTTGGCAGCTGATCAGCAATTATGCGGCTCTTCCTTGGCTTGACCACAATTTAGAATAGAAATTCCTGCAATGTCAAGGACCAGCCACTCACTTGCCTATGAAATAGCAATTATGTGGCTCTTCCTTGGCTTGACCACAATTTTTTTTAGAAACTCCTGCGATGTCAAGGACCAGCCGTCCACTTGCCTATGAAATATTGCCCTGTTGATCAAAGAGCGCAATGCTTGATGATCAACATAGAATGTGAATGGATTAGCAAGTAGATAATGCCTACATTTTTATAGGGCTTAAATCACATTCCCAATGCCTTATGTTTGGTCGTGTTGTAGTTCCTCTCTTTCCTTGACATCAACTGACTTGCGAAGTAAATTGGGTGGTCCAAACTATGACTTCCTTGTTGAGCCAAGCCACACTTGATGATTTTTGATGCATCGGCATATGTGGGGAATTCCTAAGAAAACCAAGATTGGTGCACTAATCAGCTGAACTTTCAACTCTTTGAAGGCCTTTGGTGTTCCTCTGTCCAAAGGAATAGACCCTTGTGCGTTAGGACATGGAGCTGGTGGGATTGTTCTACAAGTTCTTAATGAATATCCTAATGTGCCCAAGATGTCCCAAAGTGAATTAAATTGTGTTGAGACTGTATGTTTTTTCCATTTGAGCCATCATTGAGAGGCTGTCTTCAGCCTTGTTTGGCACACCACATGTCCTGACAACTTCTGGTAGGGGGGCCAACAACTTCCAGTTCTTTGGTGTTAGCTGAAGCTGGGCATGCATGCACCATTACAAGCCTTCTTTGAGTGCCCTTAGATGCTCCTCCTTTTGCCCATCTAAAGACCAATTGAAGATGTATGGTTGATTCTCTGAAACGTTGCTGGCACGTTGCATAGCCTAAACGAGGTCTGGTTGTATTTGCAGATTTTGTTCTTCATGACACGCCATTCTCAGCATATCCTCTTTAGCTTGCCAAACAAACTGTTGAGGAATGACTAAATTTTGTGCCAGCCACTTATTCAAAAATGGAGTTTATGAACAAGATGTGAAACATATCCTTAACAGTTATTGTGTAGGCTTAGGAAATCAGCAGAAATCTAAAAATGTCCATCCTCCTTCTTTATATTTAAAATGATTGGTGAGACTCACTTACTGTAACTTCAAAGATTATATTTGCCTTCAAAAACTTATCTATCTCTGCATTAACCCATTTCATGTAGTTTGGGCTTGTGCGACATGGTCTTTGTTGCATGGTTTTTGCCCCCCTGCACTAGTTTATCCTATGTATGCAGCTTAGGTTGCTCTCTCTTCAAATCCTTATTCCACACAAAGACATTTTTGTAATGCATGAAGATTGGGAGGCAGCTGCTCTTAATATTGAATCCTTGTCATCCCCACTACTGATGAATTTTTGTTCATTTACATTCTGAGTTTCACTTGAACCATCTTTGGTCTATATTTGATCGTCTCAGATTGTTTTACAACTTTGGGCTTTCAGAACTTGTGGGTTGGCTTGAAATCAATCTGTGCATCTCCATCGTCTAATTTAAGATGTTTGAGGAAAATGTCTCTGTTTGTCACCCTTTGTGGACAAGGCTGAGTTGTGAGTTTTTCTTTTAAGGAAGAATTGCTAGGCGTGCCTGTTTTGAAGAATGTCCCATCTAGCTGCAAGCTTACTGCAGTGGTAAGGGCTTTGGCCTCTCTTTGAGAGGTCCAAGGTTCAAATCCCACTCAGTATGAGGGGACCATGAACCCTCATAAAAACATGTGTAAACTCATTGAAAAAAAAGAATGTCCCATTTACCTTGGCTTTCCTTTTGTCGTGGAAAATTTACACTTTACTATATATATAGAAGTTTAATTGGATCACCTTGTAAATAATAGTTTAATTGTTTTGCAATGCATATAGGAGTTCAATTGTGACTCTCGTTGGAATTCAAAAGAGGTTTGCCTGATAAAAAAGACTAGTTCAAGTATATGCCTTTTTGGTTTTTGCCAATTGACCAAGTTAATCATAAATTGGGTCTTTCTAATCTAAGCTTTGAGGCAAACCATAATCAAATAGTGTGTGGCATAGTTGAGAAAATCTGCAAAAAATCCCGATTCAAGCTAATTTTTCCCTATTCACAGCCTGGTCGATTTTTGCCGGTTTTTTCCCAAAAAATTGTGATATGCATGAAAAAATCTTTTTTTCAATGAAAAATTGCATTTTCTTCAGTTTTTTCAATGAAAACTTGTTTTTTTGCCGATTCCTGATTTTTCCTGATTCTTTTTCCATGCCAATTCCGACATTCTCAACTATGTGTGGTTCTATGAACCATATATGAGATATTAAAATTATTAATTATAAGAACCAAAGCTAAAAGGTGGAGACTAGGGTGGTCGTTAATTATCATGTTGTCAATAGTATCCACTGTTTGTGGGATGCCCAGTTTTCCCTCATGAAACCCAAGACTTGGGTGTGCTGGCTTCATCTTAAGTCCTAAGAAAAGTAACATTACGTTGCTTGTGCTTCCCAAATAAGCCATTTGTGTAGCCCATCTCATGCTTCTTTTAGAATCCAATGCCTTTTGTGCCCTTCGAAGTACTGATGGTCTGAACGTTGCGCAAAACTAGCAACCAAAGATCTTTCACATGGATGATTGTTGAACTCTAGAAGGGTAATCTTTGCATTTGTCATCATCAGTATATTGTGAGTCTCCTAAGGTTCCTTTGTCAATTAATTGAGTTCTACTTGTTAGCAATGAATCGGCACATATTTCAATTCAAAGCAGTGCATGCATAACGAGGACTGTGGGACTCTGCTCCAAACATATTTCAAAAGTTCGGGTTTCTCAAAAAGCCAAAATATATTTCTTTTGAATCAACAACTTGACAAAAATTAACACAATGAAATGGAGAACCATCAAGTCAACATGGTCAGGCATCACATTTATTATTAAAAAATCATAGTGAAGTACAGTGAGAGTATATGTTTCACAGTCATACATTAAGTTTAAGAAGATCCATCTTCTTTGCTGCTGTCAATGGGTTCCACTTTTTTTTTTCTGCTGCTCCGAAGAAAAATCTTTTGCTCTTTTTGTTTTCATTTTATGTTGGTCTCTTTGTAAACATGCAGTTGGTCCCATAGAGCCACTTGATGCCTTCTTTAGCGAAGAAAACTAGATACATTTCATATTTCTCTTTTATTTTAGTTTTACCTTCAAGTTCCCATTTTTGAGGCAGATGTCTCTGCTTCCCTTTCCAAGGGATGACAGTTGATGTGTTTGAGATATGCCTCATGTAGCGAAGAAGTGTTCTCCATCTTAAGGCATGTATAACCATCATAACATTGATATCTCTGGGGACTAATCCTTTGACTGGCTGGTGGAGAATGTGATCATGATTGACCTTCAAAATCTAGAGTTTTGAAGAAGCTTCTTATCGGTATTCTATAGTGAAAGATATTCACCTTTTTATTTATTTTTTTGATGAGTTTTTTTTTTGGGATATAGAATACCATGCATTCTGTCCTCATCCTTGTAGCTGGCTATACTGTGGAACATTGAACAAATCTGAGAAGGCTTTTGAATGTTGAAATAATTACCAAAAAAAATATTAATAACTTGGTTTCCTAGCCACTTTCTAAGTGAGATTAGCTATTAGCTGCAGGATCCTCATAGCTGGCTATACTGTAAAACATAAAATATGCTTCCACATAGGAGAAACTCCAAGAAACTAATAGCAATCAATGAAAAATATGTGGAACGTTGAGCAAAACTAAAAAGACTTTTGAATGTTGAAATAATGACAAAGATAAATAAATCAATATATTGGCTTCAGCTTCTTTGTAAGTGATTAGCTATGAGCTGCAGGATCCTTATACAACCACGGCCCTTATTTTTTATTTTGTTTTGTAAGTTCTGTAAAAGAAGGTAGGCATTTGAAACCTGAACATCCTTGAGCAGTGTCAGTGGTTTCCTTGATTAACTTACCAGTAGTGGGTTCCTTGATGCCAATGTGAGCTTAAATGCTGGAGACTTCTTGAGGGCACAAAGAACAATAGAATACAGGTAAGAGTGGTACGTAACTTGCAAGGACGCCACTTGCATTATCGGTGATGTGACCCGGGTTCAATCCCCACGGCGGATATGTATATATATAAGAAGTATTTATTCAATAAAAAAAAAAAAAAAAAACTGGGTACGGAACTTTCTTGCGGCTTCCAGTAAATCAGTTGTCATATCTGAAGATTATTCAATTTTGTCAGCATAAGGTGGGTGAAAATAATCAATATTCTCTTCAGTGGTTTCCTTAACTTACCACTAGTGGGTTCCTTGATGCCAATGTGAGCTTAAATGCTGGAGACCTCTTGAGGGCACAAAGAACAATAGAATACAGGTAAGAGTGGTACGTAACTTGCTTGCGGCTTCCAGTATATCAGTTGTCATATCTGAAGATTATTCAATTTTGTCTGCATAAGGTGGGTGAAAAGAATCAATATTCTCTTCACATTTCTAACATGAATTAAAAATTAAAAAAAGGAAGAAAGAAAAGAAGAAAGCAAAACAAAACAAAACTTGACAGCCTATGGAGCTTGGAATAAAGGGAGTTGTTATCCCTTCCATTTAAATCACTAAATATCGTAAAATGTATTTATAGCTATTATAGTTTTTGGCTTTGAAAAGAATCAATAACACTAGCAAAACCAGATGAGAGTAAACGAAAGAAAAATACTGAAAAGTTGTCTGTTACTCTGTATGTACATACACAGACACACGCGTATATCTACACATAGATCATGGAAACTTTAGGATATGATACATCATGGAGACTTAGTATACAATATGTCAAGGGTAATTCTCCTGGATTCCCTCGCTATATACATGATTATGTTTTTACAGACATATCCATGTGGCATCTCTTCTTTCAGTCTTCCAAAAATTGCAATATCCATATCCATACTTGGGTAAGTGGTAAATTAGAAAGGTATGATACCATCTTGTGCTCCATTTTGCAGAGAAACCCTCAGTGTCATGCAGGTAAGCTGGAGTTGATTACAATACATGGAAATGGCAGCCAAATAAAAATTTGCTCCAGTAGATTGATTTCTACAGTCCATGCAAAGGCATTCATATCTTTTGTCATTTTTCGACACACTACTCTTGTTTCCAAGGATAAATTTTGTCTTCTATTTCTGAAAGAAGGTTGCACATTTCTTCCAATTTACTGTGTTTATCTGCCAAAGGTGTGCATTGTGCTTAATAGTTTCCATTGTTTACAATATTGTGGATAGCAAGATGGCCCTCAAGTATACTGGCTGTTTATCTTGTTTATGTGGTGCCTGTATATGGCTGAACGTAGGCACTCGATTCCCGTCCCAAGAAGGGCTGCTATCTTTGTCACCAAATGATTTGCAGCATATCCAATGCAACCTGTCATCATTGCTTCATTCATTGTGTGATGCTTTCTTCCAATGGTGTCTGGGTAAGCTTGCAAATATTCATCCTTTCTGGTCCTCGTGTTATGTAAAAATGCTTATGGTAAGCAGCCGGTCTAACCAGAATAATCAGGTGGACATGGCTCATTGCAGGCACCACCTCAGTGAGTTAATAAGTGCATTTTGTATCATACACAATTAGTTTAGTGTTGTTATATTTGATGATCAATATGTTGTCATTGACTGTTGGTCAAGTAGTGTTACGAGTTGTAATTTTGTACGTCACAGATGTGGTGAATGTGATAAGACAATCTGTTGTGTTTTGTGATTAGTTTGCATTCGGTTGTTTGAACTTTGGTATGAGGGTGATGGTTGAGAGTAGCAGCTGTTTACCCCCTCTTTTCATTTTGTATATATTACATATGTGAGCAGTTGAATGGTATTGTTGGATTGCCATTGTGTGTTGTGCTGTTGTTGTTGGTAAGAAAGATGAGAGACCATGTCATACTGTTGTGTGACAAGATCGTGTTGTTGTAAGTGATGCATATCAATTGCACATGATAAAATAATTCTGTTCCACAATTGTTGTTCATTCCTTGTTGAGTGTTCTTTTGATCCATTTGCTTTTATAGTTTGAGAATAAAATCTATACTACACCTATTCCATTGGTTTTCTTGATTGCCTTTGTCATCATTTCAACTCAATTGTTATGCAAGCACCTTTGCTTTCTCTTTGCTTTTGCTTTTAATTTGTTTCAAATGAAACTGTCTAATAGCAGTTACTCTAAATTGTATCTGCATAGGTTGCAGTATTTTTTTTTTTTAAAACCTATTTGAAAAAATAGAAGTTCATGCTGCTACAAATTCTTAAGCTTCAAATTTCAACATCCGTTATCATCAATGTACACATTTTGGTGCTGTAATAGTGAAAAAATTGTTTCTCGCGTTTGGGCTGTTAATAATGCATGCATTGTATCTTCATTCTGCTAAGTATTTCTCCTTTTTCCTTATTAAAGCAGGTCTTGTGTCTGTCATTCATGCACTTATGCATAAACATGGATGAAATTTGATCTGCAGTGGTTCAAGTAATGCGAAGTGAAGGCTTTGTTTCAAATGGGTAGAGTGGTGAATGTTCTTTTTGATTTGAGAACATCAGTGGATATATGCTTATGAATGGATATTTGATTGACTGCGGAAAGGCAAATACAAAATTATTGTTATTCCGCAGGCCAGATAATTAAGTATCCAGAGCATTACGGGTATCTGGCTCAATGATATCTACATGGGGCTGTATCTGAAGAAGATTGCTTTTAATTGCCAACTCTTTTATTGGCTGCTGAGCATTCACTTGTATTTGATTGCTTGATTAGCCATTTTAAGATGAACAGTGTAATTAAAAACTGGCAGTAAGGGCAAAAGTCAATGGAGAACCATATCAACCTAGCAGCATTGTTGTATTCGTTTTGAAAATTATGCCTCTGACACAGGTGAGCCGTGTGATTTTTCTTTTGTTTTCTTCTTTATTACTGCTTGGGCTTTGCAATGTCTCATCTAGAACCATCCTTGACAATATAGTTTTGGTGCATGTTTGGGCTGTAACTTGGTTGCAATCCCTGTTGCAGCTGCTTGTCACATAATATGAACCATTGAATAGATGTAAACATGAGTTGACTTAAAAAGATGCACCTCTGCAGCAGGAAGTGAAGGATACACAGAAAATGAAAAAGAAGAAAGCAGCATCACTTTGTATGATCCCATCATTCAAAATATCATTTTTTTCTTGCTTACTCTAATGGCAATTTATTTTAAGAGGATCCTGTTATCCATGTTTAAGAAAGGTTCTTCTGACTGTATCTCAATTATGACAATACTTCTATATTGCTATCTGACACACAACTCTTTCTGTAGGTGCCTGTTACAATTTGTTTTTGTAACCAGAGAATTTGGACGTTATGGTTCTCCTCCATTGCATCTCTGCAGGTGATCTTCACCAATACATAATGAACGTTTGACTTTTTCAAACAGTGTTTTCTATAACTTGGAAAGGAAGATTTGTCAGAAACAAGAGTGGATTGATCTATTAAGGTGTTTTAGTGGAAGAATCCAGAAGCTCTTACTGTATTCTGACAGTATGTTTTCTAGTTGCCACATCAGAATCACCATACTTCTTAATATGCAAAGGGCAAATCTTAGTGGTTTGCAACAAATTGTACTAGCAAGTAACCAGTTTCCTTAAGAAACAGAGTATCTTTGTATGATTCTTGTCCCAGCAGCATTGCCATTCTTTGTTTTTTTCTGATTTGCAAAGGAAAACTTACGAAGATTTAGTGTATTAATAGGGTAAGATAAGTGCTAAGTATATGCCCTTCTGAAACTACTGATAATATGAAGTGACATAAATTCTTCGGTCCTGAAATTGATTGATTATGTTAGTGCAGAGATGACAAAGTGTGTTTCCATGGTTTTGTAACTCTTGTTTTCTATTTAGTGGTGTAGTTGGCTACTGATATAAAGAGGGAAACATTGAATGATGTTTACACCCAAGGAAAAAATATTGCAACGGTTCAGCTTTAAAGCGAAAACTTTCAACCATTTCTTCTATTGTCAGTGGAAAATCTCCATAGTTTTCTGGTTTTATGGTAAAACACTGGTGTAATTTTATGAGTGGTGTATTTTATGTTATGATGAAAATGCCTCTATGATTTTATTTGTTAGACATTTTATCACTGGAGTAACAGGCCCATAGTTTATGAAACTCTCTAGGTTTCAATGCATTCACTTTACAACTGTAACAAACAATAGGGTGGGGGTTTGTTGGGGGAAACTTTATGCAGTGCTTCCATTAGTATCAGTGGAGTGACGTTTACAGAAAGGGGGGCGAGCGGCAATAAGGGCTGGGTGCTCATAGTCACCTCCACAATCTCGCAATCACCAACTGATACAATATAATAAATCTATTACGATATTTATTCCCCAAATAAATATTAACCTCAAACCCACAGAACTTGACTTGAATGTTAAATCACAACATAATAAATATATTATGCTCTTTAATCAAGGTTAACCATAGAGGGGGTTTAACCAATATCATTTAGGGTGAATTCAAAAAGTGCCTGTAGCCTTACACATAGATGCTAGTAGGCTTACTTAGAAGAATGCCCATAGGCATACATAGAGAACGACTGAAGGCATATATAGCATTTGTCGTAGACTACATCAAGAGCACCCGTAGGTACTTCATCATTATTGGCATTGGAGAGAAGATTTCATCATTGTAGGTATTTCATCATTACAAATATTTCAACACCCCCTCATAATTTGAAACGACGGCCCACAGAGAGAAGTTATTAGAGATGATACATCTTCTCCCCCCCCAAATAGTGAATGTTCGTATAGGTCAATGGATCTTGCCAAAGGTACATGAATTGGATCAACCTCTTCTCGAACATGAAGCTGTAACTCCACCTTCTGGAAGATGTTGAGCTTCTTGTGAGAAGATCTTCGATATACAATATGATGACCACGATTTGTCAAACGCAATAGGAAAGTCTCCAAATAATCAATCCCAATCGTTAGAAAGGGCCCATAGGAACAAGACGTACCTTGTGCTGATCATTCAAAACCTACTGCTCTTGCAGCCCAAAATATTACCAATCAACACGCCAATGGCTTATTGGAGTCAAGGTAAACATCTGCTATGAGAAGAGGGAAGGATAAACATAGGAAATTTGAAATCTATCAAATATAGTACAACTAACCAATTGCTACACCAACGAGTTTAGTTGGAGTTAGGTGTTTGGTGCTCTATAAAGACATCAAACCTGCTATGATAAAAGAAATGAGAGGAAATTAGTTTTAAACTTGTGACCTTGCTAAAAAAAGTTTTTAAACCATACATGTGCTGATGCAAGTAGAATTGCCAATTGTCTCGCCAATGGACTGTTGGTGTTAAATATCACACTAGAGAGGAGTATGCTAACTGGGTTTGTTTTGCATAGAAGAAAATCCCATAGAAAATAATAATAGGTCCTTGAATTGATGTCATCAATCTGTAGAGCTCCAAAACCATTGCAATTAAAAAAAAAGCTTGAAACGCTTCCATATGCAAAAGTTATGGCCTTCGGAAGTTTGAGTAAATAAGAGGTGAAATATGTGAAAAATTAAATTACAAACATTAGAAAAAAATTGAACTAATTTGAAGACTCCACTTGTCACCTCTTGGTGCCACCATATTCATTGATAGGATTGTCAACTGGGATGGCGAACGACGAATCGGGTGTTGACATTTGGCGTGAAATTATTGGTTGACTCATTTATATATAAAAAAAGTATTATATATCCAAAATTCAGGCTACATTGGCTAAGATGCAGCAATGAGATTCAAACTTCAGACCTTAGGCTTGGGACACGATCCCCTTACCATTGCGCCATTGGTGGCTCAGGGCACTTCCACTTTACGTATCACCTAGGCACAAAGAAAAGGTACACGACACAAAAATAGACATTGGTGGGATTTGAACACAAGGCGTCCTGCGGTTTGGGTTTGTAGAGACCTAATTTTGGCACATAAGCCTTATCCACCATATCTCTAATGAGCCAAATAAAATTCATCTTTCTCAGACAATTTACAACATTTATTGCTCCCAAGGGCAATGGTGTTTCTTGCAGCATTACTATTTGATGCATAACTCCATTAATTTGCAAACAAATAGATTCATTGGAACAGGCTCGAAAAGATCTTTCCAACGAGTACAAATACACCTATATCCCTTTAACAACACCCTAAAATTGTTAAAATTTAGATGTTGAGTTTGGCGACACTCTTGGAAATAGGGATGGTGTCATTTTCGAGGCTCATATCTCCAAATATTCATAAAAATTCATGAAACCACCTTCGTTGGATTGAGCTCCAAAAGAGCTTTCCAATGAGTATAAATTTGTCCATGTTCGAATAACGTTTGATGCCCTGAAAATGGTTTTTCCCGCATCATGTTTGAAACCCCACGTAGTCAACTCTCCATCCCGCAGAGATTTCCTCCTTCTATAGTGATGGATCCCTCCTGTGATGCAAAATCTTCATGTAGTGACGAACTCTCATAGTAGCAATATTACTATGGACTCCCACAACAACCCAAATACCATGAATCTCCTCCGTAGCCGAGGATTGTTGAAAGAGTTAGAAATAACTAAAAATGCCCAGTATTTGTCGGAAGATATAGAAATTGCCAAGAAATTGTTGGGAATTCACCAGAATCATCGAAAATTGTTGGACAACGTTGGGAATCGTAGAATTGAAGATAAAATTCAAGAAAAGTATAACAACAGTTAAATTAAATTTAAAAATAAAATTTTCTTAAAATCAATTCTGGAACTTCTTTTAATTGAATCTATTTACAGATTAAAACGGAAAATAAGTTAAAATCAAAATTCTACTATGTACACAAGTTGAAATTAAAAATTAAATTAGCCACAAAAACTTAGCAAATTTTGAATATTAGCTTGCATTTACTGCTTTGTCATAGATGCACCCAACTACCCCACTAAAAGTGGCTTGGACAAGAGTACCAATTGAGATCTTCACACTTCAACCAAAATAGGCAAAAATCCCAAAATCTTTCTCTAAGCCTTTTAATGTCTAACTTGTTTTAGCAATCGACCATGACCGCTCAAACAGACTTGTCTCAATCACTCAGACCCGATCATGATAAGGTACTCAAAACAATTGTCACGCTTAGCCACCATGAAATAGTGACCATGGTCGGATGGAAACAATGGCTCAGATCAATGTCACATCCCCTACAACAGTTTAGAAAACAAATTTTGAATTTCTGTCTATAAATACCCTTCCTGAAAAAGAGAGCGGGTTAATCAGTTAATGAGTAAATCAATCAATCAACAATAAGCAATGAATGAATGAATGAATCATTAACTGACAATCAATTGACCAATCAATCGGTTAGTTTGCAGACTAACGTTGACGCTAACAAGACTGTCACATTCCCGCCAATGATATTTGCTAACAACTAACAACTTCAACAATTTTCTCTTGCTGCTTACCTGCGCATTCTCCATTACTATAGAACATTAGTCTTACTAGCATTTACTATTATTGTCTCATTTTGATCGCAATCTACATGCTTCCATATTCGATCACTTCTATTTATTTTTAAAATCACCGTAAAGCGAATTGAGGACTGATTGTAGGATCGAGGATACACATCATTGCTTCTGATTCTGGTAGTCCCCATAAATGCTAACACCTTATGCTGTCTTTTGCAGATGCTCTCGTGACATTTTCTCTGTAGGTGATGCTTTGTATTGTGGATGCTTGAGCAACAATAGGCACTTAATTTAGACGCGAATATATCAGTATCTCGAATCCTTCTATTGTGATTTTCATTTCTAGCAATGCTCTTTGTTTCATTTCAAATCCATATTTCCTTTCATGGTCCTTACTACTAATTAATGTGTCATATTAGTTTTTGATATCATTGTTTTGTTATTATGGCAAACAAATAAGTTTGACCTAATATGAAATAATCATAGGTGTTCACGTATAATGTTTTAGCATATTATCTCTTTTATTGTACATATACCATGTCTGTGTCCAAAGAGGCAGGTATTTTGCTGTCCCTACATTTTTGTGAACCCGACGTGAACATGTCTGTGGGTCATTAAAATCCTTTTTGTTTCCTTTTTCCTCCTTGTCATCTCCCTCAATCCCAAGCAATGGCTGAATATTCCTATTTTCTTCGGAGCAAAGCATGTACAGGGTCTCCTCTTCGGCTACCCTTCGAAAATGATTATGAGGAAAATTCCTTCGATAATCCCACCTTTAACGAAAAGGAGGAGAATCAAGATCCTCCCAAAGAAGATATTTTGAACAGGATGACCTTTGCTTCTATAGACCATTTGTGGGAGTTTGTGAAGATGAATTGTTACATCTTCATGGATATCATTAAGGGTGAAGGCAATAACCAAAGCTTATCTTAAGCCCGAAACTATTAGTCAACATCAAATGCAATTGTTAATCCTCTTGGTCGGTCTCATGATAATAGCAACCCGCCTAAGGAAAATGTTAACGAAGTTGTTATTGTTGATCCTAGAACATTTGTTCCACATTATTTAAATTCTACTAATTCTCTCATTGTTTTTGTCGTAAGCAGCTCAAATTATACCCTTTGTTGCTCAATATAATCTACTCACGAGCCATGTAGATATCTTACATCCTGAGGGTATGCAGGCGGGTTATCCTCAGGATATATATATATCTTGAGGTTCCTGTGGTGCGTTGAACAGGGAGATGAAACAACTGTGGAAGATTTCAAGCATCATGGCTCATCTTTCTCAGTCGTTGCAACCAGGTTTTCTCATTCCTTTACATATATTTATGTGCCTCCATTCATTCTTTTTGCTTGCATTTTAAAACTAAAAAGTAAAATATATCAATTTGGTTTAAAATTTATGTTAGTTAACTTTAGGCAAAACTCATGTAAATTGAAAACCATATAGTCTAGGTATGGTTTCATTGCATTACTAGTTCGCATTTTCTTTTGAAAATAAGTGCATACCAGCTAAACTAGGCATCCAAATACACATATATCGGTAAATTGTCTACTGTACATTTATTCTGGGACATGTCATTTCTGCAATATTCACATTGGGCATATAAGGCTAAATAAACATAAGAAATACTTCCAATATAAGTGTTATCCAATATATTCACGAAACGCCCTTCAAGCACCTCGCTTAAGGGTGAACACTTCTTGCACTTGTAAAACATTGCTTACAAGAATCTTGTATACATCCTATATATATCTTGTATATATCTTGTACATATCTTGTATATACCCTGTACATGTCTGAAAACATCCCTCAAGGGGTGAAGCATTATCAAATTTCTATGTATATCACCTGCCCCATCTACCCTCCATGTGTGGGCAAACAACACACAAGACATAGTTCCCCTTCAGCCAGGGAATTAAATCTAAAAGCAACTGTACAAAATGATCACAATGATCCAATTATGTGCCTTTAAATAAGCCAAATCAAGTGTGCGCCTTTAAATAGGCCAAATTGAACATGTGCTCTTATGAGCCAATCGATTATGTGGTTTTAAACGAGCCAATAAAATTTTGTGCTCTTAAATAAGCCAAACAAACATATGCTCTTAAATGAGCTGATCAATCCTGTGCTCTTAAATGAGCCGACCAAATTTTGTGCTCTTAAATGAGCCAATGAAGTATGTGCTCTTCACTTGTGTGGTTTTAAATAAGCCAATCAAGTGTGCACTTTTAGATGAGCTAGTCACTTATGTGTTTCCAAATATGTCAGTCTGTCCAGCATATGCTTTTAATTAGATCAAATATGTGCTGGTTAAAAGTGTGTGCCTTTCAATAGGCCAATCACACCATATGTCTTTAAATAGACCTGTCACTTTGATCATATTAAATAATCCCCTTTAGGCATCTCACCTATAAGACAATTGAGTAAAACAATGTTCTTTTAAGCACCTTGCTTAAAGATACTCCACATCTAAGAAATAAATCTTGCCCAAAGAAAGACCCTCTCAACTAGGGGCATCAAGTTTACTTTAAAATATGGAAAATTGATATCTAAGTACTCACTTGCAGATGATCAAATTAGGTGTCCTAATATGGACCAATCAAAAATATGTGCCTTCTTTTAATAGGGCACTCACATCTTTGTGTCCTTCAATGAACCAATCTATATATAAATGCATCACAAGTATAATATGGATTTGTTCTTAAATGGATTGGTTTGTACATAAACAAAATCACAATGTGTCCTTAATTGTGCCGCTTTTTACATAAATAGAATTAAACTGTCCTTAAATGAACCAACTTGTACATAACCACCATTCAACTGTTTTCTTCAATAGACAACTCTATTATGTGCTGGGAGTTTGGTACCTTCCTCTATTGTTTTCTTTCCTCCTTTTTATCTCTCCCTAGTTGCTCTTTTTATCTTAAACAACTATTCTTCTTCTTTATAAATCCAATTCTTCATATTGTTTGATTTCTCTGTAACCTTTCAGTTCATCTTCACTTTGTTGTCCCCATCCTCCCCATGTGAATCTAGTTTCCTTGGTTCAACTCGGTCTCCCCTTCGAAACTCGAGTGGGCACACATGGGGACATGATGACATTTAACACGTCCCAAAGCACAATCTTTAATGATGCAGCCTTCGCATCCATTAAGCACCAACGCAAAATTGGGGGCATCTACGTCAATTATTTTGACATATTCATTATACAATGAATGGATACAAATAGGGCAAAATGTAGACACTCAATTTTGAGACATTTTAATCCTCCTTGAGCCGTATCCACCATCTCTTTAATGAGCTAAAAAAATTTATCTTTATCAGATACAATGTATAGCATTTATTGCTCCCAAGGGCAATGGCGTTTCTTGCAACATTAATATTTGATGCAGAACTCCATAAAATTGCAAACAAATAGATTCGTCGGAACGAGCTCGAAAAGATCTTTCTAAGGTGTACAAATACACCTATATCCTTTTAACAACACCCTAAAATTGCTAAAATTTAGACACTAGTAGTCTAGTGATGCTCATGGTAATAGGGATGGCATCATTTTCAAGGCTCATATCTCTTCCAAATATTCATAAAAATTCTTGAAACCACCTCCATTTGATCGGGCTTGAAAAGAGTTTCCAACGTGTATAAATATGCCTATGTTCGGATAACGTTCAATGCCCTAAGAATGGATTCCTAAATGTTGTTTGAAATCCTGTGGAGTACCTTGTCAATCCGTAGTTAACTTTCCATTCCACAGTCAACTCTCCATCCCGCAATGATTTTTTTCTTTTGAATTGACGGATCCCTTTCGTAGTGCAAACTCTTCCTGTAGTGATGGACTCCCACAACAACCAAAATACCATGAATCCCCCTTGTAGCCCAAGATTGCCAAAAGAGTTAGAAATTATTGGAAAGACCCCGAATTCGTTGAAAAGTCTGCACTACGGGAGGGATTCGTCACAATGGGAGGAGGAAATCATTTCGGGATGGAGAGTTGACTGCAAAATGGAAAGTTGACTATGGATTGATAGGGTATTGTGCAAGGTTTCAAACAACATGTGGAAAAAACTATTTTTAGGGCATTAAATGTTATCCAAACATAGGCATATTTATACTTGTTGGAAAACTCTTTTCGAACCCAATCCATTGGAGGTGGTTTCATGAATTTTTTATGAATATTTGGATGAGATATGAGCTTTGAAAGTGATGCCATCCCTATTACCAGGAGTGTTGCCAAACTTATAGTGTTTGAATTTTAACAATTTTCGGGTGTTGCTAAAAGGATACAGGTGTATTTGTATTTGTTGGAAAGATCTTTTTGAGTTTGTGCCAATGAATTTAATTGTTTGTAAATTCAT
This sequence comes from Wollemia nobilis, assembly GCA_028583015.1. Classification (NCBI taxonomy): domain Eukaryota; kingdom Viridiplantae; phylum Streptophyta; class Pinopsida; order Araucariales; family Araucariaceae; genus Wollemia; species Wollemia nobilis. The sequence continues at coordinate 3,165,882 of JAQPPZ010016827.1, forward strand.
GGAGTTATACATCAAATATTAATGTTGCAAGAAACACCATTGCCCTTAGGAGCAATAAATGTTGCAAATTGTGTCTGAGAAAGATGAGTTTTGTTTGGATCATTAGAGAGATAGTGGATAAAGCTTATGGAAAATTAAAGTGTGCCAAAATTGGGTGTCTACATTTTGCCTTATTTTGTTGCATTTATTGTATAATGATTGTGTAAAAATAATTGACATAGATGTCCCTAATTTTGAGTTGGTGCATAATGGATGAGAAGGCTGCTTTGTTAAGGATTGCGCTTTATGTCGTGTTAAATGTCGTTTTGCCCCCTCGAGTTTTGAAGGGGAGACCGAGTTGAACCGAGGAAACTCTATTCACATGTGGAGGATGGGGACAACCAAGTGAAGATGGGCTAAAAAGTTACAAAAATAAAAAAAAATGAAGATTTGGATTAATAAAGGAGGATAATAGATGTTTAAGAAAAAAAGAGCAACTAGGGAGAGATGAAAAGGAGGAAAGAAAACAATGGAAGAAGGTATCAAACTCCCTACACATAATAGAGTGGTCTATTGAAAGACATAGTTGAATGGTGGTTATGTCCAAGTTGGTTCATTTAAGGACAATTGAATTCTATATATTGATTTTTTTAATATTTAAGTTATATTTACTTAATTTAATAGTTTGTAATTTTTTTTGTAATTATATATATATATATATATATATATATATATATATATAATGACGATAATCTGCATGCGTTTGTTTGGTTGAGACACATGGGGATCATCCTTAGGATGTAAGATATCTATATGGCTCGTGGGTAGATTATTTCGAGCAACAAAGGGTATAGTTTGGGCTTGATTGCTTACAACAGAAACAATGGGAGAAGTAGTAGAATCTACATAATGTGGAACAAACGTACTAGGATCAACAATAGCAATTTCGTTAACATTTTCCTTAGGTGGTTATCTATTATCATGAGATTGATCATGAGGATTAACAATGGCACTTGAAGATGCTGATTGATAGTTTTGGGCTTGAGATAAGCTTTGGTTATTGACTTTCACCTTGAATGATATCCATGAAGATGTAATGATTCATCTTCACAAACTCCCATAGATGGTTTATAGACAAAGGTCATCCTATTTAGAATATCTTCTTTAGGAGGAGCTTGATTGTCCTCCTCAATCATTTTCGAAGGATAGTCGAAAAGGAGACCCTGCATGGGCTTTGGCTTCGAAGAAAACAAGAATGTTTAGCCATAGTTCGGGATTGAGGGAGATGACAAGAAGGCCTAAAGGGAGGAAAAAGGCAATATAGAGGATTTAAATAACCCACGAATGTGTTTACATCGGGTTCACCAAAATGTAAGGACGATAGAATACCTACTTCAGGTAGATCGTTTGCCCCTCCTTACCTCCACATGGACACGGTATATGTACAAAAAAAGGGGAAATATGCTAAAACATTATACGCGAACACCCATGAATTATTTTGTATTGGGTCAAACTTATTTATTTGCCTTAATAACATAACAATGATATCGAAATAACTAATATGATACATTAATTAGTAGCAAGGACCATGAAACAAAACACGGGTTTGAAATGAAACAAAGAGCATTGCCAGAAATGAAAGTCACAATAGAAGGATTCAATATACCAATATTTCCGCATTCGAATTAAGTGCATGTTGTTGCTCAAGCATCCACTATACATAGCATCACTTGCAGAGAAAATATCACAAGAGTGTCTGCAAAGACAACAAATTTTAGCATTTATAGGGATTGCTAGAATCATGAGGAATGATGTGTATCCTCGATCCTACAATCAAGCCCCAGTTCCTTTTATGGTGATTTTGAAAATAAATAATAAAAGTGGTCGAATATGGAAGCATGCAGATTGCGATCGAAATGAGGTGATAACAGTAAATGCTAATAAGACTCGTGTTGTAGTAGTAGAGAATGCACTAGTAACCAATGAGAGAAAATTGCAGAAGTCTTTAGTTAGTAGACATTGTTGGTGGGAATGTGATAGTCTTCTTAGCGTGAGCGTTAGTCTATAGACCAACCGATTGATTGATGATTAACGATTCATTCATTCGTAGATTGCTTATTGTTGATTGACTAATTTACTCATTAATTGATTAACCTACCCTTTTTATCGGGAAGGGTATTTATAGAAAAAAATTCGAAATTCATTTTCTGAATCATTGTAGGGGACGTGTCATCGATCTGAGCCATTGTTTTCATTGGCTTATGGTCACTGTTTCATGGTGGCTAAGCATGACAATTGTACTGAGTACCTTATCATGATCGGGTATGGGCGATTGGGACAGGTCTGTTTAAGTGGTCGATTGCTAAAACAAGTTAGACATTAAAATGCTTAGAAAAATATTTTGGGATTTTTGCCTATTTTGGTTAAAGCGTGAAGATCTCAATGGTACTCTTGTCCAAGCCACTTTCAGCAAAGTAGTTGGGCACATTTATGACACAACAGTAAATACAGGTTGTGATTCAAAATTTGCTAAGTTTCTATGGCTAATTTAATTTTTAATTTCAACTTGCGTACAGAGCAGAATTTTAATTTTAATTTAATTTTTGTTTTAATCTGTAAATAGATTCAATCAAACAAAGTTCCAAAACCGATTTTAAGAAAAGTTTATTTCTAATTTTAATTTATCAACTGCAACAATTTTCTTGAATTTTATTTTCAATTCTACAATTTATATTGATTCCCAACGTTGTCCAACAATTTTTGGTGATTCTAGTGAATTCCCAATGATTTCTCGGCAATTTCTGCATCTTCTAATGAATTTTTGGCATTTTCGGTAATTTCTAACTCTTTCGATCAATCCTAGGCTATAGAGGAGATTGTTGATATTTTGGTTGTTGCAGGAGTCTGTAGTAATGTTGCTACTACGGGAGTCTGTCACTATGGGAAGAGTTTGCATTACATGAGGGATCTATCACGAAGGAAGGAGGCAATCACCGTGGGTTGGAGAGTTGACTGTGGAATGGAGAGTTGACTACAGATTGATAGGGTATTGTGTAGGGTTTTAGACAGCATGCTGGAAAAACCATTTTCAGGGCATCAAACGTTATCTGAACATAGGCATATTTATACTTGTTGGAAAGTTATTTTCGAGCCATACAATGGAGGTGGTTTCATGAATTTTTATGAAGATTTGGAGGAGATATGAGCCTCGAAATTGATGCTGTCTTTGTTACCAAGAGCATTGCCATCGGTGTCTGAATTTTAGCAATTTTAGGGTGTTGTTGTTAAAGGGATATAGGTGTATTATTTTGCAAATTTTTGGAGTTATGTATCAAATATTTATGCTGCAAGAAAAGCCATTGCCCTTATGAGCAATAAATGCTGTAAATTGTGTCTGAGAAAGATAATTTTTTTGGCTCATTAGAGAGATGGTGGATATGGAGGTTTAAAGTGTGCCAAAATTGGGTGTCTACAGGATTGAGCCCTTACCATTGCAGTAGACCTAAGAATTGAGATAAACTGTTGCAAAATTTTATATATAGCGCTGAAGGCCAAAAACAAATGTCTGTGGGAAAAAAGAGATGCTGTCGATGAGAATTGAACACACGACCTCTCATGCCACATGCATGTGGCTTACCACTCTACGACCGAGGCTTGTATTGAGGGAATGTGAAGGCCTAGTCATAGGACGCAAGAGTCTCTAATATGGACGAAAAGCAAAATATCCATTGTCACAATTTGATCACACGATTATTGTCTATCAAGCAGAAGCTTTACTAGTAGGCCATGTTGACAGATGAACAACACATCTGACTTTACAGTAAATGAGTTAAAATTTGTTGTCGAACCCTCAGTGTGCCTTCTTGCCCTTTCTAGCCGCACAACCGCATATTCCTTAGAATATTCTGATTTTAAAATTCAATTTTCGAATTTTGGAGAGAGAATAGGCATCTTTTTCGTATGCAAAAACAAGTATTAAAAACGACAATATCTCCAAAAGTGTAGAACTAGGATCCCCAAATTTTGCAAAAGGAATCCATTAGAACTGATTGTTCATTGTGTGATTGAGTGAAGTTGCTTCATTTTGGCTTTGATACCATGTTGGAATTCACAATAGTTTCTAGAAACATCCTAAAACATACATTGACGACAATTGTATGCAGAAAAAGGAAGAAGAGTGAAACAAAGGAGCATAGAGAGAGAGAATAAGGGGTGGGTGCCTGTAGGCACCTTCATGATCTGACATATCACCAACTGAAACAATGGATCAATCATTGGGGGTATTTATTGTGAATACAAAATCCCCTATTAAATGTTAACCTCAAGTTGACATAACATGAGTTGAAGGTTAAATTACAATACAATAAACATGACACCCTTTAATCAAGGTTAACCATAGAGGTGGATTGACTAGCATCACTAAGAGTGAATACATCAGAAGTGACTGTAGGCTTTCACATTAAGATGCCTATAGTCTCCCATTGAAAGATGCCCGTAGGCTTACATATAGAATGCCCGAAGGTTTACATAGCATGTGCCCATAGTCTACTTCAAGAGCACCCATAGGTACTTCATCACTGTCAGAGTAACAAATATTTCAACAAAATATTGACTGAATGTTTAAAACATGTAGTATATCATTAGGGTTATTTTTAATGGCATCTATCTATGGCCATTTGTATGCAGTTAATGGCAATGTCTTTAGTGACAGCAAGCTTTGTATGAGATAACAAGAAATATTGTTTGAAAAATCATATGCAATAATAGCTGGATGACAACTGAGACTATTTTTATAGAGCAAGAGTACTGAATTTTAATTCTTTTATCTAGAGTAAACTTTGTTCGTTATCAATATGGGGTTTAATGTGGGATGAAAAAACTGTCTTTGGTGACTACTTCTAACTGAACAGAATACTCTTATTGCAAATTGTTCCAGCCTCCAAAGAGTCAACAAACATTCTGGAACAATGGACTTATCATATAGGATTCATATATGTTGTGTCCAAATATGTGAACGATCTTTTCTTAATGTAAGACCAAATTCATCAAGAGATGGATTCTTATCTGTGGATTAGTGTCATCATCACCTGTAACAAGATGTTTTAAAGTTTGTGTGCTGTAATATTTTTTTTTTAGTGAGTAAATACTTCTTATACATATACATATCCACCGTGGGGATTGAACTCGTGTCACATCACCGATAATGCAAGTGGCGTCCTTGTAATGTAAGTGTGCTGTAATATTGCCACGCCTTCATGGTCTATTTGGGATTTGTACGTATTTGACCAGTTTCATCAACTGCTATAATAGGTAATATATTCCTTTATCAATACAAATACGGAAATAGAGAAACTTGAGCCTTATATATATGAGAATTGCAGGTTCAACATTAACATTTATTTGAATTTGGTGGTCCTCTATTTTAAACAAATAAAACCTTATCATTTGCAGTTAAGAGACGCTGAGTTGCATTATAGTGATTTTTGTTAGGGCTGTATGTCACAGTATAAACAATTCGTCCTCAATAATATCATTCTAAATCATTTACTGCTATTTTGTTTTTGAACGGGTTCTATGGGATTGAAATGGGCCCAGCCATATTACATCACAACCACATAGTAATATCACAATAGCTTGCTAATTATGCATGTATCACTTGGCAAGATTTGAACTGGATGAGCCAATGTCATATGATAAATCATTTGCTGCTATTTATCATTGATCATTTTTTAATGTTTAATTTTTAATTTTTTTTTAATAAGCTATATGGGGCTTTTAAAGGGGGCCACTCCCATCAAAATATCAAAACATTACGTTGCTATCATTGTATTCCTGTCAAGTAAAACATGTACAACTTGCCTTTCCATTAGAAAGATTTTTCATTCACCTTCTTATTAAAAATATTCATCTTCAAAATTTCAAGTTTTCGCAATCAACTCCTTGATGTCATTTGCATTAAAGGGAAAATTTCACTCGACCAGCAGCCTTCTAAAATTTAAATTTTGTCAAGATGAAGATCAACACTGCCAATGGTTAAAATGTCTTCTACGTAAATTTTGTCAAGATGAAGATCAACACTGCCAATGGTTAAAATGTCTTCTACGTGGTTTCCTTTTTCTATAAAGATGCTAATTATAAGAACCCTCAAATACCATAATACCTTTTTTAAGGGTCTTGTTCATGCCCCTAACATTCCAAGATATGAGTTTCATCACCACTTTTTGTTTTTATTTATGGGCTTAGCCTTACTTCTTGTTAACACGAGTGAAATTTGCGTTTGTTTTCCCATATCAATATGCCTCTGAGTTTCCTCTTATCGTTGTTTTTGCTTCTTGGCTCTTCTTTTTTCACTCCCACCAACACCTTCATCTTTATCAATCTCTTCACTTTTTTTTCATGTTGTTCATCATGAGACTTGAAGTGTGAGGATTAACCTCAAAAGCACTTTATTCTTTAAGTTGCCTTGAAAAATGTAAAACACAAGGATATTCCTCTATGTCAGTTACCTTTTTATGTTGCCCTCAATGCTCTAAATGACCATGGGTATCCTCCATCCTTATTTCTTTATTATGTTGCTTTTGCAACCATGAAGTCTCAAGGATAACCTTTACATTACTTTCATTTTTATTTCAAGGAGAGGATTTAATAATACTCGAGGGAAATGAAGGCTATTTACCAAAAATGAACTTGACCTCGTTCATATCCTTTTTTTTTTCTTTGCACTAACTCCTTTTGAATTTGAACTTGCAGATTGCACTTCCTTGTCCTTTATATCCTCCTTTGTTTTTTCTAATGGTTGATTTGTGTGAACTATGATGGTCTTTGTCTACTGATGCTATAAATAGGCTTTTGTTACCTCTTTTTTGGGAGTGGAATATCTTTGATCTAATCCAACTTCTACTACAATATGATCTCCTTGCTTCATCTTGAAGTTCGTATCATATTCCATTGTTTTTGCTTTTCAATCTCTTGCTGTGTCTAATCTCATAAATTTGCAACATTAAGTGGCAAAGGTTATAAAACATCCATAGCAACACATGCCAGTGTATATGCAATTTGCTTTTGCTCCTTGGTAGTTTGTCCGTTGTGGATGAACTCCTCTTGGGTATCGTCATTTTTCTTCAAAACATCCTCGTTGATAAGCTGATACAAAGTCCAAAAATCCTAATCCATACGGGAAGCTTTTTAATAGCTTTTGTCATGACACAATTCTCACTCCATGGTCTCAATTATAGAGCATCTATCCCCTAAACCATGGGCTGTTACCCATTATTTTATCCCTAATTTCCAAACTTGAAATGATGAGGAAAAAACCTTTAGAAAGAAACAACATTGAGTAATTTGAATTTAATCCTTACTTTTACTCTATTCAATTTTGAACCTCTGAAAACCTTAGCCAATACCCATGAAACTTACATATTAACCATCTACTTTTAAGAATCATTATAGCATGCTTGATCATCTTATCCTTAATAATTACTTCTTGTATAACATTTGCTCCTTGAGTCAGACTTGACACATATTCACTCTTCCTCTTATCTCTAGCATGGGTATTGTTACTTCCCACTAGGGCTTTCAAGTACGACCTTTCTTCCATATCATGTAGCATGTCACGTAGCTTTTCTTGATATGAATGCTTTATTTTACAAATTTTCCCAAATATTTGGAGCAAGAAAAAATGAGGGCTGCTCACACACACTTCTTAGTTACATTCACCTTACTTTTCCCTAAAGATCTTAAACAAGAAAAGATTAGGCTCATTCTCGACTTGCCAAATATTAGGCTCACTCAAGATAACTGAACCTTAGGTTAAGATGTGAAACTCTTCATTCCCTATTGATCTTTCCTATATCGATATTCCTTATAGGACTGAACAATATATTATCATTGACCAATTTTATTAGCTAAAAACGTTGTGCTTAAACAAAAATTAGAGTGGTATGTCATTGTCTAAGTATTTTTATTATTTAATTAGAACCCTTAATAGTATAATTCTAAATCGTTTGATGTTACTTATCATTGACCAATTTTGTTACTTGAAAAAAAAATGTATATAATAAATTTGTGTTTAAATAAAAAATAAGATTGTATGTTATAGTCTAAACATTTATTTTATTTAATTGGAAGGTTCACCTTTAATAATATCATTCTAAATTATTTGTTGCTACTTGTACATTTGTTGCTCCAATTATTGTATTTTCTCATTTCTTAAAAACTATGTGTTAGCAACCCAACTATTGTGTAGTACTCTGCTAGAGATTTAGACAATCCCTAATCTTTTAGATATTTTTGATATCTTCTTTAAATTTAGCAATGCTAAGAAAATTTGGGACTATAATAATATATTGATTCCTCCGTTAACATATATAAACAAAACAAAGTTATACGATGAGAATAACCTTATATGAAAGTAATAAAAAAAAAATTACATTTGTTTTTGTTAAAATCACATATTTTTAACCATTTAAACTCGTGTTTGCTTTGGAATCTTTATTTTACAATTTTTTTTTTTTTTTTTTAGCGAAAAACCCCTTGCGGGGCTGTCTTGGTCTGAGAGACCACGACTAGGGGGTTCTACACCATCAAAGTCACCCGGGAGTCGAGCCCGGTCCTACCCGCACCAACATTATCAATTGGATTTTGGGTACCCAATTCAATATTTTGGTAGGGTGGAGATTCGAACCTAGGACCTCCCTTGGAGGATTGCCCTTTCCTCTCCAACTCACCTACAATATTTGGGTAAATTTTTAAATTCTTTTTACTTAACTATAAAGAAATTTATCCCTTGGTCTAATCGACAAGGACACCACTTGCATTATTGGTGATGTGACCTGGTTTCAATCCTCAATCCCCATGGTGTATAAAGAAATTTATCTCTTGGTCTAACCGACAAGGACACCACTTACATTATCGGTGATGTGACCTGGCTTCAATCCTCAATCCCCATGGTAGATGTGTATAAAAAGTATTACTCAAAAAAACTTTAAAAAAATTTACTTGTATAAAATATGATTTTGACATTATGCTTCGTATATTAATTATCATGTATATTGAATTGTGCGTTTTATTTAATATAATATTTTATTAACTACAATTAAATGTGGATTATTCATTATTCAAATCAATAGACCAACAAGGGTTTTTTTCTTTTTCGTTTTAAAGTGTTTGGAGTTCATGATAGTCCTTCACTTACGATTTAAACATAGATGTATTAGCTAAAAGGAAACATCAATTATCAATGCCATTACATTAATACTAGGATGTAGATTATCCTTTTGCCATGGTCCATAGAAAGATGGTGGATTAATACTAGGATGTAGATTATCCTTTTGCCATGGTCCATAGAAAGATGGTGGTTTGATGTTACAAGCATATCATATCCATTCTCTATCTTGTTTATGCAACCATTTGTTATTTGACATTAAGTTCAATTAAGGTTTATATGCAATGTCAACCTTGTAATGGGTTATCCCAACGAGCAACGAGCAATGAATAGTCTTTTGTTAAAAATAAATTCTTTTCTTTTAACAATACATACATGGATTATTAGGAATTAGAGAGATGGTGGTTGTATAAGACCTTACATGTTGGACAACTAGACACTTTAATATTTTCATATAATTTTATCATTAAATATACCTTGATTTTTACAATGAAATATGCCATTAAATTGATAATTATGAACATGGTCTCCCTTTAAAGACATTTTATTTAGAAAATAAAGCTCATATGTAAAAAATAATCATCTACCCATTTTTAAACCATTAATTCACAATTGCATTAGAAATTAAAAAAATTATATTCAATAACTTTGAACCTAGAAGATCTTATACAAAAATTTAATTAACAATAATAGAAATAATGATCTAAGAAGCAAGGAGTGGGGAGTAAGGAGTTCCACGCTATAAGTCAAGGTCTCAATTCCATGGTTGAACCTTAACATTTGAGTAGGAAGTGAACCTCACCTCTAAACTCTTTACTCTAAATCTTCAGAAAAATTTAAAGAATGGAACATTCTCATGAAGAAATGTTGGTTGACAAAGAAGAAATATCATTAAAGAAACTCTAATTGAAAGTAAGGATGTCTTAGTTTGGGGAAATATTTTATTGATCAAGAGGAAAAAAAAAGAAATCTTAAATAATCCTATCTAAGCGAGAGATGATACATCTAAAGTGATTATCAAAGATGAGGTGATTGAGCATAGTATAATGGATTTAAAAAAAAGTATTAATATGCAAGTTTAAAAAATACATGCTAGATTTATGTGGAGATTCAAATGTGGATTAAAGGATTCTTCTCATCAAGTTCTTGAGATTAAAAGTCAGGGATCAAATAATAGGTAATAGCCCATGGTTTATAGGGACAATTGGCTCGTATTTAAGGGTGATAATTAAATGTGGAGATAAAAACTCATGAAATGATTTCCATACAAGATAGACTTTTTGGAATACCATATCAATTTATTAATAAGAATGCTTTTGAAGAATATGTGTATTTCTCTATGGGAGTTCATTTAGGAGGGGCTAATGATTGAGGAGCGAAAGCATGCTATGTATGCTAACATATATGTTGCCATCGATATTTCATTGTCATAAATGTTATGATATCAGACACATGGTAAGAGATTGTAAAGTGAAACATTAAAAAAAAGCTAAAAAGTTTTGGTCCCAAGACAAAGATGGAGCATGGCCCAAATTATAATTTGGTAGAAGTTAGCTTATATCAAGGATTATGCATCCCTAAGAATGGTAAGAAAAGCTTCTTGACCTCATTAGATGGCAAAGGCCATCATAGTTAATTCAAAGCAATACTTGAAGAAACAAAGAAGGATACAAAGATTAAGGAAGTGTAATTTTCAAGTTCAAATTCAAAGGAATTAAAGCCGAGAAGGATGATATAGAAGGTATTTTTGAGGTTATGCCTTGAACTTTAAGTTCTCTAGTGTAGTATAAATATAGATGATAAGTTCAATTATGAAGAATATTAAAAAAAAATAAAAGAGAGTTGACGTAATATGATTCATGGTCAAACTCGACATTGTGCAATGTATTGGATAGGCCTAGGGCATTTTGTTGTGAAATGTATTTATTTGTAATATATTTTATGTAAGCCCTATGGGTTGTGGTTAACCTTGTTATGGTTAAACCCTCTTTATAAATTTTAATTAACCTAAAGCCCTCTTGTTATGTTGGCTTAGGTTAAACTTTATGATGTAATTGGGGTTTTGATATTGCTATAAACGCCCCCTCCCAATCATTTTCTAATTGGAGTTTTGTGTAATATTATCTATGGATATAATGATGTGGTCTACCGGCAAGGACGCCACTTGCATTATCGGCGATGTGACCCGGGTTCAATCCCCACGACGGATATGTATATGTATAAGAAGTATTTACTCAATAAAAACATATTATCTGTGGATATAATGATTATTTATGGTGCCTTCAGGAACCCATCATCTCTCTTTTTTTTTTGTTATTTTTTCGCTTTTTGTATAATATTTGAGTGGATGGTTTGCTTCTTTTTATTTCTTGAAAATATTATGAATTACAATCTAGTATCAGAGCAAGTATAGAGCTATCACTTGTTTACACAAATGATATTTGGAGCCTCCAATTCTTCCTCCAATTCGTAGGACAATTTTTCCTCAAAGCCTTGTTAGATATTTGTATAAGAAATGAAAAGGATTTTTTATTTCTTCCTGCCTTTCCAAAAGCATTAGAGAAAAATGGCTTGCTTGTCTCTTCATATCATCGAAGTGGATTCTTTCAAATGAAGAAAGACATTTGTTGGTTCCTAAAACTACACACACACATTAAATTTTAAATTTTAAATTTTAAATTTGACGCATTGTTCTTGCTCTAGCTTGGCACCCTCTCTATTAGAGGTGTGTTTGCCCTTCTTTAGAAGGGGCACACCCTCACGTAATCAAGATGATCAACATTGCTATAAATACCCCCTCACAATCTTCATTTCTCATTAGAGTGATTGCAATATTATCCATGGATATAGTGATTATTGATAGGCCAAGAACTAATTAACTCTTCTATTAATCAAATGAGGAATATATAATACAATGCTAGGCCCAGATTAGCCCGAATAAAGAGGATCCAACAAACTGCATAGAGCCCGAAAATAAAAGGTGCTAACAATAGTCTAACAAAATAATATTCCCTAACAACCTATTAATATCCCACTCTAAATAATGGAATAATTAAGTATACGCTAGCATGCCCCCTTATTACATTATTTTGAAATACAAAGGGAGTTGCGAAACAACTCAAATTTGACACGTGCAAGTGCCTTAGTAAAAATATCCGCAACTTGATCATTGATGGGAATGTATTGAAGCTGAATGTTGTGCCTTCGAACTTTGTCGCGAATGAAGTGACATTGAATGTCAACGTGTTTGGTACGTTCATGAAACACTGGATTCTTTACGAGCTTCAAAACACCATGGATGTTGCAAAAAAAGTGAATTGGAGATTTGGATGGAAGACCCATACTTGTCAAGATGCGACACAACCATATCACCTTACACACTGCTTCTTGTGCGACGCGATACTCTGCCTCTGTAGATGAAATAACAACTGCTTGTTGCTTCTTGCTATGCCAAGAGACAGACGATCCAAGATGAAAAATATATCCTGAAGTTGATTTTCGATCATCAAATGACCCGGTATCAAGATGATCAACATTGCTATAAATATACCCCCTCACAATCTTTATTTCTCATTAGAGTGCTGTGCAATATTATCCATGGATATCGTGATTATTGATAGGCCAAGAACTAATTAACTCTTCAATTAATCAAATGAGGAATATATAATACAATGCTAGGCCCAGATTAGCCCGAATAAAGAGGATCCAACAAACTGCATAGAGCCCGAATAAATAAAAGGTGCTAACAATAGTCTAACAAAATAATATTCCCTAACAACCTATTAATATCCCACTCTAAATAATGGAATAATTAAGTATACGCTAACATCCCCCCTTATTACATTATTTTGAAATACAAAGGGAGTTGCGAAACAACTCAAATTTGACACGTGCAAGTGCCTTAGTAAAAATATCCGCAACTTGATCATTGGTGGGAATGTACTGAAGCTGAATGTTGTGCCTTGGAACTTCATCGCGAATGAAGTGACATTGAGTGTCAATGTGTTTGGTACGTTCATGAAACACTGGATTCTTGACGAGCTTCAAAACACCCTGGTTGTCGCAAAACAAGTGAATTGGAGATTTGGATGGAAGACCCATACTTGTCAAGATGCGATGCAACCATATCACCTCACACACTGCTTCTCGTGCGATGTGATACTCTACCTCTGTAGATGAAATAGCAACCACCTGTTGCTTCTTGTTGTGCCAAGAGACAAGACCGGATCCAAGATGAAAAATATATCCTGAAGTTGACTTTCGATCATCATATGACCCGACATAGTCTGAGTCTGTGTATCCTTGCAAGAAGAATTGATCATTCTTCTTGTACTCTAGGCCATACTCAATAGTACCACGGACATAGTGAAGAACATGTTTTGCTACTTTCCAATGACTGACCTTAGGCTCCTGCATGAACCTCGAAAGATAATTTATAGCAAACACGATATCTGGCCTAGTGTTGGTTAGATATATGAGACTCCCGATCAGCTGGCGATAGAGAGTACCATCTACCTGAGGAGAATCATCATACCACGATAACTGAAGCCCTGTTTCCATCGGAGTTGCCATAGGCTTACAATCAGTCATGCGATACTTTTCTAACAATGTCTTGGCATACTTTTTCTATGTCACCTTGATGTGATGCTTCTTCTGGTTCACTTCCAAGCCAAGACAATAGTGAAGAAGTCCTAGATCTATCATCTCAAAATACTTGCTCAAGTCACCTTTGACTTCAGCTATCAATTTTTTTGAGTTGCCTGTGATAATCAGATCATCTACATAGAGTACAAGTAGCACTATTTCAGAACCTTATTTCTTGAAATAGAGATTTGCATCCGAAGGACTTCTCTTGAATCCATGCTGCAATAGGTGATCATCCATCTTAATGTACCAAGCTCGTGGAGCCTGTTTCAAACCATACAAGGACTTGACCAATTTGCAAACTTTCTGCTCTTGGCCTTCCACTTCAAATCCTTCAGGTTGTGACATATACACTTCCTCTTTGAGATCACCATTCAAGAAGGCACTCTTGACATCCATCTGATGTACTTTCCACCCGAACTGTGCTGCCATAGCACAAAGAACTCGAATGGTAGTCATCCGAGCAGTAGGTGCAAAAGTTTCCTCATAGTCAATGCCTTCTTTTTGTGCATAGCCCTTTGCAACAAGATGGGCCTTATGCTTATCAATTGTTCCATCTACCTTGTACTTCACTTTGTACACCCATTTGCAGCCAATGGGCTTCTTTCCATGCGATAGATCAACAAGCTTCCAAGTCTGATTTTTCTTCAGAGACATGTACTCTGCATCCATAGCAGCCTTCCATTGTGGCTCACTAAGGGCATCTTGTACTGTGGTGGGTTCATGCTCATCTAGTGAAGACATAAAAACCCTATCATCATCCACATCCATATCTTCTGTTTCTCTCTTTGGATCTACAGAAAGCTCCTCAAAGGATTGACAAAGATCATCAACCTCAGTAGTCTCTGTTGCTGCTTTCTCTTGTCGAGCCATACTATGAGTACGAGGTCTATTCAATGTCATATCTGGTGGTGTGGATATTTTTGAGTCTCTGATAGTACTTGTATACCACTTAGGAATATTTTTCTGTGGTGAAGAAGAAGGAGACTTCTCAACCTTAGACTCCTCAAAATCAAGGTATACATTGGATGTGTTATGTGATGTGAAAGCTTCATCAAATACCACATCTCTACTGACATGAATCTTCTTGGTGAAAGGATCTAGCAACCGATATCCTTTCGAATGCTCATCATAACCAAGAAGAACACATTGCAAGGTCTTCTCATCTAACTTCTTCCTCTTTGCTTTTGGTATGTGCATAAAAGCCTTACATCCAAAAATGTGTAGATGAGAAATGGAGGGTTTTCGACCACTCCATGCTTCTTGTGGAGTTATATCCTTTAGGGCCTTTGTGGGTGCCCTATTCAGTAGGTACACTACTATTGTGATAACTTCTACCCAAAACTGTTGCTCTAGATGGGCTCCTGTAAGCATACAATGAACCATTTCCATGATGGAACGGTTCCTCCATTCAACAACTCCATTTTGCTATGGAGTATAGGTAGTAGTGAGTTGTCTCTTGATCCCATGTGCAATCAAATATGAGGAAAATTCTTTAGAGGTGAACTCCCCCTCGATCTGAGCGGAGGGTCTTTATAGAAGTCCTTGACTCCTTCTCAACAGATTTCTTGAATTGTTGGAAGTAACTGAAAGCTTCTGATTTTAGATGAAGAAAGAAAACCCACATCTTCCGTGAGTAGTCATCTACAAACAACTGAAAGTACCTCTTTCCCCCATAGTTGTTCGACATAGGACCGCACAGATCGGTGTGAACTAACTCCAAAGGTTTCTTTGCTCGTGAAGAGCTCTTTTCAAATGGTACTCTATGTTGCTTCCTTGCTAAGCAATCAGAGCACACTGGAAATGTAGAGGAAAGGGAGGGAAGACCCTTTACCATCTCATATTTACTTAGCTCAAGTAAATATCCAGAACTTAGATGCCCATATCTCTTGTGCCAAAGTGAAGTAGCCTCCTTTGTAGAGACTACCATGGCAACATGAGGGGTGGAGATAGCATCTAATGCAAACAAGCCATGCTTGTATGAAGTTGTTGCGATGTGTTTACCCCTCTTGGTGATAAAGCAACACTTATTTCCATCCTCAACATGAAAATCAACAACCATATCCTTATCCAGGATTTGAGGGACTGACAACAAATTGTTCGCCAATCCTGGAACATAAAGGACTTTGTCAATCTGACATTTTCCATCTGGAAGGGTGACTGAAACTGTGCCCTCACCCTGAACCTGGTAGGTCTTATCATCAACAATAGTTACTGGTTTGCCTTCCTTGGCTTCAAATATCTCAAACCATGACTTGTCGCCAGTCATGTGTTTACTAGCACCAGAATCAACATACCACACATGATCCTTTTGCTTGGAGGTTGTGTTAGTCATGAGCACCTTGTGTGCCCACTCAAAATATGAGTCTGATTCTTCAACAACAACATTTCCCTTGGGTTGCTTGTTTTTGTTCTATGGTTTGTTAGGGCCCTTGTTTTTAGGTTGTTTATTTTTGTACCAACACCTATTTGTGTCATGGGTATCTTTCTCACAAATTTTGCAATATCTCTTTTGTTGTTGAGGTTGTTTTCCCTTGGAATCCTTGGAAGAAGATCCTCCCTTCTGAAAATTACCTTTCTTCTTAGAACCCTTCTTGTTTGAATAGAGGGTTGTATTAGAAGTTTCATCTTTTTGAAGTTGGATAGCCTCCTCAGTTTGAAGCAAATTGACCAACTCCACAAAGGTAACTTGTCTTTGTGACACTTGAAGGGAAGTTATCAACATTCTGTATGAATCAGGTAAAGCTCTCAAAATCACTGAAGTGAGGAGCTTATCTTCTACAGTCTCTCCCATAGAATTCAATCTTGACTTCAACTCGACCACTCTACATAGAAATAGTTCAACTGTCTCTCCATACCTCATACTCAAACTGTGAAGTTGAGATTGAAGGTTGAGAATGGTGGAATCATTCTTACCCTCATAGATGGTCTTAAGTGCATCCCATGCATCTTTACCATGTTCTTTGTCAGCTATGTGAGGTTGAACATCATCTGTGATAGCAAGCAAGATGAGCATTCTTGCCCTACTATATTTCTTGTCATATGCAATCAGATCTGCACCTGGTGTTGTAGGACGTTTTGTTGTGCCAGAGACAACATCCCACAATTCTTCTACTTGTAGAATAGCCTTCATTTTCGTCTTCCATGGTGCATAATTGGAACCTTTTAGTAACTGAGTATCTGACAGATATTTGTGGATAGCTGCCATAATGAAGGTTCCTTATATCACCAAATGGTCCCCCTTTCTTTATACCTGCCAGGCCTTTATACCAAACCTCTCGATATACCCCGCCCTTATGTGAGGGAGACTATAAGGTACGTGAGAGCAGAACGATACGTGGAACATAGGCGATACTGAAAGGGAATCATTTTGTTTATGACACCTACCATAGAAGGTCTTCCTCATGCGTGGGGCGTAACTTCCCCTAAACACTTTGGATAGACACTTCGTCAGGATTTACGTCTAACAACAATAACGATTTAGGGTAGTGAATGGAGTGAAAAAATAACAAAATGGTAAACTTATATCTCCCCGACGATTTATAGAGAACAAGCTCAGACGTCGTTGTTGCAGCTATGTTAGGCGTTAGATACAGTAGCCCAAAGCACGACAACTTTACCTGTAAGTGTGGGCCAGAGGTACCGTTTATACCGAACGTTGTTGTGCAAATAAATTGCATGGATGGGTTCAATTTTTGGGGACTTAAATGTGTTTTATTTTATACTTAATGAAGTAGTGCAAATGAAATGTAAATGCAACTAACAAAAAGTGCCCACAAAAAATTGAATTTTAGGTGTCGGATTCCACCGAAAATGCACCTAATTACAATGCCAAATTGCTTTAAAAATTTCAAATTTCACTCACTATTCCCCCCTTTTCATCCTGATTTGAGAATTTTGCAATAAAATGACATGAAAAAAATGTCCCCCTTTGGTTTTGCAAAATAGACTAGGATGAAATTTGTTTGGGGTTTGTGCTTCAAAGGTATTTAGAAATTGTTATTTGAAAGCAAAAATAAATTTTAATGAAAATTTTTTATACTAATTAAATATATTAAATTTATTAAAAAAAATAATTAAGAAAATAATATTTAATTAATACAAAAAATAATCATTAAAACAAAATGCTTAGTAAAAAACAATTAAAAAACTATTACCTTTGATAGTCGGTGGGTGTTGAACCCCCGACCTGCCGACGGTCAACGTATTAGCGCTCGACCTCCAACCAACCAATCTACCTTGCTGGTTGAGATAGAATGGGAAAGATCCCCTACTTCTTTCCTATGGATCGCTTGATGGGGGACGACCCGCTGGTTTCCAAATCGGTTGCAACCTCCAAGAGAATACACTTCAACGATCGCGTGAGCCTGCATGTCAAGGATTTGTTGCAGAGATGTGATCGAATGCTAGAATTTTTCAAATGTCTGCCTACGCTGGAAAGTGTTGCGATAAACATAGTCTTGAGCCGCCTGCTATCTGCTTGATTCCTTGCAAATCGTGAAAAATACTCACGACAATGGCCAAAAATTTCTATTTCTTTGCAACGAATCCTCTATCACATGCAGATTCTGTGATGTGGATGACTCCTTCACCGAACGTCTGCATCGGGTCATCTCTTCGACGACATCGATAGTGGTAGTAACCAGATATTTCTCTGCAACAAGAACCCAAAGTCGATTGTGATCGAAAACCCTTCAAAATCTTGATCACCCATTGTAGTTTCTAAATTCAACCCTTGCACATAAAAATAAAACTTGCACATTTCCCCCACATGTAGGATACAACGAGAGATAAGATGGTTTAAAACCAAGAATGCTCACTTAAGCATTCGATCGCCTTCAGGTAGTTTACCCCCCCAACAATCCATACACGCGACCCTTCCTGGCTTGCCATGTGTTTAATTCGCTCACCAAAATGCTAAGTTTTGATTAGCCCACCACGTAGGTCTCGTCTAGTCCATCAAATCACCGAGTCTAGGTCAGCTTCATCCCTTCGGGTTAGATCCAACTGGTCCTAGTTATCTCCACGTGTGTGTCAGCAGATCCGAGTTGTCCCTCAGTCTATGTGTTGGTCCAGGTCAGATCCAGGTCTCAATCTGTGTGTTGGTCAGCGTCTAGTCAGCTAGGGTTCCGATTATCGAGTCCTCCTCGATCTCGATCTATGGGCCAAGTCTTTGTCAGGTGTCTCAGGAATCGTGCCCGAGATTTCCACGTCGGTCGACCTCGGGAATCATGCCCGAGTTAGCCAATCCACCCAGTCATCAAGCTATGAAAATGAGCTTCGACTATTAGGGCTCTGATACCATTGATAGGCCAAGAACCAATTAACTCTTCAATTAATAAAATGAGGAATATATAATATAATGCTAGGCCCAGATTAGCCTGAATAAAGAGGATCCAACAAATTGCATAGAGCCCAAAAATAAAAGGTGCTAACAATAGTCTAACAAAATAATATTCCCTAATAGCCTATTAATATCCCACTCTAAATAATGGAATAATTAAGTATACACTAACAATTATTTATGGTGCCTACGAGTGCCCCAACTCTCTTTCATCCTTCTCTTTTGCTTTCTATATAATATTTGAGTTAATGGTTTGCTTATGTTAGTTTCTAAAAAATAATATGAATAACATGGTATCAAAGTGGATATGGAGCACCATGTTAGTTTGGTGCCTTTGATCCTTCTAATACCAAGGGTGAAATTTTTTCTGGAGCTTCATAAGTCCTTTTTGACAAGGAAGCATTAGCGAATTAGAGAAATTTGTGTTTTTCTTACAATGGTTGCTTTAGATTTTGCTTTGGAGGGAAATTTTGTTTTTTAAAAGCAAGCACCATCACTTGTTTCTTCCTCCTCTTAGACTCTTTTACTGCACTTGAATTTGGTATAATCATCATTTTTTTGAAAACAATTATTTCTATCCCTTTGTATTCCAAACATACAAAAGACATGCCATTTCCATTGGTTGTG
This sequence comes from Wollemia nobilis, assembly GCA_028583015.1. Classification (NCBI taxonomy): domain Eukaryota; kingdom Viridiplantae; phylum Streptophyta; class Pinopsida; order Araucariales; family Araucariaceae; genus Wollemia; species Wollemia nobilis. Next base: position 3,185,639 of record JAQPPZ010016827.1, read on the forward strand.
GTAGAATGGTTGTATTGTGTTGTTAGTTTGAATCATTCTTTGATCGTGATGATAACATCCTCACGTTTTTACATTTGGCACAATCAACATTTATCTTGGAATAGGATGCCTCCCTTTGTCACGTCTCCTATTACAACAAAGATAGACGTATGAGTGGACATCAACGTGTAGTTGTGTTTGGTCTTAAGTTTGATTCTCTTCATCATCTTATAGGTTTAGGCATTTCTGGTTAAGTTTTGTCTTTGCCCCCTTGATTAGATTTTTTATGGATGCATCAAAATCAATGTTCCATCTGGAATGCATGGTAGAGTGGCAAGATGGTACCAACTAAAGCTTTTCATAGAATTGTATAGGGTTTGATTCCTATAGAGTTTGGTTTGGGGATGTTTTAGTGAGGTGCTATGAAACTTAATAGGCAAACACACCTTTTACCTACCAGTGCATTCATGCGAGCGGTTAGATAACACGACTAGCTTAGACTGCTTAAAGAGCCAAGGTCTAATGTTTGAACCCCACTCCCTTGCGTGTGCAACTATGATTCTGTCAGCTAAGGTGGCAACCTATGTGGCTAATAAAAAATATAATTTTTTAATAGTTACATCTATCAAACCAATCATTAAAAGGCAAGTGTCGACAACCTGATGACTTAGAAGAGTCGAGGTGACAAAGTGTGACAGACTTCACAAAGACTCACCAAATGGTAGGTTTGGATTGGCTCTTCCAACCCTAAGGTTTAATCATTTAATTTTTATTTATTTAGGGCTCATTAGGGTAAACAAATTCTATAGGCCATATCTTTTTCATATGGAAGCATTTTGAGCCTATTTTTTTCAAATCACATGATTTTTTGAGCTTTATGCACTAGTGGCATTAGTTCAAGGACATACTGTAGTGTAAGGGGTCGGATTATGTAAAGCCCTTGTTACTCATCTTAATGGAAATAATTATAGCCTTTGCTCAACTCAAATTATTGGCTTGCTATAAAGTAAGAACATGTGCATCTTTAAGGAGGATAAAGCAGTTGTTCTTGATGATGAAAATTAGCATCAAAAGGGAGAAGAAGCTTTAGGTTTGTTTTTCTTGTTGATTGAACTAGAGTTGCTTTTTCATATCAAAGAAGAGAGTGACTCAAGGTATGGTTAAAAATAAATAAATTTTTTGGAAAGGTTAATACTACTAAAGTGAGTCGCTTGGAATTAGATCTTTCTTCTCTTAAGCTAGTTGAGTTTCATAACATTGAGGACTAAATTGCGAGATTTAAGGCTTTGAGGGAAGATATAACATATTTTGGAGGTAAAAAGAAAGATGATGCAAAATGTTTTGAGATTGTCCTTGCTAATTTCACCTCTTCTTTTCAAATGTTGAACCTAATGGTTTATATGATTCCTATCTTCTTGGAATCCCAAAGGACTCTTACTCTTGATCAAAAATTTTCTCTTCTAGTTTTTAGTAGCAATGTGGAATTGTGGTGGGACTCCATAAATAGAGGCTTATGCAAAGGAATTCAAATATAAGGAGGCTAAAAACTAGGGGTCCAAGGGTGAGATTAATTCTTCAAAGAAAATGAAGACCTCATGTAAATATTATAAGAGGGAAGAACATCCCATGAAGGATTTCTTGTTGAAGCTACAAAGGATTGAAGTTGAATTCTTGAAGTTAGGTGGGCATCTTATAGAAGATGAGGGAGATTTAGAAGGATCTACCTCAACTATAAAGCACCCCTAAAGCATCCATTATGGGGGGTAAGATATTATTGTAACTAATATCTTTCTCTTTGACCCCTTAGTTTAGATTATAGGGGGTGTTAAAATTATAATTTGATTCATGGCTAAGAGTCGACATTGTGCAATGTATTGGATAGGCCTAAAGGGCATTTCATTGTACACTATATTTATTATTTTCTAATATTTTCCTATGTAAGCCTAATGGCCTTGGTAAACCTTGTTATGGTTAAACCTTATTTATTACTTGTAATTAACATAAATCCCACTTCTTATGTTAGCTTAGATTAAACCTTATGATGTAATTAGGGTTTTGGTATTTACTATAAATACCACCTTACACGCCTTATTTCTCATTAAAGTGTTGTGCAATTTGGTCCACATATATAGTGATTATTTATGGTGCCTATGGGTGCCCTAAATCTCTTTCATCCTTCTCTTTTGCTTTTTGTATAAGATTTGAGTTGATGGTTTGCTTTTGTTCATTTTTAGAAAATAATATGAATTCCAATAGTTGGCATGAAGTTTCTAGCATAGAAGAGACTTATTAAATCCTCTGCTTGCAATAAAAATGAAAGTAATATCATTAGTGAAAAAATAAACATGGCAAAGAAGTACTCAAAAAACGTAAACTAGTTTTTGATTCACCATATCACAAATGCGCAAGTGAAGAGCATACTCCTAATGTTGCAGGATTTTGGGTTCACTAGATCGCATTACGTGCAGGTGAAGAGCATATTACTAGCAACAAAAATGTATTAGGAAATAGAAGGAAGAAATAAAGGTGTTGGACATTTTGAGTCTCTAAGCTAAAATATTGTCATTGATGTCAAAAGAGCATTTAATGTCAAAAGGATCTATGAAGGGTTTTTGTGAAAACCAAGGCAGGAAAAATAAAAGGTTTTAGTTAAAACCATGGACAACAAATTTGATCTAGGTTTTTCTTAAAACCCAAGTTGGGCTTTCGTTTCATCGAAAAAGGTGCCTTGGTGATGGAGTTATTTGAGTTTTAATATTTGGTTTAAATTTTAATTATTTAAAATTTAAATTTAAATGCAAATTTTCCCGTCGACGTCATCAAGCAAACATAAATTCATATTTCCTCCAACGTCTTCGAAGTGTTTTAAACACTATATAAAGGGGTGGTAAATAAATCAAAGTTTCATCCTTGCTCTTGTGATAAATGTTTGGCATTCGAATAAGTCTATGAGCTCGTGCAAATTTTGAGAAGAGAAGCAGCAAAGAAAACGACAACGCTTGGAAAGTCAAAACGTGGTGGGAAGCGTGGCGCATTGGCAAATCATTTTGGTTTAAGGCACAAGGCAGCGCAAACACCAGGGATCGAATCCCTTGGATGGCGTTTCGGAAGGTGTGTGGAAAGCGCTTTGGCGCTTTGTCTTTTGCGGAAGGTGGAGGAAGGTTTAAGGCACTTTGGGCCTTTGCCTTTCCAACGAGCGCCTAGCTCGTGTGGAATCTTAGCCACGGCTAAGACGCTCACGGTGTGGCAAGTCGGGGGTTCGAATCCCCTTGAGGAGGTAATTACGTTTTGCATTTAAATAATTTTTATTAGCCCTAAAGTTTGGAGTTATAAGGTAGTTAATGGAAATTAAAGTTTGTTATTAGGGCTGTGATTATTATTGCAAAGCATAATTGGTTTATGATTTATTTGATGGTTATGGAGAATTAATTTTAGGAGAAATAAGGAGTTGTTTTTTAAAAGCAATTTTGAGAGGTTTATTATTTTTGATAAGGGTTTTAATAAAAGGGACTTTGGTGGATGTGTTTATTAACTTGGAGTAAAAAGGGTGTAATTTGAGTAATGCTTTATTTTGTGATTATTTGAAGTCCATTAACCCTTGTTTAGATTGGAAAGGAAAGTTGTGTTTAAGTGTGGCAGATTTTGTGGACAACTTATTGGCATCAAAAAGGTATGGGCACATTCTCCTATTGATTGTTTATGGTGGTTGATTTCTGAAATATCATTGGAGAGAAAAGGATTGATTGTGGTTTCCTTTGAGAAAATGATTGGTTGAATGCTTCAAGGTTTTATGGTTTGTGAGTTGTATTTAAACCTTGTTTTATTAGCATTGTTGTTGAAGCCCATTGATGATGAAATGAACTTGAACTTGAGTTAGAAAAGAACATGAGTATCATTGCTATGTGAGACTTGTGCTTGAGCATTGTTGGAAACATTTTGAGTTGGTTAATACATGCTTGGACTAGGGTTTGTGAAAAAGGATTGTTCCTTGAGGTGATTGGTTGAGTTGAGTTGGTTAATACATGCTTGGACTAGGGTTTGTGAGAAAGGATTGTTCCTTGAGGTGATTGATTGAGTTGAGTTGATTAAGCCTAGTCAAGTGGATGCATGTGGTTGTTCAAGTTCCTAGAAACAAACTATTCAATATTCTGATTTGAGTTGAGATTGAGGTTGATTTGAGTTGAGATTGGGATTTGAGTATAGAACATATAGAGTCTCTAACAATTCTCTTTATGCTTCTATGAGATTGATTTGAGATATTGATTGTACATTGAGCTTAGAACATATTGAGTCTCTAACAATTCTCTTTATGATTCTATGTGATTGAGACAAGTCTTTGAGAAGACTTGTGGACTATTTTGAGTTAAGATTTTGTGAAATCTTGCTATGCAGATTTGAGCAAGTCCTATAGAGGACTTATTGAGCAGATTTGAGCAAGTCCTATAGAGGACTTATTGAGCAGATTTGAGCAAGTCCTAGAGAGGATTTGTTGAGCAGATTTGGACAAGTTCTGTGTGAACTTGTTGAGCAGATTTGGACAAGTTCTATGTGAACTTGTTGAGCAGATTTGGACAAGTTCTGTGTGAACTTGTTGAGCAGATTTGGACAGGTTATGTGTGGACTTGTTGAGCAGATTTGAGCAAGTGGACCTGTTGAGCATATTTGAGTTGGTTCTGTGTGAACCTATTGAGTAAATTTGAGCAGGTTTTGTGTGGACCTATTAAGCAGATTTGAGCAAGTTCTGTGTGAACCTATTGAGAAGAATTGTACTAGACCAACTGTATTGTGTTTAGTACAAGAGATTGAGCAAAACTATGCTAGACCGACTGAACTGTGTTTGGTACAGTATTGAGATAGAGCTTTGGAGGTGATAGAGTATAGAGGATAGAGTCTTAGTGGATAGAGATCCAACAACCAGGACAATTGAAGACAGATCTGAGTGAGGAGTCTTCAAGTGGAGAGAGATCCACCAGTCAATGCAGCATAGAGACAAAGTCTTCTAGAAGATCACTAGCCAGAGTAGAAGGGGAAAGAGTTCTCCTGTGGAAGAGATCCACGAACTTGAGATTAGGGGATCAACATCTCCTTTGGACAGAAGTCCATAAACATTGTAATTTGGGAAAGATTCCCAAGAGATTATTTGAGAAATATTTAGAAGAAATATTTTCTCTATGGAGGTAGCCCACACTAGGTGAACCACGTTAAAATCTGTGTCTCTATTGTGTGTGATGATTGGTGCATTGCTTTGGTTATTGCTATTGATATTGCCATTGATTATATTGATTAATATTGTTTGGGAAAGAAAAGTAAAAAGTGGTCTTATATTGTTCACCCCCCTCTCAGTATAAGCTTGTGTTCTTCAATTGGTATCGAGTTGGTTCCTTCAGAAAGGGTTTAACAACTTGAAGGAAGATCTTGCAAGAACACAAATGGCAAAGAAAGGCAAGAGTAAAAGCATGAGACACAAGAAGAAAAGAACACCTATGGTCATGAAAGAAAAGGAAGATGAGTTTAATATTGTTGTGTTGGGAGGACACATGGAAATAGATTCAAGAGATGAATCAAGTAATGGAGAAATATCCAGACTGATAAAGTTTTGTACCAGTTGTGGAAAGACAGGTCATCATGCAGCTTATTGTTCACAAGAAGGTGAAGAATGTTTTATCTATGGTCAACTCGGTCATGATGCAAGTTATTACAATGGGTTTGATAGCAGTGAAGATGAAGATGATTCTCTTAGATTTGAAGTTCTAAAGAATGAGTTAGAAAATGATAACAAGAATAGTCGAAGCAGGTATCAAGAAGAAACTCCACTTTGGACAATAGAAGAAATTGAAGAAGAGGAAGATTCAGATAAAGAAAAGGAGGAAGCCACTCTTAAGGAACTTGTTGAATTGAAAAGAGAAAATTCAGAATTGAAGGCTCAAATACAAGAAGATGAGAAATGTAAGACAAAGCTTCTACAGGATATATCTGACTTGAGAGATAAGGTTGAAAAGGCAAGAAGAGTTGAAAAAGGTATGGTTGAACAATCAAAGGTAAAAGAGATAGAATGTGAAAGGCTTATGGTTACTCTTGAAGAATTAAAAAGGGAGAACTCGGGATTAAGGGTCCAAGCTCAAGAAGATGAAAAAGCAAAAGCAAGGTTTTTACGGGAACTCACCAACTTCAAAATCAAAGTTGAAGAGACAAGGAAAATTGAAGAAGGTATGGTTGAAAAATTAAAGACAAAAGATCTAGAGTGTGAAAAATTAGAGCATGAGATAGTTTCACTAAGGATGGAAGTAAAAGGCTCTAAGGATAAGCTACACAAGTTTGAGGAAAATTCAAGGACCTTGGAAAGGACTATCAATGCACAAAGATCATCAGTCACCATAATAGGACTTAGTTCTAAAGAAGAACAAGGGAGACAAGAAGTAGAAAAAGGAGAGCCAAGCTACTATGTGGATAATGCAAGTAAGTACTCAATTGATAGTGATGCTAGTTTTTCAGACAATGATAGAGATGAAATCTTGTTTATGGTTGAAGAAAAAGATCCAGTTAAGAAAAAGACTCTAGTTATTCTCAAGTGTTTTAGATGTGGTAAATTTGGACATATTGAAGATGATTGCACTAGGGATGGCTATAGTTTCAGTGATGATGATTTTGAAGATGCACTTGGTAAACCGGATGAGAATATTCTAATGGCATTAGAAGAAGAAGAAGTGAGTGATCCTATAGAAGACAAATCAAAAGAAAGGAATTATATGGACAAAGGAAAACAAATAGAGGACTATTCAATAGATAATGGTTATGATCTCAAGGGATAACTTATCTATGCTCTTGACAGAGTAAAGAAGGTAAGAAAACAACACTTTAAACTTGAAAGTCAATTTCAAGAATGTAATGAGGAAAGATTACTACTCATAGAGGACTTAGAAAAGTCAAAGGCTATGGCAAGCAATTTCAAAGATAATTTAGAAGCAAATATTGTGGAATGTGAAAAGTTAACACATGAAGTTGCACTACTAAAGGAAGATCTAAAGGATTCCAAGAATAAGCTATACAAGTATGTAACCAATGAAAAGAATGTGGATAAAATAGTCAGGATACAAAGAGGAGCATAAAACAAAACAGGTCTTGGTTCTAAACATGTTCAAAAGAAATGGGTAGAAAATTCTACTTCAGGTCTTGAAGAAGAAGGTACTTCAGAAGAAGGATTCTCAGATGCAAGTGAAAGTGAAACTTCTAAGGATGAGTCAGATTGCAGTGAGTCCAATAGGGACAATGGGCAAAGAAGATACAGATGGAACATAAATCGAAACAGGAGACCAATGAGGTCTAGGCAAGGAAGCTTCAATGGGAGATGCTTCTCATGTTAAAGGTTTGGGCATATGGCTTCACAATGTAGATCACATGAAAGATAGGTATATGGAAGAGAACATATTTTTCAAGGATATTGCTATTTATGTAATGAGTTTGGTCACAAGGCAATGAATTGCAGAATTCATGATAGAAGAGGATATGGCTTCACTAGGAGAAATCCTAAGACAGTTGCACATCCAAGGAATAATAACATTAAGTGTTATAAGTGAAATAATGATGGTCACATAGCAAGATGGTGTAGAGAAAATATTCTAGAAACATGCATGAACATGAACATGAACATGAACATGAATATGATCAAGAATAGGAATAGGAACATGAACATAAACAAGAAGATGAATAAGAACAAAGACTCAGAAAAGAAAAGATAGGTCATCATGCATCTTATTGTTCACAAGAAGGTGAAGAATGTTTTGTCTATGGTCAACTCGGTCATGATGCAAGTTATTGCAATGGGTTTGATAGCAGTGAATATGAAGATGATTCTCTTAGATTTGAAGTTCTAAAGAATGAGTTAGAAAAGGATAACAAGAATAGTCGAAGCAGGTATCAAGAAGAAACTCCACTTTGGACAATAGAAGAAATTGAAGAAGAGGAAGATTCAGATAAAGAAAAGGAGGAAGCCACTCTTAAGGAACTTTTTGAATTGAAAAGAGAAACTTCAGAATTGAAGGCTCAAATATAAGAAGATGAGAAATGTAAGACAAAGCTTCTACATGATATGTCTGACTTGATAGATAAGGTTGGAAAGGCAAGAAGAGTTGAAAAATGTATGGTTGAACAATCAAAGGTAAAAGAGATAGAATATGAAAGGCTTATGGTCACTCTTGAAGAATTAAAAAGGGATAACTTAGGATTAAGGGTACAAGCTCAAGAAGATGAAAAAGCAAAAGCAAGGTTTTTACAGGAACTCACCAACTTCAAAATCAAAGTTGAAGAGACAAGAAAAATTGAAGAAGGTATGGTTGAAAAATTAAAGACAAAAGATCTAGAGTATGAAAGATTAGAGCATGAGATAGTTTAACTAAGTATGGAAGTAAAAGGCTCTAAGGATAAGCTACACAAGTCTGAGAAAAATTCAAGGACCTTGGAAAGGACTATCAATGCACAAAGATCATCAGTCACCATAACATGACTTAGTTCTAAATAAGAAAAAGGAAGACAAGAAGTAGAAAAAGGAGAGCCAAGCTACTATGCGGATAATGCAAGTAAGTACTCAATTGATAGTGATGCTAGTTTTTCAGACAATGATAGAGATGAAATCTTGTTTATGGTTGAAGAAAAAGATCCAGTTAAGAAAAAGACTCTAGTTATTCTCAAGTGTTTTAGATGTGGTAAATTTGAACATATTGAAGATGATTGCACTAGGGATGGCTATAGTTTCAGTGATGATGATTTTGAAGATGCACTTGGTAAACCGACTAAGAATATTCTAATGGCATTAGAAGAAAAAGAAGTGAGTGATCCTATAGAAGATAAATCAAAAGAAAGGAATGATATGGACAAAGGAAAACAAATAGAGGACTATTCAATAGATAATGGTTATGATCTCAAGGGATAAATTATCTATGCTCTTGACACAGTAAAGAAGGTAAGAAAGCAACACTTTAAACTTGAAAGTCAATTTCAAGAATGTGATGAAGAAAGATTACTACTCATAGAGGACTTAGAAAAGTCAAAGGCTAAGACAAGCAAGTTCAAAGATAATTTAGAAGCAAAGATTCTGGAATGTGAAAAGTTAACACATGAAGTTGCACTACTAAAGGAATATCTAAAGGATTCCAAGAATAAGCTATACAAGTATGTAACCGGTGAAAAGAATGTGGATAAAATAGTCAGGATACAAATAGGATCATCAAAAAAAATAGGTCTTGGTTCTAAACAGGTTCAAAAGAAATGGGTAGAAATTTCTACTTCAGGTCTTGAAGAAGAAGGTACTTCAGAAGAAGGATTCTCAGATGCAAGTGAAAGTGAAACTTCTAAGGATGAGTTAGATTACAGTGAGTCCAATAGGGACAATGAGCAAAGAAGATACACATGGAACAACAATCAAAACAAGAGACCAATGAGGTCTAGGCAATTAAGCTTCAATGGGAGATGCTTCTCATGTTAAAGGTTTGGGCATATGGCTTCACAGTGTAGACCACATGAAAGACAGGTAGATGGAAGAGAACATATTTTTAAAGGATATTGCTATTCATGTAATGAGTTTGGTCACAAGGCAATAAATTGCAGAATTCATGACAGAAGAGGATATGGCTTCACTAGGAGAAATCCTAAGACTGTTGCACATCCAAGGAATAATAACATTAAGTGTTATAAGTGCAATAATGATGGTCACATAGCAAGATGGTGTAGAGCAAATATTCTAAAAACAGGCATGAACAGGAACATGAACATGAACATGAACATGAACATGAACATGAACATGAACATGAACATGAACATGAACATGAACATGAACATGAACATGAACATGAACATGAACATGAACATGAACATGAACATGAACATGAACATGAACATGAACAAGAACATGAACATGAATAGGAACAGGAACATGAACAAAAACAAGAAGATGAATAGGAACAGAGACTCAAAAAAGAAAAGAGACTCATAGAAGAATGATAATAAGAACAGGAACATGGATGAGAACAAGATCAGGAACAGGAACAGGGATTATGACTTGGAAAGAAACAATGAGAGGATTCAACAAAAAGGAAGAGGAAAAGACAAAGGCAAAGAATAGTGCTTTCGGGGAGTAGAAATAATCCCACCCTAGAATTAACCACCTCATGTGGAGGTGGGGGAGGGGCTAAGATAAGAGGCTTAATTCTTATCCCCGAGCCCCAAAGGTGACCCTTTGCCATTGATGCAAAGGGGAGAGATTTGTGTATTATGGGGATAGTTTTTGGATATGAGGAGAGATTTGATATTTGAGAGAGCATGAGCCAGGGGGAGAAAAGTCCCAGGGGGAGCAGAAAAGAAGGTCAAAATTCAGTAAAAGGATTTGGATTGCCATCAATGACAAAGGGGGAGATTTTTGGACATTTTGAGTCCCTAAGCTAAAATGTTGTCATTGATGTCAAAAGAGCATTTAATGTCAAAAGGATCTATGAAGGGTTTTTGTGAAAACCAAAGCAGGAAAAATAAAAGGTTTTAGTTAAAACCATGGAAAACAGATTTGATCTGGGTTTTTCTTAAAACCCAAGTTGGGCTTTCGTTTCATCGAAAAATGTGCCCCGGTGATGGAGTTATTTGAGTTTTAATATTTGGTTTAAATTTTAATTATTTAAAATTTAAATTCAAATTTAAATTTAAATGCAAAGTTTCCCACCGACATCATCAAGCAAACATAAATTCATATTTCCGCCGACGTCTTTGAAGTGTTTTAAACACTATATAAAGGGGTGGTAAATAAATCAAAGTTTTATCCTTGCTCTTGTGATAAATGTTTGGCATTCGAATAAGTCTATGAGCTCGTGAGAATTTTGAGAAGAGAAGCAGCAAAGAAAATGACAATGCTTGGAAATTCAAAACATGGTGGGAAGCGTGGCGCATTGGCAAATCATTTTGGTTTAAGGCACAAGGCAGGGTAAACACCAGGGATCGAATCTCTTGGATGACGTTTCGAAAGGCGTATGGAAAACGCTTTGGCACTTTGTCTTTTGTGGAAGGTGGAGGAAGGTTTAAGGCACTTTGGGCCTTTGCCTTTCCAACGAGCGCCTAGCTTGTGTGGAATTTTAACCGCGGCTAAGACGCTCGCGGTGTGGCAATTCGGGGGTTCGAATCCCCTTGAGGAGGTAATTATGTTTTGCATTTAAATAAATTTTATTAGCCCTAAAGTTTGGAGTTATAAGGTAGTAAATGGAAATTAAAGTTTGTTATTAGGGCTGTGATTATTATTGCAAATTGGTTTAGGATTTATTTGATGGTTATGGAGAATTAATTTTAGGATAAATAAGTAGTTTTTTTCAAAAACAATTTTGAGAGGTTTATTATTTTTGATAAGGGTTTTAATAAAAGGGACTTTGGTGGATGTGTTTATTAACTTGGAGTAAAAAGGGTGTAATTTGAGTAATGCTTTATTTTGTGATTATTTGAAGTCCATTAACCCTTGTTTATATTGGAAAGGAAAGTTGTGTTTAAGTGTGGCAGATTTTGTGGACAACTTATTGGCATCAAAAAGTTATGGGCACGTTCTCCTATTGATTGTTTATGGTGGTTGATTTCTAAAATATCATTGGAGAGAAAAGGATTGATTGTGGTTTCCTTTGAGAATGGTTGAATGCTTCAAGGTTTTCTGGTTTGTGAGTTGTATTTAAACCTTGTTTTATTAGCATTGTTGTTGAAGCCTATTGATGATGAAATGAACTTGAACTTGAGTTAGAAAAGAACATGAGTATAATTGCTATGTGAGACTTGTGCTTGAGCATTGTTGGAAACATTTTGAGTAGGTTAATACATGCTTGGACTAGGGTTTGTGAAAAAGGATTGTTCCTTGAGGTGATTGGTTGAGTTGAGTTGGTTAATACATGCTTGGACTAGGGTTTGTGAGAAAGGATTGTTCCTTGAGGTGATTGATTGAGTTGAGTTGATTAAGACTAGTCAAGTGGATGCATGTGGTTGTTCAAGTTCCTAGAAACAAACTATTCAATATTCTGATTTGAGTTGAGATTGAGGTTGATTTGAGTTGAGATTGAGATTTGATTATAGAACATATAGAGTCTCTAACAATTCTCTTTATGCTTCTATGACATTGATTTGAGATATTGATTGTACATTGAGCTTAAAACATATTGAGTCTCTAACAATTCTCTTTATGATTTTATGTGATTGAGACAAGTCTTTGAGAAGACTTGTGGACTATCTTGAGTTAAGATTTTGTGAAAGCTTTCTATGTAGATTTTATCAAATCCTATATAGGACTGATTGAGCAGATTTGAGCAAGTCCTATAGAAGACTTATTGAGAAGATTTGAGCGAGTCCTAGAGAGGATTTTTTGAGCAGATTTTGACAAGTTTTGTGTGAACTTGTTGAGCAGATTTGGATAAGTTTTGTGTGAACTTGTTGAGCAGATTTAGACAGGTTATGTGTGGAAGTGTTGAGCAGGTTTGAGCAGGTTCTGTGTGGACCTGTTGAGTAGATTTGAGCAGGTTCTGTGTGAACCTATTGAGCAAATTTGATTAGGTTCTATGTGGACCTATTGAGCAGATTTGAGCAGGTTCTGTGTGAACCTATTGAGCAAAATTGTACTAGACTGACTATACTGTGTTTAGTACAAGAGATTGAGCAGAACTATGCTAGACCGACTGAACTGTGTTTGGTATAGTATTGAGATAGAGATTTGGAGGTGACAGTGTATAGAGGATAGAGTCTCAGTGGATAGAGATCCAACAACCAGGACAATTGAAGACAAATCTGAGTGAGGAGTCTTAAAGTGGAAAGACATCCACCAGTCAGTGCAACATAGAGACCGAGTCTTCTAGAAGATCACTAGCCAAAGTAGAAGGTGAAAGAGTTCTCCTATGGTAGATATCCACAAAATTGAGATTAGGGTATCAACATCTCCTTTGTATAGAAGTCCATAAACATTGTAATTTGGGAAATATTCCCAAGATATTATTTGAGAAATATTTAGAAGAAATATTTTCTCTGTGGAGGTAGCCCACACTAGGTGAACCACGTTAAAATATGTGTCTCTATTGTGTGTGATGATTGGTGCATTGCTTTGGTTATTGCTATTTATATTGCCATTGATTATATTGATTAATACTGGTTGAGAAAGAAAAGTAAAAAGTGGTCTTATACTGTTTCACCCCCCTCTCAGTATAAGATTGTGTTCTTCAAAATGATTATAAACTTAAAGAAAGAGATGAGTTAGAAAAGGAACAAAAAATATTTAATTGAAATTTTATTCCAAAAAAAGGGAAGTGATACATCTACAAAACTTTGAATGTGTTTCGACCTAGCATTTGCGATCTGGTGAATCAGAAACTAGTTTACGTCTTTAGAGTACTACTTCACCATGTTTCTTTTTTCATTAATGAGGTTGCATCCCTCCAATACTCATTGGTTCTTTTACAAAGCAATGCAGTTATGAGGCCAATATGGTAGTCATTTATAAGTTTTTTGACCTATATATGCATTGTCAAACAATTAGAAGAAGTAAAATAACAAATTATTAGAGCACTAGTGAAGGCCAAGTAGTAAAAAATGAATGGTAGCTATCAATAAATAAGTGAATGATACATGGTGAGAAGTGATTAAACATAACTTTTTCTAAGGTTTGTCAACTTATTTTTCATTTTTTGAGGACTATTAGGGCAAATATTTTAAAGGCCATAACTTTTGCATATAGAAGTGTTTTCAAACCTTTTTTTTTGAAATTGCAAGTTTTTTTGAGCTTTACACATTAGTGACATCAATTTATAGACATATTCTTGTGTTTGGGGCTAAATTATGAGGAATTGTTCTCAAGCCTTATTGTCCTAGTTTGAAAGGGTATATTTACTTTCTTCTATGCAATCAAAATATTTGGCCTGGTTTTTTAGGAGATTTAGATATGATAATTACAACAAATTTTAAGTCTTTTGGAGGTTTGTAGGAAAATAATTAAGGATATGCTTTTGTCAATCCCTCTTCCTCATTTAGGCTATTGATTATTTTTTTTTATGAAGATCTAATCCTACATGGTCTCTTCTATTTGTTGTCCAGCTACTCTTGGAAGTTTGCTGCAACTTTCTTTCAAAGTCTTTTTCAGTGACTGAAATTAGGTGGCCTATGTGCAAAAGGAAGTCTTCAAATAAGGTGATGTATGCCATGAACGAAAAATTTACGCTTTCAATACGTCCCTTATATGATAATGGAAGATTAAGAGAGCTTATCTTTGAAGAAGGTGGTGATTTTGAATTTTTTTCTTCATTTGAAGCCTTATTGAAAGTTTTTTTTGTATGTATGTTGGAATGTCTAATAGTGGTAATGAGGACTAGATCAAGCCTAAGGAGACTCTTGTTGTGGAAATATTTTTACAACAAAATTTAGATGATGGGGGTATCCATATGCATGTACCACAAAATGAGGAGGCCCACTAGAGCATCCATTATGGGGGTGGCATTATTATTACTAATGTCTCCTCTCCTTGACCCTTAGTTTAGATTATGGGAAGGCTAAAATTTGTTAGGATCTCACTATTAAAAATTAGCAAACTCACACAAAATACTGAAAAATAACTCCAAATACATCAAATAACTCAATAACACTATGCAAAAATCAAATGCAGAAATGGAACAATCTCACAATAACACAGAATCGTAGGCCTCTTCGAGGGGGCAACCTCCTTCAATATTTAATTAGATTGCAAAAGGATGAATTCGTACATGGCTTCATATATTTTAAAGAAAAACTTCATGCAACCCTACCTAAAGGTTCAAGAGTTGGCTTACATGCAAAATGCCACTCAAGCTAGAATCTCCTACCTACCATCGGTTACAATCTTGATAAAAACGATTACATGAGATGACACCACTTGGTTAAGGCATCATAATTGCCACATACATTACAAAGTATTACAAAATAATATCATAATGGGATCCCTCACATTGGAAGTGGGTCATTACATAAGTAAATAAGAATTACAAAATGATGTTAGGATAGGATCCTAACATGTCCTTACCCTTTAGAAAGCTTTGTCCTCAAAGCTAAAAATGAGGGAACTAGTGTTGGAGTTGATGGAGAGACCCCCATGTCTGGCTAGATCCCGTGCTACTGAATTTTTTTTTTTGTGATGGTATGGTTGTAGAGAGTGCAGGTTCGACGATCTAACAATTGTTCAGGTTCAAGTAATATGGACCCTTCTTCATCCAATTATGGTAATGTTGATTGAACCTATACCTGTGTACCCACAACGTTTTTGAGAGAGGAAACATGGAAAACAGGATGAAGCTTGGAGGTGGATGGAAGAGCCAATTTGTAAGTAGTGGAACCAATTCGTTGAAGAACGTGGTAGGGTCCATAGTATTTTGTAGCAAGTTTTTGGTACCAAAGAAGTTGTAGAGATGATCGTTTGTACGACTGCAATCGAAGGAAAACCATATCACCCACATCAAAGCTACATTCAGAACGATGTTGGTCAGCCTGTTGTCGCATCCGATTCTGGGCCATGTCCAAATTCTGCTTCAGCTGGAAGAGAACATCGGTATGTTGGTTGAGAGTAGTGTCGACTGCCTAGACCTTTGAGTTGCCTGGGCTGCATGAAGAAGGCGTGAGTGGAGGGCACACATAAATGACCTCAAAAGGGGTGAGTTTGGTTACTGTATGATAGGAAGTGTTGTTGCCCATTGAGTAGGATGATTTTATGGAAAGCAACAAAGATAGGTCTCCAAACATTTTTTGACAATCTTAGTTTGACCATCCGTTTACGGATGGTATGCTGAACTCATTTTGAGCTGAGTTCCCTGCAAATTAAACAATTATTGCCAAAAATGACTAGTGAAGGTTGGGTCTCGATTAGATACAATGGAGGTGGGCATACCATGAAGGTGAAAGATAGAATCAAGAAATATTTGGGCAACGATGGACGCTGTGTAAGGATGTATAAGGGAACAAAAATGAGCATACTTCGAAAGGTGATCCACTACCACGAGAATAATAGACTTACTGCAAGATTTAGGTAACCCTTCTATAAAATCCATGGAAATATCAGTCCAAACTTGATCTAGAGTAGACAAGGATTGAAGAGTACCCGAAGAACATACCATTTCACCTGTCATCCGTTGGTAGATATCACATGCTGCTACAAAATCATGGATGTTCTGTTTCATACCTTTCTTGAAGAATGTGCGCTTGAAGCGTTCATACGTTTTAAGGAAATCCTAAATGGCCTACAAAGGGTGCAGTATGAAGTTCCTTCATGAAAAGATCATAGAGTGGGGACGTGCAAGGAAGAAATAGGCATGGGCAATAACGTAGGTCATGGCCATCCCAATTATAGCCTTGGAATGAAGTAGGATCATCACAGAGCGAGGCCACCAAAGCTTACAAGTCTGGATCTTGAAGTACCTCATATCGTAAGGAATCTATCCATTGCGGAACCGGGGAGGAAATGACACATAATATACTAGGGGCATCAAATTGGTGAGAGAGAGCATCAACCACAAGATTCTATTTGCCCTTATTATAGGTGATAACGTAATCATATCCCAGGAGTTTAGAAACCCATTTTTGTTATTCTGGGGTAGCAACCCGTTCTTCCAAGAAGTATTTAAGACTATGATGATCTATTTTAATGGAGAAATGGTGCCCAATGAGATATGGTCACCAATGGGTTACGACATGTAAGATTGCCAACATCTCCTTGGCATATGTATATTTTCCCAAGTTACTATCAAAGAGTGCCTTACTAGTGAAAGCTAAGGGTCTCCCTTCCTGCATCAACATTGCCCCGATGCCACGAGCAGAAGCATCACTTTCAATGACGAAAGTCTTGGAAAATTTGGCATGGCTAAAACTAGTGTTGTGGTCATAGGATGCTTCAATTCAAGGAAGGCTTGGTCAGTGGGCCCCATCCAAGTAAAAGAGTCCGTTAACATGGATGTGAGGGGGGCTGCTATTTTACCATAATTATAAACAAATTTACGGTAGTAACCTGTAAGCCCTAAGAATTCCCGAAGTCCCTTGAGAGTGCGAGGTTTTGGCCAGTCCTAAAATTCTTGAATATTTTTGGGATTGACCTTGATGCCATCTTTGGAGATAATGTGTCCTAGATACTCCACTTCAGTCAGACCAAAGGATCACTTGGATCGCTTAACAAAAAGTTGATGTTGTGCCAACAATTGTAATGTCTGATCCACATGGATAAGGTGTTCCTCCCACGAGCGACTGTAAACCAAGATATCATCAAAGAAAACCAGGATGAAATTCCGTAGGAGAGGGTAAAAGATGTTGTTCATTAGGCTCTGAAATGTAGAAGGAGCATTTGTTAGACCTAATGGCATTACCAAGAACTCATAGTGATCTTCATGAGTATGAAATGTAGTTTTGGGAATATCCTCATCCTTGAGCTTGATTTAATGTTAGCCAAAATGAAGGTCTAATTTAGAGAAGTACATACCTCCATGTAATTCATCCAAAAATTCATCCACTATCGGAATGGGAAATTTATCCTTGATGGTCATTTTTTTGAGCTCACGGTAGTCTATACACAATCGCCATGAGCCATATTTCTTGCAAACTAGTAAAACTAGAGAAGAGTAAGGGTTGGTACTAGGTCGAATGACACCAACTTTGAGCAATTATTGTACCATATGCTCTATTTCAGACTTGAGAGCATGAGGATACCGATATGGTCTAATTTTGGGTGGTGCATTACCTGGTAGTAGTGGAATAGCATGGTCATGTGAGCGACAAGGCGACAGGGTAGTTGGTTTTGAAAAAATGCCATCGTGCTTGGTCAGAAGAAGTTGCAAATCTACTGCAATTTGATCCACTATGGAAGTGCTTCATTAAATTGAAAATATTTGTGCAATGACCACGCAGGATGAATTTTTTAATAATTTATCCATACGATTGGAACTGATAATTTGGGAAGGGTCTGTTTTGGCACCATGGAGGGTGTGTGTTTATCCATGTTGTGAAAACTGCATCCATAGTTTTTCAAAGTTCCAGGAGATAGTGCCCAAGGTGCTCAACCATTGGGATCCCAAAATAATGTCACATCCTCTCAATTGGAGGGCAAACATGTCTTTCTTGAGTTCATAATTCCCCATATTTATTTTAACATTACGACATTTACCTTTACAAGGTAAAGTACCTCCATTTGCCACCATGACTTCAAATGAATTGTATGTGTGTATATAGAAATTGGCTTGCTTAGCAACTTGGGGATCAATAAAGTTGTATGTACTGCCTAAATCAATAAGAATAGTAAGGCGTAGGCCTTTGAAAAAACCCATAAATTTCATGGTTTGTGGAGTGGTAACCCTAGCAAGAGCATGGATGGAAATTTCTATTTGAGGTTCTTGGGTTTCCTCTTTCTATTGAGTTGGTGCTTTAGCTGTGTCACTCTCCTCATCACTATGATCACTGCTATCGGGTTCCTCTGGATCTATTAAGAACAATCTCTTATTTGCACATATATGCCCCTTCACAAAATTTTCATCACAATTATAACATAGCCCTTGGGCGCGACACATCCATTTCATTTGTAGTTAGTCACTTAGGAGTAGGAGGTTTATTATCAGTATTATTGTGGAAATGAGGAGGAAAGGGAGGTCGAGCTTGAGAAAATCATGGTGTCCACCGTTGAGCTGAGAGTTTAGATTCGACAAATCAGGATAAACTGATAGCCTTCAGTCAATCGGGCTAAACTGATAGCCTTCATCATGGTTTGTGGTTTAAACATCTTGACTTCAGCCTGAAGATCATCTTTCAACCCACTAACAAAACTACTCATAAAAAATCCCTCATTCAAGCCCTTTGTTTTATTGACTAATTTCTCAAATTGTATCTACTAATAACGAACTGTGGTAGTTTGTTTCAACTTTGTCAATGCTCTATAAAGTCTTCATAGTCATTAGGGCCAAATCGGGTGAGTAGTTGGGACTCAAAGTCCTCCCAAGATAGATCAGGGGTAGTGGTTCATAGCCATTGGAACCAATGTAAGGCTTTAGATTCTAAGTTGAAGGAATCCATCTAAACCCGATGATATATAGGGACATTGTGGAGTCTAAAGAATTGATCAACCCGACATAACCACCCATCGACATCCTTTCCACTGAACTTTGGGAAATCCAATTTAGGCATTTTTAAGGTCGGATCACAGTCATAGTGAGTGTCTTCAGTTCCCCTTATTCGGTCTTCTATCTCCCTTATTTGACCTTGTTCAGAGTTTTCAGCTTCGTGTTCAGATGTGAGAGTACCTTGCAATTGTGTCTCCACCTCTGTAAGTTGTTTTTCTAAGCTGATTCTAGTGGTATCCTGATCCTTTCGGAGCTCTCGAATCTCTTCTCTTATGGTGTGGTTTGTAGTGGTCAAGTAGTCAAGGGCTTTTTGCATATCGACCAATATTGTGGCAAGTTCTAGCTCCTTTTGTCCACGAGTGTCGCTCGCCATTGTGGGCCCTCTTTTACTCAACTACTAAAAATAGAAGTTGCGTTTTAGGAGTTACTATTTTTAGTAAGGATCCAAAATTTAATTTGGGAAATGGATTGCAACACTGATTTTAGGATAGGGTCCGCTTCGGTGGCTGCTTGATCTGAGCGCTCAATGAGGAGATATACTGAATTTCTTGACTTTTTGTGATCTCTTGGTTGGTTGCAAGTCGATGTTAAGGTAATTTATTCCACTTGGACTTAAAATTTCACTAGTGAGTCCTTAAGGTTCTTTGGTGCAGAATAACAAGTAGCTTCTATTCCCAAAAATTTGGATCAATTTGATTGACCGTTGAAAAGTTATGGCCTTAGTAAGAAAAATAAAAAATTGCCATTTTTAGAAAATTGGTGCAAAATTTGACCAGGGGATGCCAAGGACAATTTTGTCTAGAATAGAGTGTAGAATTATCTGCTAAATTTTTGTTTCAATCTGAGCTCTGTGTGAAGAAATCCCTGTTTTAATTTTTTTTTATGTTCTGGTGTTGTCGATTTCTGATTTGGAGTTACGGTTCAAAGGTTGGGTCCGAGATAAACTATCGCTAACCTGTATTCTGCCCCCTAACCACCCTATGACTATCCTGTCTCTTTCTCTATCACCTGTACTGCAATTATAGACATAATTACTATTACTGACCCTGGGGATCTCTGACACTGACAATATTATTTTTGAAATTTGAGGTCTGTAATTCTAGACTGTTACAGAGTGCTTTCCAGGACCGATTTATATTGCAAATGAGATGATTTTTGCCATCTATTCCACGTGTTAGGTATAATTTTCCATGTGTTTTTCGTTTCATTTTTTTTATTTATTAAAAATCTAAAAAAATATAGTCTCTTTTTCAGTAGTTGTGTAGGTTAGAAACCCTGTGTCGGGGGTTTTAAAATATCATGAAGGAGCTATCATTATTGGCTAAGCTAGATAGCCCATAAAGCATCTAGTGAAGTGAGGGGAAATCAGGCTCCAATACCCAAGCCTTAGACAACACTCACGCACGGACTTGAGCTCCCATGCATATTCGAGTGTATTGGGAGACAATCTAGGTTTAAACAAAATTTTATCCAATAAATAAGCACACTCACAAAAAATACTGAAAAATAACTCAAATACATCAAATAACTCAATAACATTATGCAGAAATGAAAAAATCTCACAATAACATAAAATTGCAGGCCTCTTCGAGGGGGCAATCTCCTTCAATATTTCATTAGCTTGTAAAAGGATGAATTCGTACATGGCTTCATATATTTTAAAGAAAAAATTCATGCAACCCTACCTAAAGGCTCAAGAGTTGGCTTACATGCAAAATGCCACTCGAGCTAGAATATCCTACCTACCATCGGTTACAATCTTGATAAAAATAGTTACATGAGATGGCGCCACTTGGTTAGGGCACCATATTTTCCACATATATTACAAAGTATTACAAAATAATATCATAATGGGATTCTCCATGTTGGAAATCGGTCATTTCATAAGTAAATGAGAATTACAAAATGCCGTTAGGATAGGATCCTAACAAAATTATAATATAATACATGACCAAGGCCAATGTTGTATGATGTATTGATGTTGGACCGAGACAAAGTTTCATTAGTAAAAACGTAGATATATACAATGTGTTAACTTTTGATGTAGCCAACACCAGGAGATAGCAATCACAAGATGCAAAATAATATGAAAGAAAGTAAATCAGCTAGATGACTAAAATATGCAATATATAGAAATGATATAAAAGGTTACAATATAGCTAGGAGGAAATGAACACTCCATTATAAAGCTATTGAACTACATTGCACCCATCACCAATGGATGGTGATACACACATAACTAAGCTACACTATGTCCGCTGTCTCTATCTGTATCTATGACTCTATATCTATCTATCTATGAGGCCATCATTATATAGGAAAAATAGGATATTTTGCCAACACTCTATCTGGATGTGCAAGGGATAACTTGCACATGTACAACTTACACATTGACACTTGTGCATTTATTACATTGCACGTAGTAACTAGATAACTTATCCCTAAAGTAATCTAAGTATGTACCTTGGAAGATACATTTACACAACCCAAATGATGGAATAGACTCTATTTATAACACAATGAAGTTAATAGACTTTATGGGGGTGGCATTATTATTACTAATGTCTCCTCTCGTTGATCCCTTAGTTTAGATTATGGGGAGGCTGAAATTATAATATAATACATGACCAAGGCCAACATTGTACGATGTATTGATGTTAGACCAAGACAATTTCATTAGGAAAAATGTGAATATATACAATGTGTTAGCTTTTGATGTAGCCAACACTAGGAGATAGCAATCACAAGATGCAAAATAATGTAAAATAAAGTAAATATGCTAGATGACTGAAATATGCAATAAATAGAAATGATATAAAAGGTTACAATGTAGCTAGGAGGAAATGAACACTCCATTATGAAGCTACTTAACTACATTGCACCCATCACCAATGGATGGTGATACACACAGAACTAAGCTACACTATGTCCCCCGTATCTATATGTATCTATGACTCTATATATCTATCTATTGGGCCATTCTTATATAGATAAAATAGGATACTTGGCCAACACTCTATCTAGACGTGCAAGGGACAACTTACATATTGATACTTGTGCATTTATTACATTCCATGAAGTAACTAGATAACTTGTCCCTAAAGTAATCTAAGTATGTACCTTGGAATATACATTTACGTAAACCAAATGATGGAATATAATCTATTTATAACACCCCTGTATTACATTATTTGGGTATTAAATACTTTAGTCTTCAATATGGATCTTCTTCTTCTTCATCCAGAACTTTGTATCCTTCCTCTGCATTCTTTGTGTTCAGGTTCAGTAGGTAGTCAGTGTCTTCATATGATGCAGAGTAAGCTGGAGCTGAGGCTTCTTCTTTCAATTGACTTTGCATTGTATTACTCCTTTATTTGCTATATTTTCTTCTTCATCTCTGGATTTGCCTTTGATTCTGGTTTCTGTGTTCTCACAGAATGTTGAGCTGCTACCTAGTTCTTGAGAAGATGATTCTTCTTTTCTGTCTTTAATCTGTACATAATTTTCTAAACAACCACTTAAGGTATCATGATAAGATTTTGAGTTAGTAGAGCAGGAAGTGCTGATTCTGCATGAGTATTGAAAGAACTTTTCTAGATATGATTCATCAAGTTCTGACTTATTTTTGAGTAATTCTATCAATCCTTTTTGTTATTCATTTTTTGCCTTGTAGTGTTTATATGTGAGCAATGCCATGTATAATATGCTTGCAAAGTCTAAGGAAAGTAAAATATCACTTTTTCCATTGTCAATTGCTTCATTGAGATGATATTGAAGATAACATTCCATAGTATCAAAATTATCTTCTAAAGCTTCACTATGGATTACTTTTGAAGCTAGATCTAACCTTCCTTCCGATTTCTTGAGTAGATTCATGATCCCAAGTTTTATGGCATTGGATTTTTCCTTTTTGAAGCACTTATTGGTAGAAGTAGACATCCTTATATAGCTCCCTAGTCTTAGGATATGTGCTCCTTAATTGAAGTATATAAGCTTGATTTGATGAAACCTTTATTAGTCCTGTAGGCTTCCTTATGTCTCCCTAGTAATGAGAGTATGAACACCTAATTTTAGGTTTTTGAAGAAAGCTTATATCTTCTTAACTTGACAAATTTTTTGATGGATATTATTATCAAGTTTTGTAGAATCCCTTATGACTCCCTAATTCTTTTGGACAAGAATATACATTTTCAACTTTGATAAAATATTTTAATAGCCCCTTTTGTAACCCTTAGGATTTGTTCAAGTGTTTCTAACTTCCAAATCATTAGTTTGGAGTTGTAACCCTTATCACTCCCAAATTTGGAAAACTAGAACACATTAATATTTGCAAACATTAAATGGATTAATTCCAAGTAGAATCCCTTATTTATCCTAAGTTATATTTTGCAAATATTATATTAATTTCCCTAAGTTTTGCTTTCAAACAAAGATTGATTTTAATTAATATATCAACCTTATCTTATAACCTTATAATCCCCTTTTAAAATGAAAGCAAATTGGATGAGGAAATTTGATTAACGCTTTGTACCTTTATGATGTTGAATGAATATGGTAGTAAACTCTCCTTCTTGAGCATGAATTACCCAAGGTACTATGACTTTAATGCTCTTCTTAACTGCTGGTTGACTGAGAGTCTTTTCTACTGCACCCAACTTGCTCTGGATCGCTGTCGAATCACATCCGAACTACCATCGAGTGTCTGCCTTTGATATATCAAATTGTCTTCAGTCCACTATCGAGTAGCTTCCAAAATGCTATGCGTATTGCTTTCAAACTGTTGTTTTTCATTTCCAAGGTCCAAGGTGTCTTTAATATGTGATAGGATGAGTGACAAGTGTCACGACAGAAGTTTAAACGCCCATGGAAGCTTCAAATATTTGGTGGATGTGCCAAAATCACTCCACTATTTATGATAAATGTCACCTTTGGATCGAGACGTTTTGATTCTCCCTTGAGCACTGTCCAAGAAAATGCTCCTTCTTCAACGTCTATGAGACCTCCTTGCTGTAATGTATATCAAGCTATTAGTTGTACGCAAATCCTCTTTTGCATGTAGTATGTGTAACATATTATTTGTGAGCGTTATAGAGGATCTCATAAAATGACAAGTGGCGGCTGCATGCCATTCTCTTTATCAACGCTTACTTAAAGATTGTCCAATGCATTTTCCACCTTGATCTTTGTTGTTTTACGTAGATGCTAAAATATCTCCAGCCAAGCAATGCTAAAGGTTGAGTTGTGGTGGAGATATGGGGGAGCTTTGGTGAAGCTTTGGTGGCCCTTTAATTGGTTCCAAATGGCAGCACTTGGATGAGGACTCCTTGATGCTTCACTTCACTATTAGCTTTTACTTTATGGTATAAATACTTTATAGCTTGCTTTGATTAGAGTTCTCCTTTGATTTTATGTCCACTTGCTTTGATAAGAGTGCTCATTTTCTTTTACGTATGCTTCCTCTTTTGCTTTATTCATTGCTTGATATTCCCTTGTGTTTTGTCTTCTATAGGTTCGACCGTCCAAGATGAGCCCTTCGAGTGGCTCCTATTGCTTGGGAAAAAGAGTGCTTACGTTCGGCCTTTCTTGGCTGCTTTTTCTTGTAGATATTGTGCATTTTGGGGCACATTCCAATTTGCTCTTGGGCTGTAAAAAAAAAAAAGATTAAAATTGTGCAATAAAATGTACTATAGAATGTACATAAACCTCTTTTGATGCATATTATTTTGCACTCTTATTTTAGATCAGAAATTATGATTTTATGGTAGATTTTTCTCCTACAATACAAGGGTTTTGAGGTTGTATTTTATGAGTAGACACCTTCCCCTTTTTTCTTGGACACTTTGATAACAACTCCAAGCTTAGATAACAATATATAGAAGCTTTTTAATTTATGTAATTTTCTGCACTTCAATCTTGTAATGCTTTGGATTTGAGACTCACCAAGTCTCAATATTTGAAGCTTCTATTTCTGTTTTTGGTTAGTTGTGTTCTTCTCCAAATTTTGGAGGATTCTAACCTTTTTTGGGTGGCTTCTTTTGGCCACAACGAGTTGCAAATTTTTGTGCTTCAATAGTATCTTTAGACACTTAATACAAATCAAATTTTGTGCCCTTCATGAACACAAAAAACTAATTTATTTTGAGAGTAGTACAATAGTGCAAGTATTTCACTTTTAATGCACTAAGATTACACCTTATCACTCCAATCAACTCTCAAATTAATGCATTTATAATTTACTGCAACTAATCAAGAATAACCTAAAATGAATCTTTAAGAGTTATTCTGCAATTTCACTACAACTAGTATTGTAGGACTTAGTATTATTTTTCTTTTTCCAAAATAGATAATAGGTAGTTGATAGAAGCAATTTTGAAATCTAATCAACTCCTAATTAATGTGCAAATGAACATTAAAAATAAATTTTCCTTTTTGCACTTTCGAATACTGTAATCCAATTTTCTATTTGCAACTCTAATCCAAATTTAGGTGCTTCTAACAAATCTAATAGGTAAATGAATTAATGAACCTACTTGCACTAAAAAGTTGCATACCTTTTTTTTGTAGTAGCTCTTTTATCGCTTCTATAGAGGATGTAGATCTTGGTGTCTAGGATCACCAAGTTGTTGCTATGAGTATGTCCTTGCAACTTTTTCTTCACCAAATGATGGTCTCGACATTTCTTTCATGAGTCTAGGATTTGGTGGCTTGTTCTCCTCTTTCTGATATAGATTTGGAGAAGTCGTTGTCTTTGAATCAATGCCTTATTACTATGAGAGGTAATCTTCAAATCTTCACGATTTGGT
Organism: Wollemia nobilis; assembly: GCA_028583015.1. Classification (NCBI taxonomy): domain Eukaryota; kingdom Viridiplantae; phylum Streptophyta; class Pinopsida; order Araucariales; family Araucariaceae; genus Wollemia; species Wollemia nobilis. Next base: position 3,211,524 of record JAQPPZ010016827.1, read on the forward strand.
GAGCTTCTTCTATCTTCAAGTCTTCTTGTCAAGTTCTGACTTCAAGCATGATCTTCTTCTGATATTTGGTACTCCTTGCCAAATTTTTCTTCACGATTTGACACTCCTTGCCAAATTCTTCTTCACGGATTTGGCACTCTTTGCCAAATTCTTCTTTTGGGATTTGGCACTCCTTGTCAAATTATTCTTCTCTTGGGCTTGTTGTCGGATGGAGATAATTGTACCAAGTCCTTCACTATCAAGGGTTTCTCCTTGGTAGTGGATTTCTCCAATGAGTTCTCCTTTGAGAATATCTTCAGTAGGACTCTCCTAACCTTTTTATAGATGCTCGATAAGACCTTTTCAAGGTCTATGATCTTACAACTTCTAATGGTCTTCCTTGAGACCTTTTCTTTAACCTTCTGCTCTTGGAAGTGTTGGTGAGATCCACTTCTTGATCTCTGATTTTGCTACTTCTAGATTCAAGTAGGACTCATCTAGTCCTTATTCTCCTCCTTCCTTGACTAGAAGTTCTACAATAAGATATTCTAATCTCTTTGATTTTGCTTCAGGTGCTGAATTGATTGTGAAGAAGATACCCTTACTAACTTTCTTGTAGGAAGTTTCTCAACTCACTGAATCTTCTTTCCTCGCAATAAAATATTAGTACTAAAATATTTAATTTACTTTTGAATCAAATATTCTCTTCAAATTATTCTTGAGGATCAAGGCTACTATGGAATTTTTTTAGTATCAAGGCTATTGTGGTCTTTTTTTAGCATCAAGGCTTTTGTAGCCTTTTTTCATACCAAGGCTTCTATGGCCTTTTTAGTATCAAGACTTTTGTGGCTTCTCCTTCAAGGCTCCTGTGGCCTTTTCTCCAAGGCTTCTATGGCCTTTTTTATGTCAAGGATTCTATGGCCCGTTCTTCAACTTGTGAAGTTCTTTGATTCAACAATGGATATCTTCAGTCTCCTAACTTCACCACAACTCTTCACAAGAAGTCTTCTTCCATAGTATTCTTCTCTTGCATAAGGAAACAATCTTTGCACTATGACGACACACCGACCTTTGGGTTACGAAGTTGGAGTCTCCTAGATTTTTGACGTAGGAGTCCCAATCCTTTGAGAATTAGTTTTCTACAAACAAAAGAAACTTTAGGTATTAGTTAGCAAATTTCAGATATTTTGGATGATCCTCACTGAATGATTTGTCAATCCAGTGGATTGAATGCTGAGTCCTAGTCTTCATGAGTTTTTCTTAGAACTCTGTGGAAAGACTCTAGTCACATGCAATATCAGTATTTCTTGGAACTGATATTTCTTGTAGTCCTCACTCATGAATCTCCCTAATTCTACTACCTAGATTATTTTGAGAGATTTTGATAGTGGCTGGTCCAACGATGTGTCAGTTTGTAAAAATACTTAAGCTCAATGATAATGGTGGCTTCCTTATTGAACTGCATAGACTAGATATATCATAGCTTTGATACCACTGTTAGCTTTTGATGTAGCCAACACCGGGAGATAACAATCACAAGATGCAGAATATTATGAAATAACGTAAATCTGCTTGATGATTGAAATATGCAATAAATAGAAATGATATAAAAGGTTACAATATAGCTATGGAGAAAATGAACACTCCATTATAAAGCTACTGAACTACATTGCACTCATCGCCAATGGATGGTGATACACACATAACCAAACTACACTATATCCACCATCTCTATTTGTATCTATGACTCTATATATCTATCTATCTATCTATGAGGCCATCATTATATTGGTAAAATAGGATACTTGGCCAACACTCTATATATATATATGTGCAAGGGACAACTTGCACATTGAAACTTGTGCATTTATTACATTGCATGAAGTAACTAGATAACTTGTCCCTAAAATAATATAAGTATGTACCTTGGAAGATACATTTACATAACCCAAATCATGGAATAGACTCTATTTCTAACACAATGAAGCTTAGGTGGTTTGTTTGGATAACTAACTATCAACCATCTCTTTAGGTGTAACTCTCAAATTATCTACCCTAACTATATTGCATAATATATTAAATTTCTAACATTCTTTCCCTATTACATCATACTTCAAACAAAGGTAGAAATCAACAACTCAAAATTTTTAAAAGATCATGGATTAGGACATACACATTAGTCCATGATTTACATCATCATGAACAAGGACAAAATCAACTACTCATCTTAGTGGGATTGAGCACACTAGACTCAATCAAGGATAGGGACAAACACAACTATCCAAGATTTTACATCATAAGTGGATAAGGACACACACATTATCCATATACATAATTATAAATAGGGACACACTCATTTGTCTATAAACCTTTGTGATTAGGGACACTCTCAACCAATCATAGGTACAAAATCTTGCTTGTGAATAGATACACACATGACCATTCACAAGAGCATATGCAAATAGGGACAAACTCTACTATTCCTAAAATATAAGGTCTTCACTTCTCTCAAATAAAGCATTATTTTTTTGGTAAGTTAACAAAATTGTATTGATGAGGGTATTTGAAAGGTGCCCTAACGCCTTAGTACAAAAGCAAAATTAAAGGATGCAACATCCACAAACATATAATGACATCCAAACAAAGCCTAAGACTTTTAGATAAAATGGAAACAATCCAACAGGATGAAACAGGAAACAAAACGTTCCAATTAGACAAAACCTAGAGACAATTGTTTCTCTACAAGGGTATTAAACATTTACAGAATCCTTGGTGTCATCCTTTTAGACATCCTTAGGAGTTTCCTTGAAGAATTTCTTGGAAATTTCCACCACGTCATCCTCCTTTCCACCAACGCTGGCTCCTATGATTTTCTTTTCTGGATGATCCTCAGAGTAATTATCGCAAAAAAATAACAAATGCAGAGCATTTATGTGCTCCTTCATCTGGACAATAGTTACATTGCTCATGGTTATGGCAATATCCATCTAAACTATGGTAGTAGTAGTAGTCTTTATGATGTACTCCTGAAGTAACTTGACCACAGGATCCTCAAGCTCATCCTCAATGGAACCATGCATTTTTTCTTGATTCTAAATAAATTTGTCCTTTAGGCAATAGGATATTCTTGACGAGGTGGGGTGATTCTCCACCTTGACCTTATTTCTTACTGATTTCTCAACGTCCTAAGAGCTGCCTTTCACTTTCCTTTTCTTGGAACCATGAGCACTTGAGGATGGGGTAAAGGATGCATCCTTATCTATAGTCTATTTGGAATTCGCTTGCTGCTCCTATGTAACAATGTTGCCTTTTGGGAACTTCTCCAACATATATTTGTAGATTACCTTAAAATGTCCCTAATTTGAGGGCCAAGCCTTGTCCTTCTTCGAGCGGGTTGCCTTTATGGAATATTCCATAGATAAAAACAAAAATTCAAGGATGTTGAGAGGTTTCACTTCCCTAAAGTTATTCACAAAGGCTATGTAAAAACTCTTGAGCTGGGAGCCTGGGTCATCGATCGTTATATACTCCATCACTAGTTTCATGGCTTCCTTTAAGGGAGTGGGTATATCCTCCCTGACCATTCTTGGTTTTATGAGCTTGATCTTGGCTCGAACTCCTTTAGCTTCTTGTCCCAGTTATGTTTGTCTCTGTAGACTATTCTTCCCACCATCGACTGACTTGTTATTTTTGCAAGGATGTGGATGTCGACCTAAACTTCCACTCCATGGATGATAACAACACCTTTCTCCTAGGTGGAAGCAAAGGCAATATTCACATCCCAGTTCATCTTGAAGAATTACTATATAAAAGGCATGAATTCGTGCGCATTCATGATCACCTTAGCAATAGGTTTAATTTCAAGTGTCTTTGGTTCAATGAAACCCATAATGGCCAGGTTACAGAATTTCTAGATGGAGGAAAAAATAAAGTGCTCCCGAAACCTTAGAAATAAATCAATGGAGATGGTTATTTTGTAGTGGAGGTGTGCTTTAGTATCAAAGGAAATATTTGGGTGTTTCTGAAAACTTCTTCATCACCACGTCGAGTTGTAGAAAATCTTTGGAAACAATAATTCCACCCTGTACCGATGTCAAAGCAACAAGCCTTAGTAGATTAGGAATTCCAATAGATCCTAGCATCATCGAAAATAGAAATGTGTGCTGCTCTTAGGAAATTTTGAAAAAATGGGCAAGAAAAATTTAAAGAAGCGTGATCCTCGCAAGGAAAAATAGAAACTTGAAGCATTGGAAAATGGTAGAAATCTCCAATGGATAGAGGCATGGGAAAGAGGATGAAAGTGATGAGTCCCAAGAAAATGAAAGGTGACGAAAAGGAATGGTGATGCAACATGCAAAAAATTGACACGTGGGAAGGATTTGGGAAGGAGTGGTCTAGGGGATTCAACGAAAGGCAAAGTACTAAGAAATGATGACAGTTAGGATGAAAAAATAAGGTAATATGGAGACCATTAAAAATTTGAACATTGGTGCTACCTACATTAATGAAAATGAGACCTGGGAAAGGCACTTGGAAGGTGCAAAATAAAACCTCAAATGTGCTGAGGACACCAATCATAATTTGCCTTGAGGAACTTGAAATCATCATAGAAACAATAGGAATGTGAAGTAGGATCCTAAAGGGGCAAAAGGCACTGATAGATATTGACCTAGGGAAAGTAAAATTTTCAAACAAGAAATCAAGCAAAATAAAATGAATAACAATTTGTCAAACATTTTAAATTTTCTCTGACTTGGCAATTTCGTCAACCTCATGTGAGATGGTGTTAGTCCACATCATCATCCCAAGGGTATTAACTCCAATATTTGCTAACCTATCCGCCACTTTATTTTCTTCCCTAAAAGCATGTTGAATGATGGCCTCATGTTGATGAAGGATTAGGTTTCTGGATTCTTCGATATATTTTTTGACTTTCCAAGCAGGAGTTTTGGAATTCTTCAAATAATTGACAATATTTAAAGAGTCCCCTTCAACAATAACTTTACCTGGAAACTGTTTGATCAGTAGAAGACCTCTCCAAAGGGCTCTAAATTCAACTATGTGATTTGACCGTTCACCCAAGCCCTTGACAAAGTCAAAGATAGAATTTCATTTGTAATCCCTAAGAATCCCTCCTGCTTTTGCTTGACCTGGGTTGCCTTTATCTGCCCCATAAAAATTTAGTTTTACCCATCCTTGTGGTGGAGTAATCCACTTGATATTATTCCTTGAGATTTGGGAAGAATTAGAGTTGGGATTCTATAGAGAAATGTGCAAATACTGAAGTAAGGAGGCTTCAAACCTAGGGATTGGATGAGGATAATTTGGGATCATGAGCACATTTTCCTTAGCATAGAAGATGATTCTATTGGTAGTGGATGCAATATCCTTAGCAGAGCTGGAAAAAAAATCTTCTATTCCTTTCGAGCCAAATTTGCCATAGGAAATAGTGAAGACAAAATTTCCAAATCACCTAGAGACAAGGATTGTGGAAAGGATCAGACCATTGGGAAATCAAATCTACAATTGAAGGAGGCTTGGCCCAACTGATATTGAACCTTTGGAAAAGGTTGTTAAGGATGGAACAAGAATTAGGACTGGTTAGGAAAATATGGTGAGTTGATTCCCAATCAGCAAGACATAGAAAATACCTATTGGGTAGTGGGATTCCATGCTTGATGAGATTTTAAACAATAAGAATTTTATTTTGAAAGGCCAACCAGGAAAAAAATGAAACTTTTGGAGTTAAGTGTTTGATCCATACTAATTTGAAAGGAATTTGAATTTCCTCAGGAGATAGGAGAAGTTGATATGTTTTAACAGTGAATTCTGTTAGAACCAAAAGTTATTATTCATTATAATACATGAATGAGTACATATAGAGAGAGATTAGGGTTTGGAAGAGATTAGGGTTTTAGAAAGAAAACCCTAACTCTAACCCTAAAAAACAAAACCCTAACCCTAAAAAGCAATAATGAATATTAAATTAGGTAAAGTGCACTTTAATATTTTAACATCCCCCTTTAATGTGCACTTTCCTAAGTACAAAATACTCATTCATATTCTAATACCCCCCTGAATGATGAAGCTCATCTAGAAGGTGTCGATCTATGCCAAAAATACACCTTTATACAATAATATGAGCCATCCAAAAGTTATGCTAAAATAGCTAAGAATCTGATGCTGAAAGCTTGATGTGGCACTGCTCGAAGTATCAAAAGTGTCCTAATGGTAATCTTCTCATCCTACTGAAATGCATGGATAACCAGTCGATGCATCCGCCAAGTGCTATAGAGAAGAGGACTAGGTACAAGGTTCACTTGCATTGTGATGTTGGAAATCTTGCTGATGAGCCAAGTTGAAAATCATTGATCCACTGAGAGACAAGCCACTAAAGGCAAAGACAACTCCAACCGTAGGAGTACCCATGTGATATACATGATCACATAAAAAAGGGCCTTGGTCTTGTGAAGAGACAATGACAACTCCCAAACTAGAGTACCCGATAGATTCCCATGATCGGTAAACAATACCTCCTACTGTAGGAGCACCCAAAATCATAATAAAATCTCAAGAGGGCCATGGTCGTGAAGAAATTCTACTTCCAAAAATAGTCTCTGATGACAAAGTGGATTGAAGAAGTGTCGAGTTCAACCGATAATGCACTTCCTATACAACAAACTTTGAGGCCTAAAAAATCATATGAAATAGCCTCAAAACTAAAAATGGACACCTCCATTGTGTTCAACTCAAAAAATTCTTTCCAAAAACTACAAACATGAATATCTTCGGTGTAGAATAAAGCTTCTAAAAGTGAACTAATAAGGCTCTCTTCCAACAAAACAAACTCATAGCCTATTACTATCTGAAAACAAAATATTCTAAGCCAAGCCACTAACTAAAGGCAAGATTTAGATTTTTTTTTCTTCTTGCAATGCTTCATAAACTCGTAATTAACTAAAGGCAAGATTTGAATTTTTTTTTCTTCTTTTTTTTAAATAAAGGGGTAAAAATTTATTGATAAAAAGTCTGGATTACAAAGTACAGCTGAGCCCCCACCCAGGACTCAAATAAGCAACAAGACAAACTAAATCACCAGACAAGGTCAACTCCCAAAGAAAACCAAAAAAAAACAAACCACATTAAGTCTGAACATCCTTATGGATCAACTCCCGTAGGTGTTGAGAATCCCCAGACGGGAGACTCTCCCAGTTATCAATACTCTGAGTATCCAATAGCTCGGAAGCCCTTTTGGCCAGGTAATCAAGCAACCCCATTCCATTCCCTTGGAATGTGCACAAAGGATATAAATTCGAACTCTTCACTCATTCTCGAGAATCGAATGGTCACAGAGGCCAACCGCCAATTAACATCCTCCACTCTTTTGTCGTTTAAAATATTAACCAAAATTTGAGAGTCGACTCGCAAAGAATCCTGCGCCACCCAAGAGAAAACCCCCTTTGCAAGGCCTCAAGTATCGCCGGAGCTTCCATAAGATTGTTGGAGTGAACACCTTTATAAATGGAAAAGAAAAAACCGACCACGCCAAGCAGAATCTCTCCCAACACCACCAATTCCAAAGATGTCCAGGATTGCCCCCGGATGACCCATCGCATTAATTTTTAAAACTCCTCTAGGGGGCGCCTCCATCTACCCTCTCTCCTAACCTTCTTGCTAAGCTGAGGAATCCTACTAGGGCTAGAAGAATTCACACCAACCCCAAACAAACCAAGGGCCTGTCGTACCTTCTCCTCCCTAGAGTCCAAATGAGGGTCCACATCACATTTACTATGGATAGTTTCTTGAACCATACACAAGATCCTTTGCCAGATCTGTTGAACAACCAAATGACTTCCCTCAAAAATGCGTCGGTTTCGTTCGAGCCAAATCTGCCAGATGATGCAAGAAGGGCCCAAATTCCAAGCCACTTGGAGGAAGGGGGCCTTGGCTGGAGGTCTGCCCGGACTACTCCAAAACTCCACCAGGGAGAGCACATGAAAACAAGGATGGTTCCAGGCACTCCACCAAAAGTGCCAAATGTCTCTCGGCAAGGGAGCATTGGAAAAATAAATGAGAAGAGTCATCCTCATTCTTACCACAAAGGACACATAAAGAGGGACCCTGAAATCCCCTCTTCCTCAAGTTATCCCAAGTGAGGCATTTATTACGAGCTACCAGCCAGAGAAAAAAGTTACATTTCGGCCAAGCAAATCTATTCCACACCTTTTTCCACCATGTGACAGGGAGACTCCCGAACTTTTGCTTATCAAGAACTTGATAACCATAGGCTACAGAGTAGGTTCCCTTGGGATTAGGGTTCCAAGCCAGAATGTCTTTATCCCTCAATGAAGAACAATACCTCCCCGCAAGAATAAGAGCAAGCACCTCTCTATCCTCGACCAATCCCCCTTGGGGCCATTCCTGCGGATCTTTCCATCTGTACATCTCCATATTTCCAAAATACTGGATTTTTTTAAAGTCCTCCACATGAGACCAGCCTGCTTCCAAGAAACAAATGCTTAGGGAATGTAACCTGGGATATTGAGTCAAGATAGGAGGGTGGCCATCCCAAGAATCCTCCCAAAAAAGAACATCTGATCCCCGATTGCAAATCCGGAACAAACCCCGCTTAATTAAATTAGCTCCTCTTTTTAGAGTGTCCTAGCTAACATAACCTTTCCCAACCAAACCGGCTCTAGGGATATCTCGCCTCGTAAATACCTCTCAAGTATTTATAAGATAATATTTTAGCCCAAATCTGATCTTGAGAGGTACACCATCTCCAATAAAGTTTCGCAGCCCAAAGCCTCGCCCGTAAAGAGTTGCCTCGTCGCAACCCAAGGCCTCCCTCTTGAACTCGCCTACAAATGGAATCCCATCTAACCAAACTCCATTTAGATTGATCAAGTTTGCCGCACCACAAAAACTGTCTTGACAGAGCATCCATGTCCTTGATGAAACGAGAAGGAGTTGTTTGCACAAAACATCTGTAAATGGGTAAAGCTTGAATAACAAATTTTAAAAGCAATACTCTACCTGCAGAGGATAGCCATCTGACAATCCAGTGATTTACCTTCCTTCTAAACTTATCAAGTATAGACTGCCAAGAAGATCTAGGCAGAGGATGAGATGAAATCGGGATCCCAAGATAAATGAAGGGGGGAGTCCCGACCTGGAATCTTAGAATGCGAGCAATCCTGGCTTGAATAAGAGGGGGGGTATTGAAGAAGAAAATAAAGGACTTGTCCTCATTAATCACCTGTCCATAAGCACCAAGATATATGTCAAGAGACTGTCTAATGTTTCCAGCTTCCTTGATAGTGGCAACTCCCAACAAAGCAAGATCATCAACAAATTGAAGGTGGGAAAGAGGTGGCAAACCGTTATCCCACTTCCACCCCCGAATGAGACCATGCCCGACCCGAGACTTGAGTAATCCGCCCAACCCTTCTTGCCATAATGATAAACAAATAAGGAGATAGAGGATCTCCTTGCCTCAATCCCCTTGAGGCCTCAAACAGCTCCGTTGTCTCGTTATTAACAAGAACAGAGAATGAGGAAGAAGAAATACAACTCATCACCCATCTAATCCATTCCTCCTCAAAGCCAAAAGTAGCAAGAAATTTTTGAAGAAAGGACCATCTAACTCTGTCATAGGCTTTTGCCATGTCCAACTTAATGAACATAGTTTTCTCCTTAGAAGTTTCCATTGAGTGAATAGCTTCTGTAGCAATAACAACCCCATCCATGATTTGTCGGCCAACAACAAACCCACCTTGCTCCTCAGAGATGATTTTGCTCAACCATATCTTCAACCTCTCAAAGAATAATTTTTGTGATGATCTTATATACAACATTACAGAGAGCAATAGGCCCGAACATATCCAGGGAATTCGCTCCCTCTTTCTTGGGAATAAGCACCACAAAGGTAGCATTTAGGGCCCTTAGCATCTGTTTGTTCTTTTGGGACTCACGGACCACTTCCAAAAGGTCAAATTTGATTAACTCCCAAAACTCTTGATAAAACTCAATCGGGAATCCATCCGGACCCGGGGCTTTCCCCTTTTTCATCTTGAATACAACACTTTTCAGCTCCTCAAGGGAAATTGGATCCATCAAGTGCTCATTCATCTCTCTAGAAACAATCGAGGGAATACAATTTAGAATAAGTTTTTCTTCCTCATCATCTGAGAGGGCATCCTCCTTGAAGAGAGAGGAAAAATACCTCTTAGTCTCTTCTCGAAATATCCCTGAAAGAAGAAAGCAGGGCACCCTGAGAATTAACAAGAGAGGTAATCAAAGTTACCATTACGACGAGCCTTAACAGAGTTATAAAAGAAGGTTGTGTTCCTATCCCCTTCCCGAAGCCAATCTACTCGAGCTTTTTGTTTCCAAAAAATTTCTTCCCTTAGTTCCCATTCAGGAAGGTCTTTTACAACCTTAGATTCCTCAACAAGAAGCTCCTCCGTGAGTCCGTGATCTCTAATCTTCCTTGAGGCTTCTTCCACCCTCCTAAGAGCTGCCAACTTAGCCAAGGAAAGGTTCCCAAAATTTAGTCTATTCCATCTCTTCAATTTATGCTTAACAAATTGAAGCCGCTTCATAAAGGAGTACATAGCGGTGCCATGAGGAGGTTTGCCATTAGTCCACCAGCCTCGCATGAAATCATGAAGCTTAGGATCTCGCAGCCACATAAGTTGAAACTTAAATGAGGGATTATTTTTTAGCCCTAACTCTAGAGCAGAGAGTTTGATAGGCCAATGATCAGATCCTCTACCCTCCAAAATCACAGAACTAGCGCTTCTATTATTGCCAATCCAAAAACTAGAGATCAAAAACCTATCCAGTCTCTCTGAAATGGAATATTCCCCACATCTTCTATTATGCCGGGTAAATATCCCATTATCCGGCTTGATGTCAACCAAGTTCAAGGCCCGGATATGAGCATTGAAGACAGAAGAAAAAGGCTCAAGACGATCAATCCCACCACATTTTTCCTCCAGACAAGTGATAGAATTGAAGTCTCCAACCAAAATCCATGGGTACAGGGGAGCCGGACTTCTCACAAAGCCAATGTGCTCCCATAAATTCACTTTACCATTGTAATCAATAGGAGCATACACGTTTGTAAGTAGGAAGGTCTCACCAGATTCATTATCATGCCCGATCATCGAAATAGACCACCTATTGGAAATCTAGGTAAGAGGAGAGATCTTAACTCGGATCCCATAAACAAGCAAGACCACCAAAGATATCCACATGCACCAATACACTGACATTGCCCCTTTCTCCACAACTTGGGAGCAATATTGAACAAACTATCAATAGCTAATTTAGTCTCAATAAAAACCACATCCGGAGAATGAACACGAATCAAATCACGAAAAACTTTTTGTCTGGGGATGCTGTTCAACCCCCTTACATTCCATGAAAGTATAATCATTTTTGGGGGTTATAAAAATGGGAGTCCAATGTTCTCACCAAACCTGACTCTACCAAAGTCTCCCCCATTAACTTAATTTTTTTCTTCTTGCAATGCTTCATAAACTCGTAATTTATTTTTGTTTTTTAATTTTTCCAACTAAACAATCAATGGTCAAAAGATCAAACTGACAAGTCAACCAAATTTCAATGGTCATCATATCTAGCACTCATAATTGGCGTTGTTGTGGCCCCATGGTGATGCTCCATGACCACCCAATAGTTGTCAATCTCAAAATGCTGCACTGGCTAGGCTAGCCTTCATCTCAAAGAGTGCGAGCTCCGCTGTACTGGAGCCTCCAAATAGCACCACGATGACCATGCGAAGGAGACCTTATGTCCACCAACTGGTGGTATATTTATAATATGGGTCTCCACCATCTTAATGCTCTCCTAGTGCCATCCCACCTTGAGTGTGGAATAAATGAGCCACAATTTTTTATTTAAATAGAAAAATAGATCTGCCTTCAGTTTCCTGTCAAAACCACCTGCAAACCAAATAGTTTGAAGCTGCCATGTGTCCCAAGAGGATTGGATATCTGCAATTCCCACTGTGGGGTTATGGGGATCCACGTGGTGTGTTGTGATTGGTAGACGCATTAGGGTTGCTTCGATGCAAAAAACCTAAGAAATTGATTTGATTTTTTTTTGTCTATGCAAATCACACGATCTCCTTGTCTGTCTACAAACAAAGTCTACCTACATATTTTCTTCAATACCGCTTGAATGGCTCTACTACAACTTCATCCGATCTATCCCCCTTATTGAGTATACGTTACGTGCCCTAATCGAACATACTCCACATACCATGAACTTCAATGCAATTACGCCTCCGATCATAGAATTCCCTAGACCTTTGTCATCCTCCTGTTAGAGTACTTATCTCCATGAGAGCGGCTCAGTTGCCAATGGGTCTATCATAAATAGTAATAGCCCGTATCTCCTTCTACGTGAACAAATCAACCGCTCGTCAGGCTAATATTTGATCATAAATGGTATATCACCCTTGGACACCAAATATTAATGGGAAGGGTCAAATTTGAGAGCGTATGCTATTGCCTCTCCTTTGCATCCCAACAATGGTCCATTTCATTATTGTATATTACACCTTTAGTGGATTTCAGGTTCATCACGACGAAAGCTACTATGGTTGTGCTGAGAAATTGTTGCTTCTCACCAAAGGGCTCGATTGTTCGACCTCGAGAAGGCTTTCCGCATGACCAAAATAAAACCCATGCTCATCGATCTACAAAGATCCACTTTATTCTAAATTGATTCGATTGGTACAACATGGACCACTTTCCACCTCACTCTAAAACTTCTGCTTGCACTATGCGTTTGACCGTATTACACTCGAAACTAAACACTTAAGACTGAAAGGTGTACAACAAAGGAACTAAAACCAGAAACTCCATATGCAAAAAAAAATCCTCAAAACAAAGATGAAAATCATGATGACAGGGGAGAGGGAGGAGGAGATTTCCATGAGGGAAATCCCCTCATAGACAAAATTACATAGGTGGATCTTACCACTCTCTCATATAGGCAGATCTTACCGCTCTGATACCAATTGTTAGAACCAAAAGTTGTTATTCATTATAATACATGAATGAGTACATATAGAGAGAGATTAGGGTTTGGAAGAGATTAGGGTTTTAGAAAGAAAACCCTAACTCTAACCCTAAAAAAAAAAACCCTAACCCTAAAAAGCAATAATGAATATTAAATTAGGTAAAGTGCACTTTAATATTTTAACAAATTCTCCAATTTTTGAGGGTTCCGAAATAGGGTGATATCTATCATTCCTTGAAGGTAAAACATAAGAAGAAAGTAAGGCTTCCAAAGAGTTGATTTCCACTGATAAATTGGGGCATTGTATCCTTTTCCATGTGCACGAATTATTGGATGCAGTTAAAAATTCTACTACTTTGTGGCCAAATAATGGATCAGTAAAGTCCTTTATAGCGCTGAAAACAAGAATTTCTATAAGTGGCTAGTTTCCTATCCATTTATCTTCCCAAAAATTTATGATCTTTCCATCCCTGAATTTCCATCTGAGGCCTTTTCTCAAGAGTTGTTTTGTTAATATGATAGATTTCCAAAAGGCTGACCCAGAAGAAGGGGCCAAATCACATAAATTTTTTTATCCTTGCAAGTATTTCCTTTTTGCTAGAGTGACCCATTCAACCTGTTCTTCAAACACTAATCTCCAAGCTTGTTTTGCAAGTAGAACAATATTTAAATGGTTAATTCTTCTTAGGCCAATTCCTCCTTGGTATTTTGGTCTACACATTTTGTCCCAAGCAACAAGATGAAATCGATTTTTATTCTCAGCCTTAGTCCATAAGAATTATTTTTGGATTTGTTCGATTTTATTAAAAACCTTATTTGGAGCCTTGAAGATCGATAAGAAATAGATAGGAATACTTTTAAGATATGCCATGGTGAGAATCACTTTCCCTACCTAGGATAGAAGTTTGCAATTCCATCCTATGAGTTTTTTTTAGATTATTTCGATGACCCTGTTCCACATCTCTTCAGTAGCATTTCCAGTGAATAAGGGAAGCCCTAAATAGGTGGTTGATAAGGTGGATATTGCACACTCCATAATATTTGCAATTTTGATTTATCACCTATGTGGAGTGTTGAGAAAGTATAATTTGCTCTTCTGGAAATTAACTTTTTGTCCTACAACTTCTTCATAAAAGAGGAGGATATGCTTGATGACTTTGGCTTCAATGACAAAAGCATATGTAGATAGAAGAGTGTCATCAATAAATTATTGATGGATGATAGGATTATTCTAGGAAGTGACCTTAATACTCGAGATGAAACCTAAGCTTCTGGTTGCATGAATAGATCTTCCCAGTGCCTCTGTAGCAATAATGAAGAGAAGGGGGGATAAAGGATATCCCTATCTGAGGCCTCTACCACTTTGAAAGTATTCAGAAGGTGATCCATTGATTAGGACTGAGAACTAGGATGAGGAAATGCTTCGTTTAATTATATTAACCCAATCATGATGGAATTTGAATTTGATTAGGATTGCAAGTAGAAAATCCTAGTTCATTCTATCATATGCTTTATTCATGTTAAGCTTTAGAAGAAAGACAACCTTCTTGGTTTGCAAAGTAGAATGCAGGGCGTCATGGACAATAATGATCCCATAAAGTATAGATATTCCTTGAACCGAACTCCCTTGGTAGTGGTCAATTATCATAGGAATGACATCTCTCATCCCGTTGGCCAAGAATTTGATAAGAATTTTGTAAAGGACATTGCAAAGGCTCATTGGTCTGAAATCATTAAAATATTTAGCATCTTAACATTTAGGAATTAGAGCTATGAATGTGGAATTAAAATTACAAGGTATATCCTTTGTTGATTGGAATTCTCTGATAGTAGCACACATATCAGGATCGACACAATCCCAGAAAGCTTGGAAAAATATTGGAGGAAATCCATAAAGACCAGGAGCCTGTTGGAAAATTACCATTAGTAAAAGGTTAAAAATTTATTTTACCTTGGGTAAAGGTAACTTACCTTTTACCTTACCTGGACGGAAGTGGACGACAGCATTTGGGCGGCAAGAGAATTCACGTTAACCTTCTTTTCCCCCAATTTCTCCTTTCCCCCCTTTTTCTCTCAAATGGTTATTTGAATGTTTATTTAATCAATGTAACCTTATGATTATTGTTAGAATGCAATTTATCGTTTTATCTCCACACTTACCTCTCACATTTGGTATCAGAGCGGAGAGCCGAGACCGGCCCGAATCCCGAGGCGATGGGGCCCGTAGTTCGAGGCGGTGGCACAGATCCCGAGGCAGCCCGTAGGAGCCGAGGCGGCACGGATCCCGAGGCGGCCCGTAGGAGCAGATCGGCATGATTCCCGAGGCACTGGTGGAGCTGGACGAGGCGGCCCGCAGGAGCAGCAGATCGGCATGATTCCCGAGGCACTGTTGACGTGGCTGGCATCCTGCACGTAGCCCGAGGCGCTGGTGACGTGGCGTGGCGACAAGTGACCTGCACGCGGCCCGAGGCTAGTTGACGTGGCGTGGCATGGCGCGGCGACGTGTGACCTGGCGCGCGACCCGAGGCGTGTCGACGTGTGACCTGGCGCGCGACCCGAGGCATGGCGACGTGGCGATCCGAGGCAAAAAGTGTTCTGCGTTGTAAGCGATTGCCCGTAGGCAATCAAAGCACTATACGTGCTTTGCTCTTTTTAAAGAGCAAGAACATCGCCTCACGGGCGATGTGGGACTAAAGTCCCAAGAAATTAAAAGCTTCGCGCCGAAGCGCGAAGCCAATACTAGCTTCGCGCTCGACGCGAAGGCTATAGGCCAGGGAGCCCGCATAGCTCCCGGATCAGCCCGGTAGCATAGCGGCTACCCTTAGCCTTGACTCCCGCGAGGTCGAACGTTCGATCCTCGGCGGGGTCAATTTTTTTTAGCCTCGCGTGATTTAGTGAAGGCCATTGGGCAGGGAGCTCGCTTAGCTCCCGGATCTGCCCGGTAGCACAGCGGCTACCTACTGTCTTGACGCCCGCGAGGTCGCAGGATCGATCCTCGGCGGGGTCAATAGTTATAAATTAAAAAAAAAAAAAAACTATAAGGAAATAGTTTAAATTTTAAATTTTTTTTTGTAATTTCCTAAGAGGAAATATCTGTACAAGTTAATTTTTTTTTCAAAGTTGATAATAGAAATTTCCTAAGAGGAAATAATTGTAAAAGTTTTTTATAAAAAAAACTTTGAAAGTTAAAATTTTTTCATTATTATTTCCTAAGAGGAAATCTTTGTAAAAGAAAATTTCTGGGAAATTTTCTTAAATGATAAGATCGGAAGGATGTTATCATGCCCTCTGCAAGTTGTTACTGAGAACAAACGCTGAAAACTTTGATAGGCACGTGAAAACACTAGGACTTAATACAGTTTTTTTCACAGTTGCAAAACGCTGTTATTGCACACCAGAGAAATCCTGATCTAGGATACGAAGCAGATTCAGAAGATAACTCCTTTGGCAGCAGGTTTGAACAATCCGACACAGTGGCAATTGCTCCACAAGGATCAGAATATACTCATTATAGTAATTCAGTTGAAATCCTACAAACTCCTTCTCCTGAAATAATATTGATCAGTGACGATGATGAACAAGTCGCTGACAATTTTGTAATTGCTGAACAACAAGAGTGAGTTGTTTATGATTGTAAATCAAGCAAGGCTTGATAGTTTGTAAAGTCTTTTTTGAAATAAGACTATATAAGAGAGGTTTCTTGTTTTAGTAGATAATAATGGGATCACATAATAATCTACCAATTCCCGAATTCAGTGGGGATAATTATGAGTACTGGTCCATCAAGATGAGGACATTACTCATCGAAAAAGGACTATGGGATATTATTGAAGACGGTTACATTGCTCCAACAGATTGGACTACTTTAAGTGCAAATGATAAGAAGATCTACAAAGATGCACAGAAAAATAATTCTTTTGCCTTATACCATCTTCAATCAGCATTAGATCCAAGTATCTTTCCTAGAATTGCATCTTACTTAACTGCTACAGATGCATGGAATGCCTTGAAAGAAGGATTCCAAGGAAGTGATAAAGTAAAGCAAGTCAGGCTTCAGACCTTGAAAAGAGATTTTGAAAATCTTAGAATGAAGGAAAATGAAAGAGTCGGAGACTACTGTGTACGAGTCAAAGCAGTAGTTGATATGATGCAAACTTTAGGTGATGACACAAAAAATGAAACAATTGTGAAGAAAGTGTTGCGAACACTTCTTCCTAAGTGGAATCACATTGCAATCATAATTGAAGAATCCAAAGACCTTTCTACTCTTACATTTGATAGTTTGATTGGATCATTAACATCACATGAAGAGCGACTTCAAGGACCACCTTCAACAAGCTATGGAGGTGATGACAAAGCTTTCACTTCGAATGAAACTGCAAGACGAGGACAAGGACAAGGCCGAGGCAGAGGACAACAACAAAGAGGCAAAGGACAAAGCAACTCCTACAGAGGAGGAAATCAACACAGAGGTGGAAATCAAAACAGAGGAGCCAATCAGAACCAAAGCGGCAATGCAGGCCGTGGAAATCAAGGACGAGGAAGTAACAAGACTAAAACAACTTGTTTCAATTGTGGGAAACAAGGCCACTTCGCTCGTGACTGCTGGTCAAAGACTTCAAAAGATCAAAGCAGTCAATATGGCTCATTCTACGGAGAAGAAGAAGGTCCACCAAACCTTTTTCTCTCTTATGGACAGCCAGATCAAAATCTAAATGATACATGGATTTTAGATATTGGTTGCTCCAACCACATGAGTGGCAAAGAAAATCTCTTTGCTACATTAGATTCAAATTACAAATCTCATGTTAAGTTAGGGGATAATAAATCCTTGCAAGTTGAAGGCATAGGAGCTATGGAAGTTCCAACAAAAGAAGGCCTTAAAAATGTGAATGACATATACTATACTCCACAGCTACAACACAATTTGTTGAGTGTTGGCCAAATGATGGAGAAGCATTACAAATTAGTTTTTGATGAAAGAAAATGTACAATCTTTGATAAAAACAATTGTAACCGGGTCATCACAAAAGTACCTATGACAAAGAATAGGTTGTTCCCTCTAAAATTTGGTGAGCCAGGGGGAGCTCAACTTGCCAACCTTGCTATTACAAATCCGAGTGAATTGTGGCACTTGAGATATGGTCACCTCAATTCCGCTAGCTTGAAAATGTTAACATCACAAGCTATGGTGACAGGACTACCAAAAATTCCAGAACATAAGAAGGTATGCGAAGCATGTGCTTTGGGAAAGCACTCCGCAACGAAGTTTCCAAGAGGCCGAGCATGGAGAGCAAGTTATCCTCTTCAGCTAGTACATTCGGACATCTCTGGTCCAATGCAAACAAAAAGCCTTGGAAACAATTCTTATTTTCTAACATTCATAGATGATTATTCTAGAATGTGTTGGCTCTATTTTCTGAAACACAAAGATGAAGCATTTGATTGCTTCATAGACTTCAAAAATAATGTAGAAAAGCAAAGTGACTACTATGTCAAATGTCTTCGCACTGATAAAGGAGGAGAGTACTCCTCAAATGAATTTTTACATTATTGTAAGCAAAATGGGATAAAAAGGCAGTTCACCACTGCCTATACCCCACAACAGAACGGTGTGGCCGAGAGAAAGAACCGCACCCTTGTTGAAATGGCACGCACAATGCTTCAGGCAAAGCATCTCACAAACAGCTATTGGGCAGATGCAGTGAGAACTAGTGCATATATTCTAAATAGAAGTCCGACTTCTAGTTTAGATGGTATCACTCCTTATGAAGGATGGTACGGTAAGAAACCCAATGTCAAACATTTCAGAGTATTTGGTTCTTTAGCTTATGCACACATTCCTGAGGAAAAGAGAAAGAAGCTTGATCCAAAGAGTCAAGCATGTGTTTTTGTAGGGTATTGTGATTCAACCAAAGGGTATAGATTGTACAATCCCACGACACATAAAATCATTATCTCCAGGGATGTAATTTTTGATGAAGGGGGAGAATGGGGTCATAAAAAATTTGTTGATTTTGACTCTAATTCAGACAGTTCCACATTAGTACCTCCCACATTGGTACAACCTAAGAAAAGCAGTGGAAAAAGTCCTCCTCCACAAATTCCACATCAGGAAACTTCATCAAGTACATCAAGTGGTACACCAAGTCCAAGAAGGACTTCTTTGTTGGCACCCCCAAATTCTCCAAAATGATTTCATAGATCTGTAAGCGCTCCAAGTCCGATGGAGATAGATCCAGTTTCTCAAAGGAAAGAGACAAATAGAGGAAAGCGCATACTACAGAGTCATCCATCTTCTCAAATGTTGGATAGGAATTTCCAACAAAGATACACTAGGAGTCAAGCTAGTGAGATGGACGACATTTTGTCAAGACTTGAAAATCTTCAAATGTCGGGAGATGATGAGTCTCATGAACCAAGGGGTGATGTAGTCAATTATGCTTTGTTGGTCGCTGCACAGCTAGAACCATCTAGCTATGAAAAAGCTTGTACTAAAAGTATATGGCAAGATGCCATGGAAGAGGAAATATCCTCAATTAAAAAGAATGATACTTGGGAGCTTGTGAAGCTTCCCAAGGGAAAAAAATGTGTTGGATGTAAATGGGTCTATAAGACCAAATTCAATGCTGATGGAAGCATTGAAAGACACAAGGCAAGATTAGTAGCTAAGGGTTTTACTCAGAAATATGGAATAGATTATGAGGAAACCTTTGCTCCAGTTGCTCGACAAGAAACAATCGAAATGTTCTTTCCTTGGCAGCCCATAAAGGATGGAAAATTCAACACATGGATGTGAAAAGTGCATTTTTAAATGGATACCTGACAGAAGAGGTGTATGTTCAACAACCTCAAGGTTTCCAAGAACCAGGAAAAGAGAATCTTGTTTATAAATTGAAAAAAGCACTTTATGGCCTCAAGCAAGCACCACGAGCATGGTACTCACGAATTGACAGCTATTTCAGCAAATATGGTTTCACAAAAAGCAAGAGTGAACCAACGCTATACTACCTGAAGAATGGAGTAGATATCCTCATAGTTTGTTTATATGTGGATGATCTAATATTTATGGGTAGTAATAATAAAATGAATATGGAGTTCAAAAACTCCATGATGAATCGGTTTGAGATGAAGGATCTCGGATTAATGAGATACTTCCTAGGAATGGAAGTACATCAATCAAAGAATGGGATCTTCATATGTCAACAGAAATATGCTCATGACATGATCAAGAAATTTGCTATGCAGCAGAGCAAATCAGCTGCAACACCAACCGGACATGGAATCCAGCTAAGCAAAGAAGATGGAGCACCAAAAGTTGACTTGACCAATTTCAGAAGCATGGTTGGGAGTTTAATGTTTCTCACCAACACTAGGCCAGATTTACAATATGTTGTTTCTCTTGTATCACGGTTTATGGCATGCCCATCCGAGCTGCATCTTCAAGCAACCAAACGAATTTTACGATATGTAAAAGGTACATTGGATTTTGGAATCCATTACCACAAGTCTAACTCTGTGAAGTTAATTGGTTATAGTGACAGCGATTGGGGCAGTAATATAGATGACAAAAAATCTACATCAGGGAACTGTTTTAGTCTAGGTTCAGGACTAATAACTTGGAGTTCCAAGAAGCAATCTGTTGTAGCATTATCATCTACAGAAGCTGAGTATATAGCCATTACTCATGCTAGTACTCAAATCCTCTCGTTGAGGAAAATCCTTGAAGAGATTGGCGAAAAACAAATTGGTCCAACCAAACTGAATTGTGATAATATCAATGCCATACAGTTGGCATATAATCCGATCCACCACAAAAGGTCAAAACATTTTGATATGAAGTATCACTTCATAAGAGATATGGTGGAACAACAGACAGTTGAGCTTCAATATTGTTGCACTTTGGATAATCTAGCAGACATCTTCACCAAAGGCATGGCTAAAGCTCAATTTATAAAGCTGAGAGACTATATAGTCAGTCCTCTCAACTTTAAGGGGGAGAATGTTGGAAAATTACCATTAGTAAAAGGTTAAAAATTTATTTTACCTTGGGTAAAGGTAACTTACCTTTTACCTTACCTGGACGGCAGTGGACGACAGCATTTGGGCGGCAAGAGAATTCACGTTAACCTTCTTTTCCCCCAATTTCTCCTTTCCCCCCTTTTTCTCTCAAATGGTTATTTGAATGTTTATTTAATCAATGTAACCTTATGATTATTGTTAGAATGCAATTTATCGTTTTATCTCCACACTTACCTCTCACAGAGCCTTGTCGGGTTTCATGGAGAAGAGGGCCTATTTTATTTCTTCATCTGAGAGAAATACAGTTAACTTGGAGTTGATGTCCTTTGAAATGGAATGGGGAATATGCTGAAGTAAATATTCTTTGGCAAAGTTAGAGGCAAAGTTTGAGTTTTCAAGCAACTGCATAAAATGAGAGACTACTTCAGACCTAATTTCCTTGATGTCTGTAGTAACATTTCCATAATTCCTAAGCAATTACTTGATTCTATTTTTGCTCCTATTTCTTAGAGTAGAAATGTGAAAAATTTAGTATTGGAGTCTCATTCCTTGAGCCAAATTGCTCGAGATTTATTTCTCCAAAAAGTCTCCTCATAGGAAAGAACATTGTGATATTCTGACAAAAGGATATTTTCTTCAGATATCAATGCATCATCATCCCTTTGTCCATTCAGAATATTGTTTTCAATTATTTCTAGATGGTTCTTGATTGCCTGCTTGTTCTAAAAAAGGTTCCCAAAAATGTCCCTGTTCCAAATCTTGAGATTTTCTTTAACCAATTTCAAATTTTACCCCAATCTGAATGAAGGTGATCCATGGAAATTTGATTGCCACCACTGAATGATTTTATCTCTGAGATCTGAATGGTGGGTCCGCATGGCTTCAAAACTGAAGGGGGTTCTGAAGGTTTGTGGGTTGCTTGTTTCTAGAAGAAGCGGACTATGATCAAAACCAATTTTGAGTAATGATTGAAGACTGGCATCCCCCCACTTCGAAGTAGCCTCCATAGAAAAAATAAATCTATCAAGTTTAATTTGAATTAATTGGCTGCCACTTCTCCTATTGGTCCAAGTGAATTTTTTACATTTTAGGTTAACATCCATAAGATCGTTAGAGTTGATGAAATCATGGAAGTCTTCCATGCTTTTTGAAATTAACCTAGATCCACCTCTTTTATGTAAAGGATAGAGGGGAATGTTAAAGTCCCCAAATAAGATCCAAGGAAAACTAGTGATTGCTCTTCTAATATTGGTTAAAGTTTCCCATAACCTAGACTTACCAGGAATTGAATTGGGAGCATACACATTGGTGAGTATCCATGGGAAATTTTTATCTTTATCAAAAAATATGATACTAGATGACGTATCATTTGAATGAATCAATTTACCTTCAAGCTTATCAAGATCCCATATGCACATGAGGACCCCTAAAGCTCCCCTGGCATTACAGGAAATAACTTCTCAATTTTTATATAGTTTTTTTCCCAAGGTAGCAGCTAAAATTTCTCCAATTTTGGTTTCTTGTAGTAAAAATATTGTAGGATTAACTTCTCTCCTTAATGATCTAGCTAGCCTTTGCTTAGCTAGTCCATTAAGTCCTCTCACATTCCAAGAGAGGATTCTCATTTGGAAGATTTAGCATTCCTTTTGCCCCCATTTCCTTGAGGTTGGGGAGGTTTGATGCATTTGAAATCATCCTTGTTCTGACTTACCCTGTAGAGAACATGGGTTTTTGGATTCCACTTGCTATTTACTTTGCTAATCCTTGTTTCCATTGATCATTGGCCAAAATTATACCCTTATTCTTATCGCCTCCATAATTAATAGGGGAGTTTTTGGAACTTTTGGTTTATTTTGGGCTAAATTTTTGAGAGTTAATCCTTTGAACCATAGGTCTAGATGATCCAGGGATGGTTTCTGGGATTGCAGGTTCTTCAATGTGAGTCAATTTGCTATATCCACCTGAACGGTCTAGAATAGTCTCATGGGGTGGTCTTGAGGACCTTGAGAAGTTTGGGCTTTTGGGGGGTTCTAGAGGAGGGTGGGAAAGCCCAATCTTATCATTGGAAATAGGGGAAATATTATGATTTGGTTTTGGATTATGAAGGACTTCTTCATTTTTTTTTTTGAATAATGACATCTCAGAAAGTATTTGGTACTTATTTGGGAAAGAAAAAAGAGAGCTTACCTCTTCCTTGTTCATTTTTGGATTTGCAACATATATATGTTTACCTTTATAAGAAGATTGAGAGGGAGCTTGGGGTTCTTTCGTAGCACCACATTGTGGATGTCCATTACCTTTATTGTTTAGGACCTGATATTTTATGTCTAAAACCATATCCCTTTGAAGTTGAATGCTTCCTTATTTAATTCTTGGTGAATGGGACACTATTCCTTGGGATATTAAGTTTGGCCTACGCTTTTAGAGAAGGGCATTGAGATATTAGGTGTCCCTATGTTTGAAATTCCACACATAAGACTGGTTTATTCTCATATTCTAGCGCTTGCTTCCGATAATAGGTCCCATATTCTAGTTCAACAAAAGTGGGAAGCTCTGAATCCAATTTTACATTGACACATATTCTAGCAGATGTCATCCTTGATCTAGCCAATGTGGCATGATGAATGTCCACCAATTACCTTATAATATTTGCAATACCTTTGAGGATATCCTCATACCAAAACTACCAAGGAAGGTTTGGGAAAAAAACCCAAATAGGAGCATGGTTTATGCTTTGGGTTTTTGGGTCAAAATATTTCACCCATCTAGGCAGGAATAAATTGCACCTTCCTAGGAATAAACTACCCACAATCTTCCATTTGGAGTGCACCCATCCCCTAATGTTTTTGAGGTCAGGACTTCCTCTAATGATCTTTCTAACCAAGGAATTTTTTTTCATTGAGAGGTAATTTGAAATTATGCCTTTAGCGATTTTGAATTTCATCCCAACGGGCTTGAGAGAAGAGGAGGATTATCTGGGACTGTTCCTTCCTCCACTAAGGACTTTAGCGTGAAGAACACAAGCTTATACTGAGAGGGGGGTGAACAGTATAAGACCACTTTTTACTTTTCTTTTCAATTCAATATTATGCAGTGTGTAGATAGCAGTATCAATAGCAGTAATCAAAGCAATGCACAAAACACCATCCACAATAGAGACACATATTTTAACGTGGTTCACCCAATGTGGGCTACCTCCACAAAAAAATATTTCTTCTAAATATTTCTCAAATAATCTTTTGGGAATCCTTCCCAATTACAATGTTTATGGACCTCTGTCCAAAGGAGATGTTGATCCCCTAAATCTCAAGTTCGTGGATCTCTTCCATAGGAGAACTCTTTCTCCTTCTGCTCTGGCTAGTGATCTTCTAGAAGACTCTGTCTCTCTGCTGCACTGACTGGTGGATCTCTCTCCACTTGAAGACTCCTCACTCAGAAGATCTATCTTCAATTGTCCTGGATGCTGGATCTCTATCCACTGAGACTCTATCCTCTGTACTCTGTCACCTCCAAAGCTCTATCAATAGGTTCACTCAGAACCTTCTCAATTCTGCTCAATAGGTTCACTCAGAACCTGCTCAAATATGCTCAATAGGTCCACTCAGAACCTGCTCAAATATGCTCAATAGGTCCACTCAAAACCTGCTCAAATATGCTCAATAGGTCCACTCAGAACCTACTCAAATCTGCTCAATAGGTCCACTCAAACCTCTCCACAAGCTCACTCAGAACTTGTCCAAATATGCTCAATAAGTCCTCTCTAGGACTTGCTCAAATCTGCATAGCAAGATTTCACAAAAGCTTACACAAAATCAGTCCACAAGCCTTCTCAAAGACTTGCCTCAAATCAGCTTAACAAGTCCACACAAAACTTGTCCAATCTCATAGAAACATAAAGAGAATTGTTAGAGACTCAATATGTTCTATACTCAAATCCCAATCTCAACTCAAATCAATCTCATAGAAGCATAAAGAGAATTGTTAGAGACTCAATATGTTCTATACTCAAATCCAATCTCAACTCAAATCAATCTCATAGAAGCATAAAGAGAATTGTTAGAGACTCAATATGTTCTATACTCAAAGCTCAATCTCAACTCAAATCAAGATGTAGAATAGTTTGTTTTATGGAACTTGAACAACCACTTCACACAATCACTTGACTAGGCTCAATCAACTCTACTCAACCAATCACCTCAAGGAACAACCCTTTCTCACAAACCCTAGTCCAAGCATGTATCAACCAACTCAAAATGTTTCCAACAATGCTCAACCACAAATCTCACATAACAATGATACTCATGTTCTTTTCTAACTCAAGTTCAAGTTCTTTGCACAACCAATGGGCTTCAACAACAATGCTTATAAAACACTCTTCACATAACAATGATACTCATGTTCTTCTCAAAACCTAACTCAAGTTTTTCACACAACTAATGGCTTCAACAACAATGCTTACAAAACAAGGTTTAATCTCAACTCTCAAACCAGAAAACCTTGAAGCATTAAACCAATCACTTTCAAAAAGGAAACCACAATCAATCCTTTTCACTCCAATGATATTTTCAGAAATCAACCACCCAAATAAGTCAATGGAGAATATTGCCCATACCTTTTTGATGCCAAGTAGTTGTCCACAAAATCTATCAAACTCAACACACTTTCAAATATTTCCTTTCCAATCACAAAGAGGTTAGAGGACTTGAGTAATATCACAACAATGAAAATAATATCCCAATCACACCTTATTACTCCTACTCAATAAAATTCACCATGTCCTCTCATAACAGAAATAATCCCTTTTGAAAAAGAATAAACCAAACTCACTTTTGAACCCCTTTTACAAAACCAAAAATATCTCTTTACACACACCTTATTTCTCCTTCTAAGCAAGTTAATCAAATAGCCCTTGAAAAATTCTTTCCAACGATATATAATATGCTACCCTTCCAAAAATAAAATCAATAGTAATTTCTGAATTTTCTAAAGCACACCATAACCCTTATTTCTCCTTAAGGCTATTTTCACAAAAATTAAAATAAAAAATTAACTTGCCTTTGCCTCTCGATGGGATTCGATCCCCCGACGTCTTCCTTCCCAATGACTTAGCCGCAACCAAGCCGTCGTTGGGCCATGCGCCCTCACGTGCCTAAAAGGGCACGACCAACATCAATACTTCACGACACAACGCCTTTCGAAAACAAAAACGTGCATCAAGCGCAAACCACCTTGCAAGCAACCTCCATGTGAATCGAACGTGGGACCTCCACTGTCTCGCCAAGCCAACACACCACTAGGCCAAGCTAGCCTATGTGCTTCAAACACCAACTCACTCCTTCCTTCAACACTTTGCGCAATTCGTAAATATTTTGGAACACGAGCTTTTTCGCATGCACACCAAACAAAAAATGCAAGGATAAAAGATTAATGCCTTTCGAGGCATTATTTATAATGTCTTTGCCCTCCTTTCGATCACGTCGATGCATCGAATTAATTCGACGTCGACGTGATTTAATTTATAATATATTTAAATTTAAATTTTAAATTTAAATATTATAAATTAAAATGAACCAACCTTAGGTGTTGGTTTAATTAAACCTTGGAACCTTGTCTTAATGCCCATCCTTGGTATAATTAAATATTATTTATAAAATTTAAATTCCTTGTGAATTTAAATAATTTATAAATAATTATTAAACCTCCTTTTTAACCTTTGCAATAACCCACCTTGGGTTTTTATAAACCAATCACTTAACCTGTGCTCCCAATAATATTAAAATATTATGGAGCCTTTTTCCTTTCAAATTTGCACTGCCGAAGCTTTTTCTTGGAAGATTATGACAACCTTGGATGACTTTATTTCTTGCCGAAAACCTTGTGATGAGTGATAACTCCATTAGGTGACATCAATGACAACTTTGACTTAGAGGACTCAAAATGTCCAACAATCTCCCCCTTTGTCATTGATGGCAACCCACATCCTTTTACTGAAACCTGACCTTCTTTTTTGCTCCCCCTGGGACTTTGCTCCCCCTGGCTCAATGCTCTCTCAAGTATCAAATCTCTCCCCATATCAAATCTCTCCCCAATATACAAATATCTCCCCCTTTGACATCAATGGCAAAGGGTCACCTTTGGGGCTCGGGGCTAAGAATGAGCCTCTTAGCTTAGCCCCTCCCCCACCTCCACATGAGGTGGTTAATTTTGGGGTGGGAGTATTTCTACTCCCCGAAAGCACTGCTCTTTACCTCTATCTTTCTCTCTTCTTTTCTGAATTTTTTGAATCCTCTCACTGTTTCTTTCCAAGTCATCATCCCTGTTCCTGTCGTCACTTATGTTCCTGTTCCTGTTCTTGTTCTCATCCATGTTCGTTCCTATTCTTTTTTGAGTCTCTATTCCTGTTCATCTTCCTATTTCTGTTCATATTCCTGTTCATGCCTACTTTGGAATATTTGCTCTACACCATCTTGTTGTGTGACCATCATTATTGCACTTATAACACTTAATGCTATTATTCCTTGGAAGTGCAACTATCTTAGGACTTCTCCTAGTGAAGCCATATCCTCTTCTATCATGAACCCTGCAATTCATTACCTTGTGACCAAACTCATTACATGAGTAGAAATACCCATGGAAAAGCTGCCCTTTCCCATATTCATGTCTTTCATATGTCCTGCACTGTGAAGCCATGTGCCCAAACCTGTGACATGAGAAGCATCTCCCATTGAAGCTTCCTTGCCTAGACCTCATTGGTATCCTATTCTGATTGTTGTTCCATATGTATCTTCTTTGTGCATTGTTCCTATTTTTGTTGAACTCTTTGTTATCCAACTCATCTTCTGATGTCTCATTCCCACTTACACTGTCATCTTCTGAAGTATCTTCTTCTGAAGTTCCTTCTTCTTCAAGACTTGAAGTAGACTTTTCTTCCCATTTCTTTTGAACCTGTCTGGAACCAAGACCTATCTTGTTTGTTGCTCCTCTTTGTATCTTGATTATTTTATCTACACTCTTTGCATTGTTCACATACTTGTATAACTTTTTCTTGGAATCCTCTAAATCTTCCTTTAGTAGTGCCACTTCTTGTGTTAACTTTTCACATTCCAAAATATTTGCTTCTAACTTATCCTTGAACTTACTTGCCTTAGCCTTTGACTTCTCTAAATCCTCTATGAGCAATAATATTTCTTCATCACATTCTTGAAACTGACTTTCAAGCTTAGAGTGTTGCTTTCTTACCTTCTTTACTGTGTCAAGGGCATGGATAAGTTCTCCCTTGAGATCATAGCCATTCTCTACTGAATAATCCTCTATTTTTTTGCCTTTGTCCTTATCATTACTTCATTTTGGCTTGTCTTCTATAGGATCACTCACTTCTTCCTCTAATGCCATTAGAATATTCTCATCTAGTCTTTCAAGTGCATCTTCAAAACCATCATCACTGAAACTATAGCCATCCCTAGTGCAATCATCTTCAAGATGTCCAAATTTACCACATCTAAAACACTTGAGAATAACTGGAGTCCTTTTCTCTTTAACCATAAATAGGACTTCATCTCTATCATTATCTGAAGAACTAGCATCACTATCATTTGAATACTTACTTGCATTATCCGCATAGTAACTTCTCTTTTGTCTTTGGAAGAACTTCTTTCCTCGTCTGTTTTGTCCATCCTTGCCTTTCTTCTGATACCTGTGTCTTTCTGATTCCCTGTACTTGTGATCCTATTTTTCTTCATCACTATTGTACTTTGGCTCTTTACATTCTATTGCATAATGTCCATACTTTCCACAATTGAAGCACTTAATAGATCTTAGATCTATGGATCTTCTGGAACCTTTATCTCTTCTACCATAGTTTGCTTCTTCATCACTAGATGACTCACTGCTTGATTCTGACTTCTTACCCTTTTTATTTTTGTCCACTTTGAATGCAGCTTCTTTCGAAGGAATAGGATCTTTTGTTCTTATCTCAAAAGTAGTAAGCATGCCAAGCAAAGAATTCCTTGTCAAAGAATCACTATCAATTGATGTTTCTATAGCAGAAACCTTTTCACTGTACCTTTTTGGAAGAGTTCTCAAGATCTTATCACAAGCATCAGATTCATCAACCTTCATTCCAAGACCTCTCATCTCATGTACAAGTTCATCAATCTTACTGAGATAATCATGAATATTTTCATCATCTCTCATTCTTAAGTTCTCAAATTCTCCTTTGAGATTTTTGATCTTAGCTTTCCTGACACCTTTATCTCCCTCATATATGTTATGCAGTAGATCCCACATATCTTTTGCTATTTTACAATCCATAACCTTCATAGATTCTGATCTACCCAATCCTTTTATAATTGCATTCATAGCTCTTGAATTTGCATGCATTAGAAGCTTACCTTCCTTATCTATAGGAGGATTGACTTTAGAATCATATCCAAGTTCCACTGCATCCCAAACTTCATTTCCAAGTGCCATCAAGTGAAATCTCATCAGCATACACCAATACAAGAAGTCACTTCCATCAAATACTGGTACTGCATTATTGAAGGACCCATCCTTTTGATCCTTATGATCCATTGTGTTCTTAGACCACTTTTCCTTCAAGCTATCAAACTCTTCTGAAGGAACCGACTCTGATACCAATTGAAGAACACAAGCTTATACTGAGAGGGGGTGAACAGTATAAGACCACTTTTTACTTTTCTTTTCAATTCAATATTATGCAGTGTGTAGATAGCAGTATCAATAGCAGTAATCAAAGCAATGCATAAAACACCATCCATAATAGAGACACAAATTTTAACGTGGTTCACCCAATGTGGGCTACCTCCATAGAAAAATATTTCTTCTAAATATTTCTCAAATAATATTTTGGGAATCCTTCCCAATTACAATGTTTATGGACCTCTGTCCAAAGGAGATGTTGATCCCCTAAATCTCAAGTTCATGGATCTCTTCCATAGGAGAACTCTTTCTCCTTCTACTTCAGCTAGTGATCTTCTAGAAGACTTTATCTCTCTACTGCACTGACTGGTGGATCTCTCTCCACTTGAAGACTCCTCACTCAGAAGATCTATCTTCAATTGTCCTGGTTGCTGGATCTCTATCCACTAAGACTCTGTCCTCTATACTCTATCACCTCCAAAGCTCTATCAATAGGTTCACTCAGAACCTTATCAATTCTTCTCAATAGGTTCACTCAGAACCTGCTCAAATCTGCTCAATAGGTCCACTAATAACCTGCTCAAATATGCTCAATAGGTCCACTCAAAACCTGCTCAAATTTTCTCAATAGGTCCACTCAGAACCTACTCAAATCTGCTCAATAAGTTCACTCAAAACTTGTCCAAATCTGCTCAATAAGTCCTCTCTAGGACTTGCTCAAATCTGCATAGCAAGCTTTCACAAAAGCTTACACAAAATCAGTCCACAAGCCTTCTCAAAGACTTACCTCAAATCAGCTTAACAAGTCCACACAGAACTTGTCCAATCTCATAGAAACATAAAGAGAATTGTTAGAGACTCAATATGTTCTATACTCAAATCCCAATCTCAACTCAAATCAATCTCATAGAAGCATAAAGAGAATTGTTAGAGACTCAATATGTTCTATACTCAAATCCAATCTCAACTCAAATCAATCTCATAGAAGCATAAAGAGAATTGTTAGAGACTCAATATGTTCTATACTCAAAGCTCAATCTCAACTCAAATCAAGATGTAGAATAGTTTGTTTTATGGAACTTGAACAACCACTTCACACAATCACTTGACTAGGCTCAATCAACTCTACTCAACCAATCACCTCAAGGAACAACCCTTTCTCACAAACCCTAGTCCAAGCATGTATCAACCAACTCAAAATGTTTCCAACAATGCTCAACCACAAATATCACATAACAATGATACTCATGTTATTTTCTAACTCAAGTTCAAGTTCTTTGCACAACCAATGGGCTTCAACAACAATGCTTATAAAACACTCTTCACATAACAATGATACTCATGTTCTTCTCAAAATCTAACTCAAGTTTTTCACACAACTAATGGCTTCAACAACAATGCTTACAAAACAAGGTTTAATCTCAACTCTCAAACCAAAAAACCTTGAAGCATTAAACCAATCACTTTCGAAAAGGAAACCACAATCAATCCTTTTCACTCCAATGATATTTTCAGAAATCAACCACCCAAATAAGTCAATGGAGAATATTGCCCATACCTTTTTGATGCCAAGTAGTTGTCCACAAAATCTGTCAAACTCAACACACTTTCAAATATTTCCTTTCCAATCACAAAGAGGTTAGAGGACTTGAGTAATATCACAACAATGAAAATAATATCCCAATCACACCTTATTACTCCTACTCAATAAAATTCACCATGTCCTCTCATAACAGAAATAATCCCTTTTGAAAAAGAATAAACCAAACTCACTTTTGAACCCCTTTTACAAAACCAGAAATATCTCTTTACACACACCTTATTTCTCCTTCTAAGCAAGTTAATCATGTTGGCAATTTTGGGTACTTTGGGTACATTGCCTTTGCTCAAGTGTATAAGTTGTCATTGATGTCAAGAAGCTCTTGAAGGAATTTGATTTGATGTCAAATAATTTGTTTTGATGAAGGTTACGGCATGAAAGTTTCAAAGGTCTTTTGTAAACCCCAAGTTGGCGGGTTTAAAGATTACAGGTGGATGCATTAGTTTAATGCATTTGGGTCCAGGAGGAAGTATTTATTTAAATAATTAAAAACCTTGTTAAGGTTCCCTTTAATTATTTTTAAATAAATATTAAATTATTGTTTGCAATGGGTTATCCTAACCCATGGCGCTATGTTTTAAGATTGTGGGCGCTAGCCAAGACCTCTATCGACGTGTTAAACTCCTCGCCGACGTCAAGAGCTTATGGTAAAAATGCATATAAATCTCCCTCGATGAAAATCAAGAATTATCCCATCCGCATTTTGAAAAGAGTTGCTCGTTGTGAATTCGTGATCTGTTATTTGACTATCTTCGTCATTTTCGTGAATCCGTTGTTCATTTTTTGTACTCGTCGTTTGTCGTAAATCCGTCGTAAGGTTTTCGTCTTCGTGTTCGCGTCAGAAGAAAGGGAGGCACTATTGTTTTATTTAATCCCTGGCGCAGAAGGAACAAGGCTAACAGCGTGAGGTTTAAACCTCATCGGGCGCCTTTGGCGCACCGGTAGCGGCTAGGCTGTTGGCGCGCTACCCGAACGGGAGGTTCCGCGTTCGAATAACGCGAAAGGGTTTTTCATCGTGAAGTGGACGCAGCGGGTGGTGTTAGAATTCATGCGCAATTTCTCCATAGCACGATTTTTGATGTTGGCCAAGGTATTTTCGAAATTAATTTTTGCTAAGTGTATTTTGCGGATGGAGGAAGTTTATTAGAGGGAAAAACAGCTTAGGAGTTATAAGGAGTTTAAAGCTTGTTTTATTTTGATAAAAGATTCTTTTGAAGGTGTTGTTTGAAATATCTTATTGCATTCTTATGAGAGATAAATTTTATTTTTGATAAGACTATAAGGGAGAAATAAGGTGTATAAGGGATAAATTTTTCTTGTAATGTTGAGAGTGCTTTTGGTTGATTATGGAAATGAAAGCATGATGTTTTAAGGTTAAAATTGCTTCTTGTGTGAAGTTGTGAAACCTTAAGTGGGCAGCTTTGAGATTGACATTTGCTTTCATTAAATTGGTAATAATCAAGCTATTCTTTACTTGGTTAAAGTGTTGGGCTTACTCCTTTGTTGATGATTTGAAAAGTTGTTGTGTGCTCTTGTGATTTGAGTTGGTGGATGCTTTTTGTTCAAACAATATTGGAGAGAAAAGGAGTTCTACTTGTTTCCTTTTCTGATGTTGATTGTGAAATGCTTCAAGGTTGTGTTTTGAGTTGAATGGTGTTGATTGAACCTTGTTTGATGAGCATTGTTGTTGAAGCCCTAATTGATGGTGAAAAGAACATGAGTATCATTGTTATGTGATTCTTTGCATAGTTGGCAATTGTTGGGGTTTCATGTTCTTGAAAGAAAGCATTCTATCCTATCCATTTCAGATATTGAGTTGAGTTTTCAGATTTGAGATTGAGTTTGAGCTGAGTTGATTTGAGTTGAGTTTTGAGATTGGGAGTTGAGTATAGAACATATTGAGTCTCTAACAATTCTCTTTATGCTTCTATGAGTTTGACAAATCACATTGGGTCTCTAACAATTCACCTTGTGATTTCCTACTAAGAAAGTTTTTTTCTTGGTGAGCTTGCTGAGTTTTGGACGGGTTCGGTGGGGACTTTGGTGAGAGGTTCGGTGGGGACTTGTGACGAGTTTTGGACAGGTTTCGGTGGGGACTTGTGAGCAGATTTGGACAGGTCCTAGCGAGAGGACTTGTGAGCTGAGTTTGATAGTTCTATCGAGAGAACTTGAGGACAGAGGTGCATTGGTTCTTTGAGAAGAACCCGAGGACAGATTTGGCAAGTCTTTGAGAAGGCTTGTGTGTAGAGGATTGATTTGTTCAAGCGTTGGACAGATCTGACAGACAGAGGAAGACTTGTACTAGACCGATTGACTGTGTTTGGTACAGGTTGTTGAGCTGCTGTGGACGTGATCATAGAAGGCAGAGGTCTCTTAGGCTAAGCATTGAGGACAGGAGGTCTTCGGTGGAAAGGAGTTCCACGTCTCTGGCAAGAGGTAGAGGCGGTTGATCTTCTGAGGGATCATTTCCAGAGCGAGAGGGAAGGTATCTCCTTTGAGCGAGAGGCTCATAAATTCTGATTAGGGGAAGGTATCTCCTTTGGGCCGAGGCTCATAAACATTGTAATTGGGAAGGATTCCCAAAGAACTTTGAGATAACTTTTAGAGAAAAGTTTTGTGGACGTAGCCCGACCATTTTGGGTGAACCACGTTAAAATTGGTGTCACTTTGTGGATGATATTGTGCATTGCTTTGATATTGCTTTGGGTATATTGCTTTACTATTTTGAAGTATAAAGGAAAAAGTAAAAAGAGGTCTTATACTTGTTCACCCCCCTCTCGGTATAAGCTTGTGTTCTTCAATTGGTATCAGAGCGGGTGCCTTCGAAAAGTTTAACGGCTTGAAGGAAAAGCTAGTAAAGAACACAATGGATCATTCAAGTGGCAATGCAGCACCTATTCTTGATGGGTCAGATTTTGGTCTTTGGAGTGCAAGGATGAAGGTTCATCTAATGGCACTTGGTAATGAGGTTTGGGAAGTGATTGAAGATGAGTACACTATTCCTGTACATGGTCCTATTACTAAGGAAGAAAGGCTCCTACATCACAGCAATTCAAAGGCAATGAATGCAATCCTGAAAGGCTTATAGAAAGCAGATCTCACCAAGGTGATTCACTGCAAGACAACTAGTGAAATGTGGAAACAGATTGAAGGTGGTTCATACAGGTGATACAAATGTCGGAAAGGCCAAGTTGAGACACTTCAAAGGTATGTTTGAACAACTCAAGATGAATGATGATGAAAATATTAGTGACTACATGCTTCGTATGGATGAGGTTGTTAACTCCATGAAAGACTTAGGTCTTGAGCTTGCTGAAAATGATGTTTGTGATAAGATTTTAAGATCTCTTCCTAATAGATTTAGTGAAAATATTTCTGCTATTGAGGAAGCTAAAGATTTGGATAAGTTGAAAAAGGATGAGCTCCATAGTATACTTGCGGCATTTGAGTTGAGAACTCAAGTGAAGGTTGATGTCAAGAAAGAGGCGACTTTCAAGGCTACCAAGAAATCCAAGGGTAAACGACTTCAAGATAGTGATGAGTCTTCTAGTGATGAAGAGGCATATTACGACAAGAAAGGCAAGTTCTCTAGAAAGCACAAAAGTATGAAAAATATAAGATGTTTCAATTGTGGAAAGTTTGGTCATTATGCTACTGATCTGTACTTGTTCCCAAGAATGAAAGTGATGAAGATAAACAGGATTCTAAGAGCAAGGATTCTGGAAAAGCACAAGCATCACGGGAAGAACAAAGATGAGCACAACAATCAAGGAAAGAGGTATTCTCACAAGCACAAGAAGAGTTTCTACCTAGACAAAGCAAGTAAGTGTTCTAGTAGTGATAGTGAAAGTTCTTCAAGTGATGATGAAAATGAGATGTTGTTCATATCGAGAAAAAGAGGAAGAACCGAAACATAGATTCATTATCATGAAATGTCTTAGATGTGGAAACTTTGGTCACCTTGAGGATGATTGCACAAATAATGATTTGGTTTCTAGTATGTATGAGGATGCTTCAGAAAACTATAAGGAAGATGCATGTATGGTTTTTGAAAAGGGTAGCACCTCTAGTGATAAGAAATCTGAAAAAGGCTTTGATGATTCAAAAAGCAAACAAATAGAGGAAGATATAGAGGAAGGTGAAGTAGATCTTGAAGGTGAACTTATTAGTGCTCTTAGTGCTTTGAAAAAGGAAAGAAAGAAGAATGCTAGACTCAAGGATAAGTTAGATGAATGTTGTATGGAGAGAGATGATCTTATAGAAAGTCTTGACTTCTCTATAGCTAAGACACAAGAACTCAAGGATGAGTTAGAGTCTAAGGTTCTTGAGTATAGTGAGTTAGAACAGAAAATGGCTTCTTTGAAAGAGGAAACTAAAGAGTACAAGGATAAGCTTTAGAGGTTTCAAGATAGCTCCAAAAAGGTTAAGTCACTCATCAAAGGTCAAAGAAAGACAACAGATAAAACAGGCCTTGGTTTTGTTAAGCCACACAAGGAACAAGTTGGAGAGTCTAGTAAGAGACTCCAAAAGGAAGAGAGTTCTGATGAGGAAAGTATTTCAGAAAAGGAGTCCTTGAATGATAGATGCACAGAAACAGAAAACAGAATTCAGAATGAGAAGAAGAAGTATTCTGGACCCAAGAGGTCAAATAAAGGAAAGTTTCAAGGCGAGATGTTTTGCTTGTCATAGGTTTGGTCACATGGCTTCACATTGCATGGCTCAAGTGAAGAAGGTAAATGACAATTTCATAAGTGCTAGTTACTTTCAAGGGTATTGCTACTCTTGTAAACGGTTTGGGCACAAGGCAGTCTATTGCAAGGTAAATAACGAGAACGAGGTTTGATCAAAACAGGTTTGGTCGGAATAGGTTTGGTCGGAACGAGGTTTGGTCGAAACAGGTTTGGTCGAAACTAGGTGGATTCAAAGATCGGGTTTACCTCGGAGAAACAACATCGTCAAGTGTTTCAAGTGCAACAATGAAGGTCACATAATCGGACACTGTAGAGCTAAAATTCTAGAATACGGGAATAGGAACAGTGGCATGATCAGGTCCAAGGATCAAGGCATGGACAAGAACAGGGATGAGAACAAGAACAAGAACGGTGACAAGAACAGGAATATGGACAAAGAGTTCAAGAGAAGGCCCGACAAGGAAGTTATAGACGCTGATGATGATCAGTGCCTAATGGGAGTTTTACTCCCACCCCAGAATTAATCACCTCATCGGGAGGTGGGGGAGGGACTAAGCTAAGAGGCTCATTCTTAGT
Source organism: Wollemia nobilis (assembly GCA_028583015.1). Lineage (NCBI taxonomy): Eukaryota > Viridiplantae > Streptophyta > Pinopsida > Araucariales > Araucariaceae > Wollemia > Wollemia nobilis. Next base: position 3,248,103 of record JAQPPZ010016827.1, read on the forward strand.
CCCGAGCCCCAAAGGTGACCCTTTGCCATTGATGACAAAGGGGGAGAGATATGAGTAAGGGGGAGAGCTTCAAAGTGAAGAGGAGAGCTTCAAGTCGGGGGGAGCAAAACTTCAAAGGAAGATTCTCGGTTGTGGGCACGGTTGGTCGGTTGTTAGCACAGTTGGTTTCAGTTTTGGCTCTTGAGAAGTGTTTTCGGTAAAGGTTTGCCATCAATGACAAAGGGGGAGATTGTTGGCAATTTTGGGTACTTTGGGTACATTGCCTTTGCTCAAGTGTATAAGTTGTCATTGATGTCAAGAAGCTCTTGAAGGAATTTGATTTGATGTCAAATAATTTGTTTTGATGAAGGTTACGGCATGACGAGTTTCAAAGGTCTTTTGTAAACCCCAAGTTGGCGGGTTTAAAGATTACAGGTGGATGCATTAGTTTAATGCATTTGGGTCCAGGAGGAAGTATTTATTTAAATAATTAAAAACCTTGTTAAGGTTCCCTTTAATTATTTTTAAATAAATATTAAATTATTGTTTGCAATGGGTTATCCTAACCCATGGCGCTATGTTTTAAGATTGTGGGCGCTAGCCAAGACCTCCGTCGACGTGTTAAACTCCTCGTCGACGTCAAGAGCTTATGGTAAAAATGCATATAAATCTCCCTCGATGAAAATCAAGAATTATCCCATCCGCATTTTGAAAAGAGTTGCTCGTTGTGAATTCGTGATCTCGTTCATTGTCATCCTGATTTCGTGAATCCGTTGTTCATTTTTTGTACTCGTCGTTTGTCGTAAATCCGTCGTAAGGTTTTCGTCTTCGTGTTCGCGTCAGAAGAAAGGGAGGCACTGTTGTTTTATTTAATCCCTGGCGCAGAAGGAACAAGGCTAACAGCGTGAGGTTTAAACCTCACCGGGCGCCTTTGGCGCACCGATAGCGGCTAGGTTGTTGGCGCGCTACCCGAACGGGAGGTTCCACGTTCGAATAACGCGAAAGGGTTTTTCATCGTGAAGTGGACGCAGCGGGTGGTGTTAGAATTCGTGCGCAATTTCTCCATAGCACGATTTTTGATGTTGGCCAAGGTATTTTCGAAATTAATTTTTGCTAAGTGTATTTTGCGGATGGAGGAAGTTTATTAGAGGGAAAAACAGCTTAGGAGTTATAAGGAGTTTAAAGCTTGTTTTATTTTGATAAAAGATTCTTTTGAAGGTGTTGTTTGAAATATCTTATTGCATTCTTATGAGAGATAAATTTTATTTTTGATAAGACTATAAGGGAGAAATAAGGTGTATAAGGGATAAATTTTTCTTGTAATGTTGAGAGTGCTTTTGGTTGATTATGGAAATGAAAGCATGATGTTTTAAGGTTAAAATTGCTTCTTGTGTGAAGTTGTGAAACCTTAAGTGGGCAGCTTTGAGATTGACATTTGCTTTCATTAAATTGGTAATAATCAAGCTATTCTTTACTTGGTTAAAGTGTTGGGCTTACTCCTTTGTTGATGATTTGAAAAGTTGTGTGTGCTCTTGTTGATTTGAGTTGGTGGATGCTTTTTGTTCAAACAATATTGGAGAGAAAAGGAGTTCTACTTGTTTCCTTTTCTGATGTTGATTGTGAAATGCTTCAAGGTTGTGTTTTGAGTTGAATGGTGTTGATTGAACCTTGTTTGATGAGCATTGTTGTTGAAGCCCTAATTGATGGTGAAAAGAACATGAGTATCATTGTTATGTGATTCTTTGCATAGTTGGCAATTGTTGGGGTTTCATGTTCTTGAAAGAAAGCATTCTATCCTATCCATTTCAGATATTGAGTTGAGTTTTCAGATTTGAGATTGAGTTTGAGCTGAGTTGATTTGAGTTGAGTTTTGAGATTGGGAGTTGAGTATAGAACATATTGAGTCTCTAACAATTCTCTTTATGCTTCTATGAGTTTGACAAATCACATTGGGTCTCTAACAATTCACCTTGTGATTTCCTACTAAGAAAGTTTTTTTCTTGGTGAGCTTGCTGAGTTTTGGACGAGGTTCGGTGGGGACTTGTGGTCTTGGAGAGGTTTCGGTGGGGACTTGTGAGCGAGTTTTGGACAGGTTTCGGTGGGGACTTGTGAGCAGATTTGGACAGGTCCTAGCGAGAGGACTTGTGAGCTGAGTTTGATAGTTCTATCGGAGAACTTGAGGACAGAGGTGCATTGGTTCTTTGAGAAGAACCTGAGGACAGATTTGGCAAGTCTTTGAGAAGGCTTGTGTGCGAGAGGATTGATTTGTTCAAGCGTTGGACAGATCTGACAGATAGAGGAAGACTTGTACTAGACCAATTGATTGTGTTTGGTACAGGTTGCTTGAGCTATTGTGGACGTGATCATAGAAGGCGAAGGTCTCTTAGGCTAAGCATTGAGGACGAGGAGGTCTTCGGTGGAAAGGAGTTCCACGTCCTTGGCAAGAGGTAGAGGCGGTTGATCTTCTGAGGGATCATTTCCAGAGCAGAGGGGAAGGTATCTCCTTTGAGGAGAGGCTCATAAATTCTGATTAGGGGAAGGTATCTCCTTTGGGCCGAGGCTCATAAACATTGTAATTGGGAAGGATTCCCAAAGAACTTTGAGATAACTTTTAGAGAAAAGTTTTGTGGATGTAGCCTGGCCATTTTGGGTGAACCACGTTAAAATTGGTGTCACTTTGTGGATGATATTGTGCATTGCTTTGATATTGCTTTGGGTATATTGCTTTACTATTTTGAAGTATAAAGGAAAAAATAAAAAGAGGTCTTATACTGTTCACCCCCCCCTCTCAGTATAAGCTTGTGTTCTTCAAATCAAATAGCCCTTGAAAAATTCTTTCCAACAATATATAATATGCTACCCTTCCAAAAATAAAATCAATAGTAATTTTCGAATTTTCTAAAGCACACCATAACCCTTATTTCTCCTTAAGGCTATTTTCACAAAAATTAAAATAAAAAATTAACTTGCCTTTGCCTCTCGGCGGGATTCGATCCCCTAATGTATTCCTTCCTAATGACTTAGCCGCAACCAAGCCATCATTGGGCCACGTGCCCTCACGTGCCTAAAAGGGTACGACCAACATCAATACTTCACGACAACGCCTTCCAAAAACAAAAACATGCATCAAGTGTAAACCACCTTGCAAGCAACCTTCGTGCGAATCGAACGTGGGACCTCCACTGTATCGCCAAGCCAACACACCACTAGGCCAAGCTAGCCTGTGTTTCAAACACCAACTCACTCCTTCCTTCAACACTTTGTGCAAATCGTAAGTCTTTTGGAACACGAGATTTTTTGCATGCACACGAAAAGGAAAATGCAAGGATAAAAGATTAATACCTTTCAAGGCATTATTTATAATGTCTTTGCCCTCCTTTCGATCACGTCGATGCATCAAATGAATTCGACGTCGACGTGATTTAATTTATAATATATTTAAATTTAAATTTTAAATTTAAATATTATAAATTAAAATGAACGAACCTGGTGTTGGTTTAATTAAACCTTGGAACCTTGTCTTAATGCCCATCCTTGGTATAATTAAATATTATATAAAATTTAAATTCCTTGTGAATTTAAATATTTAATAAATAATTATTAAACCTCCTTTTAAACCTTTGCAATAACCCACCTTGGGTTTTTATAAACCAATCACTTAACCTGTGCTCCTAATAATATTAAAATATTATGGAGCCTTTTTTCTTTCAAATTTGCACTGTCGAAGCTTTTTTTGGAAGATTATGACAACCTTGGATGACTTTATTTCTTGCCTAAAACCTTGTGATGAGAGATAACTCCATTAGGTGACATCAATGACAACTTTGACTTAGAGGACTTAAAATGTCCAACATAGCGAAGGAAGGCTTTTTACCTTTGACAATGGGGGGCATAGAGTTGTCTCCTTTGTCAGGAGGTTCATCTCCCTAAAACTGTGAAACCTTTTCAAAGGCTTTGTCATGAGCAATCTGACCATCCTCAGAATCCTTAGAATGTTCCCCAACATTGTTGATCTCGTGATCGTCCTCCTGACCTCTAGAAATTTGAATCCTCTCCTTCCCGCCTTCAAAAATTTGAATTCTTGCGCTCCTGCCTGAATAGTGTTTGTAGCCGCCTATCATCCCAAAGTTTGCTTCTTCCCTTTTTCCTCAAATAAAGCATTATCTCCAATAGACGATGCAGTCTAATTTGGTCTACAAAATGGATCATAGGTAGATCAACCATGTGACACCCCTCAAACAAAATAAGTTTTTTGAACATATCGTCTTCAAAAGTCCTCGATGCATTTTTCCAATAGGATGGTTACATTGGGCTCAATAAATGCTTTCTAGCGAGTATAAATATGCCTATGCTCCATAAAGGATGGTTGACAAAAATAATTTTGTCTCCTTTAGATAATCACATCAAACCTCAACGTCTACACTAATTAAAATGGTCAAGTGCCTCAATTCCATGTAAGTGCAATCAATCCTTCACCAAAGTATCACAAAAAAGGATAAATATCCTTTCTTATGAAGAATGTGGGATATTAGAGGTGTTCTTTAAAAAGAGTCTTCAACCTATCACAACACAAAAGTCTCCCTTCAAAATAAATACATCACGTTAAAGGTGCACTAGTGCAATGAGGTGAACACTCCAAATTGAATTGTTAGGGAATATTCTATCAACATCTCAGGTTAATGAAAAAAATGCCAAATCATTCTCTTGTCACCTACATTTAATAATCATAAAAATAAAAAATATTTTTTAAAAGCTTAAAGAGCCTTCCCATGAAGCATGTATGATTTTATTTTTTATTTTTATTTTTATTTGTGCCTCCTTTCAATTTCTAAACTGCATGTTCTTTGCATGTAGAAAATAAACACTTTCTTCCCAATGAATTGCAGGTAATAGGTGCTTTTAAAAAAAAAGTTGTAGCATAGACACTTTTTTTAATATTCATGATACAAGTCGTGAGTTGATAATACTTTACTAGAAGTTAACTTTTAGGCAACCTATGCATTAATTATATGATTCTTGTGCATCTTAGACAACCTTATTGCTAGATGCCCTAATCAAAAAATGGCAAGGTCAAAGTTCACTTCAAACAACCCTTTTTCAAACGATAATGTTAAATTAATCTAAAAAAAATATATTTTGTGATGACAACTGTAAAATGCTCTTTTGGTAGAAGCTCCAAAAGACAGCTCTAGATAGTAGTTCTCAATGATAGCTCTAGATGACAACTTCAAATGACTAGTTCTTTTTTTAAAATAACATATTTCTTGCACCAAACAACCACACTTTTTTTCGGACAACAATCCATTTTGTGATAGCAACTTTACCCACATGAATTGAATGCTTCTTGATGATTGTGTAACTCCTTCAAGATTAAATAAATGCATGAAACACTTGCAAATGCGAACATAAATAAAAAAAGTTTTCTTCCAAGCAAGGTCTTCTCATCGCTCAAACTTGTATCTACTTGTTTTTAGATTCTTAATGCATTCAATGCTTAAAATAAACGTTTTATAGACTTGCATCAAATATTTTAAACACAAATATTTTATGTTGGTGAAATAGAACATTCTTAAATAACATGTTATTTCTCTTTGTAAAATCTTATAAACTTGACATTTTTTCACATGCTCAAGGATGAGGGCTTTGATACCACATGTTCGAAAAATAGGGTATTGGACACAATTTATTTAGTAAAAATGTAAATATATAATGAAGGTGAGGTGTCTGGTTTGGATAGCTAACTATCAACCACATATTTAGGTGCAACTCCTGAATTATTTACTCTAAGTGTATTACATGATGTAATAAATTACTAATAATTGGATAGGCCTAGGGGTATTTCATTGTACAATGTATGAATTATTGGTAATATTTTATTATGGAAGCCCTATGGGCTGCGATTAACCTTGTTATGTTTAAAACCTCTTCATATCTTGTAATTTACGTAAAACCCTCTTGTTGTGCCAACTTAGGTTAAACGTTATGATGTAATTGGGATTTTTGTATTGCTATAAATACTCCCTCTCATTTCTCATTTTTTAGTTGGAGTGTTATTATGGATATATTGATTATTTATGGTGCCTACAATTGCCCACCATATCTATCTTTTTTGTCCTTTCTATATAATATTTGAGTGAATGGTTTGCTTCTATTTGTTTCTTTAAAATATTGTGAATTCTAACAAAAAAGGAGAGGGATATCCTCAACGGAGAAATAAAGAAAAAAGAAAACCTAGAAAGATATTGATATGGGAAATAAATTATATATATATATCATAAGTTTTAAAGAAGAAGTGAAGCCAATCCCACAAATAGGAATAAAAATGATCATGAAGATGGTACCTTAGAATATTTAGGATATTAATATGGCTCCAAGAATGAGTTATCAAGGAATTAATAAAGTGTTATAGTCTTGAATTTATTATAATACAAGAAACAAAAATAGTTAGTAAGAAATGTAATTAAGAAAAGGTTTAGAAGATGGGAGATTGTTTAGTCATTTATGCCATAACATCTTCAATAGGCTTTGCAATGATATGATACAGTTACAAATGAGTTGTATAATTGCTAAATCAAAAAGTACTTGGGTTGTTGGTATTTTTTATAGAAAAGAAGAAAATATGAAATGTGAATTCATAAATTTACATGGTTAAAATACAATCACTCTTTGAGATAAATGATAGAAATCTTTTAGTCTATTCATATCAAATTTAATGATGATTCATAATTGCAACCTTTATGAAAGTTGAAATCATAAATGTACATGCTCCAAATAGAGTCACTCTTTGAGATAATCTATAGAAAGATTTTAGTTTATTAATGTCAAATTTAATAATAATTCATAATTTTAGCCTCTATATTCTTGGAGGGAACTTCAACAAAATTCTACCTCCTTCATAATAGCAAGGTAGTACTCTTAGTTGGTCTCGATTAATAGAGGATTTTGCTTCCTTTGTCAATTTAAATAGTCTTTAGGATGTTCCTTTGATATTTCAATATGCATGAGATAACAAGCATATCGGGCAATATTATGTACATTTTTGCTATATAATCATTGGCCATAAAAAAAGTATAAATCACTTCAAAAATTATTCTACAAGTAGGATTGGATCATAAACCAAATATTTTTATTTGTGATATAATCATAATGGTCACGAAAACCATTTTGTATATATATATATATATATATGATCCTTCAAACTAAATAAGGAAATCAAACACAAACTCAAGTGTTACAAGAGATGGTGGAAATTGGTGGAATAGATCAAAATGCTTATGTGCAAATAAAGAAATGCTTTTCATTATTATAATGCATTGTAAAAGAAAATCATACTGAGCTCAAAATCCAAGAAGAAATGAATTACAAAAGGTCAAAAATACTACTTTCATGCTATTGTAAAAAAAACTTGAATATAGCTATTGATTTTATGTGATATAATCAATAATGGTCATTAAAGCCATCTTATTTTTAATCTAAGTGACTCCAAGACCTTAATTTATTCTAAGTGGGAGAAATAAAGTTTGAAGGATTATATATAAATATGATCCTTCAAAAAAAATAAGGAAATCAAATACAAACTCAAGTGTTTACAAGAGATGGTGGAAACTAGTGAAATGGATCAAAATATTTATGTGCAAAGAAAGAAATGATTTTCATTATTATATCGCATTGTAAAAGGAAATCATACTAAGATCAAAATCTAAGAAGAGATGGCTTACAAAAGGTGAAAGAAATACCATTTCATGCTATTGCAAATATAGATTTACTATTTTGGTAGATAAAAAATATTATAACTCTAAATGGAAGAACTATTGAGGAAGAATAGGAGATTAGGAAAGAAGTAATCAATATTTCAAAGATATTTTGTTAGAAGTTGGGAAGGATAAGGAGTCATAGGGTAGGTTTTTAAAAATTATTCCATCAACTATTATACAAAGACAAAATCCAAGCTTGATGAGAAAGAAATTGGAGGAGCTATAAGAAGGCCTTTTAGATTTTTATTCTAATAAGGCCCTTAGTCTAGATGGATTTATTGCAACTTTATTTCATTTTTTTGGATATGTTCAAGAATGAGATAATGGATGCAATTGAAGATTCCAAGCAAAATAAGTCTCCTTAGTGAAATCAATGCCACTTTTATTACATTGATTTACAAACAAAGTGATAAAACATATTTTGATTATTTTCGTTCAATAGGCCTTTATAATGTGATTTATAAGATCATGTCAAAATTCATGCAAATAGATTGAAAACATTCTAAATTGTATAATATCTGAGGAACAAGATGTTTTTATTCATCACAAGAAATCCCTAATGGTATAATCATTTCACAATATTATACATTCTCTTAACTCAATGAAAAGTGAGGTATGCTTATAAATATGTATATGAACAAAGCACATTATAGGGTTTGTTGAAGTTTTCTACATGACATTATCATAAAATTTGGTTTTCATCAAGGTTGGTGTAAATAGACTAGGTATTGTTACAACAATTCAAAATGTTTTATTTTGATCAATTGTTCCCTCATTGGATACATTGAATCATATGATGGTCTCCACCAAAGTTACCCATTATCCCCTTATATTTCATTATTCTTGTTGAGGTTTTGAAAATAGCTCTTTCAAAGGCAAAAGTGAAGATAAAATCAAAGGCATTTGAGTTGTTATGGCCCCTTTGAATTTGATATCGACTTTGCTAACATAAATTTATGTTTAGTTTATCCCTTAGTAGAGCCAAGTAATTCAAATCAATAGTATCATGGTATGAGAAAGCTATTATCCAATTGGTTATTACGACAAAATTTACCCTTGATTTACAATGCATTGTTGCATAAATTTTATGGTTCAAAGCTGAAAAATTACTATCAACACATTTAGGTATTCTCTTGCTAGACAAGTGAAAGAACAAAATTTGGGACATAATTTTAGATAGAATAACATATTATTTGTCTAGTTTGAAAGGTAAGTTCCTAACCATGCCTAGAGGATGTCAATTCATAAAGGCTACATTGTAATCTATCACCATCTATATGATGTCAATTTCAAGATTATAAATAGGCATGGCATATAAAATTTAAAATTTTAAAGATATTTTCTTTTAATAGGATATAGGAAAAATTTAGATTTTTTATTTTCAAATCGGATAAGGTTACAAAGGAAATAAAATAAAATGAAAATTGAATTGGTTTATGAGTTTAGATTAAGGGCATAAATTGACTAGATATTGTTTAAATATCTAGTTGCACAAAATTGCTACTTCAAAAATACATAGGTCTTGTGGATGCAACCAAATTATGAAGTGAACCTTGCCTAGGCATTTGAAAACATGGAACTTTATCTATCAGAGAGTTTTTAGTTATTCAAAAAAAATATTATGTTGTTGATTGATGAAGGTGACAATACAAATTTTTGGTTTGATGCTTGGTTGAAGTCTTTGTTAGAGAGTATTACATTATTTGGTAGAAATGTAATGTACCCCCATGGTACAAATGTAAATATGTAAATATTAGAATAGGGTATGAGTCAATAGTTAAGAAGTGTGATTTATATTTTCCCTTATGTATGTGTCTATGTGTAGGTTATGCACAAATATCTTGTAACAATGTGTGCAAGTGTGAGAAGTGAGAAAATGTGCTAGTGTGTCATAAAATAAAGTGTGCAAGAAGATAGAGATCCAAGAGTCAAGTATACAAGTGGCAAGATGAGAATCCAAAAGGTATGAGAGGTTTGTATTATGTGTGGAATAGGAAATATTTCATCTCCTAGATATGTGAGGAGAGCAATAGTTAGAGTCCAAGAGTCATCTTTTTAAAGTTATATTATGGAGACAAAGCTCCATGTATTGTATATAATAAACAAGTGATATTTCATATTGAGCTTGTATACAATTTGAGCAATGTTATTGTAAGTTTTTTCATGTTATTTCATGAATGATATTGGTCATTTATTTCATATTATTATTGTTATTTTCATTAATTTTGGATTCATTGATATTGGCCATTTATAATTGAATGCTCATTTACTGATTTTATATTTAATCCTAAATATCGGGATCTATGATACCCTGGCTAAAAAGCCAACAATATTATCCTAAATGTCAACCATTGGTTTGAGCCTATTTGGATTATAAAAGTTAAGAAGTAAAATATTATGTTGATATCAACTAAAATTTGGACATATTGAATTTTTATTAGAAATTTAATGGAGTGTACGTACCTCCAATAGGTAGTGGATGAACTTCAAAGGATGCTTCAAGAGTTTTATCTGCACATTTTTCTATGGAAGGTGAGTTGGTTCAATATCTATCAAAATATGGTGGATGCTTGAACAAGTTAGGATATAATGATTTAGAGCAACCAAAATTCCCTATTCCTAAGAATTTTGCTTGGAAGAGTGTTTGGGGACTTGAGGCCCTTTGTAAGGCCTCAACATTCCTTTGGTTAATAGTCCAAAATAAAATTCTTATGTGAAATAGTTTACAAATAAGGAAATACTATAGACCTTTTAGGTGTGCCTTGTGTAAGGAGGAGGTAGAAATATGAGTTCATCTAATTTTTCATTGCCCATTTGCTTTGATCATTTGGGGATACTTTTCGAAAAATAAATATGTTGGGTTGTTCCATTGACATAGAAAAGTTGATGAAACATAAGATGAATTATTTCAAACTAAAGCACTAAGCATTTTATGAAGGATTGTCATTCTATTATTTGTTGGATTTGGTGGCGTGAAAGGAATAATAGAATTTTCAAAATTAAATCTCAAAATCATATCCAATTTTGGATTCATATTTTTGTCCCTCTTGCAAAATGTTTACAAACATAATGCTCATCATGGGAAGTCTTAGATTTGTAAAAGGATGTGCTAATCACTTGGTTACAAGATTTGGAGATATGTACAAAGGTGATGTACAATAATGATGCTAATGTAAAGGATCTATATCAACTCTTGGTAAAATAAAAATGTACATATATTGAATTCATAGAACTTAATTTTGATATTGCATTTAAAAGAAACCATAGAAAACCTGGTAAAGATGGTTTTTTTGGGGATAATGAAGGTTAAATTTTTCTTCACCTATTCAAAATCATATGGAACTTCAATAAATAATTATGCAAAGGCTAGGACACTTCTTACAAGGATAAATATAGCCATGGAAAATGGAGATAAAATTCGATTGGGGGATTCAAAAATTGATAATAATGTTGTTAAAAAATATAGGCATTGGATCAACAATAGCATAATTGTAGATGCCCATCAATTATTGATGGAGATAATATCTTGGAAATGGAATCATATCCACAAAAAAGAAAATAAAATGGTAGATAATTCAATAAATGTTAAAATTGATCTTCATCTTGGAAAATTTTAAATTTTAGAAGGAAATTGATTAAGGAAGATTCTATATCTTAATGAAAATAATGTCAAGAATTTGTTAGAGAAAAAATGGTGGTTTACGATAGAATAAATTATTTTTGATAGAAAATTAAGCTTAATATGTCCTAATGACCTAATAGCAAATATAATGTTTGATGTTTTGATGATAGTGGACCCTAGTATAACATACATAGCTTATTAAAAATATAATAGTATAAATAATTAAACATTTTAGATGTTCAACAATGTTCATAACAGTCAATGGACCCTTGGTTCAATAGTTGGGATAAATAGTTGTAGCCCACAACAAGGTTCAAATCTCAATGACAACAAATAGCTCAATGTGGTTAAGTCAATGTAAAAGGGAAAGGACTACCCTTTCAAAACCCTAATTAAAATAAACAATGTCCAATTTCACTTGTCGACTAATGGTTATCATTAGCTAGCACTTCCACAACCTTCATTTTTATGATGACATGTGGTGCTAGAATTTGTCAAATTAGGTTGCTTGTTTTATCTATCCACAAATCACTATTATATTCCTTAACTTTTATCTAAATTAGTATGGTACCTAGGGATAGGTTTCTAGGGATATGATGTTGACTATAGTTAGGTCCAAAGTAGCATTAGGTGATAACTATATAAAGAAATAATATTGTCATTTAATCATCAATCATTAATAGTATAACATATTGCTTTGTAATCATATTTTTTCATGGATTGGTCCTCTCATATTAGGATATTTTTTGGAGTTATTCCTTTCTTAATGAGTATTATTGTGTTGCCCTACCTTAAGGTTATTATCTATTTGTATATTTATTTTGATTATTGAATTATGAATGGATTATTTGATATTTTAGTGTATTTGTGGATGATTTATATTTATAAGAATAAAGTTTTATAAAAGTGGTAACAGAGCAATGATTTTGGCAAAATGGAGATTGTATTTTAGACTTGTAGAATTGACACAAATTGTTTTGAAAAATTTTCATTTTTCTAGGAGCTATATATTTATATAAATATGTCATATTCATATGATTCTTAGGTCATCTTGTTTAGACTTTGAAGAGCTTCAAAATGAGTAATCATATAAAGGAATCAAAGTAGTATTTAAGGATATATGACCCTATGAAGTCAACCATCTAGGTAAGTGAATCAAGCATTGTTTGTTGTACTTTAAAGAAAAATTTTGTGTCTAATTATTTATGTGATATTTGGGATTGAATTTGGTGATGCAAAATTTTATGAAGTATTATTTTAATAAAACCCTAGTTTTATTATCACTTTTTGGTTGTAAGCTCATGGAGTTACAATTTTTTTCTAGAAAGGATGACATAAATGTTGGAGAGTGGTTGAAGAAATATAAATCTTTATATTTTGGTAGTTTTAATTGACATTTCAATGTTGGCACATTTTTAGATGCAAAAGTTTTCAATTGGTGGGTATCTTTTTTGAAGGGCTTCTAAGAATACTTATGGAAAGATAGTTATATTTGGGATTTTTTTGTAAATTAATCCTTAAGCAAATAAGAAATTAAGGGAAATGATAAAAATATTAATACTTTGAAAGATACCATCATAGAATTTGAAGTAGAAACCAAAACGCTGAAGGAAGTGAAAGAGAAAAAAAATAAGGAAGATAGTGAGAAGGAAGCAATAAACATATCTTTGGGGTCCAAAAAATAAGATAAGGTTCAAAAATATTTCTTACCATCTAAAAATTTCTATTTTTCATATGCATGTATGAATTTAACAAGACACGCTTATTTTTCCATAAACCTGAACAATAGGTATAAATTCATCAATATTGATTTGGCTAAGAGGTTAGAGGTTCAAGCAAATGATAACAAGGGCATATAGGTTGAGGTGAGACTATTCAATTTTTTAAGGATTTAAATATCACTATGGATAAATATATTTTACAATCAAACTTTTATGCTATTGAATTGGATGATGAGAAGATTATTCTTGTATCTTTGGTTGGATTCATTAAGTACTGTGAACATTAATATATAAAATAAGTTCATGAAATTATGCTTCAGGAAAGAGAAAATAGTATTGATTTTTCTTATATTAAGAAGCAAGGATCCAAATATTGAGGGAGATACGACCATGTAAAGTCAACCATTCAAAAAAATTTTAGTGATGATTTTTCAAATCGCAAAAAACAAAATTGGAAAGTGCAAAGGATTAGGGGTTTTTCTTGAAAAATATCTCATCTTTTAGGAGTCGTATCTTCACGAAGAGTCATCTGATTTAGTTGATTCTTGGACCAACTTATGTAGAATTTGAATAGCTTTAAAGTGAGTTGTCATATGTAAAACAATGAGTAATATTGAGGGAGATACAACCCTGTGAAGTCAACAATTCAGAATAAGGGTAGTGACAATTTTTCAAGCTGGAAAAATAAAATTGCAAATATTTGACAACTAGGGTTAAAATGATGAGAAGAGCAATGAAGGGTTAGGACTTTAGCAAGGCAAGACACAAAGAAGTTTTCAGCTAAGTTCTTTTTTTCTTTTCTTTATATTCGTAATTTTGCATGAAATATTTATAAAGATTATATCAAATATTATATTTTCTATAGGAATTTCAGATAAATTTCATTAGATTTTGAGTTTTAGTTTCCTTTCCATGGATTGATTTATAGTTAAATCCTTAGAATAATCCCTAGTGGTAGAGGTTAGTGAGCACACCTCAGATAGATCCTCATTGTTCCAATATAGGGTAATTTTTGGTAAATTTAATGGGTATTGGCCAGGGGCTTTAGCCTTAAGAAAATTGACTGATAGGAGTTGGAAGTCTTCAAGAGTGATTCTATCATTTCTTCCCAAAGGTTTCTTCCTAGCCATTTTTTTTTTCTAGGGAATAAAGATAAATAATCCTAAAAGGGGGTCCTTGGTTTATAGGAAGAGCAGGGCTCTTCCTTATCCACTGGTATGAAGGCTTTTCATCTAAAAATATAAATCTATCTCTAGTACTAGTCTGGATTAGTATGTTTGGGTTTCTCATTAAATTTTAGGAAATAGATACCTTCAAGGCAACAGGAAAAACTCTAGAAGAATTCCTTGAGATTTTAGATATAATAAAAGATGGATTTTTGGCTATTTATGCTCGAATATTGGTCATGATTGATATAAGTAAAGCTTTATCAGAATCAACCATTCTTAAGTATGGAGATAATATGTGGACCCAAACTATAGATTATGAAAACATATATTTTATATGTAGAAGATGTCATGAGGTGGGGGATATTAAGAGATCATGCCCTAAGAAGAGCCTAGAAAAATCATTTTGTAGAAAATTGTAAGAGAAATTTACAAATGGTTATGGATAAAGATGGTTTTCAACTTCCAAAAAATAGATCTAGAAAAATAAAATAAAATGAACAATGGAGACCAATAAGGAAGGATACTAGAAGAAATTACAATTCTTTTGAGGCTTTAGCCTATGAAGAAAAAGTAGATCAAAACTTAGAGGATAAAATACAACAATTTCAACATATTAGCAAGGAATTGTCTATTTATTATGATCCTAATTTAAGGAAGAACATTCTCGATGAATCTAAGGAATGTGTATCATAAGATTTTGAAGACTCTCTTGAAGTTCCATGCACCATTTAGGAGAAAATAATTAGTAAATAAAATTCAGTTTTAGAAGTTAAAACCTCGGTCATTTATTAGGAAATACCAAAAAATGAGTAGGATAAGTCAAAAGCTTCTATAATAGAGCTAGGAGATATGTTGAAAAAAAAATGTGAAAGAATATTGAGGAATAGAATAATAAGACCTACTCTTGATATAGGCAAGGCAAAAAGAGGAAAACCCTCAAATTATCAAGCAAGATCTAGGGAAGCAAGAGCTAACATAGATAAAGGAACACAAACTAATTTGGTTGAACTTCTATTTACCAAACAACAAAATGATATTGGTAATACGCAAGAGGGGCCAAAAGCCCCTAATGAGACATGATTATCATATCATGGAATATAAGGGGTGTTAATACCCCCTCAAAGCATAGGTGTATTAGGGACCTATGTTTAAGTAATAAACCTGATATTCTTTGTATCTAGGAAACTAAAATAACAAAAGAAGTTTCAAAAACTATGAAAGCAGTTTGGGGAAGATGTGAATGGGATGCTATGAGTTCTGAAGGAGCAGCAGGCAAAATTCTAACTTATTGGAATCCTTATAGAACCTCTTGTGTAACCATTCATAAAACTAGGCATTGGATAACCTCTTTAGTCACTTGCTACTTTGCAAATATTCATTTTATCCTTATCAATGTCTATGGACCTACAACTTAGTAAGGTAGGTTAGAAGTTTGGAGTAGGATTGAAGCCTTTATGAGAAGTAAAGACCAAGAAACATGATTCATGATCATTGGATATTTTAATGCCATAACCAAAATGAATGAAAAATTTGAGAGAATTAGAAAATTGACCCAAAGCATGAAATAGTTCTCAACTTTTATTCAAAACAACAATCTATGATAAGTTGATTTTGAAAAATACAACTATACTTGGACCGACAATAGGAGAGGCCATAACCTAATAACAAAAAATAAGATAGATGCATTCTTGATGCAGGAGCATCTTGGGCAGTGCAGCAATCTTGCATCACCAAAAAAAAAAAAGAAGTTCAAAGTTGAAAAAGTTCAAAATTTAAAAAAATGACCAAGTGTAAAATTGGTCGCGATATCGCGACACCAAAGTTGTCGCGATATCGCGACGTATTTCGAGCACCGTGGCCGAAGCGACAAATGGTCGCGATATCGGCGCAAAATGTCGTCGCGATATCGCGACGTATTTCGAAGCACCATGGCAAATACAACATGGTCACGATATCGCGACGAAAATGTCGTCGCGATATCGCGACGTATTCCGAAGCACCATGGCAATGCAACTCACGGGCGAAAGTTAAAATTGGCAAAATCGACTAAAGTGTTAACTTTGGTCGCGATTATCCGACATTGGCAGGCAAGACAAAGAAGTTGTCGCGATATCGCGACAACCTTGGCCGGCACAGCCAAAATCAAAGTAGGTGTCGCGATATCGCGACACCTTGGCCGACAAAGCCAAAACACAAAGAAGTGTCGCGATATCGCGACACCTTGGCCGCCAAAGCCAAAACGCAAAGAAAGGTCGCGATATCGCGACACTTTGCTGTCAAAGCCAAAAACGCAAAGAAAGACAAAGCCAAAGTAGCGCCGTGGCCCAGTGGCATCCAAGTGGCAGTTCCAGGTGGTGTTCCACGTGGCAGTTCCGAGTGGCTGTGCCTGAGATCGTGAAGGTCGTTCCAGCGGCAGTTCCCAAAGGCCGTTCCATATGACCGTTTCAGAAACCGTTAAGGCGGTTATGAACGGCGGTGCAGCACGAACCATGGAGAATAAAAAGGATTTCTTTGACGGATGGAGGAGGGCTGGGGGGAGAGAAAGGAAGGTTGCGGTTGTATTTTACGTTTAAAGCACTGTGTATGTTTTTTCACGGCATTTTATTGTAAAAGCTCCCTATTTTGAAATTAAGAATACTACGAATTTCAAATAAAATTGCGTCATTTTATTTGTGGTAAATTGGCTCCCCATCAAGTGGTATCAGAGCCGTAAGATTCTGAGCGTGTCGAGCAGAAGCGCCGAACGGGAGGCAGCTCACACCAGGATCGGGGTTACGGGTTTTTCTGAGAAACGTGAGACAGAATGCCGCCGCGTAGAAATCGTGGCGCTAGAAGGAACGTGGTTCCTGAAGGTGATTTTCGTGCATTGCAGCGACAAGTGTTAGCATTGCAGGAAGAGTTGCGCAGGGGAATAGAGCCGAGAGGAGAAGATCGCAGCGATGATGACGGTGTTGAAGATCCGTCCGAAGCGGAAGAAGAGGAAATGAGTGCCGCAGAATCGCGAATGATAAAAGCCATTTCGCAGATTGGAAAAAGACCAAAAATTGACGTGTCTACGTATGCTGGAAATTTAAATCCAGAAGAATTAATCGACTGGATTAATGACATGGAAGAATATTTCGATTATGAGGACGTTGAAGACCCTCATCGAATAAAATTTTCCAAAACAAAATTAAAAGGACATGCTGGCATTTGGTGGAAAGGAGTGCAATTAGAAAGAAACCGTAGAGGCAAAGAGAAGATTTCCAGATGGGATCGCATGGTGGAAAAATTGAAACGGCAATTTATTCCAGCAGATTACGAATTAGATCTGCTGCAAAAAATGCAGAGTTTACGACAGTCCAGCAAAACTGTCAAAGAGTATACCGAGGAATTTTTTAAAATTTCTATTAGAACCGGTCATACGGAAGCAACTAAGGAAAGAGTAGCCCGTTACATAAATGGGTTGCGAACCAGCGTGCAAGAGGAATTGAGTCTGGTTAGAATGAACAACATTGAAGATGCTTATCAGTTTGCTCTGAAAATAGAAGAGAAACTGAATCGCAGATTTGACAACAAGCAAAGAGGAAGAGGTCGTGGTGGAAGAACTGGTGGAAGAACCAGTGGAATTAAATATGATGATCAGAAACAGAATGGTGAAACCAGCAACCGCCAGGAACAGAAGGAGGAGAATGCTTACAGACCCCGTAATCAGAACAATGATTATCAAAGGGGCAGAGGTAGAGGTGGACGCGGATATGGCAGAGGCCGATTCCGTGGAACCTATTTTAATTGCGGAGAAGAAGGGCATCGATCGTATGAGTGTCCCAAACACCAAGAAGCACCAAACAGAAGGCCTGAAGGAAATGCCATAGCTCGCAGCTTGCCGAGGATGGTGTTGAATCCGAGCACTCAAGAAGCAGAGCACGGAGAAGTGATGATCACCGAAGAACTTTGTTGAATGAAGAGAAGGAACCAGATCAACGGAAAAGCCTCGTTCCGCACAAGGTGTAAATGTTCAGGTAAAATCTGTAATATTATTATTGATAATGGTAGTACAGATAATTTGGTTTCTGAGGAAATGGTAGCTAAATTAAAGCTAGAAAGAAAACAACACCCGCATCCATACCGGATTGCATGGTTGCAGAAGGATCATAGAGCATTGGTCAGTGAACAATGCTTGGTCAAGTTCAAAATTGGAAGGTACCAGGATGAGGTCCTGTGTGATATTTTGTCGATGGATGCTTGCCATTTGTTGCTTGGAAGACCATGGCAATTTGATAGACGTGCAGCGCATGATGGACATGCAAATACCTATTCCCTGACAAAAGATGGAGTACGCCACAAACTGAAGCCATTAAAGGAGGTTGAGGAAAAGGTATGCAATAATGCTAGAATTTGTTTAGTAGATGGCAAAAAAATTTTGGATGGTATGAAGAGGGATTCAATGTGTTATGCATTAATTCCTAATGTAAAAAGAGAAGATACTACTAACATTCCCGCAGAAGTTGAACATCTGTTAGCAGAATTTCCTGATATAATATCAGACAATGTGCCTGAGGGTTTGCCGCCTATGAGGAAGATTAGTCATCAGATTGACTTAATACCAGGATCTAGCTTACCCAACAAAGCAGCTCATAGAATGTCTCCTGGTGAGAATGAAGAATTGAACCGACAAGTTCAAGAATTGTTGAGGAAGGGTTTGATTCGGGCAAGTTTGAGTCCTTGTGCAGTGCTAGCAGTACTTGCACCAAAGAAGAATGGCGAATGGCGAATGTGTACTGATTCCCGAGCCATTAATAAAATTACTATTAAATATCGCTTTCCATTACCCAGAATGGACGATATCATGGATTGCTTGAGTGGAGCTAAATACTTCACTAAGATTGATTTGAAGAGCGGATATCATCAGATACGTGTTCGAGAGGGTGATGAATGGAAGACAGCCTTTAAAACCAGAGAGGGTTTGTATGAGTGGTTAGTTATGCCGTTTGGATTGACTAATGCACCCAATACATTTATGAGGTTGATGAATGAAGTATTGCGTGACTTCCTGGAAAAGTTCGTGATAGTGTATCTAGATGATATTCTGATTTTTAGTACCACATTGGATGAACATTTGTTGCATGTTCGGACAGTTTTTGAAAAACTGCGTGAGGAGCAGTTATTGATCAATATACAGAAGTGCAGTTTTGTACAGAAAGAGTTGATATACCTGGGATTTGTTATCTCGTGAGGAGGGTCCGAAAATGGATCCTGAGAAAGTGAAGGCTATCCTTGAATGGCCTCCTCCAAGGAATGTGACAGAGGTAAGATCATTTCATGGTCTTGCAAGTTTCTATAGAAAGTTTATTAGAGACTTTAGCAGGATTTGTGCACCCCTAACATAAACTATGAGAGGGGATAAGAGAGAGTTTAAGTGGACTGCCAAAGCAGATACCAAAGATGCATATATTGAAAAAGAAAGTGACAGAACAGCCCATTCTCGGCACTTCCGGATTTTAATAAAGTGTTTCAGGTTGGATCGTGATGCCAAGTGGCGATGCCATTGGAGCCGTGTTGAGTCAAGAAGGTAAACCCCGTTGCATATTTTAGTGAAAAATTGAATGATGCTAGAAAGAAATACTCGGTTTATGATCAAGAATTCTATGCTATAATTCAGGCTCTTAAGAAATGGAGACATTATTTGCTAACCAAAGAGTTTGTTTTATATACCGACCATCAAGCTTTGCAAGATATCAATAGTCAAGGTAAACTTAACCAACGACATTTGAAGTGGGTTGAATTCTTGCAGAGTTATACCTTTGTACTAAAGCATAGAAGTGGCAAATCTAATAGAGTTGCAGATGCCTTGAGTAGAAGGCATAATTTGTTGATGGAAATGAGAGTGCAGGTTGTTGGGTTTGAGGAACTCAAGAGTTTATACCCAACAGATCCAGATTTTGCAGAGGCATGGACCGCATGTGTGTCTCCTACTACCGTGGATCGCACTAAGTGGTTAGATTTCATGATCCAAGATGGGATGCTGTTTCGGCAGAATCAGTTGTGCATTCCCGTAAGTTCCATGAGGGAGAATTTGATAAAAGAGAAGCATAGTGGAGGACTAGCAGGGCATTTTGGCCGTGATAAGACCATTGCTCTTGTTAGTGAGAATTACCATTGGCCACAGTTGCAGCCAGATGTGACCAGATTTGTGCAGGGTTGCAGAGTGTGCCAGATGGCCAAAGGAGTCAGTCAGAATACAGGAATGTACCAGCCATTGCCTGTACCAGGAAGACCTTGGGAAGATATTAGCATGGATTTTGTTCTTGGTCTGCCAAGAACACAACGTGGAAATGATGCCATTTTTGTTGTTGTTGACAGGTTTTCGAAAATGGCCCATTTTATTCCATGTCAGAAGACAAGTGATGCGGTTCACATTGCCGGCTTGTTCTTCAAGGAGGTAGTCCGACTTCATGGTCTACCCCAAAGCATTGTTTCGGACAGAGATACCAAATTTGTGGGTTATTTCCGGAGGACTCTATGGAAGAAGCTGAAAACAGACTTGAAATTCAGTTCTGCGTACCATCCGCAGACTGATGGACAGACCGAGGTAGTCAACAGAAGTTTGGGTAATCTTCTACGATGTTTGGTAGGAGATAAACCGAAGGGATGGGATCTGATTTTGCCCCAGGCAGAGTTTGCTTACAACAATTCTGTCAATCGCAGTACTGGTAAATCACCATTCCAGATTGTGCATGGATACAACCCTAGAAACGCGTCTGAGTTGAGACCGATGGATAAAACAGACAAGTGCAGTGCTGAAGCTGAAGACTTTGGCAAACACACATGAAGACTTTACATGAAGAGGTACAACAAGATATCAGTCAAATGAATGCTACTTACAAGGCCAGAGCAGATCAGAAGCGGCGTTTCAAAGAATTCCAAGTAGGAGATGAAGTCATGGTTCACTTACGTAAGGAACGTTTTCCTAAGAAAACTTACAATAAGTTGAAGATGAAGAAGTTTGGACCATGCCGGATCATAGGCAAACGAGATTCAGGCAATGCCTATGAAGTTGATCTCCCAAGTGAGCTGAATATTTCACCTATATTCAATATTTCAGACTTGGTTGAATATCATGCAGAAGTTGTAGTGAACCACCCAGTCCGGATCTGTGGAACATTCCTGCATCCACTTCAGACAAAGAAGAAATTGAAGACATACTCGACACTCGTGCAGGCAGAAGTACCCGAAACAAGCAATATTCGGAGTATTTGGTCAAGTGGAAGAACAGACCTGTCGAAGATGCCACATGGTTGTCCAAATCAGAGGTTGATCGTTTGGGTTTTCCTCTGACCATCCAGAAGTGAGGATCACTTCTAAACATCTACCCCGGGTGTCTGATGCAGGAGCATCTCGGGCAGTGCAGCAATCTTGCATCACCAAAAAAAAAAAAAGTTCAAAGTTGAAAAAGTTCAAAATTTAAAAAAATGACCAAGTGTAAAATTGGTCGCGATATCGCGACACCAAAGTTGTCGCGATATCGCGACGTATTTCGAGCTACGTGGCCGAAGCGACAAATGGTCGCGATATCGCGACGAAGCACCATGGCAAATACAACTCTGGTCGCGATATCGCGACGCAAATGTCGTCGCGATATCGCGACGTATTCCGAAGCACCATGGCAAATGCAACTCACGGTCGAAAGTTAAAAAAAATTGCAAAAACGACTAAGTGTAACTTTGGTCGCGATATCGCGACACCAAAGTTGTCGCGATATCGCGACACTTTGGCCGCCAAGGCCAAAGCACAAAGAAGTGTCGCGATATCGCGACACCTTGGCCGGCAAAGCCAAAGCACAAAGAAGTGTCGCGATATCGCGACACCTTGGCCGGCAAAGCCAAAACACAAAGAAGTGTCGCGATATCGCGACACCTTGGCCGCCAAAGCCAAAACGCAAAGAAAGGTCGCGATATCGCGACACTTTGCTGTCAAAGCCAAAAACGCAAAGAAAGACAAAGCCAAAGTAGCAGTCTGTGGCTCCAAGTGGCGCCCTGTGGTTCCAAGTGGCGCCTGTGGTGTTCCACGTGGCGCTCCGAGTGGTCGTGCTCGAGATCGTGAAGGTCGTTCCAACGGCAGTTCCCAAAGGCCGTTAAGGCCGTTCCATATGACCGTTTCAGAAACCGTTAAGGCGGTTATGAACGGCGGTGCAGCACGAACCATGGAGAATAAAAAGGATTTCTTTGACGGATGGAGGAGGCTGGGGGAGAGAAAGGAAGGTTGCGGCTGTATTTTACGTTTAAAGCACTGTGTATGTTTTTTCACGGCATTTTATTGTAAAAGCTCCCTGTTTTGAAATTAAGAATACTGCGACTTTCAAATAAAATTGCGTCATTTTATTTGTGGTAAATTGGCTCCCCATCAATTCTCTCAGATCATTGGTTAGATGAAGGAACTTGTGTAATCCCTTAACAAGGATTGGTTCAGATCACTAGCTAATAAGAGTTAAAATGATAGTAAGTGAATTAAAAAAATATAATATTTTAAATATGAGCAGATGTGGAAAGAACATCCTAAATTTGTTGATATGATAACTCAAACATGGAATTATTTAGGTAATGATGGGTTGTATGCTCTTACAAATTAAATTAAAGCTATGACATCTAGATTGAAATATTGGAACAAGAACACCTTTGGAAACATTTTTGAGAAGAAAGAAGAACTAAAAGATAAACTTTCAAAATTCCAAAAATGTGATGAAAATAATACAAGCTCATAGGAAAGGGAGTTTCTTAGTGATTATCATAATATTTTGAGTAAGATAAATTCTGGAGATTAAAATTAAGACAGACTTGGTTAAAAGGAGATAAAAATACAATTTTTTTCATAGGATGGCTATAGTACAGAGATCATCTTCTAGAATTAGTAGAATTAAATCAATATAAGGGGTTTGGATTGAAGATCAAAGTGAAATTATAAAAGAGGTAAAGTTATTTTATCAAAATATTCTAGGTTTAGAGGAGACCGAAGTTCTTAATGATAAACTTCTTCAAGATGTTCCTTCAATTATAACAAATAAAGATAATAGGAAACTTATGGAGCCTATTACTCTAGAATAAATTCATTTAGATATTTTATCTTTTAGTAAGAATAAATTCCTGGGTCCAGAAGGGCTCTCTATAGATTTTTACCAACATAATTGGGATATAGTGAAGGATTCTTTATTGATGGCAGTGGAACAATCTAGGGTAAAACAATACATTCCTTATAAAATAAATGCAACTTATATTACCCTAATTATAAAAAAGAAGGATGCTGAAGTGTTTGATTCTTTTAGACCCATAATCCTATGTAATATGGCTTATAATATTATTTCCAAAGTTATGGCAAATAGATTAAGGCCATTGTTAGACAAAATCATTTCAGAAGAGCAAGGAGGATTTATGAGAGGGAGACAAATTCTGGATGGGATCATAGTAGCTCATGAAGTTATACATTAAACAGCTTCAAGAAAAGATAAAGCTATGATATTAAACCTAATATGAGTAAATCCTATGATAGGGTTAAATGGGATTTTCTTTTTACAGTTTTAGATAAGTTTAGTTTTGGGAAGAAATGGGTTAGAGGGATTAAAGCTTGTGTCTATATAGTTTTTTATTTAGTGTTGGTCAATGGGTTAGGGACATAATATTTTAAAGCCGAGAGAGGCCTTAGAAAAGGAGATCCTTTATCTCCTTAGTTGTTCATTATTATGGCAGATGTTTTGAGTAGGAACTTAAAGAAGGCTTACAAATATGGGATTATAAGTGAACTTAAGTTTAGTAATAACATCGATAACATCACCCATCAATATTTTGTAGATGATACAACCCTTTTGGAAGGGCAAGGATAAATGAGGCCAGAGCTTTGAATAAATTTTTAAAAGAGTATGAAAGAGCTTCAAGGAAAAAAATTAATAGGACTAAATCCAAAATTTACTTTCTTAACACTCATGCTAATATCAAAGTAGGAATTTGTAGGTTGCTTCAAATAGAGGAGAAAAAATTATCAACAACTTATATAGGGATGCATTTATTTGAGGGGAGAATGAGGATAGATTTATGAAATTCAGTTATTAGTAAAGTTTAAAATAAAATTCCAGCTTGAAAAGGTAGATGGTTATCATTAGTAGGAAGAGTGTAGTTAATTAAGTCAGTCTTACAAGCCATTCCAACATATTATATGTCATTGTATTCTATGCCAAAATCAGTTGAAAAAATTTTAATCTTTATTATGTAATCCTTTTTATGGTCATATTTACATGATAAAAGTAAATTTCCCTTGGTGAAATGGAGCAAGTTGTGTGATGATAAAAGTAGGGGAGGTCTTGGTTTAAGAGCTCTTACATATGCAAACTTAGATCTTAGGGAAAAACTTATCTAGAGATTGTACAAAGAGACTCAAATATAATGGGCAAGAATTATTCTAAGTATGTTGATCCCAATGACCCAAGTTTAATATTTACTGCATTCTCTCTTCCAAATGGTTTTGCTCTTGGGAATGGTTTGAAAAAACTATTGATATTATGATTAAAAGTTTAATATGGGTGGTGGAAACTGGAGAAAAATTTTCTATTTGGATGGATACTTGGTGTGATAAAAAACCATTCAATTTAGATCCAGTTTTGAAACCTTGGATGAGATTACTTCAAGATAAATATGGTGATAGGGTTTCAAAAAATTTGTACAAGGATCGAGAAGGAAGATACACATGGAAAGAATATTTTTTTACAAGTATACAAGAAATTGATGCTATGAGGAAATTGAGTAGAAATATTACAACTGTGATTATTTCGAGGGGTTCCAATGATAAATTGATTTGGGAGTTGAATAGCTCAGGAGAATATACAACAATAAGTGGATATAATGTTCAACACCAACATAATAATAATGTCACTAGAATATGGAGAGATATTTGGGATAGCCCAAGCATTCCTAAAGTCAAAATTTTTGTTTGGCTAGTAGGTCATAGAAGAATTTTATCCTGGGATAACCTTATGAAAAGGGGTTTTCATGGCCCATCTCAATGTGTTTTTTGTAATAAGGAGGAGGAGAGTATTGACCATCTCTTGGGATATTGCTCAATAGTTTGGAATCTATGGCAATGGATTCTTAATATGTTTGGTAAATGCATGGTGATGAATAGCATAATTGAATATTGGTTAAAGCAATGGCAGAGCACTTATAAAAGTGAGGTTTTACAAACAATATGGGATATATCAAAAGATGCAATACTTCGAACTATATGGCTAGAAAGGAGTAGAATAATATTTAAAGGAAAGAAAAGTAGTTTAGAGGTAATGAAAAGAAGATAGGTTTAGCCACAGAGGAGTCTAAACCAACCCTATCAACTCACCCAATCCCTAATTTGGAAGCAGAGAGTATTGATAGATGGAGTCAAGTCATTAAGTGGAATTATGATGTTGGGTACAAGAGAAGCAAAAATAAGGTAAAGAACATAAAGTGGAAACCACCAAATGTGGAGTGGGTTAAATTGAATTTTTATGGAGCATCTAAAGGAAATCTAGGACCAGGAGGAGGACGGGGAATAATCATAAATAATAGAGGAGAGATTTTGTCTCATTATGCTTTTAATAGTGGATTTAGGACAAACAATGAAGCTGAATCTTGGGAAGCTTTAGAAGGATTAAAAATATGTAAACAAATGAAATGGAATAGAGTATGGATGGAAGGTTATTCTCTCATAGTAATAAATGCAATTTTGAGGAAAGTAAAGGCTCCAAGGAATATACAAGAGATAATTGTGGAAATTCAAGATCTTGCTAAAGAGTTTTAAGAAATATGGTTTACACATATATTAAGGGAAGGAAAAAAATGTGTAGATAAGCTAGCCAATAGAGGGGTTTTGATTGAGGGTAATGAAGTTAAATTCTCCTTTCCATGGTTATAGGAAGTAGAAATTTTAGTTGAAGCTGACAAAAAATGTTGATTGCCTAAATCTATTAATGATTAAGATTTACTTTAATGTTTTCCATTGGTAATGTATATTTTATTTTTTAGCAATAATGTGTTTTCATTTAGACTATTTATTATAATTTTTGTGGTTGCACTTGTGTTTTAGGAAGGAAACTAGCAATCCAGATTTGGTAAATCGGACTATGATAGTGCGATGTTTTGGAAATATTACTCTACTAAGATGCAACACATATATAGTAGAGGTGAAGTTTTTCCATTGTGAAGGATGCTATAGAAAAATATCAAGAAAAATGCCAAATTTTGGAGTAATTGTATTCATACATAGATTTGAAAAGATCCAAAAAATGAAAATGAAGAATACAGTCATTTTATGGAAAATGATGTAGGTTTCTAGCTATAGCATCTCAATTGAGATGAGAAGTGTATATATTTATAAAATCTAAAATTTTAAATAAAATAATTGTAATTTTTCATGGGTGGGAGACCCGAGTATCAAGAAAAAAAAAAAAGCAAGGATCCATGGAGAAGTAAGAAGTTATTATGAATAAATTAAATATTTAACAAAATAATCAACAGTAGATTCTAAGGAAGAAGTAGTAGAATCATCCAAGGAAGTACAATTAGAAGATAACAAAGAAGAACTAAAAGGAAGGCATAAGAAATAATAATTCTAGGAAGAAGCAAAATAAGTATATAAGAAGGAAATTTAAAAGGATGAAAAAGATATTAAAGAATCAAATGAAGTAGATCATCTAGATGAGAATGTAACATAATGCCAACGACACCACCACGAGAGGCAAGAATCATGGAGACATAACATAGAATATTAGAATGGTGCAATCATCAAGACATCGAGTATAACAAGAACTATTATGGGATTATATGGAATCATCAAGACATCGAGTATAACAAGACATGGTAAAAATAAAGTAGTAATTATGGACATTGGAGTAGCATAATGATAACATGGAACCAAAGTAATCATTATAAAAATTAGAATGGTGCAATGACAACATGAAACCAAAGGAGTAATCATTATGCATATCAATGAGCCGCATTTAACACATGGAAGAAAAGGAGCACTAACGAATATCATAGTGGCACAACAAAATATTGACATCGTATAAGACCATCATCAATCAATATTTTACTTGGATGGATGAATGATCAAGATTGGTATTAGTTGTGAATAATGCTTCAAAAGTCATAGTATGTGGTTTCTATTGATAGTTAGCATGGGGCACAAATAAACCAAGGTTTATTGTATTGGGATTTTCTATAATAATAGTGATTTGATTAAGGGTTTACGAGTCGACTAGGGTTAGGGTTATACCCTCCCAAAAGTAGAATTAGATGATGGGTATATAAAAAGAGATCTTGTCATTATAACCATCAATCACTGATCATATAAAGTATTGATTTATAGTTTTCATTACCCAAGTATTGGACCTCTAATATTGGGATATCTTGTGGAGTTATTCCTTGCTTAAAGAGCACTATTAGTGTTGCCCTACCTTAAGGGTATAGTCTATATGTGTCATTTTGTATGTATTAGTGTATTGTGAATGCATTATTAGATATTCTAGTGTATTTATGGATGATTTATGTTTATAATAATAAAATTTCATAACATAAATATACCTACTTATTGTCCTTCCATAAATATTATTGCATCCATGATATAAGATAGTTGGCATATACTACTTTTTGGCTTAGGGTCCACCTTGTCTTTAGTTGATGATTAAACCAACTAGAGGCCTCAAAAGATTGATATTTTTCATAAAGTATTACAAATACATAATCTTAAAACCCTTGTACATATTTAAAATATGTTATTGATATTAATATAATATAATCCATTTTCAAGAGCTAGAGTTAGTGCCATAACTAGAGCTGGAAATGCAAAACTAGAGTTAGAGATTGGCATTATACCAAATAATTTTTTGTCATTATTATAAGGTTAATAAAATATTTCTCTCATGAGAAGACACATATGGGGGATTGATATGGTGGAAGAGTAGCAGGTTCATCTAGAGTGCATCGATGCTTCAAACCCTTACTATGAATGCATAGAATATTGCTTCTAGAAAATTGTCGAAGCTAAATAACACCAGGAGAAAGAAGATATAAGGACAAGATATGAAGGAAAGGTGATAGTAAAGGGTTATGTTGTGGTAGAATCCCTTAAGTATGCAAATAGGAGAGATTCTAACCCTTTGGATCTAGGAGCAGTAGATCCGAATTCAGCAGCAGTAGAAAGGTCAAAGGGAGGTGCTTCTTGGATGCAAGTTTTGAAGAGAGGTCAAAATTCACAAGAAGAGGGATTTATTTTAACTCTAGATTGGGATGAAAAGGGTTTTACTATTAAGGTCCCAAATTTTTTTTCTAACAAAGTGATTCAGAAAGGAAAAAATTCTTTTGTCACGAATTTTTTGGGCAATAGACTGGATTTAGATACAATAAGGAGGTGGGTTTGTGATAAATGGAAACTTTTGGGGTAGAAAGTAGTGGTAGCTTTGCCTACTAATTTTTTATTGTTTAACTTTGCAAATCTAGTGGATATGATTTTTTTTTTGTTGAGGGGCCCATGGTTTTTTGGGAGGAGAGGATTATATTTTTAAAATGGATCTAAGGCTTTAATATAGCCACAACCACTCTTCAATCGATGCCCTTAAGGGCGAGTCTATCGATGCCCTTAAGGGTGAGTTTTGCAATGATAGTATTATTCTTGGGATAGCTAAAGCAATTGGGAAAATAATTGCTTCTGATTCAGCTACTAAATCCCAAACCAAAATGATAACAACCAATTTTTGTGTACAGGTGGATCTAGCTAAACCACTCCCTGAATCTATTGGGCTAGTTTTAGATTACAGGGAATGGGAACAAGAGATATAGTATGAAAATCCAATTCGCTTGTGTAACCTTTGCAAAAGGATAGGGCAAATTTGGAAAACATGACCAAAAATTTCTAAGGAGAAAGTTATGAATAATAGAACTGGATAATTTTTTAGGGTTTGGAGGAAAAATGAAACTAAGCAAGGAGAAGTTTTGGGGCAAAAATAAATTACTGAAAGTAGTAAGTTTATGTCTTCAAATAGATTTGAGTTTCTTGCTATCCTTTATGGGGATGGCATTTTTGGAGGGGAAGATTTTTTTCAAAAAACTGAACTTGGAGGTATTAATGAACCTATGATTGAGGCTTAGATTGAAAAGGGAAAGAATTCTTCTTTGCATGTAGAAGATAATATTGAGAAAGAGCCACACTTTCCAACAAGGTTGAAGGAAACGAGTATAGAAAAGTGGGTTTCGAGAGAAACCACTCCTTACAATAATGTGACATTGATTGCTGTGAGAAAAAAATATTAATATTATTTAGAATAGGTCTAAGGATGAATAAGATGGAGGAGAATGGACTTCTACTAGTGATTCAGAGTTGGAAAAGGAGGAAAAGGTTATCTAGAAGTTTTCTATTGGAAGTAGAATGAAATCTAAGGAGGTTGATTTGGGAATTTTAGTTTCTTGAGGAAGGTCCAATCTTCGAGAATTGAGAACCAAAGCCATTGCTAAGGATGTAGCTAATGGGAAGCAAATAATTTTATCTTTGGGAGGAGGAAAACTTCCTCAACTTGATACAAAATAAATTTTCTATATTGGAATATTTAGGATATGAATACCTTGGCTAAACATAGGGTGAAAATGTAGGGTGGGTTACTATTACTATTTTGATCATTGCACTTTTGATCAAAAAGGCTATATTGTTCAAAAAATGCAGAATTTGATTTGTAAGAAGATAAGTTATTTTTTGTGCCTGGGTTGATTCATTTGTTATTCTTGGATATCTAGGAGTTGTAAATAGGAAGGGTACCTTTCAAAAGCCTATTCATATATTAGATGTAGAAAAAAGTAGTAGGGTGGATTATTGTTACTGTTTTGGTCATTGCACTTTTGGTTAGTAAAGGATATAATGTTCAGAAAATCCAAAATTTGATTTGTAAGAAGATAAGTTGTTTTTTGTGCCTAGATTGATTCATTTGTTATTCTTGGATTTCCAGGAGTTGTAAAAAGGAAGAGTCCATTTCAAAACCATATTATTTACCAATAGAAAAAAATATACTCCATTTTCAAATGAACAAGCATGTCAAGGCTTGAACTTGACCCTTCTTTGTGGGAGATGATATGTCTTTGAACACTTGAGCTCATAAATTCTCTATAAATAATTCTATATTATTTAGATAGTAAAAACATGTGTATCTTAACATTAAAAATATGTCTAAACAAATATTTACCATTTACTTATAAATATATTATACTTATTATGAGAAAAAAGGACGACTTTTCTATCAAATGGTATTAGCTCAACCAGTTAAATTTATTGATTTTGAAGAAGGAGATCTAGGTTCGAATCTTAAGAAGGAGAGCTTGCATCTATACAAATAACTGCTAATTGAACCTTT
The DNA here is from genome assembly GCA_028583015.1 of Wollemia nobilis. Taxonomy (NCBI): domain Eukaryota; kingdom Viridiplantae; phylum Streptophyta; class Pinopsida; order Araucariales; family Araucariaceae; genus Wollemia; species Wollemia nobilis. Next base: position 3,278,738 of record JAQPPZ010016827.1, read on the forward strand.
TACCTTAAGTTGATTGCAATTTGAGCGGAACATATGCATATTCAATATTTTAAATCCATCTTATTTGTGATAAAATTTTACTAACCTATCCATACTTTATATGGGTTTTTTTTATATTTTACTTCATAGTAAGATCCAAATCAACTTGGGATTTTTAATTTCTAGTAGAGGGAAAAATCACTATCTCCATGACCTTATATAATGATAAACATAATTAACTATTAGTGAGTTTCAAGTACCTATCATTCACATGTCATTCCTTTGCACTCAATAAAACATACATACTACACATCTCAACCACATTAATAAACCTAGTAGACTACATACAAGGTAAAGGTATAATATTAAGTTAAACATTAAAACAAAACTTTAAAGAAAATACCAGGGTGGGCTTGGGATTTTATTTATAACATGTAACCATAAATTCATTTAACTATTAATTTCATTCAAGATTTTTTATGTTGTATTTTATTTTTAAAACATATTTTGAAATACAAGTTAATAACTTGTATTTATGCATATCTAATATGATTTACTTAAAAACACATACATATATAAAATTGGATTATATACATTATTAATAAAATAAAATACTTCATCTAAATATTATATCTCTTATAAGTAAAGAATAAGATGAAATAAAAGAGGTAGTTTAAGATATTAAGGTAAAATTTGGAAGGGAGAGAGTTGGGATGAGGGTTTTCAAGGATTTTAGATAAAATTGTAAGGAAAATACAGAGGATAGGGCTTGTTGGCCTTAGTGGCCAACAATTTTTTTTAATTTGTAGGATTATAGTAAGAAAAATATGCAACTAAAGGAAATACAATGGATTAAAAATATAGTAGATAATCAATTTTTACAAGCCACATAGAGGGAGGGAAAAAGCAACAATCACTTTCAGTTTACAATACAAAAAGAGATTGGAGATTATAGTCTACCACAAAAATGAGGGCAAGGGTTGAAGAGAACTAGAAATAAAATATACAATGTAGACTAGATAAGAGAAGTTGAAGTAGGAAAATTTGATATGGTCCAAAACCTGAGCAAAACTATTTCGAGGGTAAACTATCAAAAGGGGTTGACTATACCAATATCCAATATGGGGAAGGAGTCAAGGGAGTTACCCCCAAAAAAAGAATTTTAGGGATTTCATTCATGGGGAATAACCCCATATAAATGCAATCAATAACCCAAGGGCACCACAAAGACCTTTGAGTATACCTAAGATAGATCCCAAGAAAATTGTAATGAGGTGTTTAAATATGGTGGATTATTCCTTGATAGTGAAGGTGGACATGAAGGACATTCATAATGAAATATAAGACATGGAAATGAGAGGGTTGATATGCTAATTTATGGGTTTAGACAAATCCTCTTAGCATTTAAACTATGTGTTGCTAAATAGTGGTAAACAAAAGGTGAATTTCAAATCTCTGCTTACCCTAATGGTTATTTTCTCGTTATTTTTCTTTTGAAGATGATAGGAAACAAATATTCCATTGGGGCCAAGGTTTTTTGGAAGTACGAGTATCTTTCTAAAACCTTGGCATACTAAATTCAAAGTGGAGGAAGAGATGCCATCTAGAATACCAATTTGGATGAGACTTTTTGGCCTACCAACAAAATTTTGGAATACAACAACATTTACGATAATTTGAAATACCCTAGGAATGTTCATGATGATTTATAATAATACATATAGATTTGAATAAGTTATTTATGCTCAGATATGTGTTCTAATAGAGGTGTTCTAATAGACTTTAACAAATCTCTCCCAAAAAATATTGCTCTATAGTTTAGGTAGGAAACATGGGAGTAGGAGGTTGATTACAAGAACATACCTTTTTGCTATAGAATCTTCCATGAATATGACCATTTAGAAAGAGACTACATGCATAATATCCTAGAGAAAGGAAGAGAAAAAATAGATCCTAAAGGGTTCTAAGTGCCCAAAAAAATAAATATCCAAAAGAAACTGACAATGAAGAACTATGCAGTGGTGTCAAACAATATGTTTGACAATTCCCCATTGATGAACTTTTGGATGATGAGGAGGATACAATGGAGACAGAATTCTTGGATACATAGTTCCATGGTGGAAGGAATCCATGCTATAAGAGGTAAATAGCACTCATAACATCACCCTAGCCATGTAGAGCAATAAACAGGGAGGAGTAAACAAACCACCAATAGACTACTAATGGAAAAACAAGGGTAAATTAATAATAAGAGTAATAGTCTGTTAAAGGTAGGAACCACAAAAAAACCTAGAACCTAGGGAAGAACTTATCAGATCTACCAACAATACCCTGGTGTTGTAACACATACACTAAGGTTGGATATTATTATAGAATCAAGAGGGGTGAGCCAAGAGATAAGTAAGAAAAATAAAATGTACACTAATTAAAAGGTAGTACACAAAACTAATCAACACCATGTGGCAAAATAAGGAGAAAAGCTAATAAAAAAAGGTAAGGTCAATTCCCTTACCCACATATTTAGTCCCAAATACTGATGAATATCATCTCCTAGAATATTAGAGGACTCAAGGGGAGTCCCTCAAACCAGAATGAAATTAGAAGAATTATTCAAATAAGTCAACCAAAACTTGCCTTCCTTCAAGAGATAAAAGTGTTGGTAGAATATGGAGACAATTTCAAAGTCAGAGAAAATAAAACAAATGAAAACTGAATCTAAACATTGTAAAAAGAAAACACATGAAAATAGAAAACTATGTACAAATGACATGTTTTACTGCACTGCCTCAAGGATGAAAGTAATGCTTTAGGAATTACCCATTGACAGGCAAGAGGACATCTTCTCCACTCAAATTTTTTAGTCTAAAAGTATTATCTCCTAGAATCTCTGAAATCTGGTAAGGACCTAACCAGAGGTTATCAAACTTGTTATGGTCTCCTTTTTTCTCATGTGCTTTATCCCAAAGTAAAACCAGGTCAAAAATTTTGAAGGCTTTGATTTTAGCTCTCTTATCAAACCATATTTTGATTATTCCTTGATGTTGACTGAAGTGTTGTAAGGCATCTTCTCTTTTCTCATCTAAATTCATCAAATGAGTGAGCCTGGCTTCTACCTTATCATCAACTTCCAAGTAATCTTTCATGAACTGCAGTGTCAACAATTTCAAGTTAGTGGGAAAGATAGGATCTTGGCCATAGACCATATGGTAAGGTGATGTACCTAACGAAGCTTTTATTCTGGTCCTATCTGCCCACAAAGCATACCTGAGTTTATTGTGCCAATCTCTAGGATTTCTCTCTAAGAGTTTCTTGATGATTGTCAATAAATTTTTATTAGTTGATTCAGCCAAACCATTTCCCTATGGGTAATAATTAGAAGAGAACTTTAGAGTTACCTTGTTATCATAAGCCCATTCTGCAAATTGAATTGAGGTAAAAGTTGATCCATTGTCACAAACTATGGAATAAGGCATCCCAAATCTAGTAACAATATGTTCTTCCATGAACTGAATGACAACATCTGTGGTGCAATTTTTGGTAGGTAAAGCTTCTGTCCACCGAGTGCAATAATTTGTTGCAGTCACAATGTATTTGTGATAGGCTGAAGAATTAGGATTGATGACTCCTATAAAGTCCAATCCCCATTGGGTAAAGGGTCTAGCCTCAAATATAGGTTGCAATGGCATAGAAGCATTTCTTTCTCTATGTGCAACAACTTGGTAGGTGTGATAGGATAGGACATGGGTATGAGCATCCTTAAAGATATGAGGTCAATAGTAACCAACTCTCAAAATTTGATGTGCAGTGGCATTGGCTGAACCATGTCCAGTCCCATATGTGCCATGAAATTCATGAAGGACCTGAGTAGCTTCATTTTTGTTTAGGCATCTGAGGTAGATACCTTCATGGTTTCTTCTATATAGAGCACCTACTTTGATCATGAAGTTAGCACTCTTTAAATGTAATGCTCTTCTTTGAGTAGCATTTAAGTGATCTGGACATTTATTATTCAACAAGTAATACACAATGTCTTGGTACCACTCATCAGTTGTTATATCATCCATAGTATACTGTTGGCAAAGAATTTGAGGATCAATTTTTGCTAACATTTTTCTTAATCCTTGACCTCTAACTAGTTTCATAGGCTGGATTTCTAGGTCAAACTCTTGTAAAATTGACATCCACTTACCTCTTCTTTCTCCCAATTTGTTTTGCATTAACATGGTTTTGACAGCTGGGTCTGGCACAACTGCAAATATCCTACTATGTAGAATATAATGCCTAAATTTTTCACTGCCTTTACTAGAGCATATGCCTGTTTGTCTATAACAGTATATTTCAATTTAGCATCTTTTAATGGGGAGCTCATGAAGGCTATTGGATTTTCTTCATTATTCTCACTCTTTTGTGTTAAGACACCTGCGGTTGAATGTTCAAAAGCAAATGAGTAGAGATAAAATGGTTTCATGTAATCTGGGCTCACTAAAACTGGAGCATTGGATATAGCATCCTTAACTCCCTGAAATGCAGCTTGGGCTTCAAAAGTCCAAGTGATGTTAGCATATTTCTTGAGCATGTCATTCAATGGTCTAACTATCTCTACAAATCCTGAGATAAATTTTCTAACAAAGTTAATTTTTCCAAAGAATGATCTTAATTCTTTCTTACTGCCTGGGAGAGGAATGTTCTGGATTGCTTTTACTCTTTTAGGGTCAATTAAGATGCCATATTTAGAAATGACATGACCTAAAATCTTTCCTTCAGTTACTCCAAAAATGCATTTCTTTGGGTTTAATGAAATACCATGCTCTCTACATCTTTGGAATACTTTCCTTAGATCACTGACATGATTAACATGTTTCTTGGAAAACACAGGGATATCATCCACATATACCACTATGCACTTGCCAATTAGACCTTTGAAAGCATAATCCATTGCTCTCTGGAAAGTAGCACCTACATTAATCAGTCCAAAAGGTATTCTCCTATAGGTAAATGTGCCCCATTTGGTGGTGAATGTTGTTTTCATTCTATCTTTGGGATCTATCATGATTTGATTGTATCCAGAATATCCATCCAAGAAAGACATCATTTCCGATCCATTCACCATCTACAAAATATGATCTATGGAGGGTAGAGGGTAATTATCCTTCTAGGAAGCCTTATTCAGATTCCTAAAGTCAATGCATAATCAAATTTCTCCATTTTTCTTTCTAACAGGTACTATATTAGCTACCCAAGTGGAGTGTCTAATGGGAAAAATGATTTTTGCATCTAGGAGCTTTTTAACTTCCTTCTGAATAAGAGGCTCTAGCAATGGACTTACAGGCCTTTGCTTTTGTCTAAATGGTTTCGCATCTGGCTTTAAAGGGATGGTGTGAGTGATGACAGATTGGTCATAAGTTTTCAAATCTTCATAGCTCCAAGCTATGACATCTTTATAGTCTTTGAGAGCTTGTATGATTTCTTCCTTTTCTTGATTAGTGCAAGCTTTTCCTATTAGGACATTTTGTGGTGCTTCACTAGTCCCTATATTCGTAGTATTACCTACATCATTTTGAAATGAAATTTTATTGCATTTCTTACTTTTATAACCAATATCAAATAGTTTTTTGAGAGAAATCATACCTTTAGGGAGTGAGTTTGTTTTCAAGGTTACCTCATGATCTTCTTCTTCTATTCTTTCATCCTCATCTATGACCTGATTTTCAAAAACACCAGAATTAGTCACAAAATTAAAAATGTGCCTGTCACTTTCAAATACTTGAATATTTTTCACATTATCGGGTATAGAAGGACAGGCTAGTAATTCTATAGAAAATTTCTTGAATCTTTTATTATTTATAGGTGTCAATGTACTTGCCGCTACTGCCAAGGAGTCTGCAACTCTGTTACTCTTCCTTGAAATCAATTTAATGTTGAAAGCATGGAACTCATCAATTAGATCCCTCACTCGGTTTCTATAATGAGTTAACCTTTTATCATGACAAGTTATTGTTAAAAAAAAAAAAAAAAAAAAAAAAAAAAAAAAAAAACAAAAAAAAAAAAAAAAAAAAAAGACAAAAAAACAAACGTTTTTGTTTGGGTGGAATTATATTGACCTTTGACTTGTTTCACTACCAACTCAGAATCTCCTAACACTTTTAAGCACTTAACATTCTTTCTTAAAGCAAATTGTAGTCCATATATCAATGCTTCATATTCTGCAGTATTGCATGTACAGGGAAACTACAATCTATAGGATGCTAGGTGAGATTTTCTTTTAGGGTTGATTAATTCAACACCTGCTCCATTGCCTTGTCTAGATCTGGATCCATCAAATTTGAGAATCCAAACTAGATTTTCATATTTATTTGGCTTACTAGGTGATGCTTCAGTTTCAACTTCATTTATGTCTTGTTTGGTTTCAAGGGTGTAAACCCCTAATTCAGATTCATTGTAGAGAACCTCATTAGTCTTATTATATTCAGTAATGAGTTCTTTGAGTCTAGGCTCTCTTTCTACTCTAATTTGATTTGCAATTCCCCACCAAGGCAACCACATGTGAGAAAATTCGATGGCCATGTATCCATTTAAATTCCTTGACCAATCTCTACTTAAGAGCATTCCATATCTATCCGGGATTTCTACAACATGTATATCGATATATTGTTGAATCCTGGGCTCTGAGGCTAATTGTATGTGAATGTTTTTAAGTACACCCACCACATTGACTTCTGTTTTGTCTAGTTGTACCACTACTCTATTGGAAGGAGTAGGTCTCAAACCTAGCCGTTGACACACAACATGTGGCATGACATTTCCTGAAGCACCTGAATCAACAAGACAATTATGTAAGTTTTTACCTACAATTCTAATCGTCAAGAGGAAAGGAGGAGCTTCTCCTTTGTCCCTTCATGATACAAATTGAGCATCCATGGTCTTCTGGGATCCAATTTTATTTTGGTCTCTAAATGCTTTAATTATCAATTCTTGTTGATCCATTAGCTGGGCAACCTCAAATAGAGATATGTTTGCTTTGGTTTTCTTCAAATCTTCCACAATGTTGTATGTAGGCCTATCCTGGTCTAGAATTCTATGTGGTGGTGGTGGATTAGCCTTAGGTGGATTGGGGTTATTGTTAGCCTGATTGTCAGGAGGGGTGAAAGTAGGATTCAGTGGGGTAGAAGAAGTGATTGGCACTTTATTCTTGCTCCTAAGCATATAATTGTGATTTCCTTTCTTGAATTGCCTATAAGCTTGTACTTCTTCTTCTAGAGATCCCTCATATCCTTCATCTTCTCCTTATGATGATTCAAATATTTCAACAACCAAGGTTGTCCCTTTTCCTTTACTACTGCTAGCCTGATTTGAAATATCTTCATTCGGTATTAACTCCATGTTATCCATTTCCTTTTGGAGTATATCTAAAGTTGTTTTGAATTCAAGGTACTCATTCTCACTATGTTGTGTTGTGGAGTGTACTCTACACCAATTATCTAAAGCCAAGTCAGAAATATTGACTACAGTATTAGTTTGATTCTGACTGGTAATTGGATTGGGTACTCCTCCATTATTTGGATGAGTGTTCCATTGTCTTTTTTGGAAACTGAAGTTCCTATTCTAAGGTGGATTATTGGCTTGGGGATTTTGAGATGTCTGCTTCTGCAATTGGACCATATCATTGCTGAGCTTTTGGACTAACTTTTGTAGATTATCTAACTGAGGGTTAGCATCATTGTTTTGTCCTATAGCAGTCTGACTTGTTGTGTTGTTTGCAGAAGTGGTGGAATTCCAAAAATTAGGCACATTTTGATTTTGAACAACATTTAGAAATGTTGGGATATTCTGATTAGGATTAACATTCTGAAATGTTGGGACATTCTGAGTGGAAGTAGTGTTCAAAAATGTAGGCACAACTTGTGTATGAGTCTCCACATTCTTATGAGTATTGAATTGGTTTTCCAAATACAGTGGAGTGGTAGGATTATATGACTGATATGGTACAAGATTTAACATGGGTAATTGTTGTGATAGAGCTTGATTAATCATGGGTACTTGATTGAATGCACCTGGTTGTCCTAGTGAAGGCAATTGGCCTATTCCAAAACCTTGAGGGATCAACTATTGTTCCATAGTTAAAGCTTCACTATAGGCCATGGGAAGAGTGGTGATCTGAGGTGTCCTTCTCACAAACATGGATGTGAGAGGATCTAATGCTCTGAAATACATTTGTATGGTTGCATCAACATTGAGTGTATAAGGTGCAGTCAGTATGCTATATAGCTTGTGAAACCGGGTGTTAAATAACCTTAAAGGCTCATTGGGTTCCCTTCTGGCTGTGGCAAACTGATGATATATAATTGCAGGGTCTATGGGTAGCCTGAATTGATTAATGAAGGTTGTTTCTAATTCAGCCCAAGAAGTGATAGAATTAGTCGGTAGGCTAATATACCAATCATATGCCATCTCATCCAGGGTAAGAGGAAACATCCTACAAGCAACATCTTCATGTTCCACCTGTAATCTCACCACAACATCTTTATAGGCTTGAATATGTTCTTTGGCTATTCTTGCTCCATCATGTCTGTACCTGGGCAAATACCTCTCCACATTTTTAGGAATATCATGGGCTACTCCAGGAAGATTTAGTGGGTTGTTATGGCCACCTAACCAAGGTGCAAATGCTATTGGTGTCGCCATTGGTCTACTTTGGGGAGGAACAAATGGAACAATGGCCTGAGATGAGATAACAATGGGAGGATTGTTACTTGACTAAACTTTGGTACCTCTGGATCTTCTTGGAGGAGAAAGGCTATGAAATTCAGTGTCTTCGGAAGCCTTAGACCTAGTAACAATAACCCTAGGTTCCAGTTTGAATAATTATCAAATAATTTCAAGTGATACCATGAATTTAAACAAGTTCAACCCTTAAAATCAAATCAATTAATCAGAGATTAGGCCCTCCTTCTAGCACCAATTTTGTTGAGTGATATATTTGTCAGATAACAAACACATACCAACAACTAGGACTCATGCAGGATGTCCTCTCTTGAAAGGAGATTCATGATCTCCCCAAGGTTCGGGTGAGGTTGGTCTAACCTGGTAATATTTATTGATCTTTTGATTCAAAGGAAAAACAATGAAATATCTGGAATATTCAGGGCCTTCATGTAGCCATCACAAGGGGATTATTAGTTCTAGTTCTGATTAATTGATTGTCTTGACATGAAGAACTTAGGGCTTTGCTTAATTGTACAGTAAATCATGAAGATATGAGCATTTAGCATCAAAATTCACCAAAGCATTACAATCATTCATTTATCTAAAACTTGTAGGGGTAAAACACAACATTATGAAATCAAGCTTCAGAGATGAAAATTCTGCTAATCTACTCCTAATTTTAACTATTTTTAAAGAAAATGCAAAAAATAAGGGTTAGGGAAAGAAAATCAAACAAGTCATGGTGAATTCAAATCTTTGCAAGGGTTCTGTTGAAGCCTCCGATTCTGAATTAAACCAATCTCAGCCTCGACCAGTTATCACACAATCTAAGACCAAGATGGTGCCATATTCAAGGGAAATGAAGCATAATACAAAAATAAATTCAAATGCAAACACCATCAACATGCGTAGATTGCATCAAAAATCTCCATATTTTGCATTGAATTAAAATATTCAAGAATTACAGAGTTTCAGAATGGCTAGCTACAGGTGATTGTCCTCACAAATTTCCAAATACCATAACAAGGGCACAAATGCTCCTCCAACTAACAAAGAAAAAATGAAATGCCTAAAATTCTATCTCTCAAATTGCATCCGACCCTTTGGAATCGGGTCTCAATGGCTATTTATAGCCTTACATCATCCAACTACCCGTCGTTTGCAATGGTAAATGATGATGTATCATCTTCTGATTTGGTTACCCTTTTGTAACTATTTCTGCAACTGTAGATCTTCTACGACTTTCTATCATCCAAAATTTCTTCAACTTTCACCTTCTAGTATTATGCTCGGTTGTACTTGTATTGAAGATTCATGCCCGCCATCATGTTTTCTACAAATTTTTTGAAAAGGCAAGGATTAGAACATTAATATTATAATTAATTTGAATTAATTAATTTTCCTAAGGTGTAAACCTTTGATTTTTCAATTATTAAATTAATTAATTCTTCTATAGTTTGAACTTTTGATTTTTCAATGATTAATTAATTTGAATTAATTAATTCTTTTAATTTTAAAATATCCCTAAGGTTTGATATTTAATTTTAGAGCAAAAATATTATATTTAATATTTAATTCCAAATATTGTTTGAAATGTTGATTAATGTTTTGCTTTATTTTTTAACATGCATTGGGCTAGGGTAGATTTTCCAAATTGCAGAGTAAACCCTTTTAAAATCTACGGCGTGGAACATGCTTTAGGTCAGGATTAGATTTATTCTTATTGGAAGAATTAACCCTCTTAAAATCATGGTGTAGAGCATGAGCTTTAGATTATGGTAAAATTTTAGAGATCATTAAGTTGAATAAACTTGCATTTGGAATCCACGACATAGTAAGTTAAAAAAATCTTGTTCTTGAAGATCCACAATGTTGGTCTCGGTTTAGAGCAATTTCCATTTTCATGTTCTATGCTGCTACTTAAAATTGCTTTGGGTATATTCAACACTTTTTGACCGCTAGTTAGAGCATGAAAGATAAAAAATGTGATCATAGATCAGAGCAAGTATTTGGTTGAGTAGGCTTAAGTGTGAGATGAAATCTTTGCGAAAGTTTGCAACTTTAAAATCACGAACTTAAAATTATAAGGCAAAATTAAATTTCCAAAAATTTCGCAACTTAGAATTAAGAGATCAAAACTATAGAATAAAATTAAATCTCACAAAAATTCTGCAACTTTAGAATTTTGTGTTCTATGTTGCGATTCATTCTTGCATTTTACCTCTTTGACCTACTTTGACTGCGGGATAGAGAATGAAATGAAAGAAATGTGATCGCGGTTTGGAGCATACCTTGGCAAGGAAGTTGTTTCTACATCACGATTTATTTTTTGCACTTTACTTTTTTGACCAAGTTTGACCGCGGATAGAGCAAGAAATGAAATAAATGTGATCATCGACTGGAGCAATGTATTTCTCGTAACATAAAAAAAGGTAAAAAAATCAAAGTTTCCATAATTTTATCAAAATTTCTAGGATTCTAAATGAGCCAAATGGGTATCTAAATCCATGAAGAAAACTCATAAATTCTTGGCGGATCATGAGATATTTTGATTAGAAATTTCTAGGCTGCTTCGATAGACTATTATTTTTGGATAAAATTGACATCTAAAATTCTGAAAATTTGGCACCATTGCAGAGAGGAGATCAATATATTTCTACCAAGATTTGAATCGGCTCAAACGGATTTGTCTAGCTCAAGTTATGTCCATCTCAATTTTACATCATTTTTAGGGTAAAAGTGACGAAATTAAAACCCTAAAATGCAATTTAATTTTTGAACTTTAGGAAACCATTGAAATTTGAATTTTTTGAAATATTTAATTTGGAATAATGCAATTAAAATGCAAATATTCAGAAATATTCAATCCGAATCACTGCAATTAAATCCAAGTCTTTAAGATGCAAAAATGTCAACAATTTTAAAATCTCAATGTAATCAAAATGTTAAAATTCTCAATGTAAGCAAAATTTTCAAAGGTCTTGATGCAAGCAAAAATCTCAAATTAAAACCAAAACTTCAAGTGGGTCCCCAATTGGGGTAAAGTTGTGCAATGGAAACAATAGGTGGTAGGGCAGATTAGTTGCTAACTACAACCTATAATTAACTACTATTTGATCTGAGGTCCTTTTGGGGCAAGCAGGGAGGGTGGAAGAAAATCCACCACTTTATGTGCCTTCTTATCGATCACCTATGCTTGTAGAAGAGCAATAAGGCAAGACTTGCGTCCTAACATGCCATTGCAAGCACAAATTTGACTTTCATTTTTTGAAAACAACTATGTTGCCTATATGAATACGTTGTCAAGCTTATTTGCAACAAGGTGTATTCATGAATTTGATCATTAGATGTCAAATCTGGTAGAGGGTGGGGGATTTTGAATTTGTTGTGAATATGCCAACTTATAAGCATATTTGATTACTTGGAGAATTTGCTTTGAGACGATAGATTCGCTATCGTTGGGTTGTATTTGTAAATTTTGGGGTTGGGTTAATTGTTATGATTAACTTGACTTTTTTGTGGGTCTGGATTAAAGATTGATGTATAAGAGGTGTGCCAATTTTAGGTATCTATATTTACCCCCTTTTGATGCATTTAATTTTTTTAATAAATACATCAAAAATAGTTATAGATGCCTTTGATCTTTAGAGAAGCGTGATGACTGGGCTTTGATTAATCAACACAGGGAAAAACATATCGAGGAATCATTTGCAAAATAAGTAATTTTTCTTCTAATATTTTACTGGATAATTTTATTATTATGGCTGATGAAAGGTTTTTAAATTGGTTCTTACCTCTAGCCTAGGTGTCGCCTCAAATTTTTGAGGAACAACGAGGGTCATGAAGAAACTAGAATAGGCTGGATGAGAAACGAACGAAGAAACAATTGACCCAATTTGGGGTAAAATAGGGTAAAGAGTGTGGGTAAAAGTCATTTTCACCATGTTAAAGGGAGAGAAAGTGTTCTAGAGAAAAAATTAGGGTTTGGAAGAATGGATCAATAAATACGTCCAATCCACAAATTGGATTGAGTGTGAGGTGGAGTAGGCTCAGTTGGGGCTCCAATACAGGTATGGATTTTTTTTACCCATTATTTTTTTGGTTTTTTGTCTTTTTATGATTGAGATGTCATGGTCGGTGTATTCATCCCATGAGAACAAATACACTATCTCGAATACACCAAGAGGATGGTATATTCATAATTTTTGTAGGGTTGATGGATTCATCTTTTTCTAGCGAATTTGCTACTCGGTAAATTTGCTATTAGCTAGCAAATTTGCTAAAGGATATATAAATATATATAAAGATTGATCTATTTTTATTGGGAAATATAACTTTTGGTATTGTATTTCTTGGATGCAAGTGTTAGATGTTTAAAGTGCCAAAAGTGGTGTCCTCACACTTTACGATCCATAGTTGCAACTATGACACAAGAAGACCAGGATTTTTTGGATGCAATGGGTCTAGTGTATCTAGAAATAATGCCCACCAAGCTAGACCATGCATTGTTCACTTCCCTCATAGAGAGGTGGCATTCAGATTATGTCACATTCTTTTGGTTGATGGGAGAGATGGCAATGACATTAGAGAACATGTGGAGGATCCTCTGAGTGCCTATTCAAGGTGTTGATAGATAAATGAGTCGTAATCAAGCTCAAGATATCTCAAGGTTGACTCATGGTCGATAGTTTGAGTTGAGCTACTATGGAATTGATATCAATACCATGTTTTAGGAAGGGCTATTAGACTAGTTGACAACATAATTATGCACTTTGGTTTGAGTTTAATGGTTGGAGATACCAAGTAGAGGTTGTTGCATTAGAGGTTACTTGATATTATTGCGCGAATGAAAGATGAGAAATTATGGTTCACATGGGGACCATTTATTTTATATAGGCTATACCAAATTCTCCATCTTGTGGCCTACAATAAGAGGAAGAGTCTAGTTTATTGCACCCTCCTACAAATTTGGGCATGGGAGCATATAGCCATCAGATGACCTATCAATTTTCCTATAGTTCTAATAGATCTAGATGTACCAACGAGTTTTAGGTGGGATTGCTCCCATGAGATTGGTAGAAGAGCCTTCAAAGGGGTAATGGTGGTAGATCAAAGGGTCATTGATGACCTCTGACCAGACCATATAGTGTGGCAACCTTAGAAATATCATGCAAGATGGATGAAGGATATCATACAACTATCTAGGATATGAAGGATAAGATGGTTGTGAGGACCATGTGAAGAGTGTGAACTCTATCATTAAGACAAGGTGCAAAGACAATTTAGCTTGGATCAAGGGATCTTGATGATGGAAAATTTTTGGTATCAACAAATTATTTAGGAGAGGCAATGAGTATTTGGTAATGTTTTGTATCCCAAGAGTTTTATTTAGGAGGATGTGGATGATCCAACCATTGTACATCTTAGATTGCATGGTGTGGGGGTTACTTTAGGGTACCTATAGTGGTATTGTTAGATTTTCCCTACACTAGTTACATTGATTATGAGGTAACTGTAGATGGGCCTTGGTTTGATTATGATGGCTTTTTATCATGTCTAGATGTAATGGGAGCAACTACAACGAAGACCTAGAGATGGATTGATGCATGTAAGCTAAAAATGAGCAACACCAAGTGAAGCAATATTATCAAAAGCAAATCAATACAATGTTGCACAAAATAAAGAATCTTACTAATATGCAACTTGGGGAATCTTGGATCTCTAAAGTGTACAATATATATACCTCGAATATGGGGTTACAATATGCTTTATAACCTTTGATACAATGTTACAATTATGAGGTTTACAAAACCCTAATTCACAAGAATAGTTGGTGTCTTCAATGCTCGTTTTCGCTCCAAATAAGTTTGGGTGGGCTTGAGTATCCCTACGGGACCACCCTAGCTATAACAACCTTTAATAATGGAGTTCCTGCACCTACAAACAGATCAACAACACCAAGATATCAATAGTATATGAGAGGGGTCCACTATGTGATGCCCTCTTTGAATCATATCTATAAACCCTAGTGATGTAAATGATAGATGCATGTAAAATACAAGAAACATAATATTTAACACAATAAAATATTTACCTTTTCAAGAATATTTATTTTTCTGATCTGTGCTCTTGTGTTTGTGATTTGAAGTCGTACGAATTATAGAAAGTGTTTAAGGGCATGGCGGTGGCAAACTGAGAGGTTGGAAGATGCTCGAAAGTATTTGGCAATGATAGAAGATACCCAACAACATTCTTGGAATGCTCAATAGTGTTCACGAGATGTTGGGAGGTGTGCAAGGGTTTATACGAAGGGTACTGCAAAACTATATCTGGTTCACAGATGTTGTGGAGGCAAAAAAAGAGGATTCAGTAATGATGACAAGGGGAATGGTAGCAGAACACTAGGTTTTTGGGAAGGGATGGAAATGAGGGTAAATTACTTAATCACAATACTTAACCGATTGCTTGAATGCTTAACCTTCATTCATGAAAGTGAATGATTATTTATAACTTGCCTTCCATATGCTAGGGTTTCAACGACACCAACATGTGTCAAGATTAAACCAAAATGGATGGCTAAGATTATATCTATAAAATGTGACATGGATCAAGTTAAGTGGATGGCTGAGATTGGATTGTAATGAATGGTTGTGATTTTACTTACATATATATATTTATATTAACTATATAAAATATATATACTTATATATAATATATAAATATATATAATGGATGGCTGTGATTAGGAAGACGCAAGAATGATAAGTGGATAGGATTTGGTGTCTACAATGCCAACTCAAGCATTGACCATACCTACTTTAGCTAAAACTTGTAATATAGATGTAGGCACTAGTAAGACTGTGGATGAGGCATCCCAATAGGAGAGGGATGCCATGATGAGGAAGATGGAGTTGTTATAGGGACAACTAGATCAGGCATTAGCAGCATGGGATGCAACTCTCACAAAGAGGGACCAAGCCATATTAGAGAGAGATTAATCCTAGGTAGAGAGGGACCATATAAGCACTAAGTAAGATGATGGCATAGTAGAGTGGCTACAACTAGAGCTATAGGAGTGACATAGCTATTAGATATTTATTTAACTAGATAAAAATACTTCAGATTCAATTCACTATCGAGGTGGAGAGGAGTGTGCATTACAAATATGCTTACTACATAGTCATTCCCCCTGAGTAGAGGTAATATTTTCCTTTAAGGACTTGATCTTGTTTCCATTCTTGGATGAGATCAATGAATTGACCATCCCAACAGTCTATTTAGTTTCCTCCCAGACCAACTGAGGGTAATTTAGAGACATAGGACTAGTTATGGGATGCCTCGACTAATCGATAGGATTTGAGTATACAAATTTTGGTAGATTATGGTACACCAAGTTAATAAGATATATATCGATTATTTATTGGCTCATTATTATGTTTATGTGATGTGAAAATTAATCTAAATTGTATGGATGGGTAAATAGATGATACGATGCATGGATGATGTTATATGTTAAGTATTATGTGTCTATATGAATAGAAATTTGATGTCATAGTTGTTTTAGGAATTTTACCCTAGGGTTTCTATTTGTGTGCTTGTTGTGTTTTGTTTCCCTTCTATTTTAATTATGTTCTAGCTTTCACCATCTTGTTTCACTTGCATTTTCAAGATCATATTAGCTTGGGGGCAACTATCTTATCCCCAAAACCCTAAATCTCAAATTGCATATTTGTTCATCGTTGTGTTCATTATGTTTGCATTCCATTCAATATTACATACCATAAAATTTAATTATGTTTGTTCCAAAGGTCAAAGATCATTTATTTTTCAAACGGTCAGCTAAATGGACCAAGGGGGATTGACTATTGTGCCTCTAAGCTTAGTTTGATAGTAGCCTAAGCATGCCCCCAAAAATTGATCATTTTTTCTAGGTTTTAATGAAGTTGTTTTGTAGGATTTGAAGTTATTCAGATATTTTGGATGCAATTTATAGCTAGTATCAACCACCAGATCATATGAGTGTTCTAATAAACTTGTAGGTTGTTTGGTTGTTTTTTTGGTTTGTCTTGAATTATTTCTTCATAGCTTAGATTTAGAAAAATAAAACATAGGTGATTGATTTAAAATATACGCATCAAACACCCCCACCCGAACTTGGAGTGAGTCCTTAAATCCTTCCTAGTGAACCCTTTGATCCCCAAGCCCCCAAATGTAGAGAATATAACACACCCCCATGGTCACCTCGACTCCTAGTGGATCTAGATAAGAATTGTATGCAATAGGGCAGTTTTCCCCCTATACATATTTGGTTAACCTGACATGAAGGCACGTCTTAGTGGCTAAGATATGAAGCCTCTTCGTTTTGTTTTTCTTTTGAAATTTTTTAAAAAGACCACTAAATTTGTTTGCTTAGAGTAAAAAAACATTAAGAACATCTTAAAAATATTTTGTATTTTTTTGCTTGCTTTTAGTTTTCCTCCTTTTCTACTGTATCCTATATCTTTCTCCTAATGGCTCCTAAACTTAGGATTAAGCAAAGTATTTTAGAATTTGATGAGATTCTTCAAGAAGATGATTATATTGAGAAAGAGAATCATAATCTAGAAGAGGAAGAAAGTGAATAAGTTGGTAATGAACTTGATCCTATTAAGGGGTCCAAAGAAAACCTTACCTTAAATAATTTGATCATATTTGGAATTTCTACAAGTATCACTAAGATGCCTTGAATAAGGCTATGGATGAGGAATCTTGACTTAAGGAAGCTAGGACTTCTCATCATCAAATCATTTCACCTCAAAATGTCCACACCAATTCATTGCTTGAATATTTACATCATGTTAATCCTTGTCATAAACCAACATATGTCACTACTGTAACCACCAACATTGGAAGGATTCCACAAGTTCCTTCAACTAGTAATGTATATCAAGATTATGCTCAATTTCATCCTCATTCTTCTCATCTCAAAATTCATGTTTTTGTTCCACCAAATGTAAGTTATCCTCCACAATAAGATACCACATATCACAACCTATACCATAACAATATCAATACCTCCAACATTGGCCAAGTTCCTTTTCAACAGCCTACCTATACCCCTCCCCTAGGGAATCTAGGGGTATTTCACAATAACAATCCCAATGTGAAAAGTTTGACAAGTGTGGTGAAGCAATTGGTTTCAAGAGTGGATATTAACCTCCAAGCTTCACCTACAACTATAGAGAAATGTGCAATTAGCTCTTATATCTTGTTATTTCTTCTAGGCCCTATCGTAAGCATTTTCCAATGTTGATTTTACATATTTATAAGGGAATAGAGGACTCGATTAAAAATTTAATTATGTTTAGAACAACATGCCATGATATTATATACGATAATATACTATTGCTAAAGATGTTTCGTAAGAGACTTGGTGGTATGGCATTGGAATGATATTATCAGTTGCCTCATCATTCTTTGAGGAATTTTGAAGAGACAACATAAATTTTTATTTAGCAATTTGGGGTTTATGTTGACAAAAATATGACTATGAAAGATGTTTATATGTTGAAACAAGAAAAAGAGGAACGCTTTTCAAAATTCTTGTCTCGTTGAAGAATTTTAGTGGGATGGTTGAGATATACTTTACCTCCTCGAGACATGTTGGAGATATTCATTGGAAACTTACAAGAGCAAATATCTTATTAATTGGAAACAACAACCATTAATTCTTTCGACCAAGCAATAGATCTGGAAAGAAGGATAGAGCAAGCCCTCATTCGAAGAGGTCAAATTAAGCCAAAGAAAGAAGAAGATAGGACCAGAAAAAATAGTATAAGAACAAGCATGTAGTTGGTGATGGGGTAACAAATAGTAGATCTATTAATAGTGTTATTAACACCCTATAAAATATGGTGCTTCACCAACCTCAAAATCCCCCACCAAGAAATTTCACAAGACTCAACAAGCCTATGATCGTGGTCCTACAACAACTTTTAAAAGTTAATATGATAGAGTTACCTCCCATAAGGCAACCTGATACCACGACTGATTGGTACAAGCCTAACCAACTTTGTGAGTATCATATAGTGGAGGGGCACATGACAAATTTATGTAAGAATTTGAAACATGTGGTTTATGACTTAATTGATGAAGGTCACCTTGTTATAAAAGGTCCTCAACCTAATCTTCCAAAAAACAATAAACCTCCTACTCAACAAGCACCCACAACTAATAAATACATGGGAATCTTCCAAGACCCCCTACCTAAGCATGGGCAACAAGTAGCTAATCAAGTTTCATATTATAATATGCCCCCTCCCTACAAAAATATGGTTGGTATGATAGTAAGAACTACAAGGCAACAATCTCAGGCTTGACTGATTTATTGATCTTAGTAGGAGATGATTTCTACATCCAACCAATATTTGAAACCATCCTTAGTTTTGAATGATACCCAAAAAAGGAGTAGGAGAGTATAAAACCCACCTTTAGTGTTGAGGACACAACCTAAAATATCCTTTGACATTCAAAAATAATTAGCTAGTACCTAGTCAAGATCTCTTTCTTAGAGCTTTTTCAAATTTCTCCTATTCATAGGAAAGCCTTGTTGAAGCTTGTAAGACAATAATTGAATCCTCAAGATATTTCCCCTAGTGCTATAGTTGATTTTGTAGGCTCTCTTGGGACACATCATATCACATTTTTTTATGACGATATTTCTTTCTCAAACTTATGAGAGGATTATTCCCTCTACATTAATGCATTTATTGGGAAAACATTTATCAAGCGAATTTTGATAAATAATTGTTCTTCTCTCAATCTATGAACTTATAAATTTTTCCAAAAAAATGGATTAAAGGAGGAATATATAACTAAATCTGATATTGTCATCAAAGCTTTCAAAAATTCCCAAGAGGCCTGCAATAATTATCTCTCCCCCTTAGGGTTGGACCTAAGATCTTAGATACCTTTTTCTATGTGGTGTCTTGCCCTGCATCTTTTAATATTCTTCTTAGATGCCCTTGGATTCATGCAATGAGGACTATCCCTTCTACTTTTCATCAACGTTTGAAGTTCAAATTCAAATATCAACTTATCACCATTTTGGGCAAAGCCTTATCCATGGATGAGTAGGAGCAATTGATCAAAATTTTGAAAGAGTTTCATGATATTTTTGCTTGGTCATATGTGGACATACCAGGGCTTAATCCCTCCCTTGTTATGCATCATTTGGTAGTAAAGCCTTGTGCTAAGCCTGTTAAGAAAAAACTTAGGAAGATGCATCCTAAGGTCACCCTTTTAGTCAAGGAGGAGCTCCAACAACTCCTTGACGTCAAATTTATCAAAGCTATCAACTATTTTTATTGGATCTCCAACATTGTTCCTGTGGCTAAAAAGTTGAGAATAATCAAAATATATACCGAATTTAGGGACATTAACTTAGCACGTCCCAAGGATGATTATCCTCTCTCCAACATCCATATGATCATAGATTTCACCACAAAATATGGTATGCTTTTGGTCATGGATGGTTTCTCAAGATACAACTAGATTGTAGTCACCCCTTAGGACCACACGAAGATAATTTTCATCGCACCATAGAGTACATTATGTTATAAAGCCATAATTTTGGCTTGAAGAACATTGGTGCCACATATCAAAGGGCTATGACTTATATTTTTCATGACATGATGCATGATATTTTACAAGACTATGTGGACAATATCTTAGGTTGTTCCATACATCGACAAGATCATGTTCATGATCTAAGATAAATTTTTGAAAGACTTCGATAGTTTAGGGTTTGTCTTAAGCCCTCCAAGTGTGTGTTTGGAGTCACATCTAGAAAGTTATTAGGGTTCATCATTTCTAGGTGAGGTATTGAGGTGGACCCTACTAAGATAGCGACTATCACTGACATGCCTCCTCCTTGCACCCTAACCAAGTTGTGTAGCTTGCAAGGTAGGCTTCAAGCTATTTGTTGATTCATAGCTCAATTAGCCGATAAGTGTTAGCCCTTTCTTAAGCTTCTTAAGAAATATGTTATATTCTAGTGGGATTTTGAGTGTCAATAAACTTTTTATGAGCTCAAAAGGTATCTCACTTCCCCGCCTGTCTTAGTTCCTCCTAGACTAGATAAGCATTTGATGCTTTACATAGTAGCCACAACTCATGCTTTGGGAGCCTTGCTAGCTCAACATGATGATCAAAACAAAGAGAAAGATATCTACTATATCAATAGAACCTTGGTCAACTATGAAAACTGGTACACTCCCTTAGAGAATATTTGCCTTACCATGGTGTTTTATTTCCAAAAGCTAAGACACTACATGCTCAACCATAAGACATTGGTGGTTGCAAAGTTTGATCCTTTGTGTTACTTAATGTCTAAGCCCCACCTTTTAGATTTAAGCTGCTAAGTGGGTTTTAGCCCTTAGTGAGTTTGACCTAACCTTCATAGGTCAGAAGGCTATCAAGGGTCAGGTGATTGTTGATCAGCTAGCCTCCACTCCCCTAGAAGCTTCCCATCCTTTGGTCATCGAGTTTCTTGATGAGTGCTTTGGCATAGAAGTTGAAGAGCCAGAGTCTTGGAATTTATTTTTTTATGGATCCTGATGCATGAAGGGTGTTAGTGCTGGAGTTATTCTAGTTACCCCATAAAAATAGCTCATCCCCCTTTCCTTCAAGCTTTGTTTCTCTTACATGAACAACACTGTAGAATATGAAGCCTTAATCCTTGGTCTTAGAGTAGCCTTAGCCTTGAAGGTTAGTGTTCTTTTAGTCTTTGGTGACTCTCAACTTGTGGTCAATCATATTAACAATATTTATCAGACTTGGGATGATAAGCTAAAACCTTACAAAGAGATTATCACCAAGATTTTGTCCATATTCAATCGGGTAACCATAGAGTCTGTCCCTAGATCCTCCAACCACCATGTGGATGCCATGGTCATTGTTGCATCCTTGTTTCCTTTAGAGTTGGATGATGATCAAGCATTGATTATCATTAGACAACTCCAAGAGCCTACATCGCTCGGTTCTTAGTCTTGTTTTGTTAGATGTTTTGACCATCAAAGCTTCCCCATCTAAGCCATGGTATACCAACATATTTAATTTTCTTAAATATGGTTCAATTCTTGATGGTTTAGATCACAATTAACATAAGATTTTGCACAAAAGAGCATGTTGATTTGTTATAATTGGTAATACTTTGTATCAATGTTCTTTTGAAGGCATCCTCTTGTAATGCCTTAACTCTAATGAAGCTTGACTAGCTCTTAGTGAGGCTCATGAAGGTTCATGTGGAGGCCATTTCAATGGCAATGCCATTGCCAAAAAGCTCCTTTAGATGGGGTATTATTGGCCTTCCATGGAGAAAGATGCATGTGACCATGTTTGATGTTGCGACAAGTGTCAATGCCATGACAACCTTGTTCATGCTCCTTCTCAAAACCTTTAGGTTATTTCTTCCCCTTGGTCATTTTCCATGTGGGGATTGGACATTATAGGGAATATTAACCCAATGTCATCTGATGGTCACAATTTTATCATAATAGTGATAAAGTACTTCACTAAATGGGTCAAAGCCATGCCCTTGGCCATGATGACTAGAACTCAGGTCTCCAAGTTCATCTTCAACCAGATCCTTTGTAGGTTTGGGATTCCTTCAATGATTATTTATGATAATAGAACTCCTTTCAAGAAAAAGGATATCCATAAAATTTGTGCTAAGTACAAGATTCAGCATAGGTGGTCAACTCCATATTACCCCTAGGGTAATGGAAAAGCCGAAGCATCCAATAAGTCTTTGATCAAGGTCCTCAAGAAGTTGGTTAGTAAGACCGATCATGACTGGCATATCCAACTTTATCTAGCCCTATGGGCCTATCATACCAGTGTGTGAATGCCTATAGGTACTTATTCATATATCTTGGTCTATGGGACTAAGGTAGTTTTTCCATTCAAGTTAGAGGTTCCTTCATTGTGCATATTATTGCAAGATACCTCGATCAACGATGAGTATCACTTCGATCATTTGCATCAATTGGAGTTGCTGGATGAAAAGCACATTCATGCCTTAGAGCATTTATAAGCCTATTAGAATAGGCTCAAGCTATCTTATTCCAAGAGAGTTTGCAATCATTCTTTTGAGTTTGGGGACCTTGTCCTCAAGGAAAACCAAAATAACACTAATGCTTATTTAGATATTAAAGGCAAGTTTCAACCCAATTGGTTAGGCCCCTTTGTCATAATGACCAAGTTTGGCTCAGGGGCCTATCATTTAGCTTCTTTAGATGGTAAAGAACTTAAAGAACCAATGAACATAATGCATCTAAAGAGATACTATGCATAACTTGGCACTCTACATTTTCATATTGTATTTAGATTAGTCTTCATATTGCATCTTGTTTGCTTGTTCATACTGCATGATTGCCTATCATATTTTGTATGGTTTGCCTAATATTATGTTCCACTTTGCATTCTTCTTGTCATATAATTGCATGGTTGCTTGATCATATAGATTTTTGGGGACTTTGTGAGGATGGCAAGTGATGACACCTAGTTAGGTCTTAGCTCACATGCATCACTCATACTAGGGCTCTGATGCCTAGAAAATCCCCAACCTAGGGTCCATCTCCATGCATTTTCATCATTTCATTTTTCTCACATCATCTCTTTATTCTTATATTTTCTTCTTTTTTATACCTTGACCTTGAAAGTATAACATGACCATCAAATCCTCCCCAAGTCAAGGGATGCAATTCTTTTCTGTATGTCCTTTGTCCTTAAAAATGTTATTCATTTATTATCCTCCCCAAGATAAAGGATGTACGTTCGTTATTATTTATGCCTTTACTTTTCTCACATATTCTTCTTCTTGATCTTTCACCTATTAAGGGGTCCTCATGGCATAGGTTAGATATTGTACGAATATCATTTATGATACTCATACAACCACTGACTATCTTATGCACACCCCTTAGCTCTTGAGATTTCATTAAGGATGCACACACACACTCTCTTTTGCTTCTTGATTCTCTCTTTCTTCTATCTTCTTCTAACACGTGCACACACTCATACTACTTTTACTTCTCTCATATATCTTTTCCACACACCACACCCCTATCGGGTAGTATTCACTTTGGCAAATCAATCAACCATTTCACCCCATATAGGATAGATTCATGGTCACAAGTGAGGGGCAACCTCCATTTGACCATTTATGAGCATACATCCTAGTGGGTATCTCTTCATATTTTTCTAGCATAACACCCTTATCGAATAGCTTCATGTCCACAAGCAAGGGGTATCCTCCATTCAATCATTTGCAAGCATACATCCTTACATGGTTCCACTCCATTTTTTTTTTTTTTTTTCTCTCTTTTGACCTTTTGGGGCTTTGTTTTTCTTCTTCTTCCATATTTCTTTCTATTCCTTCACCATTTATTTCCTTCTCTCTTCTTTCTTTCCTTTCTTATTCCCATACGCTCACTCGTGCATTCTATTTTACATCCATTTTAGATTGCTTCGCATGATTTAGATTCACTCATGCATCTCATTTAGTTAGATTGTAAATTGCATTCGTTATGTTTGTAATAAAAACAATTGCACACCAAGAGCAACCTAATAACCATCGTCTTTATTATTTTTTCTTTCCCTCTCTTTTTCATCTTCCTTCCTTCTAACACCTTTTTCTTTTCATTGTTTGTCATTCTATTTTTTTTTGAGTCAGCCATTTCGATTTTCCTTAGGAATTTGGCATTCCTTCTAAAACTCGAGGTGGCATCTTGACCTAAGAGGCATTAATGTCCCTAATACCTCATTTTTCATGCAAAAATATTAAAATATCTAGAATTACATCATTTTTGCATCATCGCTTTCTTCAAAATCAATCACCCTTTTTTTTGTTTCTTTTTACATTTGTCACTTTTTCACACATAGGTATCTACATAGTTCTTTGACACATTTATTAGCCCATAAATTCATCAAATAAGGGGAAAAATGTAGACATGGAAAATTGACCCACCCAAATGAGTCATTTTCCCTTAGATTTTTCTTGGAGGCTCTCAAAATTACTAAGTGCAACTTTGTTTTTCTTAACCTTGATTGAATTCACACCCAATATATTATGGGGTGAGAATTCAAAAAATTTAGAAATTTTCTCTTAAAAGGTCTAAATTTTAGGCCGACCTCTTATGGCCTTGGCTTGGCAAAGGTTAACTTTTGCTTTTTCTACCTTTTTAGCCCTCCAAACCCTCTATAAATAAGAGAGAGTGGATTTTTTATATAACCTCATTTTTAAAAACACATCTTGATGCTAAGTGATCTCTTATGCAATTTTCATCTGGTACTTTTGGTGCTTTTGTGTTCTATTTTTTGGTATGCTCTTTGTGATTTGAAAGTGGAGGAACCTTGACAATGAACTTGTCTTCTTGGAGGAGGAGAGGTCTTCTACCTTTGCTCTTGCTTCTTCCACAAGCTTATTAGGTTGTTCCTTCACATTCATTGGTCTCTTTAATAATTTTATCTTATGTTTTAGTTGCATTTTAATCTTTATTTTGGGTTTTTAACCCTCCCATGCGAATATATGCCCCATCTACTATAGGGCATAGATTTGGTAAAAACCTATATTTTTACCTGTTGGGTGCTCTACTCTTGTTTTCTCTTTGCTTATTGAATCCATGCTCAATAATATATAGGGTGTGAATTCGATCTAGGTGGGCTTTGGGGGGGCTATTCATACCCAAACCCTAAGGTTTTTGTTTGTATGCCTATTGTGTGTTGTTTTTCTTATTTTTTCATTTTTTCTAGCTTCAACCATCTTATTTTGCTTACATTTTCAAGATCTTATTAGCTTGGCAGCAACTATCTTGTCCCTAAAATCCTAAATCTTAAATCACATATTTATTCATCATTGTGTTCATTCTATTTGCATTCAAATCATTATTGAATGCCATCATATTTTGATGTGTTTGTTACAAAGGTCAAATATTATTTTATTTTTGAATGGTCAGCTAAAAGGACCAAGGAAGCTTGAATTTTGTGCCTCCAAACTTAGTCTAATAGTGGCCTAAGCAGACCCCCAAATATTGATCAATTTTTCTAGAATTTTTTGAAGTTATGTTTTTAGGATTTGAAGCTATTCAAATATTTTGGATGCAATTTAAAGCTAGTAACAATTATGAGATCATATACGTGTTCTAATAATCTTGTAGATTGTTTTGTTTTTTTTTTGTTTATCTTGCATTATTTCTTCATAGCTTAGATTTAGAAAAACCCAATATAGATGATTGCTTCAAAATATACACGTCAAGTACCCCCATCCTAGATTTGGAGCAAGTCATCAAACCATTCCTACTGAACAATTCAATCCCCAAGCCCTCAAGTGTAGAGAATATAACACACCCCCGCATTCACCTAGACTCCCAGAAGATCCAGTCAAGAATCATATGCGGCATGGTAGTTTCCCCCTTAACAATAAGATGTTAATAGGAGATCTTGCCATTAGTAGTATTGATGTCATAGGATTTTTGTCATTTAGCATATTTTTAGAAGATTTGAAGATGTCAAATCATCCTCTAAAATGAGTTGTTAGAGGTGATGAGATTCATTTGTCATAGGATTGATTATTTGAGACCTTTTTAAGGGCCTATAAGAAATGAGATATTGTATAATTATCACCTGGTAGGTACAAATAAAAGAGCTCAAAATGAGAATATTTTTATAGTAAATGAATATTTTATAAAATTTTATAGCTATCCATCCCTACGACTTAGAGATTAACATCATTTGGCAAGTAGAAGATTATTTTTTAATTTGAACTAATTTCTTATTTTTTATTTGTTTTATTTATATATGAACCAATTCATGGAGCAAACAAGTATTGTATGGATACAAATATGAAAATCAATGTGCATTTTGTTTATTTTCCACTAGTGTCTAGGACCCAAAGTCTATAATGGTATGTATAGCTTAGATTCTTTATTGCATCCTGATGATTGTGTATCCAATGTTCAACCATGGCAACTCTTTTTGTGAACATAACAAGGTTGTTCTAACTTGGGCAAACATGTTATTATCAGAAAAAGAGTGCATGGAGAATATTGGGTGATTTTGTTCACCCACAACAACCTAAAAAATAACACCCTATATGTGCTAATATTTATTAAATTTGTAGGGGATAAATTCAATGAAGTAAATCGATGTGTGATATTCCACCATGCT
The DNA here is from genome assembly GCA_028583015.1 of Wollemia nobilis. Taxonomy (NCBI): domain Eukaryota; kingdom Viridiplantae; phylum Streptophyta; class Pinopsida; order Araucariales; family Araucariaceae; genus Wollemia; species Wollemia nobilis. Next base: position 3,305,627 of record JAQPPZ010016827.1, read on the forward strand.
AAGATGCAAGCTAAATATAGATGGATATTGTTGTTTCCTGCTATGGTAGTATTTGTTTCCCACATAGTATATTTTAAACTTTATTATATTGATAGGTTCTTTGTGTTCTTTACCATCTAATACATCCAAGTGATATGCTCTTGACCTATATTTTGTTGTTATTATGAAGGGGCCTAACCAATTGGGCTCAAATTTACTCTTAAGGTGTTCATTTGCGCTAGTCTTTTTTGGTTTTTCTTAAGGACTAAGTCCTCCACTTCAAAGGAATAAGGTCAAACTCTCTTTTCATAGGATTTTTTAAGTATTTTATGGTACACATATAAGTGCTTTATGGAGTGAGTCCGCTTTTCATCAAGCAACTCGAGTTACCTAATTTATGCATGGCAATACTCATCACCAACTATTGCATCCTTTAAAAGGATTCTAAGATATGTTACTTCTAATTCAAAGGGGAATATGGCTTCAGTATTGTAGAAAAAAGCATAGGGTATAGCTCTAGTTGGGGTTCTCACCCTGGTGCAATATACCCATAAAGAGGGATATAGTTGCAAATATCAATCCCTACCAGTTTTTCTTATAAGTTTATTTAAGATTTTTATAAATGTCTTGTTAGAAGCCTTAGCCTACCCATTACCCTATGGGTAATATGGTGTTGACCATTTATGTTGAGTTTTGAATTTAGCACAAATTTTGACTACATTCTTATTTTTAAAAGGAGTGTCATTATCAAATATAATCACTCTAGAAATGTCATATCATGATAAGATTTGGTTTAGGATGAATCTGAAAATTTGAACACCGGTACAAGAGGATAAGGGCATGACCTCTACCCACTTGGTAAAATATTTAGTTGCTATAATAATGAACTTATGTCTATCAAACAATATTGGATTTATTTTTTCAATAATTTCCAACCTCCAAGTAGAAAAAGGGCCAAGGAGATGTGATCAATTGAAGCTTTTGAGAAGGTGCATGAATTAGGTTATTGTGCTTTTGACACTTAATGCATTTGCATACATGTTTATGAGCATCTCTCTTCATAGTTGATAAATAATAGCCCATACAAATGAGCTTCTTAGCAATGACACTTCCATTGAAGTGTCCACCACATGCCCCCTCATTAGCACCTTGAATGACTATTTTGGCTTTGTCCATATTGAGGCATCTTAAAACAATTCCATCAAATGTTTATCTATATAGGATGTCTCCCATTATCACAAATCGGTAAGCACACTGCCTAATATTCTTCCTCTCATTGAGATTTAATCCCTTAGGTAAAATACCACTCTTAAGGAAATCATATATTTCCTTATAGCAAGAGTTAAGGACTGGTGTTTGCTTTGTGGCAAAAATAGCTAGTGGTTCTTAACTAGATTATAAGGTTGTAGGTTACCTAATCAGGAAAATGATAATTATTGCTTGTTTATCTTCCAATTCTAAAGGTATAAGTGATGCAATGACAACCATTGCATATACTTAACGGTTACTAAAACATGGAACCGTATCAATGGTTACTTTTTCAAAATAAGCCATCAAGTTATCCATAATGTCTTTATATGGTTTTAGTTTATCATCTTTAGTCTAATAGACTCCATTAATTTGGTTAACTATTAATTGGGAATCTCCAAAGATGGAGAGGTTAGTGACTTTTAGAGCTAAGGATGCTCATAGCCCAAGGATGAGAGCTTCATATTTAGCCATGTTATTAGTACATAAGAATTGAAGCTTGAAAGATAAGGGAATTATGATTTGTTGTGGTGATACTAGGATGATTCCTACCCCTACTCCCTTAATGCATCTCACCATCAAATAAAAGAGTCCAAGAATCTTGTTGTGATGCCTCAAGAGTGCACACCATCTCATCAAGGTACTCAATCTCTAGGGGATGACTAGTTGGTAAAGGGGCTACTTCTAGCTAATTGGCTATCACTTGTCCCTTAACCAATTTTTGACTAATGAATTCAAGATCAAATTCATTAAGTGTCATAACCCATTTGGCTATCCTACCTAAAAGGTAGGGTTTAGACATAAGGTATCATAGTGGATCAACCTTAGCTATAACGTATATTTTGTGACTTAACATGTAATGTATCAGCTTTTGAGAAGCAAAGACCATTGCTAAGCACATCTTTTCCAAAGGGGTATACCTAGTTTCATAACTAATGAGGGTTATACTAATATAGTAAATGGCTCATTCTTTGTGTTACTCATCATATTGTGCCAACATGGCACCTAAAGCATGAACTATCATCGCAATGTACAATAATAGTGGCTTGAGGGGATTGGGTGGAACGAGGATTGGTGGAGATAGTAGGTATGTTTTAAGAGCATCAAATAATTTTTGACATTCCTCATCCCAATTGAACTCAATCCCTTTTCGTAATAGTCTTAAAAAGGGTTGGCATTTATCTTCTAATTGGGATATAAATATTTGAATTGCTTGGATTTTGCCTTGTAAACTTCTAAGCTCTTTTATGTTTTGAGGGGATGGCATGTTGGTTATTATTGATATTTTATCAAGATATACCTCAATGCCTCGTCTAGACACCATAAAGCCTAATAATTTGCTAGATGTTACCCCAAATATATATTTGGAGGGTTTTAGATGAACCTTGTACTCTCTGAGTCATTCAAAAATTTATCTTAAGTCCATGACATGATATTCTCTTTTCATTGACCATTCGAGAAGATCATCGACATAATATTCAATGATATTGTGCATCATATCATGAAAGATATATGTCATGGTGCGTTGATAAGTTGCACCAACGTTCTTCAACCCAAAGGGCATAACTTCATAGCAAAAGGTCCCCTAGGGAGTAGTGAACATTGTTTTGGCTTGATCTTCTGGTGCTATGTGAATTTGATTGTAACCAAAAAATCCATCCATCAAGGATAATATTTCACAATCAATAGAGAAGTCGACTATCATGTCTATGTTTGGAAAAGAAAAATCATCCTTAGGATAGGCTTTGTTGATGTCTCGAAAGTCTGTGCATACTCGCACAATACCTTCTTTCTTGGTAACTGGGACTATGTTCGAGATCCAATCGGAATAGTCAATAGCTTTAATAAACTTGACTTCCAAAAGCTTTTGGAGCTCCTCTTTAACTAGAAGAGCAACTTTTGGGTGCATATTTCATAATTTTTGTTTCATCGGCTTAGTATTAGGCTTGACTACTAAGTGGTGAACTACTAAAGATGGATCTAATCCTAGCATGTCCACGTAAGACCATGCAAATATATCATAGTATTTAGTTAAGAGCTTTGTATACTCTTCTCTTTCTTCCAAAGTTAGGATCTTTCCTAATTTTATCATCCTTGGATTATCATTTGACCCTATGTTTATGTCTATGGTTTCTTCTATTAAGATGTTGGATTCATCTTCATAATATGGAGGAGTGGGTATAACCCCTAGACTTTGAAGCTCATCAACCTCTAAAGTCCATTGCTCCATGTTAAATGATTGTGAGGGATGTGTGTCTAAAGAAATAGTTCCTTCAATAGGAATATCACCAAAAGGAGAAACATTATTATCATTATCCCTAAGAGGAGAGTGAGGTAAAATTTTCACCTCACAATCATTTATGTGTAATGTTGATACAAGATCAACCATCGATTGAGATGTGATATCATTATCTTCTTACAATGAAGATGGTCTATGCTCATTATTGAGGCTATTATTGGAGTCTTGCCTAATCTCCTCAATAGGCTCAATACTTATGGTGTTAATTTATGCATATTACAAAAAGAGATTAGAATAGGAAAAAGGGAGAGGTTCAACTTCCTCATATTCATCCTAGTCTAGACCTATTGTCAAAGTTGCTTCTATTGGAGGTTCAAATGAGGACAACCAAGCATCATCATCATCACTTTTAGAAGAAGAAGAATATATCATTTTATTATGGTTATGAAAATACCCCAATCCACAATGCTTGGGCTAGGTTTTGGTTTCTAAAGGCTCTTTAATTCCTTGTTCTTGAAGTCCTAGGCCTTTTCCTATGTAGCCAAAGTTACAAAGGATTTTCTTGGGGATAGGGTAAAGGTTGGAAAGAAAACATGAGGTGTATCTCTGCTCTATTGGTCATGGATTAGTTCCATGTATTCTTTCCTCATTTGTCATTCCTACGGATACAAAGGTGCAAGTTCCTATTTGCATGATTATTCCTCATCTAGAAGGTAACCCAAAAGCATGAGAAAATAGGGGTAACCTAACCAAGTCTAAGGCTAATAGCTCATGGTATTGGTTATTAAGGTTTATGTTGTGTATATCTTCAATATTTTATTTACCTTTTGTTATAGCTTGGCTACTTGTCTCTTCTCTTTGGTGGATGCTTGTTTTCTTAGGTGAATTAGACCTTAAGGTATCATCTATGAAGGGACAAGAAGCATTCAATGAAGGACAAAGTCAAGCTTTTGGGTTTTTTGATTGGATGTTCTAGCAATAGGTAAAAGGATCATGGTTAGCTACTATGCTATATAACTTATCCTAATATTCAAACTTGACACATTGATGATAATTTGAGGGGACAACTTGCATCACATGGATCCAAGATCACCCTAAAATAAGGTTATAGTTCAACTCACATGGTAACACATAAAATAATATGTTTAAAATATGAGGTCCTACTTTTACTAGTAGAACTATAGTTCTAGTAGCTTCCCATTCTTCATTGTCATAAGCCTTTATGATAATATTTAAATTTTCTAAATCTTCTTTGTTGAGCCCTATCCTATGAATAAATCTAAGGCTACAAACATTGATTGATGACCCATTATCAATGAGAACCCTTTTTATGGATTGCTCACAAATATTTCAAGTGATATACAAGGGTATCTCTCCAAGCATAGAGGTAGGTGGAATGTCATCCTTAAAGAAGGATATAGTCACATGGTTCATGCTAAGTGACCCCACCAAAAATTAGCCAAATCATCAAGAGTAATATTTTTAGGTACTATTTATTCACTTAAAATCTTGAACAAATTCTCTCTATGACTTGGAGAAGTTCACAACAACTCAAGTATGGAGATTTTAGTTGGTGTGTCCTCTAATTATTGTTGAAGGTTAAAAGTTTTTTTCTTATAATTTTAGAACCAAAGGTGGTTCTTTAGGAGAATTAGTACATCTCAACTGCAAAACTAAGGGAGGTTCAGGAGGTGGTTTAGAGGCTTGACCCTTCTCTTTAGCCTATTGTCTAGTCATAGTACAAACATGAATCATCCCTACCATATTCTAATCTAGTGGAGGGATATTCTTATATTGTACTTGATTGAAAATATTTTGTCCATGTTTAGGTAGGGGGTCCTAGAATATCCCCAAATATTGGTTGGAATATGTTGCTTATTTAGGATTATCAACCACTAGATGACCTTGATCGATAAGGTCTTGTACCACATTCTTAAGGGTGATACACTTGTTTGTGTTGTGGCCATTAGTGCGATGGAAAGCACATTGTTGGTCAGCCTTGAACCAAGAAAGCTTCTCCCTTTTAGGGTCATGCTATCTTATAGGGGGTAGCTCTATCATCTTAGCATCTAATAGTTGTGTTAGCATAGAGGATAGAGATTGATTTAACTTAGTAAACTTTATGGGAGGTTTTTCCTGAGTTTTAGCTAAGATTAACTTGTTTAATACTACCATGGTACTAACATTACCTATTTTAGGATTAGTATTGGGGTGAGAGTTAGTTATACCATCACCCACAACATGTTTGTTTTTATATTATCCTTTAGTGTTGGAAGGAGATGGTTTCTCATATTCCTTCTTAATCTTTAGTTGCCCTCTTCATTTAAGGGTAGCTTCCATTTATTTTGTGAGATCAATCACATCATCAAAATACACGACATGAGTCATCTCTAAAGGATATGACAAATGTTCTTGCAAATTATATATGAAAATATACAATAGTTCCCTAGGTGGTAGAGCAAAAGGTAGTTTTCTAACTAACATTCACCATCGAGGCAAGAATTCATTGATAGATTCATTTTTCCCTTGCTTAAGTTGATATAAATCATCAACTATATACTTTTTCATGATATAAGTGATGAAATATTGGATGAACATTTTGGCTAGATCAAAAAATTCTTGATCAAGTGATGAGGTAATTGATAAAACCATTCCAAGGCCTCACCACCAAGACTTATGGGAAAAAGCTTCAATAACAATATTTTATCATACTTGATGTCGTGGCATGCAACTCTAAAAATTTGAAGGTGTTCTATAGGGTCACCTTCTCCCTTATATAACCAAAAATTTGGCAACACAAAGCTCAGAGGATAAGGTCTATTTGTTAAATTAGGATCTATAGGTTCATTACAACAATCTTTGTAAGAATACTTTTTAGGTGTGCCTCCTTGAATAGAGGCTAACTATTGTTTAAACTCAATTTTTCTTTTGCTAACTATTCTAGCCTAGCATTTATATCTTGGAATCTAGGATAAGGTATTGATGGTACTATAGATTGAGATTGAGGGTTAACTAAAGGGTAATACTAAGCACTTGGATGGGATGATCCAAAAGGGATCATTATGTTATTAATTCTAGGGTTACCTTGGAAAGGCATGTTAGTAGGAGGAATGTTAGTAAAGGGGATGTTAGCTGGCATAGGTATGCTATAGAATGGGTTAGAAGCAACCACATTCAAAGCATGAGGTATACTAGGAAGGGCATCCACATGTTGGACTTGTGGATAGCTTATGTGCTGAGAGACAAGAGGGTTTAGCCTAAGTGGCTCTATGTTGGGAGGTATAGATCCCAAATTCCTTGAAGAGGATGGGATACTTGGTGATATCCCTCCTAAATTTATGGTGATAATTGAGTCTCATTATTGAGCACTCATGGGGTTTGATCTATATTGGTGCAAAAGTTCTAGAAGGGGTTCTTCCATGGCAGAGTGAAGCATTTCTTTTACTTTAAAAGGCAACTTCCATGGTTTCTTTATTTCCTCATAGGAAAGCAGCAAGATGATCCATGGATTTGAAAACTACCTCTCCTTGTTCATTGTGAATAGGAGAAAGAGTTTTGGAAGGAGGAGCTTCTTCCTCTTCTTCCTCATAGATTGGGTTTTCAATCAAAGGTTTCTTCTCTAGAAGTTTAGATGAAGCACTCAGATTTTGTGCCATTTGTCATGCAATATTTTGAGTGATATAAGGGGGTTCAAACATGGAAAAAGGAGTTCAATTTATTAATTTTTATTTTGAGATTACTTATAGCAAAGAAGAAGAATATGTTTGATATCCTTATGTCACCTTGAAAAATAACCCTCCTTGTGACTCTCACTAGTCCACCGTAATATACTAGCCAAGAAGGATTTCCCTCCAAGGTTTGTACGTTGGTTTGCTCAAGGGGTCGTTAACCTTCCCCCAGTAGGACTAACAATTGGTTATGTTCTTATTATCTTGATTTAATCTAATTTATCTAAGCAAACAAGATTAAGTGGTCTTGATTAAAATGTAATAGATTTTATCTTGATTAAGGATAAGGTGCTAAGCAACAAGGTTTTTGGATAGGGGACCTAAGTGATGTGATTCATGTTGGGTTCACCAAATTTGTGGGATGCCAAAAATTTGCATGAAGGCACTAGCCTTGGATGCATTCCTTCTAGGGTCATCCACACTTGGGTGGGAGAGCATTGTTGCTAACTCATCGTTGTGACTACACTTTTGTGTATAGTGTTATCTTTGGTGGGAGAGATTCAAGTTCACCAAGGTATTTATAGATTCCCTAATCTAGTTTGGTGTGTTCAATTTTAATAGACACCTAGGTCGTGACCTATCCTAGTAACTAATGCATAAGGATGTCAATGTAACGCAATATAAAAATAATGATGCAAGAAGACAATTATATCTTATATGCAGCTTAACTTTTTGGATGAAGATTATCTATGATATGAAAATGAACCTTTTATTTTGAAAGCAAGGGTACAATAGGGATACATAATACAACTTATCCTAGATGCAACTTACTATATGCAATTCTAATTAAATGCCTAAAGAAAACTGAAGTAAAAAACTATCCTAAAGGCTTTTTTGTTTTTCTTATTATATAGGTGCTAAAAGATAGATAACAAGTAAAAAACAAGCAAACAACCTATATTTATAAACTAAAAATAGAAATATCAGGTGTACTTACCTACACTAGTCTTTGAAGCAAATACATTGCTTGGATGTGAATCTACTTCCTATATGAATACGTTGCCTGGAAATCTTGCAGTTGGCAAATTTGTTAATACTTACAGAAGAGACAAAAATGAAAGGGAGTTATGATTTGGGGGCCTACTAAATAGGAAGAATATTATTTCTGATTGGCATGATCAAGCCCTCTACTTATGATAAAAATTGAGGTACCTTACCTTGGATATGAATGCTAAAAATATTGTGATGAATATGACACTTGGAATTTATCTAGCTAGAAAATTCACAAATGTTAAATTACTTAACAACAAATAAATTAGAGAGTTGCAAGCTTACTACAGTGGCAAGGACTTTGGCTTCTCTTTGAGAGGCCCAAGGTTCAAACCCCATTTAGTATGATGGTACCATGACCCCTCATAAAAATATGTGTAAACTCATAGATATCAAGTGGCATTAGCTCAACCGGTTAGATTCCTCAACATTTCAAAGAGGAGATCCAGGTTCGAATCTTGCCAAATGATACATGGATAATATCCAATATTTGTTGTAATACCACTATGTGGTGATGATGTAATACGGGTGGGGCCCATTTCAATCCCATATAACCCATTTAAAAATATTAAAAACAATAAATAAATTAAAAGGTAAAAACCTGATACATTGCTAAAATAACACACATAAGCAGATCTGATTGGGCTAGATGCTAGGGTGATTGGAAATATAAGGTTTCTTTGACATTTGGTGAATACACCAACTATGAATGTTATATCTGATGAGTTTTTTGTGACAAACAAGCATGAATTGATGATGAACAAGATAGAAGATAAGGAAAAAAGGTTGTTAATGCAACACACAAAAGTGAACATTGCTAGGTTGGATGTCAAATATTGAAGGGATATAAGATATCTTTGGAATTTTATGAATACGTTGCCTATAGTAGTTACGATTTGTGTATTCATTCTTAGAGCTATAAAGTGCAAATGATGCTAATATCTCAAAAATGGGGACACATGCACTCTTTGCGAATACACCACCTAAACTAGTTATAAGTGACAAATTCGTTCAATCCAATAGAAAAACAACAAATCCAATCATGGAGAGACTATGAAAATTTTTTGTTGGTAGGATAGAGGTTGTGACAACCACTTTTTTCCCTACAAAACCTCCTAAGGTACCTATAGAATCGATAGAGAAGGATTTTAACAAAAACAAATGATAGCTAAACCTAAGGCTTGGCACATAAGAATGCATGCTATAGATTCAAATCATAAAATATCGGTTAGAATAAATTTGTAATATGTAATAGAATAATATCGACTTTTAAATATGATTGTGTTCTTTCCTTCCTTCGAGACCAAATATTTGTATGACATGTTAGTCTAAAAGAGACTACCTCCAGTAGATAGAAGATTTTTGCATAGGAAGACCAGTATTTCATTTTTGAGACATGAGGCAAAGAATTGGCTAAGGCATGAAGAAGGTCGCGATTTCGTGACATGTCGGTTTTTCGTCAGGATGTGGCTCGAAGAGGTCAGAAAGCAGGAGAGCATCACGATTTCGCGACATGATGGGTTTTCGCTCATAAAACCGACTGAAGAAGCAAAGAGAGAAAGAGTGTCGCGATTTCGTGACATGGCAAATTTTTGCCCCATACTGCTCACAAAAGATAAAGTCCAAGAAGATGTCGCGATTTCGTGACATGGCGAATTTTCGCCCGCAATGCAGCCCGAAGGAGCCCGAAAGGAGAAGGTGTCGCGATTTCGTGACATGGCGAATTTTCCCCGCAAAATTTTAATTTTCCCTAATGCAGCCCGAAAGAGCCAGAAAGGAGAAGATGTCATGATTTCGTGACATGATAAAGGTCTGCCGACATAGATATATTTAGTAATGAATAAGATGCCTTCAAAAGCTTATGTCAGTAACTAGAAGTAGATAGTAGAACATATCAATTCCTAGATTCATGCTATTAGTTTTTGTTTGTTGGAAGCCATGCAAAGGGATGGAAGCATGATTGTATTCTGATTTCTTGTAATTGATTCTATATCAGAATGTACTAATTATAGAGATACCACCATAGGGTATATATAAGAGTAAACGTATTCTGAAAAGAGGTCGGCTCTTAGACGTTTACAAGACTGGATGTATGTACTTTGAATACAAGCAATACAATTACGCTTCTATTTGGCTTCTGGTTCACATTGTGCAAGTGTATGTATTAACATTTCTCACTTCTATTCACATTATTGAAATATAGATTATGTTTTTTCTAAGATCTGGACTTACGTAAAACATAAATCATATTGTTGGAGTTGAAATCTGATATATACATGTGTTAGATAGAGATCTAAATCACATTGGGAAATTCATGATTTCTGCATGGAGATAATATTAAATGCTTTAACAAGTAAAGTATATGTGTTCATCTTAGTTGTTGTTTAATCTGTACCATATTCAAGCTCTAGCCTCGACTATATTTCCCTCTCTTTCAGTAATACTCTTTTCCCTTTTCCCATAAAAACCATTAAGGAACCAACCTCCTCTGGAGATTAGACGAAAGATCTCAGGATCAGTCTCATCTATTCAATGTTGACAAAATCAAGGCGCAAATAACAACCACAGGCAGATTTTGTTCCAACAATTTTTGGCATGCCCGGTGGGACCCTAAATCCCATAATATTCTATAAGGTTTGGTGTTTGCCTTTGATATTTAAAATCTAAATCAAATCACCTGGTGACTCCGTCCGAAGGTATAGACCCAAGAAATACCTTATCTATTTATCTGGTTAAAAACTCATGATTATTTACTTATATGATAACCAGATCTAAAGCAAGAAACTCAGAAGAACCCATTGAGTTCTTCGAGTTACATCTTAGTAGCCTAAAGGTGCATCCAATTTTATCTGCTAGATCAAATCCACCTGCTACTAGTATTACCACCCTTGTACCCTCTGTTTTGCCTATTTCTAGTATTAATCCATTTTTAGTGACTACCAGTAGTTCTATAATATAGGCAAGTAAAGTTGCTACAATGGTTGCTCCTCCACCAGCTTATCTCACATGGAACCACATGGGTCCACTAAATTTGGTGGCTCAGAATCTGATTCCTACAACAGCGTTGAAGGCGTTGCCTTCATATGACAGAACAGGTAAAACGACATATGAACATTGCTTAGATGTTGTAGCTTTGGCTACAACTTATAACATCACTCAAGAAGACGTGATGATCAGATTGCTAGTGATTTCCTTAAAAGGAAAAATGCTCTATTGGTACAGAGCACTCCCTCCTCAAACAATCATGACCTAGGCAGAGCTCACTGGTAAACTTGTTGATGAGTTCAATCAACATGCAGATCCATTCTCCCTACTCAGCCAATTCACCATTATAAGAAAACATCCTCAAGAGGAGATTATTGATTTTAATATTCGATTCAGTCACACCTAGGAAAGAGTACCTACTGGATTAAAACCAACCACGGAGCAAGCAATATATTATTATTTAAGAGATTTTGATACAGATATTAGTATGATAATACGACAATCATGAATATTCACTTTCCCTACCATTTATCAACAAGATTCTATAGCAGAAAGAGATCTTATTACCACAGGAAGATATCCACCTAAAGCAATAATGCCTATTTTTCCTGATATTCCCCAAGCTCCCAATGCTACTTCTTCCAGTGCTTCTCATTTTCCAAATGTAGATCTCCCAAAATGGAATGGGCCACCTTCCATTCCTACCATACAGATGCCTCAGAACTCTCTGGCATTACCTCCTATTCCTACAATCTGCATTACCTGCACCACCTCAGCAGTCCACGATAATCAGCTCACTCTTATACTAGATACAATGAAAAATCTAGCAAATGATATGACTTCAATGAAGAAAAGAGAAGCTGAGAGGAATTTTCAACCAAGAAGGTTTCCTCAGATAACAAGAGATGCAACGCAGTCAAGTAACAAGGGACAGGAAAGATCAAATATCATTTATACAAATGAAACAGAAGATGTTGTTGAGCCTTCTACAAATTTTGATTACTGGTGCACCACATGTAATGATCCACATGGAGAGAGTTCATGTATGATCCATCAACATTATGTACAGAGTATAGCTATTGAGAAAGTAGAGAAAAGCATGAAAGGTCATGTAAATATGATTAGAGAAAAAGACCACAACTTCATGATGCCTATAGTAGAACAAGTTGTAGTTCTAACCAGATCGGGTAAAAAACCTCTGTAAGTAGATCCTAAAGAACTTCAACCTTTAAGTTTTCCCCAGCTCCCAAAATAGCTCCCAAAGGAAATTTACCTTATGAGAAAAAATCTCAAGTTCCAGCCCAAAGCCAAGGGCAAGAAATACATAAAGAATTTACTCCATGAAAGGAAACTGAGACTCAAGACCAAGCTAAGGAAAGGTTGAGATTCCCTTCATTAACAAAAAGGCAAAGGACCGAAGCTACCCAGGGATACAGAAATAGGTATGATACCTTCACCAAGGAAAGAGAAAAAATTGTTGAATCTCCTACATTCAACATAGTTGAAGAAATGAAAAAGACTCCCTCAAAGGCGAGTATGTATGATGCTCTTCAATTCCCTGGTCAAATTGATCTCCTACAAGAATCTCTAAAGACAATGAAAGGTAAAGGTAAAAATATATCCTCTTCAAATACAGTCCAGGAAAATCTAACATCTGCTACTAGAAAGAATAGACCTCCTCCCTTTTATTTATCTCTTCAAATGGAAGGATGGGTGGTTCACAACTGCATGATAGATTCAGGTGTTGCTACTACAGTAATACCCAAAGCAGTATGTGACATTATGGGAATGGAATACACTAGGAGCAATCCAGGTGTCCTACAGTTGGATGGTACTCCAGTAAAAATTGTAGGAGTGATTAAAGACATTCCCATACAACTTCACAAGATGCCCCAAATGGTGGTTATACAAGAAGTAGTAGTGGTAGATTTGGCACCATATTTTGGTATGTGCTTATCTAGAGAATTCATGAAAAAAATAGGAGGATACCTATCCCTGGATTACTCACATTTAGAAATACCTTTCAAAGGTAGGAGGATTAAGATATTTAATGAGAAACCATCTACTTTTCATGTAGAAAAGATAGGGGAAGCTGACACCGTGAATATAATGACGGAAGAAATTAAAGAAGTGGATCTAATGGAAGAGACCTTAGAAGATATTCAAGCAGAAGATCAGTTTTCTCTATAGGATTTCAATGCCATGATAGAGACAAAAATAGGAAGTTATTCCATTGAAAAACCAAAAAACAATTGACACCTACTATCGAAGAAAATAACTCTACTAATCAGATGTGGAAGCTTTTCTTTGATGGAGCTAGGTGTAAGAATGGAGCTGGTGCTGGAATAGTTTTGATTTCTCCCACAGGGAAGGAAAGGGTTTTCTCTTACAGGTTGACATGGAGTTGCACCAATAATGCAATAGAGTATGAGGCACTTTGTTTAGGACTGAGGAAAGCTAAAAAACTAGGAGTGAAACAACTACTCATTTATGGAGACTCAAAACTTATCGTGAATCAAGTCACAAAGAAATGTATCAGTAAACAACATTATTTAAAGGCTTATAGAAATAAAGTATGGGATCTCTTAGAAGCCTTTGAGGCTCTAAATATGAAGTCTATTCCTAGAGAACAGAATACCCACGTAGATTTATTGGCATCAATGGGAGCTAATTTATGTCCTATCAGTAATGTTATTCAGAAATCCAAGATGGTTAGACTCATATATAGACCCTCAGTTCTAGACAAGAATATCTTCTAGCAAGTTTTTGAAAATGATGAGCAAATATTAGATTTTTTAATCTATGAAATGAACTGTTCAAGTGACAGAAATCTACAAGATGAAGAAGAAGAAGATATGATTCAGTTGAAGAATAATCATATCCCTAAGGGACTTATCACCCTTGAAAGTTTATTTGATAACAATGATAGGGCTATAGGTCATAAAATAAAATTTGATAAACATCGGTATAAAGAAGTGGAGTTAGAACCAAGAAAGATGATTAAAGTTGGGGTTAGTTGTACAGAAGAAGAATTGAACCAAATCAGGGAATTATGCAAGAAATTTCTTGATATCATAGCTTGGGTGTACAGTGATCTAAAGGTGTATAGAAAAGAGATTATCCAACACACCATCGAATTAGAAGAAGGAGCCAAGCCTTTTAGGCAAAAGCAAAGACCGGTAAACCCAAAGATAGAGTCTTTGATGAAGCAAGAATTGCTAAAACTTCTTCAAGCTAAAATAGTGTATCCTATTAAAAATTCTACCTGGGTGGCAAACTTGGTACCAGTCAGGAAGAAAAATGGAGACATTAGATTGTGTGTAGACTTCAGGAATTTAAATAGAGCATCACTCAAAGACCATTATCCCCTTCCTCAGATTGATCAAATTTTACACACAGTTGCAGGGGCAGAAAGGTTTTCTTTACTAGATGGTTTTTCAGGGTATAATCAGGTATGGGTCAGAGATGAAGATCAATTCAAGACTACTTTTACCACAAAATGGGGAACATTTGCCTATCAGAGAATACCTTTTGGTTTGTCTAATGTTGGAGCAACTTTCCAAAGAGCAATGGATGTAGCTTTTGGTGAACTTGCTAGCAAAATTATAGTTATTTATTTAGATGATATGACTATCTTTTCTCATCATGAGCAAGATCATATAACACACCTTGAACAAGTATTTGAGAAATGCAGAGAATTTGGAATATCTTTGAACCCAAAGAAATCCATATTCGTTGTAGAAGAAGGTATCTTACTTGGTCATGTCATCTCTAAAGTTGGATTAGCAATTGACCCTGATAGAGTGAAAGCACTTCTGGAACTATCCCTACCAGTTAATAAGAAAGGCTTGCAATATTTCTTTGGACAAATAAATTTTGTGCAAAAATTTGTTGCAGATTTTGCACAGATTGTTAAACCAATGACTGAATTATTGAAAAAAGATGCACCTTTCAAATGGACTGATACAAGGAAGAATGCTTTCAGGAAAATCCTAGAAGAGATAGCACAAGCACCTGTACTGGTTAATCCTGATTACTCACGAGATTTTATTCTATATGTTGTTGGTGAACCAAACAATTATGCTATAGTCCTTACACAGAAGGGGATAGATAATGAAGAGAGACCCATAGCTTTTCTGAGTTCCACCATGCACGATCATGAGGAGAGATACAATTTTATTGAAAAACAAGTTTATGCTATCATGAAATCCTTGAAAAAATTTAAGCATTTTCTATCACAAAGCAAAATCATTGTTTATGTGATCCATCCTGATGTCAGAAACTTTATAATACAAGGAGAACTTGGTGAAAAAAGAGTTGGTTGGGTGACTAAGATACAGGAATATGATGTAGAGATACATCCAACAAATATAGTAAGAGGTAGAGCCCTGTGTCAAGAATTGGCCAAACAAGCTGCAGATGAGCATGTGGAACCCCAAGGTGTGATGGCTAATACAAAATCAGATCCAAGTCCAAGAAACACTGATTGGATTGATGACCTTGTGGAGTACTTTTAGACTGGAATGTGTCCTCAAAATTTGAATGCTTCACAAAGAAGAATATTTAGAGCACAAGCTTTGAAGTACACCCTTCAATCAGAAGGGTTGTACAAAAAAAATATAGATGGTGTACTTTTGAAATGTATAAGAGAAGATGAGAAACAAAAGGTGTTAAAAGAATTCCATGGAGGTCTCTCTAGAGGACATTATTCAGGAAGATCCACTGCTTTGAAAATACTTCGAGCAGGTTGTTATTGGCCTTCCATTTTTTTAGACACTTACAAGGTCACCAAAAGTTGTGAGCAATGTCAGAGATATGTAGGGAGAAATAGAAATGCTCCTATGCCCTTAAAACCTATCCAAGTCGAAGAACCTTTCCAGCAGTGGGGGTTAGACTTTGTTGGGATAATAGAACCCAATTCATCAGCTGGCCATAAGTATATACTTACTACCATAGATTATTTTACTAAGTGGGTTGAAGCTATCCCTACTAAAAAAGTTGATCAAGAGGTGGTGATTGAATTTGTGGAAAGCTTGATTACAAGGTTTGGTGTACCAGATTCACTAATTACAGATAATGGATCAGCCTTCATCGAAGCAAAAATGATTGAGTTTACTAGCAGATATGGCATATATTTGAAGACTTCTTCCAATTATTACCCATAGGGTAATGGTCTAGCTGAGTCTACAAATAAAAATCTCCTCAGAATTTTGAAAAGAACACTAGAAGATAATAAGAGGAACTGGCATTCCTTGATTAACCAAGCACTATGGGCTGACAGGATTTCAATAAAAAAGTCCATTAATACATCACCTTATTCTTTAGTCTATGGTAAAGAAGCTATTTTGCCTATACATATGGAGATACCAACACTAAAGTTGCTAAATCAGATAAATGAAGAAGGAGGTCAACCTATGGATGCCCGATTAATGCAACTCCTATAGTTGGGAGAACAGAGAGAAGAGGCTTATAATCATCACCAGAAACATATGGTAGACACAGAAGGATGGTTTAATAAAAAGACAACCTACAAAAAATTTAAAGTGGGAGATCTAGTTTTGAAATGGAATGTGAAAAAAGCAAAGCCAGGTAATCATGACAAATTTGATGCTTTCTGGGAAGGCCCTTTCGAGATAATTGTTGAAAGGTAATTTAATTCTTTCCAATTACAGGATCAACAGGGTATGGTTCTACCCATCACAGTGAATGCTTTTCACTTAAAGCTCTATTTCAAATAAGAAAATGGATAAAACTTATGTATATAATGTATATTATAGTAAGTTTGTAAATATTTCTAAAGTTATTTCTAGTTCAGAGAATTTTTGTCAGCATCCTACAACCAACCAGAAGTCACCAACAAGAGAAAAGATGAAATTAGAAAGTGCTATATTGTCGGATATAGCGGTTCAAATTCAAAATTACCACGTGGTTTTCTGATTGTTGGTGGGAGAAAACCATTTTCAAAGAACTTTGATATGCGTTCCTTTTATTAAATATGGTGAATGATCGGTTGTCGATAGGAATTTGAAATTTGCCATGTGGCCTTTCAATAATTGCATAAAGGAACCACCTTTGTAAATGGGAAAGCTTTGGTAAGTGTAATCTTAATTTGCACAATGAATAATCATTGGTCAGGTTTTCGAAATATTCAAAAGGGTGGCAGAAACAATGCACAAGGGGATCCGAGCAAATCCAGCCCACCAACCACAATTAATGCACACCATGCATATGTTTCCAATTGATGTAAAACCCTAATTTTACTCCTGAGTAAAATCCATTGCATCACTTTCTATTCCTACTTTTCCTAGTTCAAGTTCAATTCAGAAAGAAAGGTTCAGTGTGACAAAAATATCATGGCTCCAAAAAAGAATGCTCAAAAAACAACAATGGCGGGTCCATCTACTTCACCTTCAACAACAAGACGTGGAGAAGAAGTGAGCGAAAAATTTGTTGATCGAGATGCTAGAATTGGAGATACAGTAGTGACATGGAAGGACCCAATAAAAATTTAAAAAGATATTGAAGATAGAATGGCGACTGGGGTTTCTACATCTTCTCCTGCTACTTTTGCTTTTCATTCATTGCTATACTGGTATGTTTATATTCCTATGCACCCTTACCCCGAACTAGTTAAAGCAATTATAAATTTTTATGATGAAAAGAAAAGGGTGGTTACAAATAAGAATGGGAGAGTGCTTTTTGCTCTAAACCCAGATGCTTTCATTTTTACTTTTGTTATTGGGTATGTACCCGCTCTTGAGCCCAAGGCTTTTGACCCGATAGACCAAGCAAAATATTTTGTTCCTTATGAAAAAATCAAGAATTTTCTTTACACACAGTTGAGAAATCCACCTAATGGAGGAAGGATGCCTGAAACTCCTATTCCCATAGCTGAATTTAAAAACCCAGAATTATTTTCCATATTGGCTATGGTGGCAGGGTTAAAGACTGATGAAAAAGTTCATGGATGGCAAATTGCTTTGGTTAATTGCCTATCTAACCCAAAAAATTATGACTCTACAGTTATGGATAAGAGTGTTCGACCTTTGTTTTTTGATTGGCCAGGGTATTTGTTTGAAGGAATACATGAAGGGTTATCTGCTATCAAGAGGGGTTCTCAGTACTCTTTCCATTTTTCTTCCTATTTAGTGTGGTTGTTCTTTTTCTTTATGGCCAAAGAGCTAGCATTCATTTCTGTTAATGATAAAGATGATAAAGGAAGGACTTTACCTATGTATGATTGGACCAATGTGTTGTACAGAACCGAGTCATATTATGATTTCAATAGGGAATTTCTAGGTCCCGCTTTGAAAATAATGTATGGGGAAGTCAGAAGGTTAACCTCCAGAGCTGAAAATATTTTATAGAATAAACATGTTGAGGAGGGTGATTGGTTTATACTCACCCAGGGGGTTGTTGTTAGGTTGTATGGTTTTACAGGAAAACCTTTCTTACTCCCGCATTATGTTACTGATAGATTATTTGCATTAGAATATGTAAGGCAAATTGAATATATTAATGTGAAATATGGCACGGGTATAGGTAAAACTGGTACCTGTACCATACATTTCCAACTTGAAGGTATTATGGTTTCTAAACGAGGTCAAAATGAGCAAATTGCTCAGGCTCTGAGAGATTTGGGGTTAATAGAAATCCCTCAAAGATGGAAATATGATCCTCTAAACAGATTTGTAGAGAGACAGGCTATTCTGAATAGAATTCCATTGAAGGTATACCATACCTCTATTAGGCCAGATATCGAAGCCTGTAGAAATAATGATGAAGATGCTCCATTAGAATGGCATGTGGAACAAATGCAACCATTGCCTCCTTGGCATGAATTTTATGAACATGTGTTGCATTTTGACCCAGGAAATAATGAGGGGCATGTGTTAACTGAAAACACCATTGCTAGGATGCAGAAAAAGGGTGCAGATTGGATGATAGGAAAGATTCATGAATGGTGGACTATGAGAGTGCAAACAGACATGATTGAATCAAGATATCCCATAAAAAATGACCTTGAATTCTCAGTAAGATATGACCATTATCAAAAATCCTGGTTAGGAATTTTCCCTATAAAAATACCTCATAGTGTTGGTGGTAGCAAAGGGACAAGTCCTGAAGCTACTAAAAAACAAAATGTTGAACAGGGGAAAGGTAAGAAGGTTGTAGTTGAACAACCATTGGCTCAAGCACAGACCAGGTTGAGAAGTTCAAAGAAAAGGCCACTACAGAAGTCTTCACAAAGGAGCAAGGAAAAACATATGGGAAAGCCACTCAAATGATGTTAAAAATGGGATATGAAGGTAAAGGTCTAGGAAAAGAAGGACAAGGGATCACTGAACCCTTGCAGGCTAAAAGAAGAGGAAAACACTTGGTCTTGGGAGCTGATTCATCCAGAAGTAAAGCTCTAGTTTCTAAAACTATTAAGTTTGTTCCCCCATCAAGTTCAGCTACAGAATCTGATGAAGAACCTCTTTGTATTAAGAGGAAGAGGCTAAAGTCTATAGCAGAAGTTAAAGGAAAAAATGATAAAATTGTTGAAGGAAACCTAGTTCTTGAGAAAATCGCTCAAAATAATGATACTGATAAAATAGAAATGGCTCTAGAGAACGAGCAAATTGTTCAGGATAATGAGGGTAATGTTCTAAATCCAGAGGTTACTGAACAGGAAAATGTCCAGATTGGGACTATGGATGATCCAAATGACTTTTCTCAGGAGGATCAAAATGTAAATATTTCTAAGGAAATTACTATAAAACAAGAAAATGTGGAACATAAGAGAAGATAGCCTAGGGGAATTCCTCCAAATGTTGAAATTATAAATCTTGAAGGAATTACTGATGGTGAAGACAGAATTGATAACAACAGAAATGTTGAAGTCCCTACACAAAGTGAAAGTCCAGATCATATGATGAGTGAAAGGGACCAAGACCATGGAGAAGGAGATCAACATCAACAAGTGCTTCAAACAGACAAAGGTATGATTTCCCTTTTCCTTCAATATTTTCTCTCTACTTATTCCTACGATGATTTTCCTTCCATTTCTTGTTCAAAGAAAGATATAATGTTCCCTTTGGATTCATGTTTTCTTCCCTAGAACCAACATTATTTTCTCAACTTCAATATGAAGTTGATGCTGAGTTGATCCCCA
Source organism: Wollemia nobilis (assembly GCA_028583015.1). NCBI lineage: Eukaryota > Viridiplantae > Streptophyta > Pinopsida > Araucariales > Araucariaceae > Wollemia > Wollemia nobilis. The sequence goes on from JAQPPZ010016827.1 coordinate 3,325,953, forward strand.
ATCCATTCCTCTCTAGCGCAAGTATTCCAGCTATTAAGTCAATATCTTCTCCAAATGATAAAAATCATCCCACTCTTTCAAAATTGAAAGATTTGAGAAAAGCAAACAAGAATGCTTTAGATTGGTGGGCATCTCATTCTACTGAATATTCTAAAGCCCCAACTCGTATTCAAGAGATAATTTCCCTAGATCCCACCATAATGCAGAGGAAAAAGGTAAAATTAACACCAGTTTTTCATAAATTAAAAAGGGATATGACCATTGAGGATTATCAAGCAGAAGACACAGCTGAAGATATTACTCAGCTACATATGTCAGATGAGTGGGGAAAATCTCAGGCCCATTTTGGGACTATTTACTTACATGGAGAATTTTTCAGAGAAAAGTTTATCAAAGAGCAAGAAGCCAGGAGGGAGTTAGAGTCCATCCTGCAAGAGCAAAAACTGACTGAAAAGGCTCTAAAGCTAGAAGCTAAGAAGTGGGAGGATAGATTTGGTGAAGTTGCTAATGAAGCAACTACATTTAAAGAAAAATTGAAAGAGGTTGATGTACAGATTCACTCTCTAAATCTACAGGTTCAACAACTCCAGTAGCAGTTGGTTGAAAAGCAGAACACTCCATCTAGTTTTTCAAAAGAAAAGGCCAAGGTAGTAAGAAGAGAAATGCTCGAAGACATATTGGCATTAAGCCTTAAAGCAAGGCCCATGTTATTATACCTAGCCAAAGTGAAAGAAGTAATTGAAGTAGTCAGTGAAGAATTAAGAGCTTCAGTAAAATTTCTTCAAGAAAGATCAGATGCGGCCACAAAAATTCAAGTTTTATCAGAAAAGATGCCCGAGAGTGTTACTGCTAAAATTCATAGTGAAGCATGGTCTCAAGCTAAAATTGCAGCTAAAAGTTTCTTTAGGAGACTTAAACTGGTGACTCAGGGTGATAAGCTACTTCAAGAATTGGAAGCTGAAGCAAAAGGATTAGTGAAGCATTTAAATTTGGCTAATAAATGTGGACTTCCATATTTATGGGATGATAATTCAAAAGTGTTGAGTGAAGATGCGCTAACACTATCCCTTAAAGCTTTCACAGAAGATGAGTCAGAGATAGAAAATTGGGAAGAGCCTATAGAGGAAATGTTGATATTCACCATGGTGCAGAACCTTACACAGATTAAGTCTTGCTTACAAGAATTGATTCTGAGAAACAAGATAGTGTCCCATGATAAAGTGGAAGAGTTGCAATATATATATCAATTGTTTATGGATTCTTCAGATCTTGAAGATGAAGACTAGAAGCAGGTTTGCCTTACCTACAATGAGGTGGTTAATACAATAGAAAAACTGAAGAAATCCAAACATGATAACCAAAAGCAGCTAACAGAAGGAGGGACTAGCAGCCAACCATAAAATCTGTTTAAAATTATCTTGAGTTGTTAATGTATTTTTAGTAAAAAATCCATAAGCTACAAAAGATATCTTGTAAAGGTAATGCTTTATTTTGCATTTCTTCTTGAATATTCTTTCCCAAAAATCTCCTCTCCTATATTATTTTAATATTTTAACTTCATTTCCCAATGGATGAAGGTCCTGGATTCTAATATTTTTGCCAGCAAAATTTCCTCGGAAGGCGCCAAGAATGTTAGTCTAAAAGAGACTACCTCTAGTAGATAGAAGATTTTTGCATAAGAAGACCAGTATTTCATTTTTGAGACATGAGGCAAAGAATTGGCTAAGGCATAAAGAAGGTCGTGATTTCGTGACATGTCGGTTTTTCATCAGGATGTGGCTCGAAGAGGTCAGAAAGCAGGAGAGCATCACGATTTCATGACATGATGGGTTTTCGCTCATAAAACCGACTGAAGAAGCAAAGAGAGAAAGAGTGTCATGATTTCGTGACATGGCAAATTTTTGCCCCATACTGTTCTCAAAAGATAAAGTCCAAGAAGATGTCATGATTTCGTGACATGGCAAATTTTTGCCCGCAATGCAGCCCAAAGGAGCCCGAAAGGAGAAGGTGTCACGATTTCACGGACATTAGCAAAGGAGAGAAGATGTCACATGATTTCATGACATGATAAGGGTCTGCCGACATGGATATATTTAGTAATGAATAAGATGCCTTCAAAAGCTTATGTCAGTAACTGGAAGTAGACAGTAGAATATATCAATTCCTAGATTCATGCTATTAGTTTTTGTTTGTTGGAAGCCATGCAAAGGATATGGAAGCATGATTGTATTCTGATTGCTTGTAACTGATTCTATATCAGAATGTACTAATTATAGAGATACCCCCATAGGGTATATATAAGAGTAAACGTATTCTAAAAAGAGGTCGGCTCTTAGACGTTTACAAGACTGGATGTATGTACTTTGAATACAAGCAATACAATTACGCTTCTATTTGGCTTCTGGTTCACAGTGTGCAAGTGTATGTGTTAACATTTCTCACTTCTATTCACATTATTGAAATATAGATTATGTTTGTTCTAAGATCTGGACTTATGCAAAACATAAATCATATTGTTGGAGTTGAAATCTGATATATACATGTGTTAGATAGAGATCTAAATCACATTGGGAAATTCATGATTTCTGCATGGAGATAATATTAAATGCTTTAACAAGTAAAGTATATGTGTTCATCTTAGTTGTTGTTTAATCTGCACCACATTCAAGCTCTAGCCTCGGCTATATTTCCCTCTCTTTCAGTAATACTCTTTTCCCTTTTCCCATAAAAACCATTAAGGAACCAACCTCCTCTGGAGATTAGACGAAAGATCTCACGATCAGTCTCGTCTATTCAATGTTGACAAAATCAAGGCGCAAATAACAACCACAGGCAGATTTTGTTCCAACATGACCCCATGAGGAATTTTTGGCAACACTTCATTATTATTCAAATTAATTACAATTATGGCATAACTTAATTGTAATAGAATCTAATGTCCAAATACCATCCCAAAGGGTCAATTCATAGAAACTAGTCCTCTTGGGATTTCCCAAGTGGGAGGGGTGAGGAGGTTGGCATGTGGGCTGATCTGGTTTGTGGCAAGGCATATTAACTACTAACTATAGCTTACCATTAGTTATTATTTGATTTGAGGTCCTTTTGGGGTAAGTAGAGAGGGTGGAAGGAAATACATCACTTTTCCTGCTTGTTTGTTGATCGCCTACACTTGCAGAAGGGAAGTCAGGTGAGATTTACACCTTAACAAGCCACTACAAGCGTAACTTTGGTTTTCAATTTTTAAAAGCAAATACATTATCTGTACAAATACGTTTTCAAGCATATTAAAGAAAGGGTAGGGATTTTAAATTTATTATGAATACGCAAATTTAAAAGTGTATTCAATTCTTTGGTAAATTTTATTTGAGATGGAAAATTCACTACTGTTGGATTTTATCTATAAATTTTGGGGTTGGGTTAATTATTATGGTTAACTTGGCCTTTTTGTAGGTTTATATTAAAGAGTTGTACCAATTTTAGGTATCTACATAGGCAATTGGAGCAATTAGTGCTCTGCATGAATGTTTATGCACCTACTACCCTAGAGGAGAAATCAAGATAATGGAAGAATATAAACTATATTATTACCCAATTTCTTGAAGCATGCTCCCTAGTAGGAGGATATTTCAATACCATTATTTTCTTGGAAGAGAATCTAGGGGGAAATAATATCTTAAATGGGAGCATGGACCTCATGAATGAATACATTAGAAATCTTCATCTTATGGATGTCATGCTAGACAATGGTATGATGACCTAGTCTAATAGGAGGTAAGGTTTTTTTGTATTCTTGACAAATTAGATATGTTCATGCCATTAGATAATTTTTGAGTTCATAGTCACATCCCTAGGGTGAATATCCTAAACAATGTAGGTTCATATCATTAGCCAATCATGATAGAACTATGGAAATCCAAGGCTAGACGTTGACCATTCATATTCCAATAGATGTTAGATATACCTCTTTCAGGCCTAGAGTGTAGTAATGATGGCAAGAAGACAAGCCTCAACATGGAACTAAGATGTATTGATTTGTGAGGAGGCTTCAATACATCATGTCCAAGATAAGGACCTAGAACTTATAAGAGTTTCGAGATGTCAATAAGAAAATGTTATAAATGATAACCCGACTCAAATATTTGAATGAACAAATATATAGGGAAGGCTTCAAGGAGGGTTTGAGTATGAAAAATATCAAACTTACATCCCATATAGAATAATGGAAAAAAATGAAAGAGTTATTATGGAAGAATAAATCTAGAATCTAATAGCTCCAAGAGGGGGACTAGAATACATGTTTCTTCCACAAATCTCTTCTAGCCTCCAGATTCCACATCTTCATGCCCTCCTTGAGAATAGAAGTAGGATATATTATCCATGCATGGGAAGGTATGAGGTCTATTGTAGTAAATTAGTTTAGAAGTCTATTCAAAGTAGAACCTTTATATATTGAAACCCAATAGGTAGTGTTATAGGAGATACCAACACTAGTAACATAGGAGGAAATTTTAGTTTTGAGTACACTGGTAATTATCAAAGAGTTACAATAGGTGACCTTCAAAATGTAGAAAGGCAAGACCCCTAGGCTGAATGGATTTCCCATTGAATTTTACCCAGAATTTTGGGATATCCTGTATGAGGACCTTCTTGATGTGATTAAGGAAGCTAGGAAAGCTAAATATGCACTAAAGAAAATCAACAAAATATATATAGCATTGATCCCAAAGGTATAATATGTAGAGCACAATGTCAGGTTTAGACCAATAGCTTCATGTAATGGCTTGCTCAAAATAATCACCAAGGTAATGGAGAGGCTCAAATTGCTTTTGCATAAGATTATCTCATTGGACCAAGGTGGTTTTGTGGAAGGTATACAGATTTTGGATGAGATATTTTTGGCTTAAGGGGCTATCCACTCTATGGAAGCATAGAAATATCCATCCATGTTCATCCGATTAGATTTATCCAAAGTATATGATAGGATGGACTGGAAATTCCTCCTCAAAGTAATGGATCAATTTGGCTTCTCATAAAATGGACAAATTGGATCAAGGGATGTATTTCATCAATGTCTTATTAGTTCTAATCAACTACTATCCTTCATAATTATTCACTACGTCTAGAGGTATTAAGCAGGGAGGTTCTATCTCTCTATATTGATTCATCATTTTTGTTGAATGTCTAGGAATATAATGATCAAATACAAGAAAAATCAAACTTTAATAGGAATCACTATTGCAAATAGAACTAGACCAATCATTCACCTCCAATTTTTTTATGAATTTACTATGTTAGAGAAAGCAATAGTGAAGAAATCCTCAAGAAATAAACATATTATAAGTTGTTTCTCAAGAACCATAAGGCAACAAATCAATGAAGAAAAGTCCAAGTCATTTTCTTCGATTGATCACATGTACAAGAGATCATGGTTCTTGATAAATTATGATACTAGAAGACCTCTATATCCATCACCTACTTAGGCATTCCACTTAAAATATGGAGACAAAAGGAAGATTGAGTCTAGCTAGTAGATAGAGTAAAAATAAAAATATAAAATGGACTAATTGATGGCTATCATCAAGGGGAAAAAATACCATGGTTAAATCAATCCTTTAGTCTACACCTATGTATGTATATAAGTTTTGGATATTTCCAAGGTAGTTTTGAGAGATATAGATAAAAAAAAAACATTGGTTCCTTTAAAGGGGCATTAAGGATGGAAGGAAATAGGTGTTGGTGCAATGGAAAACTTTATATCTTCATAAACATGAATGGGGACTAGGATTCAGATCAATGGTTACGAACACCAAAGCACTAGTAGCTAAGTTGTATTGGAGGATGTTGAACAATCCTAATACACTATGGGCCCAAAATATGAGAGCTAAATATACAAAAATTAAAATTTTGGTAGACATTATTTGCCATCAACTCCCTAGTAGAGGATCCCCTATCTTACCAGTTTTGAGGACTTTTGGAGAATATTACATTATTTGGTATATGCTAATGTACCCCCATGGTACCTTGATGGTACACCTTGTAAATATTGGACTAAGGTTGAGTCTTAGATTAGATTGTGAGTAAATATTTTATGTAATGTAATAATATACAAGAAATACACAAGTTTCATGTGTGTAAGTGTGCAAGTGTAATGTAAATACATGTGCACAAGTGTCTTATGTGTGAATGTGCACAAGTGTTCTTATATTAGAGTGTGTAATGTGAAGAGTCATGTCCAAGTGTGCATACAAGATAGATTCATGTGTATGCAAGTGTCAAGTAGAGAAGCCAAAAGTCATAAGCCTTGTCATAAGGAAAGAAAGAGTCAAGTAACCAAAGAGTCATCCTACAATGGCTATATATTATTCCATAGAGGACATTGCCTATATCGCCTACATAGTCTACATTGTTTACATAGTGAGTATAGAAAGCATTGCTATTGTATGCAAGTTTTATGAAACATTTGTAAGAGAAAGAGGAGTAATAAAGATTGCATACATTTGAGCAACTAATATTGTAATTTGTGCTACATGTTTTGTACATGTATGATTTATACTATTACATTCATATTGCTGCTTATTAATGAATGCTAGTTGATATATTATAAGCCTTGAATTTACATATTAGTTGGCTCATATTATTTTGGTTACATTATTATTTTGATCTTACTATATTGTGGCTATCATATATTTGATCCTATGAATATTTATCCTATGAGTTTACATTAATATTGAGGCTTCAAAAGCCATCAGTGGTATCAGAGCCACAATATGACCATTTGATATTGAGAGAAATCGGGTTGATAAGTGCACTTGAGGATTAACAAAAGTATAGGGCTGAAGAAATCACCCAAAGTTGAAAATAAACAGCTAAAAATATCTTTTGAAAATTGTAAAAGAATTTGAAGAAGAAGAAAGAAGATTGAAGCAAAGAAGAACGAAGAGAAAAACTAGGGTCTTTCCATAGTTGTAGAACAACTAGTGAGGACTAGGACTTAACTAGGGTCTTTCCACTAGGTTGAAGAATGATTAGTGAAGGCGAGGGCTCATATTTGGGCAAATAAACTTCAAGATAGTTGATTATTCTGGGAAATATCCAATCCTGACAGTGATATTGAGTTCTCTATGAAGGTGGAGAATCATATTGGGTTCTTAAGTCACACGCAAGAAATCAATAGAGAAAAGAGAAGAAGATTCAAGTCCAGTTGACCTAAGACATTTTTGTAGAAAATATTGATCATCAAAAAGTGGAAAGCTTCCTACAATAGATAGAGAAGACTTTCATATTCAAGTGCAATATAAGGTGAAAATATTTCATTAAGAAAGGATTTATTTAAGTTGCAAACTTCTATTGATTCAAGTCTTTGAGAGAGGCCTTGACAAATATAGTTAGATCGAGGTGACCTATTTTAGAATTTAATTCAAAATAGAGGCAGTCTATGATAATATTCAAGTCTTGAAGGCAGACCTTAACATAGTTGATTTCAGGTCTTGAAGGTAAACTTTGACATAGTTGATTTCAGGTCTTGAGGATAGTCCTTGACATAAATAAGGATTCAAGTCTTGAGGATAGATCTTGACATAAATAAAGATTCAAGTATTGAGGATAGACCTTGATATAAGAAGGATTCGGGTCTTGAAGATAAACCTTGACAGAGAAAATGATTCAAGTCTTGAAGATAGACCTTATCAATTGGCTTAATGTTGGTAGCCATATAAAATTTTTAGTAAATAAGTTTTCAAAGATAGAGAAGATTTCAGGTCATTTAGAGACCTTGATAGTACAAATTCAAGAGGAAGAGAGACTCTTCAAAGAAAGAGCTCCATGATGAAGATTTGAGACCCTTAAGAGAAAGAGGTCCATAATTAAGACTTGAGGCCCTTATTAATAAAAATAAAAGAGGTCATTGGAAAGGCCCATGATATAGAGAAAGAGATAAAGATATTAGGTCATTTTTCCAACTACAACATAAATAAAAATGATATTTAGCTAAATGAAGGAGAAGATCTATATGACCAACGACAAAAGGGAAAAAGAAATGCCAAGTTTCTTATCTACGTAAGAAGTGAAATAAATGTTTCTACAAAGGAAAGGAAGTATTATAAACTTCTTAGTTACAAGAAAAAGAAAAAATCCTCTAAAGAAAATAAGAATATAGAGCAATACAAAGCTATGTATATTGGAAACAAGCAAGCATCTACAAGCGAGCATCTATGCATCGTAAAGGAATTTCAAAGAGCAAAGCAAAACAAAGCACTATTTCTCATGAAGATAGAATGTTAGGACCCTCCTAACATGTCCTAATTACTTATATTATTTATTCATTATATTATAGGGTCACAACCCTTCACTCTTACAACTATTAGACTAGGTATATAAATGCAATCCACATATGATAATAAGGCATCATCGAACAAATATATAAATTAAGTCTATTGTGGGTTTTCTACCTTACAATCAAAAAGCGATTCAATATAAAAATGATCCTGCTTCCCGCACCATTTATTTTCATACCATTTGGATCAGAGCTAGATCAAGGAGCAAATTCACCATTAAAATTTTTTCCCACCGCACATTTCAGCCAGTCCACATTTGCGAGGACGCAAACAGCATTCATGCTTCACGGATCCGTGTCAAAATCCTCGTAGAAAATTAAACCTTCTCTTAAGGTACGAATTAAGTTGTCTTACACCCAAATTGCTCGACCTTTCGCGTGGTGACCGATGGCTATTTTGAAAAAGCTAAAATCTTCAACGCAGCATCAAGGTTTTTGACGTCGGAAACACAAAGGAAAAAAATTAAAATTATATTTTATTTTTATTTTTGCTCACCTGTACCAAGTCATATTGATCGTTACCTACACCAACCACAATGGTTGAAGGACGACGATCACTGGATTCCATTCATGAGAAACACGAAAGGCTCGCTGAAGAATTTCAACAGGAAAGAGAGGAGAATACTCGGACCACAAGAGAACTCTTCGAAAAAATATTTGCAATGGATGTTAAACTTGATGCCATCAGTCAAAATTAGGCGACAACACATGCAAATTCACCCAACCATGGGTCATAAAACCGAGCAATATTAGGAGGTCCACAAACTTCCATTCTACCACGGACGACCAAATTAGACTTCCCAAAATTTGAATGAGGAGACTCTACAAACTGGATCTACCGAGAAGAGCAATATTTCTCACTAAATCAAATTCCTAAAATGCAAAAAATGCATATCGCTTCCTTCCACTTGGAAAATGATGCCATCCAATGGTACCAATGGTTCGAGAAAACTAATGGCACTCCGATGTGGTCAACCTTTACATAGAATCTATTAGTCCGATTCAGCCCTAGCAAGTTTCAAAGCTTTACAGGGGCCCTCACTAAATTATGCCAAACCACTTCGGTAAGCGAATACCAACCAGAATTTGAAAGTCTAGCTAATCAAACATCCGGATTAGATGCTGTCTTCTTTCAATAATGTTTTGTCAGTGGATTAAAAGAAGAAATTCGAATAGAGGTGCAAATGTATAACCCCACAAACATGTTAGAGACCATCGGCTTCGCAAAATTAGCGGAGGACAAAACCAAGGCATGGAATCGGTTCACAAAACCAACTTAGGGGAAACCATCAAACACTTATACCAACCCCAAACCAATGCAAAATGGACGAACCCAAAACTCCTACACAACCCCCAAAATTAACCCCGCTCTACCAATTAAGCGTTTGAGTTTCGAGGAAATGAAGGAAAGACAAGCTAAGGGTCTTTGCTACCATTACGATGAGAAATTTGACAGAAATCATAAATGTGCCTCACGAAAATTATATATTCTAGATGCCACAGAGGAACGAAATTCTCCGAAGAGGAACCCGAACTCGAAGTAGAGGTATTATCCAACACACTTGAAAGTGACGAAGAAAATGCACCAAAGGTTTCCTTCAACGCCCTTGCCAGATTTTTTGCCCCTCAAAAAATGCGAGTTAAAGGGTATTTTAAGAAACAAAACCTTACCATGCTCCTAGATTCTGGTAGCATGCACAATTTTATCAATCCAAAGGTGGCTAAACAAGCAAATTGTTTTATATACCCTTGCAATAACTTCGAAGTGATGATTGGAAATGGCGGAAAAATTGCATGCAAAGGAAAATGCAGAAATATCAAACTAACTATGGGGGTTTATAACATGAAAAGTGACATGTACGTCCTACCCCTAGGTGGGTGCGACATTGTACTAGGCGTACAATGGTTACGAACTTTGGGCGTAGTCCAATGGGAATTTGATGAACTATGGATGAAATTCACATCAAAGAACCAAACCTATATTATCCAAGGCCTGAAATTAGGACCTTCCCAAATCGTCAGCTCGCATAGAATGGAGAAAATTATCCGAAGAGGAAACAAAGGAATGGTCACCCAATTATTTTCAATTCAACCTAGTCACAAAGAAGACGAGACACCAGAGTTACAAAATATTTTAGACCACCATAAGGCGGTATTCATGAACCAAAAGGACTACCTCCACAACGTAGTCACGATCACACTATTCCACTATTTCCAGGGCATCACCCTCCTAATATTAGACCTTATTGTTATCCATACCTCCAAAAGACCGAAATATATAAATTAGTTCAAGAGCTTCTTAAGGCAGGAGTCATTAGACCTAGCAAAAGCTCTTACTCCTCTCCAATTATTTTAGTTAGAAAAAAGGATGGCTCGTGGCATTTATGTGTCGATTTTCGAGTGCTTAATAAAATGACCATCAAAGATAAATTTCCTATTTCGGTCATAGACGAGCTATTAGATGAATTCCATGGTGCAGCTTATTTTTCCAAGTTAGACTTACGATCAGGCTACCACCAAATACGAGTCAATGAAAAGGATATTCCTTATACGGCCTTTCGCACTCACGAAGGGCACTACGAATTCTTGGTGATGCCATTTGGCCTGACCAATGCTCCTTCTACCTTTCAAAGTCTAATGAATAAGGTATTTCACCCTTTTCTTCGTAAATTTATATTAGTTTTCTTTGATGACATTTTGATTTATAGCAAAACATGGGAAGAACATTTGGACCATGTTAGACAAGCGTTCCAAATCTTGGAGGAAAATCAACTTTATGCAAAAATATCAAAGTGTTCCTTTGGAAAACAAGAAATTGAATACTTAGGGCATATTGTCTCAAAGGAAGGAGTTATGGTAGATCCTTCCAAAATCAAGGAGGTGAAAAATTGGCCTATTCCAAAAACCTTAAAATCTCTATGTGGGTTTCTTGGACTAACATGATATTATAGAAAATTTGTCCAAAATTATGGTAAAATCGCTGCTCCTCTAAGAGCATTACTTAAGAAAAACACTTTCAAATGGTCGTCTAAAGAGGATGAGGCCTTTATCACCTTGAAAATTGCAATGTGTACCACCCCTGTTCTAGCCATGCCCAACTTTTCTAAACCGTTCGTCATTGAAAGTGACGCTTCAGGAATAGGAATGGGAGCCATACTCATGCAGGATGAAAGGCCTCTAGCTTTTATAAGCAAAGCATTTTCTCCTAAGAATTTAGCTCGCTCTACGTATGAAAAATAGATGTTGGCGATTTTCCATGCTATTCAACATTGGAGGCCTTACATTATTTGCCAACATTTCATTATACGTACTGACCATAATAGCTTGAAGTATTTTTTGGAACAAAGGACTAATACCCCGAAACAACAAAAATGGGTTACTAAACTTCTTGGCTATGATTATGAAATTACATATAAAAATGGAAATGACAACATGGAAACCAATGCACTTTATAGAAAATTTGAAGATATGCCTCAAGTCCATGCTCTTTCCTCCCTTATTCCTAAATTGGTAGATGAGGTGCATGAAGAATGGATAAATGATCCTACTATCCATGCCTTAATTCAACAACTTCAACATAATCCTAGTAGAAAAACTCCATACACTTGGAAGGACAATATATTAAGATACAAAGGGAGGATGGTCCTCACCCCCAATTCAACTTATCATGAAAAAATTCTTCATGAGTTACATACCTCACCCACCGCAGGCCACTCAGGGTTCTTAAAAACCTATAAAAGAGCCACTACCTCCTTCTATTGGGTAGGAATGAAAAATTACATCAAAAACTTTGTAAAAGAATGTGAAGTTTTCCAAAGACAAAAGGGGGAGACCCTCGCTATTCCAGGATTACTTCAACCTCTTCCTATATCCACCAAAACATGGGCAGATATTTCTATGGACTTTATTGAAGGATTACCAAAATCAGGAGGAAAAACAACCATTTTCGTAGTCGTTGATCGGTTATCTAAATATGCCCATTTTTGTCTCGTGGCTCATCCTTATACTGCTAGCACTATAGCCCACCTCTTTTTAGATAACATCTTTAAATTACATGGTATGCCCTCCACAGTTATTAATGACCGCTACCCAACTTTCACTAGCACCTTTTGGAAGGAATTGTTCAAATTACAAGGTACTCAACTTCGTATGAGCTTCGCTTACCATCCTCAAACCGATGGCCAAACAGAAGTTGTAAATAAATGCTTGGAAACATACCTTCGATGTTTTGTTTCTACTCAACCACTCCATTGGGTAAAGTTGCTTTCACTAGCGGAATGGTGGTATAACACTTCATACCATACATCCATCAAAATGACTCCTTATGAAGCACTATATGGTCAAACACCACCATCCCTCACTTCCTATATTACAGGGACTATAAAAGTCCATGCGGTGGAAATGAAACTTGCTAATAGAGATGACATACTACGAATCCTAAAAGAGAACCTACACACCACCTAGCATCGCATCAAGCAGCAAGCCGATCAACATAGAAGCGAACATAGTTTCCATGAGGGTGATATGGTTTTCTTACGTCTCCAACCTTACCATCAATCCTCTCTTAAACAAAAAGGTTCTCAGAAGTTAGCACCCAAATTTTACGGGCTATATAAAGTTCTCCAACGTATTGGGACAGTTGCTTACAAACTAGAGCTTCCTCCCTCTTCTAAACTTCACCCCGTATTTCATGTATCTTTCCTTAAGCTCACAGTGGGATCCCATATCACGACACAACCCACTCTCCCTGAATTCTCCGATGATGGAGTACTTCTAGTCGAGCCAGAAGCTATCTTGGATCGCCGCTCTCGTCACCTTCGTACTCGCGATATCACAGAAGTTTTAATCCATTGGAAAGGTCTACCTTTAGAAGACGCAATGTGGGAAAATTTTCAAGATATCCAACAGTGATTTCCAAATTTCCAGCTTTGAGTACAAAGCTCCTTTAAGGGGGGTGGCATGTTAGGACCCTCCTAACTTATATTATTTATTCATTATATTCTAGGGTCACAACCCTTCACTCTTACAACTATTAGACTAGGTATATAAATGCAATCCATATATGATAATAAGGGATCATCGAACAAATATATAAATTAAGTCTATTGTGGGTTTTCTACCTTATAATCAAAAAGCGATTCAATATAAAAACGATCCTGCTTCCCGCACCATTTAGTTTCATACCATAGAACTACCCGTATTAGGGAAGCAAGGTAAAAAATTAAAGTTAAAAGTATGAAAGTATTAAAGCATAAGAGCATTTTCTAAGGTTCACCTAAACCAAACTAGCACTCAACTAGAGCAATTTCCAAGCTAAACCAATGTAGCATTTTTCGAAATATGTTGAATATTTTCCATGTTATTATGGCCAAGTTTTTTGGGTTAATATATTTGAACCCATGGATTAATATATTTGGGTTAATATATTTTAACCCATGGATAAATATATTTGAGTTAATATATTTGAACCCATGGATAAATATATTTGGGTTAATATATTTGAACCCGGGTTTTATGGCCATGGTATTGTAAAACCCCTTCTTATGTTGTTGGTATATAAAAAAACACTTGCATGAGGGTTTGTGTATGGTGAATGTTCGAATACCCTCCCAAAGGGGGGAATGAATTTGCAAGTAGTGTGTGCATGCGTATTGTAATTGATGGCGATAGAGTGAAGAGGAAGTTACAGCGGATCTATTGTAGGTTGTATCCATTTATTTTTTTTGGATAGAATAAAAGGCCTGGTTATTTTCTTCATGCATGTAGCCCATATTGGATGAACCATGTAAATTTATGTCTCTTGTATTTGTGTATTCTTCTACGTTTTATCTTCGCATTTATTTATTGCTCACATTTATTATTTAATCCTAAAAATTGGTATCAGATCCTAGGGTTTGAAACATGCACTTGAAAGGAGGGTTTCCTAGTTTGAGTGGGAGCAATGGTAGAAGAAGGAGAGAGGAAGATCTAGGTTGTATCTTGGTTCGAGGAGAAAGGGTTTCAATCCTAGGATAAATCAATTCTTGAGTGGAAGCAGTGTGTAGAAGAATCTAGGTGAAGGAAAAATAATAGGAAGCACAACGATAGAGCTGATAAGGTCCAACAATAGTGAAGTCGATGAGCTCCAGTATCGATGGAGGTGATGAGCTCTGACAACGATGGATTCGGTGAGCTCGAGTAGTAGTGGAGTTAGTGAGCTCTGCTACAGTAGATTCGATGAGCTCCATTGTGGTAGATATAGTGAGCTCTAACAGTAGTAGATCTCCGTTGTGGTAGAGCCAGTGAGCTCTGATAGTGGTAGATCCGGTGAGCTTCGATAGAGCTTTGATAGTGATAGATCCAATAAGCTTTGGTAGCGATAGATTTTGTGAGCTTCAACAGTAGTAGATTCGGGGAGCTTCGACAACGATAGATCCGGTGAGCTTCGACAGTGGTAGATCCAGTGAGCTTTAGTAGTGGTAGATCCGATGAACTTCAACAGTGATAGATCTAGTGAGCTTCGATAGTAGTAGATCTTGTGAGCTTCGATAGTGGTAGATATGGTGAGCTTAGATAGCTTTAGATTTGGTGAGCTTCAAAAATGGTAGATCTAGAGATTAAGGCTAGAAATGCTTGTTCTAGTGGCCTTATTGTAAAGTTGTTGGAAAATATCTAAGATGGTTTATTAGTTGTACCACAAGTTTTTGGGAAAGTATTAACTACTGTAACTAGTGTAAATTGTACTTGAATAAGCTACTATAACTGGTGTAGTTGTGGCCAAAAAGAGACTGGTGTGGATAGTAATGGTGGTTTTCTGGTGTAATATTCTCAAAGTTAGCTCTAGTAATATTTGTAATGTTTTTTAAAGTGGATTTTTGGACTATTTTGTTACCTTATTAATATATGGCTAAGGGTAATAGGTGAAGCTAATATGTTTAGATATTACACATGCAGTGGGAGTAGTTAGCAGATATATGTCCAATCCAAGGAAGGAACATTGAACTACTATGGTAGTTTTTGGACCCTATGGAAAGTATTCAACAAGTGGGAGAATTTTGGAAATGTGTTGAATATTTTCCATGTTATTATGGTCGGGTTTTGGGTTAATATATTTGAACCCATGGATTAATATATTTGGGTTAATATATTTGAACCCATGGATAAATATATTTGAACCCATGGATAAATATATTTGGGTTAATATATTTGAACCCATGGATAAATATATTTGGGTTAATATATTTGAACTCGGGTTTTATGGCCATGGTATTATAAAACTCCTTGTGTTGTTGGTATATAAAACAATACTTGCATGAGGGTTTGTGTATGGTGAATATTTGAACACCCCCCAAGGGCAGGGAATGAATTTACAAGTAGTGTGTGTGTATTGTAATTGAAAGCAATAGAGCGAAGCGAAGTTACAGGGGATCTGTTGTAGGTTGTATCCCTTCATTTTTTCTAGATGAAATAAAAGGCTTGGTTATTTTCTCCATGGACGTAGCCCATATTGGGTGAACCACGTAAATCTGTGTCTTTTGTATTTGTGTATTCTTCTGCATTTTATTTTTGTATTTATTTATTGCTCACTTTTTATTATTTAAACCTAATAGAATTTAGCTAGAGCAGTGCCCAAGTTGAACCAATGAAGCACTCAACTAGAGGAGCATCCAAACTAGACTAGCAAATCACTCATCTAGAGGAGCACCTAAACTAGACCAACAAAGCACTCCGCTAAAAGAGAGCTCAAGCCAAACTAGTATTGTGCTCATCCAGAGAAGCACTTAAGCCAACATAACATATTCAAAGTCTTTGAAAGCTTAACACCAAGATAAAATAGTGAATCATAGCTCACAGTAGAATTTGGAATCTCTCACCTTGAACGTAGCACCACCAGAATAAACCTTAGAATGTGACTTGGAATTTTGAATGCAAAAAGGCACTCGAACAGGAATGTTTTTTTTTGAAAAAAATGAAAAACTTGTATTAAAACAAAGAACAGTTACAAATGGGAGAAAACACATCCCAACCAAGAGCAAAGAAACAAGATTACAAGCGCAGAGCTTAAAAAGTCAACACTTTCCACCGCAGAGCGCAAAAGTCAACAGGGCGCGAAAACGCGACATGTCGCGAAATCGCGACAATCAAACCCGCCTCGGCCGCGCCAGAGCCACAAGTCGCGAAATCGCGACATGTCGCGATATCGCGACAGCCAGAGCCCTCGGCGCCCGATCGCCAAAAATGTCACGAAATCGCGACGGCAGCTCCCCTTGGCGCCCCATCACCAAAGGTGTCACGAAATCGTGACGAGAATTCCAAATGGCTCCTGATCTCCAAAAGTGTCACGAAATCGTGACGAGTTTTCTCCTAAGCGCCCAACCTGCAAAAGTGTCGCGATATCGCGACGAGTTTTCCACTTGGCGCCCAGTCTTCAAAAGTGTCGCGATATCGCGACGATTTTTCCCAAAGACTCCTATTCGCCAAAAGTGTCACGAAATCGCGACGAGTTTTCCTTTCGGCGCCCAATCCTCAAAAGTGTCGCGATATCGCGACGAGTTTTCCACTTTGCGCCCAGTCTTCAAAAGTGTCGCGATATCGCGACGAGTTTTCCCCATGACGCCTGTTCGCCAAAAGTGTCACGAAATCGCGACGAGTTTTCCTTTCAGCTCCCAATCCTCAAAAGTGTCGCGATATCGCGACGAGTTTTCCACGTTGCGCCCAGTCTTCAAAAGTGTCGCGATATCGCGACAAGTTTTCCCAATGGCGCTAGTTCGCCAAAAGTGTCGCGATATCGCGACGAGTTTTCTCCTTGGCGCCCAATCTTCAAAAGTGTCGCGATATCGCGACAAGTTATCCCCTTGGTGCCCGTTCTTCAAAAGTGTCACGATATCGCGACGGTTTTTCCCCTTAGTGCCAATTGTCCAAAACTGTCGCGATATCGCGACGATTTTTCCTTGTGGCTTCCAATCTTCAAAAATGTCATGAAATCATGACGGATTTTCCTCTTGGCTCCAATTCACCAAAATTGTCGTGATATCGTGACGATTATCCTCCTTGGCGCCCCTGCTCCAAAAGCGTCACGAAATCGCTGTAGCTTCCAGCCAAAGGCCGCGATGGCGCAACAGGTCACGAAATCGTGACAGCTTCCCACTAAAGGCCGCGACAGCGCAACAGGTCACGAAATCGTGACAGCATCTCTCCAAGGGCCGCGACAGCGCGACATGTCACGATATCGCGACAGGTTCCCTCCAAAGGCCGCGACGGTGCAACCTGTCGCGATATCGCGACAGCTTCCCACCAGAGGCCGCGACGGCGCTACAGGTCGCGATATCGCGACAAAAACCTCCCTTAGCATAAACTTTGCTCATTGTCTCAAGGATCGTTCAAGACCTTGCCTAATCACTGCATCCTCCACAGGCATGTCACTGTGCAGCTGCACCCCTACCTCTTTCTCAGCACCCATCTTTGCAAGGAAATCGGCCGCCTTATTTAAATCTCTACTCACATAGACGGGGATCACATCATCTAATTCCCTCCAT
The DNA here is from genome assembly GCA_028583015.1 of Wollemia nobilis. Classification (NCBI taxonomy): domain Eukaryota; kingdom Viridiplantae; phylum Streptophyta; class Pinopsida; order Araucariales; family Araucariaceae; genus Wollemia; species Wollemia nobilis. The sequence goes on from JAQPPZ010016827.1 coordinate 3,343,800, forward strand.
AGTTCCTTGATTTGAGAGACCAGAATCCGCAACCTCCAAGCTTTCGAGGCAAAGTTCCTCATGCAGTCTAGAGCGCCAACCAGAATTTGGGAATCAGACTCGAGAATTATCTTCCTGTGTCCCTGATTAACGACCCAGATGGAAGCAGATTTAATAGCAAAGGCTTCTGCTTCATTGTTTGTGGCTCGTCCCAGACCTTGCATTTCCCAATAGAGCACAGACCCAGCATGATCTCGGCACACTACTCCAATTCCAGCACTACCCGGATTGCCTTTTGCAGCTCCATCAGTATTGATTTTGATCCAACCTTCTGGGGGAGGTTTCCAGCTACCTCTAACCTGTCTCTCTTGCTCTACAGCTCCCTCTTCCAGTGGCTCAGGACCAACCTGATTTTCCTCCTCAGCATAGATGGCAACCGTTTCCACGACTTTGCTCCAGATGACCTGCCAAATTCCATCTAGCGAGGAGAAGGTTTCTCTAAAAATACGAGCATTTCTCTCCAACCACACCTGCCACCAGATGAAAAGTAAGCCAAGCTCCCAACCAATTCGAAGAGCTTTAGATTTAAATCTACCTCTCTTCCATCTTTCCCAAATATTGGTCCGAGTCAGATCACCATTAGCCTGGATTTTATAGTGAGAGAACCAACGCTTCCAAATCTGTCGTGTGAAGGGGCACTCAAACATCAGATGATCAGTTGTTTCCTCATTCTTGTGGCATAACACACACTGAGATGGACCGATGATTCCTCTATTTTTGAGATTGTCAAAGGTGAGAATTCCATTGTGCATAAACTGCCAGGCAAAGAAGTTCACTTTCGGCCAGCCCTTGGAATGCCATATCTTCCTCCAATCTTGAACCAGAAATAAATGTGGGGGAGGCTCTGGGAGGATCTTATCGTATCCCTCCTTCACAGTATATACCCCAAGGTTCCCATAGCCCCAAGCTAGTTCATCCTCCTCATCTCTCCCAGTGAGAAACCTTTCTGTCAAAATTTTGGTCAAGATGGGTGCCAGCTCCGGAGGGATTGTAATTGGCCACTCTTCCAACCGCTTAAACTTCTTGAACTTGTACTCCCCCAATTGGCTGGTGTTGAAATAACTCTCAATTTGAACCCAACCCTTGTCTTCTATGGCGGATTTAATTGGTTGCAATTCGGGAAACTCAGCAATGATGGGTGGGTGCTGGTCCCAAGAATCAGTCCAGAAACGTGCCTTCTCCCCTCTCCCCACTTTCCAAAACAATTGGTCTTTGATAACCTGAGATCCAAGCTTGAGAGCCTGCCACACTAAGGATCCATTACCATCCAGAGGGAAACGGCCCACTTCATTGGGGTGAACATGACCCAAGTATTTACTGGAAAGGATTCTGCTGAATAAGGATGTTGGCTGGGAAATCCACCTCCAGTACAGTTTTCCAGCCAAAGCTTTGTTGTTAAGCTTGGAGCTTCTCAGTCCCAACCCTCCTTTTTCCTTGGGGTGGGTAACTTTATCCCAACCAACCAAGGCCCATTTCTTCTCCCCTTTTGCACCTTCCCATAAAAATCTTCTAGCCATTTTGTCCAGCTCTTTCCAAATAGAATGTGGGGCAGCCAGGATGGAGAATTTATATATTGGCATGGCCTGAATAACTGACTGTAAGAAAGTTAATCGGCCCCCATAGCTTAACCATTTATGAGACCAATGATTCATTCTATCTTTGATGCCATCCAAAAGATCCTTCCAGATATCTATTTTCAATTTTTTGAAATGCAAAGGAACCCCCAAGTAAACTACTGGAAGAGAGGTCCTAGTGAATCCCAAGATCTCTATAACTCTGTCCTGTAACCTTTGGTCAAGATTGAAGAAGACCACTTTGGATTTTTTATCATTGATGACTTGGTTTGAGGCCCTGAGGTAGACATTTAGAGTATCTCTGATTCCTCTTGCTTCCCTGAGACTGGCCACTCCAACCAATCCTGTATCATCCACAAACTGTAAGTGAGTCAAAACTTCCTCACCCACCTTGATACCTGTTATCAGGCCTTGATGTCTTCTCCTCAAGAAGAGTCTACCTAATCCTTCAACCAAGATGAGGAAGAGATAGGGAGAGCAAGGGTCCCCTTGACGAAGACCCCGTGTGGCTCCAAAAGGTGGCGAGGGAAGCCCCTTGATTAGAACAGAATAAGAAGGCGTAGAAATACAACTCATGACCCAATCTATCCAGTCCTGAGAGAAACCAAAGGCTGCCAACATCTTTGACAGGAAGCCCCACTCCACCCTATCATAAGCCTTGGACATATCCAGTTTAATGAACATTCCTTTGTTACCAGATTTTTGCATTGTATGGATTGCCTCCTGGGCGAGGACCACCCCATCCAAGATCTGTCTACCCTCTACAAAACCCCCTTGCTCTGAGGAAATGATATTATGAAGGAGAGGTTTTAGCCGTTCAGCCATTATCTTTGTGATTATTTTATAAATCACGTTGCATAAGGCAATAGGTCTGAAATCAGAGATATGAACCCCCTCCTCCCCTTTTGGAATTAAAGTGATGAAGGTGTGATTTAGTGCCTTGAGCATTCTTTTATTAGTTCTGGACTCCTCTGTGACAGCCAAAACATCCTCCTCCAAGGTATCCCAAAAGGCCTGAAAAAACTCAATAGGAAAGCCATCTGGACCTGGAGATTTGTCGGTGCTCATCCCAAAGACCACATTCTTCAGTTCATCTCTATCAATGGGTCTAAGAAGGGCCTGATTCTCTTCTTGAGAGATAATAGAGGGTATGACATCAATAACTTCATTTTGAGCCTCCACATCTTGCTCCATACTTTCCTTAAAAAGTTTAGAGAAATAATCCATTGAGTGGGAATGCATACCAGGAAGAGTATCAAAGGAGTGTCCATTCTCATCTTGAAGGACTTCCATGTTATTCATTTGTCTCCTAGCACAGGCTGATCGATGGAAAAATTTTGTATTTCTATCTCCTTCTAATAACCAAGTGTTTCTTGCTCTCTGTTTCCAGTAAGTCTCCTCTTGGTTATCAATGTCCTCAACCGCTTTGCGCAAGGCATCATCCTCGGTTTTAAGCTGCTCAGTAATTGTTCCTTCCCTGAAGTGTTTTTGCACCTCTTCCCATCTGGCCACCAAGGGAGCTCGTTGGAGCTGGAAATCTGACTTATTAGTTTGCCTCCACTGTTTCAATTTAATCTTGACAAAATGAAGTTGTTTGTGGAATTTAAACATTGTTGTCCCAAAAGGTAGGCGGCCTTCTTCCCACCACTGCGGAATTTTCTTTCGGAGATCCTCCTTTTGCAACCAAAAATTCTCAAATTTAAACGGTTTGTGGTGCTGCCCTGTCATAGTCCCTCCCTCCAACAAAATGGGAAAGTGATCTAAAACTGGGCCCTCCAAAATCTGAAATTTAATATTCCACTTAACAAATGCCTCCTCGGAGACCAAAAAATGGTCTAGCTTTACCTTCCTGCTGTGTGGCTCCCTCCTCTTGTTAGTCCAAGTAAAGTAGGTTCCAGGGCCTTTGATATCCACTAGGTGAAAGGCCTGGACTTGGGCAATCAGAAGCCGGTCCCCTGGATCCAAAACTGGGATACCACCTTCCTGATCTCGAGCAGATAATTTGGCATTAAAATCCCCAGCAATAATCCAGTCTAAATCTTCCCGTGAGGACCTCATGTTGTGTACAACTTTCCATTGGAGCCTCTGGCCATCAATGCTTTGAGCCCCATAGAAATTTGTAATTAAAACATGTTCAGTTGTGACATTATTCCTAAAAAGAGATGTGAGAACACCCCTCCAAGCTATATGTTCTATTGCTGTCCATTCCAGAGGGTTCCAAAGAGTAACAATCCCTCCAGAGGCACCTTGAGCAGCCACATCCATATAACCAGCGCCCCTCCATATTCTACTAACGGTTTTACACATAAGATCTAAAGACATTTTTGTCTCCTGGATGAGCAAAAAGTCTGTTTTACACTTTCCTAAGAGTCTTTGAACAACAGATTGATGGGTTCTATTGTTTAAACCCCTAACATTCCAAGATTGAATAATCATTGAAAACCTTGGGAGCAGTAAGAATCAATTGTCCTCACCGATCCTCCATTGATCAGCTTGTCTCCTTGCACTGCTAGTAGATCCTTATTGGACTTTCTGCCCGCTCCTTGAGAGTTACTATTTTTGGATCTCTTCTCCACCTGAGTAATCCCTAGGGCTGGCCTTTCTCTGTTCTTTTCTGCACTTCCCATGCTGACATCCTTAATAACTGGCTGTGCTGGGGAGTGTATTATCAATGCCCCTGGGTTCTCTGGCTGCAATATCTCAGTGGATTCAATCACCTGTTCTAAGACAGGAGTAAATGAAGGAGAAGCATGAGTGTGGATGTTATTATCCTCAGCATTCCCATCCACTCCTTCCATGACTTGGTCCTCTTGATCCACTAGTGACTTAAAGATTTCATACCGATTGGTTGGCTTGAGTTGTGCCTGCTCCTTGCCATTTTTCTTTTGCTTTCTCCTTCTTTTAGGCTGTTCAAAGCCATCTTTCTGAACATCAGTACCCTGAGGAGTATTGGATGGTTCTTTGACAAGAGTAGACTTACCCTCTCTGGGGCGATTTGGCATTCCAAGCGGAGCCTCCGCTTTTGTGTTCAAAATATTTGGACAAAACCTTGCCAAATGGCCATGCTTATGGCAGACTCTGCATCTAAAGGGCAGGGCCTCATAATCTAACTGTTGGATCCAGGATAGTCCTGCCAACTCAAGTTCCACCTCGGTCGGTAGAGGCTGGCTAATATCCATTTCTACGCAAATTCTAGCAAAGACAGCTGTGTTTCCCTCTATGGTGTCTTTGGAGACGCCCAGATGTCTACCTAGGGAATTACCAATCATTTCCAGAACCTGCTCACCCCAAAACTCCATCGGGAGAGCGTACAGCCGGATCCAAACCGGGACAGCCGTGGGTTCAATACGAGGATCGAAACCCACTCTCCAGGGTTGAACAAATAACCCTGTCGGTCCGTGGTTCCTCTTCTCTGATTCAAATGCTCTGTTTCTATCGGCTAAAGAAGAGAAACTAATAATGAAATACCCATTGCTTATAGACCATAAGGAGTACTCACCGTGTGGCTCCCAGTTATGTCTGACCCAGGTATGCAAAAAATTCAGGGTGGGTCGGATACCCATGAATTTGCAAATCAGATCATGGTTAGCACGGTAGATGATTGTGTCTTCGACCATCTTTGGTTCGATAACAATCTTAGGTCTGGAGGCGGATTGCGGGAGGCATCCATTAACTCGGTGTGCAGTTGAGCCCTTGCCAGCATTCTTGAAGAGCGTTTGAAAAGCATTCCTCTGAGCTTCGTCATTGGAAGACGAAGCATTTTCTTTTAGCATCTCAGCATATGAGCTCTTTCTCCCAGAGAGAGGATCTGGAGGAGACCCCATTGGGCCCTCCCGAGGTAGCAGACGATCCTTCAGAGTAGCACTAAGTCAACCCACCAAAGTCCCTGGATTTTCCTTCACACCAGAAACCCTAGAACATCGCCTGTCGCCTGCTCAAAAATTTTCCCGCCAAATCGCCAGAGCTCCGTTTCGAAAACTCAAAATCCTCGAACAGGAATGTTGAAAGGAAGATTGATCGAATTGTTTGGAAGCAAAAGCATGCAATGTTAAAAATGCATTCGAATAATAATCATCTCTAAGCATTTTTGGAAATGTTACATTAGGTAATGTAAACTGCACCACCTACCATGTAAGAGGTAATCAAATAGGTGTTATAAGGTTAAATAATTTTAAGTGGGCGGTTTAAATAGGAGTGTGTGGTTCAAAAATTCATCAAATAGAGTTTTGGTTGTAGTCAAGAGCAATTCAATGAAGGAAGAGGAAAGAGCATGAGCACCGATTTGAGTGGAGGTATTATTTAAATTTGAAATTGCTAAGGTTTCATTTATTTAATTTTTGGAGTCAAGGTTTTTGGAATTATAAAGTTAAAGGTTTATATTTAATTAAGATTAAGGAGAGATAATTGATTATTGGAGAGATAAGTAGGACTATGGTAGAATAAGTTTGGAGTTATAAGGTTATTAATTGTTGTTTCTAATTAAATATTTTTAATTAAAGAGTGGAGTGATAAGAATTAGTTTATTTAAAGTTTTTTTAATAAAGGTTTTTGAAATTTATATAGTTTGATTTTATTTCTCAAATTATTTTGAAAAATAAATATTTGCAAATTTAATTATTTGGGAGTCAAAAAGAGTTCAACATCAAAACTAGGAAATTTAAATTTACAATTCTTATTTTCTTAGTTTTTAAACATTAGGGAGATATAAGGAATTCTACTTCATAGGTTTTGTAATTTAGAAACTTTGAATCTTTAAAAAAACCTAGGGAGACATAAGGTAGTCTACATCAAAGGTCATATGAGCACTACTATGTCAAACAACAAGTTATTTCTTTCTAAATCTCAACTTCTGAAAGGACCAAATTATGCTTCATGGAAAAATAAAGTGAAATCAATTTTAATAGTAGAAAATTTTTGGGATATAGTTAGTGGAGCAAAAACAAAACCTATTGAAGATGTTAGAGAAATTCAAAAATATGAATATGGTGAAGCCAAAGCACTTATTATAATAATGTTTGTAATTACTGATGAAATTACTAACAATGTCCTAATATCAAAAGATAATTCACAAGGTAATCTTGCTGCAACTTCAAGATATAGGTTCATATGGAATAATAGATATTATCAAGTATGTAAAAGAAGGGGATAACACAAATTTCTATGGATATAATTCAAGGAATCAGTCTCAAGGAAATTAGATGAATCAAAGTGGTCAAGTAAGTAGGTTAGTACAAAAAATACAATATCAAACTCAGTACAATCCACAACAACAATAATTTCAATGTCAATATCCTTCTCAATATGATAGGAACCTGCCAATAAACTGAGAATACAACCACATGAAATGCAATAATAACAAAAATAAGACTAAAGTTACAATATTGCAATGGAACAAACAACAAATTATATTGAAAGAATGAAGTTATAGTCCTAAATCGCGGGCCTCTTCGAGTGGGCAACCTCCTTTATAAACAGAGCTCCAATACAATGATATTCCAAAGATGTCATCCTTTGTTACATTGATATTTTTATAGATTCGAACTAACCCTAACCCTAATGCTCAAGGGGTCCCATCCACATGCAAGTGGGGGTTCCCATTTAGGAAAATCAACTAACCCTAACCCTAATGCTCAAGGGGTCCCATCCACATGCAAGTGGGGGTTCCCATTTAGGAAAGAAGGGGTTTATTACATAGTAACATTAGGATAGGTTCCTAACATGTCCAACCCCTTCAAAAAGCTTTGTCCTCAAAGTTGTAGATGAGGAAACTGGTGTTGGAGTTGGTGGAGAGACTCCCATGTAGCATCTTCCAATTGTAGACCCCACCACTGAACAAGGACCTCAGTAATGGCTCGATTGTGAAGTGTGTGCGTCCTACGATCCAACAATTATTTTGGCTCAAGCAAGATAGAACCTTCTTCATCCAATTATGGAAGGACATATTGAACCTGTACCTGATTTTCCACAACCTTCTTGAGAGAGGATACATGAAAAATAGGGTGGATCTTGGATGTCGATGGTAGGGCCAATTTGTAGGTCGTGGCACCAATCCACTATAAAACCTGGTAGGGACCATAGTACTTGGTCACAAGTTTTTGGCATCTATGAAGCTGGAGGGATGATTGTTTGTATGGATGCAAGTGAAGGAAGACCATATCACCAACATCAAAGCTACACTCTAAACAATGTTGATCATCTTGTTGATGCATCCAATTATGGGTCGCTTCCAAATTCATATTCAACTGATAGAGGGCTTCAACATGTTGGTTGAGTGTAGTGTCAACTGCATGGACCTTAGAGCTACCTAGAATGTAGGAAGAGGGTGTGCATGGAGGATGACCATAAACTGCTTCAAAATGGGTGACCTTGGTCACCGTGTGATAAGAAGTATTATACCACCACTCGACCAAAGGAAGCCACTTTACCCATTGAGTAGGGTGATCATATGCAAAGTAATGAAGGTAGGTCTCCAAACATTTGTTGACAATCTTACACAATTTATGATATGTTGAACTCATTTTGAGCTGAGTTCCCTGCAACTTAAAAAATTCTTACCAAAAATGACTAGTAAAGGTTGGGTCATGGTTGAACACGATGGAGGTAGGCATGCCATGAAAGAAAAAAATAAAATCAAGGAAAATTTGGGCAATGGTGGAGGTTATGTAAGGATGGGAGAGGGAACAAAAGTGAGCATACTTTGAAAGATGATCCACTACCACGAAGATAACAAATTTGCCTCTAAACTTAGGTAACCCTTCAATAAAATCCATGGAAATATCCATCCAAACCTGGTCAGGAATGGGCAAGGGTTGAAGAGTACCTAGAGAATGCATTGTTTCACCTTTCATCCATTGATAGGTATCACAAGCTACCACAAAATCTTGAATGTCCTTTTTCATACCCTTCCAAAAAAAGTGCGCTTAAGCCATTCATAGGTTTTGAGAAATCTTGAGTGGCCTATAGATGGGGTAGCATGCAGTTCTTTCATGAGAATTTCCCAAAGTGGAGACGTGTGGGGAACAACAAGGTATTGGTGGTAACACAAATCATGGCCATCCCAAGTATAGCCCTGACATGAAGTAGGCTCATTGTGGAGGGAGGCAACCAAAGTTTGCAAATCAGAATCCTGAAGTACCTCCTGGCGTAAGGAATCGATCCATTGAGGAACAGGTGATGAAATGGCACACAACATATTGAGAGCCTCAAATTGGTGAGAGAGCATCAACCACAATATTCTCTTTGCCCTTCTTATAGGTGATATCATAATCATAGCCCATGAGTTTGGATACCCATTTTTGTTGTTCAGGGGTGGCAACCCATTGCTCCAAAAAATATTTGAGACTCTGATGGTCCATTTTAATAGAGAAATGATGCCCAATAAGATACGGTCGCCAATGGATTACCGCATGTAGAATGACCATCATCTCCTTGGCATAAGTGGATTTTCCCAAATTATGGTTGGAGAGGGCTTTACTAGTGAAAGCCAAGGGTCATCCTTCTTGCATCAGCACAACACCAATGCCATGACCCAAAGTATCACTTTCAATGACAAAATGTTTGGAAAAATCTGGCATGGCTAAGACTGGAGTGGTGGTCATAGCATGCTTCAAGTCTAGGAAGGCCTGTTCAGTGGGTCCCATCCAAGTAAAAGAGTCTTTTTTTAACATGGAAGTGAGGGGAGCTGCAATTTTACCATAGTTACAAATAAATTTATGGTAGTAACCTATGAGCCCTAAAAATCCTCGAAGACCTTTGAGAGTGCAAGGTTTTGGCCATTCCTGAACCACCTAGATCTTCTTGGGGTCAACTTTGATGCCATCCTTGGTGACAATGTGTCCTAAATACTCCACTTCTATCAACCCAAAAGAACACTTGGACCACTTAGCATAGAGTTGATGTTGTTCCAACAGTTGTAGAGTCTGATCCACATGAACAAGATGCTCTTCCCATGAGTGACTATACACCAGAATGTCATCAAAGAAAACTAGGATGAATTTACGAAGGAAAGGGCAAAAAATATTGTTCATGAGGCTTTGAAAAGTGGAAGGAGCATTAGTCAACCCAAATGGCATCACCAAAAACTCATAGTGATCATCATGAGTACGGAAGGTAGTTTTGGGGATATCCTCATCCTTGAGCCTGATTTGATGATACCTAGAGCAAAGGTCTAATTTGGAAAAGTACATAGTCCCATGTAGTTCATCTAGTAACTCATCCACCACCGGAATAGGGAACTTATCCTTGATGGTGAGTTTATTGAGCTCACGATAATCGATACATAACCACCAAGACCCATCTTTCTTGTGCACCAGTAAAATTAGAGAAGAGTAAGGATTGTGGCTTGGCCGAATGATGTTGGATTTTAACAAATCCTGTACTAACTGCTCGATTTTAGAATTAAGACCATGAGGATATTGGTATGGTCTAATGTTGGGTGGTGCATGGCCAGGTAATAAAGGAATAGCATGGTCATGAGAGCGACGAGGTGGTAATTTTGATGGTTCAACAAAAACAAAATTGTGCTTGGCCAACACAAGTTGTAAATCGATAGGAATGGAAGCCTCCTCGAAAGGGTGAGGTTGGATTGCAAATATCTGAGCTATGACACCTTGAGATGATTTTTTTAACAACTTCTCCATCCAATTGGAACTGATAATCTATGGAGGCCCTACTTTTGAGCCACGAAGAGTGTGGGACTGACCATCCTATGAAAATTACATCCAGAGCTCAAAAAGTTCCATGAGATGGTTCCCAATGTGCCCAACCATTGAGCTCCCAACACGATATCACATCCCCCTAGTTGAAGTGCAAACATATCTTGTTTGAGCTCATATTCCCCAATTTTTACTTTGACATTATGATATTTACCCTTGCAAGGTAAGGTCCCACCATTGGCGATCATAACCTCAAAGGAATTACATGTATGTATATAAAAATTCACCTTCTTGGCAATGCGAGGGTCAATAAATTTGTGTGTACTACCATAATCAATCAAGATGGTAAGACGTAGGCCTTTGAAAAAATCCACAACTTTCATGGTTTGGGGAGTAGTAATGCCAACAAGAGCATGAATAGAAATTTCAGCCTATGGTTCATCTTGGTTTTCTTCCTCTGGTTTGGGTGGTTCCGCTACTGAGTCTGTGTCATCATCACTGTGGTCATTGGTGTCGAGCTCATCAACATCTATGAGGAACAACTTCTTTTGGGTGCACCTATGCCCACGTGAAAACTTTTCATCACAATTGTAACACAACCCTTGGGCGTGTCACGCATCCATTTCGACAGTGGTTAGACGTTTGGGTGCAGTAGTGGGTGCAATAGTTTTTTGTTCAATCTGATTCTAGGATCTAGGAGGAAAAGAGGGTCTAGCCTGTGGAAATTTAGATATCCGCCTCTAAGCTAAAAATTTAGATTCGGCCAAATGAGCCAACTTGATAGCCTGCATCATGGATTGTGGTTTAAACATCGTGACCTCAGCTTGGAGATCTTCCCTCAACCCACTAACAAAATAACTCATAAAGAACCCTTCATTCATTCCCATAGTTTTGTTGGCCAATTTCTCAAATTGTACTTGGTAATCTCAAACTATCGAAGTTTATCTCAACTTTGTCAATTGTCCTGTAAAATCATCATACTCACTAGGGCCAAAGCGAGTGAGTAATTGAGACTCAAAGTCTTCCCAAGAAGGATCAGGGAGAGTTTTTTGCAACCATTGGTACCACTGTAAGGCTTTAGATTCCAAGTTGAAAGAATCCATTTGAACTCAATGATATATGGGGACATCATGGAGTTGAAATAATTGAGCAACACGACATAACCACCCATCCACATCCTTCCCATTAAACTTAGGAAAGTCTAATTTGGGCATCTTAAAGGGGGGATCACGATCATAGTGAGGATGAGAGTCATTTGTTGTCCTTCCTTTATCTTTGTCAAAATGTGAGTGTTCAATATGGTACTCAATCTTGCTTGGACCACCTTGCAATTTGGACTCAACTTCTGCAAGTTGTTCTTCTATGCGGTTTCTAGAGGTAGCATGATCCATTCTAATATTTTGAAGCTCTATCATCATGTTTTGATTTGAAAGTTGCATGTTTTCAATGGTGCTTTGTAGTTTTTCCAACAATGAGGTGATCGAATCTAGCTCTTTTTGTTGTCCACGAGTGCCACCAGCCATTTTGGATAGTCTTGAACCTCTTTTACTAAATTACTAAAAATAGAAGTGTGGTTTTAGGAGTTACTATTTTTAGTAAGGAGTCCAAAAAAGTGCTTGGGTGTTATATATAAAAATTATTAGTGTGACGAGCTGATCACAATGGGCTAGGACTCAAAAAAGTGTTTTCGGGATCAAATTTTGTATTTGTGGAATATTTGGCCAAAAAGGGCTAGTGGAAAAATGATAAATTTGAGGAATTTTGAGAAAATAAGGAGTTAGGACTCAAAAATTCTGTGAGAGGTGTAGAAGGGGCTAACTAAGATAACAAAACAAAATTGAGGATTTTTGGGGTTGTCTAGGGCTTTTTATGACTTTTTTAGTGTTATTTTTCCTCATTTTGGTTTACAAATTATTCAAAATAGAGTAATAATAAAACCACTACAACTTCTTTATTATAGCTTCGATTTGCATGATTTTTTATTTTTTGAGTGCAAAATCAAAAAGTAGCAAAATACTATTTTTTTTATGAGTCTACTGGTGCAATCGGTTTTCCATTTGGAGCTACGGTTCAAAAGTTGGGTACTGGATCAACTGTCTCTAATCTATGCATTTTGTCGACTAACCATCTTGTCACTGTCCTATCACTTGTACTATAGTTACTGACACTGTTCATGTCACTAAACCAGGGATTCTCTATATTGTGTAGTTATTGAAATTGAAAGTTCTAATTTTGACCTTGACCACCTGTAATTTCTTATTGTTACAGTCAATTGTTATTGTTACTATTACTGACCCAACTGTTATTGTTACTAATCTTACTGGTATTGTTATTGACCTAACTATTACTGCTACTGACCTGAATGATACTAGAACATTTTAGACTGTTATGGACACTTGTAGACTCTGTCCTGATTGCTGGTGCATGCAAATTGTGTTCTTTCGTGATAAGGAAGTCCTCTATATGCTCACTTTTTGGGATCGTGAATGCAGGTTCAACAGAATAGGGAGATGTTGTTTTTGCAGGTTGAAGTTTTTAATATAAATAGGGTATGCTAGGTAGAGAAGTATGTAACACCCATAGGCCCTCTGTTATACCACAGTGATGAACAATAGTGCTTAGACCAATATTTCAGGCCACTACCCAAGGAGGATTCCACACATACCCTTGAGCACACTATCTACCTCTTTGACAATACAGGAGGGTAATTGTCCGGGATGTTGTGTCCCATGGACTATGGATGATACAAGTCCAAAAATCTTCCTATTGGATAAAATTTTGTTTAACCTAGAATGGTATCCTAATACACTCGAAGATGCATGGGAGCTTGATTTCGTGTGTGAGTGTTGTCTGAGGCCTGGGTATTGGAGCTTGATCACCCCTCACTTCACTAGATGCTTTATGGGCTATCTAGCTTAGTTGATAATGACAACTCCTTCACGATATTTTAAAACCCTCGACACAGGGTTTCTAGCCTACTCAACTACTATAAAAAAATAACAGTATTTTTTATTTTTTTAGTTTTGACTTTTTTTTAATAAAAGAAAACAAAAAGGAAAAACACAGGAAAATTATACCTAACAGGCAGAAATAGATGGGCAAGAATTGTTGCAGTCACAACAGAACTTGGCCTTGGAAAGTGCTCTGATACCACTTGATAAGAACCTGCCAATAAACTGAGAATACAACCACATGAAATGCAAGAATAATAGAAATAAGATTGAAATTACAATATTGCAATGGAACAAACAATAGATTGTATTGAAAGAATAAAGTTACAATCCTGAATCACGGGCCTCTTCGAGGGGGAAACCTCCTTTAGAAGCAGAGCTCCAATACAATTATATTCCAAATATGTCATCCTTTGTTACATTGATATTTTTATAGATTCAAACTAACCCTAACCCTAATGCTGAAGGGGTCCCATCCACATGCAAGTGGGGGTTCCCATTTAGGAAAATCAACTAACCCTAACCCTAATGCTCAAGGGGTCCCATCCACATGCAAGTGGGGGTTACCATTTAGGAAAGAAAGGGTTTATTACATAGTAACACTAGGATAGGTTCCTAACACATTATCACTATAGTCAACCTTAGTTGTACTACAAAGAGGGAAATCAAAAAGGACAGTTAGACCAATAAATTCATGAAATTCAAGAGTTAGAAGAAGTTATTGAAGAAAATAAAATCAAAGCTCTTTCAATAAAATTGATAAGCAATGAAGATGCATTTCTCTCATAGAGTTTAAAAGATACTAACTATTCACTTGATCAAGATACATAAAGACAACAAACTAAAGAAAGCAAAATGAGAACAAAGGAAGCACGGGTCCCAATATCACATGAAGATGAAGACCTTGATTGAAGACTAAAGTATTCAATAACCAAATAATGTAATACATGGGGGTGTTGGATAATATTACATTATTTGGTACATTCTAATGTACCCCCATGGTACCTTCATGGTACACCTTGTAAATATTAGACTAAGGTTGAGTCTTAGAATAGAGTGTGAGTAAATATTTTATGTAATGTAATAATGTGCAAGAAATGCACAAGTGTCATGTGTGCAAGTGTAATATGAGTATATGTGCACAAGTGTCTTATATGTAAGAGTGCACAAGTGTTCTTAGATTAGAGTGTGTAATGTAAAGAGTCGTGTCCAAGTGTGCATACGAGATATAGTCATGTGTATGCAAGTGTCAAGTAGAGAAGCCAAGAATCATGAGTCTTTGCATAAGGAAAGGAAGAGTTAAGTAACCAAAGAGTTATCCTACAATGGCTCTATATTACTCCATAGAGGACATCGCCTATATCACCTACATAGTCTACATTGTATAAATAGTGAGCATAGAAATCATTGTTATTGTATGATAAATTTATGATACATTTGCAAGAGAAAAAGGAGTAATACATATTGTATACACTTGAGCAACTAATATTGTAAGTTGTGCTACATGCTTTGTACATGTATGATTTAGGCTATTACATTTATATTGTTGCTTATTAATGAATGTTAGTTGATATATTATAAGCCTTGATTTTACATATTAGTTGGCTCATATTATTCTAGTTACATTATTATTTTGATCTTACTATATTGTGGCTATCATATATTTGATCCTATGAATATTTATCCTGTGAGTTTACATTAATATTGAAGCTTCAAAAGTTATCAAGGATAGAATAGGAGTTGATAAAGAAAGATCTCTTTTGGATAATTCACATAGTCAACACACAAAATTTTGGATAGACTCTTAGGATGAGCACCAACCATTGGTGGTTCAATTTACAAATTGGAGACCTTTCATGGAGTTTCTACATAGAGCAAATTGGAGAAAGATAACAAAATACTATAGGTTCTGAACAATAAATTTAGAAGTTGGAAGAAATTGGGTCCCCATAGCCAAATGACCAATTCAAATCCTAGAGAGGTAGAATATGGATATCCAATGAACTCTACAAATGAGATTACTTTCATGATCTCAAGCAAAGGATTCCCTTGGATGGGGCAACACAATTTAGGAGGAGTATACAGTAGCACATGGATATGTAGCTCTATACCAAAGCACTTCTAATATGCTTTGAGACTTATTCAAATAAATATCAACACTAAAGTTATGGCATAAGGTGAGATTCTTCCTTTGGCTTATACTGCATAATAGAGTACTAACAGGGGGATAACTTATGAAAAGAGGCTACCATGGTCGTTTTAGGTGTGAGATATGTAGGGAAATTTCAAAATGCTCTACCACTTATTTATTGAGTGTCATGTAGACTCAAAGTTATGGAAGATGATGGATACCTTACTTGGTATTAATTGGTTTATATTTACCACCCTAGAGCATATGTGGAGGTAATGGACTACATAGGATGGAGTAGACCAATATGTTAGGCAAATAGTATGGGTAGGAACTACTCTCATAATTTGGAACATAGGGAAATAAAGGAACAATTGCATCTTAAAACAAGAGGCTATGGACATCAACTATGTTTAGTAAAAGATCACATCTACCATTATAAGGACAATATAACATATATTGAAGTATCCCCATGATCCCCACCAATGATTGGAACAATTCATGACCAGACTAAAAAAATTTCCTAAGGTTGGTAAGCAATAAATAATGACCATAAGACACCTAAAAGTAGTCAAAAAGGAAAAGTGGTAGCCTCCCCTAGAGGATTGGGTAAAAGTTAACATGGATGGATCATCATGAGGGAATCTAGGAATATCTAGTGTAGGAAGTATAGGAAGATGATTGAATGGGATATTTATATTCACTTTTGTTGAGAATCTTAATATATTTTCCAACAACCTAGTAGAGGGTTGTTCCATCCTTAGAGGGCTCTAGGAGGAAATAAAGGTAGGTTGGAAGGTCCTAATAGAATCTGACTCACAAGTCATGATCAACCATTTGAAGAATCCAAGAGAGAATAGGAAGCTTGACTGGAGACTAAGGAGAATTGTAGAAAAGATTCGAATGGTACAAGAAAGCCTTCTATTAGTGGAACACAATCACATCCCTAGAGAATAAAATTGAGTTGCATATGTGATGGCCAACTAGGCTCTAGATAAATGTGACGTCACTTGTTACTGCTATCCCCCTATATGGTGGGCAACGAGGATTAGAGAAGCTCTTCTTTTTATCCTATCTCCTATGCTAACAATATTAGATGTATTTAGTTCTTTAATTCACTATATTAGTCTGGTTCTATTACACATGGGTTACTATAGTATATTAGCTGATAGAGAATGTAATACTATATCATCTATTAAATCCTAGATCAAAAGCTTGTTTAGTGGAAAGGTAAGTGCCATACCTCTCATATTTGAATACCTTAATATAAATTATTTTTTTACAAAAAAAAATAAGAATTAAAGGAATTGAGCTTCACCTTTTCTTATTTTAGATCTTTGTGAAAAATCAAGTAATAGGTGTTATGAGTGTAAGAAAGGAGCGAGTCTTACTAATTATATCCTAAATATTTGGGTAAATTCAAAAAATAAAAATTTATAATGAGGAAAAACTAGGTAGCATGGCAATAAAGACATTTTTTTAAATCCTGATTGGAAGTAAGGATGCCCTAATTGACAACAAGAGGAAGAACAAATCTATGAAAAATATTATTCATGTAGTAGATAAAACATATAACACATTACCAAGGATGAGATGATTGAGCATGACATATCAATTATTAAAATTAGAAAATTAATATATAAGTTTCATAGCTATTGGTCAGGATTTTTGGAGATCCATAAGTGGATTAAATGGAATTGGGGATTGAATTTAAATTACTCGGTTATTTTTCATCTAAAAGGATTTTTTTTTATCATTTTCTCTAGTTTAGAAATTAAGGATACAATAAGGGGTGGTGGCCCATAGTTTAGGGGGAGAGATGCATTACATTTAAGACCATGAATGAGACAAATTTTATGGAGGAAAACATTATTATAAAGATTTTAGTTTGGATAATAATTTTTGGACTTCCATACCACCTTATCAATAAGGAGGTTTTAAATAATATTGGCAATACTCTAGGGGAGTTCATTCAAAAAATATCAATTACTAAGGAGTAAAGGCATGCTCTATATACTTGGATATGTGTTATAATGAATATTATAAAACTATGATAATTTAGGGTTTTTAGGGGAGGATAAGAAGGTAGTTACTATAGAGGGTTCTCCTTGCACTTTAGGGTTTCTATGGAAACATAAAGAAGAAAATGTTTATGAGGCTATTCTTGCACTTCATGTTTTCCAAAGAAACATATATCTAAGTCTTATTGAACTTTAGGGTTTCAAAATCATCATAATAAATAAATGAGTATGGAGGATATTCATATAAACTTGGGGATTTTAGATAAACATAAGAATGTAATTACATAAAGGATCATCCTTGTACTTTAGAGTTTTTAGGAAAATATAAAGAAGAAAATGTTTATGAGGTCATTTCTTACATTTTAAATTCTCTAGAGGCAGTATAAACCTAAGTCTCATTAGAAACAATATGGAAAAATTGAAGACATTGATGAAGATGAAAGTGTTGGTGGGAATGGAAAAAGGAGAGCAAGAACCTTAAATCAAGAACAACAATAAAACAAAACTCAGAGGGATATTGATATGGGAAAAAAAAAGGACAAATGTTAACAATAAGTGGCGTTAAACCCATAAATATAAATAAAAAGTGATGATGAAAATGGTATCTTGGAATATTAGAGTATGAATAAGACCCCTAAAGAAGAGTTGTTAAGGAATTACTAGGTTGTTATAGTCCTAACTTTATTCTAATACAAGAAAAAAAAACAAATATTGAGGAATATAAGGATGAATTCAAAAAGATTTGGAAGATGGGGATTGTCTCGTAGTTTCTACTTTAGTATCTTTAGGAGAAATTGTAACAATACAAGACAAACACAAATAGGATCAACAATTGGTAGAAGCAAAAGATAGTTGGGTTATTATTTTTTGCAAGAAAGAGGAAATATCAAAGTTGGGATCATAAATGTATATGCTTCAACTTTAGTTACTCATGAAATATGTTAGTACCCTAGTTTAGTCTTATAAGATTCAATGATGATAATGTTATGTTTTGGTGGGATGCAGTAAGGTATGAAGGATCATGTATGTATGAGTTTGTTCAAAAGATAAAATATCTAAAAGTGCAAATAAAAATTTGGAATGCCAAATCTTTTGGTACCAAATAAAAAACAAAGAGGGAATTAAACGTAAATTAAATAATTTACAAGAGATAGTAGACAACAATGGAATATACCATGATATTTATGTGTAAGAAAATAAATTATCATTTTTATTATCATAATGTAATGAAAAGGAAAATTTACATTGGTCCTAAAAATCTAGGAAGAGATGGCTTAAGAAAGGGGACAAGAATACTATTTTTTAGGTTACAATCAAAATAGATTTTATTTTTTGTGACTTTAGTTACAAAGCATATGATAGATTTTGCTAGGATATTCTATATAATATTATTTTAAAAAAAATTTGATTGAGTCAGGGGCAAATGGACTAGATGTTGTTATAACACTCTAAAATATTCTATATTGACGAATGGATGTGAGGAAAAATTAGGTTTCCTCTTTGTAGTTGAGATAGAGTTTTCAAAGGAAAACAATATTAAATGAGCAAGATTGTAAAATTGTAGACTTATTAGTTTCACATTAGGGGTAAAACGTGGTTGGAGATTATTCAAATATTAAGAAAAGAGTTGGATAAAAAGTTACTTAAAAAATAGATAGTTTGTATTGATGCATTACAATTGCTCAGGAAACAAACACTGCCTAGAGGCTTATCAACATGGAACTTTATATCAAATAGTTTGTAATTTATAAAGAAACATATTAAATGGTCAATTGGTGAGGAGAATTCCATAATTTTTTGGTTCAATGCTTGGTTGAAGCTCTATCACATTATGTTTGGTCTAAAATTGTGATAATTGGCTTGGGCATGCTTAGTCTATAAGAATTCAAAGGTATTATATTAATGTGATCAAACCCTCTCAATCATGGATTTCTATTACTAACATAGTTGAAGTATAGGACTTCAAAAAAAGAGTAAATGAGCTTCAAAATATACTTTAAGAGTTCTATTTTCCTATTTTTATGCAAAGGGATGAGTTAGTTTGGAATCTATCAAAATATGGTGCATATTCATTCAAGTTTGGTTATAAGGATTTAGAGCAATAAGAATTTTCTACTCCTAAAGAATTCCTTTAGAAGAAAATCTGGTTATTTGAGGCCCTATCTAATGCCTCAACATTCCTTTGGTAAGTAGTCCAAAGCAAGATTCTTAAAGGTGAGAGTTTGCAAAGAAGGAATTGTCATGGAATTTTTATGCATGCCTTGTATGAGAAGGATTTAGAAACATCATATCATTTGCTTTTTTATTTTCCCTTTGATTAGACCATTTGGGCTCTTTTTTTTAAAATAGGAGAATATATTGGGTGGCTTCATCAACGTTGAAAGAGTTCATGAAATGTTAGATTGATTGTTTCAAAACTAAAGCATTATGCATCCTATGGCGTGTTGATCTTCCCATTATTTATTAGAACTTATGCCTTAAAAAGAACAATAAAATTATTGAAAATAAATCTTAAAATCATGCCCAAGTTTGGAATTGCATTATCACCTCTCTTGTAGAATGTTTACAAATATAGTGCACGTCATAAGAAGTCTCAAGTATAGAAAAAAATATGATAGCCTCTTGGTTACAGGATTTGAATATAACGGAAATGGTCATTTATAACAAAAGAGTCAATATAAAGGATTTACTTTGATCCATGGTGAAATAGAATTGTTCAAAAGTTGGGTTTATTATTAGTTCCAAAGGAAATTTAGAAAAAGTTGACGAAGGTGGTGTTTTCAAAATAATGAAGGTAAAATTCTTCTCACTGATAATCATATGAAATGTTAACTAATAATTATGTGAAGACTATAGTACTTCTTGCAATGATCAAAATTACCATTGAAAAATGATGGAAATAATTTTCAATTGAGTAGGATTCACAAATAATTATTAATACTATTAAGAAAAATGAATGTAAAGATTGGACAAAAATAACATTATTTTAATGTTCATAAACTGTTATAAGAGACATTCTTTTTGAAATGACGTCATATCTATAGAGAAGGAAATTAGGACAAATTAACCAATCTAGAGTTTATCTTTTAAACAAAAAATTTTAAAGGTGTTGAATGTAAAAACATAGCAACTTGAGGAAGAAGAAGAAAATATCTGGAAAAAACATGTTGGATATGGTTTAGTCAACAACACAACAATATAAAGAATTGTTATTTTAATAAAAATGACTCAGCAAAAGCCACAAATAACTTATTAAAAAAACTTTATAATTTTAATTGATTATAAATCATCTAGAGACCCAAGTTCAAACTATGAAAAAAATGTAAGCGCGTTAAAAAAAACACACAAGAATTACTATTAAGTTTTCATCGAGGAGACCCAAGTTTAAACCCCACTTCGAGGGGAGTTAGGGAGTCAAAACCCTCATAAAGACCTGTGTAAACTCAAATTAATAGCTGCAAGCTTATTGCAGTGATAAGAGCTTTAGCCTCTCTTTGAGGAGGTCCAAAGTTCAAACCCCAATTAGTATGTATGAGGGCTTTAGCCTCTCTTTGAGGAGGTCCAAAGTTCAAACCCCAATTAGTACGTATGAGGGGATCGGAACCCTTCAAAAAAATTTGTATTATACAAAAAAAAAAGCTTATTTAAAAAAAATAAAAAATAAAAATAAAGGATGCTTATAAAAAAAATAAAAAAACATTTATTTATAATAAATTATCTTCTTTAAGATAAAGAAGATTATAAACACCCGCTTCATTAAGATAAAGAATATATAATAAATTATCTTCTTTACTTATAATAAATTATTATTATTTTTTTATTTTAAGATAAAGAATATTATAAATATTTTATTTTATTTTATTTTTTTAGTTCACATACATACACTTGGTTTCCGGAAAGAAAGCCTAAAGCCCAAATCACATGGGTATCCCACGAGACTTTTGTTTATTTTTTATTTTTTTTGATGCATAGATAAATTTGTTACATCCACAATCCTTTTTTACTATCAAACAAGTCTTGGGGCTGCCCCTGTAACCCCTATGCCACCTAGTTATTGTTAACTATCAAACAAGTCTTGGGGCTGTCCTGTAACCCCTATGGCACCTAGTTATTGTTAACCCCGTGAAACTGGACATCTGGCTGCCCAGGAGGGTTTGGTACCGCACTCAGATAGATAGATAGATGGGTATTAACGTGAAACGAATACGCCATTTGTATCATTATCAGAGGATTCAGAACAGATTATTACTTTGCAAACTGGCAAGCATGCCCCAAGGTTTAAACCTAAGTCTCTTCTTAAGTAGGTGATTCTGATTCTTGGTAAGTGGCGGACCAGTCAAACACTGCTATTGGAAGCAACCACGGACAATTATTACAAAATATATAGATATAGATACGTTGAATCCGTTCGTATGCACATCGCTTGTTCCCTTGCCCACGCGGTCGTCTGCTTAGAAAAAAAGCAAACAAGACCAGGTTTCCAACACCATGGGGCTGCCCCTGCCGTTTGACATCAATGGCGATGACTGCCCCCCCAGTTGGAGGAACGAGCTCCGCATTGATTCCAGGCAGAAAATCATCAACAAGATGTATGTTCTTTCCTCTTCATTTCTCCAGAAATAGAGATGTTACTCTTGGTCCTTTTGTTTGAGTTGTTAAACATAAACCTGAGATCAAAAAATATTATTAAATATCGAGAAGACTCGAATCCTTCGTTATATTTAGTCTTATGTTAATTCTTATATTCCTCTTAAGTAGATCTACATAACCCTCTTCTACTGCTTGGCAAAATTGGAGTAGGGAGCAATATTAGTCTTGTCGATGCAGGAAATAGCCCCTACACAAATCTTTTGGATTTAAATAAACATCCACACTGAATCATCACCTTTAATATTATTAAATACTGTATTCTTAGTTTTATGTGAATTATTATATCCGTCTTAAATAGATCTACTTAACCCTTTCCTATGGCTTGGCAAAATTGGAGTAGAGAGCAATGATGCAGGAAATACCCCCTTCACAAAACTTCTGAATTCAAATAAACATCCACACTGAATTACTGCCCCCTGAATTGCCGCATCCATTGACCCTTTTAGCCCCTCTCTTGATTCTTATAAAGTTTTTTTAGATTGTAAATACCTGCTTTATGGTGGGTTTCATGATTTTTATTCGCGCTCGTTTATAAGGACGGAAGGCTTTATAATTAGGTTTCTTGTTTGGTTGCACAGAACATGTGGGCAATATCTCTTTCAAAGTCAGATATGTCCAGACATCTTTTTGACATCTTTATTTTTTAAAGATTTCAGTTATTTTGTGATTATAATAATAATTATGTATGTATTGATAAGATTTAAATTTAAATTTCTCCTTTAATTAATCATTTGATGCATTAATTATTAAACTTTTGTTATTTCATGAATGTTAAGGTTCTTCCATGAAATTTTAATCTTTATTTAAGTCTTAAACTCCTCATTAATTAATGTTATGAAATTTTAACCTTTGTTTAAGTCTTAAACTCCTCATTTTCCTTCAGTTGCTCTAAACTTCATGGACTTCAAATGTGTTTAGTTATTACCTTTCTATATTTCAATATAGATACACATTTTGTTGCATATACATTAGACCCCATTTCTTTTGTAAAGAAGTAATTTTCAAAGGATTAAGTTCTTCCTTGAAAATTAAAAAATTTAATCAATAAATTCATACCATTTCATAAATGTTAAAGTTCTTCCCTTAAACCTTGATTAAGTGTTTAAAACTTATCACTTTTCACGGATTTTAAACATGTCCAATTACTGCCTTTTGATATTGCAATATAGATACACATTTAGTTACATACTCATTAGACCCCATTTCTTGGTAGCAGTCATAGAAAACTCTTTAATTTCTCGTGAGTTCACGATTTTCTCATCGAGAAATTGCCAAGAATTTGACAAAACTTGGCCATGCAGGGGAATACGCAGGAAGTGCAAAACACAAAATTCATTGAGATATTTTGAATGTTGTGTTTTGTTGGTTTTGGTGATGAGGGAATTGTAATTGAATTTATTTTTATGAAAATTTAATGGAGGATTAGCTTTCTGGATTTCTAATTTTTGTTCTAAATTATTTTTAAAAATTAAATTGTTCTCTTTAAATTTGTTTTTGGAAAGTTTTCCTGAATTTTCTCAAATTACCTAAAACTCTCCAAAATTGAAATGCCTAGTTTTTGCCGAGTTATGAGTTTTCCAACTATTTATAAAGGTGTAATTTTCAAAGGACTGATTAGCCACCTAGTTTAACTCTCAGCCTTGTATTCTTATTATTTTAAGCATGATGTGCCTGCCCCTGATCATAGTGTCTTTCAAGTCTCAGTTTATCAAAAATTTGTGAATTGGTATCCTATATTTGCAAAAAAGTGTTTGTAATAAGCTGATTTGGTAACTATAAACCAAAGAAGGGGACTTCTAAGGGCAATTTTTGTGTGCAGAACGGATAGTCTCCAATGGCATATGCTACCTACAGGCCCTTCTGACATGAATGAACTCAGAAATATTGCTGTGCGGTTTGAAGAAAAAATTTACAGAAATGCTATAGATCAGGTGCATTTTCTCTTTTCCTATATTATTTAGTTTTCACTTTTCTGTTTAGAGTAGTGAGGATTGTGAATTTTTTTTTTTTGATTATGATAGTTAATAGACTATGTACCATGTACTTTCTTTGTTCGTTTTACATACACATGCGTTTGGTTGAAATATTTGAGAAAGTGGATCTTTCTAGAATGAATTTCCCTCAAGTGATGTCTATGTTATAATTGAATATATATTTAGTTTAATTTCCTGTGCGACTTAGTGCAATATAATAATATTGCATATAGTAGGAAGTGGAACTTTGTAGAAAGAATTTCCCTTGAGTGGTGTCTGTCGTAATTGGATATATATTTATTTTAATTTCCTGTGGGACTCAGTGCAATATAATAAAATTGAATATATTAGGATTAAATAGAGAACTAAAAGCTAGAATCTTTTAGAAAATAATAAATATGCATTAATTGCTTTTCTAAATTTTTGGTTTGGTTTGGTGTGTTGTAAAATAGGAGGGAAAGAAAAAAATGGTGTGAAATAAATAATGATAAGAATTAAAAAAAAATCTGCACACAAAACTCATCAACTTTTCAAATCTTCCTTAAATAAAAGATAGTTGCTGTATATAGTCTAAAATCCTGCTTTAGTTTCATTGAGGCAATCATCTTAAGAAAGCATGTTACAGAGCTATGGTTCATTCTATATATGCCTATAGTAATTCAAGTTCCTATGTGTTTCTTAACATGTTGTGTTTAAACTTTAAAGTTAGAGGGTTTTTATAGTTTTTGCTACTATGTTTCTGAAAATTGCCCTTGTATTTTGTATTTGTGTTTGTCAATGGATGTGATATGTGAAATCTCTTCCCTTTTCTTTTCGGAGGATAACCTCTGGTTTTTTATGTTTTGCAGCAAGATTATCTACGAAAAATTTCTTTGAAGATGCTGTCGTTAAGAAATCATGTATCTGGGAGAGGGATTTCTAATGTGGCAAGTGTTTCTTCTATTGATAGCAACTAAAAGCCTCTGGATATTGGCCTGCTAATTTGCAATACACGTTATCGACTTTATTATTTAATAATTATGCATGGCTTCGGACCTTTATAGCATCATAAAAAACAGTTCTAAAAGTTTATAAAATGCAAGGATGATGGCTTGCAAGGTATTTACTGTGATGGTTGTTCCTGTTATTCTTAGTCATTTGCTTTAACTTGTGATTGATCAATTCTATTATTATATAAAACTTCAGCTTGTTAAAAATTGTTCTTTAAAGAAAAAATAATTAAATCAGATTTTAAGACTCTGAGTTATAATATTTTATAAAACTTTTGTTCTATTCTAATGTCCATAATTATTATTATTAAACTCTGAGCTTTTAGTTAAAAACTATATTCACCAGTACAAGATTATGAGTTTCATACATAATTAAATGCTACAGACTACCCTTTCACCATGATTCCCAGTAAAACCCAACTCAATCCTAGGCTACAGACTTCACTTTCACCCAGCTTCCCAAACCCAACTCAATCCTAGGCTACAGACTTCACTTGCACCCAGCTTCCCAAGTAAACCCAACTCAATCCTAGCCTACAGACTTCACTTTCACCCAGCTTCCCAAGTAAACCCAACTCAATCCTATTACTAAATAGGTCCTATTATTAAGATGCATGATTCCATTGGTCCTAATATTAATATGCATACAAGAGAACAGAATAATGGATCGGCACAGAGAGCAAATGCTCATTAGGCAATTTTAAGTGTGTATTACATATGACCTATAGTGGAATAGGAGAAGACGCACGCATATTCTGTAATTTTTTCATTAATGAAAATTCGCCCTGCACATTTTTTTACTATTTTTGAACTTTGAAACATACGATTACAATCAAGAAGTTTCCATGCAACAAAATTCAGATTTCTATATTCAAATGGTATCAACCCTGAATTTCAACTTTTTAAGGCCTTTCATTGGGTTACTGTACAGCTTGAAGCATGATATAAATGCAGTGTGTCATTTATGATGATTAAGATGAATGCATTGTATCGTGCATTATGTACTAAACATAAACTTCAACTACGGTTTCCACAACATCCTCCTATGAATTGCTTAGGAACACATGGAAATATGCTGTATATTGAATTGTAATTTCCTTAATAAAAATTGGGGGATATTTTAATCTTTGCTTTGTAACTTCTATGTGTATGGCATATTGCAAAACATTAGATGGCTTCCTTTAACATTATGCAGAAAAGTTGATCATTTCGTTTAACATAGATGGGTACAAATAGGAAATACCCAGTCATCCGGCATGCAGAGTTGCTGCTTTTTTCTTATTTTGTATCCACAGCGTAATACCGACCATCTCAATTAACAGATGGCATTAAAATTTATGAACAAAAGAAGGGGCGGTGGTAATGGAGATGTCAGTAAGGTGAGATGAACTATTATAAACTTGAGTTCATTACACAAGATGATTCTGAGCAGCTGAACGATTTCACATACATCACTGTCCAAACTTTGAATTTTTTTTGGGTAAAATAAAATAATTATTTGAAGAAATTAGCCTATTAAAAATACCTTGCTCTAATCTTTTTGAAATTCTTACAAATTAAAATAATTTTTTTCCATAAATTTGTATCAGACTAATCACCTGGGGAGCAGAGTAGCCCATGATCTATACCCTGCTCTGGATTGTAATTAACGCATACTCAAAGGATAGGTAATAATATAAAATTTATGTGTCAATTTGTATGTTGTTGCAGATTTCTTCTTGAAAAAGTACGAGATGTACGTAAGTCATTTCATGTAGGCTTTTTACAAAACAAAATTGAATGTTGAAATTAAGCTCCGGCAAAATGTTTTATGTGAGTGTTTAACATCATTCTCCATTATTTTATATAGGCTCTCTGAAAACCCAAATTGAACTTTTGAAATTAACCTCCACACTCAACAATGTTACACTCTATTTGACAGTCCTCCATATACATGCACAATATCACCCTCCCTCACCCGCTTCTTCCCCTACTGACAATGTCACGCAGATGCACTCATCGACAAAGGCACCACTAATCCGACCCTGTGGCCACACCCCAAATTGGGGTTGCTGCTGATGACACGTAGCTTTCATAAGCAATAGCAGCAGCCACTCCCCTGGTTTTGCTTGGAGGCTAAGTTGGCTCTGCCACGCTGCTGTTGTTCCCCATCTCTACCCCCTTCTGCTGTTGCCTCCTTCCTCTCACAGTGCCTGCCTTTGCCTTGAGCGGAACTGGCTAAACATGGAACAAACAACACCTCTGGGACATGTTAGGACAGTTTTGAAGTTGGAAAATTGAATTTTTTTTTAAGTTTTCAAATGCTAAAGTTTCAATCGTATTTGCGAAGAGAAGAATTTTGAGTGATTTTATGAGATTTGTTCAACTAAATTTTGATTATTAAGGTAGGGTAATTCTAGTTTGGACACTTACTAAACCTAGGTTTAAACCTTGGGGACATGTTTCAATAAGGGCAAAGGTAATAGTCTGATTTGAGTCCCCTGAGTGCAGGTCAGCTTGACGATGGCAGTACCAACCCTGAGCTTCCTCACTCTGGGCCGCATTTACAGAGGAGAGGCAGGGGTTATAGAGGCAGCTTCAATGATTTGACTTATGCTTGAGACAAAAACCTTAAAGAAAATGTCTGATCCTATGCCCAGTTGTTAAAGATAAAAAAATGTTACCGAATTCCTAGATATTTAAAATAAAAATAATGATACTTATTTTTATTAAATTGAAACTTCCAACTTTTATAACTCTTTTTTATTGGATTCTAAGAATTTTAAAATCTTACCCTTCAAAGGCTAACCTGTTAAAATCTTACCTTTCAAAGGCTTACCTTCTATAATCTTACCTCTTACTAAGAGTATCAAAAGATTGAAATATCTTTTTGCACACTCTAGAGAAACATCGTTGTTTAAAGATATCTACATTCATTCTCCACATGATCTATTTGTTGGTATTATTAAGCTTAATTGAGGTACCTTTGCCAACCCCCGTATCATGTCTTTGCTGAAATGCCAATCTTACAAACTTGTTACTGGTAGCAACCGGAATCATAATCACTTTAAACTAATGGGGAAATGGTCTACAAAGTAGGGGTTTGTGAGGAGTTTCCAAAAGCGCTTTGTTAACAATGCATAAGGGTCATGTCACAGTAAGCAATTAGTTCTATTAATTCTTATTCTTAAGACAGTTTATTCACCTTTCTTAAAAAAACATTGAAGTAAAATAAAACAAAACCGTGAATTTCATATTGATTATTTTCTATTAGTCAATAGATAAAAAGGGCTGATAAGGTAACATAAATAAAGAATGTGGACTACGATATGTTGGACAAATCAATGAGTCCACCTTTTGTGCTTAGAGAAGCTATACAGTCAAGGTTGCTTTGTTCTCAAAATCTTTAAGAAGCAAGGTGATGTATTCCTTTGGGGTTTCACACTCCAAACCTGGAGTGTGGGGCTAGAGGCTAGGCCTGCAACCTAAAAGAATACTTTATTCTTTTATATAATAAAATATAGTTATAATATTATATTTTTATAAATTTTTATTTTTCAAAGATTTGATTGTATTTTGATTTATAATTGTAAATTATATGAATTAAATATATAATTATAAATTGTTTATAATTTAATGTATTTTAGTGATATTATGCACATGAGGACCAAAGATCATGAGGAGCACTATTTGAGAGGACTAAAATCTTTGACCTCTTCACAACAAATGCCCTCCACTCACCACTACAAGACCTCATGATGAAAGGTTTTTTTATTTTTACAATTAATATTTTTTTGTACTGAATAATTAATAACTTTTTTTTGATAAGATGAGTTTACTACTATAATCATGATTTTTATAATATTAATATATTTTTGTTGGAACTTATAATGATTTGTCAAATAAGGCAAACAAAAAAAATTCAAATATCATAGTAAAAGGAATAGAGAGCCAAAATATAGATCAATAAGACATGATGATTAAAGGATGTT
This sequence comes from Wollemia nobilis, assembly GCA_028583015.1. Taxonomy (NCBI): domain Eukaryota; kingdom Viridiplantae; phylum Streptophyta; class Pinopsida; order Araucariales; family Araucariaceae; genus Wollemia; species Wollemia nobilis. Next base: position 3,372,750 of record JAQPPZ010016827.1, read on the forward strand.
CTTAGGCACCCATTCAAATCATAAAGATCACGTAATGATACGATGGATCAATTTAGGAGGTATATAAATGCCTTAATCAATTACAACTTAATTACAAAATCCCTATCCCACATATATGGATGGTTAAGATATAATAAAGTTAGCCCTACAAAGTTAACTATGGCCCTAGAGGTGGGAGTTTTGAGGAAACGAACTAGGGTTTTGGAGGCTAGGGCAAAGGCTTGGAGAATATTTTCTCATGAGAAACAACATCAGAGAGGATCAATCCCATCGGAGGGTCTTTCAACAGTAAGGGTCACGACCAAGAATGGGGGTCATAGGTACTTTGATACCAGATCCTCCAAAACAAGGAATCTCATACCTGGATAAGCTATGTGGAACCCTAGATAGCTTTAGCGACTGTCAAACATAGGCAAGGACAATCATAAACGCCATGGGGAAGCGACAAAAGGAGGATTCTCTACTTGGAAGGGTGAACGAATGTTTACCACAGGCAAAAGAAATACCAGTCTTGGAAATAGCAGAGGACTGGGTAGCCCAGGACATAGTTTATAAGATGAAACACAACCTAATAGGTAAATTCGTGGGTTTTAGACCATCCTTGCACTTCCTCCACATGTGGATAAGGAAACAATGGCATCTGGAAGGAGAATACGAGATTCTAACTCTCCCAAACGGGTATTTTTCTGTGGAGTTCACGTCAATGGCAGACCGACAAAAAGTATTTGAGGGAGGGTCGTATCATCACGGGCCAACGGGACTATTCCTGCAACCATGGAAGATGGGATTCGACCCGAGGGTGGAACCGACCATAGTACCAATATGGGTAAGATTATTTTCCCTTCCCCTTGAATTTTGGAAAGAGGAGGTACTCGAGGCAATAGGCAACTTACTAGGACATTATCAGGGTAGATCAAGAGAAACAATTTTAGGAGGATCAACAACTTTTGCTAGGATTTGTGTAGAAATGGACCTCAATAAACCTCTTCCAATGGAGATAGACCTAAAAATAGGGGATTTTGTTTGGTGCCAACAACTGGATTATGAGGCTATTCCATTCAGATGTAGGGTGTGCCACGCTCATGGACATCTGGCTAGAATGTGCCCAACAGGTAAGGATCATCAACTAGAACAAGAGGGGACAAAAGCAAATATTAACATGGTGGGCCAATCTCTTCAATAGAAGGTAAATCAGAAGGTAAGGGAAGGCCCAATAGACTCTGAGGGCTTCCAACAAGTAATCAGAAGGCCAAACAAAAGAAATCAACAAAGTAATCAGAGACAAGGAGGAAAAGCGAGAAGAACAAACAACAAATATGAGATATTCAAACAACTTGGAAGCTTGGAAATAAAAGGGGAATTTCAAATGGAAGGATTAGAGGAGGATATTCACTAGGTCACACCAAATAATCAGGAACAATACTCCAATGTAGCATCAGGGAACAAGCAAGGAGTAGAACCAGACACAACCTCTCTCATGGAAGAGGAGATTCAACCCATGAGGGAGACCACAGGAGGGGAAATGGAGCAGGGGATAGTCTTACCTCAAGAAATAGAGATGAAAGAAGGAAATAAGAACAAAGATGACCCTACTTTAGGGATTCATCAAATGGAGAAGAAACAGAAACCAAACCAATCTACAAGGAGGAAGTCAAACAAGGAAAATATGGAGGAACAAGGAAGAAATTTGAGCCAAAATGAAAAGGTAAAATCGATGGTTGATTTCTTCTCTCCCAATTCTCAATGATATTAATTACTTGGAATGTGAGGGGTTTAGGCAACTACCCTAGACAAAAGGTAGTCAAAAACATTATCATGGATACGAGTCCAGATATAATATTGTTACAGGAAACCAAAATGCAGGGAGAAGACTTACAAAAAATAAATAGGAGGATATGGCAAAAAGGAGAGATCCTTACTCAATCGACACAGGGAAAATTAGGGGGATTGGCCACTATGTGGAATCACCAATTATTCCTAGCGATAGGGGTAACCTCCACGAGAGGGGTGTTGATGGTTCGGTTACAAAATAAGGAAAATGGGAAAAATTGGACTATAGTTAATTTCTATGGAGCACAGACAATCAGATTATAGAGGGATCAATGGGCGACCATCCAGACATTCAGAGACAACTACCCGAAGGACCAATGGATCGTGGGGGGAGATTTCAATGCAAAGCTTAGAATAGAGGAACAACAAGGAGGTAGAGCCATGTTGGAGGAAAAGGATAGGTTCTTCTCAACAATAACATGTCAAATGAACCTAATAGATATCCCAACTATGGATAGCTCCATGACCTGGACAAACAGAAGAAAGGAAGGTGAGACAGTCAAATCTTGCTTGGATCATTTCTTCATGGGGGAGGAATTATACTTGCATACCAAGCATCAAGGGAGGGTCATGGATAGGCTTTCTTCAGACCATTTTCTAGTAAGCCTTACCATAGAAGAAGATAATCATAAAGTCGTAGGAACTTTTAAATTTGAGCTATGGTGGCTGAAAGATGAGGAGTTGGAGGACCACTTAAAGGAATGGTGGGAAGTAGGGAAACCAAGATTTGGGACAACCCAATTCAAACTCCACAAACAACTAAAATATGTGAGGACCCAACTAAAGGGGTGGAGTAAACACAAGAAGGAACTCACTAGAATCCAAAAGAATGAAATCAAGGATCAGAAGGAGAAGATTGCTAGGGAGATAAGACAAGGAACTATTACGGAAGATATATTGCAACGTGAGGCAAAAATTCTTAGGAGAGAGGAAGCATTGGAGGAACAAGAAGAGATCTACTAGAGGCAAAGAGCCAGAGTTACATGGTTAAAGGAGGGGGATCAAAACACAACTTTCTTCCATAAGACAACAACAACTAGAAGACAACAAAATAGAATTACAGGCCTTATAGATATGATGGGTCAGGTAAAAACCAATGGAAGTGAAATGAAAACTATAGCAAATCAGTACTTCCATACCCTATTCAGTAGCAATGAAAATTTGAATGCAACATGGCAGGAGAAGATACTAGAGGCAATTCTGCAATCAGTCGAACCTGGACACAATAAATTATTAATGAAGGAAATTTCTTTGGAAGAAACATCGCGGATCATACAAAAAATGCAAACAAGAAAGACCCCAGGACCAGATGGGTTCCCCATTGAATTTTATCAAAACTTCTGGGAAATTGTGGGCCAAGCAGTGGTGGAGGCGTTAGAGGAAATCAGATAGAGTAAGCAAATGTTAAAAGCCTTGAATCATACTTTTATTACCTTAATTCCTAAGGGCCCACCTAGCGAGATAATTAGTAATTATAGGCCTATTTCACTATGTAATGTAGTATACAAGATATTAACAAAGCTTATGGTGGAGAGGTTAAAACCTTTTTTACCAAATCTGATTTCAAGTGAGCAAGGTGGTTTTGTTGAAGGCAGACAAATTCTAGATGGAATAGTAGTGGCCCAAGAGGTGATACACACAATGTCCAAGTAGAAGGACCCAGGTATATTTATTAAATTAGATCTTTCTAAAGCCTATGATAGAGTAGATTGGACCTTTATGCAAAGGATTTTAGAAAAAATGGGCTTTGGAGAGGGGTGGAGAGACTGGGTAAAAGCATGTACACAGACCACATCATTCTCAGTTCTGGTAAATGGTAGTCCCTCTCCCATGTTCACAGTAGGATGAGGGCTGAGGCAAGGGGACCCTCTTTCCCCTTACCTTTTTATCCTATATGCAGAGGGTCTAGGGAGACTGCTAGAAAAAGGGAGACAAGAGGGGAGGTTGAGGGGTCTAAAAATAGGCTCTCAAATTGAGGTAAATCACCTCTAGTTTGTGGATGATATTGCTCTTATTAGTCAAGCCAATCTCCTAGTAGCAAGAAACATAAAAGAAGTTTTAGATGGGTATACTCAAGCTACTGGGCAAACTTTAAATGAAAAAAAGTCTCAAATAGTCTTTTTCAATACAACGAAGAGGGTGAGAGACAAAATTATACAACTGTTGAACTTCATGGAAACTCCTTTACCCATAGAGTATCTAGGAGTACCTTTGTCTGCAAAGAAAATAAAAAGCAAGGAGTGGAAAGTGTTGATTGATAGACTACAAGCTAAGTTGAGCAAATGGACGCACAAATGGCTAAGCTTGGGAGGAAGGCTTACAATGATTAAAGTTGTGCTACAAGCCCTTCCAATTTATAAATTTTCCATACTTCAAGCTCCAAAGGGAATTCTAAAAGATATTGACAAACACACAAGAAAGTTTTTGTGGTCAGGCGTAAGGGGAGAACATAAATTAGCACTAGTTGGGTGGGAGAAGATATGCCAACCAAAAAAATAGGGAGGCTTGGGGATAAGATCAACATCCCAAAACAATAGGGCACTAGCAGGGAAGCTATACTAGAGATGGATTACAGTTGTTGGGGGCTTATGGAGCAAACTGCTACAAGCCAAATATCACCCAAGAGTGGCTGAGGAGAACATCCCAAGACTCAGAGTGGAAGGAGAGGGATCTACAGTATGGAGAACAATGGAAGCAGGCCAGGAGTTAATAATGCCATACCTATATTGGTAGTTAGGGGATGGAAAGGATGCTCTCTTTTGGGAGGATTCATGGAATCAATCCCAACCAATTATTCAGACATTCCTAGAGATGGAGAGTTGGAAAGCAGAGCTCCAAGAGGCAGGGTGGTTGAAAGCCTCTCACTATATGAAATCATGGAATCAACATGTGCCAGACTTACTACAATGGAAACATCCTAGGGAATGGCCAGTGAGGGGGACAAAGGAACTAACTAAAAACTATGGAGATATCTCCAAAGACACCCAATTCAAGATGGTTCCAAGAGGGATATACTTGGATGGGGAGGAAGCAAGTTGGGAATATATAAGGCAAAGGAGGGATACAAGGTAGCATGTGGATATGAGATTGCCCTAGCACCACTTTCATGGATATTTGTGTGGCAAAAGGAAGGATGGCCAAAAATTAACATTTTCTCATGGCTGATTAACCATGGAAAGTGCTTGACATTTGATAATTTGAGAAAAAGAGGCTTCTACGGGCCTTCCAAATGTGTTGTGTGGGAAGGTAGAGGAGACCTTGAATCACCTCTTTTTTGGGTGTTCCTTTGCCAAAGACATATGGATCAGTTGGTGGGGGCAGATGAGACAATGTTGGGAAATATTTGCGAGCCAGGAAAGCTTTTATGAGAAATGGAAACAATGTAGTTTTAAGACTAAAACAATGAAAATGACATGGAAGTTGGGACCTAGCTTCATATGGTGGCAGTTATGGCTAGAACAAAATGCACACATATTTAGATCAGAGCACAAAACAAGGGAGCAAGTATGGGAGAGGATTATTAGTAAGGTAATGGAAACACTATCTATTAGATTATAGGAGGAAACAAACATAGAAATGGAGGAAGTGACTATCCTTAGGAGCTTTGGAATAACTATAAAATAAAAACAACTAAGGGTTGGATGCGTAGGTGAGAATTCCCCAAGTGACACAAAGTGGAGACTGTTAGAGTTAAAGTGCACTATGCATTCACCTTGACACTTGTCAGTTTCTCTTGACAAGTGTTATGTGTTGAATATAGGCTTATGCCTATATATTGTAACTATTTGTATCAATAAAATAAATTCCTTCAAGTTTAAGTCCCAACATTGTGCACTATGCCTCTGTTTTGACACTTGTCAGTTTATCATATAGGCCTTCTGCCTATATATGTAACCCATTTTTATCAATAATATATCCCTTCAGTTTTACTCCTAACATTTGGTATCAGAGCTCCAGGCGTTCTCTGGCCTTGTGAGCTTGAGGGGGGATTTCCCTCATGGAAATCCTCCCTCCCCTGATTTCTTTTAATTTTTTATAATTTTTTACCGAGGGAGTATGCGCTCCATCATTGATGGATCAGAAACCAGATGGTAAGAATTTTAAAATTTAGGAAATTTTTTCAGATTTTTTTTTTTTTTTTTTTTTATGGTGGCCTGAAATGGATTCAGAAGAGAACAGACTGGGACGGATGATATTAATGTGGGTGTGCGAGGAATGAACTGTGCCCTCGGCAAGCCTTGACGACGTCGTCCAACCCAGTTTCGAATATGGGGAGGCGGTCGATGTTCCAGAATGCGGTGCTGGGGGCACCCGTCCTTGTTATACAGCATTCTCTTCCTTACGTTTAGCCACAAATGTTCGCAGCACTGCAATTGACAAGTCTCTGTTCACAACCTGGGTTTTGTTGTAAAAGACATCATTGCCGTGCATAAGAATATCGGGTGTCCTTCCTTGAGAATGGTGTACTGGCTCGGATCCGACGATAGTTCATTCTTAGCATTGTTGCTCTTTTGCTGCTGCTTCCCGTTTCTTCCGCCGCCCATGTTTATGTCTTCCTTTTTCTTCTTCCGGCAAGTTATGCGATTTTTTCACCCTAAACGAACAGGTAAATGGCGATGTTCCAGCTCCAACAGCACAAGAGGAGCTCCAACTGTTGTGCTGCTACTTCTCATTATTTCTAAGTTTTAGGGGTAGCGTACTATGCGTATGCAAGCAGATACTCTGGTAATACTTTGGTGTCTGTCCCAACGCAAAAGAGGAAATATTCAAATCTTCTGTTTTGTGCATTTCCATCACTCTGACGGAGAAACTTAGATGGAGATGCTCATTATCGATGCGGGTTCGATCCCTGGCCCTAATTTCGACGGTGGCGCCCTCAATTGTACCCTGATTTATGATACCTAGACCAAATCTTTGGTTCGCAGGTCGCCCATGATGTGCCCCAGGAAGAAATTCGCTTGCTGTGTGATTTTCGGTCGGGTTTATGTGGCCGGGTTGCTGTGTGATTTTTGGAGAGGACGAATTCAATGGCGGACTGTTCCCAGTTTCTCGTGCCCCCGTCAAAACTCAAGTGGATGCCTTGTCTCTGTAATGGGACAATAGTGCTGTAGGAACGGAATCGGTGCCTGCGGTCGGTATTTGTGGAACTCTGTAACATGCTGGAAATATTTTTCAACGACGCTAGAAATCACGCCAGAAATCACCGCTCATTGCTTCCGTTGTGATCTTCGCCTGGGGCTGCATCATCTGTGGCAGGCGGTGGGAGATGGACAACGCAACAGCGGAGGTTCTCTTTGGAAACTAATAGTGTATCTCAATACACATCCAACATTCGCGGGACGGACACAATGGGGACTTAAGCCCCTTCGCTGCTCTTTGGGGACTTAAGCGGCCCCGTTAGCTGGGGAGATCTGGAGGATCGGAGGAACGATGTTTGCGGAGGGGGTTTCGAACCCTGGCTGTTGTACGCAGGGTTGGAGAGCAGGATCTTGGCGGCACGTGGGACGGACGACAACCTACATTGCATGCTGACTGGCCTCGGCACGGGTGCGCTCTTCAAGGCGGCTGCGGGGCCACGCTCTGCTACCGTCGCTGGCGTCCTTGGGGGCCTCGCCGTCGGCGCTGTCATCTCCGGCGATATGAACTGATGCGGCTTTATTTTAGCCGTATTTCAAGTCTTGTAACACCCAGTGCATATGATCGAAGATGCTCGCTATAAATTGTAAGTGGAGGTCGGTAGGGCCCGCCGTACATTTGGGGGTATCATGTTGATTTCGGTGCATCAGAAGCGTGCGGAATTAATCTTAAAAAAATGAGATGTCTGTGTTACTGGGAGTAGGGTTTGAGCGAAACATTTTAAATTTTTAATAAGTAAGGGGGGGCATCTTATAAAAAGTAGAGAAAGCCATTTTATTCTTCAAATTATGTGGAAACTATTGTAAAAGATGTTTTATAAATATTTCAGACATGGAAAGGCCCAAGTAATTCCCCTGCAAGGGAAAAATTGATGATGTTTTTATTCCACCAGAGAGCGATGCCGCCACAGTGCGAGGTTTTAGTTGTTGTTTTGGAGAGGCATGTTGTTTTTCATTATGATGAAGGCCCCTTTGATAATGGAATATAGGGGTATTTATAGTCGTTGGAAACGGTTTTCCGCGACGGACACAATGGTGGTGTCCATTTGTAATTATGAGGCTATTTCAAATGAGTTTTTTAGCCTCAAAATTTTTCTACCCTGGAGTGCACTTTCGGTTGTACCCGACACTCCCAAGGTACTTGTAAGTGAACCTAGTATTTAGTAGTACTCTCTTTCTACTTGGCGGATGCAGCGGTTGGTTACCCATGCATTCCGGTAAGATGAGGTACCTACCATAAGGACACTTATTCTAGGGACTACAGACATACACCCTAGACTCTATCCGAGGTTTTTTCGGATCTACTTCTGAAGACTACAGACAAAGACACTTCAGATGATTCTCTTTTATTCTTTTTTCTTCTTCTCCTCCATATTTGGCATCTATGGCTCATTTTATTGTATTGAGTGCACTTTCGGCAGAGATCGACACTCTTATATGGCTCGTTTTTCCTTTGTATTAAGGTGCATTTTCGGCATAGACCGACACCTTCTAGATTGAGTTCACCATGAGGAGGGACTTTATATTCATGGTGGATCTAGTCAGTGATCTACGAGTGGCAACATCCTCAGAGGATGACCTGCAGAGGCAATAGACCCAGATGTGGCTGACCCTGAGGCACCCATGATGACCCTGAGGCACTTAGACGGCTGACCCAGTGGCAATAGACCCGTGGAAGTGGCTGACCCTGAGGCAACAGACCGAGATGTATACATAGTGAATCTAGCATTATTCATAGTTGGAGAGCCAAGCGCAGAGAGCACGAGCCTAGACCAAATCAGTAATAAAGGAGGATGTAGGATTTTCTTTTAGAAGTCAACATTAAGGAGGAATGTTACCTAATGTTAACTTGTTTTTTTCTTTAGTTAGGATAGTGCACTTTAAGGGGGAATGTTAGAGTTAAAGTGCACTGTGCCTCTGTTTTGACACTTGTCAGTTTATACTGACACTTGTCAGTTTATCATATAGGCCTTCTGCCTATATATGTAACCCATTTTTATCAATAATATATCCCTTCAGTTTTACTCCTAACAGAGACTACCTCCTAGAGAGTGGGTGAAGGCTAACACGGATGGGGCTTCTACTAAAGCCTTGGAAAAGTTGGTTTTGGTCTTATCATAAAGAATTGGAAATGAGAACAAGTGTACTGGAGAATAAAAGGTATGGGGGTGTATCGCTCCAAATTTTTTGCATCCTTACCTTCAGGCTATAGGATCCGCGCCCGGAAGGGGGATGCGAGAAGGATGGGACAATACCTCGGACTGAGAGGCCCTTTGAAGGTCCCGCCTCTCGGGGGAGGGGTATAAGGGTGAATTTTCGACGGATGGTGGGTTCACCAGGAAACTTTTGAGTGGCAGTTTCCACGCCTAGGTTGATAATAGGTTTGATGTGTTCATTTTATATTCAATCATTCAATTCCTAGGTTTGGCCAAGATGAATCTAAGCTAATCTATATGCCGATGCTGATTTTTATGGATACAGAAAACATGAATAAATGTTGAACACAGAGAATGTGCTAAATAGGACAGAATATACCTGATTTCGGATGTCTGAATGAAGATTCTGAGGTTTGTAGAAGTCCAAATCGTCTCGAATCGTACAAAATCGTCTGAAATTGCACAGAATCGTCTCAGATCACAGTCGGCCGTCTGAGATCAGACAGGATCATCGGTGATCTGACGAATTCATCAAATTCGTCAGAAACCTGCAATCACAAAAACAGATACAAAATACCAAAAATGCAACTACAAAAGCAAGGGGAAATGATAGAAATAACAATGAATTTGCCTAAATGATAGATCCAGATAGCAATTAAAAGGAAATGCATCAATTTGACAATTTATTTTGACTTTATCATATATCTATGCTAAATGAGGTGAACTCCAGGATGCATAAATATAATAACCTAAGATAATGCACAAAGAAATGCAAAAAAACAATAAGGAAATGCAAACTCTGGGCTCTGATTGCCCCCAATCTGGACTACAGTCAGGATCACCTCCAATCGTACGAGATCATCTGCGCTCCTCGACAGGATCGTTCGAAATCGTCTGGAATCGCCTGCGACGATCCGAGCTTGCTCCGACTGAAAAACAGTAAAATTCCTGCAAGAAAACATGAAATACAAAATGCAAACGATGGTGCAAGGATGCTCTAATGCATAAGGAACTAACTCTGTAGGGAAATCCATCAGCTAGGGGGTTCAGGGGGATAAACTGAGAAAATCCTAGTTTATATAGGATTAGGGAGAGGTTAGGAGGTTGGAGATCATCCCAATTTGGGAGATCTCCAACGGGGGAGACTCTAACTATGCAGACACGCTTTCTGCCCAAGTTAGAGAAGTTGTTGAAACAGAAGCTAATTATGAAAATTTGGTTTTGGGACGAAATCGTCTGGACGTTCTGTTCCAGACGAATTCGTCAGATCTGGGACGATTTCGTCTGATCTGCGATGATATCGTCCAACGGTCAAAACAAATCCTAAAAATGGCACGAAAAACAAGGAAAGCGGGTAACGGGCGGTTAACGGGCGGTTTGGGTTTAAAATTCAAATTTTTATCTTTTTACTAAGGTTTAACTGTGCCAATTTTAGGGTGCTACATTTTGCCCCCTCTTTAGCAAATTTTTGAAGAAAATGCGTTAAAGACGAGTTTTTCCCATTTTACGAGAAAGCAAAAATTTACTCAATTTTCTAGACGACGATTCTAGGTCGAATCGTACGACTGCTTACTATGGTGCCCCCTCCGTGTTTTTACCCAAATCGAACATTTGAGGTAAAAGCACGAAAAAGAAAAATTAAAAAAAAATGTTGTTTTTAAATAAAATTAAGAAAAATAGGGTAAAACCCTAATTCATTTTTACTGTTCTAGAGCTCTACAGAGAGAAAAATGGTGGAGACAGCACACCGATCGACAGAGGTCCGGTGCGGGCTACGGGTAAGGATCTAATCCTAGTAAATTAGGTTTGAATTTAATTTGTGCAATTTTTTGTTTGAAATTTTGATTGTTTTGGGGCATCGCGGCCGTTTTTAGGCCGTCGACGACGTCGGGACGAAATCGTCCCGATTTCGTCGAAATCGTCCCTAGATCGTCGATTTCGTCGGAGGGCGAAATCGACGATCTAGGGGCGATCCCGTCCAACAAGGGGCGATCCCCAAGTTACGAAATCGAAGACGATTTCGTCCTACAAAGGACGATTTTGCCCAATTTGGGACGATATCATCCAATGGTGGACGATATCATCATTTTTAAGAAATTAAGCTTGATTAAAATGTTTTTAATTTTATTTTAATGATTGGTTTATTAATGAATTTTATTGTTTTATTGTTTGTTTTGTAGAGGGGATTACTAAAGAGTCGGGAATGGAAATACAGCGGGCTAAGAGATGACATAGCCACGCTCGATCAGGCGGAGCACGACCGACTAGCTCAGGTCGGTTTGCAGCATGTGGCAGAGATGCCACAAGTACCGACGGACATGGGGCTACTAATAGCCCTAGCAGAGAGGTGGTATCCGGGGTCGTCCTACTTTCGGTTACCGATAGGGGAGATGGCTCCCACACTAGAGGACGTATGGAGGATCATGAGGATCCCCATACAGGGACGGTTGATGACGCCTACGGCCAATCAGGGCCAGGCGATGATGAGGTTGACCGGGGACCCGAGCTTCACCCTGGAGAAGGGCGGAGTGAACATCGAGTCTCTAAGGCAGATGCCTGGGGCATCTAGGCTGACTCGGGTTTTGGCAGGGGTGGTAGGTGGCTTACTGTTGTGCCACCAGAGCGGGTGCAGATTACCCTGGCTCCTCTCAGATGTGGTCTGTGATATGAGAGACCACGGCTATAGATACTCATGGGGCGATTTGTGCTATGCCGCTTGTATAGGATCCTACATGGGGTCGTATACAAGGGAGGCCGATGTCTGGTCTTGACATCGCTACTGCAGGTTTGGTGTTGGGAGCACATCACGGTGCGGAGGCCGGTAGGGCTCCCACTGATAGGGGTTGACCGGGAGAGGCCCCGGGTTTTCTACTGGTGGTTACGAGAGGGGTCACAGCGGTGGATAGATCTGTCGATGTCACGGAGGTTGTTGGATGACCTCATCCTGGACCAGATCACCTGGAGGCCATGGCGAGAGCACCCCGGGTGGGCAGAGGATGGGCAGGAGCTGGCTCGCATCAGGCGAGTCTGCTGGATGAGGATGGAGCGGGGAGAGGTAGAGCTCCACCGCTACGATCGGGTTCTACGATAGTTCGGTCTACAGTAGGGGATCCCTTCTCTCAGGGATTACGAGTACTCTCGGACTGTCTGGGATAGTACCACGCTGAGCGGGGCTCCAGACATGCAACGATTCTGGAGTCAGGACGCGGATGATGCCCCCATCCAGCCAGTGGATGGTGATGATGCTGGGGTCGCAGACGGGTACGATGCCTGGTACGTAGGCATCCGCCCTCCTCGGATGACGAGGGCATAGGGTCCGGTGCATGCCATGGTGTGACGAATGGGGAGGCGGCGCCAGGATGCTATTGAGGCAGCACGGGGTCACGATGGGAGAGAGCAGCGATGGTCTCCATAGGAGAGATGCCAGAGGATGGGTCAGGCTCCACAGAGACCTCAGGAGATAGGGAGGAGGGAGAGGGGAGTCCCTTCTCAGCAGGGGGAGAGACCACCATCGCCCGATAAGGGCAAGGGTGTCGAGGTAGGGGAGAGCAGTGAGACGGCGGCTCTTCGGGCTGAGGTTGCCCGCCTTCGGGCTCAGGTGCAGACGCTACAGGATGAGGCTACACGGCTCAGGGCTCGGAGCGGAGGGGCGAGCACTCGGGATCTGGCATGGTCTATTGCTCAGACCGCATTCTACCAGGGGCTATACTATCACGTGGTCCTAGAGGGACAGAGGGTACCACTGCCAGCCCCCATTGCGGAGCCGATCATGATGGGATCGTCGAGGACATCCTCACGATCGATGGCGAGGACCCGGGACACAGCCCGGACCTCTATGGGACCACCTCCTCCACCTCAGGGCGGGGGAGGAGATGAGGCTGAGAGCTCGAGGGCTTCTCGAGGCTAGCTGCTGCAGAGGGCAGATTGTATTATTATATTTTTTTTGAGGGGATTGAGTATGCCAGGGTTTTGATTGTGGCATACCAATCCGGATGATGTACATAATTGATTGAGATATATAGATTATATTTTTGATGATATGACTTGTGTATATGTTGTATGGTGCTTTAATTTTGAATTTTGTGATTAATTATTTATGTAATTATATCGTTGGAAATAAAATATTTATGCCATGCTATAAAATTGTAAATGAAATAATTTGATGTAAATAAATTGGTTGTTTTGTGGTGTGTTTTGATGAAAAAATAAAAGGGACTTCTAACAATAATTTCAAAGGACATTGTCGTTGGTATAGACCATTTCATGGAGTCGCCGCTCACTAAGTCGTCAAGCTAATCCCAGGATAGAAATATTGTTAAAAGTAAAAGAGTGCTTAAGAGACTGTCTTAAGACTTTGTGTTGTGATGATGGAAGTGATGATGGTGATGATTTGTTTTCAGATTTTCATAAAAAATATTATGCATGACATATTAAAGAAATATGATTTTTGCTAGGCATAAATTCCTAAGTGTGATAAATTTTTTGAATAAGTCCCTAGGAACTATACCATCATTGCAAAATTGAATGTTGACATAATGACATGAAATAGAATAAGTGTTCATTCTTTTTAAAGCTCAATTGTGTAACATAATGATGTAAGCCATATGTTTTTATGAAATTTTAAAATGAATGGAAAATAAAATTAGAACAATGGTTTGCGCTAGGCATAGAATTATAGGTATAGACTTATACCATCATCGCGAAATCCAAAGAAGAAATTGATATTTTAGTTTTATTGCATGATTGATTTTTGACTTTTGGATAAACAGAAAAATAATAATATGAACATGACTTTATTGATTATATGTGTGTCATATGTTGTTTGAAAGCATTTTGTGATTTTTGAAAACAATGTATATAATTGTTTTTATACTAAACAGATGTTCTGAAATAAGAAGATAAAATTATTCCAAAAAGAGTTGCAAAAATATTTTAAATTATCTCAAAGACAAATGTAGATTTATAAGGAACCCTCATGTGCAAATGTGAGTTCATTACCGATCTTGCTTTATCATAATGATACAGAATCTCTCAAATACAAATGTGTGTGCAATTGTATTGTTCATTCACCAATTTTGAGCAAGAAAATTTGATACAAGTAATTTGACTTAACCAAATGAGTGTTCCTTGACCATGATTTATATGCATGTAACCGTACCAGACTACTATGTAAGTCGGGTTATCAAGAGCTAGCTAATCCATAAGCCGACATAGGTCTGTACAAAAGAAGGTCGCTAATGTGACGGACATATCACCACGCTAGGAATTACCCAAGGCCAAGCGGGTTGGGCACAAACCACCTGTTATGGGGCTTACCTCACAGTTTTCGAATAATTGAGAATTCCAGGGATTCAAGCTCATTCACCCTTCTTTTCTTTTCAAGGGGTAGGGAAAGGGATTTTGTTGCTTTTGCTTTTGCTTTTTTCTTCTTTTCTTTTTTTTTTTTGTATTTTTGCTTGATATTGAGATAATGCTGAAATATTGTTGTGATGATACAAAATAATATTTTTCTTTTTCTCTTTTGCTTTGACTTTTTCTTTTGCTTCCTATACTAGGGATACTTGCTCGGATTGGTTGTAGAGCAAGGGATTTTTATTCCGGGTAGGGGTGAGCTTGTCCTTTTGTCAATTCTCAAAGATTCTAGACCATGTGCATGATAGGATAGCAGGGGAAACTTTTCGCTCAAGAAACCACTTCTACTATGTAGCATCATATTGAATTTGCAATGAAATCATTTTAATGTGAAAAGATATGCTTGGTTCAAGTAAATAACAAGATCAGTTCTCTATGCTCAAAACTTTATTTAATTCAACTGTGGACTTTGATATAAGAGAGATTAATAATCATACCAAATAAAATCAAGATATTTATGCCTGTGAGTGTGAAAGTGCGGGATTCCAAATAAATGCTAATTTATCCAAAATAATTGAAAATATAACTGCAATACTTCAAGAATTGACAGTACGAAAATAAAAGATGTTTTTGAAGATTTTGATGATTTTGATGTTTTTATATTTTGATTTTGAGTGATGAATTGAAAGAATAAATATTGTTACTTGTTTTTGAAAAATTTTTTATATGGATGGCTAAAATGAAACAATATGCAAAATAACAATATATACAAATGATGAAATGACCCAATGTTATGCATAATAACGCTTAAGATGCATAATGTTCATAGGTTCTTTAAGATCTTTACCATCTAAGGTAGCTAATCGATATGCTCCCGATCCAAATTTAGCAGTGATGACATATGGTCCAAGCCAGTTGGGCTCAAATTTACCTTTAAGGTCTTTAGTTGCATTAGTATTTTTTTGATTTTCTTTTAAGACAAGGTCGCCGATCTCAAAGGATCGATGATGAACTTTCTTGAGGTATGCTCTCTTAAGCTTGTTTTGGTAGGCACGAAGATGCTCCAAAGCATTGATGCGCTTTTCATCTAGGAGTTCCAGCTGACTAAATCTGCCAGCACGATATTCATCTCCTACTTGAGTATCTTGAAGTAGTAGAGCCAAAGAAGGAACTTCTAATTCAAAGGGAAAAACAGCTTCAACGCCATAAACCAAAACAAAAGGTGAAGTACCGGTGGGGGTGCGAACGCTAGTTCGATAGGCCCACAAAGCAGGATATAATTGGATGTGCCAATCTCGACCGGATTTATTGACCAGTCTTTTGAGGATTTTGATTAATGTTTTATTAGATGCTTCGCTTGGCCATTACCCCGAGGATAATAGGGAGTGGACCAACGATGTTGAATTTTATATTTTTGACATAATTTTTTGACATCTTTATTTTTGAAACAAGTTCCATTATCTGAGATGAGATTTGCAGGAATTTCGAACCTACAAATAATTTGATTAAAAATAAACTTGGAAACTTGGGTTCCAGTGCAAGAAGCTAAGGGCATAGCTTCAACCCATTTCATGAAATACTCAATGGCGGTTATGATGAATTTGTGTCCATCAGATGACACAGGGTTGATTTTTCCAATGATGTCTAAGCCCCATTTTGAAAAGGGCCAAGGAGATGAAATAGCCTGGTAGTTCTTGTGCAGGCGCATGGACAAGGTCAGCGTGTTTCTGGCACTTGTCGCAATGGCGCACATAATCATGTGCATCATTTTCCATGGTAGGCCAAAAATATCCTATCCTAAGGAGCTTCTTAGCAATGGCGCTACCACTAAAATGCCCCCCACAAGATCCATTGTGGGCTTCACTCAAAGCTGATCTAGATTCTGCTAGATTCAAACATCTCAATAAGATGCCTTCAAAAGATCTCCTATACAAGGTATTACCAATAATTACGAAGCGACTTGCTCGTCTACGTAATAACCGACGCTGGTTGCTATTACAACCTTCAGGAAAGGTCCCATTTTGAAGAAAATTAAATATATCAGTGTACCATGGTTCGGGAGTAGTTTCGTTGATTAGAAACACATCCAAAGGTTCTAAGCATGATTTGCTTGAAGCGGGTTCCTGGAGTCGACGAATAATGATGGTAGCATATTCATCATCTAACTCCAAGGGCAAAAGAGATGCAGTTGCAGCCATAGCGTCAACCGCACGGTTGCTAGTTCGAGGAATAGCTTCCAAGGTAACTTGATCAAATAAAGATAATAATTGTAAGACATATGCTTTATATGGGCGTAATTTATCATCTCTGGTCTGATAAACATCATTGATTTGATTTATGACAAGTTGAGAATCACCGAAAACCAATAAATTTTTAATTTTTAGTGCCAAGGCAGCTCGTAATCCAAGGATTAGAGCCTCATATTCAACAGTATTATTGGTGCAAGCAAATGTTAGTTTGAAGGACAGAGGTATAAGATGTTTCTGTGGAGATATTAAAATAATACCTGCACCAGCCCCACTCATGCATCGGGCTCCGTCAAAGTATAGGGACCATTGCTCAGGATGGTCTGCCTCTAATTTAAGGCATTCATCAGGAAACTCAATGATGAGGGGATGGGTAGACTCTAAGGGTGCAGCAGCTAATTGATCTGCTATGATTTGACCTTTAACAGACTTTTGTCCTATAAACGTGAGTTCAAACTCGCTTAGCGCAAGAACCCACTTGGTTGTGCGACCAGATAAGTACGGTCGACTCATGAGATACCGCAAAGGATCGAATTTAGCAATAACATACATTTTTTGATTGAGCATATAATGGCATAGTTTCTATGTAGAAAATATGATTGCGAGACATAACTTCTCTAATTTACCGTATAGCGAGTTTCATTATCGATTAAGGTTCTCCATGTAATAATTAGCACGTTCTTTCTTCTCATCGTCAAGTTGAGCTAACATAGCTCCTAAGGCAAAATCTATAAGCACAAATGTACAAGATAAATGGACGATCAGATCTAGGTGTGGGAAAGCAAATCAAAAGACCATAATCAAATCCAAACCTAAAAAAATAACTACAGATGGGTCTAATCCGGCATATCTTCATATGTCCAAGCAAAAACGTCTTCATATTGTTTAAGGAATGCAATGTATTTATCTTGTTTTTCTTGACTCAATTCTGATCCAATGTTGATGATGTGAGGGTTATCTTCGGTTCCAATGTTAATTTTTATAACATTTTCAACTTCCATATGTAGATATCTCTCAAAATTAGATGGGGCGGGTGAAACGCCTAATTCTTGTAATTCTTCCAAGGTTAGCTTGGATAATTCGTCTTGAGGAGTCGTGGCCTCAAGTTGGGCTATACTAGGTATAGAGCCATCGAAATAAAATCCGTTATGTAACAATTCCTCAACGGAGACATCATGGAAGATATCCCCCTCCAACTCATCGTCGGATTCAATAATCATCTCAGGGTAAGCTATGGATAGCATATTACATGTAAATGGATTATCCCTTAAACGCAAAGCATCGCATTTATCCAAATAATCTTGGTAACATATGAGATGGTCATCATCCTCAAATGGGAAGGGCTGACCTTTACTAGGAAATAGGCCCACACCACATCGGGCGGGCCATGGTTCTACCTCAAAAGGTTCTTTCATACCATTTTGGGAAGGTCCCAAACCTTTCCCTTTATAGCCCAATCTAAGCATTATAGGTTTAGCTTTAATATACTCATTAGCAAAATAACATCGAGCATACCCATCATAATGAGTCTTGATGTTTCTAGGTATTCTTCCCCAATCATATCCCTTATAAATAAAAGCACAACTCCCGACTTGGTAGATACTTCCCATAGGCTGTGGGAGGCCCAAGGTACGAGGAGAGGGTGGCAATTTATTTAAAATATGGGAATCTTGCATAGCAACGTTTATTTTCTCTGATATAAGAATTTTAGATAAATCGGGTAAGAGCTCATCAGTAAGAGCGTAAGAGGTAGAAGGATCATTTCCTATGTTTTCGGATGCGAAAAACATGCCTTTGATAGGTGTAGACGTTGTAGAGATGTCGATGGACGGGTCTAAAGGTATGGAAGTTATAGGAGTAAAACAAGAAGCATTGGTTGTGGGTTTAGGATCTTTTTGAGGTCCTAATGTGGTTTGTTCGGAAGATGGTTGAACTATATGTAGAGGTGTGGTTGATGGGGAAAAAGTAGATGATGTTATGAGTGTGTGTTTCACATGTTTAGGTGGATGATGAGAATTAGGATGTGTGGATGACAGAGCAAGGCAAAATTGAACTCCAACAGGTTCTGCCAAAGCACACATATCAAAGGGTCTAGGATCACCATGAATGGTAACCAACTGATTTTTAAATTCGAATTTAACACACTGATGTAAAGTTGAGGGAATAGCTCGCATCGCGTTGATCCAAGGGCGACCCAAAAGTATATTGTACGATGCAGGGCAATGTACAATAAACACGGTCGTGTCTAAGGTTCTAGGACCAACTTGCAATGGGATAGTAATAACTCCACACGTTTCTTGTGTTTCGTCATTGAAGGCTTTTATAATCATATCAGTTCTTTTCATTTCGTCACTTCTAAACCCAAATCTTTGGTAGAAGTCAAAAGTGCATATGTTTAAAGATGAACCATTATCAATCAAGACTCGTTTAACTGCTACATCTCCAATTAGGGCAGTAATATATAAGGGGTTATCCTTATGTAAACTATGTTGTGGTATATCTCTATCCCGAAAGTCAATACAATCGACTTCTCGAGTTATGATAGTATTGGACATGGCTTCAGATTGAATATTTTGTGGTACCATCATTTGGCTTAATGTGAGCATTAATTCATCCCTATGGGTAGGAGAAGATCTTAAAAGGTCCAAAAGGGAAATTCTAGTTGTAGTATTTGATAATTGTTCATTAATATTATAAGGAGGTTTAGGTTGAACATTAGGCGCATGATTCCCTTTATTGGGATTTTTCAAAACAAATGGAGCTGATCCATCGTTCTGAGTTTGATCTTGTTGAGAATTTTGAGCCTGTTGTCGAGTAACAACTCCGATGGTACCTACAATATTATTTTGCGGATGATGAATGGGTCTTGGTCTAGCGTTTATGGCTTGTTCATTAGAAAGTAATTGGTGAGAAGATGGTCGAGTAGTGACTCTTCTAGGAAATGGTTCTTCTGGAACCATAGAATTTGTGATGGGTTGAACAGGATCTGATTCATCTTCAGAACTATTCGATTGATTTGAGGTGATTTCCATGTCACTTTTAGTCTCATATTTGGTATCACTAAGATCAAGTGTCCGAATATTATGTAGAGGTCTGGTCGTAACCATGGATAAAGTTGTGTCAAATATTTGCGGATCGTGAATAGGTAAATGTCCACTAATAGTTCCTACATATCGGGTAGGAGGGGGAACATTATGATGCTCAATTTGATTAGCCACCTCTTTACCATGCTTTGGTAAAGGATGTTGAAATATGTCCAATGATTGATTGGCATTCTGATTCTGATTTTGGGGGATGTTCTTTTGAGCATTATTAGGAGGATTTTGTTTAGGTTGAAAGGCTTGCACCTCCATCTCATTGTTATCAATCAGGTCTTGTATTTTATGTTTTAATCTTTTACAAGAGTTGGTAGCGTGTCCAGGTCCTCTATGGAAATCACAGTGTAAATCAGCTCTGTATCCGGGTATAGTTGGATCAGGTTCCCGGATATTTGGTAATTGGATCAATCCTCGTGCTAGTAATTGCGGGAGAATGGTTGATAAAGGTTGATTTAACCTAGTAAATTCTTGGGGTGGTTTATCAGGAGGTTTCAGTATAAATTTCTCTATTGTTTTTGCAACATTAACAGTAGCGATATTTCTACTATCAGTGACTCCATCGCCCACAACTTGTTTATTTTTATATTGATTTCTGGATGTTTTCTCATCATCTTTCTTTTTAAGTTGACCTCTCCTAACAAGAGCATCTTCCACTCTTCGAGCTAAATCTATAGCTTGATCGAAGGTGGTCAAGGTAGCAATTGATAACTCATAGGATAGTTGTTCTTGTAAATTATTGATAAAGATATCCAACATTTCCCGATAAGGTAACACAAAGTGCAATTTTCCTATCAACTGTCTCCATCGAGCTAGGAAATCAGCAAAACATTCATCTTTGTCTTGTTTTAGGTTGTACAAATCTTTAATGGTTACATGCCTTTCAATGTAGGCACTAAATTGATGCACAAAAGACTCGGCGGTTTCTTTGAAATTTCTCAAAGAATGAGTGGGTAGTTGATAATACCATTCTAATGCCATCCCTCCTAAACTTTTTGGGAACATTTTTAGTAATAACAAATCATCATGTGATATATCATGACACGCTATCCTAAACATACGAAGATGCTCTATGGGATCTTCGGTTCCTTTGTATATTGGTAGGACAGGCATAGGAAAGTGTTTAGGATATGGTTGTGCTACAACTATAGGATCTAGAGGCTGACTACACATCTCTCGATAATTGTACGAGGGACGGTAGGGATCTATCCGGTCCATGCGGGAGACTAACTGTTTCACCATGGCTTCCAGATTACCAGTTTGTCCACCATATTGGTTTGGTGGTACATGAGTATGGGATTTGTGAGCGTAGGATGGCGTGACGTAAGGATTAGATGCTATATTGTTGTTATGCAAATGGTTGGTAGGAAGAGTATTATGAAGAAGATTTGTTGTAGCATTATGTTGTACTCCAGATTGTTGGAAATTGGTATTTGGTTTTGTTTTAGGCTTTTGTTGATTTGAGGTATGTTGATCAATAACTTGGCGAAATAGAGCAGTGAATGATGGTTTCTTTTGTGTGGGAATAACCCTAGGCTTGGTAACAGGTACTCTAGATGGTTGGGTAACCTGTTGTTGTTGCATGTTTTGGATTATAGCGGCCATATCCAAATTGGATGGTCCAGCTTGATCACTTTCTTGATCAACGAAGGACAAGGGATTAGTGCGTGTGTGATATATGTCTTCTAGGGTTGCTTGAGTGTCACTAATTTGATCCTTGTCCATATGGACTGCTCTATTAAGAGTGCCAATATTAGTATTGAGGAACTTCCAAAAATGTTCCATGTTCTCAAAAGTAACAACTCCTTCCGGAGATATTTTAGGAGATGAGGATCCTTCCTCTCTGACAATTTCTCTTTGTTCATTTGCGTCAACAAACTCTTCTTCTTGTTGGTCTAGGGTTCCTTCTTCCTGAATTGGGTCTTCAGGAAGGACATCTGGTTTATTTACCATTTTTCCTAACCAATCTTCTTCTACTTCGATCTGTTTTCCATTCCTGAGTCTAGTCATTATGTTTAAATTTAGATTTTAGCAAATATATATTAATATATTTGCAACAAATTTGGGAGGTATATATTTTAATTATATACCTACTATAATGCTTAAAAGAAAATGTTTTGATTTTTGTTATGATTTTGTTTTGTTTTTATTTTTATTTTTATTTTGTTTTGTTTTGTTTTGTTTTTATGATTATAAAGACAACAAACAACACACTAAATGCAAGAAATAATAATAATAAAAGAATGGCTTAGTTTTCTATAAATAGTTTATAGATGTCATTGATAGGATCAAGTTCATCAAGAGTCATGAAATGCTCCTCTTCAAATTGGAAATGGTTTTTCAGGAACTTAACAAAGTGTGCTATGGTGATGTTATCTACTTCTGACTCTATCTTGTAAAAATAGAGCTCATGGCAATACTCTCGATATAACACAGCTCTAGGAACTCTATTCCATCTCTTTCTATCCGTAAGAATGACCTCTTGATCCTCTATACGAGATAGAAATTTATGTACTACAACTGCATTGTCGAGGTATTCCTCAAAGGTGTACAATTCAGAAGACACAAGGGCTCTTTTATCTGCTAACCACCTATGGCAAGCTCTCTGAAGCTCATGATACAAGGTCACTTGATCGAGATCCAGGATTCTATCTAGGACAAACCTCTTGATTTGCCTAAGTTCGGTTGATCTAGACTCAATGATATTCAATCTCCTATTAAGTTCGTCCCATAAAGGTTGAACCCTATTTGTTTGAGGTACTCTAAGTACGAAGTAATCTCTATAGCTACTAATTGATTCTCAACATTAATGGTGACAACTCGTCTTTTATTATAATCTACCATCTAAATATGATATGCAATCTTTGATTCTAAATGCATTTATGTTTTGTTTTTTTTTTTGGATTGTTTTCAAAAGGTTTTTAGTTTTCACGTCGGGTTCACCAAAATGTATCGCTCCAAATTTTTCGCATCCTTACCTTCAGGCTATAGGATCCACGCCCGAAAGGGGGATGCGAGAAGGATGGGACAATACCTCGGATTGAGAGGCCCTTTGAAGGTCCCGCCTCTCGGGGGAGGGGTATAAGGGTGAATTTTTGACGGATGGTGGGTTCACCAGGAAAATTTTGAGTGGCAGTTTCCACGCCTAGGTTGATAATAGGTTTGATGTGTTCATTTTATACTTTAATCATTCAATTCCTAGGTTTGGCCAAGATGAATCTAAGCTAATCTATATGCCGATGCTGATTTTTATGGATACAAAAAACATGAATAAATGTTGAACACAGAGAATGTGCTAAATAGGATAGAATATACCTGATTTCGGATGTCTGAATGAAGATTCTGAGGTTTGTAGAAGTCCAAATCATCTCGAATCGTATAGAATCATCTGAAATTGCATAGAATCATCTCAGATCATAGTCGATCATCGAGGATCGTCGGCGATCTGACGAATTCATCAAAAACTTGCAACCACAAAAATAGATACAAAATACCAAAAATGCAACTGCAAAAGCAAGGGGAAATGATAGAAATAACAATGAATTTGCCTAAATGATAGATCTAGATAGCAATTAAAAGGAAATGCATCAATTTGACAATTTATTTTGACTTTATCATATATCTATGCTAAATGAGGTGAACTCCAGGATGCATAAATATAATAACCTAAGATAATGCACAAAGAAATGCAGAAAACAATAAGGAAATGCAAACTCTGGGCTCTGATTGCCCCCAATCTGGACTACAGTCGAGATCACCTCCAATCGTACGAGATCGTCTATGCTCCTCGACAGGATCGTCCGAAATCGTCTGGAATCACCTACGACGATCCGAGCTTGCTTCGACTGAAAAAAAGTAAAATTCCTGCAAGAAAACATGAAATACATAATGCAAACGATGGTGCGAGGATGCTCTAATGCATAAGGAACTAAATCTGTAGGGAAATCCATCAGCTAGGGGGTTCAGGGGGATAAACTGAGAAAATCCTAGTTTATATAGGATTAGGGAGAGGTTAGGAGGTTGGAGATCATCCCAATTTGGGAGATCTCCAACGGGGGAGACTCTAACTGCGCAGACACGCTTTCTGCCCAAGTTAGAGAAGCTGTTGAAATAGAAGCTAATTATGAAAATTTGGTTTTGGGACGAAATCATCTGGACGTTCTGTTCCAGACGAATTCGTCAGATCTGGGACGATTTCGTCTAATCTGCGACGATATCGTCCAACGGTCAAAACAAATCCTAAAAATGGCACGAAAAATGAGGAAAGCGGGTAACAGGCGGTTTGGGTTTAAAATTCAAATTTTTATCTTTTTACTAAGGTTTAACTGTGCCAATTTTAGGGTGCTACAGGGGGAGACAATATATAATGAAGAAAAAGGATAGACAATCATGTCGACATCAATGATAGTTGCGAATCTACACTTACATAGGCTATGGATAGAGACAAACTCTCAAGTATGGGCTGGAATATTGGATCCAATAAAACCCTTCCAAATGCTGGGAATTGGGGAGAGAAGGAAGGTGGAAGCAGTTCAAAATATTTGGAAGGCTTTTCAAGATGTCTTTATTACACATATCAAGCGAGAGGAAAATAGGGTGGCAGATTATTTAGCAAAATGGAGAAAGGAGTTGGAGGAAGGGCAATATGTGTTTTCTCAAATGGAAAATCATACAAGATGGTGCCAAAAAATTCAAGGGATATGAGAGGTGGTACAGGCAGATAGAAAAATATGCAGAGCAAATAGTCATTATAATGAATCTATTGCAGTTAGGCCAGTGAGCAATGGCCTCGAAGGAAAAAATTATCCTAGTTTTAAGATGTGTAAGCATGTTTCTTATCTTACTACCATAGGCTCATGTATCTTCATATTCAGGTCATTGTTGCTCTATTGTATGACATTACTACCAGTAAACTTAGAGTGTCCAAGGTGGTTGGATTTCAAAAATAGAACACACAACCATAGGCATTTTATTTAGTATGGTCATATTAAGAGAAAAATAAGCCTCCACCCCATAGAGCAATAGGTATGTAAGACATGATCAAGATGCCAAGAACGACTTAAAAATAATATGAAGATAGATGGATGGTCTTGTTAGGAAAAAAATTCAAATTCTATACTTGCAAGAGGAAACACAATAATAATGAACAAAGAAAACAACACAAGTGACACACAAATTTATGTGGAAACCTGCAATGTGCAAGAAAAACCATGGGGCAATGACAACTTTTCATTTTTTATTTTCAGCAAAACTTTACATTCATGTTTCTCAATGTTTCAACATCCTTCACATATGCAAGGGATCACATCCCTTTTATAGAGCAGAAGGAAGAATAAAACTGTTCATTTCCTCTCCCGATGAAAGCCTCCAAAAAATTATGTTTCCACTCCCAAGGAATGTGCCTGAACCTATTCGTCTTTCACATTTATCTAGACGTTTGCTGCCTAGATGTCTATCTAGACATTTGCTGCCTAGACGTCTGGTAGCCTAGATGTTTGCTGCCTAGACGTCTAGTACTACTGCCTAGATGTCTAGTAGCCTAGACGTCTACTATTGATTCCTAGATATCTAGCAGCCTAGACGTCTGCTACCTAGACGTCTAGCATCCTAGACGTCTGCTGCCTAGACGTCTAGCAATAGTCTCTGTTGGCTAAAAACATTGCATATTGACTTCATTTCCTAACATTCTCCCACTTGAAGTCAGTATTCAGGAATTCTTCTGCCAACTATTTTTATCCAGTGCCAATTGCCCAATGCTGCCCTTGTTACTTTTTCAGCAAGCCCAGAGAAGTTATGCACCATTCAAGCTTCTCTACTTTGACCTCCTTTGTAAGCATATCTACAAGATTCACTTCAGTGTTGACTTTCTGCAACATGATCCTACCTTATTCCACCACATTTTTGATAAAGTGGTACTTGACATCAATGTGTTTCATGCGATCATGAAATATTAGATTCTTCACTAGCTAAATAGCACTCTAGCTATCACAATGCAACGTAATTTTCTCCTGCATTACCTTGAATTCACCCAACAATTGCTCTAGCCAAATTGCCTCTTTGTTGGCATGAGCCGCTGCAATATATTCTACTTCAGTGGTTGATAAAGCCACAACAAACTGCAACTTCAAAGCCCAACTCACCGCTCCACCAGCAAGAGTGAAGGTATATCCTATAGTGGACTTTCTCCCATCTATATCTCCACCATAATCAGAATCCACAAAACATGTAACTTGCAAATATGTCGATCCAAAGTAAATGGCAACATCTGAAGTGGCTCTTAATATCTGAATATCCACTTCACCACATTCCAATGCTCCTTACCAGGATTTTCCATATACTGGCTGACTACTCCCACTGCTTGGGCAATATCCGATCTGGTGCTCACCATGGCATACATGAGTATTTCCTACTGCTTATGAATGAGGTACATGAGACATGATTGTCTTCTCTGCTTTTGTTCTAGGACACTGGTTGGAAGACAACTTTAAGTGTGGAAGAAGTGGGGTACTAACTGGTTTTGCATTCTACATATTGAAGCATTGTAGAATCTTTTCCACATATGATTTTTGACTTAACTAGATCTTTCTTCCTTTTATGTCCATGTGTATCTTCATCCCTAAAATTTGGTTTGCTGCTCCTAAATCCTTCATTTCAAATATCCTAGCCAAATGAGCCTTAAGATCAATGATTTTCTTCATTTTGGGGCCTGCAACCAACATATCATCAATATACAACAACAAAATAATCAAACTGCCATCATCAAACCTCTTATAGTATGCACAATGGCTAGTTTAAATCTTGTTGAAACCTTGGCTCTTCATAAAGGTGTCAAATTTCCTGTACCACATCCTTGGCCCCTGTTTCAACCTATACAGTGATTTATTTAGTCTGAAAACCAAATTCTCTTTACCTCTTCCTTCATAGCCCTCAGGCTGATCCATATATATATCTCTTCCTCGAGATCACTATGCAAGAAAGCAGTATTTACATCAAGCTGCTCCAATTCTAAATCCTGTGCAACTACAAGTGCAAGTAGAACTCTAATAGTAGTCATCTTCACAACTGGAGAGAAAATTTCATTAAAGTCAATACCTGAATTTTGCACATAGCCTTTTGCCACCAAGCGAGATTTATAGCATTCCAAAAACCCATCATTGTTCTTCTTCACTTTGTACACCCACTTGTTTCCAACAGTATTTCTTCTAGGTGGGAGATCCACAAGTTCCCATGTTTTATTCTTGTGAAGTACCTCAATTTCCTCCTCCATGGATTTCCTCCACTTTTTTGCATTTTCAGACTCTCTAGCTTCTTGAAATGAACTAGGTTCACCATCATCAGTTAACAAAGCAAAAGAGGATTGATACACATGAGAATACCTTTTCGGATACTTTTGTGGATGTGTAGATCTTCTAACCCAATGATCTATTGATTATGGCTCTTGGTATTGTGATCGTTGTGGCTGCTCTACTTGTTGTTCTACTTTATGTTCTGCATGCTAATCAAAAACTTCAACATGTTCATCTTCACTCAATTCTACTTCAACAGGTACAACATTAGGATTCTGTTGTACCTCCTTCCTTTGCATGGATTTTCCATCAACAATTTACATCCCGGCTAATAATTACCTTGTGGTCAATAGGATCCCATAGTCTATACCCCTTCACTATATCTCCATAGCCAAGAAAAATACATTTGCTTGACTTTAGGTCAAGCTTGGACCTTTTTTCTTTGGGTACATGGGAAAACACATCACAACCAAAGGTACATAGATGAGAGTAATCAACTGGCTTACAACACCAAACCTCCTCCAGAATTTGTCCATCCAACATAGTTGTAGATGACTTGTTAATAAGATAAACAGTTGTATTAACAACCTCTGCCAAAAAATTTTCTCCAACATGGTTGCGCTAAGCATGCTTCTTGCACGTTCCATGATTGTACGATTCATCCGCTCAGCCACACCATTTTTTTGTGGAGTGTATGGTAAAATCTTCTAGTGCTTAATACATTCTTGCATATAAAATTTATCAAATTCCTTGGAGTAATATTCACCCCCATTATCTAACCTGAGACATAAAATCGACTTGCCCAAACTCTTCTCTACCCGAGCTTTGAACTCTTTAAATTTTTGTAAAGCTTTCGACTTCTTCTTTAGAAAATAAACCTACACTCTCCTAGAATAATCATCTATAAAAATAAAAAAAAATAGATGGTGTCATTAAAGGACTGAGTGGGGACAGTCCAAATATATCCAAATGTATAAGTTGCAAAAAATCAAAACTCTTACCAGGACTTGCAATAAACCGAACCCTCTTTTGTTTACCAAAAATACAGTGCTCACATAAGTCTAAATTACAAGACTTAATCCCATAAAGCATACCTCTATCATGAAAAATTTTTAGGCATTTTTCACTCTATAGACACCAAAATCTAGCACCCTTCAGTTCACATTCACCACCTCACCATCAAATCCTGCATAATAAAGATATATGCCTAAGTTCTAACTTAGGGATATAAAATCCTGCACATCATTATACTTTCCTAATTTATTTAATTAGGAAAATCACCCTAGGATACCCTGTCTACCCATTGGACATGTGTCCTGGACACTTCATCCAACATCCATGCCACATCTTACCCACTCCTGTCCCCTTTGTCCTTGCACATGAGACAGATTCCCAACACCCATGCCACAACTCCTTTGTTGTTGTCCCCTTGTCCCTTCACATAAAACAACATCCCACATCCCACTCCACTTGGAGCCACATCACCCAGTTAAGTGAGCCACACCGAGTGACTCACTATAACTCGCCCTTCCACCTGGCAGTCCAGATTTGCCACTTGGCAAATCAGGCTTGCCACCTCACATTCCCCTCCAAAGCCCCAGCCAACCTATAAAGACACCATCAATCCACCAAACAGAGGGAGCTGAATCTGCATACCGACAGGCTACCGAATTAGATCTGGACCCGACGAGAAGTTGAGGGTGCAAGCCGGACTCTGACCGTTGGCTCGGATTTTGAGGCAATCTTTCATTCAGTCAAAACCGCCCATCCATGGTTCCACAGTCGAGAACGCGCATCCATGGTTTCACAACCGTAGGTCCACGGTTTCCAGCCCGCAACCGCGCTTCCGTGGTTCCACAGTCCCGAGAACAGAAATGGGTTTCATCGACAGAGATTAGCGATTCGAGTAGTAAGCAAGGTTTTATTTGTTATTTGTTTTGCGTTGTCTATTTTTCATCCATATCGGTAATAGGTTTATGTGTAGCATTGGATTTATTGTTTGAATATACGGGTGCTACTAATCCCCTTTGTTGGTTTGCATGTGTGTAGGTAACAGGTATCTTGGATAGGCTGCTAAAGCTAGAGTGGTCCCGTATTGGATACCAAAGCCCACTCACCTTTTGAAGCTGCAAATGGATATGAGGAGAGCATTGTACATTCCGAAAGATCTAGAAAACTTCCAGAGAGAAATTTGTATCATATTGAGGCCAAGATTGTAACATTGTACCCAAGCTACTTGGGGCAATCCAAAACATTGTAAATCTGTATCGCAAGAGTCAATATATAAAGGATTTCATTATTTTGGGCAATCTCTTTATGTATGTGTGATTTTATATTGCAAGTGCTCAAGTATTTTAGTTACAAAAATGGCGATCACGGTGGGACCTCCCAAGGGTTTCATTTTGTTTTGCCTTGCTTTATTTTAATCTTACTAATCTATGTTTGCATGTACAGGTGCTAATAATTTGAAACGCATGAGAATTCAATCTCGGGTTGGCGAATCTAGATTGTGATTAAACTATCACTGTGAAACCATGCATCTACGATTTCTAATTTGTGAAACCATGCATCCACGATTTCTAATTTGAGGAAACGTGCATTCATGGTTGCTGCACTATTGAAACGTGGACCGACGGTTGAAAGCAGGAAGGAGCAACGAAAGGAACACATGTATGTACCCTGTGTCATATTTTTAATTTCTCCTTTAGTTCTGGATTTAGGCTGCATTTAAGTAGATTAAGGGTTTCAGTTTTGTATGTCAATGCTTGCATTTAGGTCTTAGGATAGAAAAATCTACTTAAATATTGCATTCATAAACACAATAACAAAGCAAAATAAATGAAAATCTGCATATGCATAGTAGGGAATAATCATATTGCATGTACCAGGTTAGAAATAACCCAGGTATTTCTGTTTCAGGGTTTGGGCTTGTATTCGACTTTTGTTCTATTGACAGAAAGGACCCGCGCACCCGTGGTTGGGATCTCCCAAACGTGCATGCGCGGTTGGCAAACCGCGTACCCATGGTTTACCAGAACTAACCGCCCACCCGTGGTTAGCCCTGTTAAATAGAATTGGGCCGAGTCTTACCTGGATTTGCAATTTTACCCCTGATATGATTTTGTCTGCTATTCTATGTCTTTCCTGCTTTCTGCATTAGGCATAAAAATAGAATTGCATGTTAGATTTGCATCGCATGATAGAAAACAAAACATTCACACACACACGTATAATTAAAACATTGGTCCGGTTGGATTTCATCACCAACCCCCAATTCAGATCGGTGACGTTGGAATTCATCTCCTTCCACCGGCTTGCCCCCTAGATCATCCGTAGATAGGATAAAAGTGCTCTTTAAGCTGGTATAAGTCATTGGTATTCAAGTTGTCTCCCACTATTGGAACGATTGTTGAATCATAGTGGAAGAGCTAGGCGAACCCCCCACTGGGATTTAAGCGGTGTACCCTAGCCTCTTTTGAGAAATCATGCTTGGTGCTAGTGTTCTTAATCACCATCTTCATTGAGTTCTATTATTCTATTCCAAAAAAAAACAAAATCTCTTCAAAAACTTCAAAAAAAAACACACACAAAAACACATCGAAAAATAATATTCAAAAACTTAGTGCAAACTAGGGTCAAACACTTTGTATGTTTATTTGCTTGGCGTGTTGTATTGCATTGTACTTTCTTTTTCATTCACATAGATAGCATATTAGCGTATGGTAGTGACTCGTAATCAAGCTAAGAGATTAGTGTCAAGCCGAAGTCAGTGGTCATCCCCTATGGCCTCTCAGTCTGGCAATGTCCCTCACACTTCGGTGGTGGGACAAGTAGAGGTGCCCCTTTCTATGTCCTCGAGTCTTGATATAGGGCCTTCTAGTAATGCCCCCAACATGAACATAGACATTATGCATAGAGCTACTCACACAACTATACCTGAGACACCTAGGAGTGAACCTCTTGCAACAGTAGACAGTCAGGCCACCATGATAGATATGGACACTATTAGAATGTACTTGAATGCAGCTGGAATGGTCTTCCCATCATTACCACCACTCTCCATCCCATCACGTGTTGTACCCTCATCACAACAAGAATCCATATTCGCCTATCCACAATAGTCACAATGGATTTTCACCAATCCTCTCTTTGAGTTGGCCGTTGTAGCATTAGCCAATCAACCATTGTCATCCGACCAAATTCCCCCCACATTATCACAACAAATGACCATTACCACTAATCCCTTGTATGAAACAATCCCTATTGTTTCGCAAGCCCCAACATTCATTCCTCCATCCACACTTCTAGGACATACATCTCATACCATTCCATAGTCAGTGGCGATACCCTTTGCTACTTACCCCCCATCCACCTCCACTACCATGGTTGTTCCACAACCAACTCAATCCACCACATCACAGGTAGCAGTCCCTATGTCAAATGCAACTGATATGCAACAAGCTTTCTTACAGTTGCAGCAAATGATTTTAGATAATGCTAACCGTAGCATAAACCCTGACCCTAACCGACATTTGCAAGGGATTGAGCAAAATCTTCCACCTACATCTCATCAACCTAATGCCTTTATCCAAGATCCATCTTGGGTAATGCGTCCTCCCTCTACCACTGTTGTTCACAATCAACCACCGCACCCATATGCTAATGCAGTAGGTCAACATAATACCATACCTTCATCACCCCATCCATATCATAACATCCCTCAACATCCATACCATAACACATTTCCGCCAAACACATCTTATCATCCCCAACCTACATACAATCCACCCCATTACCAGCAACATCAAGTACATTCGAGTGTCAGTCCTGTAGATGATCCTAGATACCAGTTTTTATAGAGTCAGATTGATAGTCTTGCCATGCAAACCCCAGGCTTGCAATACCAAAAACCAACTTTAAGGCAACTACTCAATCACCCTATTCACGCTTCGGTACCATAACCGCCATATCCACATGATTTCCAAATACCGAAGCTTGAATTTAAAGGAGAAGAGGATCCTAGAGAGCACGTAACGAGATTTGTGAATGCATGCTTCAGAATCAAAAGTAATGATGCATTGCTATTACATACATTTCCTCAAACATTAGGGGGGGAAGCCCAAGACTGGTACAATCATCTCCCGCATCAAAGTATTTTCACCTTTGAACAACTAGCGGACCAATTTCTGGAAAGATTCGCCCTAAATGTTAGAAAACAAACAACATTGACTGATTTAATTTATCTAAAACAATATGACGATGAATCAGTCTATGACTTTGGCAACAGATGGAGATCAGTCATGATCAAGTTACCATTTTCACTCCCCATGCCAGAGATAATACGAATGTTCACGAAGAGTTTTGGTAGACCCATCTCTTCATTACTACAACTACAACAATATAGAACATTCGATGAGGCACTCGCCCAAGCAAAACTGATTGAAGAAATCAAAATTCAAGAAGGCGAGATTAAGCCTAAGAAGAAAGAGTGGCATAATAAGAATCAAAAGGGGAATAACCATGGTCAGTCCAAGACCGCACAGGTTAATCAGATAGTTTTGAGCCAACCACAGTCAAATCAACCGGTTCAAACACAAATCCAACAACCCCAACAACAACAACAACCACATCAACCGAATTATCAAGCAGTTCCACCCCCACAACAGGCACAAAATCAGACACAACCTGTGGAAAGGCAACAACGTCATTTTAAACCAAAAATAAATTACACGCCAGTACAAGAGCCATATTCATTAGTATTTCAGAAGTTGTATGCGGCAAAACTTTTTAATTTATCGAAAATGAAACCTGATGATCCTAACAAACCAAAGACAAAAGGTTACAAAGAACACCTCTTTTGCATCTATCATAGACAAAGAGGACATGATATTGAAGGTTGTCATGGATTTAAAGGAATTGTGCAAGATTTATTGGAAGTGGGTACAATCAAAATTGACAACCCACTAGCCCAAAATAACCAAAACCTAGGCATATATCAGACACCTTTGCCACATCGAGAGGTGAATCAACAACCGATGGGAGCATCAACTTCTACAGTTCCTCCCAATCAGGTTAATTATGTGTCTCAACTACCACAAGGTTTTGTAGGGGCTATTAGTATAGTTACCCATGGACAAAGGCAAGCTAATCGCACAACCCAAGCTCCGGTAGCATCACCAACTAATGTGCCCATACAACTTGGATCGAGTGGGCCACCACTACCATTCCACAACCACCCTGTTGTTACATTGAACAACCGGTTGACACAGAGTTTGAAGATGGCTTCAGCAAAATTGTCAATTTATGAACTAATACAACAATCAACACCTCACAGGGAAGCATTGATGGAAATTTTAAAGTCTATTCAGAAAAAGAAGACCCCAATCATGCTTCAATTCCTTTGGGGAGAGGGGCAAAAGTGTATGGAACCCCCAAATTCGATAATAATCTAAAAAAAAAAAAAAAAGATTCACCACACCCACCATTGCACATATAGTTCAAATTCATTAAGGAAACCCTTCAAGAAGGGCTTTATTATTAGTTCTTTAAAAAAAATCAAAACCAAAACCACCATGATCATGATGAAGCTCAACATCCCATCATCTCACATCACAACATCCACATTCACTCTTAGGGCCTTTAATTATGCTTTATGCTCAACTGTATGGAATGTTGTTCTTCCCGTCAAAGTGGGGGTGAAAACAATAAATATTCATGTTTTTATTTCATATTGGAAGGGGAAATGCAATATAACATACTTCTTGGATGCCCTTGGATTAGGGAAATGAAATGTGTGCCTTCAACATTGCATCAATGCTTAAAATATGTGCATGAAGGCAAAGTACATTGCATACCAACAGACACTGAACCTTTCAAATACTGCAACTTTATTTCAAATCCTTATGAGCCTTTACTCCCATCAACACATCTAACCATCCAACCACTAGTCATTAGAACAATTCCATCAAACACCACATCATCAAAAGCACCCATTCCAGAAGAGTTGCCTATAGTTGATCCAGCTTTCGCATCCAAAAGCGTCAGCTCAGCGCATCCTTCAAACACTGCATTCCATTTTCAAATTACACCCACTCATCCTGCTAACCAATGGTCAGTCCCATCTAGCACACTTCCAGATTCAAAGCCACCTTTCACATTCAAAGCACAACCCACATCATCAGCCACTACTTCACAGTCATTAGAACCCGTAGTCTCACAAATAGGGCCGCCTGTTAGAGATAATCCAACGTCGCTAGCAGAGCCAAGAGCTAAGGCTCAAGAACCCTCTTCATCCATCGAGCCATTAGCCACACAACCATCTAGAGTTGTAGTACACCTCGCCAATCCAAGTATTGGTGAGTACATCATTGAGAGTGTCACAGTTACACCACCTATAGAGTCAATCAAAGATTACGGTCACCCTCACGACCCACCTTTAGCTATTGGTGATATATATAGAATGGGTTCTCAAACAAATGCAATCAATTTCATATATGGAGGGATGGATTCTTCATCGGACCCATCCCCTCAAAATGACAACTCTTTACAAGAGTTTAATGAAAACATTGATTATCTATCGAACCCAAGTTTCCCAGTCAGATATTTTTGAAGGGTTAGTTGGCAAGGATATGGACTTGGAAGACATGAACAAGGTCCTCACCACATCATTGAACCAGAATATAGAGAGCCAAGTGACCGCTCCGGTCTAGGCTATAAACCTTCCATCGCAAGCTCTTCGCTTAATCAAGCTTTCCAAGAACTAGACATAGAATGCGAACAAGAGGAGGAAAAGAGTGATGATGAGGATGAACCTAATGATGAGGATGAACATAATGATGAGGGTGAACAACTAGAAAGTAGATACCACATATACAATTTTTACCCTCGAGAGCAAGCTTTACAACGAGAGGCAGATTATGAAGATCCTACTGCGATAGCATACCTTAGGCAAGACCTTGAGCCACTAATGCTAGGACCTCATACAAATGCTAATGGATTCTGGATAAGTGACAGTGATGATGATGAAACTGAAATGATTTTTATCAACCATGCTCTTGAGATACAAGCCAGGAGAATGCTCCAAGATGAAGAACGTCCCGAATGGTTTAATCAAGAAGAAGAAGAACCTCAGGAAGAGATAATATATGGAGAAACCATGCAAAAAGGTAACTGGTATCAACAAAAGTTTCCAATAGACCGCACACTTTTTTGGCTGAACAAAGAGCATGAGGGTCCTGAACCAGAACCTCCTCCATCACATTGGCAAAGCATACAACAAAATCAATCACACACATTAGGTCAGTTGCAACCTAGAGAATACGAGTCATCAATTCTTGAATCGCGACCACCTCATTTCCATCAAGTCAACATGATTTCTGTTGATTTGCTCACCCCACTCCGCAATCCATATAATGAGACAAAACCGATCTATATCGACACCAGTCTCATAGCTATGGACAGGATTTCATCCCCACCATCCACTGCTGACTTCATCCTATCCGAAGAGTTGTTGCACGCTTCAAACGCTTATATTTTGCAACAACCTTCATCATCAAACAATTCAATTTTTCAAACTGAGATAGAAGGGGACACCCCGGACACATTTGAAAATGTGGCAGATGATATCCACCTCATCCCAACTCCGCATCAGCTAGAAGAAGGTTCTCACATGCTAATAGAAGAGTCTATAGATGTGAACCTTAGTGAAGACGTGGATAATCCCAGATTGTCAAAATAGCAAAAGAATTATCCGCAGAAGAAAAAGACAACATCATAAACATGCTTATTAAAAAGAAGGAAGTGTTCGCATGGTCCTACAAAGACATGCTTGGCTTAGATCCGGACTTGGTAGTCCACAACCTTACGCTAGCACGTGATGCCAAGCCATTCAAGCAGAAGCTTAGGAAAGTTCATCCGATAGTCGCATTAATTGTAAAAGAAGAGCTGCAAAAGTTATTGGATGTACACTTCATAGTACCAATCGATTATCCTGAGTGGCTTTCGAACATGGTACCCATTCGCAAACCGAATGGGGGGATACGAGTATGCACTGATTTTCGAGATTTAAACAAAGCGTGTCCCAAGGATGATTTTCCTTTGCCAAACATAGATCAATTAGTAGACTCCTATGCTGGTCATGAAATGCTCTCTTTAATGGATGGTTTCTCCGGATACAACCAAATTCGGATTAATCCAGAAGATCAACATAAAACAACGTTTACAATGCCTTGGGGGACATTCTGCTACAGAGTGATGCCTTTTGGATTAAAGAACGCAGGAGCTACATATCAGCATGCCATGACGTACATATTTCATGATTATATGCATAAGATAATCGAAGATTATGTAGATGATCTCATTGCTAAATCAAAAACACGTCTTGAACACATAGATGTGCTAGAAAAGGCATTTGATCGATTAATAGAACATAAGGTAAGGTTAAATCCTAAGAAGTGTGTATTTGGTGTAACATCAAGAAAACTTCTAGGATTCATTGTCTCCAAGAGAGGCATTGAAGTAGACCCAGGCAAGGTAAAAGCAATTTTAGAAATGTCACCTCCCAAAAACTTGAAAGAGTTGCGAAGTTTACAAGGAAAAGTCCAATCTATTCATCGATTCATTGCACAACTCTCAGATAAATGCAAGCCTTTTAATCACCTGTTACAAAAAGGAGTGATATTTTCTTGGACAACTGAATGTCAGGAGGCATTTGATGATATAAAGAAATATCTAGCCTCACCGCCGGTTCTTACGCCACCAAAAATAGGAGTCCCATTTCACCTATACATTTCTGCAATAGATTTTGCCTTAGGAACAATGCTTGCACAAAAGAATGAGAAAAATAAAGAGCAAGCGGTTTATTACATCAGTCGAACACTGGTAAGTTACGAAACAAGGTATGCTTATGTCGAAAAGTTATGCTTAGCCATGGTTTTTGCCACCAAGAAACTTAGACATTACATGCTAAGCAATACCACCTATGTTATAGCTAGAGAAAACCCTTTGCGATACATGATGAATCACACTTACAACAACACCCACTGCTAAATGGATAATGCTTTTAACAGAATTTGACCTCGAATTCACAAGTCAAAAATCCATAAAAGGGCAAGTAATAGTTGATCAATTAGCGAAAGCTCCGCTGCACAATGATACACCATTAATGATTGAACTTCTCGACGATTCAGTATTTTCTATCATAGAGCAAGAAGAAATAGTTTCACCTGAGGATGAAGTAGATATGACAATGTTCTTTGATGGATCAAAGTGCGAAAAAGGGCAAGGTGCAGGAGTTGTGTTTTACACACCTGAAGGAATACCCATTCCTTTATCATTCAAACTCGACTTCACATGCACTAACAATAATGCAGAATATGAAGCCTTAATACTAGGTCTTAAATCAGCTATAGCAATGGGAATAAAAAGAATAAGCATTTTTGGTGATTCTCAATTAGTTGTCTACCAAATAAAAGGAGAATACCAATGTAAAGAGCCAGTCTTAAAGAGATATCATGAAGTAGCGATACAGTTGCTAGGAAAATTTGACTGGTATGAAATTAGTAACTTGCCACGATCAACAAATAGATTTGTGGATGCAATGGCTTCCTTGGGATCTCTCATTCCTAAAAATGAACATGGAGAAATGCAACCGCTAATCATAACAACAGTGTCTAAACCATCAATTCAAAAAGCAGAATCTGTGGGTGAGAAAAATGTTTGTTTGATACATGTCGAACCTTACAATTCTTACCTTGATGAGATAAAATATTTTCTCAAAATAGGCACACTACCAATGGACATGACACGAGCTGCAAAAAGAACATTCAAACAAAGAGCCATTCATTTCACTTTACTTGGAGATGTGTTATATAAACGTAGTTATGATGGAATACTACTACGATGTTTAAATCCAATTGAAGTAGAAAGAGCAATATCAGAAGCCCACGATGGTACTTGCGGTGGTCACTTTAGCGGAATGGCAATTGCAAAAAGAATATTGCGCATGGGATACTACTGGCTGACAATGGAAAATGACTATTGCAAATATGTCAAAAGATGCCAAAAATGTCAACATCATGCAAACTTGACCCATGTGCCATCACAAAATTTGCAACCCATTCAAATTTTGTGGCCCTTTTCACAATGGGGCCTTGACTTGATCGGTAAAATAACACCTGCTTCATCAGGACAACATAAATTTATCATAACTGCTACAGAATACTTCACAAAATGGGTGGAAGCAATTCCAATGACAACTACGATTGGACCTCGAATAGCGGAGTTTATACTTCAACATATTATCTATCATTTTGGAATACCCTCAAAAATAATTTTAGATAATGGAAAGTCATTTAAGAATAAGGATGTTAGAGCATTGTGCAATAAATTCAAAATACTACACAACTTCTCAACACCTTATTACCCGCAAGCAAACGGGCAAGCTGAAGCAACAAATAAAATAGTCATATCCATTCTCAAGAAAGTGGTAAAAGATAATCATCGAGATTGGCATACTCACCTCCCTTTAGCACTATGGGCTTACAGAACAAGCATAAGAACACCAACGGGAGCAACACCATTTTCACTAGTTTACGATGCAGAAGCAATATTACCATTGGAGCTCGAGATACCATCCTTGCGAATCGAGATACAAGAATTCATGAACGATGATACAACTAGACAGGAGCGTCTTGACCAATTGACAATTATTGATGAGAAACGTATTAATGCTCTAGAACATTTACGAGTATATCAAGATAGAGTCAAGCATGCTTACAACGCAAAAGTCCATCCTCATGAATTTCAAGTGGGGGACCTAGTGCTCAAAGAAAATCAACAAAATACCAATGCTTTACCACACTTAAGGGATAAATTTGCAGCAAATTGGTTGGGCCCATATATAGTAAAGCAAAAATTGGGACAAGGAACGTATAGACTCTCCAATTTAGAAGGGAAATTGGAGCCAGAACCACTGAACATTATGCACCTAAAGGCATTTTATGCATAAAACGACTTGCAATATATGTATATATATATGTACATGGCTAAAAAAAAAAAAAAAATAAAATAAAATAAACAAAAGATTTCATTTTAAAATTTTGCATGCATTTCACAGTGTAAATAGACATATTTCAAATTGCATTTTTCATATGGCATTTGCATTTCAATTATATGTTCATACACAAAAAAAAAATAGTTGCATCCATCCCATCCCTTGCTCAGTAATCTTTAATAGTGGTGATGATAAGACCAAGAAAACAAATTCCAAGAATTGGGGGTATTCAACTAAGATTCTTTACAACTCACAAATCATACACATCATACATGATATATCATACAATTTTCAGTCACTCAAACATGTCTAGTGAAAAACCAAACTTCATGAAGTGTCCAATTTTCTTTAGGACCAAAGCACTTTCATCACATTAAGAAAATCTTGAGTATGGTAGATTGATCCAAAAGCAATCTGGAACCAAATACACTTTTACAAATCTTAAAACATCTTGAATAATAGAAAGATAACGCCAATTTGGGTAAACCTCAAAGCGAAAAAAAGTCAAATTCTTCGCTTACCCTATCACGCAACATAGTCCAAAAACAAAAATAGTGGTTATCACCACTACCACAATGAAACAACAAATATAAATAAATGTAGAGTAGTAAGGATAGGGTTAAATTCTCATCATACTTCGGTTGAGAATCCGATTCCCCAACACTCTACACAAAAAACAAATTAACAACACACACCACAGATCTCTAAAGCTGAAAAGATCGTACTATGTTCCCCTCAGAAAGTTATGTAGTCATCACAAAGGCTTAAAGATCAAAACCATTGGACTATGGAGTGAGCCTCCACCGGGGCTATAGACGCTTGACTGGCAATGGAGTAAACTCATGCAGGGCGACATGTCTCTCTCTTAAGAGGGAGACCTCTGAACGCACATACGGGTAAGCTAGCAAAAAAGGAAAACCCAGAAAGGTACCATCCAAAAATTACTCAAGATGGGGCAATAAACATCACAATCACATGCACTAGTTCTGGATTGCTTAGGGTCATCGACACACAAGATTTAGAAAATGAACTTCACTTGCACACAATATGGTCCTAAAGAAAGTAAGACAACATTCAAGAAAAATGGTTAACATTACTAGCTTCTTTGAGTATTTGAGAATATTTTTAGTTACATACCAAAAGCAAAATCATTATCCATATCACCATCCACATACCATTTATACATACCACATACATCACAACAAAGAATAATCAAGTGGGAACCCCCAATTGCAAATAAGAATGAGTAAAGGTCAACTACTCTGAGCTAAATAAGATTACATGAGCACCATGCATACCTTCATTCAGTTACATTACTATAAATCAAAATGCATTTTACATGTTCACTTGCATTCATTATCATAGCATTAACATACAAATATAGGATTGCATAATATAAACATTGCAAAAAGCATAAACAAGAAGAATACATATACAAATAATGCATGTGAATACCGAAATAAAATGCCATGTATATATATATATATATGAAAGTCTACAAAGTACAAAATGCCCGAAGGCAGTATACATCGGAGCACTGAGGCTCATACTAAGATAAAATATACAAAAAACAAAAATAAGGCAAATACAACATCTAGCTAGTGCCAATAGGATCCCTCCGTGGACCCTACGCAGTAGAAGCCCCGTGAGAGCTAGAAGCACGATGAGTCCTACGACTCGTCTCAATCCCTCGGGTAGCAGTGGCAGCAGATGATGAAGGAGGAACAGGTAAAGGAATTGATGCTCATGAAGAATGTTCTCCAACATCTCGATATAGACAGCCTGCTTACGTAAGCTCCTCAAATCAGCACCCTAGCGAGCGACCCTCTAAGAAATCTCTGCTCGTAGAGAAGCAATAGTCAGAGCCGAATCATCACCTCCAGCACCTGACTGCAACCGAGAAAGCTCACCCTATAAATGGGTAATCTCACCATCGAGTCTAGTGATCTCTGCATCCTTAGCAGCCACAATAGTGCTGCTAGGTCCAACCCATAGCCCATCCACCTCAGCCTGAAGATGAGTAACCTCACCCTGATATCATGCTAACTCGACCTTCACTCGACCCAACTCCAAATCTAGGCTATCTCGCTCAGCCTGGAGAATCCCCCACTCCTCCTCGGATCGTCGAGGAGGTAAACCCTCATCATCACCACCACCCTCCTCAGGTGGCTGAACGTTCATCCCCGTGTCAACTCTCGAAGAGCTACCACGTCGGTGCTTCATCGACCAAGGAACCCATCCACCCACATCAACATCATCACCGCTCCCATCATCATCTACAATGATGCTAGGAGTCCATAGAGGCTGACTCACAAACCAAGCATCATACTCAGCAGTCATACCAACATCATCCAAGTCAAGCACCTCCAAGTCTGAGTCATCAATAGGATCATCGACTCACCAAAAATTAGGAGCAACAGGCAACCCCAACTCATCACCACATCACCTGTACATAATAGGCACATCCAAAATGTCCTGAACAAGACCAAACTATCATAGTACATGAGAGAACTAGATAAACTCCATATCCCTCAAATGGGCACCAACAACCCATCGTCCCCGCCTAATGCGATGAAGCTCCACTGCATCCATCACCCAATCCAAACCCCTCCAAGGCCGCCAACACATCAGGTCCCTAGTCAGAGAACTCAAGATATCTCTAAACTCGATGCACTCAAAGTAGATCGACTGACCTCCTCACTGAGTAACCACCTGTATGCACGAGGAGAGGTGGCATCCATGCCACATGGTAAACCAGCAGGGCGACCAATGATAACATGCTCCCAACACCAAATCTGGAGCAACAAACTATAGCCCAGGCCCTTGCGCCCATGCCTCTTCACCTCATAAAGCTCGTTGTAAACCTCGTAGAGAAGAGCAAGAGCCCAAGCTAACCGACGAGGATCAGCTATCAAGTCAAGAACAATAGACACCTGATTCCACGGGATCCTCGATCCCATGGA
Organism: Wollemia nobilis; assembly: GCA_028583015.1. Lineage (NCBI taxonomy): Eukaryota > Viridiplantae > Streptophyta > Pinopsida > Araucariales > Araucariaceae > Wollemia > Wollemia nobilis. The sequence goes on from JAQPPZ010016827.1 coordinate 3,414,865, forward strand.
ATTGGGCAACAACATGTTGCTCAAAATGTACATCATGAAGGCAGGCAATGCACCCAAGCTGCCAGCTGCAAAGAGATCCAGATACGCAATGCCCCCTGCTGCAATCGATGTCCCACATCTCACCAAACAGAGGGAAAAGGGCCTCCTTCTTGTCAAGGCCAACACGAACGGTAGGACCCTCGATAGGGACGTGAAAGATATGATAGATATCCTCGAGAGTGATAGTCAGCTCCCCCGTTGGGAGCTAAAATGTGCCTCTGTCTGGATCCCAACGCTCAACAAGCATCGAAAGAAGATCCTCATCAGCTCGGACGGTGCCTAACCGCCCGCAACCATCCAAACCAATGGTCTGAAGTAGAGCCCAATCATCATCAGAAAGTGCTTTCCGCACTTTTCGAATGGTCCTCGACCACCTATGCCGAGCATCAAGAAGCTTAACCTGAAAAGAAAACATATAAAAAAATGAAATTTAGCACAACATGCTAAAAATAAAGCAAAACAAAATTTTTTTACCTACACTAGGTAATAAAAGCAAAAAAAAATTTTTTTTCCTACACTACACAATAAAGCAAAAAAAAAAAAAATTACCTACCCTAGGTAATAAAAGCAAAACAATTTTTTTTACCTACACTAGGTAATAAAAGCAAAAAAAAAAAAAAAAATTTACCTACCCTAGGTAATAAAAGCAAAAACAAATTTTTTACCTACACTAGGTAATAAAAGCAAAAAAAAAAAAAAATTTACCTACCCTAGGTAATAAAAGCAAAAACAAAATTTTTACCTACACTAGGTAATAAAAGCAAAAAAAAAATTTTACCTAACCTAGGTAATAAAAGCAAAAACAATTTTTTTCCTACACTACACAATAAAAGCAAAAAAAATTTTTTACTACACTACACAATAAAAACAAAAACGAAATTTTTTTACCTACACTAGGTAATAAAAGCAAAAACAAAAAAAAAAAACAATTTACCTACCTAGGTAATAAAGCAAAAACAATAATAATTTACAAGTTCATTGCCAACCCCGCTTAATGAGCAAACAATAATAATTTACCAGCCCCGCTTAGTTTTCAAACAAGCAAAACAAACCCAAAACAAAAAAGGCCAAATCGCCTACCTCTGCAAACCGACCGCCAACTTCCGCTCCAACCGAGCCACCACCACCGCTCCCTCGCCAACCTCCATCTCACTCATCACTTCAACCAATAAAACAAATGACAATCGGCGAATGATTTTGAAAATGACAACGAACCTATAAATAGCCACTTTTAGCGATAAAAAATGCACGCCCACATTTTTCACAGTGCAAAACGCAAACCCACGTTTTAGCAGCAAAAAACGCAAACCCACGTTTTTAACAAAATAACCTTTTTCAAAAAAAAAAAAAATAAAACATCCATTTCACCAAATCATCATCTCACATCATCATCATCTCAAGTGAACCTTGTATCTAGTGGATTACCCTATACACCTAGCGGTTGCAACGACTAGCAATCCATGCAATCCGATCGGATGGGTATCTCACCATAAGGAAACTCATTCAAACATTCAACATCAAATCACTATGACATTAAATCAGCTAGATCCCTAAATCTTTGAGCTTAGATGTGTCCAAAATAGATTTGCACAAGGTTATCCTTCAACCCCTTCCGTTGGGTCAAAAGCGGAAAACAAACAAACACAATTTGGTAATAATCAAAAATCACTTGAGTATCAAATTCCCGAACGACTGGTTCCTTGAACCCATCATTTGGAAGGAATTGCTAAAGTCAAAGTGGAACAAGAACTCCAAATGTGGTTAAATATTTTACCACATATTATGCACATCAACGAAACCAAAGGCAAATTTGCAAGAACACACAAAATCCAAAACTTGGGGCATCAAGTTGGTCAAAATGACATACATTTGCATCACATCCATATCATTCAAACAAACACATCCGTTCAACATCCACAATTGGTCAATCGGCTCGTGGGTTTCATCCTTTACCCATTCTCCAATTGAGGGGGTAAGCAAATAAGCAAAAATCAAAATGAAAAATAATTCATTCATTCTGTATGTCAAAAAGGAGTGAACCCATTCATCCAATAAAGTTAGATGTCATTAGTTTTTGCACCGCATTGTGTTGTACACAACACAGTACAAAAAGGGGCAACTGTAGACACCAAAATCTAGCACCCTTCAGTTCACATTCACCACCTCACCATCAAATCCTGCATAATAAAGATATATGCCTAAGTTCTAACTTAGGGATATAAAATCCTGCACATCATTATACTTTCCTAATTTATTTAATTAGGAAAATCACCCTAGGATACCCTGTCTACCCATTGGACATGTGTCCTGGACACTTCATCCAACATCCATGCCACATCTTACCCACTCTTGTCCCCTTTGTCCTTGCACATGAGACAGATTCCCAACACCCATGCCACAACTCCTTTGTTGTTGTCCCCTTGTCCCTTCACATAAAACAACATCCCACATCCCACTCCACTTGGAGCCACATCACCCCAGTTAAGTGAGCCACACTGAGTGACTCACCGTAATTACCCCTTCCACCTGGCAGTCCAGATTTGCCACTTGGCAAATCAGGCTTGCCACCTCACATTCCCCTCCAAAGCCCCAGTCAACCTATAAAGACACCATCAATCCACCAAATAGAGAGAGCTGAATTTGCATACCGATAGGCTATCGAATTAGATCTGGACCCGACGAGAAGTTGAGGGCGCAAGCCGGACTCTGACCGTTGGCTCGAATTTCGAGGCAATCTTTCGTTCAACCGAAATCGCCCATCCGTGGTTCCACAGTCGAGAACGCGCATCCATGGTTTCACAACCGTAGGTCCACGGTTTCCAGCCCGCAACCGCGCTTCCGCGGTTCCATAGTCCCGAGAACAAAAACGGGTTTCATCGACAGAGATTAGCGATTCGAGTAGTAAGCAAGGTTTTATTTGTTATTTGTTTTGCGTTGTCTATTTTTCATCCATATCGGTAATAGGTTTATGTGTAGCATTGGATTTATTGTTTGAATATACGGGTGCTACTAATCCCCTTTGCTGGTTTGCATGTGTGCAGGTAATAGGTATCTTGGATAGGCTGCTGAAGCTGGAGTGGTCCCGTGTTGGATACCAAAGCCCACTCACCTTTTGAAGTTGCAACTGGATACGAGGAGAGCATTGTACATTGCGAAAGATCTGGAAAACTCCCAGAGAGAAATTTGTATCACATTGAGGCCAAGATTGTAACATTGTACCCAAGCTACTTGGGGCAATCCGAAACATTGTAAATCTGTATCGCGAGAGTCAATATATAAAGGATTTCATTATTTTGGGCAATCTCTTTGTGTCTGTGTGATTTTATATTGCAAGTGCTCAAGTATTCTAGTTACACACTCATATGGCCTAGACATTGATGTCATAACATTACTACATCCCGAACAGAAGTTTTTGTTGCATGGTTTGTCACTGTATCATTGCATAAATGGTATAAGGTCCCATAAGATTCTCCCTTTGATACTACAAGAGCTCCTCTGGTAATCTTGTAGTATTTGTTACTGAAAGTGATAGAATATCGTAGCTTATCCATAATTTTGATTGAGAGCAAATTATTCCTCAAATAGGGCATATGTCGCACATCACATAACATCCTTTGTCTACCATCGTCCAACTGATCCTTATATCTCCTCTTCCCACAATTTCTAAAGGGTGATCATAACCCAAATAGACCTTTTCACCACAATATGGTTGATATTTTTCAAACTAGTATCTATGGGGAGACATGTGGAAAGATGCACCTGACTCCAAAACCCAATATAAAATAGATATGCGGTTATTAATACAAAATGCTTCACATGTTGTCATCTCTCCTGAATCTGTTGCACTGGCCTCAATTGATGGTTGATTTTTAACCATTCTTTAATTGCCAAAAGTCCTTTGAGTGTCTTGGATTTCCACAATGCCAACACTTTCCTTTCTACTTACGTCCTTTACACTTAAATATGGACTTTTTTCTACCTTGTTTACTCCCCTCGAAGGATCGACCTCTCACAGATAGGGCTTCATTGATCGAGGATTCCAGGGACGTTTTTTGTCTCAACTCTTCTGCAAACAAAGTGGCTACCACATCATCAAATTTGAGAGTTCCTAATGATGAATTAATGATGGTCATCACCATATGATCCCAAGTGTTCGGGAGGGAACAAAGTAGGGTGATAGCTCTATCTTCATCCCCCATATTTACATTAACTGAAACCGGTTTACTGATAAGAGTATTAAACTTATTCAAATGATATACCATGGATGAACTTTCCTTCATCCTCAAGCTATAAAGCTGCTTTTTCAAAAAAACCTTATTTGTTACTGATTTTGTTTCATACAACTTTTCAAGCTTTTGCCAAAGGGATTTTGCAGTATTCTCTTCAGCTACATTGAACAAGATAGAGTCCACTAGGCAGAGACGAATTGTAGAAACCACCATCCTGTCAATCGTTGACCACTCCTCATATTTCATGCTACTCGGTTTACATGTGACCCCTTTCAAGGCTTGAGCTTGGTCATTCTAAACCAGCAAATCCTCCACCTTCATCTTCCATAGAGCGAAATTCTTGCCATCAAATTTCTCAATCTTGAACTTGGTTACATCTCCTGTCATTATTACAGCTTTGATACCATATATTAGGAAAAGCTTCATATTCTATACCTGCAAGAGGAAACACAATGACAAAGAACAAAAAATAGCAACACAAGTGACACATAAATTTAAGTGGAAACCTGCAATGTGCAGGAAAAATGACAAGGCAATGACAACTTCTCCTTTTATTATTTTCAACAAAACTTTATATTCATATTTCTCAACATTTCAACATCCTTCACATATACAAGGGATCACATCCTTTTTATAGAACAGAAGGAAGACTCAAACTGTTCGTTTCCTCTCCCAACGGAAGCCTCAAAAAAAAATTTGTTTTCGCTCCCAAGGAAGGCACCTGGACATGTTTGTATTTCACCTTTAGACGTCTGCTGCCTAAACATCTAGCAACAGTCTCTAATGGCTAAAAAACACCGCATATTGACTTCATTTCCTAACAACTCTACGAAATTCAAATGAATGAGGAACATTGGAATTCAACTCAGGTGCTATTGATGTGCATGGATAACTGCATAATGGTGGTCTTAGGTGTTGTTTTCAATGAACCCACCTATATAATGTTTGCAATACTTCATAGGAAGTGGTTTAAATGAATAATAGTCAACATAAATCTCATGGTAATCTCCACAATGCATGATATATTATTTATATACAGTACCAAGTTACTCCCAAGGTAGGTTTGAAACCAATCAAGGCCCATATTGAGATAGGCATTGATGGTGAGGATAACACTTTCTCCAGGTGTATAGGTAATTTTTGAGCCAGGAGGGATTGGAGGAGGCTCCTCTTTCTCCCTTGTTTCCTGTCTAGCTCATTATAGTTTGTAATACTTCTATTAATATAATTTATTTTTCAATATTTCAAAAAAAAAAACTATGGCCCTAAAGAATAATAATTTAAACCCCATCTCAATGTATATAATGTAAGCTCATAGGATTGTACAACTAATTACATTATACATTGTCAACCTTGATCCTTGAGAAGAAATTATATATTTCAACACCCTCCATAATTTGAATTGAAGGGCCAAGCATAGAAGACATCAATGATAATATCTTTAGATCCCTAACATAAGCTATAGTGGATTGGTTCAATTTTATAAGAGGATGGTCCATTTGGATCTTCCTTGTCATTTAGAATATTACCTCTTATCTTCTTAAATTTTACTTCAACCATCAATAATATCAATAGGAAATTTTTGGGAGGATGATTTTCCTTTGTGCAATTATCATAAGTAGGTTTTTACTTCTTTGAAATCTTTGCCCTCCCCTTGGGCTATTTGATCTTCATCTCTATAGATTTAAAATCCTTTGCATGAGCCTATAAATAAGAAGAATCACCATAATATTTTATAGCTACAAGAATAGAGGAGCTCATCGACTCAATGTGCTCATTTAAGAACGTAGTGTCAACAAAGTGAACAAGAAGAGAAAATAGCTCATTAAGGATTAACTACTTGTGCTCCTTTAGGAATAGAGGAACAACATGAGCCATTATTCCATCCATATAAAAATAAGAGATATTGGAAAGGATAACTTTAACACTTTTTGCATCATACTTTTTAGTACTTATAGAAGATGTAACTTCTACTCTTAATGCCTTAAATCTTATAATAAAGTCATCGTTGTTATTGAAACTTTATCATTTTGAGATAACTACGATGTACCTCCAATCGACTGACTTTTCTAGTATTCACTTTCCCACATAAATCCCACAACTTGATCCATACCTTGGAGGGATCAACTTTGTTTTAGATATGGAAATGCAAATTTGGTTCAATCAATATAGAAAACAATCCAATAGTCAACTCTTGCTTACATTGATGAGTTTCTTCATCAAGAACTTCTATTCTCTACTTTTAAATATGTACCCAAGGTTCTTAATTTTTACTAATATCATTTGAGTTGGCACAAGCCTAAGGACATATCACATCCAAATTTGTTTCTTGGACTGTAGCAAGTCCTTGAAAAAGAGACTCAAATTACTTATATATGTAAAAGTTATGGGATCCAAAATTTTCACCCAATTAATCTCCAAGGAAAAAAAAGAGGCCTCTAACTTTATAACTATAAAATCCACCAGGGCTCCCCACATGGTGTAGAGAAATTTATGGACTAAAATCAATATGATACTAATACTGGTCTACCATTGTGCATTCAAACAAATTGAGGGATACCATTTGATTTGGAATGATTGAATGCTTCATTTATATTAATTTACATGTCAAATAGCCACATCAGTCACCATCTCAACCAATATAAGGGTCTAAAGTGTAGTAGAGAATAAAGGGAGATGATGAGGCTCAATATTATGATTTGAGAGGGTGAGACTAAGGGTATCAAGGCTAGCCAATCCCCCATACCTATACCCTATAATGGAAAGGGCATCCTCATTTCTTAAGGTGAGTAAGCACAACCATCTATCCAAGATAAAAAAAGAGTCATGAATTGAGGACATGAACTCTTTAAGCAAGATGCAACACACCCATATTCTAACTAACACAATTTCCACTACTTGTGGAAAGGGTGAAGGATTCCATCCTTGAAATGACAAACCTTCACCTACCAGCCCAATGCAAACATACTTCCTCACTTCATCCTATAGTAAAATGGAGATGTGGATCAAACCTATGACCTTTCAAAATAAATGTTAATGCCTCACATACTAGCCAACACAATTTCCACCACCAGTGGGAAGGGGAGGATCCCCTCCTAGAATGATGCCACCTTAATCACCAAGTTTGATGTAATATCATGACATAAATTGACCCTTTAACAAAATATAGGCTTTGAAAATGAGATCTAGAGGCTTTATAATATGAACATGTATGTCCTAAAAAATCCAACACAACTCATACTCGAGTGGGAATGAGCCAAGGCTCCTTGAAACCAAGGCACTTTGAATATGGAGGGACAAAATGCCAAAATATGTCTAAAGAGGGGATCAAACCTATGACCTTCACATTGGAATGCTACATATGTCCACCCTTGCTACTCTACCTGGATGACATGCTAAGGAGGTTACCTTGATGAGTATAACTTGTCTATGAAAAAATAAAGAATATGTAGCCTATAAACATGGGAAAAAGAGCAGCTCATTCAATTAGAGGTAAAAATGAAAAAGTATGACTCTTTTTCAATTTTTTGAAAATTTAAAATTTGGATTTCCTCATCGTTGGCCTTCAAACAAGTAAAATATTATATAGGAATTTCTCCATGACAATAGACGTTTGCCATTCTTATGTTGCTTCAACTTATGATCTACTAGATGCTAATTTGCTCAAAATTTTGAAAAATAAATTTTGAGACACTAAAATAAATCATTTGCACAATCAAGCAACATTGTTTGATACTCACTCTAATAACCCGTTGGACTTAATAGTTATTTCCCAAGAAACATAAACAAACATTACTTCAATCTCATAGAAAGATGAATAAAAAGTGAACATAAAAAATGATGAGACACAATGATTGAAGGATGCCCTTAGGCACTCACATAAATAATTACCATAAAGATCACAGATGGATTCAATATATAGGTTTATGAGGTGCATTAATAATAAATTATAATTTAAATATGTAACCCTTAATCAACATATATTAATGATTACAGTAAAATAAAGTTAACCTTGCAAAGTTGACTATGGGCTTGTAGTCTAATAAATGAAATTCCATATTACAATATGCAATATTAGCCTATAGCCTTGCATAACTAATTACATTATACAATGTTGGCCTTGACAAATGAGGAGAGATTACACATTTCAACATTTTATACTTTGAGTTATAAATTTTGGAAGAAATATAAATCATTTTAACCTTTTAAAAACAAATATTACCATAATTTATAACTAATGAAAAACAACTTCTGAAATTGACCTATGAACAAATGAAAAAAATGTTATATACATAATTCAAAAAAATTACTATAAATATAAGATCTTTATATAATCCAAGATCTTTATATATATTTAACTCAAGAGGTGGGATATACTTTTTATAAATTCAATGTATTAAATATATTGAATAAAATTAAAATAATATTCATATCAATCACTTCAAACCTAAATTATTTGATATTTTGAAATTATAAGTACATGCCCTGCCTAAGAATATAAAATTTGATTATATGATAACTATTACAATTTCTTGTCATTATTATTATTAAAAATTAAAGACCTCCAAGTATGGTTAAGGTAAACACCATTATCTCTATCCAAATTATTCATGTGTTTTTGTAAAGGTTAAGGCATATTTTAGTTCATAAGCTTACTCCAATACTCCTAGTTTGAATTATGAGACCTCTAGAAGGGATGCACATACCCTACCCTATATGATTTGAACAAGTGACCAAAAATAATGTTTAACTAGACCTAGCCAACTTGCTTATGCCCATGAGGGTTTCCTTGAGATTTCTATTCTTCATATTGGTGTGGTAATTGGTTTCCTAAGTATTTTATTAATGTCAATCTACTAGAATTATTTTGTTATAAGTCCCTACAATGATATCTAACATTATTCGTATAGATCTACTTATTTCACCAACATAAACTCTATCACATTATAACATTCATTGAGGTAAACTCTACTTGTATATTTGGATCCACATTCTTCTTTTCTAACTTGAGAAGATATATAAGTTTTCTATATTGATGAAAAATACACAGATGTTGTGTCTCCTTGAAATATCAATAACTATTTGACACACTATGGAAGGGGTTTCCTTTCAACTTCCCATCCTCCCATTTACTTACTTGCTTGAAATAAACCAACCATTGTAACTTTCGCTTTGGAATATCTTCTTAAGATTCTTCATTTTTACATCTAATTGGTTATCATATGTAATTCTCATTGTCCTAGTTTCTAAAGTTATTAGAGCCTTTTCTAATGTAATAAATGTTGGTGTGTGTTGACATTTATATATATTTTCCTATGAATACCTTTTCTATACACTTTCCTCCCAATAGTATTGTTAGGTCCCTTATAATGACCATATCAAAAAAATATAAACAATTATTCTATTATATTTTCATGTTAAATTTCATGTTCTCATTTATAATGTTAAAGTGTCCCAAAGAATTTGAGTTTGTCATGTGTCCAAGAAATATTGGTGTGATGTGTATACAATTTTTACCTGCTAAGAATAAATATCAAGTACTCCAAAGTAACAAACTCAATGCTTCCATGTATAGAATTTTTACTACTGGAGAATCTAAAGATCCCATAGCCATACCCTCTATATTTTAAACAAGACATCCTAAAAAGCAATATGGTAAATCTTTGAGGTGATTTTTTCTATGTATTTGTTTACATATCAATATCATCACTCACAAATCATTCTATATAGCTATCTTAGTCAAGAAATATACACCATCAAAACTCACTAGTAGATCCTTGGATTAAGTTTTACATTTAATAACATATACAAAATGATCTATGTATTTTTACAAAAGAGAAAGGATATTAGACACTCATTTTTTCTTGTTAAGTAGATGACCAATCATTATTAAGGAATCCTTAATGTTTATAATAGTCATGAACAAACTTCTTTCTTATAGAACATTGAAAATCCATAAACTTTTCATGTCATCTCCCTATGGCTCTAGTAAAATCTTCACTTCTCTATTTAGCCTTGTCATGGGATTTCTATCTAACCTTCTGTAGCTTCAATAATCTAGAAAATGGTTCAACATCATATCTATCATAACCATGATATTTCCATTGTGAGCTCTTATAATGTACACTAATAAGTTTTCATTTAGATATCTTAATACCTTGAGCTCCCCTTTGAAGAATTTTTATCCACAACTATAAACATGAAAATAAATATATCATTTTCATAGGAAAGGGATTTATGGGTTTTTTTATTGTGTTGCATTAATATTGACTGTTTTTTCAAATGATTTTTGAATGAGTGGTATTCAACTTTTATGACCATTTTAAATCTCATTAATTAGGTAATTAGTTATAGTTTATGGGGACCCACCAAACACATAAATATGTTAAGTAATTTTAACACTAGAGAAGAAATATACCACCGCATCATCCTAAGAAATCTCACCCTAATATCTACAATTAAATTGGTAAAGTTTTTTAGTATATGTAATACCTTATAAGTCCACCATATCTACTAATCATGACCAAAGTGGAGATAATCCATTTATGCATATTGTTAAAATAGGGATTCTTTTACTCAAGGATATTTATGATATTTATTATAAGAAAGAGAGTCATGGAGTTTTCAATACCTTGATTAAATAATAGTTATTTCTTTGAATGACTCTTTAATGGGAATTATTAACTTCTATGGACTATTTAAATCTTATAAATTTAGTAATTTATAATTTATGTGATCCACAATGCACACAAGTACCTTAAACAATGTTAATACACCAAAGAGAAGGAAAATATAAACACATCATTTCAAAGACTCTCATTTAATGCCTATTTATAGTTTGGAAAAGCACTTTATGTTGGAATTCATACCTATTTTCATAAACGAATAGAAGCAATTCATCCACTCAAATATTATGCAGAAAGCATAAAAAGGATGAAAGAGAGAAAGATATAGTGGGCATCTATAGGCACCATAAATAATCACTATATTATCCTTAAATAAGAATCAAAACACTTTGATACAATGAATGGAGTGATAGTGGTATTTATACCAACACTGAAATCCCAATTACATAAATAAGTTTAACCTAAGCCGACATAACAAGAGGGATAAAGGTTAAACATATATTTTAAGGTGGGTTTATCCATAACAAGGTTAATTGTGGACCATATGGATTACTTAATAAAATAATATAATAAATTAAAGACATTTGTACAATGATTGTCTATAGGCCTATACAATATTTCATCATACAATGTCATCCTTGGCCATAAGTTAGATAACACTTTTAACACCCCCTCATAATTTGAACTGAGGGGTGAAAGTTAATAATAATAACATCTATTTCAAAAATAAACAAAAGCAATCAATCCACTAAAATATTATTCAAAAAGTGTAAAAAAATGACGAAAGAGAGAAAAATATAATGGGCACCCCAGGCACCATAAATAATCACTATATTATCCTTAGATCATAATCAAAACACTCTAATACAATGGTTGGAGTGATGGGGGTATATATACCAATACCAAAACCTCAATTCATAAATAAGTTTAAGCTAAGCTAACATAACAAGAGGGACTTAACTTAATTTCAATTTATAACATGGGTTAGCTATGGCCCATAGGGCTTACATACTAAATTAATACAATAAACTAAATACATTTGTACAATGATTTTATGTAGGTCTATACAAGATGTTAGGACCCCATCCTAACATTATTATATAATTCTAACATTATTATGTAATGACCCCTTTCCAATATGAGGATCCCATTGTAATGATATTTTATAATATTTTTGTAATGGTATATGACAAATGAGGCACCTAGACAAGTGGGGTCATTTTATGTAACCAATATAAATAATGTAATTGTTTATTTGGTAGAAGATTTTATCTTGGATGGCATTTTGCATGTAAGTCAACCCTTGAGCGTTAGGTTAGGTTTACATGAAATGTATCTTTAAAGACAAGGGGGCATAGACAAATGTATCTTTTTGCATATTGAATCAAAGTATTGAAGGAGGTTGCCCCCTCAAAGAGGCCAATGATTTTGTATTGTAATTTTGTGAGATTAATATAGATTTTTGCATTTCCATTTTGTATTGCAATATTTTGTTCTTCATGAATTATTATTTTATTGTAATATTTATGTGGATGTACTATTCTAATTAGAAGGTTCTTAACAAGTGGTATTAAAGCACTTTTTAAAGTCATTTTTTTGTTGTGATTGCAACAGTTTTTGCCTTTCCATTTTGAGTGCTAGATATAATTTTTTTTTTTTTTTTTTTTTCTACTTGCTATTGTATTAAAAAATTAGTCTTTTTTGTGTATTTTAATAGGTTAGAAACCATGTGCTAAGGATTGTTTTATTTATTTATTTGTGGAAAACATCCCAGAAGGGATGCCACTTTCGGGTAAGACCCAAGGAGGCAGGGGTATCCATTCCACCAAAAACGCCCAGGACTCGGACCTGGCCTACCACCTTTGACATACTCAAGGAGCAAACAAACACACAACCATTTAAATAAATAAATAAATAACAGTAAAAATAATAAAATAAAATAAAAAACATGCTCCTTGAGTGTGTCAAAAAGAAAAGCACAACCAAACACACACACAATAAGATAAAAAAACCACAACACGAACCACATAGAAAAAACACAAGAACAACATAACAAAACACAAGCATGACAAAAACAACAGAACACTACAAAGACATAACCAAAAAAAAAAACTAAAAAATAAACACAACCAAAAACTAAAAAATAAAAAAAAAAATAAAAATAAAACACAACCAACAATAGACAATAAACAAAAACAAAAAACATAGAAAACACTTACACATAAAAACACGAATTAACACAAACAAACAGAAACACAAGAACAAGAACGACAAAAACACAAGAACAATAACAAAAAACATAAAAAACACAAAACAACAAAAAACAACACAAAGAACACAAAAAAAAAACAAAACAAAAGAACACACACACCTTAAAAAACTAAACAAAAAAAAAACAAAATAGAAAAAAGAAAAAAAATTGAACATAACAATGACCTTACTAGACCAGAAGACTATTAAGGCAAGAATCAACAGAGGAAACAAAAGAAAGAAAAGAATGAGCTAGGGCACTAAAATAACCTGATCGAACAAAAGAGAAGCAAAAATAAAGCAAGAAGAAACTAGGTACCTTCAAAACTGGAGCCATCCAAAGAAATGATAGAAAGAAGAGCTTCCCTAACTTGCGAAGCCCACCATCTAGGAGGGTGGCCATAACAAGTAAGATCACCTTTGTCCAAAGCCCAATTAGCTAAAGCATCAACGCTCTTGTTTTGATCTCTGACCACATGATTGTAATCAACTTTCAAAAATCCCATCTGGATTAATTGAATCTTCTCAATAATTCTTTTTATTCTCCAATCAACCTTATGATTCTTAGAAGGAGTCTTCAAAATATTAATCATGAGTTGAGAGTCAGACTCAACTAACACCTTTTCCCAACCAACCTTAGTAGCCTCTTGAAGGCCTCTGAGGATACCATACCCCTCAGCAAGGTTATTGGAAAGAATACCCAAATTCTCAGCAAAAGTAAAAACCAGGGAGCCATCTGAAAGTCTACCAATTCCCCCTGCACTGGCTTTTCCAGGGTTCCCTCTAGAGGCTCCATCAGTATTGAATTTTCCAAAATCCTTAGGAGGAGGTTGCCAATTTCTTGTCCTATCCATCTTACAAATACTCACATTCCCTTTAAGTTGGTTGCTCTTAGAAGATTTAATCTTCAATATTTGCATCACTTGATCCCATCTTTGGTGGGAGTTTTGGGGGTGATTAAGGAGATGATGGATTGATTCAACTAAGTTGGCTATGGTATTTTGCCAAATATAGTGAATATCCTTCCTATCTTGATTAAAAATTTGGTTGTTCCTTTCATTCCAGATATTCCAAAGAAGAATGGTAGAACCCATCCAAACTAATTGCCTAATAAAATGATCAACACCCTCTTGATTAGGCCAATCCCTCCAAAGTTGTTCAAAAGTAAAAAAATTGGACCACTGTAAGCCAAGTAAAGTGGCCATTCTCCTCCATAGCTCAGAGGCTAAAGTACACTCAATAAAAATATGGTTGAGAGTGTCTACATTCTCTTCACACATTTCACATCTAAAAGGGCCATGAAAACCACGCTTCATAAGTTGCTCACCAATAAGCACCCTACGATGCAATAAAATCCAAGTAAAGAACCTCACCTTAGGCCAGAGCTTTTGAGCCCACAATTGAGAAAATATGTCAGAAGAATGGTTGGGATTATTATGGCATAAGGTCAAATAACCTTGAGCAACTGAATACTCACCCTTAGTGGTGTTGTTCCATCCAAAATAATCTTTTTCATGGGACCAAGAGAGAGATCTCATATGAAGGATGCCTTGGATATCTTGTCTTTGCCTTTCTGGGATTTGAATAGGCCAGTCCTCAATAGGGATCCAATATCTACCAACCTTTGAATTACCAGTATGGTACCGACAGTAATTAGCCACCTTTATCCAGTTAGCTCGGTGAAGCTCCTCCATCCAAGGCCTCCAATCGGGAAACTGAGTTATCAAAGGCTTGTGACCATCCCAAGAATCTATCCAAAAATTTGCTTGTTGACCATTACGAATGATCCAAAATAAATTTTTCTTTATCAAATCCTCACCAGTCTTAAGAACTGCTAAAATGGGAGAACCTTTGGTAGGAAGTTGATAGCGAACAAGGTCTTCAGGACTTTTGTTCTCAGCATATTTAGCACGAAGATTATTGGCCCAAAGAGCATTGGGGTTATGCAACATCCTCCAATATAATTTAGCAGCTAAAGCTTTGTTGTTATTAATAGAAGACCGAAATCCTAACCCCCCTTCATTCTTAGGAAGACATAAAGTGTCCCATTTCACCAAGGCCCATTTTCTTTTCTCCTTAGTACCACTCCAAAGGAAACGATGATTAATTTGATCTAGTTCTCGAAGAACAACCTTTGGAATATTCAACACGGAAGATACATAAATAGGAATAGCTTGAAGGACTGATTTTACCAAGGTGATTCTACCCCCAGAAGAAAGCCACCTGTTGGTCCACTTTCCAATTTTCTTCTTGACTTTGTCCAACAACCAATTCCAATATTTATTTTTCTGCCTTTGAATATTGATGGGAATACCTAAATAAGTGATCGGAAGGGAGGTCTTCTTATATCTTAATTTATCCAAGACCATGGATTCCTGTCTAGTAGAGCAGTGAAAGAAAATAACTTTAGATTTGTCTTCATTGATCAACTGCCCAGTAGCCTTAGAAAAATAGCTAATGATTTGCTTAATATTAGAAGCTTCCTTAACTGTAGCTTTACCTAAAAGAGTAGAGTCATCCACAAATTGAAGATGAGAGATAGGTCTAGCTCCATGAGCAATGGTAACTCCCTCAAGGGTTTTGTTATCCCTCTTTTTGGTTATAGTCCTACCCAAGCATTCAACAAGAATGATGAATAAATAAGGGGATAGCGGGTCACCTTGCCTAATACCTCTGGAAGCTGGGAACGACTGAGAAGGCCTACCATTAATAAGAACTAAGTAGGAAACTGAAGAGATACATCCCATAATCCAATCCATCCAATCCTTAGAGAAACCAAATTGCCTCAAAACTTTGATAAGGAAGTGCCAATCCACTCTGTCATAAGCTTTGGATAAGTCTAATCGAATGAACATGGAAGGAGATTTTTGCATATCCATGGAATGGATGGCTTCCTGAGCAAGAACTATCTCATCTACTATTTGACGCCCTTCCACATAACCCCCTTGCTCAGGGGAAATAATCTTATGCAAAAGAGGCTTCAACCTTTCTCGCCATGATCTTAGTAATGATTTTGAGAAGAACATTACATAAAGCAATAGGTCTAAAAGCTGAGATATGATCAACCTCTTGAGCTTTTGGAACAAGAGTAATATAAGTTTTATTGATAACCTTCAAAATATCTTTGGCTTTCCTGGCTTCTTCCACCACCTCTAATAAATCAGCATGAATAATATCCCAGAACTCTTGGTAGAACTCAATGGGAAAACCATCAGGACCTGGGGTTTTACCTTTTTGCATTTTGAAAACTACCTGTTGAAGCTCATTGATAGTAATAGGAGCAATCAAAATAGAGTTCTCCTCAGAAGTGATAAGAGAAGGGATTGCTTGAAGAACATTTTGTTGAGAAGTTGAGTCAAGAGGAGTAGCAACAAAAATATTGGAAAAGTAATCAACAACAATAGAGTTCATGCCATCCCATGTATAGACAACATCTCCAGAATCTGATTTCAGGGAAGAAATAAAGTTGTGAGATCTTCGAGCTAGAAGAGATTTGTGGAAGAAATTTGTGTTTCGATCTCCTTCTTTGAGCCATTGAATTCTAGATTTTTGCTTCCATAAGATTTCTTCTCTTTTTTCCCATTCCTCTAACTGAGTTGTGAGTTTAATTTCACCTGCACTTCTATTCTCTGTGAGGCCATATAAATGGATATTCTTATTCAAATTTTCAAGTTGAGCAATAACTTTATGTTTTTTTTTATGAACATCCCCAAACTCTTTCCAGTTCCAAGTCTTGATTTTAGATTTAATATATTGCAGTATTTTGGCAAAATAGAACATCTTAGTCCCATGCCTAGGCTTACCTTCCTTCCACCATTGTTGCACACGAGGTCTAAAGGAACTATCTCTGAGCCACATTAATTGAAAATGAAAAGGAGAGAAACTCACATTGGTTTTCCACATTTCCACCATGACTGGCCAGTGATCCGAACCAACATTGTTAAGAGTCTTCACTTTAGGAATGTGACCATGGATTAAGAAATTTTTAGAGAGCAAAAACCTATCCAATCTCTCCATTATACAAGCTAAGCCTTGCCTTCTATTAGACCAAGTCATAAGGCCATTATCTCAGTTGGATGTCCACAAGATGGAGGTTTGCAATATATTCGCTCATGAGGTCGGTGCTTTTGTCCAAATTTCTATTTCCCCCATTTTCTCATCTAGAGAGAGGATGGTATTGAAATCTCCTCCGATCAAGATCCAAGCTTCAGGAAAATGAGAGATAATATGAGTTATATCCTTCCACTGTCTTCTTTTTTCTTCCAAAGTAGTCGGAGCATAAACAGTAATGCAGAGCATAATTTGGTTGGAATGTCTACTTTGAATAGCTATAGCCAACAGACCCCAACTGCCAACCATATGGTGAATAACTACCTCTTTTGGGTCCCAAAGACAAGCAATGCCCCCAGAAGTCCCATAGGAACTGAGGGAAACCACTTTTCCAGCTGGCCAAATTTTACTGGCAATTGAGTCCATATCCTCCATTGACATCTTCGTTTCTTGAAGGAAAACAAGATGTGGATGATTTATCTGAATCATTCTTCTAATTTCATTTTGTTTTGAAAGACTCCCTTTGAGTCCTCTAATATTCCAAGTGATGATCTTCATTAACACCAGGGCTAAAAAATTTGGGAAGGGCATTAATCTTACCTTCCTCTACAAGCTTTTCACCTTCTTTTACCATATGATATTGATTGGTCTTGCGACCTGCTTTTTGATTAGAATCCATCTTCAGTTTTTTTTCCTATTTCTTGACTTACTCCAATTGAATTGAGATGGCTTCTAACCTTGAAGAATGCTCGTACACAGCCAAAATTTTACTAGAGGGTTCAACAGAGTCTATATTGGGACCTGTATTATTTGAAGTTTTGACATTTGAAAGATTGTTTTTCTTGTGTAAATTTTCTCCCTTGTTTTTTTGTTGAAAACCTTTGATTTGTTGGTTTGTCTCTAAGTTCTTCCCTTCATCTTTAAATTGTGTTTCTAAGATTTATATTTCCATTATTTCCTCTTCCTCACTTGGGACATCATTTGTTGAAAGGATTTCAAACATATTAGCAGATGACTTTGATTGATCCTTCATAACTAGTTTTTTCTGAGTGTTCTTCTTCTTAGGCATTTGGAAACCTATTGAGTTTATATCTTCTTTCTTTTGATCAAGAATTTTGTTTGGGCAAGCACTAGCCAAATGACCATATTCATGGCAAATTCTACAAAGAAAAGGAATGTTCTCATAGTCCACTACTTGCTCCCAAGTGTCTTCCCCAAATTGTAATGTGATATTTTTAGGTAGGGGTTTGTCAAAATCCATTAAAACACAAATCCGAGCATAAATAATATGTTCAAAATTTTGAGTACAATCAGCAGTCATCATAAAAGTTCCTAAAGAGTTTCCAATTGAAGAAAAAATAGTAGGATTCCAAAATTCAATAGGGAGGCCAAAAATTCTAACCCACACAGGAGCTATAGAAGGCATCTCTTCTTCGACTTTAAATTTAGTATGCCAGGGCTTCATGAAAAGCCCTGCCCTTCCACAAAACCAAGGACCCCCTTGAAAAGTTTTCTCTCTATCTTCATTATTAGCAAATAAAACAAGAAAATAACCATTTGGATAAATAGAGATTTGTAACTCACCTTTAGTTTTCCAGCTTTTTGTAGCCCAGACTTTGAAAGCAGATAGGCTCGGACGAAAACCCACGAACCGACAAATTAGTCCTCTTTTTTCCAAATCTTCAATGCCAGTCTGAATGTTACCCATATCAAGTTTAACAATAGGAGTTCCATCAGTTACTTTAAGACATCCTGACTCCATTTTCCTGGGATCAATCTTAGGCATTCTTAGAGGTTTATGGGAAGCCCTAAGATTAATATTAGCATTGGGTTGAGGTTGTCCACCATGGAGGGCATCCCTAAAATTCATTTTTGGGGCTGAGTCTTCAAAATTCTTACCCTTGATAGGGGTTTTCATAGTAGAATTATTTTGTGGGTGCACCTTAGCACCAGATTCACTTGAGATCTGAGCCATTTTTTGATCAGCTACTTGAAACTTGTTTCGAGATCTCTTTAATCCTTGCCCTAGACGTCGTGGAAAGGTATGGTTTTCACTTTTCTTTTGTGCAGCAAATTGGAAGTCGTTGTCACTCAAGTTCACAACATGATCTATTGAAAGATAAATTTCTAACCCATATTGGATTCCCTGCAACATATCTTGCTAAAATATTGAGCATAAACCACAAAAATATTGGTCTCTAGGGCCCGAAGGCCCTAAAAACCAATCTCTGCAGCTGCTTGCACTCAACCCAGATGAAACCCTCGCACAACCGCTTGCCAAAAATCTCGTTCACACATATGGATGCGCTAGGATCTGTGTTGCTCCAAATGACCTAAAAATTGGTGGAGACGTTCTAGGGTTTTCCAGGCATCTACCCTCAAAATTTTAGCTCAATCCGAGTCCGGATGAGTGAGATATGGCCAAAACAAGTTCGATAGTTTGGGCAGTCCTGCAAAAAATGTCCCTCTCATCTATCTTCAACTATTTTTCCAACCTTTTGTTTCTTTTTTCATGTGCTAAGGATTTTAAACTACCACAAAGGAGTTATCATTATTGGCTAAGTTATATTTCTTATAAAACATCTAGTGAAGTGAAGGGGGATCAGGCCCCAATACCCAAGCCTCAAAAAGCACCCATATATGGACTTGAGCTCCCACGTATCTTTGGGTGTATCGGGAGACCCCCCTAATATTAGGAGAAAATTTTAGCTCTAGGAATTTTTTCGATCATGTATCTATCCATAGTGCACCGACCACAACACTCAAGGATATCACCCTCTTGTATTATCAAAGAGGTAGGTAGTGCACTCAAGGGTATACATGGAATCCTCCTTGAGTAGTGGCCTAAAATATTGGTCTAAGAATTATAGTTTGTCGTTGTGGTATAACAAAGGGCTATAGACAATGAATACACCTTGTTCTAGAGTACCTTGTTTTTGTTGTGTGTTTAACTTGAATTTCAAAAACCCTACTACAAAAATTGAGCATACTAAAGAGACTACACTATCACATAATATAATGAACTAAAACAAACGTAAGAAATTGTGTGGGAAGTAAATTCAATACATGGTCTATCAATAACGATCGGGTATCATTTTAGCTAGGGCCATAGTAATAATAAAGACAGAGTTTGCATGTGCAATTGTTAATTACAGTCAGGAATCATAATAGTTACCAAATTATCAATAATAGAGTCTGTCAAGATAGTTGTTAGAAATAATTACTTACAAAAGTCAAACATAATAGGTGTTAGTAATGGTCATTGTAGGGCCTACTAAGGGGGTTGTATAAAAGTTAAAATTTTCAGTGAACAAAGACTCCAAGAGAAAAATAGATGACACTTAAAGACAACACTTCCCTAAAAAAAGCTATTGTGTTGAAAAATGTCATTGTGAGACCTAGCCCATTGTATTCATCTTGTCAAGCTAATCATTTTTATCATAGTTGAGAAAATCTGTAAAAAAATCCCGATTCATGTTGATTTTTTCCTATTCATAGCCTGGCCAATTTTTCTTGAGTTTTTTTCAAAAAATTGTGAAATGTATGAAAAAGTTATTTTTCAATGAAATTTTACATTTTCTTTGGTTTTTTCAATGCATATTTTTTTCCTGATCTTTTTGTTGATTCTTGATTTTCCCCTATTTTTTTTCCATTTCAATTTCGATTTTCTCAACTATGGTTTTGATATATAACACCTAAACACTTTTTTGACACATTACTAAAAATAGTAACTCTTGTAACAACACTTCTATTTTTAGTAAGTCATTTTGGGTGGTCCAAATCACACGTATATGGCTAGAGGGACTAGAGGAGCAATGGAGTTGGAACAAAGCCACTATATGGAAAAATTAAATCAAACACTTAGTAACCTATAGAGCCAAATGTCACACATTGAACAAGAAGTTAAATAGATGAAATATCACATGTAGTGTATTAAAACTGATCAGATTTAAGTCAAAGTAGTGATTGAAGAAAAATTATTAGAGGTTGAAAAGTATTTAAAGGAAGACCCAAAAGTATTCCATGATGTTGACATTGAAGGACCAGATGGTAGTTCAAGCAATAAAGAGAAAGAAGCTCGTCATGCTATTTACACATATACCCTATTTAAGATGCCCAATTTATACTCTCCCAAGTTTAATGGAAAGGACACTGATGGTTGCTTGTATCGAGTAGATCAATTATTCAAACTTCATAATGTTTCTTGATATTTGTGGGTCACCATGGCATATATATTATATTTGAATCTAAGGCCCTACAATGGTATCAATGGTTACAGAACCCGAATTCGATCCTACTTGGGAAGACTTTGAGTCCCAATTGGACCTAGTGAGTATGAGAACTTTATAGGATCCTTAGCACCAAATTGAAATAAACCTCTACTATTCAGGAATATTAGACTTAATTTGAGAAATTGGCTAATAAGATAAAGGGGTTGAGTGAAGGATGTTTTAGAGATATTTTATTAATGGGTTGAAATATGATATCAAGATAAATGTAAAAATATTCAAACAATAGTCTATGATATCAAGGATGAGACAATATTCTATGATATCAAGGATGATATTAGCAGAAGGATTTTTTTTTCCCAAAGGAGGTCCTCCAAATTTTCGTAGGCTAAACCCACATTTCCATTCATATTGACACTGAATACTAGCAATAATTATCTACCAATAAAGTAATTGGCTAGGGAGGAAATGGATGCCCGTAGAGCACAAGGCTTATGTAATAATTGTGATGAGAAATTTGCATTGGGGCGTAAATGCAAACAACACAAAATGTTTTTGTTGGATGTGGATGACTCAGTAGTGCATGAAATTTATGATGAAGAGGTGGTACTATAGGAGGAAGAGCATCAAGATGAGGGTAAATTATATGAAAAACCATAACCAAATATTTATGTCCATGCACTTATAGGAATCTTGACCCCTTAAATTATGAAGGTAGTGGAGTTCTTCAAGGGGTAAAGAATTACAGTTTTAATTGATCTAGGTACTACACATAATATTTTTGATCCCTGAATAGCTAAGCAATCAAATTGTTACATGCATACTTGCAACTCTTTTGAGGTTGGGGGTAATTGGAGGAACATTACCTTGTAAGGAAAAATACCAAAATATTAAGTTGAATATAGGGGACTATGAACTCAAAATTGATATGTTTACCCTTCAATTTGGTAGATGTGATGTTGTACTAGGAGCATAGTGGATCCATACCTTGGTAATAGTAACCTGAAACTTTATCAAATTATGGATGAAATTTAGCCAGTAAGGAACAATGTACACCTTACGGGGCTTGAAGGTTGGGGCTACTTAACTTGTTTCATCTTGTAGGATGTAGAAACTATTAAAAAAGTAAACCCACTAAGTTATGGCCAAACTATTTGTTGTACAAGCCTTAGATAGTGGAGACAAAGACCATAGGAGGAATTACAAATTTTATTGCAAAAAAATACCATAATTTTTAAGGAACCTAAAGTACTATCACCTTGTCATACTCATGATCATGTAATTCAACTTATTATAGGTAGTCTTCTTCCAAATGTTCAACCTTACAGGTATCCATATGCCTAAAAAGAAAAATATAAAAAATGGTGTAGGAACTTCTTACTTCAGGGGTTATTCATCCTATTGCTAGTCCCTATTCTTCCCTAGTGTTGTTGGTATAGAAAAAATGGGTCTTGGTGTTTGTATGGATTTTAATAAACTTAATAAGATCATTATTAAGGATAAATTTCCCATTTCAATAATTGATGAGCTATTAGATGAATAGCATGGTGCCCAATATTTATCAATATTGGATTTGCAATCAAGATACCATCAAATCAAAATCAAGGAATACAACATTCCTAAAATTACTTTTAGGACTCATGAAGGGCACTATGAATTCTTGGTTATACCATTTGGTTTGACAAATTTACCCTCCACTTTTTAGAGATTGATGCATTCTATTTTTGGCACTTTGCAAATTTTTTCTACCTTTTATTGATGGTATTCTGATTTATAGTTACTCATGGGAGGAGAACCTCAAACATTTGGATCAAACTTTGTAGCTTTTGTCTGAGAATAAACTTTATTCCAAGAGGTCTAAGTGTTTTTTTGGGTTGCAATAAGTGGATTATTTTGGCCGCACTATCACCAAATATGGAGTTAAAGTCAATCCTAAAAATATTTAGGCTATTTAAGAATGGCCAAAGCCTTACAACCTCAAGGGAATTTGAGGATTTTTAAGACTCGTGGGGTATTACTGTAAATTTGTACATAACTATGGAAAGAGAGCAACACCCTTAACAACCATGTTGAAAAATATTTTTTTTATTTGGTCAAAATCGATAGAGAATGATTTGGAGGAATTAAAAAAAGCAATGACAACCACCTTTGTTTTAGCAATGTTTGATTTTCCTAAACCTTTTGTAATTGAAATTGATGCTTTGGGCAATGGAATTAGGGTCGTTTTGATGCAAAAAATAAGACCATTGGCCTTCACTAGTAGAGAACTTTCAAGCCAAAATTTGGGTAATATACTTCTCTAAAGAGGATGTTAGACATTTCACATGTTAATCATTGGTCATTGGGCATCAATTTTCTATCAAAACCAACCATCAAAGTCTTAATTACTTCTTAGAAAAATGGGTAGCCACAATTGAACAACAAATGTGGATCTCTAAATTGATGAGCTATGATTATGAAACCACATATAAAAAAAGAAAAGGAGAATATCTTGGCCAATGCACTATCCTGACAATTATAAGATCAGAGTATGTTAAATGATATCTCTTCACCAATCCCTCAATGGATTAATAGTCTCAAAGAAGAAATGGCCAAGGATTCTGGCTTGCAAAATTTGATAAAAAACTTCAAGTAGAGCCTAACTCACACCTTGGATACATTTGGGATGGTCAAGACTTGAGATAACATGGTCGAATTGTTATTTACCAAAACTCACAAATGCAAGAATTCATCTTGTAGGAAATGCATACCTTACTAGCAATGAGATATTCTAGGTTTCTAAAAACTTAAGGACCAGGCATATTTTCTTTTGGAAGAGAATGAAGAAGGATATTCAAAATTTTATGGCCAATTATGACAAGTACCAAAAAGTGAAAGGAGAATTGTGTTCCCCTAGAATATTTCAAACCTTACAAATTTTGAAACAAGTATGGGCGAATATTTCTATGGATTTTATTGAAGGATTACATAAATCAGGAGGAACATTAGTTAGTTTGGTGTTAATGGATCATCTCACAAAGTATGCTCATTTTTGTTCCTTATCCCATTACTACACCACCTTTGTATTTGCCCAACTCTTTTTAGACTTCATCTTTCACATTCATGAAATGCCAAAATCTATTGTGTTAGGTAGGGACCCTACTTTTAGTAGTCATTTTTGGTAGGAACTATTTAAGTTGGAGTGCACTCAACTCAAAATGAGTTCAACCTATCATATTTAGACTGATGGCCAAACAAAAATTGTTAATAAATGCTTGGAAACCTACCTCCGTTGCTTTGCATTCAAACATCCTACATGGTGGTCAAAATGGATTCCAAACATCATTTCATTAACCAATGTAAAATATACTACAAGTAATCTTTTATTACAAGTAGCCCTTTCGGGACTTTTACAAAGGTAACTTCCAAAGAGGAATATGACCCTTTTACAAAGTAATACAATGGTACAAAAAAGCTTCCTATGCCACCATGAGAGTTGGGTGGGTTTTATGCTTTGTCTTGCTTGATGGACCACCCTTGGTTGGATGTGCCTCCTTGAGACCTACACACAACCAACAACAAAATATTAGTAGCACCTATTTTCAAAAGAAAATAAAATAATGAAGACAGTCTAATACATTAATCAAACTTAAAATAAGTTATAGAGCACATAAAAAGCTATATTTATACTCACAAATGCATACAAGTAGATCCTAGCATAATTTTGGCAGAGTTTCCCCAAGGTCATCTCACTCTCTTATGAAAATGAAGAAATGAGGGGGGGATTTATAGAAATTTGGCAAGGGAGAGGGGGTGGTGACATGAACATGAGTTGGCATGATGTGGCCACCAAGTGGGAGTTGGTAAGACCAAGAAAATTCTATAGGATTCTTCTTGGAGGGTCATGTACCATCCAAAATTAATGGCCTTGGGTGAGGTGAATTCTCACCCACCCAAGTGTCATTAATTTGCATGGGGAGTGGGGACCTTGAATAGTGTGGAGGAATTTTTAATTCTTAAAAGTGCAAGGTGGAGGATGAGAAGGACTTGTGGATTTATTAGGATTATTCATTAGGGGGTTTACTTGGCATTTAGGGCAATTTTAAATTCATATAAAATTTGGAGGGAATATTTAGGACTTGGATATTCAATGGGAGACTTTTCTAGGAGATTTTATGGGTATTGTGAGGTATGATTGGGATATATAGGGATTTGATTTGGATTTTAGGAATTTTAAATTCCTAGGAAAGTGCATGGGAGGATGTAGGAAGATTTGAGGGGACATGAGGATTTAATAGGGTATTTTCTAGAATATTTTCAGGGGATTTGGGTAAGGGTTGGGACAGTTTGGGGATTTGGTTAGGATTTAAAAAATTATTTTGGGATTCGATGAGGGGATTTGAATAAAAATGTAGGAATAATTGGGACTTAATTAGGGATTTAATTAGGGAATTTGGGGTTAATTTAGGATTATGGGATTTTTTAGGAGGATTTGAGGATTTGGAAGATGATTATGATTTTTTTTAGGAAAATTGATTAGGGATTAGGGGTTAATTAGGGATTTGATTAGATAATTGGGGGTTAATTAGGATTATGGAAATTTTGAGGTGGATTTGGGAATTAAAGTGGAATTTAGAGAGATTAGGAGAATTAAAAAGGGATTAGAGGGATTTTGAAAGAATTAGGGGAATTAGGAGATTAGAAAGAATTAAAGGGGGATTAGAGAAAATTAGGGAAAAATAGGGATTATAGGGGAATTAAAGGAAATTAGAGGGAAGTTAGAGGAAATTATAGGGACTTAAATATATTAGGGAGGAATTAGAGGAAATGAAAGGAATTAGAGAAAATGAGAATAAATTAAAAGGTTTTGGAGGGATTAAAAGAATTAGAGAGAAATTTGAGGATTTTGGAGGAATTAGGAAGGATTTGGAGGGAATTTGGAAAATTGGGAGGAAATCGAGAAGTTTGCACAATTAGTCAAAATAGCTATAGGGCATTATAAAAATGACATGTTTTTGATTTCTAAATTTATCCCTTTTTGTATTGTGTTGTGTGTGAACACAATGCAATGCAAAAATAGATGACACTAGCTACTGGATTAATGATGGAAAATGTTGAACGAATGATGATGGTTGATGAGTGATGAAAATGGTTTATGGCTTGAGAAGGATGATGTAATATTACCTCAAATAAAGGAAAATGTAGGATGTCTCAATTATAGAATGGGCGAATGCCCTTGAAATTTTACCTTTGACAGATTGATGAGCTCACTTTGATTTAGTAAGCGGGCTATCCGTATGGTAAATTACTTCAATATGTTTTGAATCAATTGCAAGTTGTATTAGGTTGGAACCTCGATGCAACAATAGGCATAGGTAACCATACAAACATAGGTATGGAGCCTACCAAATTAGGATTGTATTGGAGATTTAATTGAAGGATAGAAGTTCTACTATTTGCCCTAGTAAAAAGAGTTTAATGATAGCCTTGGGAAAAATTTCTTGGACACATGTGACACCAAGATTGGGATTTTAGATATTGGACTTTTTTGGGATATAATTTTATGGATATTATCTACCCCCTCAAGTAGTGATTCGATGGGTGAAGGGACAAATGATAATGATGAAACGCTTGACAAAAAAAGTGGGATGGGCCATGGAAGAATGGATATGAGATGGTCAAAGAGTGAAATTTGGCATGAAGGTAGGGAAAAATTGTTGTGCAGGTGTGTTATTATTGTTGTTTTTGTTGTTTTGATAACTAGGAGTATCCTTATTGTAATCTACTCATCCTATCAGATTACATGGATAATCAGACACTACAACCACCAAGTGTACTAGAGTAGATCACTATGTACGAGGTTCACTCAGAAAGCAAGCCAATTACATGAAAGGAATACTACTCTAGGAAAGCTAGGAAAAGTCATGAAAAGAAACCTAATATATGAAAGCATGTAAATGTAATGAAATTAAAGCTATTCTATGAAAGTGATAAAACACATGAAAGTAAATCTATTCTATGAAAGCGATGACAGTAAAGCTAAACTATGAAAATGATAATTGCAAGAAAGTAAATCTAAAATAGGAAAGCAATAAATGACATGAAATGAAGCCTATGCTAGAAAAGCGGTAAATGACATGAAATGAAATATACACTAGGAAAGCAACAAATCTATGCTAAAAAAGTGATAAACGACATAAAATGAAACCTACTCTAGGAAAGCAAAAAATGACATGAAATGAAACCTATGCAAGGAAAGCGGTAAATCTATGCTAGAAAGTGATAAAAGGCAAGAAAGTTAATCTAAGCCATAAAAATAATAAAAAGGTAGGAAAGTAAATCTAATCTATGAAAGTGATAAAGGGCAAGAAAATAAATCTAATCTATGAAAGCAATAAAAAGGTAGGAAAGTAAATCTAGTTTACAAAAGCAATAAAAGGGAGGAAATGAAATCTAAACTAGGAAAGCATGAAAAACATGAAGGTAAACTAATCTAGGAAAGTGATAAAAGAGTGATGATTTAATGGTGATGATTGATTGATTATTGACTAATGATGATTGGTTGATGGATGATTTAAAAAATTACCAGTGTGATCCAAGTGTAGATTTTTGATGGTTTGGAGGACCAAAATATGTCAAAATTGGATAAACTTATAGTCATTGGAAAGCTCTTTTCAAGCTCGATCTAATGGTAGTAGTTTTGAAAAAATTGTAGAACATTTGATAGGGAAAAAAGTGGCTCAAATATTACCTTAGTTTTGGGAGTGAGAATTACTCAATTTTAGGTCATTGAAATGCAAATACAACTTGGGTGGTTAGAGGATAGATGTAGAAGGGTGAATTGATGATAATTAATGAAATGTGGTCAATTATGAGTGTCTATAGAGAGAATGGATGGGATGGGAATGAAGATATGCAGTAGCATTGTATCTTTTTTTGAAGTGGGAAATGTGTCATGATTTTGACATCAATTGTTTTGTTGTTGTTGAGATTATTAGTATAATGTATATAGACTAGATTTATTCATTCATGATAGAGATATGAGGATAATTTGATGGTTGATATGATATGGTGTAAGATGTTGTGTATGTATTTAGGGTATTGATATTTTTGTGCTTGATGGATTCATGTGGTTGGATAGATGGGACATGTTAAATAACATGGATTTGATATGATGAGGTAATGGATGATGATGTGTCTATTTAGTGAAATGGTTTAGACTTGGATGTTTTTATTTGATCACCTTTTTGGATACGTGTATATGCATTTCATAATAAAAATTAGTTTAATTAATTAATGATAAAGTAGAAATCATGATGACACATGAAGAGGACATGGAACACGATAATTACAATGGAGATAAGATGTAAGATATGTATAAGGGATGTGTGAACCTAATAAACGATGATGAATAATATATGATACAAAATATAAATGAAGACATTAAGACGCATGTCTAATGAATAATTGACAACTAACATGTAGTGTTTTCCCATACACCTTAGGATTTTCAGATCCTATAAGTGTTTTAGGAAACACAAACACCCTAGTAGCACCAATCAAACTCATCTACTAGCCAATCAATATCCCATAGAGACCTCAACTATCTTGGGAGTCAAGTCACTCAAGGACCAAAGTTGATAAAGAGAGAACAAAGAAAACATGATACAGGAGAATGGATGTGATATACACAATTGTTTTATGTAATTTATTATTCATCCCAATCGAGAGGAAATAACACATATTCATAAATCCAAAAGGATATCAACATGGCACACTATAAGCTTAATGCAGGACTGTAAGGGATGACTGGGGTGGATAAAGGTAATGAAGGGATGTAATGCAATGAAATTGACAGCGTGGAGGGATTGTGAACTCTATTGGATATAAAATTGGATGAAATGAGGGATGAATCCCTTAGTCAAGAAGGGATGGTTATGAATAGGGTATTAGAAATGAATGAGGGTAAATGAAATAATGTTGAGGAATGGTTGGATGAAAATGAAGAATAAAGAAGAAAAGACGTGATGCAGAATGTGTGATGAAGACACTGAAAGATGTTAAGGAGTGGGTGGATGAAAATAAATAATGGTTAAGTGAGAAAATTATAATTAGGATATCATGTGATGCCTCCCTAGATCAAAGAGGAATGTGGGAGGAGTACAAAGTAAAGGATAGACTACCCCCAATAATTGAATTGGTTTTGAAGGATGGACGACTCCCCTAGACTAGAGGAGAGTTGAAGAGGGGAGGTAAATGACTAAATATGTAAGGTTGATGAAGGGAAATAGAATGGGGAAAAGAAGAGGAGAAGAATGGGGGAAGGAGAAGGAGAGGAAGGAGTGAGAGAAGGAAAAATAAAGGATAAAAGGAACCAACCATAGGTATTAGTCACTCGAAGCATGATCATACAAAAATGGCTTACAAGTTGTAATAGAAAGAGAGAAGAAGTAACTTGAAGGGGTGGGGAGGAAGGGGTATATAGGGTGGAAATGGTGAGTGAGGGGGTGATGATGATAATCAATGATGGATGCAGGGAGATTGAAGTAACACTTGAGAAGGATATTCAAGATTATATTGAATCATGACCATTGTGAGATGATCCAAGGATGGAAGGTTCAACTATCTATGAAGCTTGTAATTGATATGTTGATGAGCATAGTTGATTTAGTAAGTGGACCAGTCATATAGTTGGTTACCTCAAGATTCTATGAATTTATTGCAAGTGGTCTTAAGTTACCACCTCAATGTAGCAATAGGCATGGTCAATCGTAAAAACATAAGCATGAAGCATATTAAATTAGGATTGAATAAATGAAAATAAATATAATAAGGGATTAAAAAGGATAATTAAGCTATGGAACTAAAAATAACTATGATACATAAAGCAAGTTTGGGGATAATTATAGTCTCAAGAAAGGTTATGGGATAGATGTTGATTATAAAAAATGGGTGTTTAGGTATTGATCGAGTTCGTGAAGATATTGTTTTAGTAGTGTCATCCAATAAAAGTGATAAGGGGATTTGTGATAGGGTTTGATTAGGGTGGATGAATTCAATTGATGGTTATGTGCAAGATGTAGGTGTTGAAAGAGGTAAATTTATGAAGAGGAAGAGAGTGAAGAAGAATGGATCCATTGGGAGAGAGGGTCACAAATATGAGATGGTCAATTCCCCGTGATCAAGTAGGTCTTGTACTAGATGTTTGAAGTGTTGATAGTCATCAATTTTGTGACCATTTTGATGATGGTATATGAATAGTGGTCTTCTTTGTACCATATAGGTTTGGGCTTGTTGGTTTGCTCTGGGTGAATGTTAGGTAAAGAAATCACTTTTGCATCATATAATATTTGAAATATACTTGACAATGGCTCTGATAGGGGTGTCTAGGGACAAGGTGGATGACAAGGATGTTAAGGTTGATTGGAAAGTTAAGATGAATAACTGGAGTGGAGGAGGATTATGTTGGTCAAAATTTACACCTTAAAAAAAATTCAAGAGAATGCAAAGGTTGCATGCCTTGCGAACCTCGACCAATATTGAAAAAT
This sequence comes from Wollemia nobilis, assembly GCA_028583015.1. Lineage (NCBI taxonomy): Eukaryota > Viridiplantae > Streptophyta > Pinopsida > Araucariales > Araucariaceae > Wollemia > Wollemia nobilis. Next base: position 3,445,815 of record JAQPPZ010016827.1, read on the forward strand.
TACAAGGTCGAGCAGGCTTCATGGTCTATATCCAAAGAAGTTTGGTTCCTTAAGTCCTAGCTACCTATGCCTGAAATGGGAAAATATAACTGAAAAGAAAATAAAAGGAGTTCGTAGTCAGAACTCACAAGGATGGGTTATAGCTACATCAAGGCATGCGTAGAGCAAGTGGATGCCACTATTGAAAACACAAGCCTACACCTAACTAATCAACCAATATCACCCTAGATTACCCCTTATCATGCTAACTATGATAAAATTCCAAAACTCATGATCGAAAATGTAGGAAATCCATATATCAAAATTAATTGCATATTCATTCAACAAGCATTAGCAAAAATAAACCCACAACATACAGACATACATTCGAGAGATAATTTGGAGACCAAACAGTAGTGAAATTGTATTAACAAAATAACAAAAATACCTTACACATGAATTGTAATAGCTAAAGAGCCACCCTTTGGAAGGATCCTCCTTCCAGTATTTATAATAATTTTACAATAAATTCAAACATAAGCTTTAATGGTGCTAGGTGGGAAGATAATATTGATATAGATAGGCCTTTGATTGGTACCCTACATCCCTAAAGATGTGATTGGAGATGGCTATCAGGGAAAGGTAGGTGAATTTACACAGGTCTAAGTTTTATTATGCCATAAATTTCTCACCTACCTTACCTCTTCAGATATATGATGAGCTGCAATTGCTCCAATATCTATGTTTTAAACCTTCATCTTCCCATCTAGGAGGCTCGTTTTCTCATGAACTGGATGCCTTGATAGCCATGCACTTCTCATGTAGGGTAGGCCCCTTAAGATCTACTTTCTTTTTATATTATGCCCAGTATATTATCTATGATCGGGCAGGGTTTTAGAATAATTTTACCCCACTGATGTCCTATAGTTATGTCCTCTTTATCGCTCAAAGTTTCTCCCTCCTTGTATCTCAAAGTTTCACCCTCCTTTCGGGTTGGATTCTAATACAATTATGTCCTACTCACCTTCCCAAATATCTACCCTCCTTTCGGGTAGATATTGAAGATATATATATTTTTTAAGTAGTTCCTAAGTCTCTGTTTGTTCAATTCTTTGTCCATTCTTAGAAAATATTTGAATTCTATGGTGGACTCATGAAACTACACTTACTCAGCTACCTTCGTATCTTTCACCAATCTATCATTTGTTGCCACCCACCAGTTTACCTATCTTCATATTTTGCTCGTCCACTAATGCTCCAATATTTGGCTAAATTTATAGAACATCAATTTTATATACAAATGAGATGAGTGGGTGAAGGGGAGGTGCAAAATTTCATCCACACTCCTAGCAACTCATAGGCACTTTTCACTTGTAGAAAAGCAGAACCCAGAAAGCTACACCTTGAAACACTCACAAACATGGAAGAAGAAGGGAACAAAGAGGGCACAAATGAAAGCAACCAATAAAGGCTGCAATACAAAGGAGGAAGGTGGCCAAAGGTGAAAGGAAAACAAGGCATAACAGGATGGAAGATAAGAAAAGAAGGGGGACTAGAAGCAGAAGCAACAAGAAAAACCAGGAAAAGAGAACAAAAAGGCACGAGGGGAAGGAGAGAGACACACAAAACAATAGAGGTAAGAAGACGACAACCACTAACCAAAGAGGTTAGTGATAATAAATAAGAAGGAGAGAAATAAGAAGGAAAGGATGCAAAAAATTAACAAGAACAAAAGGGAAGATGATTCATGGGACACACCCACAGATCATGCTCCCATAAACATACCCCACCAGATACCAAGGCCCATTCAAGAATTGTTAGAATGGTAGGAGAATTTTTAGTCTTGATGCAACACTTCTTTTTTATGCAATCAAACAAAAACCTCATTTTCTCATTACAACTCCTTTAGGGAATCTCCAATAATAGCATCATTCTCAGCTTCATATTACACAACACATACTACTATCACCTTTTGGGATGCTATTTATAGATTAGTTTTTTCATTTTATCAAGGAGTGGATACTGCTCTCAAAATATTTGGTTTTATGCGAGTGATTTGGGTATATTTAGAGATTTCCCACCTATTTTATAATCATGCAATGTCATGCAAGTTACTAGCACATACAGTGGATGTCTTTTATATGGATTGCACAAAATGATGTTTGAATTTGAGGCCTTGATCCATTGGGAAATAAGGTCACAACAATAAAACAAAAGGAAAATATAGACTATGAGAGGGAGTGATTCAAAATCAATGTACCTACACTTTTTGTTTTGGGTCACCTCAATACCATATGATGTTATGTATTACATGGCCACGTGCTTCCTCAACCTTTATTATTTGTCAGCTTATTTACACAAAATTGTGATGTGATTGGCACGTCGCAACCAATGACTCACCCTAGAAATCATCTAGTGAATCTATAATGGCTAGACCAAATTGTACTAAACTTGAGGTATTCTTTATAGTCCAGTTGATACTGCCCTAGAATTTTCCAAGCTACAGTATATCTACAAATTGGTGAGCCATAATGCATACCAGTACATATGTAATCAATGATCAATGTATCAAAAAATATTGCTACATGGGAGTTTCTCCTACGTACTGGTTCATATGGCAAAAAATTATAGTATCATCATTCTTTGGAATCCACCTATTGTGTAATCCCTACCACGTGCCCCTATGATATCCATGCAAAAGTATGATAGTAGGGCTCATTCAATAATAACCTTGCTATCGATATCTCATCAGAATCCATATTCTAATTGGCCAAGCCTTTTGGGACATGGCTCAACTTTTGCTCAATGTGCTTCTAAATACAAAAAGGATTCAAATCTATTCCTTTTTGAAAGTGGGATCCACCATTTGGTCATCCTGTTGATCTAGGTCCTTTGGGTGCTAGAGAAAACAAGGAATGTTCTTGCATTTTCCTTATGTGGGCCTAAGAGAAGGTCATCTCTTTGTGCTCCACATAGCTATATTCTTGGGTCCTGCACAACTTCAGATAGTAGTCATTGCAAATACTATGCAATAAAAGGGGGGCAGCAACCATAAAATAAGAAAATGGAAGAGAAAAACCTCTTTATGGTATCTTTCCTACTTGAAGTAGGATTCGCTCATCCTATAAAGCTTCCTAAAATATTTTAAGGAATCTATTTTCCATAGATTGATGCAAGAGGAGGCTTATATCCGAACATAAGGCTCGAATATAATATAGGTGGGCCTGGGTGGGAGACGACTAGTATTCAAGGGAAATCCTTTTCCAAATCCTCTTGAATTAGACATTGAAGTTTGTGATGCACTCAAAAGGGTCCCTTTTGATGAATGAGAGGTGCATCAAGAGTTGGAAGGGATCCCTAGAGAAATCAAATGTATCAACAAGATTTTTTGCTAAATATACCCATAAGCTAATACTTCTCTACTCTAGAGATCGGCACCACAATGATGTCCTTCCTTCAAGAGAAAAGACTAGGAACCTAATCATTACGTCTTCATGAGTAATTTCATGAAGGGTCACCAAAGAAGAAATATCTTCAAGGTACTCTTGAGCAGTTCCTTCAATGCCATCATATATTGTCAGGGTCTTCAGGGCACTTTTAGGAATCTCATGCCAATATTGGAGATTGAGTGTACCAGGCTCATCCCATCGAGGATAACACTATTGAGCCATTATAGTGTTGGTATTTAGAAATCTTGGTCCTTTCTTTGGAGTTAGAGTCACCAAATGAGCGTATTTTCTTTGCCAGTGAGGTCAAGACTACTCATCAAATCTTAAGTCCTTTGAGATGTTTGGATATTTCAAAGTGTTAAAGAGGTAACTTATCTTAGAATCTGGATCTTTTCACTTAGAGGAGTCATCAAGTCATTTAACTAGATTGGGATAAACCTGAGCATCACCAAACTCTGATTTCCTTGAATAATGGAGATTTTTTGAATCCCTGGTGGAGTCACTAAAACTTGATGATCTAAAATATACACCTTAACAAAAAGGTGGGAGAATTCGAAGGTTGTGTGCCTTGCAAACCTTGACCAACTTTGAACAGCCATTAGGTCGAGTGGTATTTACGATCAATCTCTAGAGAAGGTCAATTCCTCAATTCCTAGCTACGTACACCTAGAAGGGGAAAAGGAAAAGGAAAATGAAATAAAAGGAGATCATAGCTAGAACTCACAAGGATGGTTTATAAGTACATCAAAACACATGTAGAGCAAGCAAATGCCATTGCTGAAAATACAAGCCTACAACTAACAGATCAACCAATCTCACCCTCGATTATCCCTTTATCATTCTAGATGCGAGCAAATTCCAAAACTCATGAACAAAAATGCAGGAAATCCAAATATCAAAATTAATTACATATTCATCCAACAAGCATTAGCAGAAATAAACCCACAACATACAAACATGCATTCCATAGATGATTTAGAGACTAAACAGTAGTGGACTTATATTAACAAAATGGCAAAAATGCCTTACATATGAATTGTAATAGCTAAAGAGTCGCCCTCTGGAAGGATCCTCCATCTAGTATTTATAATATTTTTACAATAAATTCAAACATAAGCTTTAATGGAACTAGACAGGAAGATAATATTTATATAGACATGCCTTCAACTGGTACCCCGCATCCCTGAAGATGTGATTGGAGATGGATGTTATGGAAAGGTAGGTGATTCTACATAGGTATGAGTTTTAATATGCCATAATTTTCTTGTCTACCTTACCCCTTCAAATAGGTGAGGGGTTGTAATTGCTTTGAGATCCGTGTTTTAAAACTTTATCTTCCTGGATAGAAGGTTTGTCTTCCCATGAACTTGATGCCTTGGTAGTCGAATGCTTCTCATGTAGGATGGGACTCTTAAGATATACTTTATTGTTATATTCTACCCAATATATTATCTATGACCAAGCATATTTTTGGGATAAGTTCACCCCATTGATGTCCCAAAGTTCTACCCTCCTTGCTACTCAAAGTTCCACCCTCCTTTCAGGAAGGGTTCTAAGATAGTTCCACCCTACTCGCCTTCCCAAATATTTGCCTTTATTTCAAGAAAATATTGAAGATAGTTCCTCCAAAAATAAGTTCTTAAGTCTTCGCCCATTCAATTATCCACCCATCCTTAGAAAATCTTTGACTTTTATGGCAAACTCAAGGAACTACACTTACTCGGCTACCTCTGTATCTTCCACCCATCTATCATTTGTTACCACCCACTAGTTTACCTGTCTTCATCTTCCGCCTATCCACTAATGCTCCAAAATTTGACCAACTTTATAGAACATCACTTTTATATACAAAGGATAAGAGTGGGTGAAGGGGAGGTGCAAAATTTCACCCACAGATTGGATTGAGGAATATTTTAAGGGTGATGCAGAGGTTCCTTGATGACTTAATTTTAGCACAAGGTTTGTGAGTCGGTCCAAGATTTTTTTTACATCACCTATAGGTGGAGTTAGAATGCGCAAGATATGTGTGAGTGGTTTGATGACATGGGGAGGGTTAAGTTGGTAGGTATAAGGAAATAAAGAATGAAAAAGTGGAATAAAAGGATAGGATGAGTGGAAATATTGTAGGTGTCAGATCGTGTGGAGGGCGAGGTAAAGGATAGGGTGTCGAGAGAAGAGGTCAAGGGATGATGTTGGAAGAAGAGGTGGTAAGGATGAGGTGGATCGGGGTAATGAGGATGAAATGTTCTCTTAGGATAGGTTTTGGAGGGAATAGAGTAGGTGGTCTAAGACATGAGGCCTAGATTTGAATTTTACAATTGAGAATGGACCTCAATGGTTGGACATGGGTTAGGATGGATGGTGGTGAGGGTGTTATATGGGGTGAGAGGCACCTCCCCCAAAAGGGTTGGAGGAGTTACCAAGGGATTAGGAATCAAATCAAAATGATCCATGGGAGGTTTGTATTGAGTTTGTATTTCGGTTCTAGTTTGAGCTATAAGCTGGTATGGATAAGATATGATGGGAAGGAATGAATTTTTGGAGGTTTTGGTGGTGGTTTTTGATGGTTTTCACAAACAATATGCACTATCTACACAAAAAAAAAGGCAAATACCCAATCAAATAAGAAATAATTATTTGATGTTTTTATTTTGATTTTTTGGGATGTTTTGGTTAGGATGTGGGGTGTTTTTATGGATTGGTTTTTGTTTTTTTTGGTTTTGTATGTATGATGTACCCTAGTCCTAAGGGCTACTAAAAATGGGTGGATGGAGTGGAGTCTACAAGGGTGTGTTTATGCCCACCCCTCTTATGATAAGAGGTACACAAATGGTTTAAAGAGGCTTCCTAGGATGGGGGTTAGCTCTGAGTATCTTAAGGGAAAATTAACCTCCAAAAAGATGTCACGCTATCTAAGTCCTGCTACCAGCCTAGTTGGCTTCTATTTCACCCTCGGTTGGGCTCAGAAAAAATGATAGTTGCATATCCATTGATTATTAAGCCTCGTAAGCAAGGGTGTCTAACCTCAGATTACCCCAAGCTAGTCCCAAGGGTAACTAGTTTCTCGATGATGAAATCTAGGAAACTATGCATTCTAAACTAGGGTTTCTAAAGGGATCAACTGATGGTTGGGGATGAAGTCCAACATCATTGGTTAGTTTTCCTCCTAAAAATATTTTTACAAAAAATAAAAGTGCAAGTGTGTGTATTTTATATTTATGTTTTTATTGTTTTTTGTTTTGTTTATATGTTAAGAATACCTATTTACAATGCAAAACTAAATATAATTTCAAAATTGTATAATGCAACCTAAACAAATACTATTCCTAATATTATCCTAAGAATGAAATGCAAATGCAACTAATCTAAAGAAAAAATGGTAGAAACAACACTAACTAAATAAGAAGAAAGAGAAGTATATCCTAAGAGGAAAGGAGAAACCTAGACTAAATAGAATGAAGAAACAAACAACCCTAGAGAGGAGAAGATGATCTACACTAAGGGAGGAATATAGTAATCCCAAGCTTAAAGGAATGGAAGGCAAAGAAGGTGATTTTGGAAAAAAAAATAGAGACTGAAACTAATGATAGAATGTAGAAAATGAAAGGGGAAGGCTAGAAAATGACACTGGACTTAACAGTCTAAATCTAACCAGTCTACAGAGCCAACTATCAGGGGGTTGGTGGCTATCTGGCTACATCTCACAACTGTTCCACCACCATTTGTATGACATAGAAAAGAACCATTTGGACCTTATACAAAGGGAACTTCCAATGGGGAAGATGATCCTTTTACAAAGTAATACAATGGTACAACAAAGTTTCTTATGCCACCATGATAGTTGGGTGGGTTTTATGCTTTGTCTTGCTTGATGGACCACCCTTGGTTGGATGTGCCTCCATGAGACCTACACACAACCAACAACAAAATATTAGTAGCACTTATTTTCAAAAGAAAATACAATAATGAAGACAGTGTAATACATTAACCAAACTTAAAATAAGTTAAATAACATATACAAATCCACATTTGTACTCACAAATGAATACAAGTAGATCCTAGCACAATTTTGGAAGATTTTCATCAAGGTCATCTCACTCTCTTATGCAAATGAAGAAATAAGGGGGGATTTATAGAAATTTGGCAATGGAGAGGGGGTTGTGACATGGAGATGAGTTGGCATGATGTGGCTACCAAGTGGAAGGTGGTGAGACCAAGAGAAGTTTTTAGAATTCTTCTTGGAATGTCGTGCACCCTCCAAAATTAATGGTCTTGGGTGAGGTGAAATCTCACCCACCCAAGTGTCATTAATTTGCATGGGGAGTGGGGACCTTGAATAGTGTGGAGGAATTTTTAATTCTTAAAAGTACAAGGTGGAGGATGAGGACTTGTGGATTTATTAGGATTATTCATTATGGGGTTAACTTGGAATTTAGGAAAATTTTAAATTTATTCAAAATTTGAAGGGAAGATTTAGGAGGACTTGGATATTTAATGGGGGGTTTTTCTAGGAGATTTTATGGGGATTGTGAGGGATGATTGGTATATCTAGAGATTTGATTTGGATTTTAGGAATTTTAAATTCCCAGGAAAGTGCATGGGAGGATGTAGGAAGATTCAAGGGGACATGAGGATTGAATGGGGTATTTTCTAGAAAATTTTGTGGGGATTTGGGCAAGGGTTAGGATATTTTGGGGATTTGGTTAGGATTTAAAATTTTATTTCAGGATTTGATGAGGGGATTTGACTAGGGATGTAGGGATGATTGGGACTTAATTAGGGAATTTGGGGTTAATTTAGGATTGTGGGATTTTTAAGGAGGATTTTGGAGATGATTAGAATTTTTATTAGGAAAATTGATTAGGGATTAGGGGTTAATTGGGGCTTAATTAGGGATTTGATTAGAGAATTGAGGTTTAATTATGATTATGGGAATTTTGACGAGGATTTGAGAATTAAAATAGAATTCAGAAGATCGGGATAATTAAAAAAGGATTAGAGGGGTTTTGAAAGAATTAGGGGAATTAGGAGATTAGAAAAAATTAAAGGGAGATTAGAGGAAATTATAAAAATATAGGGAAATCAGATATTAGAGGGGAATTAAAGGATATTAGAGGAGAATTAGAGGAAATTAGAAGGAATTAAAGAGATTATGGAGGACTTAGAGGAAATTAGAAGAAATAAAAAGGGTTTGGAGGGAAAAGAATTAGGGAGAAATTTGAGGATTTTGGAGCAATTGGGAAGGATTTAGAGGGAATATGGGAAATATGCACAATTGGTCAAAATGGCTATAGGGAATTACAAAAATAACATGATTTTGGTGTCTACATTTACCCCATTTTATACCGTGTTGTGTGTGAACACAATGTGGTGAAAAAAATAATGACATCAATTATTGGATTGATGATGGATAGTTTTGAATGGATGATGATGGTTGGTGAATGATGAAAATGATTTATGGCTTAAGGAGGGTGACGTAAGATTACTTCAAATCAGGGATAACGTAAGATACACAAATTATGGAATGGTAAAATGCCCTTGAAAATTTACCTTTGATATATTGATGAGCTCACTTTGATTCAAAAATTGAGCCAATCGTATGGTAGGTTACCTCAAGATGCTGCAAATCTATTGTAAGTGGTCTTAGATTGGCATCTTGATGCAACAATAAGTATAAGTAACCATACAGACATAAGTATGGAGCCTACCAAATTAGGATTGGATTGGAGTTTTGATTGAAGGAGAGAAGTTCTACAATTTGCCCCAATAGAAATGGTTTAATGATAGCCTTTGGCAAAGGTTCTTGGACACATGCAATTCCAAGATTGGATTTTTAGGTATTGGATTTATTTGGAACATAATTTTATGGATATTGTCTACACCCTCAAGCACTGAGTCAATGAGAGAAGGGACATGTTGGGTGTGCAAATGACACATTGTCAAGGGTATGTCAACTTACTTAGAATAGGTATTTTTTTCCCTCTTGAAAGGAAAATCTCTTTCCTCTGAGGTTTGGGTATGCCAAGTCTTGGCCAATGTGGATAGACTTAGAGGTCATTAATAATTGTTCCTTTTGAGGGGCTTTTCTTGGTTCTATTAAAAAATAATTTTTCTTGGTACAATGCTTGATTGTATGAAAATAATTCTACTACACAAATATCTTAACATACATGAGCTAAGTAGAATTAAAATGGGCAAAGAAAATTGTAATCTAAGCTATGCAAACCATGATTGCTCGATCTATATCATTCATTGCACTTAAAGATATATCACACATATGAAAGCAATGATTATATTGAAGCTATATGAAATCTTAGAATATGCTATAGAAAATAACTTCAATGCTTCAAATGAAAACTAATCTACTCTTAATCTAAATGAGTTTTAAAGAAAATTCAAAGGTTGAAGGGTGATAGAAAATAAAATAAAACAAGTTGATACTACCCTAAAATCTAGCTTTGATCCAGTAAAGCAAAAAATCCAAATTAAACCAATCCCAATCTGACCAGTATTCACATAGCCTGAGGTTTGGGATGGTGCAATCTAAAGAGGAACAAAAAACTATGAAATAGATTGAGTGCAACCACCATCAGCATGCGTAGATTGAACACAGCAAATTCCAAAAGCCTTTTTATTAAAATATAGTCATCGAATATTTTTTCATATTTGTCCACTTTGGTGGATTACAAGAATAAATCTCAAAAAACAATAGCCACTTGGTTCAGAAAAACCATCCCACAGCAAAGAGAAATCAAAAACTAAAAGAGAGCCAACTAACAGATGGTTTTTGACCTTTGTAACTGGCTAGTGAGCCAATATTTATACAATTTATTTGCCTTCACTTAGCATTACATCATGCAATTAATTACCATCTAATTCCAAGATAGACCTCTTGAATTAAATTTCTCGCCATGTTGCAGTCATGCTTCCATTTAATGTGCACTACTTTGGCCATGTCTCATAATGTCTTCGTCTGCAGTGAGCCCTGCAATGGTCATACTTCATTAAATTTTAATTTACACGATGCTTAGGAATCCTAGAAGTGTCATGCCTTATTGACTCTTCATTACTCTATAAAATTTGGGTTGATCATTAATTTTCTTGATCTTCCATCTCGCATAATTGTACTTGCCTAGTTTGCATTGAAATTTCATGTCTACCATCATGTCCACCATATTTAATGCAGTCACCACAAAATTTTCTGCAAAAAAATTGAAAAGGCAAAGATTAGAACATTATGAATATTATTATTTTAATTACTTTTAATTTTTATAAAGTTTGAATTTTTTTAATTTTTTATATTTTCCTAAGGTTTGAGCTTCTAATTTTAGGGCAAAATATTATATTCAATATTCAATTGCAATGCCTCTCTTCTTTCTTATCGTGATGGTTGGACTTAAATAAATCTCGTATCTAATCGATTTATAAAGAAATCTCATTTCCGCCCGATTTACAAAGAAATCTCATTTCCACGCGAAATCTCATTTCTGCTCATTTTACAAAGAAATATCGTTCCCACTCGATTTATAGGGTTTATGGAAATTTTACCAAATTCACTGCGGATTCATGGAAATTGACGAATTTCATTTTTACTCAACTTACAAAGGAAACTCATTTTTGCGTGACTAAATAGGTTTGTGACAACTTTACCAAATTCACCACAGATTCATGGAAATCGGTAGATTTCATTTCTGCTCAACTTACAAAGGAAACTCATTTGTACTCAACTTACAAAGGAAACTCGTTTCTACTCAACTTACAAAGAAACAAAGAAATCTCATTTGTGCATAGATTTGAGTATTTCGGAAAACTTAATAATTTCTCCTCATTTTCTCCTTTTCTCACAGATTTGAGTATTTCTAAGGATTTAAAAAATCTTGAATTTTCTCACGTTTCTATTGAACATTGTGGATTTCAGAATTTCTCCTTGCTTTCCATTTAACACCATGGATTTGATAATTTCTCCTTGTTTTCCATTGAACACTGTGGATTTAAGAATTTCTCTGTGCTAGGATTTCGCTACTTAATTCTCATGGCTTGAAAAATGGGTGAAAAATTAAAGTGCTCAAAATTTCATTAAATTTTTCATGTGTCTAAATGGGCCAAATGGGTATCCAAATCTACTAAAAAATTTAAAAATTCATCACGGATCATGAGATATTGCATTTAGAAGTTTACAAATTGTAATCAAGAAACTGCTATTTTTTATGCAATTTATGTCCAATTTCTTGTAAATTTGATACCATTGTCAAGAGGAGCTCAAGAAATTTCCATCGGAATTTAAATCACCATAAACAAATTCTTCAATCAAAATATATGGCAATTTTAATTTTGAAGAAAATTTAGGGCAAGATGAAGAACCCTAAAATTGATTTTAATATTTTAAACCTTATTTTGAAATACTCAATCTGAAATAATACCATTGGCATGCAAATATTCAAAAAATTCAATGCAATCAATTTCAAAATGTTCTATGCAAGCAATTTTGACACCTTGATGTAAGCAATTTTAAAAAATGATGCAAGCAAAATTTAAAATCTTGATGTAAACAAAATTTAAAATTAAAACCAAAACTTTCAAGTGGATCCCCAGTCTAGACTGGGGTGTGTTGTGCAAGTGCAACAATAGGACAAAAGATAACAACAAAACACTTGACAAAAAAGTGGTATGGGCCATGGAATAATGGATATAAGATGGTCAAAGAGTGAAATTTGACATGTAGGGAAAAGTTGTGGTGCGGGTGTGTTGTTATTCTTGCTTTTTTATAACTATGAGTGCCTTTATTGTAATCTGCTCATCCTACCGAATTACATGGATAACCAGTCATTGCAACCACCAAGTGTACTAGAGTAGATCACTGGGTACGATGTTCACTCGAAAAGTGAGCAAATTACATGAAAGGAATACTACCTTAGGAAAGCCAAAAAAAGTCATGAAAAGAAACCTAATCTATGAAAGCATGTAAGTTACATAAAATGAAATCTATTCTATGAAAGTGATAAAATACATGAAATTAAAGTTATTCTATGAAAGCGGTGATAGTAAAGCTAAACTATGAAAGCGATAAAATGCAAGAAACTAAATCTAAACTAGGAAAGCAATAAATGACATGAAATGAAGCCTACGCTAGGAAAGCAATAAATAACATGAAATGAAATCTACGCTAGGAAAGCGGTAAATGACATGAAATGAAACCTATGCTAGGAAAGCAATAAATGACATGAAATGAAACCTACGCTAGGAAAGTCGTAAATCTATGCTATGAAAGCAATAAAATATAGGAAATTAGATCTAAGCTATGAAAGAAATAAAATACAGCAAAGTAAATCTAATATACGAAAGCTATAAAAGGTAGGAAAGTAAATCTAATCTACAAAAGTGATAAAAAGGTAGGAAAGTAAATCTAGTCTATGAAAGCGATAAAAGGCAGGAAGGGAAATCTAAAGTAGGAAAGCATGAAAAAGCATGAAGGTAATCTAACCTAGAAAAGTGATAAGAGTGATGATTGATTGATGATGATTGATTGATGGATGATTTAAGCTATTACCATAGTGACCCAAGTACAATTTTTTAATGGTTTAGAGGGCTAAATGATGTCAAAATTGGATAAAATTATAGTCATTGGAAATATCTTTTTGACTCTGATCCAATGGTAGTAGTTTTGGGAAATTTGAAGAATATTTGATAGGGTAAAAGGTGGCTCAAAGTTAACCTTTGTTTTGGGAGTGAGAAATGCTCAATTTTAGGTTGTTGAAAGGCAAATGAATATGACTTGGATGGTTAGAGGGTAGATGTAGAAGGGTGATTTGTTGATAATTGATGAAATAAGGTTAATTGTGAGTGTCTACAAAGAGGATGGATGGGAGGGGAATGAAGAGACCATAAGGATGTAGTAACAGTGGGTCTTTTTTTGATGTGGGGAATGGATCATGATTTTGACATCAATTTTTTTTAGATGATATGAGTATAATGTATGTATGTGGATATGTGATGAACTAGATTTATTCATTCGTGATAGAGATATGATGATGATTTGATGGTTGATATGATGTGATATATGGTGGTATGCATGTGTTTAGGGTATTTATATTTTGGTGCTTAACATATGCATGTGGTTGGATAGATGGGACATGTTAAATAACACAGATTTGATATGCTAAGATGATAAATTATGATGTGTCTACTTAGTGACATGGTTTAGAATTGGATGTGAATGTTTTATCATCTTTTTTGATACTTGTATATGTATTTAATAATCAAAATTAGTTTAATTAATCAATGACAAAGTAGTAGTCATGATGACACATGAAGATGACATGGAACACGATAATCACAATGGAGATAAGACGTAAGACATGGATAAGGGATGTGTGAACCTAATAAATGATGATGAATAATATATGATACACAACACAAGTGGAGATATTAAGACGTGTGTAATGAACAATGGGTAACTAACATGTGTTTTCCCAAACACCTTAGGATTTTCAAATCCTAGAAGTGTTTGAGAAAACACAAACACCCTAGTAGCACCAATCAAACTTATCTACTAGCCAATCAATATCCCATGGAGACCTAGACCATCTTGGAGAGTCAATACACCCAGGGACCAAATCGTATGCAGTGAGGTTCATTTTTTATTTTGAGCGAGGTTGGACTAACCAATTATAGCTCAATCTATTATAAGTTAGCTCATTCATGAGTGATCAAAGATCTCTATAAAATAATATCGCTAATGTGACAGATATATTACCATGCAGAGGGTATACTCCACTACCAAACGAGCATCTATAGCCTCAATCGAGATAGCCTCATAATCCTTCTATGACTCTCCATTGCTATCCAAGCATCTATAGACTTAGTGTAGGCATCTAAAATGCCTAAGGATCCATGAGGAATGACCATTTTTTTTACTTTTGCACGTATTGTGTATCCTTAGGTTCATATTATGTGCATGATAGGATGATATAGGTAAATTATTTCCTTTATGGCTAGAGCTACGCTTGGCTTCATCTTCCCTAGACTCAAAAATTGATTAATATTTGATATGTATTTGGTCCAGGAAGGGACTTGAGTTAGCCAAGGGTGGTCAAAGTCTCCTTAGGACATGATGATATTTGATAAAGTTTGAGTGGAGTACTAGGTATAGATGAATAACTAAAATTACCTCTATGCTTGAGCAACCTAAGACCTTGGGAAAATGGAGACAACTAGGGTGTGTGACAAACAAATGAAAGAGGGACAATCGATACACGAGACAATGGGTAAAATGACATGACACACTAGTGAACATGACATAATGGAAAAAGAAAAAATAAAGAAAATGTGAGACACATGAATGGATGTGATATGCATAATTTTTTGATTTCATTGATTAATTACCCCAATTGAGAGGAAATAACACATATTCATGAATCCAAAATAAAATAAACATGGCACACTATAAGCTTAATACAAGACTGTAAGGTATGTAATGCAATAAAATTGATAGCATGGAGGGAATGTGAACTCCTTTGGATATAAAATTGGATGGAAGGAGGGGTGAATCCCCTAGTCAATAAGGAATTGTTATGAATAGGGTGGTAGAAATGAATGAGGGTAGATGAAAGGATGTTGAGGAATGGTTGGATGAAAATGAAGAATGAGGAAGGAAAGAGGTGATTCAGAATGTATGATGAAGATAGTGAAGGATGTTGAGTGGTTGAATGAAAATAAAGAATGGTGTTGGAATAAAAGGACAATTAGGATGTCGTGTGATGTGATAAAATTGGATATAAAGGGAGTTGTGACGCCCCCTAGACCAAAGGGGAAGGTGAGAGAAGTATGAATCAAAGGATGGGCTCCCCCCAATCATAGAATTGGTTTTGAAGGATGGATGACTCCCCCTAACTAAAGGAGAGTTGAATATTGGAGGGAAATGACAAAATATGGAAGGTTTATGTAGGGAAATAGAATGGATAAAGTAAGAGGAGAAGAATGTGGGAAGGAGAAGGAGAGGAAGGAGTGAGAGAAGTAAAAATAAATGAGAGAAGGAACCAACCATAGGTATGCAGTCGCTCAAAAGATGATTGTACAACAATGGCTTACAACTTGTAAGAGAAAGAGAGAAGAAGGATCTTGAAGAGGTGAGGAGGAAGGGTCAAGTAGAGTGGAATGGGTGAGTGATGGGATGATGATGGTGGTCGATGATGGATGTAAGGATACTGAAGTAACACTTGAGAAGGAGATGTAAGACTGTATTGAATTATGACAAATGTGAGATGTCCCAAGGATGGAAGGTTCAACTATATTTAAATCTTATCGTTGATAGACAAATGAGCATAGTATATTTAGTAAGCAAACCAGTCATATGGTAGATTATCCCAAGATGCTATGAATTGATTGCAAGTGATATTAAGTTTTCACCTCAATATAAAAAAAGGAATGGAAAATCATACAGACATAGGCATGGAGCATACCAAATGGGGATTGGATAAATTAAAATAACTATAATAAGGTATTAAAAAAGATAACTAAGCTACAAAACTAAAAATAACTATGATAAAGAAAAATAAGTTTGGGGCTACTAATAATATCAAGTAAGGTTTTGGGATAGATGTTGATTCTAAAAATGGATGTTTGGGTATTGACCAAGTTTGTGATGATGTTGGTTTGGTAGTGTCATCCAACGCAAGTGATAAGGGGATTTGTGATTGGGTGTAATTAGGGTGTATGAATTCAATTGATGGTTATGTGCAATATGTAGGTGGGTGTAAGAGGAAAATTGATGAAGAGGAAGAGAGTGAAGAAGAATGGAGTCATTGGGATAGGGGGTAACGAAGATGAGATGGTCAATTTCCTATGATCAAGTAGATCTTGTATCAAATATTTGAAGTATTGACAGTGATCAATGTTGTGAGTGTTTTGATGTGGTAGATGCAATAGTGGTCTTCTTTGTGTTTGGGCTTGTTGATTTTCTCTAGGTGAATGTCAAGTAAAGAAATCACTTTTATGTCATATATTTTTTGAAATATACTTGACAATGGCTCTGATAGGGTTGTCCAGGGATGAGATGAGTGACGAGGATGTTGAGGTTGATTGGAAATTTGATATGAAGAAGGGGAAGTGGAGGAGGATTGGATTAAGGAAGATTTTAAGGATGATGTAGAGGTTCCTTGATGATTTAATTTTAGCGCAAGGTTTATGAGTTGGACCAAGGACTATTTTAGATCACCTAGAGGTGGAGTTGGAATGGGAAAGATAGGTCTGAGTGGTTTTATGACATGGGTAGGGTTAAGTTGGTAGGGATAAGGAAAAGGAGAAGGAAAAACTAGAATAAGAGGATAGGATGAGTGGTAAGGTTGTATGTGTTGGACTGTGTGGAGGGCGTAAGGTAAAGGAAAGGGTGTCAGGAGAAGAGGGGGAAGAGATGGTGTTGGAAGAATATGTGGTATGGATAAGGTGGATTGAGGTAATGAGAATGAAGTGGTCATTTTAGGATGGGTTTTGGAGGGAATGGGGGAGATGGCCTGATATATGAGGCCTAGATTCAAATTTTACGGTCGATAATGGGCCTCAATGGTTGGACATGGGTTAGGATGGGTGGTGGAGAGGATATAATATGAGGTGAGAGGCACCTCCCCCAAATGGGTTGGAGGATTTACCAAGGGATTAGGGACCAAGTCAAAATGGTCCATGTGAGGGTTGTCTTGAGTTTAGGTTTGGGTTTTGGTTTGAGCCATAAGCTGTGTGAATGCAAAAGCGAAACACCAATACAATATATAAAAGTAACAAAAGCACAAGTAAATGACACAAAATTGCACATAACATATATTATTTTATTGAATGGGGTAGATCTCCTGATTGTACAAATAATGTGCCCCAATGTGGGGTCTTTACAATGCTCTTGATATAGTTGTTACAATGTTAGGGTTTCCAAGGCCCTAATCCAATGAATGATGGTGTCTTCTTGCTCATATTTGATCCCAACAGAGTGGTGAGTGGGCTTTGGTATCCTATGTAGGGCCACTCAAGCTTCAACAACTACCAATGAATATTCTTCTCACACTTGTACATAACAAAAAAATGAGAATTAATAATATTTGTGAGGGCTCCACTATGTGAGACCCTCAGAAAATGAAATCACTAAACCCTAGTTGCATAAATAAAGTTGTAAACAGATATGAGAATATGAAATAAGAGCAATGAGATATTACCTTGTCAAATAAATTTGTTTCTATATTTGTTGTTGATGTAATAAATGATTATGTAGAAGCCCTAACGATCGCTTGAGGGTCGTAGGGCTGCAGATTTGAATGGGAAATGGTCGTGAATGCTTGGTGCTGACTAGAAATATCCAAAGGCACCTGGTAGGCTCTGGTGGACACTTTGTATACTTTTGTGGGTTCTTGAGAAGCTTTGAGGGGTATTCAAAAACTAAGGGGAAGGTTGCATAACCAGATCTGGTTCACATGAGGCATGCAACGGTGGATGCAAATGACAGTAGCAAATAAAAATGATAGCGAGGATGCTTGAGAACTTCAAAATTTTAGAAAACTTAGGGAACTTAGGAATTGAGTCATCAAAATGACTCCTCTTTATAATCTTCCCTTAGGCATGTTAGGGTTTCGACGACACAATTTGTGTGGCCAAGATTAAAACATGACGAAGGGTGGAGATTAAATCTGGGTAAATGGCATGGATTAAGGTGGATGGATGGCTAGGATTAAAACATGATGGATGGTTGGGATTAATTCATACATATATACATATATTTATTAAATATATAAATATAATATATAAAATATTATTATTTAAATATATATTAAACAAATATATATAAATAATGGATAATTGTGATGGGAAGTTATGGATGGAGGACAAGTGGCTAGATTTTGGTGTCTACAAGCTAGTATGGACAAGATATGATGCGAAGGAATTGAATTTTAGAGTTTTTGGTGGTGTTTTTTGATGGTTTTTGTAAAAATAAATGCACTATATACACAAACAAAAAGGTAAACACCCAAGCAAACAAACAATGACTATTTGATGTTTTTTTTTTGATATTTTGAGATGTTTTGGTCATGATGTGGGGTGTTTTGGTGGATTGGTTTTTATTTGTGTGTTTGATGTACCTTAGTCCTAAGGGCTACTAAAAATGGGTGGATGGAGTGGAATCTACAAGTGTGTGTTTATGCCCATCCCTCTTACAATATTATAAGAGTCAGACCAATTGAAAAGCCAACCAATATATTATTCTTCTACTTGAAATTTAGGAATTACAATGCTTAAATAACTTAGGAAAAACCTTGAAATAGAAATAGGGATATTTGAGAGAAAGAATAGGGAGCAGGTTAATAGGGAGGAAACGAATATAATCGCTCCTTGTCGTCCAGTGACTTGTCGTCCACCTTGCCATCCAATGAGGGTAAAAGGAGGTAGTCAAAGCTAAACAAGTTGAAACCCAAATTTTTACAATTTTACCATCTTGCTTCCTATATTCCAACATTCTCCCCCTTAAAGTTGAGAGGACTGACTATACAGTCTCTCAGCTTTATATATTGAGCTTTAGCCATGCCTTTGGTGAAGATATCTGCAATATTTTCCAAAGTGCTACAATATTTAAGCTCAACAATCTGGTGCTCCACCATATCGCGGATGAAGTGATACTTCATATCAAAATGCTTTGATTTGCTATGGTGGATTGGATTGTATGCCAACTGAATGGCACTCATGTTATCACTATACAGTCGAGTTGGACCACTTTGTCTTTCTCCAATCTCTTCAAGGATTTTTCTTAGCCATAGGACTTGAGTACTAGCATGAGTGATGGCTATATACTCAGCCTCAGTAGATGATAAAGCTACAACAGTTTGTTTCTTAGAACTCCACGTGATTAGTCCTGATCCTAGACTAAAATAGTTCCCTGATGTAGACTTCCTATCATCTATATTGCTGCCCCAATCACTATCACTGAAGCCAACTAATTTCATAGAATTACATTTGTGGTAATGGATGCCAAAATCCAATGTACCTTTTACATACCTTAAGATTCTTTTAGTTGCTTGCAGATGCAGCTCAGATGGATTTGCCATAAACCTTGAGACTAGAGAAACAACATACTGAATATCGGGCCTTGTGTTGGTGAGAAACATCAGACTCCCAACCATGCTCCTGTAAGTGGTCATGTCAACCTTTGGTGCTCCGTCATCCTTGCTCAATTGGATCCCATGTCCAATTGGAGTTGCAACTGATTTGCATTGCTCCATAGCAAATTTCTTGATCATCTCTCGAGCATACTTGTGTTGACATATGAAGATCCCCTTATTTGATTGATGCACTTCCATTCCTAGGAAGTATCGCATTACACCGAGATCTTTCATCTCAAACTGCTTCATCATGGAGTTTTTGAACTCCAAATTCATTTTAGTGTTACTACCCATAAATATTAGATCATCCACATACAAACAGACTATGAGAATGTCTACACCATGCTTTAGGTAGTACAGAGTTGGTTCACTTTTGCTTTTGGTGAATCCATACTCACTGAAATAGCCGTCAATTCATGAGTACCAAGCTCTTGGTGCTTGCTTGAGGCCATAGAGTGCTTTTTTCAATTTACAAACAAGGTTCTCCTTTCCTTGTTCTTGGAAACCTTGAGGTTGTTGAACATACACCTCTTCTATCAAGTATCCATTCAGAAAAGCACTTTTTACATCCATGTGTTGAATGTTCCATCCTTTATGGGCAGCCAAGGAAAGAACTGTTCGGATTGTTTCTTGTCGTGCAACAGGAGCAAAGGTTTCCTCATAGTCTATGCCAAATTTCTGAGTAAAACCTTTAGCTACTAATCTCGCCTTGTGCCTCTCAATGCTTCCATCAGCATTGTATTTGGTCTTGTAGACCCATTTGCATCCAACACATTTTTTTTCTTTGGGTAGCTCTACTAGCTCCCATGTATCATTATTTTTTATAGAGGTTATTTCCTCTTTCATGGCATCTTGCCATACAGTTTCAGTACAAGCCTTCTCATAGCTAGATGGTTCTAGTTGTGCACTAGCCAATAAAGCATAATTGACTACATCTCCCTTGGGATCATGGGAGTCATCATCCCCATACAATTGCATCTTTTCAAGTTTCTGCAAAACTGTATTCATTTCACTAGCTTGACTTCTAGTATATCTTTTCTAGAAATTTTGATCCAACATTTGAAAATATGGATGATGTTGTAACGTTCTTTTGCCTCTCGATGGAGAATCGAGGTCCATCGGTGAAGAACTTACTGATCGTTGTGGAGAAGGACTTGGAGTGGTAAACGATGTACTTGACGAAGTATTCCTGCTTGGGCTTGGTGGAGGAGGTTTGCCTTTCCCTTTCATTGAAGACACTTGTTGTACCTGTGAAGAACTTACATCTTGGGACTCATCATCAATGTAGATTCTTTGATGACCCCATTCTCCCCCTTCATCAAAAATTACATCCCTGGAAAGTATGAATTTATGGGTCTTGGGATTGTAGAGTCTATAACCTTTTGTAGACTCACAATACCCTACAAATATACAAGCTTGACTTTTGGGATCAAGCTTCTTCCTTTTCTCATCAGGAATGTGTGCATATGCTAAAGAACCAAAAACTTTGAAATGCTTTACATTTGGTTTCTTTTCGTACCATCCTTCATAAGGAGTGATACCATCTAAACTAGAAGTGGGACTCCTATTTAGAATATATGCACTTGTTCTTACAACATCAACCCAATACATATTAGAGAGATGCTTAGTCTGAAGCATCGTTCGTGCCATCTCAACTAGGGTGCGGTTCTTTCTCTCGGCCACTCCATTCTGCTGTGGGGTATAGGCAGTGGTGAACTGCCTCTTGATCCCATTGGCTTTACAATATGTCAAGAATTCATTTGAGGAGTACTCACCTCCTCGATCTGTCCGAAGACATTTTACATAATGCTCACTCTGTTTCTCTACAGTATTTCTGAAATCTATGAAGCAATCAAATGCTTCATCTTTATGTTTCAAAAAATATAGCCAACACATTCTAGAAAAGTCATCTATGAATGTGAGAAAATAAGAATTGTTTCCAAGACTCTTAGTCTGCATAGGACCACAAATGTCCGAATGCACTAACTGAAGCGGATAGCTGGCTCTCCATGCTTGGCCTTTTGGAAACTTCGATCTAGAGTGCTTGCCCAAAGCACATCCTTCGCAAACTTCCTTATGATCATTGATTTTGGGAAGTCCGGTCACCATAGCTTGAGATGTCAAAAGTTTTAAGCTAGCGGAATTAAGGTGACCATATCGCAAGTGCCAAAGGACACTTGGATTTGAAATTGCTACATTTGCTAGTTGGTCTCCCCCTGATTCACTAAATTTGAGAGGGAATAACCGATTCTTGGTCATGGGGACCTGTTTGATGACTCGATTACAATTGTTTTTATCAAGAATGATACATTTTCCTTCATCAAAAACAAGTTTGTAATTATTCTCCATCATTTGCCCAACACTTAGCAAATTGTGTTGGAGTTGTGGAGTATAGTAGATGTCATTCATTTTCTTTAGACCTTCTTTTGTGGGAACCGCCATGGCTCCAATGCCTTCGACTTGCAATGATTTGTCATCCCCTAACTTGATATGGGATTTATAAGTGGAGTCTAAAGTAGCAAAGAGGTCTTGTTTACCACTCATATGGTTGGAACAACCAGTATCCAAAATCCATGTGTCACTTAGATTTTGTTCGGATTGTCCATAAGAAAGAAAAATATTAGAGGTGTCTTCTTCTTCACCATAGTTGCCATACTGACTGCTGCTACCTTGTGAAGTTTTTGACCAACAGTCGTGAGCGAAGTGTCCTTGTTTGCCACAGTTGAAGCAAGCTGATTTGGATTTGTTACTTCCTCGCCCTTGATTTCCTCCGTGTCCTGAAGTGCTGCCTTGAGTCTGGTTGCCTCCTCTATTCTGATTGCCTCCTCTGTTGGAGTTGCCTCCTCTTGAGTTGCCTCCTCTAGAGTTACCTCGGCCTCTACCTCTGCCTCTTTGTTGTCCTCTGCCTCTGCCTCTTCCTTGTCCATGTCCTGCGACTTCATTTGATGTGAAGGCCTTGTCATCACCTCCATAACTTGTTGAAGGTGCGCCTTGTAGTCTCTCCTCGTGAGACATTAATGATCCTATCAAGGTATCAAAAGTGAGAGTGGATAAGTCTTTAGATTCTTCGATAATGATTGCAATGTGATTCCACTTAGGAAGAAGTGTTCGCAACACCTTTTTCACCACTGTTTCTGGTTTTGTGTCATCACCCAGAGTTTGCATCATATCTACTATGGCTTTAACTCGCACGCAGTAATCTCCCACTCTCTCATCTTCTTTCATCTTGAGATTTTCAAAATATCTTTTCAATGTCTGAAGTCTGACTTGCTTCACTTTATCATTTCCTTGGAAACCTTCTTGCAAGGATTTCCATGCATCTTTAGCAGTTGTACTGGATGCTATTCTAGGAAAGATACTCTTTTCTAATGTCGCTTGAAGATGGTAAAGGGCAGAAGAATTGTTCTTTTGGGCTTCTTTCATGGTCTTCTTATCAGCTGCACTTAATGTATTCCAATCACTAGGAGCTATATAACCATCTTCTACGACGTCCCATAATCCTTTGCCTATGAGTAAGGTTCGCATTTTGATGGACCAGTACTCATAGTCATATCCATTGAATTCAGGAATAGGGAGATTGTTGTTTGAGGCCATTACAATGAAGTAGCTAAAAAATAAACTTTTATTGACCTATTACAAGAAAGCAATCTGCTTTGTAAAGAAGATAGAAAGAAGAGGAAATTTACAAATTGAGATCAAGCCTTGCTTGACTCACCCGTTCACTGATAGCTTGATCTTCTTGTTGTGGCTCAGCTATCTCTGGATGCATAAAATTGTCAGCTATCTGTTCTTCGTCGTCACTGATCAATATGATCTCTGGTGATTCGGGTTCCAAAATTTCCACTGAATTACTATAGTGAGTATATTCAGATTCCTGTGGAGCAATTCCTATTGATTCAGATTGCTCTAATCTAATCCCAAAAGAATTATCTTCAGAGTCTGCCTCGTACCCTAAGTCAGGATTTCGTTGATGTGTTGTTACTGCGTTCTGCAACTGAGAAAAAACTGTATGAAGGCCAAGAGTGCGCACCTCTTCATCAAAATGTTCAGCGTTGGATCTAATCAGTAGTCCAATAAGTGCATAATAACAACCACTTGATCTTATCATCTAAGTGTTGTTTACAAAAATGTAAAATTTTGATGATAGAAAATTTCCCTGAAATTTTCTTTGCAATAATTTCCTCTTAGGAAATTTATTACTCGTAAAATCTCTCAGATTTTTACAAATGTTCACCTTGCAAAGCATGAAAATTTTAAGCCTCTCAGACTTTATAACATGAATTTCCTCTTAGGAAATTTGCCCTCTTTTAAAGTTTTGCATAAAAAAAAACTTTAATAATTAATTAATAAAAAAAAAAAATATTAATTAAAATATTTATTTTAATTAATTTTTATTTTTAAATTATTAAAAAATTTACTAAAGTTTTTTATTAAACAAATAATACAGAAAAACTTAAAAAAAAAATCAAAACTGGTCTGCTGGGTTTCGAACCCGCGACCAAGGAGTGCAACTTTTAAACTAGGCTCCTCGAGCCAAGTGAGCCACGACACACAGCTTGGTGATAATTACAAGCGCTTTATGCGCATTCTATCTCACGACTTAAGGTTTTAAAAAAAAATTTAAAAACCTACGACCTTCGGCCACCCGGACCTGCGATCTTCTGCGACTTGGGAACCTCTGCCGTCCTGCCGTCCTTCCTTGTCCCAAATCTCACAAACCACACCGAACACCTCTGCAGCTCTGCGATTATGGATCCGACGTCACCTTTGCAACTCTACGATTCGCGCGATGTCTGCGATCTGAGAGCGTTTGTTGTGACCAAGGTTGAGACGTCTGCCACGAAATAGTTGTGTTGCTCCGGTTTGCTGATGAAATGGAATCAAAAAATGTTGTCTCCTATCGAGCACAACCACTGGTTTCGAGCCAACAATTATATAAAAAAATTAAAGCTTAAATATCCCACATGCAAGCGGGTAAAGCTTATTTTAGGCTTTAAAAAGCCTTTGACTCAATATTGTTTTTGACTGCCTACGGGCAGTCGGACTTCCTACCTTTTGCCCTCCCACGACTTGATCCTCCTACCACGTTGGGGTTGAGTCCGTCTGCCACGTCAGGGTCAGCCCGCTTCCAGGTTTTGCCTCGTAGTCCGCATCGTTGTCAGCCCGCTTCCAGGTTCTACCTCGTAGTCCGCATCGTTGTCCAGCCCGTCGGTCGTGTGGTAGGATTGGTTGCCCATGTCAAATCTGTCACACCCAACGTCTCATAGTATGTGCCTTGGGTTTCACGTTGGTCACTCCTCGAGCTCCGTGCCAAGGCTCTGATACCAAGTATAAGAGTCAGACCAATTGAAAAGCCAACCAATATATTATTCTTCTACTTGAAATTTAGGAATTACAATGCTTAAATAACTTAGGAAAAACCTTGAAATAGAAATAGGGATATTTGAGAGAAAGAATAGGGAGCAGGTTAATAGGGAGGAAACGAATATAATCGCTCCTTGTCGTCCAGTGACTTTCCATCCACCTTGTCGTCCACCTTGCCATCCAATGAGGGTAAAAGGAGGTAGTCAAAGCTAAACAAGTTGAAACCCAAATTTTTACAATTTTACCATCTTGCTTCCTATATTCCAACAAAGTTGTGGAACACAAATGATTAAAAGAGGATTTCTATGATGGGGGTTGGCTCAAGGTATCTTAAAGGAAAAAATAAACCTCAAAAAAGAGGTTGCACTATGGAAGTCCTTCTACTATCCCAATCGACTTTTTTTTCACCCTCGGACCTTCATAAAGAGCTTGTGTTGTGTAAGTCCTACTACCAACCCAGTCGAATTTCATTTCACCCTTGGTCTGGCTCAGACAAAAATGACAATTGTGTGCCCATTGATTATTAAGCCCCATGAGCAAGGGCATCTAACCTCATATTACTTTGAGCTAGTCCCAAGGGTAACTAGTTTCTCGATGATGAAATCGAAGAAACTATGTATTCTAAAGGGATCAACTGATGGTTGGGGATGAAGTCCAACATCATCGATTGGTTATCCTCGCAAAAATATTTTTGTGGAAAATAGAAGTGCAAGTATGTGTGGCTTTTTTAATGTTTTTATTTTATTTTTTATTTTTTTTAATATGTGAAGAATGCCTATTTGCAATGCAAAACTAAAGCTAATTTAAAAAATGCAAAATGCAAGCTAAACAAATGTTATTTGTAATATTATCCTAAGAATGAAATGCAAATTCAACTAATCTAAATAAAAAATGGTAGGAACGACACTAACAAAAATCTACTTTTTTTTCACCCTCGAACCTTAATAAAGAGGTTGTGTTGTGTAAGTCCTACTACCATCCCAGTCGAATTTCATTTCACCCTTGGTCTGGCTCTGACAAAAATGACAATTGTGTGCCCATTGATTATTAAGCCCCATAAGCAAGGGCATCTGACCTCAAATTACCTTGAGCTAGTCCCAAGGGTAACTAGTTTCTAAGTGATGAAATCGAAGAAACTATGTATTCTAAAGGGATCAACTGAGGGTTGGGGATGAAGTCCAACATCATCAGTTGGTTATCCTCGCAAAAATATTTTTGTGGAAAATAGAAGTGCAAGTATGTGTGGCTTTTTTAATGTTTTTATTTTATTTTTTTATTTGTTTTAATATGTGAAGAATGCCTATTTGCAATGCAAAACTAAAGTTAATTTAAAAAATGCAAAATGCAAGCTAAAAAAATGTTATTCATAAGATTATCCTAAGAATGAAATGCAAATGCAACTAATATAAAGAAAAAATGGTAGGAACGACACTAACTAAAGAAGAAGAAAGAGGAGTCTATCCTAAGAGGAAAGGAGAAACCTAGACTAAACAGAATGAAGAAACAAACAACCCTAGGGAGGATAAATATGATATACACTAAGGGAGGAATATAGTGATCCCAATCTAAGAGGAATGGAAGACGAAGAAGGTGATTTTGGCAAAAAAATAGAGATTGAAGTCGATGATAAAACACAGAAAATGAAAGAGGAAGGCTGAAAAATGATTGTAGACTTAACAGTTTGAAGGTAACCAGTCTACAGAGCCAACTATCAGGGGGCTAGTGGTTGTTTGGTTGTAGCTTGCAATTGTCCCATCATGATCGCTATTTGTATGACATAGAAAAGAACTATTTCATTAACCAATGTTAAATATATTACAAGTAATATTTTATTACAAGTAGTCCTTTTGGACCTTTTATAAAGGGAACTTCCAAAGGGGAAGACGACCCTTTTACAAAGTAATACAATGGTACAACAAAGTTTCCTCTACCACCATGAGATTTGGGTGGGTTTTATGCTTTGTCTTGTTTTATGGACCACCATTGGTTGGATGTGCCTCCATGATACCTACACACGACCAACAACAAAATATTAGTAGCACCTATTTTCAAAAGAAAATGCAATAATGAAAACTTAGTCTAATACATTAACCAAACTTAAAATAAGTTAAAGAGCACATAAAAACAACATTTGTACTCACAAATGCATACAAGTAGATCCTAGCACAATTTTGGTAGAGTTTCCCCAAGGTCATCTCACTCTCTCATGCAAATGAAGAAATGAGGGGGATTTATAGAATTTGGAAAGGGAGAGAGGTCGTGATATGGAGATGAGTTGGTATTATGTTGTTGCCAAGTGGGAGGTGGCAAGACCAAGAAAATTATGTAGGATTCTTCTTGGAGGGTTGTGCACCCTCCAAAATTAATGGCCTTGGGTGAGGTGAATTCTCACCCACCCAAGTGTCATTAATTTGCATGGGGAGTGGGGACCTTGAATAGTGTGGAGGAATTTTTAATTCTTAAAAGTGCAAGGTGGAGGATGAGGACTTGTGGACTTATTAGGATTATTCATTTTGGGGTTGACTTGGCATTTAGGGAAATTTTAATTTCATCTAAAATTTGAAGGGAAGATTTAGGACTTGGATATTTAATGGGGGACTTTTTTATGAGATTTTATAGGGATTATGAGGGTTTATTGGGATATGCAGGGATTTTATTTGGATTTTATGAATTTTAAATTCCTAAGAAAGTGCATGGGAGGATATAGGAGGATTCAAGGGGACATGAGTATTTAATAGGAGCATTTTATAGAAGATTTTATGGGTATTTTGGCAAGGGTTAGGACATTTTAGGGGTTTGGTTAGGATTTAAAAATTTATTTTAGGATTTGATGAGGGGATTTGACTAGGGATGTAGGGATGATTGGGACTTAATTAGGGATTTAATTAGGGAATTTGGGGTTAATTTAGGATTATGGGATTTTTTAGGAGGATTTAGGGATTTGGGAGATGATTAGGATTTTATTAGAGAAATTGATTAGGGATCAAGGGTTAATTGGGGCTTAATCAAGGATTTGATTAGAGAACTAGGGGTTAATTAGAAGTATGGGAATTTTGAGGAGGCTTTGGGAATTAAAGAGGAATTTAGAGAGATTGGGAGAATTAAAAAGGGATTAGAGGGATTTTGAAAGAATTAGGGGATTTGGGAGATTAGAAAAAATTAAAGGGGGATTAGAGGAAAATAGAAAAAAATAGGGAAGTTAAGGATTAGAGGGGAATTAAAGGAAATTAGAGGGGAATTAGAGGAAATTAGAGGGAATTAAATATATTAGGGAGGAATTAGATAAAATTAGAAGAAATGAAAAGGGTTTGAAGGGATTAATAAGAATTAAGGAGAATCTTGAGGATTTTGGAGGAATTGGGAAGGATTTGGAGGGAATTTGGGAAATTTGTACAATTAGTCAAAATAGCTATAGGGAATTACAAAAATTACATTTTTTGATGTCTACATTTACCCCTTTTAAACTGTGTTACGTGTGAACACAATGCGGTGCAAAATAGATGACATCATCTCCTAGATTGATGATAGATAATATTGAATGGATGATGATGGTTGGCAAGTGATGAAAATGGATTATGGTTTGAGGACGGTGATGTAATATTACCTCAAATCTAGGACAATGTAAGATGCCCCAAATATGAAATGGAAAAATACCCTTAAAAATTTACCTTTGATAGTTTGATGAGCTCACTTTGATTCAGAAAGCAGCCCAACCATATGGTAGATTACCTCAAGATGCTACAAATTGATTGTAAGTGGTCTTAGGTTGGTATCTTGATGAAACAATAGGCGTGGGTAATCGTACATACATAGGTATGGAGCCTACAAAATCAATATTATATTGGAGTTTTGATTGAAGGAGATAAGTTTTGCAATTTTCCCCAGTATAAAGCTTAATGATAGCCTTAGGCAAAGGTTCTTATACACATGTGACTCCAAGATTGATTTTTTAGGTATTGGACTTGTTTGGTTCATAATTTTATGGATATTGTCTACCCCCTCAAGTGGTGATTCAATAGGAGAAGGGACAAACAACAATGATGAAATGCTTGATTAAAAAATGGGATGGGACATGGAAGAATGTATATAATATGGTCAAAGAGTGAAAGCTAGCATGAAGGTAGGGAAAAATTATGGTGGAGGTGTGTTGTTGTTGTTTTATAACTATGAGTGTCTTTATTGTAATCAATTCATCCTATTGGATTACATGGATAACTAGTCGTTGCAACCACCAAGTGTACTAGAGTAGATCACTACGTACAAGGTTCACTTGAAAAGAAAGAAAATTATGTGAAAGGAATCCTACCTTAGGAAAGCCAAGAAAAGTCATGAAAAGAAACCTAATCTATGAAATCATGTAAGTGACATGAAATGAAAACTATTCTATGAAAGTGATAAAATACATGAAAGTAAAGCTATTCTATGAAAGTGATGATGGTAAAGCTCAACTATAAAAGCAATAAAATACAATAAAGTAAATCAAAACTATGAAAGAAATAAATGACATTAAATGAAATCTACAATAGGAAAGCGATAAATGATATGAAATGAAACCTGCTCCAAAAAAGCAGTAAATGAAATGAAATGAAACCTATGCTAGGAAAGCAATAAAATGTAGGAAAGTAAATTTAAGATATGAGAGGAATAAAAGGCAGGAAAGTAAATCTAATCTACAAAAGCTATAAAATGAAGGAAAGTAAATCTAATCTACAAAAGTGATAAAAAGGTGGGAAATTAAATCTAATCTATGATAGCGATAAAAGGCAGGAAAGTAAATCTAAACTTGAAAAGCACGAAAAAGCATGAAGGTAAACTAATCTAGGAAAACAATAAAAGAGTGATGAATGATGATTGATGATTGACTGATGATGATTTATTGATGGATGATTTAAGTGATTACCAGAGCGACCTAGGTGTAAATGTTTGATGGTTTGGAGGACCAAATGATGTCATAATTGGACACAATTACAGTCATTGGAAATCTCTTTTTGATCCTGATCTAATGGTAGCAATTTTAGGAGTGTGAAATGCTCAATTTTAGATTATTGAAATGTGAATATGGATTGGGTGGCTAGAGGGTAGATGTATAAGGGTGAATTGATGATCATTGATGAAATGTGGTCAATTGTGAGTGTCTACAAAGAGGGTGGATGGGATGGGAATGAAGAGACCATAGGTATGTAGTAGCAGTGGGTCTTTGTTTAATATGGGGAATGGGTCATGATTTTGAAATTATTTTTTTGAGATGATATGAGTATAATGTAATATGTGATGAACTAAATTTATTCATTCATGATAGAGATATGATGATGATTTTATGGTTGATATGATGTGATGTATGGTGGTATGTATGTGTTTAGGGTATTTAGATTTTGGTGCTTGATGGATGCATGTGGTTGGATAGATGGGACATGTTAAATAATATGGATTTGATATGTTGAGGTGATGGATGAAGATGTGTCTACTTAGTGATATGGTGTAGACTTGCATGTGAATATTTTATCATCTTTTTGGATACATGTATATGTATTTCATAATCAAAAATAGTTTAATTAATCAATGATAAAGTAGCAGTCATGATGTCAAATGAAGATGACATGGAACATGATAATCATAATGGAGATAAGACATAAGACATGGATAAGGGATGTGTGAACCTAATAAATGATGATGAATAATGTATGATACATAACATAAATGGAGACACTAAGAAATGTGTGTAATGAATGAAGGGTAACTAACATGTGTTTCCCTAGATACCTTAGGGTTTTTAGATCCTAAAAGTGTTTGAGGAAATACAAACATCCTAGTAGCACCAATCAAACTCATCTACTAGCCAATCAATATCCCATAGAGACCTATACCATCCTGGGGATTCAAGTCACTCAGGGACCAAAGTGTGTGCAATGAGGTTCATTTTCAATTTTGAGTAAGGTTGGACTAACCATTTGTAGCTCAAGCTATTATAAGCTAGCTCATTCACAAGCGATCAAAGGTCTATACAAAAGGTCACTAATGTGATAGATATATCACCACACGGATGATATACTCCATTGCCAATCAAGCATTTATAGCCCTGATGGAGATAGCCCCATAATCTTTCGATGTTGCTCCACTACCAGCTAGGCATCTATAGCCCTAGTGGAGGCATCTAAAATACCTAAGGATCTATAATGAATGATATTTTTTTGCATGCATTATGGATCCTTAGGTTTATATTATGTGCATGATAGGATTAGATGGGGAAATCATTCCCTTTATGGCTAGATCTACGCTTAGCTTCATCTTCCCTAGACTCAAAATTTGATTAATACTTGATATGGATTTTGTCCAGGAAGAGACTCGAGTTAGCCAAGGGAGTTCAAAGTCTCCTTAGGACATGATGATATTTGATAAAGGTTGAGTGGAGTACTAGGTATGCTTGAAAAACTGAAATGACCTCTATTCTTGAGCAACCTACGATCTTGGGACACTAGAGACAAGTAGGGTGTGTGATGAAAAAATGAAAGAGAGATAATGGATACATGAGATAATGGAAAAATTATATGACATGCTAGTGAAAGTCAAGTAATTTTAGGTAAAGAAATAACTTTTACATCATATAATTTTTGAAAGATACTTGATAATGGCTTTGATAGGGATGTCCAGGGATGAGGTGGATGATGAGGATGTTGAGTTTGATTGGAAATTCAATATGAAGAAGGGGAAATGGAGGAGGATTGAATTGAGAAATATTTGAAGGGTGATGTAAAGGTTGCTTGATGACTTAATTTTAGCACAAGGTTTATGAGTCAGTCCAAGGATTGTTTTAGATCACCTAGAGGTGGAGTTGGAATGGGTAAGATAGTTGTGAGTGGTTTGATGACATGGGGAGAATTAACTTGGTAGGGGTAAGAAAATGGAGAAGAAAAAAGTGGAAGAAGAGGATAGAATGAATGGTAAAGTTG
This sequence comes from Wollemia nobilis, assembly GCA_028583015.1. Classification (NCBI taxonomy): domain Eukaryota; kingdom Viridiplantae; phylum Streptophyta; class Pinopsida; order Araucariales; family Araucariaceae; genus Wollemia; species Wollemia nobilis. The sequence goes on from JAQPPZ010016827.1 coordinate 3,477,681, forward strand.
CAGGTATTGTACTGTGTGGAGGGCGTAAGGTAAAGGATAGGGTGTCAAGAGAAGATGAGGAAGAGATGGTTTTGGAAGAAGAGGTGGTAAATATGAGGTGGATCAGGGTAATGAGGATGAAGTGGTCCTCTTAGGATGGATTTTTGAGGGAATTGGGGAGGTGGCCTGACACATGAGCCCTATATTCAAATTTAATGGTTGATAATGGGCCTCAATGGTGTTGAGCAAAGTGTAGCAAACAGTATTGTCATTGTTGTCAACACAGTCAGACTGATTTATTGATGCAATGGACAAGAGTTTATTGAACAGCAAGGTGCAGCCAAAGTACAATGGATAGGAGTTCAGATGTTGAGCAAGGTGTTGTAGGAGGATTGTCATTGTTGTCAATACGATCGATTAGATCTAATGATGCAATGGACAGGAAGTTCGAAGTCACTCAGATGTAGAGGATAAAGTTTAGAAGTTAGTCAGATCATGAGTCCTTAAATGATAGATGCACGAAATAGAAAACATAATTCAGAATGAGAAGAAGAAGTCTTCAGAACCTGAGATGTCAAGAAGCGAAAAGGTTTTTTTGTGAAAACCAAGGCAGTCAGAATAAAAAGTTTTATTTAAAACCATGGATAACATATTTGAAATGGGTTTTTCTTAAAACCCAAGTTGGCTCTTCGTTTTGTTGAAAAAGATGCCCCGGTGATAAAGATATTTAATTTTAAATATTTAGTTTAAATTTTAAAGGTTTTTTGTGAAAACCAAGGCAGTCAAAATAAAAAGTTTTATTTAAAACCATGGATAACAGATTTGAAATGGGTTTTTCTTAAAACCCAAGTTGGCTCTTCGTTTCGTTGAAAAAGATGCCCCGATGATGAAGATATTTAATTTTAAATATTTAGTTTAAATTTTATTTTATTTAAAATTTAAATTAAAATATTAAATTAAATTAAAAGGGCCGACATGTTACTATTTCGGGACAATAAGCTATAGGAAAGTGAAGAAGGTGGAAGAAGTGTTTGAGGCCGACAAAGTTAAATCTGGGCCGACGGATTTTAGGGTTTGGCAGCTGACAAATTCTAGGGTTTCTCAACAGACGTTCTTTTAGGGTTTGTTCCTAAAACTTCTTCTATAAAAGCAAGGGTACTTCGAGTTTGAACAAGATGGTGAAAAGATAAAGAGTGAATGTGAGCATAGTGTTTGTGAAAGTGAAGTTCATGTTGAGCAGAGAGCAGAATGTGAAACGACACAGAGTGTGCGAAGCGTGTGCGCAGAGAAAGCAGAGTGTGCAGAGAAGCGCAAAGGGCAAAGTTGATTGCAAAGTCTGGCTGTAGCAAGGCAAAGCAACTGTGTGAAGTGATTGTGCAAGAGAGAGCAGAGTGCACAGATATTGCAAAGGTGATGTAAACCAGTTAGAGTCTTGCAATAACAAAGGTATATGTCAAACATTTTTTATTCAATATTGAAGTCCAGTTGGTGCTGGCAAATTAAGGGGTTGGTGCCTCTTTCTAGTTGGTGCTGGTAAACAATTTGTCCAGTTGGTGCTAGAAAATTAAGGGGTTGGTGCCTCTTTCCAGTAGGTGCTGGTAAAATAGGAGTTGGTGCTCCATTCTGTTGAAGCAGATAAAGTTAAGGGGTTGGTGCTCCTTCCAGTTGGTGCTGGTAAAGGATTATGTAAAGTTGTAGCTTTGCATTGACTCGGATTTGGATGGTAGTCCAAGCAGTCTTTTTGAGAAGTAGCCACATTGGTGAACCTTGTTTAAATGCTGTGTTATGTGTGATGCTTTCTTGATGCATTTAGTATCTCTTTTATCTGCTTTAAACTGCTACTGGTTTTATAATCTAATTGTTTTAGAAGTTTTTAAAGAACACACTGATTCACCCCCCCTCTCAGTGTCATTGTGATTACAAAAATTGGTTGGACATGGGTTAGGATGGATGGTGGAGAGGGTATTAGATGGGGTGAGAGGCACCTCCCCCAAATGGGTTGGAGGATTTACCAAGGGATTAGGGACCAACTCAAAATGGTCCATGGGAGGGTTGTCTTGAGTTCAGGTTTGATCCATAAGGTGGTATGGATAAGATATGATGGGAAGGAATGCATTTTTGGAGGTTTTGGTGGTGATTTTTGATGGTTTTTGCAAAAATAAATGCACTATATACACAAAAAAAAATTCAAACACCCAAGCAAACAATCAATGATTATTTTATGTTTTTATTTTGATATTTTGGGATGTTTCAGTCAGGATATGAGTTGTTTTAGTGGATTAGTTTTTGTTTTTTTGGTTTTGTGTGTTTGATGTACCCTAGTCCTAAGGACTACTAAAAAGGAGTAGATGGATTGGAGTCTACAAGGGTGTGTTTATGCCCACACCTCTTATGAGATGTGGTACAAAAATGGTTAAAAGAGGCTTCCTAGGATGGGGGTTGGCTCCGAGTATCTTAAGAGGAAAAATGAACCTCCAAAAAGAGGTTGCACTATGTAAGTCTTGCTACCGGTCTAATCAACTTTTGTTTCACCCTTGGTTGGGATCAGACAAAAATGACATTGTGTACCCATTGATTATTAAGCCCATGATTAAGGGTTTCTAACCTCAGATTACCCTGAGCTAGTCCCAAGGGTAACTAGTTTCCTGGTGATGAAATCTAGAAAACTGTGTGTTCTAAACTAGGGTTTCTAAAGGGATCAACCGATGGTTAGGGATGAAGTCCAACATCATCGGTTGGTTATCCTTGCAAAAATATTTTTGTGGAAAATAAAAGTGCAAGTGTGTGTGGTTTTTTTATTTTTTTATATTATGTTTTCTATGTTAAGAATGCCTATTTGTAATGTAAAACTAAATCTAATTTCAAAAATGCAAAATGCAAGCTAAACAAATATTATTCCTAAGATTAATATAAGAATGAAATGCAACGACAACTAATCTAAAGAAAAAATGGTAGGAATGACACTAACTAAAGAATAAGAAAGAGGAGTCTATCCTAAGAGTAAACGAGAAACCTAGACTAAATTGAATGAAGAAACAAATAACCCTAGGGAGAAGAGAGATGATCTACACTAAGGGAGGAATACAATGATCCCAAGCTGAGAGGAATGGAAGACGAAGAAGGTGATTTTGGCAAAAAAATAGAGATTGAATTTGATGACAACATGTAAAAATGAAAGAGGAAGGCTAGAAAATGACTCTAGACTTAACAGTCTAAAGATAATCAGTCTATAGAGCCAATTGTCAGGGGGTTGGCAACTATCTAGCCACAACTAGCAGTTGTCCCATCGTGATCACCATTTGTATGACATAGAAAAGCATAATTTTATTAACCAATGTAAAATATATTATAAGTAATCTTGTATTACAAGTATCCCTTTTGGACCTTTTACGAAGGGAACTTCCAAAGGGTAAGATGACCCTTTTACAAAGTAATACAATGGTACAACAAAGTTTCCTATGACACCATGATAGTCGGGTGGGTTTTATGCTTTGCCTTGCTTTATGGACCACCCTTGGTTGGATGTGCCTCCATGAGACCTGCACACAACCAACAAAAAAATATTAGTAACACCTATTTTCAAAAGAAAATGCAACAATGAAGACTTTGTCTGATACATGAACCAAATTTAAAATAAGTTAAAGAGCACATAAAAAGCCACATTTATACTCATAAATGCATACAAGTAGATCCTAACACAATTTTGGCAGATTTTCCCCAAGGCATCTCACTCTCTCATGCAAATTAATAAATGAGAGGGGGATTTATAGAAATTTGGCAAGGGATAGGGGGTGGTATCAAAGTTAGATATCCTACCCTATAAGGGGGAATTTTCCTCTCAGAAATTCCTCCTCCCCCTCTTCAATTCTATCTCTACAAAATTCTATTCTCTCCCCTTTGCCATTTAATCTGGTTAATCTTCTTATAAGTTGTTATTGGCTAGTATAATGGTTTGGTGCTCTACTATCGTAATCAGTTGTAGGTCATTGTCTGCCACATCGACCATATAGACCTTGATCTAATCAAAGCACCCTTAGATGATCTAAAAATAGATCAGGGAGATATGTACAAGTACACCACAATCAAAAATTTAAGTGTGGATGTGCATAGCACTCCGAGAATTGTTCGATATGGTCAAGTATGGTTAGTTTTAATCTAATCAACCTCCTCCAACATGCATGCATACAAACTATGGATACATACAAGTGTCAATGGTTGAACCCAGGTCATCAACCCAATATAATTCTCCACAACTCAATTCAAAAGGATATTTCAATGGGATAAACCACTCCACCAACATGGTGACAAACTGCATGGAACTAGTTGACATGTTGAAATAGATCTGATAGATTTGGGTCATTTGACAGATCTAACCTTAGTATGGGTGCACTCTTCAAAATATTTGTGGGCTACACTCCACTATTGATACCATTTTTAAAAGGTATTCCCATAGCAATGTGGTAGACGTATGACACTATCAAAACCATATTTCCTAGTGTCGGGTGAATTTTCCTATCAATACAATTCAGTCAATTTGAGCAACAATGTAAGGCATTTCCTAGATTTGATACGAGATCAGGAGATGAATAGGATCTTTGAAGTGGATTGCTCCAAACTCTACAAACATAGTTTCTCAAAGCATGTGATGTTACAACCTATAATCTAGTCGATTGGTGAAAAAAATAGATGTTGTTGCCAATGTCATCTTACCTTGGTATGGATTTGGAGCTTCTAAAAATGTAGTGGAAAGAAACATGGACAATAATTGTGAAATGGATGCCATATTTTTTGCATATAGAAATGCAATATGTCCAATTTGGTTTTCCAATGGTGTTGGCATTGTTGTATAACTTATCCCTCTACATATGAACACATGGGGCCACCTCTTTTGTTTTGAGTGCTTAGAAATTTATTCAAGGCTATTCCTATAATTTGGATAAATTTACTAGAGGATTTTCATGAAGCTTTATAGCCTTCACTTTGATCACAACCTGTGCATGATATTTTGCATGGTATAACCATGCTCCATGTGTATTAATCCACAATCTACATGCTCCATTTTGGTGTTGGCTATGTGGCACAAATGATGATGGTTGATGACATGTTTTACTCCTCCTTCACCTTGATATGGCTCACATCTTCGCCATCATGCACATCGGTCTTGGGTCTACCACAGGAGGAAACCTAGTGGTTTATGAACCCTTTTCCTTTTTCTTGGAGATTTGTTAAAGGACTTTTCTAGAGAAAATCACCTAGTCATTTAATTCAACATTTTCTCGACCTGCATCTATGAAGGTATTTTGATTCATAAATTTTATGTACTTGATGTCTACTTTATCTTGATCCACAATTGTTGCCTGTTTCTCAAGGAGGATTTATGCACTATGTGCTAATTCAAACCCCATTGACAACCTATGCTCGAAAAACTAGCTCATGTATCATATTGCCTTCTTGCTTGAAGATCTCTAGTTCGAATGCCATGGGTATCTCTTTGAAGGCATATACATTTTAAAACTTTATTATCCCACATGCATTGTGGGGAGGCATGTTGATGTCTTTTATTTTGTTTTCTTCCTTTAAATGCTTGTAAAAATGGAGGAGAGCATGTAATATTTTAAACCTTAAAATATTTTGAGTCCTTGGAAGAAAACAAATTTGTGGAATATTCAAAAAAAAATTGCTTGGAGGGAAACATTCCCCTATTTTCTTTTTGCTCAAAAAAGCCTTCTGAATTTATTATTTTTCAAGGCACTATTCTTTCTCAAGTATAGCCTTATGTGTACTTATTGGAAATCTCTTTACGAGATGGTTCTCAAACCCTTATTTTGAAATTTTGTAAAGATATACCTTGACCTATGGTGCCTTGAAGTTTGGGTTATCCAAACTTTCTTCCAACCATTTGTTGTAAAATGGAGTGCATTTTCAGTTGAATCCGACTCTCCTTAATCCACTTTCATCCTTCAAGACTTTTGGAAGTAAAATTTCTCACGACCATAGCCCTCTTATGATTCCATCATGATTTTGGATGCTCCTACAATAGGAGGTATTGTTTTCTGATCATGGGAATTCATTGGGTACTCTAGTTTAGGAGTTTTCGTTATCTCTTCCTTCCCAATACCATGACCCTTTTTATGTGATCATGAGTATCACATGGGTACTCAGTGCATTGGAGTTTTCTTTGCCCCTAGTGTCTTATCTCTTTTAGTGGATTTCAACTTGGCTCATATATCCTTACAACACTCCTTCAAGAAAAACCACATCAACCATAGCTTCCACATCAGATTCTCGGCTATTTGAAAAGAAGATTGAAAAAATTGGAAGATTTATTTTCTCCTTTCCATCGATGCAATTGTGATTCATTGGATCCTTCAAGAGGATATCCATCTTCTTTATCAGCTCGAGGATTGCACATTACCACATTTTCTCCCTTTCCTTGTAAAAAGCATTGGAGTCCAATGCTTATATTGTTGGTAGGAATGATGAGTATTTTTTAGCATAAGGTTTTATTGTATTAAAAAAACTTAGGATAAGTGTATTTCCTAATAAATAGGTCGGCGTGAGCTTCTACTCTCACTTGTAATTCTATATTTAGGTTGTTAGCTATTAGCCTAAAGTTAACAAGTTGTTAGGTATAGAATATTTCCTTCGAGGAAATCTCCACATTTCATGTAATTAGCCATATCTATGTACCTATAAATATTTGAGACATGAATAAAATATGTAGTTCAAATCATAAAACCACATCAACCTTAGATAATATATTTTTAGTGGCTCAATAGACGTAGTCTTCACGTATAATTTATCCAATGTGGTGTTTACATGCAATAATATGACAACTTTTAGGTTCGCAAACTCTTCCATTAATTTCCTTATGTTGTTACCACTCTTTTTGCTCGATATTTATGAATTCCTCCCCTTGTATGGAAATAATTTCCATAGAGTTTCATGGTGTCAGGAAGGTCTAATTTATTCATGTCACCTTTTTCCATTAGATTCAAGATGTCTTTTGACTCATCATGCAACCCTCGCAAGAATATTATTCTGATGAGCTCTTGATCCATCCCCTCCCTGCAATATTTTTGGATGAACATGAATCTATCTAGTTAATCTTCATAAGTTTTATCATCCTTCTATTTCATCCTAAACAACTCTTCCTTTCGGTCTTTAACATGATAGTATTCTTGATATTTGTCTAGAAAAGCCTTTTCTAATTTTTCCCAATTGTGAATTGATTTCAAAGCCAACCCCATGAACCACTGCATCTTTTGATGTGGTTCCCCTAAAATTGGAAATATTTATGGAGATATATATTCTTCATTGGGGCTTATGTGTTAAGGTCTAGCCTCATAGGGTATGTGAATTTCCTAGTACCATTGCTAGCCTCCCCATGATGGTGTATATATTGGAATTATGTTGAATATTTTCCATGTTATTTTGAGGGGTTAGCTCTGAAAGGACTTTACACTCTGTATAAATTTCCTCATTGTGGTTTGGGGTCAGTTCGAGCCTCGAGCGGGGGTACAGGGGTGACAGCCCCTGTTTGGGGGTCCGGGAAACTTTTTTGGGGGTTTAATATATTTTTAGATCCATATGGGTGTTTTCGGATTAATGTAATATCGGCCCTTTTTTTTGTGCCCATGGTATTGTAAAACCTCTTCTTGTATTGTTGGTATATAAAGCAGCACTTGCATGAGGGTTTAGTAATGAATTTGCAAGAAATGTAATCACAATCGAAAAGTGAGTGAAAGGTTATTATTGTATTTGAGACGGTCAAGTTTATACAATAAGGAGATATTCTTTATGGGATTTTTTTCGAAAGGGTTTCCCAGGATAAATTCTTGTGTAATGTGTTCTTCTTCTTTGTTTTTCCTTTGATTTTGCAATTACTACTTTTCTAGATTTTTGTTTATTGAGGTATTATTTCTCTTCATTTGGTATCAGAGCTAGGTTTTAGCTTTATTCGAGAAATAAGGGTTTCAACCCTGGTATAAATTGATTCTTGAGTGAGAGAAGTGCACGAGAGAATCTTGGCGAAGGAAAAATGACAGGAAGCACATGGGTAGAGATCAAAAAAATTAATTGATAAAGTTTTGAGTTATAGAAACTCAATATGGAGAATATAGTGGTGGATAAAGATCAATGGGTCACAGTCTCATAAATAAAATCATTAGGAATGACATATGAGGCTAAATATTGATAGAAATTCAAGTAGCTATAGTAGATTGTGCTTATCTAATTTAATATTGTTGAATGTATCGATAGAGGCCACGACAAAGTTGTTATGGTAAAAGCTGGGAGCATTGTATCAATCAAAGTCATTGGTAAATAAACTCTTTCTTCAAAAGAAGTTGTATTCTATTTGGATAAATGATGGTGACTCTGTGACTGAAAATTTGAATGATTTTAACACTGTGGTAAGTCAATTAAACTCTGTAGATGTAAAAATAAATGAAGAGGAAAAGTGTATTACTTTACTTTATTCATTACCTAACTCCTAGGATAACCTAGTTATGTCTATCTCCAATGCTACTTCTACATTGAAAGTAGAGGATATAGTAGGAACATTGCTATCTGAGAAAATGAGACAAAAATCTTCTAAGGATTATCATTAGAAGGATGTCTTGGTTGTGAGAGGTCATTCTCAAGAAATAAGCAAAAAGAAATAAAGAAAAAGGAGATCAAAATATAGGGAAAATTATGTTGTTCCTGACAAAAGAAAATGTTTGAAATGTGGTAAAACAGGGCACTATAAAAGAGATTACAGATCTAAAAATATTGATGAAGGAATATCTACATAAACGAAGACCACAAATGAAGATTCAGGGGAATTTTTTGTAGCTGCAACATGCTCAAGTGAACACCATGACTCATGGTTGATTGACTTAGGTGCTTCTTTTCATATGACTCCTCATAGGGAGGGATTTTTTGAATATGAAAAGATAAATGGAGGTGAAGTCTTCTTGGGAGACAATTCAACACAAAAAATAATAGGTCGAGGAAGAGTCAAATTGAGGTTAAAATTTTGAAGAATTAAAATCCTTCTTGGTGTGTTGCATATCCATTAGTAAGATAAATTATGCGGGTATGAATGTGGAATTCAATAAGGATAACTACAAGATGGTTCATGGATACTTAGTTTTGAAAATGGGAGTTCATACAGGAACTTTTTTCAAACTTAAGGCTAGCACTGTAAGTATTGATTGCAATAACTCTTTAGTTGTATAGGAAATTAATATGGTAGAAGAAGCTCAAAGTATTCCTATAGTGAATGCAATGTTGTGGCACCAACGCATGGGGAACATTTGTGAGAAAGGTCTTTGAACATTGAAAATGAAAGGTATGGTTGAAGGAATTTTTGATTGCCCATTAAATTTTAATTTTTGTGAGCACTGTGTTTTTGGAAAGTAAACCAAAGTTAAGTTTCCAAGTAGTGCTACAATATCTGAAGGAATTTTGCATCTAGTTCACAATGATGTGTTTGGACCTGCAAAAGTACCATCATTAGGTAAATCCATCTATTTGTTTACATTTATAGATGACTTCTCGAGAAAGACCTGGGTATACTTTCTATGGTATAAATCTGATGTTTTCAATAAATTTAAAGAGTTCAAGGCTCTTGTAGAAAATAAAACAGAGAAAAATATAAAGGTTTTGAGAAGTGATAATGGTGGTGAGTATTGCTCTAATGAATTTGAGCAGTTTTACAAGGATTGTGGAATAGAAAGGCATAGAACAACTCTATATACTCCACAATAGAATGGAGTTGCAGAATGAATGAATAGAACATTGATGGATAAGGCTAGAAGCATGCTAAGAAATGCAGGGTTAGAAAAGAAATAATGGGTAGAAGTTGTGTTAACTGCTTGCTACCTCATCAATAGATCTCCTACCTCAGCTTTGGTGGACAAAACTCCGCAGGAAGTGTGGACTGGTAAGAAACCCTCTCTTAGTCATATAAGGGTTTTTGGTTGTGAAGATTATATGTATGTCCCAAAAGAGAAAAGGACTAAGCTAGACTATAAATCTAAGAAATACATATTTCTAGGTTATAGTACTGGTGTGAAAGGATATAAGTTGTGGAATCCAAAAACACAGAAGATTACTTATAGTCGTAATGTGATATTTAGAGAAACAAAAGGGGTTCCAAAATAAGAAATGCAACCAAGCAAAGAATCAGAAATAGTTCAAGTAAAATTAGAACAAGAGGAAGAACCTGTGGTAGAACCTGAATTACAGAGAGAGTTTGAAGAGAAATATTCAGAGGAAGAAGGTAAGGAAGATAAATATGTAGAACCTAGAACTCCAATTTTGAGATCATATCGGGTGAGAAGACTCCCAGAAAGTTATAGCCCTTCAAATTTTTATTCCACATTTAATTTATCAGTTACTGATAAAGAACCCAAGACTGCAAATGAGGCACTTCAGTCAAGTGAGAATAAGTCTTGGAAAAGGGCTATGGAAGAAGAAATTGAGTCTCTAGATAAAAATAAGACATGGGACTTAGTGAAATTACCCCTTGGCAGAAAACTTGTTTGTTGTAAGTGGTTATTCAAGAAGTACAATGTAGAAGGAAAGTTGGAGAAGTACAAAGCTCGCCTGGTAGCAAAAGGATTTTCTCAAGTTGAGAGAATTGATTTTGGTGAGATTTTTTCTCCTATGGCTAAACTAACATCAATTAGAGTACTATTGGCTATTTCTACTACTTTTGATTTTGAAATAGAACATATGGATGTAGAGACAGATTTTCTACATGGTGAACTTTATGAAGACATATATATCACAATTAAAATACTTTAAGGTATAAGATAAGAAGGACTTGGTATGCATGTTGAAAGTCTCTTTACAAGTTGAAGCAGTCTCCAAGGATGTGGAACCAAAAATTTGATAGGTTTGTTTTGACACTTGGGCTTGGAAAAATCAAAGCAGATCCATGTGTATATTTCAAAAAGAAAGGTGAAATTTTTTTTATCATTGTATTGTATGTGGATGACATGTTTTTAATTGTTAACAATAAGGAGATGATAAAGTTACTAAAATCTCAGCTATCATCTAAATTTGACATGAAGGATTTGGGTGCTACAAATTTTATTTTGGGCATGGAAATAATAAGGGATCATGCAAATAGAAAGTTACGGTTAAATCAAAGGAAATATATTGATTTGACACTACAAAGGTTTAGGATGCATGATTGTAAACCAGTATGTACTCCATATTCGATTGGTCAAAATTTATTTTCTAAACGGTCCTAAAACATATGAGAAAATTAAAAAAATGTATCATGTTCCTTATGCTAGTGTTGTGGGAAGTTTTATGTATGCAATGGTTTGTACTAGACCTGATATTACACATTTAGTGGGAGTAGTTAGCAGATATATGTCCAATCTAGGAAAGGAACATTGGACTACTATGAAGAGGATCTTCAGATACTTGTGTGGAACTACATATTATGCTATCTGTTATGAAGGAAAATTTGGAGACAATGATATTGTAAATTTATAAGGGTTTGTGGATGCTTTCTGGGATGGAGATCTTGATAAGATAAGATCCACGAGTGGTTATGTATTCAAGCTATTTGGAGGGGTTTGTAAGTTGAATGAGTAAAAAATAATCAGTCATTACTTTTCCCACTACAAAAGCAAAGTTCATTGCAACAACTCATGCATGTAAAGAAGCAGTGTGGCTACATGGGTTGTGTTCAATAGTTGGTATTAAGCAGAAGGCTATAAGAATTAAAATTGATAGTCAAAGTATAATATTTTTGGCAAACAATCCTAGTTTTCATGATCGATCAAAACATATTGATTTCAAGTACCAATTTGTGAGAGAGATGATTGAAGAGAACTGGGTGATATTGGAGAAAGTTGATACAAATAAAAATATTTTTGATTCATTAAAAAAGGTTGTACTCACTCAAAAAAAATTCTTGTGTAGAAGATCTATGGGCATGGTTTTCATTGATAGTTAATAATGGTAGTTATTATCCCCTATGGAAAGTATTCAACAAGTGGGAGAATGTTGGATATATTTTCCATATTATTTAGGAGGGGTTAACTCTGAAAGGACTTTACACTCTGTAAAAATTTCCTCACCAGGGTTCAGGGCCGAGTTGGGTCCTAAGTGGGGGTACAATGGCGGTAGCCCCTATTTGGGGATCTAGGGGCATTAGACCTCAGGAAAATGTTTTTAGGGTTTAATATATTTTTAGACCCATATGGGTGTTTTTGGGTTAATGTAATGTTGGACCATGGTTTTGTGCCCATGGTATTGTAAAATTCCTTCTTGTGTTGTTGGTATATAAAGCAACACTTACATGAGGGTTTGGTCATTAATTTGCAATAAATGTTATTGCAAGCGAAAAGCGAGTGAAAGGTTATTATTGTATTGGATACAGTAAAATTTATACAATAAGGAGATATTCTTGCTGGGATTTTTCCCAAAAGGGTTTCCTAGGATAAATTCTTGTGTAATGTGTAAATTATTTTTCCTTTGATCCTGCAATTACTGCTTTTCTATATTTTTGTTTATCGAGGTATTATTTCTCTTTAGTATATCACTTTTTCCACCCCCTATATTGTTTTAATCTTGCAAATCCCTCACATTATTGTTTTCCTAATAGATGTAGATTTTTTTTTAATTGGGAGATACAAGTATGTCTAGGGTAGGTGGAAGACTGCAAAATTTTTTCCAATAAATTTTCTAGTTTGGTAGATCTCAAGGACCCTAAAATGAATGGTGGTGGTCTACTTGTGTTTGTCTTCACTTATTTATAGTGAACTACTTGGAGTTGTGGCTACAGGTAATGATTAGTCCAATGTAACTTTTGAGCGTGATTGTTGAGTGCTTGTAGCTCATTGAGGTTTCGGTTAACAAATATACCCCTTTTGTCCCTAGGTATATTCATACATCCTATCCTAATTACTTTTTTGAAATTGGAATTTAAATCTATAGTACCTCTACCTTTCCCTCTCAACACCTCTAGCTCTTACTTGGTTTTGGCTAATTAATATCTTATTGGCATAAAGCATAGGCAAGGGCATTGGATATCATGGATTAAAAAATCAACCTTAACTTGATTTAATGAGCACTTCTACTACAAAATAGCCAACTAAGGAGATATAATATGGAAACTAACCTCAATGATTAACCAACTTATATCCTGATAGATTTTGTGGTGTTGGTTACCTAACAAGTTTTCAAAGGTATCCTAGTAATGTTGACTTTCCTAGCAATGATGCCAAAAACTAACAAGGCTAAAAATTACCTTCACTTTAGTTTATCAATTTAGAGTGGTGTTTGTAGGTTGCATGCTCAAGGATTTTTTTCATTATAGGTTTTGGTAGGGGTTTTCTACTTGTCACTCGGAGAAAGTAAACTAGAAACTACTGGCTCGAAAGAAAGTATGCTAATGAAATTAAATTCATACTCATGCTCACTGAATTCAAATAAAATAGGTTTGTGGAAAGACATAATAAAATTAAACCATTTACTTTTACCATACATAAACAATAAAAAATTAAGGTTGTTCAAACTAGGTTCACTCTTTTGTAGAATTGAAATGCACTCTAAGTTATCGCCTAAATAAACTAGAGTCTGGCCCTATATTACTGTCTAGTATTCTTCTAGGAGTTAGCTAATAGAAGCATTGTGGCATATATGCAGCATAATATAAAATAATACACACTACTTGACATATGAAAACATAAAGAATCACAACAGCATACCTACCAAAATATAAAATAAGAGATGTTCCACCTTGCCATAGAGTGGTCCCTTACTTCATAGTGGTGTGGAAAGAACGAATAACTCAAAACTAAAAAAAACCTTGCAACCAACTTTATTGTCTTCAAAAAAAATGCATACATAAAATCATTTGTATAGAAATTCAAATTATATGTTAATGTTTTCCCTAATGCTTCTCCTTTCAACTATGTAACAAGAGCTTTAATTGAAATACATAGCCATATATAATTATAAGCCCATGGAAGAAAATAATAGTTTTAACAATAACTTAAACAAGACATTAAAATCTTGTTGAGCTAGCCTCAAAATATGTGCACCCAAAAATGGTTGATTTTCTTTGCTATGATAATTATTGTCATCCTTGGGTTTCAAAATTAGATAACTCTATATTACATTGAAAAATTATTAGTATGTTTAGTAGGGAAGATGTGATTCACCAAATCTCATGGAGCTCATTGTTTCCATATAGTACAATTTTGGTTAAGTCTCCAAGCTATCATTTAGCAATATCAGATTTATTGTTACACCATGGTGGATGATGATGTGATCACCTCCTCTAGATTATCATGGATTGGGTTGCTACCTTGGATGCACAGGCCCTCTAATGTTAATCGATGTGACCTTCTTAGTGTTGGTCAACGTAGTCTCCAGTTCCATCTTGATATAGTATTTGATGCTCTAAATTACGAGATTCCTCTAATGCTATCCCAATAGAAGCACTCCACTACCAATTTAGCAGAGGTGCTCTAGTGCCAACTTGGCAAAGATGCTCTAGTGTTTATTATTCTCTAATCCTACAAAATATCAAACATACTTTCTACGATAAAAGACCCATTATTTAGATTTCATATCTCACATTCTACTCTTGTAAAAAAAATAAATGTATCCTAACTTGGTGTCATATTTCTCCTATTTGCTATCCCTATTTGTAATATTTAAGTAAATTATAATTTAACTAAGATTTAAATGGCACGGAATGAGGTATAAAAGGTGTATCAAATGGGGCAATTTGGAGCCCCATCGAGATAGGTGGCATATCTAACAACCTGTAGAGATTCAAAAAAAATGTTGATTTTATGATCTTAGCAATCAACAACCCATGATATTAGTGAAAGACATTGTGATCGGAGTGTTGATGAAGATTTTGGGCACTTTGAAAGGCACACCAAATGCATTGGCTCCAAGTTGATGAGAAGAATGTGGTATAATGGTAAGGAATTGGGAAGATATGGGCAAGGTGTGAAAATACCCATAATGCTAGAAGTAAGGTCAAAGAATGAAATCCTTGGATATACAAGTTAAGGAGGAAGTGGTAAGACCAAATTTGTGAAAAGAGAGAGCAATATAGGGGATGAAGGTTCGAGATGGGTTGTTGAAATTAGTGTGGAATTTTTTGACATGTTGCAAATAGGTTTTGAAACTTACATTGTTATGAGATATGTAGATGATATAATCATTTCAAAATTATATGTTGGTAACAAGAGAAAGTAGCCAACAAAATACATGTAGATTATGGTTCGATAGAAGTGATGGAATAGGAAAAAGTGAAATGAATGTTGAGTGCATTTAATAAGAGATGGTTTGGTTCTCAAAGGAAGGCCAGAACAAGACAACAAAGTTGACCTTGTGGGGACATCCAAGCTAAAATGATAATAACTTGGAAGAACAATTCATGTTCATGAGTTGGAGCTCATGGAACATTTCCTCTTACCTGATAGGTATGATGTAGGAGGATCCACCAAGTAAAAAGTAACAACTTGGTGATGGTTGGTGAATCGTTCAATTGTCGTAGGAAGGAGAAATGATAGGGTAGAAAAATAAGGGAATTTCTAGGAAGAAAAACTATAAAGGAAGAGGAAGAGACAGATAGGGAGACAAAACAACACATCAAAAAGAAGAAGAAAATGTCATAGGAAAAATAAGAAGAGGCACGTCTAATATGGCCCTAAAGAGAGACCTAGGAGAGGTGTGAAAACTGAGAGTGAGTGAGATTTATGGGCATAGAATGAATGTCGAGTGTTCAAAATTATAGTTTTATGTCTTGTTTTGTAATATTTGTTTAGCACTTGATTAATGTCAATATATCATTTCAAGTTATATGACATTATATTGAAAATGTGGACTCATTAATTTCTTTGTATTACAAGTTGTTATGTGCATGAATGGATATGTGCACATTTGTGTGGTTGTAGGTGGAAGCTAGGAAATATTGTATCTCGAGCCAAGGCTTGTTTCCAGTATGTAAAGAGCCATTAAAGTGAGCACATGGTTACTTTTGAATGGGAACATGAGTCATTCAAGTGGAAATAAATCTTGTTGTTCGATAAGAAATTTGTTCGAATAAAGTAATAGTATCATTTAAGTAAAGATCTTGGTTCCTATTGGTGAATGTGAACTTCATCCATAAAAGTTATCATTCAAATGGAAAGTCCATTTAGATGATTAAATGAATGAAAATGGCATTTATGTAAGAGAATTATGCCATTTATAATAAAGTGTATAAACAATCATCATTCAAGAGGAAAAATAACCATTATTTAATTGAATGTGTCGTATAATCAGGCATATCCTACAATTGTAAGTGTCGTAGAAATGAGTTCACAATCTTGCATATGTCATACAATGACTATGCTTGTACAAAGAGTGTGGTCATAATATTGGAAGTGCCATACAAATGAGAACACCATACAATTGAAAAACATCGTACAAGGAGTCACAAAATACTTTGAATTTCTCTCAAACCATTTTGATTGCATGTGTGATAATCATGCATTGGATGTCATTTTTTCATTTGATACTTTGCTACATGAGAAGGTCATCCTTGTCATTTTTTGAGTTGATACTTTGCTACATGAGAAGGTCACCCTTAGGAGGACTTCTTTCTCTCATTTGCATCACCTCCTCTCATCTTTCAAATATCCTTTAGAAAAAATAATTCCTAGAGAAATTACTTTTGATGAAAACACTAGAATTTTTAATTCCTTGCTACCCATCATTGTCCCTTAAACTCATTGGTGAGTAGAGGAGTTAATTTGGTGTAACCAAGCACCAATAAAATAGATATAGAACCAAGAAAACTTGTTAATATAAATAGTTGGTTGAAGGACGAAGAAGAAGTCAAATTATTTGAAGTCTAAAGCCGACACATAATGCATTTGCATGACATTATAGTGGTATGAATGGAATCCACCCCAACATATGTACTCAGACTCTATACCATCGATAAGAAACCTATCCTCTAGCCACAAATGAGGATAAATCTTGCTTTTTAGGATATGGTGAAAATAGTTATTGAGAAGTTATTGGATGCATGTTTTATTTATCCAGTCTCTAATAGACAATGTGTCTTCCTACTAGTTGTTATCCCCAAGAAGAATAAAAATATGCATGTGTGTTGACTAAGACAACTTAATAAGGCCACACAAAAAGATTATTATTCATTCTTTTATAGACCAAGTACTTGACACCCTTTTAGGAAGAAATATTTTTCTTTCCTTTATGGTTTTAGTGGTTATAACCAAATATAGGTGACACTAGAAGATCAAGATAAAACCACCTTCACGCACCCCTACAAAAAAAATTCCTATAGAGTCTTACCATTTGGGTTATGCAATGCTCCCACAACTTTCCAATAGGCAGTTCTTGCTAATTTTTGGATCTCACTAATGAATGTGTCAAGGTATACATGGATGATTTCATAGTATATGGAGAAACCTTCAATGAGGCTCTCCATAATATTGATCAAGTTCTCACCTAATGTGAAGCCCATAACCTATTTTTGAGCAATGAAAAATATTTGATGATGATGGATGAAGGAATTGTGTTAGGGCATCATGTCTCAACCATAGGCATAAAAGTGGATCCAAAGAAAATAGAAGTTATAAATTACTTAGATCCACCCAAGACTTAGATAGACATTAGAAGTTTCTTAGGATATGTAGGCTAATAGAAAGTTCATTAAAAACTTTAGTAAAATTGCCACCCCACTATTCTCCCTCCTTACCAAGAACATTGACTTTAAATGTATAAAGGAATGTCAAGTGATATTTGAGGCCATTAAAAAAGTTGACCCCTACACCAGTATTGAGGGGACATGATTGGAAGATCCCATTTCATATTCATATCGATGCTTTCAATACCGTAAGAGGTGTAGTCCTTGGTCAACAAGAAGAAGAAAATAAGAAAAACTACTATATTAGTAAGAATTTAACTAGTGCTAAAAAGAACTACACCATAACTAAGAGAGAATTTCTAGTAGTAGTCTATACCATCAATAAATTGTGTCATTATATCATAGGATATCTAGTATATATGTATACTGACCACTTTGCAATTAAATATTTGATGAATAAACCAATGGTAAGTGGACGGGTGGTCCAATGGCTATTGTAGGATTTTGACCTAGCAAAGATAATATAGTCGTTGACCTTTTATCAAGTCTAAACACTATTGGAGAAAAACAAACTAGCAGATAATTATTTTCTCGATGAACACTTGTTCACAATATCAATGCACTCTCCATGGTTCACAACTATTACTATTTGTTTGGTAACTAGGAATATTCATTCTCATCTTACTATATATGAAAGATGCCAATTAATTCAACAAATTCATCATTCCAATGGATTAAAGGATTATTATTTAAATGTGTTTCTGATGATATTTTGCATATGTGTGTGAGGGAAGATGAAGTCTATTACATCCTTTGATCATGTCATGATGAACCTTTTGGACTCTACAAAAATAATTGCATAAAATATTCTAGGAGTAGAATATTATTGGCTCTCACTCCACAAGGATGTAAAGAAATATGTATCCCACTATGATCAATGTCAATGAATGGGAAAACCTACTACACAAAATGATATACCCCTTCAACCTCAAGTAGTTTTGGAACCATATGAAAATGGGACGTAGATTTTGTTGGACCCATTGATCCACCATTCCAAGGGAAGCAACACATTCTAGTATTTACAGATTATCTAATAGTGGTTGAAGTAACTACTCTCTAGTATGCTCACAAGGACAAAGTGGTTAAATTCTTTTATAATCAAATATTTCAGTGCTTTGGTGCTCCTCTCATAATTGTGTCTGATCAAGAACCCTAATTTACATCAAAATTCATATATGCATTCATGGAATTTTACCAAGTGAAACATAAGAAGTCCTCACTATATCACTCGTAGTTCAATGGTCAAGTAGAAATTACTAATTGGAAAACATCTTAACAAAAAAAAGCTTTACATAGAAAAGACTGAGCAAATGGACTATCAAAAGTCATGTGGGCTTACAATGTTACTTGGAAATTCACAACTAGATTCACCCCATATGAATTAGTTTATGGTAAGAAGCCCATTTTACCTATTAAATTTGAATTACAAACAATATGTACTACACTTGATGTTGGTATTAGATTGTCATAGTACAATAGTAAAGAATTTTATAGCTTAATGTGCTTGATGAGTTACAAAGGGATGCCCTTTATCATTTGAAAATCATTCAACAGCAACAAAAAATATGGCATGATAGGCATATCACAAGTAACAAATACAAGCTATATTATTGGGCACCATTGTTCGACTTGCATTACCTTGAATTTAAGGTCAAACTCCTAGTACTTGTTGAGGGCTCGAGGTGAAAGATGGTGGTAAATGGATATCGTTTGAAGTTGTATCACAAGACAATGTCAAAGGAATATTTCTCTACTTATTTACTTTCATAGTTTGATATGTATATTGTGAGAGAAACCTCTTCTCCCATGATAAATAAAGGATGATTGTGTCTTTTCTCTTATTGAAAAAAATAGATCCAATGGTGAAAATCTCTTTAGTTGGGCCAAGACTAGTATACAAACTAATTTTTGATGTGCTAGTCTTGTAAATAAATAAAAAAGCTAGTTGTGAAAATCTCTTATGGACACATCTAGGGCAGAAGTAGATTTATAACCAAAAATGACAGTCTCCTCTGTGAAAAAAAAATAAAAATAATAATAATCTATATAAAGTAGCATTAGCTCAACCGGTTAGATTCCTCAACATTTCAAATAGGAGACCTAGGTTTGAATCTTGTCAAATGATACATGGATAATATCTAATCTTTGTTGTAATACCACTATGTGGTGATGATGTAATATGGGTGGGACCCATTTCAATCCCATATAACCCATTGAAAAAATAATAATCATCTATAAATATATGTGTGTTCACCTTCGTATAATTATTTTAATTTATTTTTAACCCCAAAATTTATTTTGGTATAATCACCTGTTCCTACCTTCTTTGAAGTATAATGATTTATCTCTCCTAGCAATGTATGTCTCTCTCCCTTTTACCTTTGTTTAATTTAGTAATTCTTACATGATTATAGAAATTTCATAATATATGGTAAATAAAAGAAGGCTTAAAAGGGATCATAGTGGTTGGAAGCAGTGTCCATAGCATTGGGTTTTTTAGGTGCTCTCCCCCTATTGCATGGATAAGCATCGAACTTATCCAAGCAGCACCAAAAAATTAATAATAGCTACCATATTGATCAGCATTAGAAAACGTCTGTGTCACAACCCAAATTCCTCGATCTAAATTATTTATTTATTTATTTTTTACTCATAACCTATAAAATTTATTCGATACTAAAGTTCTTAGGGAATAACCCTAATACAAACACTTTATATATTTTAAAATTTTCACTTAAATCCTTATCTTTTTGAGGCTCACCCATCCCAACATCCTACATATTTTTGGCTATGTAAGAGTACTAGGTAAATTTTTCTATGTCAAGCTATCCTTCTCATTGTCAATGAATGAGCTAGCTTTGACTCCCCCTCTCTTTCAGTCAAAATGGCACGCCAAATCCACACTCTACATAAGTCTTTCTATGTAGAGGTTATATGTGTGTAGAGGTTTGACTATCCATATCATATCCATAATGAGCTAGTCACCCCACTAAAAGACCTCTTCCTCAAATTGGCTCATGGAAAAAGTGCAATTACTTCCTTTTTATTTTAAAAGGGTACACTCTTAAAGATTAATCGATTATCCTTGCTAAATCCATTGACTAATCTTAGTAGATCTACCTAATTTTAGGGTAAACTTCCATATAGTTTATTACTATTAAAGCAAGGGAGGACCCTATCACAATTCATGATCTTACCATGGTAATTACTATCCAAGTTTACATCCTCCAGATTGCCCACATCACTCCAGTTTCCAATATGTATAGCAGATTTAAATAAAAGAATATTTAAAATAAAGTATATTTATTAAGTAAACAGATAGCTAAGCAATGTCTCTAATCTACTTACAAAGCTCATTTAATAACCATCCAATCATTCCATAATAATAATATCATTCCTTAATGACACAATTAAATCAACAGAATACAATCAACAACATATGGAACATAATCCTTTATTTTATTTTTCTTTAAAATTTACAAGATCTTTAATTTAAAGTAATTTCTACAACAGAGTTGATAGGTTGGTTCTTCCAACATGTCCATTATGGCACGGATTTACTTGAGTTGTACTCTTCTTGAATAGAAGTCGACATACAACCACCACGAGTGTCCCATATATAGAACATACGTTAAACATGCTTCAAATATAAAGTTTGGAATTCCTTCACTACTATCCATATCCACAATCACTTTCAGTTACATCTTTCTTCCAGATTCCTACAATCCTGTTGCATGAGGTCTTTTTCCTTTGCAAGTATTGGTTTTAATACAAGTACGTCCTATTGTTTAATTCAAGAGCAACCAAGAAATTTACTCATTTCTATTTGAGATTTAGCAATAGCACCAAGAGTACCATACCTTATTCCTTTTCCAGTTATATACTTTATTTCCAAAACATGAAATCATACTCAGCAATATTCACTTCAACCAAAGAAGCCTCTCATTCTTTTTAGAGATAGCAATCTTAAGCAAAAACATGTATTTAAATAACTAAAACCACACAACCTACATAAAGAGAACTCATCAAATTTAAATAGGACCAAAGATGAGTCATTTCAACCCAATAGAAAATGAGTCTTTTACCAGGTCCCATCACCCATCATACGTGTAATAACAATATTACCGGTATAACCATATATATATATTTTCGTATATACAACAACACTCAAAACATATTTATCTACCCACTATTGACCAAGGTTATCATACACAAACACATAATCCATCCAGTCAACCAATCCAAGCTTCACATCGTCTACAGGTATGGGAAAAGTAAAATTAAATAATACATTTGTATTTGATTTTACTAACGATTTCCCTAAATAGCACATAACCATTTTCAAAGAATAACAATCTTATGATAACTAAATCTCTGATCAAACTTCGTGATCTAAAGTTGGTTGAGATCATTGTCTATAATACAACAAAGTTACCGATAGACAAATCAAACTTCCTAATACGGTTTCTATTATCGATTTCCAACCTAAAATCAAAGATAACCTTGATATAGCAATGAACACAAGAATCATTACATCATATATTCCCTTTCTTGTACAGCTAAGCTTCATTTTAAGAGGTAATTTTCCCATAACATCTAAAGATAAAAACTAAGAATATTCATCTATCAAAAATGCATAACAGGAAGGTTCTATACATACACTGCAATCTTGTTTGGTTCTCCTTACAAATTTACTCTAATATTCTGAACTTGTTTCAACCCAACTTGTGTATTCAAACAAAGAGGCCTAGTAAGAATTACCTGGTATACACAGTGAGCTTTGCAAACTACCTATCACCTACAATTTTCTTGTCACCTATCTTTCATTCTTTACTTTCTCCTAATCTCCTATCTCCTTTCTTCCTCTCTTACTTTACCGCCTATCTCTTACAATAGACTTCCCTTCAATCCTTATTTCTCCACTTTCCTGGAGTATCCATTGAGGAACAAGTGTAATTACACACCCATGCTCTCACGTCACCCTTCAACCGATGTGCGTTGGTGAAAATAACCAGCAAATAGGGTATCCAATGATCTAAGGCTAGATACAAACATATCCAAGTGTTTTTCATTTACACAAATTATGATTTAATAATAATCTCCTTTCAAGTTATTAATTTCTTCGATACTCCAGTTACATGGTCGTTTAGTTCATTTAATACAGTGATCACCATCGAGAAATGGCAATATATATATATATAAACACTTTCCATGGTAGTTAGGGCATAACACCATTAATGAAAAGCCTTCCTTTATCATGATTTTCAAACATCCAAAGCATTAGTCTTCCTCATTCAAGCTTACTCCATAAAGCCAAAGAGAAGGTGTTTTTTTTAAGAAATAAAACAACAACATTTATAAATTTATGCATATATTCATATAAATATCCATTTCTTCACCATTGGGACTTTTTTAAACCAAATAAATTATTTCCCTAAATAAAAATGGTCATATCAAATGGAATTACATCAAGGAAATGATTGTCTATAAAAACAAGTTTTCACCCAAAACTTTATATTGAAATGAGAGCAAAAGAACATTAAATATTGTATTAATCATAGTGCAAATAAATACAATAGCAATAGGCTCAACTTAGCCCTTGAGAAGCAGATCTTACAAACAACAACGATCCCAAATTAAAGATGCTAACAAGATTATGCTAACCATTATATGCTAATGAAATAGATATTCGTAGCTAATAATCTAGAAGCTAATTAAATAATGGAATAATCTCTAATATATGCTAACATCCCCCCTTATGACATTATTTTACAATACAAAGGGAGTTGCAAAACAACTCAAATTTTACACATGCAAGTGCCTTAGTGAATATGTCTACAACTTGACCATTGGTGGGAATGTATTGAAGCTGAATTATGTGCCTTGGAACTTCATCTTGAATGAAGTGACATTGTGTGTCAATGTTATTTGTTAGTTCATGATGCACTAGATTCTTAACGAGGTTCAAAACACCCTGATTGTCACAAAACAAGTGAATTGGAGATTTGGATGGAATGTCCATACTTGTCAAGATGCAAAGCAACCATATTATCTCACACACTGCTTCACGTGTGGTGTGATACTCTGCCTCTGTAGATGAATTAGCAACCACCTGTTGCTTATTTTTGTGCCAAGATACATGACCGGATCCAAGATGAAAAATATATCTTGAAGTTGACTTTTGATCATCATATGATCCGGTATAGTTGAATTTTGTGTATCCTTGAAAGAAGAATTTATCATTCTTCTTGTACTCTAGGCCATACTCAATAGTACCATGGACATAGTGAATAACATGTTTTGTTGCTTTCCAATGAGTGACCTTAGGGTCCTGCATAAACCTCAAAAGATATTTGATAGAAAACATGATATATGGCCTAGTTTTTGTCAGATATATGAGACTCCCAATCAATTGGCTATAGAGAGTACCATCTACCTAAGGTGAATCATCATACTGCGGTAACTGAAGCCTTGAATCCATCGGAGTTGCCATTGGCTTGTAATCAATCATGCGATACTTTTCTAATAATGTCTTGGCATATTTTTTCTATGACATATTTATGTGGTGCTTATTTTGGTTCACTTCCATACCAAGACAATAGAGTATAAGTCTGATTTCTATCATCTCAAAATATTTGCACAAGTCACTTTTGACGAAAGTTATCAGAGTTTCTAAGTTGCCTATGATAATCAAATCGTCCACATAGAGTACAAGTAACACTATTTCAAAACCTTATTTCTTTAAATAGAGGTTTGCATCTGATGAAATTCTTTTAAATCCATACTACAGTAGGTGATCATCCATATTAATATACCAATCTTGAGGAGTTTGTTCAAATCATACAAGGACTTGACCAATTTGCACACTTTCTGCTCTTGGCCTTCCACTTCAAATCCTTCAGGTTGTGTCATATATACTTTCTCTTGGATATCACCATTCAAGAAGATACTTTTGACATCCATCTGATGTACTCTCCACCCGTACTGTGCTACCATAGCACAAAGAACTCGAATGGTAGTCATCCGAGTAGTAGGTGCAAAATTTTCCTCATAGTCGATGTCTTCCTTTTGCACATAGCCCTTTCTAGCAAGACGGGTCTTATGTTTATCAATTGTACCATCTAACTTGTATTTTACTTTGTACACCCATTTGTAGCCAATGGGCTTATTTCCATGTGGTATATCAACAAGCTTCCAAGTCTTGTTTTTCTTCATAGACATGTACTCTGCATCCATAGCGGCCTTCCATTGTGGCTCACTAAGGGCATCTTGTACTGTGGTGGATTCATGCTCATCAAGTGAAGTCATAAAAATCCTATCATCATCCACTTCCATATCCTCTGTTTCTCTCTTTGGATCTACTGAAATCTCCTTGAAAGATTGACAAAGATCATCAACCTCAGTAGTCTCTGTTGCTGCTCTATCCTATCGAGTCATACTGCGAGTATGAAGTCTATTCAAAGTCAAATATGGTGGTGTGGATATCTTTAAGTCTTTGATAGTACTTGTATACCACTTAGGAATATTCATCTGTGATGAATAAGAAGAAGAATTTCCTCCCAACTATGGCAAAGAAGGAGACTTCTCTATTTTAGATTTCGCAAAATCTAGATATACATCGGATGTGTTCTATGATGTGAAAGCTTCATCAAAAACATCTCTACTAATATGAATCTTCTTGGTCAAAGTATCAATCAATCAATAACCCTTATAGTGCTCATCATAACCAAGAAGAACACATTGCAAGGTCTTCTCATCTAGCTTCTTCCTTTTCTCTTTTGGTATGTGCATAAAATCCTTACATCCAAAAATACGTAGATGAGAGATGGAGGGTTTTCGACCACTCCATGATTCCTATGGATTTATTCCCTTTAGGGCCTTTGTGGGTGCCCTATTCAGCAAGTACACTATTATTGTGACAGCTTCTGCCTAAAACTGTTGCTCTAGATGGGCTCCTATGAGCATACAACGAACCATTTCCATGATGGAACGGTTCCTCCATTTAGAAACTCCATTTTACTGAGGATTATAAGTAGTAGTGAGTTATCTCTTGATCCCATGTGTAGTCAAATATACAAAAAATTACTTAGAGGTGAACTCCCCCCCTAGATCTGAGCAGAGGGTCTTTATAGAAGTCCTTGACTCCTCAATAGATTTCTTGAATTTTTGGAAGTAAATAAAAAATTTTGATTTCAGATGAAGGAATAAAATCCACATATTTCATGAGTAGTCATCTAAAAACAACTGAAAGTAACTCTTTCCCCACAATTGTTTGGTGTGAAAGGACAACACAGATAGGTGTGAATTAACTCCAGAGGTTTCTTAGCTCGTGAAGAACTCTTTTCAAAGGGTACTCTATGTTTCTTCCCTGCTAAGAAATCAGAGCAGACTGGCAATGTAGAGGAAATTGAGGGAAGGCCCTTTACCATCTTATATTTACTTAACTCAAGTAAATATCCAGAACTTATATGCCCATATCTCTTGTGTCAAAGTGAATTTACCTCCTTTGTAGAGACTGTCATGATAATAGGAGGGTTGGATATAACATATAATGCAAATAAGCCATGCTTGTATGAAGTTATTGTGATGTGTTTATCCCTCTTGGTGATAAATCAATACTTCTTTCCATCTTCAACATGAAAATCAACAATCATATCTTTATCCATAATTTGAGTGACTGACAATAAATTGTTCGCAAATCCTGGAACATAAAGGACTCTATCAATCTGAAATTTGCCATCGAAAAGTTTGACTGAAACTGTACCATCACCCTGAACCATGTAGGTTTTATCATCAGCAATAGTGACATGTTTTCCTTCCTTAGCTTCATATATTTCAAACCATGACTTTTCACCATTCATGTGCTTACTGGTGCCAGAATCAACATACCACACAAGATCCTTAGATTTGGAGGCTGTGTTAATCATGAGCACCTTGTGTGCCCACTCAGAATCATAGTTAGATTCTTCAACAACAACATTCCCCTTGAGTTGCTTATTTTTTTTTAGGGGTTTTTTATGGCCCTTGTTCTTAGGTTGTTTATTTTTGTGCCAACACCTATTTGTGTCATGGGTATCCTTATCACAAATCTTGCAATATCTCTTCGATTGTTGAGGTTGTTTTCCCTTGGAATCCTTGGAATAATTTCCTCCTTTCTAAAAATTACCTTTCTTCTTAGAACCCTTCTTGTTGGAATAGAGGGTTGTATTAGAAGCTTCATCTCTTTGAAGTTGGTGAGCCTCCTCTTCCTGAAGCATTTTGACCAACTCAACAAAGGTAACTTTTCTTTGTGACATTTGAAGAGAAGTGATCAATATTCTATATGAATAAGGCAAAGCTCTCATAACTACTAAAGTAAGGAGCTTATCATCTACAGTCTCTCCCATAGAATTCAACTTTGACTTCAACTCAGCCACTCTACAAAGAAATAGTTCAACTGTCTCTCCATGCTTCATACTCAAACTGTGAAGTTGAGATTGAATGTGAAGAATGGTGGACTCATTATCACCCTCATAGATGGTTGTAAGGGCATCCCATGCCTCTTTACCATGTTTTGTGTCAGTTATGTGAGGTTGAACTTCATCTAAAACAACAAGTGAGATGATCACTCTTGCCTTATTGTCTTTCTTGTCAAATGTAATCTGATCTGCAGTTGGTGTTGCTAAGCCAGATGGGGGAGAAGGTCTTCTTGTTGTGCTAGAAACAACATCCCATAAATCTTCCATTTATAGAATAGCCTTCATTTTTGTTTTCCATAGTGTATAATTGGAACCTTTGAGTAACTGAGAATCTATCAGGTACTTGTGGATAGCAGCCATAATAAGAGTTCCTTATATCACCAAATGGTCTCCCTTTCTTTATACCTGTCAGGCCTTTATATCGAACCTCTCGAGATACTCACCCTTACGTGAGGGATAATATAGGTACATGAGAGCAAAAAAATAAGTGGTACATAGGTGGTACTAAAAGGGAATCATTTTTTATGACACCTACCATAGAAGGTTTTTCCTCATGCATGGGGCATAACTTCCCCTAAATACTTTGGAAAGCACTTCGTTTGGATTTATGTCTAACAACAATAATGATTAGGGTAGTGAATGGAGTGAAAAATAACAAAATGGTAAAATTATATCTCCCCAAAGATTTATAGAGAACAAGCTTAGACGTCATTGTTGCAGCTATGTTAGGTGATAGATACAGTAGCCCAAAGCATGACAACATTACCTATAAGTGTGGGCCAGAGGTACTGTTAATATCGAACACTATGGTGCAAATAAATTTGCATGGATGGGTTCAATGTTTGGGGACTTAATTGTGCTTGATTTTACTTAATGATGTAGTGCAAAATAAATGTAAATGCAACTCACAACAAAAAGTGCCCATAAAAAAATGAAATTGTAGGTGTCGGTTTCCACTGAAAATGCACCCAATTACAATGCCAAATTGCCTTGTCAAACATGAAAATTCACTCTCTATTCCCCCATTTTCATCCTTGTTTGGTAATTGTGCAATAATTTGACATGAAAAAAATGCCCCCCCCTTGATTGTGCAAAAGAAACTAGGATGAAAGAGATGATCGCCTGGTTTTGTTGTTTTGGTGAATTTTAAAACTCAAATCAAAGATTGTAAATTAATAAGATAATAATTGCTCGAATAATTAATTAAATTAATTTTTAAAAAGATATTAATTAAATTAATTTAAAAATATATATATCAAGAAAAATATTAAATTATTAAAAAAAAAATTGAAAGAATATAAAAATAATGCAAAAAACTAAACAGAAAAAAATGTATCTTATGAAGTGAAGCCGCAGAGAATGGATCGTGTGACGTCTCGCGGGCAATTGCCTTAGAACTCGGTTGCCAACCAATCAAGCCACCTGCTTTGGCGGATACTAAAGGAAAATATTCCCTATTTGAAGGCAACCAATGATGAGCAGCGCCTCGATTCTGCCTCCAGCAAGTGGTGTGTCGATGAAGAGACACCTTTGCTAAGCGGCGATTCCACTAGGCGGTGGAAAAAAACGTAAAATTTATGGTTTTTTCTAGTGTGCATCGATGTGAGCTCCTTCTGTGCGATCTCCTTCTAAAATCAAGGAAATATTCACCACCAAATATCAATTATGCAAAAACTGGTTGTTTGTCGATGGTGACGTCCGAGCGGACTACGATGACTCTCCTTGAGTAGGAGATGAAAAAAATTGTTCAACCTTAGGAAAAAACACACAAAATGTTTTTTTTGTTTTTTTAATGCTCCTTCTATGCGGTTTGCAAAATCTCGCTTGAGATGATTACATCCACCATCTGAAAACCAAAACCCAAAATGTCATCTGCCTTTTGGATCTGACTGATCAGATCTCTTGATCAATCACGATCTGTACACGTACATGAGCTTCTTTTGTCCTCAATCAATCAGCATAAAATAAATTTGGTGTCACAAATATCTCACAACGCACATCGTATCGCCTAATATCGACTAAACCTACAATCCATCAATAATTAAGGTAGATTCTAAAATTGTGCTACTGCATACCAGCTTGAGAGTGTGAGCACCCTCATCATATTAGAGCGAGAAAATATAAGCTAGATAACACTATAACTTCGAATTGTCCACACAACACATAGAATAAACCTGCTTGTTTGTTTTTTTTAATTTTTTCGAGGGTTATTGATTGGACGTTGTCGCAAAGCATTCAACATAGCCAGCTTTTACCCCACATCGGGGATGCGGGGAACTGTAAATCGGTTTAAAAAACAAAACATGTAGTATTGTAAATAACCATCGCATGGTGGTCTACTTCCCTATATTTTACCAACTCCTACCACTTCACATGTGCCATGTGTTGCCCTCCTCCACGCTAGGTCCACATCCAACATCTAGGTTAGCCACGTCACGTCCTATATGTCTCAATCGTCCAAGTTGGTTTGGTTAGGTATCCAATTTGGTCCCCATGCTAGCTTAGTCAGCATCCAGATTGTCTAATCGGTTCACAGTCTATCTGTTTCCACCAAGGTATCCAGATCTACATCAGTCTGGCTTGACAAATCCAGGCCTGAGTGCTTGGTCAGCACCTAGTGTCCAGTTGGGTGCCTCAGGATTCATTATGGGGTCAAGTCCAATCATCCTGCCTTGGGAAGCATACCCAAATGCAAGTCCAATCAAAATCTACAAACTTGAGCTTCAACCAATCATTGCTATGATACCGTGAAATGAGAGCAAACAAACATTAAATATTGTATTAATCATAGTGTAAATAAATACAATAGCAATAGGCTCAACTTAGCCCTTGAGAAGTGGATATTACAAATAGTAACGAGCCCAAATTAAAGATGCTAACAAGATTATGCTAAACATAATATTCTAATGAAATAGGTATTCGTAGTTAATAATCTAGAAGCTAATTAAATAATGGAATAATCTCTAGTATATGCTAACAGATATATATTTTTCCTATAAAGCACAAATTATATGGAACTAATCATAATAATATCATTCATTTCACCAAATATTTCATACCAAATCATGAATACTTCCAAATAAAATTCTGCCAAGGGAGGGTCATGACATCCTTCCCCTCTTAGGCTTAACACAATCCTTTGTGTAACATCAAAGACATAACACAACAATTATAAAGCATTTTCAAATAGAAATGGAAAATGTTTTTGCATGTTTGCTACTTTTTCCAAGTAGTATATGTCTCAGAGTAGCGGTCCCACTGAACTTTGCATTGCTCTAGAGTCCCTTTTCTCATTGATTTGGAACAAAATCAAGGATATTTACTGATCAAACCTCTATAGACTTCGAATTTTCCATCTGTGGTTTAGAGAAATCCCACACATGATCAATATTAGCTATATATTTTCTAAGAAATGAAATGTGAAAGGTGTCATAAATTTTTGATAGATTGGGTGGTAAGGAAAGTCAATATTGTTGGCAAATTGAGTTATTTTATGTTTTCATTGATGTCGCATGGATCACATTGAGTTTTGGTGGCAAAAGCACTTCATAAATAATCATTTATGATATTTTTGAGAGCATGGATATATGCAGGGTTTTGTGGCACAAGAGGCATATAATATATAAAAATTTAAATATTATATTAATGGTTTTTATTAAAACAAATGGTAAAAATTTTTATTAAAACCAATGGCAAGGGTTTTTATTAAAAACAATGGTAAAGGTTTTTATTTAAACCAATGGAAAGGATTTTTATTAAAACCATTGGAAAGGGTTTTTCATTAAAACCACTATGCTAAGACTTCTCCAAATAATGATGGATGAAAAGGTTTTTCAAATAAAACCTAGGTGCAAAAAGTTTCATGGCAAAATTCAAAAGAATGAAGGAGATATCCCAATTCAAAGTTAAGAGGTGAATTATTAAATTTTTATTTAATAATTCTAAGGTCTAAAGTTGAATTTTATTATTCATCGACGTGCAATGGTTGGGGAAATTAATAAAATTCGTCGACGTCATTTGAAGGCATGGAGGTGCATATAAATAAAAGGTAAAACCTTTGTTTATAAAAGAGCGGGAATATTGTGCATGAGTGAGAATCGTCGAAAGGGGAGCAACAAAGAAATTAAAAAAAAAAAAAAAATCGTTTGAGAGTAAGGTCAAGGAGAGAGCACGAGAAAGTGATGTCACGCAGAAGCCTATAGCGCAGTTGGTAGTGCACGAAATTTGCACAAGGCAGGTTCAATGTTCGAATTCCGCTAGGGTTAAAGTGTTTTGCTAAGAAAGGCAATTTGAGTTTTCAGATTTGAGCACAGGAAAAGTTGGGTGTTTGGGATTAAATCCCAACATGGGCTGACGCCCACATGGTAAGTGCTTCATAGCGCTAAGTGAGAGGAACAGAGTTCGACTCCCACAAAGGTGTGAAGGCACATTGTTTTTGGCAAGGCATTAACGATTTCAAAGATGGTGAAGGCACATTAATTTTGGCAAAGGCATTATTGATTTCGAAGGTTGCGAGGGCTACGAATTTTGTAAAAAGGTATTTATCTCTAGTGCATGGTAATATTTGATATTGCCAAAGTTTTGGTGCATTGAAAATTATTTCTATTATAACTAGGGAGTTATAAGGTATTTAATAAAATAAATGATTGTTGTGTGTGGAGTTATAAGGTGTGGAATTAAAAATAAAAGAATAGGTGTTTGTTGTATGTATTAATAAAAATTAGGGATTCATAAGGTTGGAAAGTGTTGAATTTGTTATATGTTCTAGTGCGTGATTTAATTATGAAATTAAACTAGGAACTTGAGACCTAGTTAATTGCTACCTTAAGTTATAAGACATGCATATGAGTTAGGGTTTGAATTTGAAGACAAATTTCTTGATTATGTGCCTTGGCTATTAAGAAGAAGTGGATGGATTAGAAAATCAATTTTGTGGATAAAATTTATGCTTGAGTTCATCATTGCTTTAGTGGAGTTCATTGAGAGTATTGCCATTATTAAGGAGGTTTTTACCATTGCTTGAGGAGATTATTGTTGGTTACTTGTTGAGTACTGTTGAGGATAACTTAGGCTTATCCATTTAAGCCTAAGTTAATTATTATTAATTTCATAATTAAGCCTTGCCTTCATTGATTTTTGAATGAGATTTGAGTTCTACTTGAGCATGATTGATTGAGCCCTTGAGAAGGCTTTTGGGACAAAATTTTTGGATAGATTTGAGGTAGCTTTTGTGCATGATTGAGTGAGCCTTTGAGAAGGCTTTTGGGATAGATTTATGGATAGATTTGGGACAACATTTGAGCAGCATTTTTTGAGCCTTTTTTGTGAAGGCCTTGAGCACATATTTGGGACAGCATTTGAGCAGGATTGTTTGAGCTTTGTGAGAAGGCATTGAGGCAAATTTATGAGCAGTGAAAGAGATAGAACAGAAACAAAAAAATATACCAACACCAGTTGCCTAGATGAGCATATCAATGGATAGCCTAGATGAGCAGATTAGTGGAGAGCCCACCTAAGTATATCAAGATTACCTAGCTGAGCATATCAGTGGAGAGCCCACCTGAGCAGATCAAGATTGCCTAACTAAGCAGATCAGTGAATAGCCTAGTTGAGAATATCGATGGATAGCCTAGCTGAGTAGATCAGTGGAGCCCACCTGAGCAGATCAGGATAGCCTAGCTTTGAACAGATCAAAGTAATCATTTGTATTGGGATAAGGATCCCTATTTCTTTGTGAAATATTATAAGGATATTATCTTGTGAACTACCCCACATTGGGGGAACCACGTTAAATATTGTATCTCAATTGTGTGTGGTGATTTTTGCACTTGCTTACTATTGTTATCTATGTTATTAATGCACACTGCTATATTTGGTTATTACAATTAAGGACACTAATTGATATTGGTTTTGAAAGAAATTAAAAATTGGGTGGTATACTGTTCAACCCTCCCTCTCAGTTTAAGCTCGTGTTCTTCAATTGGTATCAAAGTGGGTTCCTTCTAAAATGCTAATAGCTTGAGGGCAGATTCTATAAGAACATAGATGGCTTCACATAATGGATCATATACAAGTAAGGCTCCACTGTTTGATGATAACAATTATGCTTTCTAGAGCATGAGAATGAATAACTACTTGATATCACAAGGATATGAGGTATGGCAGATGGTTGCAAAATAGTATAAGGTTGAAGGGAATCCCGAGATAGATAATACTATCAGGAAATTGATTGAGATCAATGCAAAGGCAATGAATTGCATTATGAGAGGGCTACGTGAGACAAATTTTGCAAAATTTATGGTATGGAATTCAGCTAATGAAATATGGACCAAGTAGTGGAATACCTATGAAGGAGATTCCAATGTAAAGTTGGCAAAACTACAAACTCATAGAAAAAGATTCGAGGAATTGAAAATGGAAAATTTTGAAGATATTGCAAAGTTTTTATTTTGAGTTCATGAGATTGCTAACACCATGAGAGGTCTAGGATTTGAGATGAAAGAATCATATGTTACTCAAAAGGTTTTGAGATCACTTCCCATGAAGTATGATGCAAAGGTTTCAGCAATAGAAGAAACAATGGATATCGACAAGCTAACAATGGAAGAACTACAAGGAACTCTCACAACTTATGAGATGAGGCTAAGCATCCGGTTCTAATAAAAGAAATTGCATCCAATGCTTTATAGAAAAATAAAGGGAAAGTTCTAGAGATGGATAGAGATTCAGATAATTATGATGAAGCTAACTTCATCAAAAGAAAAAATGACTTAAAAAATTACAGGGATATGAAGAAATTCAAATGCTACAAGTGTGGTGATTATGGTCACTATGCAAACAAGTGTCCACATGAAGAAAATAGTGCTGATGAAAAATATGGTCACAAAAGAAAAGAAGATGGAAAGTATAAGCATGACAAAGATGACAAGTACAAGAAAATCAAGTATGATAAGAAGAAAAAAAATTGTAAGACAAATAAAACTTTCTACATTGAAGTAGCAAGTGATAGCTTAGATCACAACGATAGAGACAAGTCAGATGATGAAAATAAAGAACATATATTCCTAGGAATAGAAGGTGAAAGAGAATAGTGCTTTTTGTGTGGTCAAAGAGATCGCAGATCAGGATATTGCAATGGCTTCAGTGATAGTGAAGATGAGATGACACATCAAGGAAATAGGCATGGTCAAAGAAATCATGAGATTTTGTTTGCTATAGAATATTATAATGATCTTAGTGACAGTGAATATGAAGAAATTTTTTTCTATGGGATAAAAGAAGTAGAAGAACACTCACTCCAAATAGAAGAAGTTAAACAAGATAATATTGTAAGAAAGACAGATGTCTCAGTTGATCTAAAATACGACTTCAATGATATCCATGAGCAACTACAAGAGGTTAAGGAGAATCTAAAAGAACTGAGATGTTCTATACTTGAGAATTTTGATCCATCACATGACTCAAAAGGTCAAGACATTTTCACTAAGAAGGAAACATGTATTTCAAAGACAATAGATATGGATGCCAATTTGCTATTTGACACAAATGAAGATAAATAAGAGGAAGGTTCCAAAGAACCAAAGGTCTCATATTTCAGGTTTGGGGAATCACACTCAAAAGGAAATGAAGTTCTAAAATATGAAAGTAAGGAAGAACATAAGATTCATGAAGAAAGTTCCAAAGTTCCTATGGCTTCAAACATCCAGTTTGGATCTTGTTTTGAGATAGGTGAATCAAGTTCAAGAGGAAAATAAATTCTTGAAAAGGAAAGCAAGGAAGAAATTAAGGAAGAGGATTTAGATACTACAAATAAGGATCAAGGATACAATGCACAAGTCACATATGATCATAAGTATAATGGTCAAGAAATGTATGAGGAACCATGGCATGAACAAAGGGCTTTTCAAGGACATTGTTTTTCTTGTAATGGATTTGGACACAGGGCTATACACTGTAGGGTCTATGGATCAAAGAAGTTTGATTTTGCTAGAAGTAACTTCAAAGGAAGAAGTTATGGTTTTCAAGGGCATTGCTTCTTATGCAACAGGATTGGTCATAGAGCTTACCAGTGCATATAAAATGAGCAACATGTTTTTGGTTTTAGAGCTACACTATTTAGAAGTCATGGTCACAATGATTATGAAAATAGAACTTCACAGTACAGGGTTCAGGAAAGGACTGGATATGGAAATTATTTCAAGAAAGAATTTAAGATATGGGCACCATCCAAAGGCTACAATATCAAGTGTTTTAATTACAATAATTTTGGACATATTGCAAAATGGTGTAGGACTCAATTCCAAACAAGTTCAAGACAAGAAGGTCAAGCAGTCTCAAGGCAAGAAGGTCAAACAGGTTCAAGACAAGAATATCAAGTAACTCATCAAGAAAAGGATATCAGAAAGATGTGGAAGTAAGTTGACAAAGGAAAGGAACAATGTAATTTGGGAGTAAAATTACTCCCACCCCAAAATTAATCACCTCAAGAGAGAAGGTGGTGGGGGGGCTAAGCTTAAGAGTCATATCTTTTAGCCCCATAGGTGTCCCTTTTGCCATTGATGTCAAAGGGGGAGATATTTGAGTAAGGGGGAGAGCATTGAGTAAGGGGGAGAGCATTGAGTTAGGGGGAGCAACCTCCAAAGAGAGCATTGAGAATGGGGGTGAAGCCTCCATAGAGAGTATTGAGTCAGGGGGAGCACCTTTGATTCTCAGAGATGGTTTTTGCAATGATTGTGGTGATTTGCATTAGAGGTGTTGTCATCAATGACAAAGGGGGAGATTATTGGTAATTTGATTTATTTTGTGTTGTCATTGATGTCACATGGATCATTGATGTCACATGGATCACATTGAGTTTTGGTGGCAAAAGCACTTCATAAATAATAATTTATGATATTTTGGAGAGCATGGATATATGCAGGGTTTTGTGGCACAAGAGGCATATAATATTTAATTTTTAAATATTATATTAATGGTTTTTATTAAAACCAATGGTAAAGGTTTTTATTAAAACCAATGACAAGGGTTTTTATTAAAACCAATGGTAAAGGTTTTTATTTAAACCAATGGAAATGGTTTTTATTAAAACCATTGGAAAGGGTTTTTCATTAAAACCACTATGCTAAGACTTCTCCAAATAATGATGGATGAAAATGATTTTCAAATAAAACCTAGGTGTAAAATGGCAAAATTCAAAATAATGAAGGAGATATCCCAATTCAAAGTTAAGAGGTGAATTATTAAATTTTTATTTAATAATTCTAAGGTCTAAAGTTGAATTTTATTATTCGTCGACGTGCAATGGTTGGGGAGATTAATAAAATTCATCGACGTTATTCGAAGGCATGGAGGTGCATATAAATAAAAGGTAAAACCTTTGTTTATAACAGAGCGAGAATATTGCACATGAGTGAGAATCGTCGAAAGGAGAGCAGTGAAGAAATAAAGAAAAATTAATTTCATTTGAGAGCAAGGTCAAGGAGACAGCACAAGAAAGTGACATCATGCAAGAGCATATAGCGCAGTTGGTAGCGCACGAAATTTGCACAAGGCAGGTTCACTATTCGAATCCCGCCAGGGGCAAAGTGTTTTTCTAAGGAAGGCAATTTGAGTTTTCATATTTGAGCGCAGGCAAAGTTGGGTGTTTAGGAATAAATTCCAATGTGAATTGATGCCCATGTGGTAAGCGCTTCACAGCGCTAAGTGAGAGGAACATATTTCGACTCCTACAAAGGTGTGAAGGCGCATTGTTTTTGGCAAGGCATCAATGATTTCGAATATGGTGAAGGAACATTAATTTTGGCAAAGGAATTATTGAATTCGAAGGTTGCGAGGGCTATGAATTTCTTAAAAAGGTATTTATCTCTAGCACATGGTAATATTTGATATTGCCAAAGTTTTGGTGCATTGAAAATAATTTCTATTATAACTAGGGAGTTATAAGGTATTTAGTAAAATAAATGATTGTTGTATATGGAGTTATAAGGTGTAGAATTAAAAATAAAAGCATAGGTTTTTGCTATATGTATTAATAAAAATTAGGGAGTCATAAGGTTGGAAAGTTTTGAATTTGTTATATGTTCTAGTGCATGATTTAATTATGAAATTAAACTAGGAACTTGAGACCTAGTTAATTGCTACCTTGAGTTAGAAGACATGCACATGAGTTAGGGTTTGAAGTTGAAGACAAATTGCTTGATTGTGTGCCTTGGCTATTCAGAAGAAGTGGATGGATTAGAAAATTAGTTTTGTGGATAAAATTGATGCTCGATTCATCATTGCTTTAGTGGAGTTCATTGAGAGTATTACCATTATTGAGGAGGTTTTTACCATTGCTTGAGGATATTATTGTTGGTTACTTGTTGAGTACATTACCACTATTTGAGACCATTGAGGAGATATTTTTCTAGTCACTTGTGGATACA
This sequence comes from Wollemia nobilis, assembly GCA_028583015.1. Lineage (NCBI taxonomy): Eukaryota > Viridiplantae > Streptophyta > Pinopsida > Araucariales > Araucariaceae > Wollemia > Wollemia nobilis. The sequence continues at coordinate 3,515,234 of JAQPPZ010016827.1, forward strand.
TTTGTCTTTTATTTGAAGAGAACATTGTTGGCTATTTGAGAGCTCTTTGCTTGAGGAAGTTGTGCTTGTTTCTTGAGAGCTTATTGACATTGCATGAGGAAGATATTATTGAGAATCTATTGCTATCACTTGTGGAGATTGTCCTTGGTTGGCTAAAGTCCTCATTGTTATTGCTTGAAGAGGTTTCATTAGAGAGCTCATTTGCCATATATTTGTGAGTTCATTGTTGAGCATTGTTATCATCCATTTGAGAGAGTATTTTTCATACATTGTTGAGATCATTATGGATCATTGTTGTCATCCATTGAAGAGTACATTGCCATTCATTTTTGAGTTCATCATTGAGCCTTGCATTCATTTATTTGTAGATGAGATTTGAGTGCTACTTGAGCGTGATTGATTGAGCCTTTGAGAAGGCTTTTGGGATAGAATTTCTAGACAAATTTGAGACAACTTTTGTGCATGATTGAGTGAGCCTTTGAGAAGGCTTTTGGTACAGATTTGTGGACAGATTTGGGACAACATTTGAGCAGCATTATTTGAGACTTTTTTTGTGAAGGCCTTGAGTACATATTTGGGACAACATTTGAGCAGGATTGTTTGAGCCTTGTGAGAAGGCATTGAGGCAGATTTGTGAGCAGTGAAAGAGATAGAACAAAAATAGAAAAACATACCAATACTAGTTGCCTAGCTGAGCAGATCAGTGGATAGCCTAGCTGAGCATATTAATAGAGATCCCACCTGAGAAGATCAGGATTGCCTAGATGAGAAGATCAGTGGAGAGCCCACCTAAGCAGATCAGGATTGCCTAGATGAGCAAATCAGTGGATAGCCTAGCTGAGCAAATCAGTCGATAGCCTAGCTAATCAGATCAGTGGAGCCCACCTGAGCATATCAAGACAACCTAGCTTTGAGCAGATAAAATTAATCATTTGTATTGGGATAAGGATCCCTATTTCTTTGTGAAATATTATAAGGATATTATCTTGTGGACTACCCCACTTTGGGGTAACCACGTTAAATCTTGTGTCTCAATTGTGTGTGGTGATTTGTGCACTTGCTTACTATTTTTATCTATGTCATTAATGCACACTGCTATATTTACTTATTGCAATTAAGGACACTAATTGATATTGGTTTGGAAAGAAAGTAAAAAGTGGGCGCTATACTGTTCACCCCCCCTCTTAGTATAAGCTTGTGTTCTTCAAATATGCCACAAGACTAATATTTTTTGTGATTTCAAAGGGTCCAACAAAACAAGGATCCAATTTTGTGGACTTGATAGCACTCTTCTTTGGTCTCACCCTCAAAAACACTCTATCACCTATAGTAAACTCTCTTGGTGATCTTTTAATATCGGCATAACTCTTTTGATGATTCGTGGCTTATTTAAGCCTTTCTCTAATCATCTTTAATTGTTGCTCCATTTCTTTGACCATATCTAGTACAAGCACTACTCTATCCTCTATATTATCCCATGATAATGGTGTCCTACACCTCCTACGATAGAGAGCTTCAAATGGTGCCATGCCTAAGGTCAAATGGTGACCGTTGTTGTAGGAAAATTCTACTAAGTGTATATAATATTCCCATCAAGTTTTTTTAATCCATGTAGTACATGCAAAGCATGTCCTCTAAAACTGTGTTTACCTTTCAAGTTTTCCCATCAGTTTCTAGGTGATGGGTTGAACTAATGTTTAGCCTAGTACCAATGGCACGATGTAAAGCTTGCCAAAACTTGGAGGTGAATCTTGAGTCCCTATCTAAAATAATCACTTTCAAAAAACCATAAAGCCTGAATATTTCTTTGGAAAATATATTAGCCACAATAACAACATCATCTTTGGTGTTTTCGGGTATATAATGTGCAACCCTGGTTAGTCTATCGACCACAACTAGGATTGCATCATGTTGAAATATGGTCTTTGGAAATCCTACAATAAAATCCATTGATATCATCTACCATTTTCGTGCAGGTATGTCATGAGGATACAATATTCCTATGGGATGTATGTGTTCTTCCTTAACTTTCTAGCATTTGAGACACTGAGCAACATATTCAGTTATGTCCTTTTTCATTCCTGGACAGAAGACGATTTTCTTCATATTCTCCCTCATTTTTACCCCTCCTGGGTGAGCAAAATATGGAGATTTGTGTACCTCATTCATAATAATTTTTCTCAAATCATCTACCTCAAGAATTACTACCCTATCCTTAAACAACAAGAAACCATCCTTAATGTTGAATTCCTTATTTTCATCAGGTTTCTTTTCCATCATTTCCTAGATTTGATTGCAAAACATATCTTGATGTTGCATTTTCCTAACTTGTTCCATCAAGTCTACATGGATGCAAGACAAGACATCTATGTGGCTTCTCCTACTGAGTGCATCAGCAACCTTCTTTTCTTTCCCTTTGATGTATTCAATGCTAAAATTATATTTAGCAAGAAATTCCATCCACCTTCTCTGCTTGGAATTTAGCAAAGGTTGAGTAAATATGTACTTCAGACTTTGATGGTTTATCCTCAACTCAAAAGATCTCCCTACCAAATAATATATCTAAATTTTTAAAGCAAAAACCACCACTTCTAATTCCAGGTCATGGGTTGCATAATTGACCTCATGTCATTTTAGTTTTCTCAAACTAAAATCTACTACTGCTCCATCCTGTGAGAGCACTCCTCCCAAACCTTCCAATGATGCATCTATACAAACAAAAAACTACCCTATGGGTCTGGTATCTTTAATATGGGAGGTGTAATGAGTTTTTGTTTAAGTATATCAAAAGGTACCTCAAATTTATCCGTCCACTTAAACTCTCTTCCCTTCCTCTAAAAATTAGTTATTAGGGAGGTTATCTTGGCATAATATTTCAGGGAGGTTATCTTGGCATAATATTTCAGGGAGGTTATCTTGGCATAATATTTCACATAATTCCTATAGTATCCAATCAAACCCATGAAACTTTAGACTTCCATCACATTTATGGGCAATGACTAATTGATAATAGCTTCTATCTTCTTAGGATCCACTATGATCTCATCTATTGACACAATATGCCCTAAGTATTGCACTTTTTGCACATAAATTTTGCACTTGGGAAAATTCTCGTATAACTGATTCTTTCTTAGCAGCTTCAACATGATTCTAATGTGATTTTCATGCTCTGTCTTATTTCAAGAATATATCAAAATATTATCTAAGAAAACAAGAATGAATCGATCTAGATACTTCCTAAAAATGTTATTCATCAAGTTCATGAATGTTGTTGGAGCATTCGATAGACCAAAATGTAGGACAATAAACTCATAATGTTTATATCTAGTTTTAAATGTTGTCTTATGAGTATCCTCCTCATGAATTCTCAATTGATGATAACCAGATTTTAGATCTATATTTGAGAATATGGAAGCATCCCTCAACTGATCAAAGAGATCTTCAATCCTGGGTAGAGGATATATTTTCTTATTAGTTAACTTGTTAAGCATCTTGTAATCTATGCACAAACGCAAGAACCCATTCTTTTTCTTGACAAACAACACTAGTGCACCCCAGGGTGACACACTTGGTCTAATTAATCTCTTCTCCAACAATCCTTGTAACTACACTTTTAGCTCATGCATCTCAATTGGATTCATTATGTAAGGAGATCTATGAATAGGCTTTGTTCCAGGTAGAAATTTAATTTTGAAATCAAATTCACATTTAGGTGGTAATCCAAGTAAATCCTCTTGAAATACATCTCTGAACTCCTAAAGAACTGGGTATTTCTCTAAAACCTCTTCCTTCATTTCATCTTCTATCTCATTTAACTTCACCACATAAATTTTTCCTCCTCTTTTCATTGTCTTCTATTGCATTGCGAAGAGGATATGAGTTTGAAAAGCCCCTTGCAGGTTGTATACCCTCTATATATTCTTGCTATCCTTTGAGTACTCAATCCATCTATCTTAGAAATTGATTACAGCCTAATGTGCATGTAACCAATCCATCCTAGCACTACATCAATTGTATGCAATAGAACTACATATAGTCATCCAATGGTCATACCACTAGGTAGGGTAATTTCTACCATGGAATAGCATTGATTTACAGAGTAGGTTTATCCTAAACCATACTCAACCTTCCACCCATGTGCTAAGATTCCTGGCCTTTCTGGTATATCTTTAATTAAGCTAGTGGAAAAAAAAACTATATGTAGAACCACTATCAATCAGAATTTTAGTATTTTTACCAAATATCTTACCTTTTACCAGTAGTGGAGTGACTTGTCCATCCAGATTTTGACTTCCTATCATTGCATAAATCTTGTGTGCAGAATCCTTGTAGGCGGGTTCTTTTCCTTTCAAACTCGGCCTTATTTTGTACAGATATTTATTAGCATAGTGTGATCCACCACAATCAAATCATCCATCCTTAGGTCCTAGGTGGGTTTTCTACTTCTATCCTTCTTCTACTTTTACTGCTAATGGAGGATTAGCCTGACTTTGTAGTGGTCTGTTATTCTCATTTTTGTGATTGTTAGGATTAAGGTTCTTTCCTTGGAACTTCTTACCAAACTTGCCCTACTTCCTGTCATTTATTCTATCCTGTTTAGATAAAAAAAAAATTGCCTGCTTACCTTCCCACTTCATAAACCCTACACTATTTCATTTTCTCAATGCTTCTTTGTCCTGCTCAAATACCCCTTCACAGTTAAAATATGGCTTAAGGTAGGTCTCAACTTTCCTAGCTAAGTCATAGGCCTTCTATAGATTATTAGGCTCTCCCTATCCTGGGATTAACTCCTAAAATGAACTTATGAACTTTCATATTCTCATTATTTCAGCAACTTGAAAAAATTTTGGTAATATGCCTCCACTGTTCTATTTTCTTGTCTAATATTGGTGAAATCTTCAAATTTTAGGGTATAAAAATGTTTAGTGAGGAACCTTTCTTTAAAATCCACTATGAATTCTTCCTATTTTAGATCAACTACAGCCTCAATTCTCTTTCCCCCACTGAACATTTCCCACCAATCTAAGCCAACACCTTGTAGATGTAGAGTGGCATATGATGTTCGAGTCCCAGTGGAATAATTCTTCATGTTGTAGAAGTATCTATCTCATTCAACCAAGCTTCTACTGCATCACCACCTTCCTCTTCTTTGAATTTGGAAGATTTGAGATGCTTCTTATCCTTGCCCAATTCTGCCTCTATCCAAATTTTGGCCTGTTGTGCCTCTGTAATAGGTCCATTACCTTATCCTCCACTAGAGTTTCCAACTTGAGTTTCTTGATTTAAAATAGCTTCCAATAGTTGATTATATGTTTCTACCTGTTCACGAAGTAGGAAAACTGTGGCAAAGAGATCCTCCCTCTCATTACCAACATTATTCACACCTACATCAGTGATCCTGACTTCTACATTATTTTGTCGTGTTTGCCTCATCGATGGGGAAACACTCCCTCTACTTCTCTTTGATGCCATTGTCCCTGGCCACACATAGGAGAGATAGTAGGGATTAGTTCCCAATTACTTCTTTGAATTGGTTTTCCTACTAATAACTATCTACCTAGTCATCTTACAAAGGCAAACAAATTTTTTTCTTTTTTGCATATAATCTATCCTTGAAAAGTGTAATCCTCACATGTGCATGTATCCTATACACCATCACCAACTCTTACACAAGAAATCTTATATCCCTACAAACCATACTTTGATACCAAATTTCACAACCTAAATTCATCGATCTAGTTTTTTTTTACTCATAGCCTATAGAAGTTATTCGATACTAAAGTTCTAAGGACTAACCCTAATACAAACAATTTATACCTTTTAAATTTTCCACTTAAATCCTTATCTTTTTGAGGCTCACCCATCCCAACATCCTACATATTTTTGGCTATATAATACTACTAGGTGTATTTTTCTATGTCAAGTTATCCTTCTCACTGTCAACAAGTGAGCTAGCTTTGACTCCCCCTCTCTTTCAATAAAAATGGCATGCCAGCTCCACACTCTACATAAGTCTATATATTTAGATGTTATATGCATGTAGAGGTTTGACTATCCATATCATATCCATAATGAGCTATTCATCCCACTAAAAATCCTATTCCTCAAATTGGCTCGTGGAAAAAGTGTAATTACTTCCTTTTTTTAAGGGTACACTCTTAAATATTAATCAATTATCCTTGTTAATATAAATCCATTGACTAATCTTAGTAGATCTACCTAGTTTTAGGGTAAACTTCCATATATTTGATTACTATTAAAGCAAGGGAAGAACCCTATCACAATTCATGATCTTACCATGGTAATTACTATCCGAGTTTACATCCCCCAAATTGCCCACATCATTCTAGTTTCCAAGATGTATAGCAGATTTAAGTAAAAGAATATTTAACATAAAGTCTCTTTATTAAGTAAATGGATAGCTAAGCAACATCTCTAATCTATTGCCAAAGCTCATTTAAGAACCATCCAACATTCCATAATAATAATATTATTCCTTAATTACTCCATCAAATAAACATATTACAATCAACAAACTATGGAACATAATCCTTTATTTTATTTTTCTTTAAAATTTACAAGATCTTTAACTGAAAGTAATGTCTACAATAGATTTGATAGCTCGGTTTTGCCAACACATCCATTATGGCACGAATTTACTCGATTTCTACTCTTCCTAAAGAGAAGTTGGTAACATTGCTAGCTATACAAATGTCATAAGTGTCCTATTTGTAGAACATACGTTAGACATGCTCCAAATATAAATATTGGCATTCTTTCACTGCTATCCATATCCACAATCACTTCTAATTATTTCTTTCTTCCAGATTCCTACAATCTTGTTGCATGAGGTGTTGGAAATTTTGAGTAGTTTTGTTGTCATTGATGTCAAGAGATTGTTGTTTCAGTTTCATCATCATTAATGTCATCAGGTGGCTTTTTCAAAGGAAAGAAAGGTTTTAAAAGGAATAGGATATAATATATATTTTTAATATTATATGTCTAAAAGACCTAAAATGTTGAAGACCCAAGGAAGGAGAAGCAAGTTTAAATTAAAATAATAATATTATAATATTTTCGAGAAAAAATAAGGTGAAGAAAACAAGGTCCAAGGATTTATTAAAAATAATCTATCCTTGAAAAGACCCATTATGCAACTCACAAAGGATTTAATTTAATTTATTTAAATTAAAATATTTTAACCTATGGTTAAAATTTTAATTTAAATAAATATTGGGTTTCAAAGGTTTTAAATTTAATATTTAATTTAAATTTGAATTTCAAAATTCAAATATTGAGCTGACGTGTAAGGACAAAAAGCAAACATATTTATAGGGAAAATAATATTCATTATTTTCCTCCCCGATGATATGAGATTTGAATGCTATGTTATGCTATGAAAAAGACTTCGTGCACAGTCTTGCTATGAAAGAAGAAAATTCCTCATTTAATATTAAAGTAAAAGACAAGGGTTTAAGTGCATGCACGTGCGAGAGAAGTCCCACCAGTGTTGTTAGCGCAGGTGGAAATGGAGGCCAAGCTAGAGCGTTGTGAGGCAAGAACGTGGGTTCGATTCACGTCATTGTGTTTTACAAGGGAAATTATTTTTTATTCGTGCTAAAGGACAAAGGAGATAGGGAGTAAAAGGAAACTCGTGTGCTCTTAATTTTTGTGTGGGCGCATAGCCCAACCGATGGCCTAGCATTGGGCTAGGGTGTTGAGAAGGCAAGGTTGTGTGTTCGAATTTCGCTGGAAGCACTTTTTGGGCAGAATTAAAATAAAAGGTATGCAATTCATGATTTGATTTTTCAAAGGTTTTTGATATTAGGAAATCTGCATTAAAGGGTTTCATGAGATTGAAAAGATAGTTTGTGAGTTTGTTAAGGGAGATATAAGGTGTAAGAAAATTAAAATATTTTATTTTAATTTTGGTGGTTAGAATTTATTCTATAAGATAGGAGTGATAAGGTATGCAAGGAAAATTATATTTTATAGTTTGAGATAAAGCTATATTGTATTAATTATTTTGAGAGGAGAAATAAGGTGCATAAAGGAGTTTATTTTGTATGTTTTCCTTTAATAAAATTGTTGACTTATATTTTGAAAGTTTGGAGATTATAAGGTGTATTTGAGACTTGTTATTTTTGTATGGTAAAATAATTATTGGGAAAAAATTTCCAAGGAGATTTTAAGAAAGATTGTTGTTACCTAACCTTAAAATTGGTAAAGAAAATTTGATTGTGTTTAAGACAGTTTTTGAAGACATATCTCCATCAAAACAAAAGGTATGGGCACATCTTCTTTATGACTGAAATGTTGTTGGATTGGATATTGTGAAATGCAAGGTTGGAGTGAAAAGGATTGTTTGATAAGCATAGTTGGAAATATTTGAGTGAGTGTTCATGTGCATGATTTGTAAGTGATAAAAGAACGTGGGTATCATTGTTATGTGAAGTTGACAACTATCTTGAGCTAGAATTTGTGAAAGAACATGAGTATCATTGTTATGTGAGATTAAGAACTATCTTGAACTAGGGTTTGTGAAAGAACATGAGTATCATTGTTATGTGAAGTTGAGAACTATCTTAAACTAAAGTTTGTGAAAGAACATGAGTATCATTGTCATGTGAAAATTGGAATCATCTTGAGTCAAGGTTTATAGTGTGAGTTGTTGGAAGTATAGTGAAACACTTGGTTATGGTTTGTATGCAAGTTGTGTTTCATTGAGAGGATGGTTGAGTGAAGTTGATTTATCATTATTGATTGAGAGCATTGGAGTGATAGTTCAAGATTTGTGAAACAAATTATTCTTTATTTCTGAATTGATTTGAAAGTGAGTTTGAAAGTAATAGAGTGATTTATGAGTGTGAAATATATTGAGTCTCTTACCATTCTCTATATGTTTATATGGTTAAACAAGATTTTGAGTGAAACTTGTTTGTGTGATTGAAGAGGTTTTCTGAAAGGATTAAGTTGAGTTGTGTATGCAAGATTTACAATTTGAATAAAGCTTTTGTGAAAGCTAGTGGACTATTTTGAGTAAGTCCTAGAGGGGACTTAAGGATAGAATTAAGAAAGCTTTTGTGAGAGCTTGTGTGCATATTTGAGTAAGTCCTAGAGGGGACTTAAGGACAAATTTGTGTGAGCTTTTATGGAAGCTTACAAGCAAATTTGAGGTAAGTCTTGCTGAATACTTGTTGAGCCAATTGGACAAGTTCCAAAGAGGACTTGTTGTGTAGTTTTGAGGTAAGTCTTGGTGAAGACTTGTTGAGCATATTGGACAAGTTCTAGAGAGGACTTGTTGAGTAGTTTTGAGGTAAGTCTTGGTGAAGATTTGTTGAGCAGATTAGACAAGTTCTAGAGAGGACTTGTTGAGCAGATTTGAGTTAAGTCTTGGAGAAGACTTGTTGAGCAAATTAGACAAGTTTTAGAGAGGACTTATTGGACAAATTTGAGGTAAGTCTTGGTGAAGACTTGTTGAGAAGATTGGACAAGTTCTAGAGAGGACTTGTTGGACATATTTGAGGTAAGTCTTGGTGAAGACTTGTTGAGCAGATTGGACAAGTTCTAGAGAGGACTTGTTGGACAGATTTGAGGTAAGTCTTTGAGAAGACTTGAGAGCATAATTGATTGATTGATTTGTTCAAGCTTTGAGTTAAGGCTTGAGATAGATCTAAGAAGAGTTGATTTGTGATTGAATCAAGATTTGTGTTAAGGATTGAGGATAAATTTAAGGAAAAATTATGGTACAGATTTAAGGATAGATTTATGTCATAGTAGGGATAGATTTTGGTGTAGATTTGAGGGTAGATTTGTGCCAGACCAAAGATAGACTTATGAGAAGCTTTGTGCTATATTGAAGGACAATGTTTAGTGCAGATTTGAGATAAAGATTGAGCAGAACTGAGAGCAATCTTTGGAGGTGATAGGGTAGACAACGGTAATCTCCAGTGGATAGAGATCCATTATCCAGGGTAGTGAGGATAGAGGTATTTTGAGTGAGGACAGAGGTCTTCAGTGGAGAGAGATCCACAAGCCAGTGTAGTGGAGGCAGTAGTCTTCTAAGAGATCACCATCCAGAGCAAAGGAGAAAGAGTTATCCTATGGATAGAGATCCACAAACTTGATTAGGGGATTGGTATCTCCTTTGGACATAGGTACATAAACATTGTAATAGGGAAGGATTCCCAAGAGATTTGTTGACAAAATTTTAGTGAAATATTTTCTTCGTGGAGTATCCCATATTGGGTGAACCATGTAAAATTGGTGTCTTTATTGTGTGATGATTTGTGCATTGCTTTGATTATTGTTGTTGATATTGCATATTATTGTTTGAGAAAGGAAATTAAAAAGTGATATTATACTGTTCACCCCCCCTTTCAGTATAAGCTTGTGTTCTTCGTGAGGTCTTTTTCCTTTGCAAGTATTGGTTTTAATACAACAAGTACATCCTATTGTTTAATTCAAGAGCAACCAAAAACTTTACTCATTTCTATTTGAGATTTAGCAATAGTACCAAGAGTACCATACCTTATTCCTTTTCAAGTAATATACTCTGGTTCCAAAACAAGGAGTCATACATACTCAACAATATTCACTTCAACCAAATAAGCCTCTCATTCTTTTTAGAGAGCAATCTTACACAAAAACACATATTTAAATAACTAAAACCACACAATATACATAAATAGAACTCATAAAATTTAAATAGAACCAAAGGTGAGTCATTTCAACCCAATAGGAAGTGAGTCTTTTACCAGGTCCCATCACCTATCATACATGTAATAATAATATTACTGGTACAACCATATATATATTCATAAATACAGCACACAAAACATATTTAACTACCCATTGTTGACCAATATTATGATACTCAAACACATAATGTAGCCAATCAACCAATCCAGGATTCACATCATCTACAGTTATGGGAAAAGTAAAATTAAAATAATACATTTGTGTTTGAATTTACTAGTGATTTCCCTAAATAGCACATAATCATTTTTCAAAGAATGATAATCGTATGATAACTAAAGCTCTGATAAAACTTCGTAATCTAAAGTTGTTTGAGATCGTTGTCTACAATACAACAAAATTATCGATAGAAAAATAAAACTTCTTTGTTATTGATTTCCAACCTAAAATCAAAGACAACCTTGATATAGCAATGAACACAACAATCATTACATCATATATTTCCTTTCTCATACGGCTAAGCTTCATTTTAAGAGGTAGTTTTCCCATAACAACTAGAGATAAAAACTAAGAATAATCATCTATCAAAAATGCATAACACGAAGGTTCTATACGTACACTACAATCTTGTTTGGTTCTCCTTACAAATTTACTCTAATATTTTGAACTCGTTTCAACCCAACTTGCATATTCAAACAAAGAGACCTAGTAAGAATTACTTGGTATACACAGTCAACTTTACAAACTGCCAATCATCTGCAAGTTTCTTGTCATCTATCTTATGTTCTTTCATTTCTCTTGATCTCCTATCTCCTTTCTTCCTCTCTTACTTTATTGCCTATCTCTTCTGATAGACTTCCCTTCAATATTCGTTTCTCCACTTCCTCGGAGCGTCCGTCGAGGAACAAGTGTAATTACACACCCATGCTATCACCTCACCCTTCAACTAGTGTGTGTTGTCAAAAACAACCAGTAAATAGGATATCCAATGATCTGAGGCTAGATACAAACATATCCAAGTGTTTTTTATTTACACAAATTATGATTTAACAATAATCTCCTTTTGAGTTATTAATTTCTTTGATACTCTAGTTACAAGGTCGTTTAGTTCATTTAATACAACGAGGACCATCGAGGAATGGCAATATACATAAATGTATATACACTTTCCATGGTAGTTGGAGCAAAAAACCATTAATGAAAAGCCTTACTTTATCATGATTTTCAAACATCCAAAGCATTAGTCTTCCTTGTTCAAGCTTTCTCCGTAAAGTCGAAGAGAAGGTGTTTCCTTTTAAGAAAAAAAATAACAGCATTGATAACTTTATGTATATATTCATATAAATATCCATTTCTTCACCATTGGGAATATTTTAAACCAAATAAAGTATTTCCCTAAATAAAAAATGGTCATATCAAATGGAATTACATCAAGGAAATGATTGTCTATAAAAACAAGTTTTCACCCAAAACTTTATATATTTTTCCTACAAAACACAAATTGTATGGAACTAATCAGAATAAAATCATTCATTCCACCAAAGACATCATACCAAATGATAAATACTTCCAAATAAAAGTCTGCCAAGGGAGGGTCATGACAGTCTGCCAGTGCAAAACCTTGATCTGATCCATGTGGTAATCATTTGCAGGAAGGACAAGAAATACATTAGATTAAGAGATATATATGGAAAACAAAAAAAAAATCAAGGTGACATGTCAACACATTGGGAATGAAAAGCTTGCAAATCACATGTAGAGAAAGATCCATTGCAGGTATTTCAAACTCTAGCACAATATCTCTATGCGCATGTTGTCTTGACATGCTTGTCTAGCCTAATCAATATTTGTTTACTACACATCATATTCCACGGTTTGGGAAGGACACTAGCAAATGATTTACCCCATTTTGAGTTACAACATGTCAAGTTAACAACGACAAATTCAAACCTCCCTTCTCTGCATGCACAAACAAGGAATGCATCCTCTTTTTTATTCCTGTGATAAAAACAACCATTAACAAAGTAGGCCCTACTTTTTAAAATTCATTTCAGACACTATAGGCCAAAAGAGAAAGTTTGATCTTGAGAGCAATAATAAACTGTTGCAAAATCTAAATATGGCAAACATTTTTTATATTGTAGGATGATTGCAATTCTTTCACCACTTTTATAGCCATGATATTAAACTAGTAGAGGATTTCATGTGGAGCTCGCAGGATGTATTTACTAAAGTCAAAAATCTCAAAATATTGATGAACCCTTCCATACTCATCCAAGTATATGGGATTTCACTTGTTGGTTAGGAGTTCTTCTAAACCAAGGAATCTTCATCTACACTTTTTAGCCAGTTCAAAGGAGAAGGATATCAAACCCCTACCATTACCATTTGCCATAAGTATTGTAAGGGGATGAAATGAACCGATCTAGCCAAGTTGTGGGATATCATCACCCTTTGGGTGATGAAATATATCACATGCAATGGGCAATTTGCTTCCTTTTCTGGACCACATTTGAAAATCCTCATCCACTTGAGGCACAATGAACACAATCTACATTTCTTTGTTAATTTACCATATTATTTGAATGTCATATTGCATGACATGGTTTCAATATTTCAAGAGGGAAACTATCAACTTAAGCATCATGGGCTAATTCAATTACTTTATCATCATCGAATCAAGATTGGCAAAGGCAGTAATGAAAGATGGATAAAGTTTTTGGGAGGAGAAGAGTAAGAATTATAGGGCAAAATTAAATAACATGGTTGTGCTAAGTCAATGCTAGAGAATACCAATTCTACTAAAGCATTGGAGCAATCTGGTGTCACCCAACCTCTGTCAAAGCCTAGGATTTTGCAAGCATTGGAATCCCTTGAACCTCAACCATCGAAACCCAACCAAAATAAATAGGTACCAAATAAGGCTTCTAAACCCTCCTAAAATGCTAAAAAGTCGCTAAAGCTTCTAGGTTTGTGTCAAAGGGGTAGAAATTATTAAGGCCCATGGAGAAATATAAATCAAAGCACATGCAACCTAAATAAAAATTAGGGCATACAGCCTAGAGAAAAATTAGAGCACACAACCTGAAGCAAAATCAAAACATGTGTAGCCCAAAGAAGAGTTAGAGCACACATAGTATGAAAAGAAACTGCAGTCTCCTCTAACACCTTGTGAATAAACATAAATATTAACTATAATAGTACCTTATGTAGAAGCATTGGAGTTGAGTGTACTAAAAGAAAAGAGTAAACTAGAATAAACAAATGCCTTAGAGGTTTTGAAATAGAAGAGCCAAAAGAGGGTAAAGCTTATTACCCATGAAGAATTAGAGGCCCTCAGGTAATTACAGTATTTTGATTTTGAGCAAAGGTTTAGGAGGAGGACACACGCAAAAGTATCCAAGCAAAGGGAACAACAATAAATTCCCCCACAAATACAATAGACTGGTAATTCTCTATAGTAAAATTAAATCCTTAATAGTAGTAGGAGAGAAACATCACCATCTACCCTAAGCCAAGACAAAAGTCAAAAGAATTAAGCAGGCCTCCTTTGATAATGAATACTAAGGAACTATTGTAGTCTGCATACCCTGAGTTGATAACAAATCCAAACCTGGGGGTAAAGTCTCTTGAGGTCCTTGCTCAAGAGTATTCTACACCTGGCCTAAAGATAGAACAACAAGAATGGTCAAATGAATATGATGCAAATATTGGGGTTTTGGACTTGAAATGATCCAAAGTGATCATCTAGGCTCTATAAACAAGATTAGCAATGGTTGAAAATATGTTGGTTATAAGAGAGAAATAAGCAAATCACCCAACTTTAGAATCAATTAGTAGAGACAAGGGTTAAAAGGAAGATAAGTCTTATGCTTTATCTTGAGAATGTGTTTGGACTGCCCAAAGGATATTTTAAGGAAACTCCCTTGCAAACTTTAGCATAAGTGGCAAGGACTATAGGACAACATATAGATATAGGGGTGAACCTCAAAAGTAATTTTTAATTGAGAAACCACCAGATGATGACATGCCTTACAATAGGTTTATGTTACATACTCGACACTTATAATACATTGGGGTATGTGGTATTATAATAAGGTAGACTATGTTTTTAGTTATAAATGGACCATGTGTTAAGTTAGGAGAGTGTATTGTCATACAATCTCTTTGTTGTCATAGAATTATGAATGTAACTATCATAAATTAGGTAAGTCATGAATATTATCATAGAATACTATCATAGCAAGATGTCATAGAATATTGTCATAATATGTCAAGAAATATTCTTGTAAATGTTATAAAATGAGAAGGATGTAACTCTCATGGGTTAGAGAAGAATTTGCATATTTTGTAAGGAGGTTGCCCCTTCAAAGAGGCCTGTAATAGTAACATTTCTCATTTTGAATTCCTACAATTATTGTTCTTATGTTTCATGCATGTATATTTTGTTATCGAAATGAATGTTGCTTTCATTAATATTCTATGAATCATGGTTATATTATCCTTGGCATTGAATTTATTATCTTAGTTCAGCTTTACATTAAGGATTTGAAGGGAAATATTGGCATGAGCAGAAGAGGTGCATTGCAAGTGGTATCAGAGCCCTTTTCGGGGCTTGGTAAGCTTTTTTATGAGCAATTTTTTCCTGTTTATCTTAGGTCTATAGGTTAGAAATGATGTTTTGATCATTTTAAAATAATATGGAGGAGTTATCGTTATTGGCTAAGCTAGATTACCTATAAAGCGTCTAGTGAAGTGAGGGGTGATTAGGCTCCAATACCTAGGCCTTAGACAACACCCATACATGGATTTCTCCCACGTATCTTTGAGTATATTAAGAGACCCCTATAGGAACCCCTAGCCAAACCTTCATATATTGGAAATCGATCGATCGTGTAAAATCCATAGTGCATCGAGCATAGCACTCGATAAGATTACCCTCTTGTATTTCAAAGAGGTGGGTAGTGCACTCAAGGGTATGTGTGAAATCTCCCTTGGATAGTGGCCTAAAATATTGGTCCAAGCACTATCATTCGTCATTGTGGTATAATAGAGGGCTATGGATATTACACAAACCCTAACCTAGAATCCATCCCTTCCCTACTCACCATATCAATAGCAAAGCTTACAAGATAAAAAAGTGAAATTCAGAGAGTTTGGGAGCATATATGCAACCTTAAAACCCCTATAAAAAAGTTTGGATTATTCAAAAACATCATTTTGGGATATAGCTCATTGTGATCCTCTCACTAAGCTGATCATTTTGATATATAGCACCCAAACACTTTTTGGGACCCTTACTAAAAATAGTAGTCTAGGTTGCCAAAAATTATCATTTTGGGATATAGCCCATTATGATCATCTCATTGAGCTGATTGTATTGGTATATAACACCCATACACTATTTTGGGACCCTTACTAAAAATAGTTACTAAAATAACATTTTTATTTTTAGTAAATGTCCCCGGAGACCCGTTATCAAGAAATGGAGGTCAAAATGAACAAGATGGAGGAGCAACTTTCCAAACTGGATGTCATCATGGATCTCAAGGGTCAACTATCTTCTCTTATCACCATGCTAGTAGATTACCAACATAAGTAGGATCAAATGAGTCAGGACATTGAGGTGCTCAAGATTAGAAATCTAAATTTTGATGGGTCTACTGAGAACAGTCCAAATGCTCAGAGGGGAAAAACTATTGACTACCCTGATTATTCCAGAGTCTTTAATGAAGAAAACACTTGGTGCAATCAAGCAATAGAGGCATGACTCCATGACTCCCTAAAATAAATTTTCCAAGGTTTGATGGAATAGAGCCATAGAGTTGGTTGATTAAGGCTGAGCAATGGTATGAGCTACATGAAACTCCCTTTGACCAAAGGATTTTTATAGTTGCATTTCATTTTGATTTGGAAGCACTGCATTGGTACCAATGGTTGAGAAAACAAATGCCTAATATTGGTTGGACACAGTTCAAGAGAGAACTCCTTAGTCGGTTTGGGCCATCTGAGTTTGAAGACTTTACTAGAGCACTCACTAAGTTGAGACAAACAAGCACGGTGCCCGAGTATATCACTACTTTTGAGAAGTTTGCCAATAGAACTGAAGCCCTTCCTGATGAATTTTTCAAGAGTTGTTTTATTAGTGGCCTTAAGGAAGAGATAAGGACTAAGGTGCAAATGCTTAAGCCAACCACTTATATGACAACCATGGGGCTAGCCAAACTTACAGAGAACAAATGGAATGCTCAAAGGAAGGCTTCTAGAACCCCTACATTTCAAAATAAAAATTTTGCATCCACCAATAACAATGCTCCAAAAGCTCCAGTGGTTAAGAGGTTAACACCTAAGGAGATGGCCAATCACAAAGCCAAGGGACTCTACTATAATTGTGATAAAAAATAGGTCATGGAACACATGCAAAACCCAACGCCTCTACCTATTGGAATGAGCAATATTTCATATTCTTCTACAGACACAAGGGAAGATATTATGGATTCAATGGAAGAACACCTAGATTTAGTGGATGTAGAACCTACAACTAATAGTCAGGAAGAAGAAATTCCCACTATTTCTCTAAATTCCATCATTGGAATATCCACCCCATAGTGTATGATAGTCCAAGGATTTCTCAAAGGGCATAAGGTTTTGATCCTATTGGACTCTGGTAGCACTAATAATTTTATTGATCCAATTATGGAAAAATGGGAAAATTGCTTCATTTATGGTCATGAATGAGTCCAAGTAAAAATTTCTAATGGGGACATCATGACTTGTATTGGGAAGTGTCATAATGCTCACCTATCCATTGGTGACTATCATTATTAGACTGATCTCTATGCAGTCCCATTGGATGGAGTCGATATGGTATTGGGGTGCCCTTGGTTATGAATATTGGGAATGATGTCCTGGAATTTTTTAGAACTTTGGATGTAATTCATTATCAACAATAGAACCCATACCATTTAGGATGTGAAAACTAGCAATTCCAAGCTTGTAACATCCCACCAGATGTAGTGACTAATTAAGAAGGTCCATCGATCAGTTATGGGAATATTTTGTTAGATGCAGTTATGTGTTATTCAGGATGAGCAGGTGTCCTCAAAATTGTCAGCAATCCTAATTAAGAATCAATAGGTCTTCCTTGAACCCAAACAACTATCACCCAATTGGTAGGAAGATCATAGAATCAATTTAATTCCTGGGATTCAACCTCCAAACATTCGACCATATAGGTACCCCTATCACCAGAAGAATGATATTGAGCAATTGGTAAAGGAATTACTGGATGCAGGATTCATCCATCCAAGCACAAGCCCATTTTTAGCTCTAGTCTTATTGGTTCGGAAGAAGGATGGGTCATGGTGAATGTGTAGACTTTCATGAACTCAATCATATCACCATCAAGGATAAGTTTCCCATTCTAGTGATTGATGACTTGTTGGATGAGTTGCATGGTGCTCAGTATTTCACCAAGTTGGACCTCAAATCGGGCTATCACCAAATTTGGGTTCACAAGGATGACATTCCTAAAATAGCTTTTAGGACCCATGAGGGGCATTATGAGTTCTTGGTCATACCTTTTGGCCTCACCAATGCACCATCAACTTTCCAAGGCTTGATGAATCGGGTTTTAAAACCCTACCTCCAAAAATTTGCATTGGTCTTTTTTGATGACATATTGATATACAACAAAACATGGGAAGAGCACCTACAACATGTTGATCAGGTTTTGAAGCTCCTGTAGTAGAACCAATTGTATGTCAAGCAATCTAAATGCACCTTTGGGGCAACTAAAGTAGAATATTTGGGGTATATCATGGGCCAAGATGGTGTCCAAGTAGATCCAAGTAAAATTGAGGCAATGAAGGAGTGGCCCAAGCCCAAAATATTGAAGAGCCTTCAAGGATTTCTTGGCCTTACTAGATATTATTAGAAGTTTGTCAAGGACTATGGGAAGATAGCAGCTCCTTTAACAACTATGCTTAAGAAGGATGCATTCACATGGAATAGTGCAGCTGAGCAAGATTTTTTGACTTTGAAGGATGCCATGTGTCATACACCAGTCCTAGCTATACCAAATTTTTCTAAAATATTTATCATTGAAAGTGATGCCTTAGGAGTTGGATTGGGGGTAGTACTTATGCAAGAAGGTTGACCACTTGCTTTCATAAGCAAGGTCCTCTCAAGGCAAAACCTTACCAAATCAACTTATGAGAAGGAGATGATGGCCATCGTCTTTGTCATCCTCCATTAGTGACCATACTTATTGGGGTGATACTTCATCATCAAGACCAATCATCACAGCCTTAAGTATCTCTTGGAGCAGATAATTTCTTCCCCTGAGTAATAAAAATGGGTCACTAAGCTCTTGGGATATGACTACGAGATAATCTATCGCAAAGGGAAGAAAAATATCATTGTTCATGCTCTTTATAGGTTTCCTGAAACACAGGATATCCTATATGCGATGTCCATTCCCACACTTAAAAATATTATTCAGTATTTATAGATATTAGTCAGGGACCATCCCAATTATTCCTAGAAATAGGGGAGCTATGCTATAAGCATCGGATTGTTGTTCCACCTTCCTCCAAACTTAAATATCAGATTCTCCAAGAGCTTCATTCCTCTCTAATAGGGGGACACATAGGTTTCTTACAAACCTATGAATTGGTAAAGCATAGTTTCTATTGGCCAGGGTTGAAATCAAATATCAAGCAGTTTGTGGATAGTTGTGACACTTGTTAGCACCAAAAGGGGAAAATAGTTAGTACACCAAGATTACTTCAACCTTTACCCATTCCAGAGTCCCCATGGATAGATATCTCCATGGACTTCATTGAAGGCCTTCCTCTCTTAGGAGGTAAATCAATCATAATGGTAATCATGGATTGATTGACCAAATATGCTCATTTTTTATCCCTCAGTCATCCTTATACTTCCAAGATAATAACACAAATTTTTATGGATCAGATATTTCGACTCCATGGGAGCCCACATTCCATCATCAATGACCATGATAAGATATTCACTAGTAAATTTTGGGAGGAGCTACATCACATTCAAGGGACTCAGTTGAAAATAAGCACATCATATCACCCCTAGACAGATGGCCAGACAGAGGTGGTGAATAAATATCTTGAGACCTATCTCTATTGTTTTGTTTTAGATAATCAATCCAAGTGGAGTCAATGGCTTCCCTTAGTCGAATGGTGGTATAATACCACTTTTCACACTACCACAAGGATGACACCATATGAAGTTGTGTATGGTCAACCACCCCCAACACTCACCTCTTACTTGCTAGGTAGTTCGAAGGTAGACGTAGTGGACACAATCTTTAGTCATAGGTAGGAAGTCTTAGCAGCTCTTAAGCATAATTTGACCACCACCTAGAATCACATGAAACAACAAGTAGACAAACACAAAACTGAGAGGGAGTTTGTAGAAGATGACATGGTTTTCCTTCATCTTCAACCTTATAAATAATTGTCCCTCAAACAAAAGGGTCGACATAAGTTGGCACCCAAGTTTTATGGGCCCTACAAGATACTGCATCGGATAGGGGAGGTTGCTTACAAGTTGGAACTACCAACCACATCCAAGATTCACCCAATCTTCCATGTATCTTGCTTGAAGAAGGTGGTAGGCACACATACTCAAGTACATATTATCCTTCCTAAATTGGATGAAGAGAGATCCATTCTTTTATAGCCTACAACCATTTTGGATTGTCGAACCTGACATCTCCGCTCATGGGATATCACTGAGGTGTTGGTGCAATGGCAAGGGTTACCACCAGAAGATGCCACATGGGAGCCATTGCAAGACTTTTAGTAGTAGTTTCCCACCTTTTAACTTTGAGGACAAAGCTTCTTTAAGGAGGGTGGCATGTTACATACCTGACACTTGTAATACATTGGGGTATATGTTATTGTAATAAGGTGGACCATGTATTTAGTTAGAAATGGACCACATGTTAAGTTAGGAGAGTGTGTTGTCATAGAATCTTGTTTTGTCATAGAATCTCTTTGTTGTCATAGAATTATGAATGTAACCATCGATATTATGAATGTAACTATCAATTATGAATGTAACCATCGTATTATGAATGTAACTATCATAAATTAGGTAAGTTAGGAATATTTCATAGAATATTGTCATAGTAGGATATCATAGAATATTGTCATAAGATGTCAGGAAATATTCTTGTAAATGTTATAAAATGAGAAGGATGTAACTCTCATGGGTTAGAGAAGAATTTGCATATTTTGTAAGGAGGTTGCCCCCTCAAAGAGGCCTACGATAGTAACATTTCTCATTCTAAATTCCTGCAATTATTATTCTTATGTTTCATGCATGTATGTTTTTGTTATCAAAATGAATGTTGCTTTCATTAATATTCTATGAATCATGGTTATATTATCCTTGGAATTGAATTTCTTATCTCAGTTTAACTCTGCGTTAAGGATTTGAAGGGAAATATTGGCATGAGTAGAAGAGGTGCATTACAGTCCGAAGGAGTGATGAGGCTTAGAAATACCTCATTTTGTACACCCATTTTATCTTCTTTTTTAACTATTTGACTATGATTTGCTTCATCATTTGCATTAGTGCTTGATTAAATATGGTAATTAGTATTAATACAATACTAAGATAAGAAATATGATATTATGTGATAAAATGAACATTTTGATGATTTACATCAAGCTTTAGGGAATAAAATAAAGTTATTAGATTTTATACTTAATGCTTGGAGTACCATGGACAACATGGAAGTTGACATTGAAGGAAATGTTCCACCTATCATTGAAAATAAAGACTACAATAGGCGTCGGATGTAGAACTGCACAATCAACACCAAATTCTAGGAAGATAGGATGGCTTTGAACATGGCAGTTGAAGGTAAGAGAAGATGTAGTTGGAGAATAATGACATCAAACACTTGAAAAATCTTGTCCTTTTTGTTCCAACCAACAACTTACTGTTTTACCAGCTGTTGATGATGATGTCAGCAGATAGTCAAATACTTATAGACTCAATATAACTAGTGACCATTCTTAGGTAAAGAAAAATCTATATTTCATGAAGAGGTGTGGTGAAACTATCCTAAAATTAAAATACCCTATTTTTAATATTGCAACTGTGGTAGTTGAGATTCAATGAAGATAGATATGACTAGATTAGAATTTTTTATGCCTACTTATGTCCATACCCGCTAAAGGATATTCTAGATGTATTGTTGTTACAATAACCTAGTAACAAAGGCAAGAGGAGGGTCTTGTCCTCATCATTTATAAATAGAGATGTAGTTCTATGCACTAGGTTAGTTTCCAATGTAATATTTATTTTATTGTGATTATATTCTACATTTTGTAAGGAGTTTTTATCATTGTTTAGACCTATAAAAAAATATTGTTTTGAGTTGTTGGAATATTTTATTGGTGTGAGTTGATTTAAAATTTTCTCTTTTCACACTGCTATGGAGTAATTGCCCACTCCAAGCAATTTGGAAGGTACATTTTTTACATGTATTTTATGTTTTTTGTATCTATAGCATAAATCAAATTGTTTTTTCCTACATTTTATGATAAGTTTAATTGTTTAAGTTTATCTCCCAGGAGGACTAGATAATAATTTACCTTAAAAAGAAAAAAAAAATTATTACAATTGTAGAGTATTATTAAAAGAAGCATTATTTTATGTTCAGCTTTTCATACCACTCTTATTTCCTGTATGATGTAATCACTTTCATTTCCAACATTTGATGTTTCTTAGCATAGTTTTTTATTTTTCCTACTAGAGTGAGTTTTCTTATATTTTCAATGCTTTAGAGTAGAAAATCTAGACTTGACCTTACCTAAACCATTCCTAACGCATTTAGTCTTTGAAAATCACCCCGGATTTGGTAATGAATTAAAGTGAGGTTTACAAAATCCATCACATTCCTTTAGTTAGCAGCTCAAAGTAATATTCTTACAAGAGAGAGTATACAAACAAGAGGATATCATGGACTTTTGAAATATGTCCTATGTGAGAAGGATTTAGAAATATTAGACCATTTACATCTTTATTGTTCCTTTGTTCACACCAATTGATATTAATTTTTTTAAATGTGAAAATATTTTGGGTAGCTACATCAATAATGGAGACATTAGAACTCTGAATAGATGTCTAAGGTTTGAATCCTACAAGGGGTAGAGTTGTACACCATGCTTCAATAATTGGAGTATGGTTGGATAACCATATTGTAGTGAAATATCACTACATTAGGCAAATCCAGCTCGAAAAGAGAATTTTAAATGGAATTGTTGTCAAAAGCCAAGCAAGATGATAAGGCCTAAAGCTCCTTCTATATATCAAGTAGTTGATGTTTATAAAGCACCAAGTGTACCAATGAGGGGAGGCCTATGCTAGGAATTGTCAGCAAATTCAAATCTCCTCGCACCATGAGGTGATGTTGACCACCTAGACTAGACAAAGAGAGTACTATAGCCTTTTGGTAGTAACTAAGCTAGACCTTGCGATAAGTAGGAACCTCGAAGCCTTTTTTATGGTAACTAAAAGGGCTTTGTTGGTTGTAAGATTTATATTTTCTCAATAGCCATGGATCCATCCCTCAACTAGATGGGTGGATTTGGACGATGATCCATCCTCTTTTGGTAATTGGGTTTGAAGGACATCCTATATCCTGGTATTTTTACAAAATGGCACAAGTAATATGCCAACAAAGATAAAACCCAAGAAACCCAGGTGTTATAGGTGACTTGGAGAGGAAAGGGCAATCCTCCAAGGGAGGTCCCAATTTCGAATCTCCACCCTACCAAAAAATTGAATTGGGTACCCAAAATCCAATTGATAATGTTGGTGCGGGTAGGGCTAGGTGCGACTCTCGGGTGACTTTGATGGTGTAGAACCCCTTGGTCATGGTATCTCAGACCAAGGTGGCCCTACAAGGGGTTTTTGCTTTAAAATATATATAAAACCCAATAACCATGGAGAAATAAAAGAAGGGGGCTAAGGTACTCACGCAAGAGGTTGATAAGCTTGTCCAACTTTAAGGTTCATGGCAAAAGGGCAAAAAGGAGCAAACCAAACTAGACAAAGAGAATACATTAGGCACACTCTCCAAATGAATTTCAATAATCCTTATATGAAGGCAACATTAAAGCATAAGAAATCAAACAAGGAGCAAGGCGACAATAATAGTGGCATCACTAAACCAGGAGATGATCAAGAAAGTGACAATTGGAGTTCCAAGAATTTTCTATGTATTTTAGAGATAGCCCTTTGCCCAGATCAAAATTCCTTAACAGATATGGTATGAAGGAAATGTTACCAAAGCAATCAAGTCCTAAAAAGAAGACTCAAGCCAAAGTTTGCACCGAAGTCTAGTAATCAAGATCCGAGAAATAGTACATAACGAGATAGGTCAAAATTGGAAGGATGGTGGTGCCATAATGCCATGTCATACATAAGGCCATCATCATTGAACACCTAGATAAGGATCAATTGACACAAGCACAAACTAGATCCAGTGAAATGTTGGGTAGGACATGACTTGATAGTTAAGGAAAACACGAGGATAGGGCCCACATTGTCTTGATATTAGCAACAAGGCTTCCCTAACAATAAAATGTTGATGTCACCTAACCTCAAATTTCTATGAAGAGCAGAGGCCCATTAGTGACATCTCTAAGGGTCACCACTTTGCCTGCAAGATATTTATGGTGATTAGACCTCAAATCTGTTAGGAATTAATGTAACATAATACCTTGAACTCAACAACCAAAGAAGACAAGAGTTATTTTTCATAACAATATAGAAAGAAATTTTAAATTTTAAATTTAAATTCAATATGTATAAATAGCCAATTTTGTAACTTAGAAAAAGATGAAGAACAATATTTTTGTGCCCAATATTTGGCCTTAGATAAAGTTTTTCTCTCACTTTCTTTGGTGTATTGATCTGGACTTGAGCCTCGAGTTAATTCATGTATAGGCCCTTAAAGCCTTTTTTCATTCTAGTATATGTATTTGAATGATTTTAAAATATATATATAATATTTGTGATTATCTCTTTTCTATTTTGATGTTTATACGTGTGTAAATTTGTATGGGAAGTTGTGACTAGTACTTGTCCTAGTCCTTGTGTGAGTTTCATAAGAGAGATATATAGTTATAGAATCATGTTCATTTTTATTGATATGATTGATGCCCATGTTCATTCATCCCATCAATACATAAAGAACCTTTGTAATTCTTGGCACATCACCCCTATAGTTAGGCTAGTTAGTTTTACTGCTTTTCTCTCATTTATTTTCCTAGATAAGAACCTGATAGACTAGGCTAGCTTAGGAAAACATGCACCAAGATCACATCCAAACAAGGAGTTGGCCTTGATAAAACCCTAAATATAGATTGTAGGGTCGTATCCCATGCTCCTTAGACTTCCCAAATTATATTCTCCATGAGAGGCGTGGGCATTGGATGTACTCGATAACCATAAGTGGGTGGACCTTATACCTAGAACATGAACTGAATTTGGTTTTCAATAGTTAAATTGGCATGCCCAAAGGGACCAATCACATGATATATATCCCATGACTATAATAGCATATTGATGACTTTTGTGAAAGCCTTAATTTACTATTTATTGAAGCATATCCAAAATTCACTTGATGACTCCATTATTTGAAGGACTCATTGAGTGACAACTCCATTTTTTTAAAGTGAACCCAATTATTATGAGCTTTAGGCCTATCATAAGGTACAATACAAGGTTGAATCCATGGTTTATGTTTCCACCACTAAACCACAATCATAGAAGGAGAAGCCGACAACAAAACATGGTTGCAACATAGAACCTGCAATAAAGAAGGCTACCAACGTGGAATGATAGAGATCCATTATAGCTACCAATCTCACCTACTACATGGGATGAGATTTTAATCTCGATATTAAAATATTTGTCATTATTCACAAGCAAAGATACAATAACCCCAATAGAACACTTTTAGCACATGGTCAGTCAGTGTGTGCTATACAACATTTATCAATATAATGTGGCACTTAGGCTATTAGCAACCTCTTATAGAGGAAAAGCAAGAGAATGGTGTATTTCACTCACCCAACATTCCATTATCAACTAGGACCAACTTACCAACTTGTTTCTAGATATATTTGGGGAGAAAGTGAATGGGGTGTCCCTTTTAGAGCAATTAATGACCATTAAAAGAGCTCCTATAGAATCCATGGATGAATTTAACACTAGGTTCCACAAGACCTAGTATAGGATCCCTAATGAGATTAGGCCACCTCTAGGTATGGCTTTCATTTGTTATCTAAAGGCTTTGATTCAAATATAGCTAGGATGGTAAAATCCAAAGGAGGGAATACCTTACTAGAGGCTTATCAACTAGCCACTCAGGTTGAAAGGGACCTAATCCAAATAGGAAGGATAGATTTTAGACCCCCAATGCCTTTTTCCCCAACATTCAAACACCCTACCAACCTCCACCCATTGTACAACCCACTTCTTTTTAGTTGTCCCCTACTATGGATCCAATCTCAGTATAAACTATCTCTACCCTCAAATTAGCCTTATGTTAAATCATAGATCATAGAGAGTAAGGAGTTGCAAAACAAAGTGAGGGTAATGTCCAATGAAATTGTAATGCTTAAACATAAATAGAACACCCTAAATTTCTCGTACCAGGGTATCCTTAAACCCCCTTTCGACCAGGTAGCCAAAGTTATTGGTCTCCATAAAAATGGGTATTAAAGGTACCTGCCACAACCTTTCTAAGAGTCTGATCAAATCTAAGCCACAAAGCAATAAATCATACCTATTTTTGTCTCCTTGCAACAATCACCACATAACTTGGTCAAGGATATTATACTAGATCAGAACAACTATATTGAGGATATGTATGTCTAGCAATACTCATTTCCAAATCCTTGTTGTTGTAGCTATGGTGACTCCTAATAGATTGTGTATCTCATAGCTCATACCACCTACTCCTAATTCACTTCATAAGATTCAAGACAAGCTACTCAAAGTGCTACCTCAAATGCTACTCTAGATCCCAATATCAGGTTGTCGAAATAAACGCTAGTGACTTGGGAAGAAGGTGAGGTCTATGTTGTTTTCAATGCAACCAATGCTTCAATGGATGGTTGACCATAGGTACAATTTGGTATCCCCATAAAAAAAGTGAAAAGAAGAAACTATTGGTAAATATGAGCATTAACCTTGCATTAAAATGATACAGGTATAAATACATTGTGATTCCAACGAACTGAGCCCAATGGACTTCTAGTTCGTTCAACGAACGTGTGGTTCCTTCCCCAACTACCTAGGCACAATAATAGATTAAGATAATCTAATATGCTTAACAAATATGATGCGCTATAATGTAATAATATATAAGCTATGCTAACATCCCCCCTTATTACATTATTTTGAAATACAAAGAGTGTTGTGAAACAACTCAAATTTGACACGTCCAAGTGCCTTAGTGAAAATATCCGCAACCTGTTCATTGGTGGGAATGTATTGGAGTTGGATCTTGTGTTTTGGAACTTCATCTCGAATGAAATGACATTGTGTGTCAATGTGTTTGGTGCATTCATGAAATACTGGATTCTTGACGAGCTTCAAAACACCTTGGTTGTCGCAAAACAAGTGAATTGGAAGTTTCTTGGGAAGACCCATACTTGCAAGAATGCGACGTAACCATATCACCTCGTAGACTGCTCCATGTGTTGCATGATATTCTACCTCTGTAGATGATAAAGCAACCACCTGCTACTTTTTACTGTGCCAAGAGACAGGACCGGAGCCAAGATGAAAAATGTATCCAGAAGTGGATTTCCTATCATCAAATGACCCGACATAATCTGAGTCCATGTAACCTTGCAAGAAGAAGTTGTCATTCTTCTTGTATTCCAGGCCATATTCTGTACTACCATGGACATAATGAAGAACTCGTTTCATTGCTTTCCAATGACTAACCTTAGGTTCCTGCATGAACCTCGAAAGATAACTCACAGCAAAACTGATGTCTGGCCTAGTGTTGGTTAGATATATGAGACTCCCAATCAATTGGTGATAGAGAGTACCATCTACCTGTGGAGATTTATCATATCGTGATAATTGTAACCCTATTTCCATTGGAGTTGCTTTGGGCTTACAATCAGTCATGCGATATTTCTCAATTAATGTCTTGGCATATTTTTTTTGTGTCACTCTGATGTGATTCTTCTTTTGTGCCACTTCTAAACCAAGACAATAATGAAGAAGTCCTAGATCTATCATCTCAAATGACTTTTTCAAGTCATCTTTCACTGTATCTATCAATTTCTCTGAACTGCCAGTGATAATCAGATCATCAACATAGAGTACTAAGATCACTATATCAGAACCATTTTTCTTGATATAGAGATTAGCATCCGAAGGACTTCTCTTGAATCCATGCTGCAATAGGTGATTGTCCATTTTGATGTACCAAGCTCGTGGAGCTTATTTTAACCCATACAAGGATTTAACCAACTTGTAAACTTTTTGCTCTTGGCCTTCAACCACAAATCCTTCTGGCTGAGTCATATACACTTCTTCCTACAGATCACCATTTAAGAAGGCACTTTTGACATCCATCTGATGTAGCTTCCATCCGAACTGAGCTGCCATAGCACAAAGTACACGAATGGTAGTCATTCTAGTTGTGGGTGCAAAAGTCTCTTCATAGTCAATGCCTTCTTTCTGTGCATAGCCCTTTGCAACAAGGTGGGCCTTATGCTTATCTATAGTTCCATCTGCCTTATACTTCACTTTGTATACCCATTTGCAGCCAATGGGCTTCTTTCCTGAAGGTAGATCAACTAGCTTCCAAGTGTTATTTTTCATGAGAGACATATGTTCTGCATCCATAGCAACCTTCCAATGAGGCTCACTAAGTGCATCTTGAACTGAGGTAGGTTCATCCTCATCCAATGAAGTCATATAAACCCTTTCATCATCCACATCCATATCTTCTTCTCTATCTTCCTCTGCATCTACAGAAAGTTCATCAAATTGTTGGTAAAGCTCGTCAACCTCTGAAGTTGATGCTTCTGCTCTCATCTGTTGAGTCATACTGCATGTACAAGGTCGATCTAGAGTTAGATCTAGAGGTGTAGTCAGTTTTGAATCTCTCATTGTGCTAGTATACCATTTTGGAACCTTTTTCTGTGGAGGTGGAGTCTCTTTCTTAGGCTCCTCTTCATCCAGGTATACAGTTGAAGATGTGTAATCTGATGTGAAAGCTTCATCAAATACCACATCTCTACTTATGTGAGTTTTCTTGGTTTTAGGATCTATCAACCGATATCCCTTGGAATGCTCATCATAACCAAGAAAAATACACTGCAAGGTTTTCTCATCTAACTTCTTTCTCTTATGTTTTGGAATGTGCATGAATGCCTTACACCCAAAAATCCTTAGATGAGAAATGGAGGGTTTTCTACCACTCCATGATTCTTGTGGAGTCATTCCCTTAAGAGCTTTTGTGGGTGCTCTATTCAGGAGGTACGTTGTTGTACTGACAGCTTCTGCCCAATATTGTTGCTCAAGATGTGCCCTTGTAAGCATACAACGAACCATTTTCATGATGGAACGATTCCTCCTCTCAAAAACTCCATTTTGCTATGGAGTATAGGTTGTTGTAAGTTGCCTCTTAATCCCATGTGAACTAAGAAATGTGGAAAATTATTTTGAGGTATATTCCCCCCTCGATCTGAGTGGAGGGTCTTAATAGAACATCCTGCTTCCTTCTCAACACTTTTCTTGAACTGCTAAAAATACAGAAAGGCCTCTGACTTCAGTTGTAGAAAGAAAACCCACATCTTCCATGAGTAGTCATCAACAAACAACTAAAAATACCTCTTTCCCCCATAACTGTTTGGCATAGGACCGCACAGATCGGTGTGTACCAACTCCAAAGGTCTTTTGGCTCTTGAAGAGCTCACCTCAAATGGTACTCGGTGTTGCTTCCCTGCTAAGCAATCCGAGCAAACTGGCAAAGTGGATGAAAGGTTGGGAAGACCTTTCACCATCTCATATTTACTTAACTCAAGTAAATATCCTGAACTTAGATGCCCATATCTCTTATGCCAAAGAGAAGTGGCCTCCTTTGTGTTTACCACCATGGCAACATGAGGCGTAGAAATGGCATCTAAAGTAAACAAGCCATGCTTGTAGGAACCTGTTGCAACATGCTTTCCCTTCCTGGTGATGAAGCATCGCTTCTTTCCATCCTCAACTCTAAAATCAACAACCATATTTTTATCCAAGATCTGAGGAACTGACAACAAATTGTTTGCCAATCCTGGAACATAGAGAACTTTCTCAATCTGACATTGTCCATCTGGAAGAGTGACAAAAACATCTCCTTCACCCTAGACTCGGTAGGTCTTATCATCAACTATTGTAACTGGTTTGCCTTCCTTAGCCTCAAATGTCTCAAACCATGATTTATCACCAATCATGTGTTTGCTGGCTCTAGAATCAATATACCACACAGGATCCTTCTACTGAGAAGATGTGTGAGTCATGAGCACCTTGTGTGCCCTCTCAGAATCTGAGTCTGATTCCTCATAAGCAACATTTCCCTTGGGTTGCTTATTCTTCTTCTATGGTTTGTATTTGCCCTTGCCCTTTTTCTTTTGATCTTGGTCATGGGGTTGTTTATTCTTAAACCAACACCTGTTGGTGTCATGGTTATCCATATCACAAATCTTGCAATACTTCTTTTCTTTCTGTTGAGGTTCCTTCCCTTTTGAACCTTTGGAAGAAGATCCTCCCTTTTGAAAGTTACCCTATCTTCTGGACCCCTGTTTTGAGTAAAGTGCATTATCTGTCACTTCATCTCTTTGAAGTTGATTTGCCTCCTCAGTTTGAAGTAAATTTACCAACTCCACAAAAGTAACTTGTCTCATGGACACTTGAAGGGATGTGATCAACATCTTGTAGGAATCTGGAAAAGCTCTCAAAATGACTGAAGTCAAGAGCGTATCCTCTACTTTTTCTCCCAAAGCATTCAACTTGGCTTTCAATTCTGCCACTCTGCATAGGAACAGTTCTACTGATTCACCAGACTTCATACTAAGAGTATGAAGTTGAGATTGAAGGTTAAGAATGGTGGACTGATTCTTCCCTTCATAGATGGTAACTAATGCATCCCAAGCATCTTTACCAATTTTAGCATCACAAATGTGAGGTTGTATCTCATCAGTAGTAGCAAGGATGATAAACATGAGGGACCTTTTATCCTTTTTATCATATTCATCCTGATCTGTACCTGGTGTTGTAGGATGTTTTGTAGTGCCAGTCACTACATCCCACAAATCTTCAACCTGAAGAATGGCTCTCATCTTTGTTTTCCATGGAGCAAAATTGGAACCTTTGAGCAACTGTGAATCTGAAAGATATTTGTGAACAGAGGCCATTGTGAAGGTTCCTTATCTCACCAAAATGGTCCCCCTTTCTTTATACTTACAAAGAGTACGTGAAAGGGAATTCACTCAAATTGATGGCACCTACCTCAAAACCCTTTCGAAAAAGGATGATGAGTTGGAGGAGTTTAAGCCAAGCAATAAGAATGAATTAGGGTATATAATGGAGTGAATATCAAATAAAATTGGCTTTCCTTATTTCTCCTCGATGATTTATAGAGAACAATAGCTCAGACATCATTGTTGCAGCTATATTAGGCGTTAGATACAATAGCCCAAAGCACGACAGCTTTACCTGTAAGTGTGGGCCAGAGGTACCGTATATACCGAACACTATGGTGCAATAAATTGCACAAATAGGTTTAAAATTTGGGGTCTTATTTGTTTTTGAATTTTAACTTATGATTGAAATGCAAAAAATAGGAAATTAAATGCAATAAACAATCACAAGTGCCCACAAATTTTAAATATAGGTGTCGGTTTCCATCGAAAATGCACCTATTCTACAATGCCAATTTTTTTAAGATGTCGGTTTCCACCGAAAATGCACCTTTTTTTTTATATATAGAAGCAATGGTTACAATCATGATTTTTAGTAACTACCAGCACAGCTGGTAGGGTTCAAACTATCTACGAAGGCTCCAGGACTTCCACCGTCTCGGTACATGGTAACCCGACATGAGATGGGGACCGTCGGACGCACAGGGGTTGCACCGTCGTCATCAATCTGGCGCACCACTCAGAGGAAACGGATCTTGGCTACTGTCTGTGCATGGGCAAGCCCGTGGGATTGGAACCTAGGTCTCCTCTCGGTAAGTGCCCCAACTTAACAATCCACCTAGACCCACGGACGAAAATGCACCTTTTGTTACAATCATTTTTGCAAAATATTTGAGTTTTTTTTTGTTTGCAAAAAATAATATTCAAGTCCACAATTTTCTCCCTCCTTGTGTTAGAATTTTGCAAGAAAAAATAATGTTGGTTTGTCCCCCTTTTTGTTTGCAAAATAAATAAGGTTTTGGTGGAAGTAAATGTGCAATTTTGTTTGTTTTATCCCTTCTAGGAAAAAAATGCACTATTTTGATGATGCTCCTGGAGTTGCAAACAAAATAATTTGCAAAGCAGGAACAAAATACCTCTTAAGTTGCTCCTCCTCTTTCTTTGGCAGAAAATGACTCTCCGTTGGCAAAAAATAGCCAAAAATTGCTCTCCATGGGCAAAAAATTGCAAAATAAATGTTTTTTGTGAAAAAAATATTTTTTAGTGCAAAAACTGGTTGTTGTCGTGGGTGGGATTTGAAACCATGACCTCCTATTTGGTACTCTGGCCCACGATCGTCTCAGCCATGGCCACCGATAAAACCAAAGAAGGAGCCTTATGTATGTGAATACGTCCTGGTAGCGAAAAAGAAAAAAAAATTCTTTTGCTGGCAAAGAGATTCGAACCGTCAACCTGCACTATGGAAGTCTTTCCACTAGATTTCCAGCCAGTCGGGTTGGCCTAATGAGAACAAAGGCTCTCTACCTTTATTTTATCTCTTACT
This sequence comes from Wollemia nobilis, assembly GCA_028583015.1. Taxonomy (NCBI): domain Eukaryota; kingdom Viridiplantae; phylum Streptophyta; class Pinopsida; order Araucariales; family Araucariaceae; genus Wollemia; species Wollemia nobilis. The sequence goes on from JAQPPZ010016827.1 coordinate 3,547,970, forward strand.
TTGCAAACAAAATTAAAAAAAAAAATGTCGAGAGTATAATCCCACATGAATTGTGCAAAGAATTTGTTGTTGTTTAAAAAGAAACCATCGCATCTTTCAATTTTATTGCCTTTAAGCAGTCGTAAACTATAATTATTTTTGGTACCATAGCCAATAAAAAATGTCCATGTCACATCATGTGTCATGTTAACCTCCTAGAGTTCCACATCAACCATGTCCACATCAACCGCCTAGAGTGCCACGTCCACGTCAATCGCCTGGAGTGCCACATCAACAATGTTTTATCCACATCAAAAATCTACCATCTCAACCTCCATATCAATCTACCTTCTCAGTTTGCATTCCTATAGAGTTGCTATCTTGATTCGCATGTAAAAGTCATCCACCAGTTTAGGGATCTCATGCTCGATATTTGTGCCCTAACATCGTCTCAAGAAACGTGTTGAAAACCACGTCCTTCTTCCTGCTTTTGCTATACCCGGATCACATGCGCTCTGATACCATATTGGTAAATATGAGAATTAACCTTGCATTAAAATGATAGAGGTATAAATACATTGTGATTCCAACAAACTGAGCCCAATAGACTTCTAGTTCGTTCAATGAACATGTGGTTTATTCCCCAACTATCTAGGCGCAATAATACATTAAGATAATCTAATATGCTTAACAAATATGATGTGCTATAATGTAACAATATATAAGCTATGCTAACAAAAATTGAGTAGCAACGTTAAAGGAAAATTGATGAGTTGTTCTAGAAGAAGGGAAGGATACTAGGGTCCCATTGATTTAGCATGATTAGGATCCTAGATAAGGCTTCATTGAAGGGTTGCAAGCTTGATGCTTTCTTGATCCTTGAACAAGTTGACTTGCCTAAGGCCCCCTCAGAGAATGAGTTTCCAAAGAAAATCTAAAGAACCAAATTTAAGTCTAGCTCAAGACCATCAAGCAACTAGATTGGGTAGGATCAAGCCTCCATCCTTTTACATGTCCTTACATATCGAAGGTTGAATCATCCACAATTGCATAGTAGACTCTAAGGCTGCTACAATGATCACGCTTAATGTTGTCTATGACAAAATGGGCATGGAATACACCCAAACTAGTTTTGATATACTACAATTGGATGGTATCCTAGTTCGAGCAATGGAATAGTGAGGGCACCTTGATGGTATTGCAGAAGTTTTTGGACATCTTAGTAATTTAGGAGGTGGTAGTGGTGGATCTTCCACAACTATTTAGACTATGATTATCTAGGGAATTCACCATAAATCTAGGAAGGTACCTATCCCTAGACTATACTCACATGGTGATTCCTTGTGGAGGAAGGAAGTTGATTGAATGGGGAGAAGCTCAACCCCTATCAAATGGAGAGGCTTGAAGAACAAAACGTTCATCTGGCTGACAGTAATTCTGGATACTCCCATGAGATGATCAAGCAACATTTGAAATGCTTGGAGGAGTTGATGGACAAACCACAAATGAGAAATTATTTTTCCATGTTTGATTTTATAGACCTAGGAACTCATCACTCATCGAGGTCAACTATCTACAAATTTCTAGCCATAACAAGTCACTTGTTCAAGACAAAAAACATGTAGGATCAATGGAAGTTTGGATCACTCTAGTCCAAAATTTGCAGGTTTCGATGAATGAGCTCCATGTGAAACATCTAGTGTACAAAAATGCATCAAAACTATGCATCATATTGTAACTAAGCGATGTTAAAAATAAAGTTGATAAAAGTTAAGTGTTGTATAGCTAATGACTAGACTAGGTAACAACATGTATGGGAAAGTAAGTTAATGCGCTCACATGAAATAGATTTTGAAAAATGCACGAAGTGGTTCATGTGCATGTTTGAAAGAAGGTTGTACAGGTCAAGTAGTCCAATAATCGAAAAAGTAGCTAAGGAAGATACAACTGCCATGATTGAATGCAAGGTAAAATGGTAGAAAATCATACCCTTACTAATTCAACTATGTTGAAAGGATCATTTTCCATTGACTTGCTAGAGGACCAATGGTAAAAGGGATATCAAAGGACTTTTCCAATGGGAGAAGTATTTATCAAGGGAGCTTCCCTTATTGCATCTCATGAGCTCTCAAAGCAAAGTTGCCCTCAAAGAAAGAAATTTACCTCTCGTCCCCATAATTCCTAGTATTTACCTCCATAGACTTTGTTCCCAATAGATACAACCACTATCTTTGGGTTATTTACCTCTTGCAAGCATAAGCCCCCTATGGGTCTCCAAACTATAGTGAAGTCTCACTACATTAGGCAAATCCAACCCAAAAAGGGAACTTTAAGCAGAATTATCGTTGAAAGTTTAGCAATATTAGAGGACCTAAAGCTTATTTTCTCTATCAAGTAGTTGATGCTAAGAAAGTGCCAATGATATCAATAAGGGGATGCTTACACCAAAATTTGCCAATAAATTCAAAGGTCCCTACACCATGAGGTGAACTTGACCAGCTAGATTGGACAAATAGAGTACTATAGCCTTTTCGATGGTAATTAAGTCATACGTCATCATAAGTAGGAATCCTAGAGCTTTTTGAATGGTAAATAAAAGGGCTTCATTTTTGGCAGGGTTTCTATCCACTCAATGACCACAGATCAATCCCTCAACTAGATCGGTGGATTCTAAAGATGAGCCATCCTATTTTGGTCATTGGGTTTGTAATGCATCATGTATCTTTGTGTTGTTACAAAATGACACTAGAAATATGCCAACAATGATAAAAACCCAAGAACCATGGAGGAAGAAAAGAATGGGGACATGGTACTTACATAAGACATCGATAAGCTTGTCCAAGCTTGTTAAGATATATGAAGGTCACCTTGAAGGTTCATGACAAAAGGGCAAAAGGGCAAAAGGGAGTAAACCAAATTAGACAAAGATAATAGCTTAGGTATACCCTTCAAATGAAGGATTTAGATGGTCCTTGTATGAATGCAACATTGAAGCATCAAAAATCAAATGAGTAGGGTGACAACAATAATGACATTCACTAAACTAGGAGATGATTGAGAAAGCAATAACCAAAACTCTAAGAATTTCCCGTGGTTTTCAAAGGTGACCGTTTTCTCAAAATAGAATTTCTCAATAAAGCTGGTGTGAAGGAAACATTACCAAAGTAATTGGATCCTTGGAAGAAGCCTCAAGCCAAAGGTTGCTACCAAATTTTGATAATCAGGCTTTGAGAAACAGGAGATAATAGGATAGGACAAAACCAAAAGGGTGTTGGTGCCTCAAAGCTACGTCATTCATAAGGTTGTTGTCATCAAGAACCCAAGCAAGGATTAATTGACATAGACACCAACTGGATCCAATGAAAGGTCAGGTGAGACAATGGCTTGATAGCTAAGGCAAACTCAAGGATGGGGTCCAAGTCATCTCAGGATTAGCAGCAAGGCTTCCCCAACAAGCAAAATTTGATGCCATCTAAGCTTGAGTTTCCATAAAGAGAAGAGGTCCATTAATGACATCTTTGAGGGATGACACTCTACTTGTAAGACATTTATGGTGATTAGATCCCATATTGACCCTAGATCTACCAAGAATGAATGTAGCACAGTACCTCAAACTCGGCAACCAAGAAGACAAGAGTTTTTGCTTAGCATAATTTAGGAGGGAATTTTGAATTTAGAGTCAGGCTATATAAATAGCTAATTTTGTAACTTATAAAAGGAGGAAGAACAATATTTTCATTCCCAATATCTAGCCTTAGATAAAGTTTTTCTCTCATTCTCTCTGGTGTATTGATCTAGACTCAAGCCTCAAGTCAATTCATGTACATGTACTTCAATCCTTTTTCATTATGGTAAATGTATTTGAATGCTTTTAACATAAATATAAAAGAGCTATGACTTTATACTTTTTGTTTTGGTCTTTGTATATGTGTAGATTTGTATGAGTAGTTGTGACTAGTATCTACCCTAGTCCTTGTGTGAGTTTCATAAGAAAGAGATATACCATTTTAAAATTGTGTTTACTTTCATCGGCATCATTAATACTCGTGTTCATTCATCCCATCAATACATATAAAACCTTTGTAATTTTTGGCACATCATGCCCATAGTTAGGCTAGTTAATTTTTTGCTTTATTTACTACTTTTTTGTCATCCCTTTTCCTATATAATAACCCAATAGACTAGGCTAGCTTAGGAAAAAGTGCACCAAGTTCACATCCAAACAAGGAGTTGACCTTGATAAAAACTCCAAATTTTGTTTGACAAAGACGCGTCCCATGCTCCTTGAACTTCCTAAAATGTACGCTCCACATGAGGCGTAGGCACTAGACGCACCCAACAACCTCAAGTAGGTGGTCATTATGCCTAGAGCGTGAACCGATTTTGGTTCCCAACACATATATTGGGTAAAAAAATAGTTGTCTCGCATGGTCTATTATTTTCAAAGCTACTTTACCCTTTACTCTTCAAATCTAAAGCATTGTGTTTTGTTGAGGATTGGCCCTACCGTTATTTATTAGAATTTATGGCTTAAAAGGAATAAAACAATTTTTAAAAATAAATTTCAAAATCATGCCTAAGTTTAGAATCGTATTATTGTTTCTCTTGCAAGATGTTTATAGATATGGTGCTCATCATGAGAAGTCTCAATGTGTAAAATGAGATGGTAACAACTTGGTTACAAGATTTAGATATATATAAAAGAGTCATCTACGATAATGGTATTAAAAAAATGGATCTACGTCAGTCTAGGGAAAAATAGAAATGTTCAAAATTTAGGCTTATCAAAATTAAATTTGATGGTGCTTCTAAAGAAAATTCGGAAAAAAGTGATGGAGGCAATATTATTTGTAATATGAAAGGAAAAATTCTCCTCATTTACTCTTAATCATATGTAACTTTAATTAACTATGCAGAGGTTAGGGCACTTCTTATGGAGATTAAAATTGCAATAGAAAAAGGTTTGAAATACATTTTAGTTGAGGGGGATTCACAAATTATCATTAATGCTATCAACAAAAATGGATGTAGGAATTGGGTTAAAAATAATATTGTTGTTGATGGTGTTCTTCATGAAATTCAAATTTTAAAAGACAATTAACTAAGATTTTATCTCTTAATAAAAATGATGTCAAGGAGGTGATTGTAGAAACATAACACTTGAATAATATATTTAATAGAAAAAATAAATGTGATAAAAAGACATGGTGGATTGATTTTTATTTATTTTTAATAAGCTATATGTGGATTCTATTAGGGGCCACTTCCATTGCAAAAATAAAACATTACATTGCTCTCATTACATTTCTAACAAGTTAATTAAAGCACATCCAACTTTACCTTTCTATCAAAGATATTTTTCATTTGTTTTTTATCAAAGTGTAGACACCAAAATCAAGCATCTTGAAGTCTAACTAATTAATCACAATTAATTAGTACGTTTAATATTAATTAAATTAGGTTTGAGGTGTAGACCAATTGGTTCCCCCAAACCCCATAAGGGGGCGAAGGTCCAAGGTTCAAATCTCGGGCCTCGTTGGACTGAATGCTTGTCCCTTTCCTAGTGCTTTCAGCGGCGTAAAAGGTTTTAAATGATCATGGCATGGTGGTTATAGGGGCAGATTGCGTAAATATCTGTGTGGTAGCTTTTGGGGTGGAACAGCCTACTCGGATTCGTGGCGACTACCGATTCCACCATGTAAAATAAAATATATATATATTAATTAAATTAATTAATATTAAATTAAATACTCATATACCTAAGTATCAATTAATTAAATAATTTGGTTAATTATTGCCTAGGCTCCCCCTCCATGTCACCTCCACCTCACTCCAGTTCCACCTCACATCCCTCATTTCGATCATGCACGAGAAAAGGATTACCCTCTTCCAAGATTGCACACCTAGTTCTAGTTTGCACATCTAGTTCCAGATTGCACAATTAGTTCTAGATTGCACATTCATTTTTAGATTGCACATTCAGTTCAGTTTGTACATTCAGTTCACCATGCACTTTCAGTTCAGTTTGCACACTTAGTTCACCATGTACATTCAATTAACTTTGCATACAAGTCTAGTGAAGATTCCAAGGAGCATGTTTGTTTCAAGTTACATGTATATTTTGATGATAACTATGAGGTGTGCACATCTGGTGATAATAACGAGGTAATTTTATCTTCTTATGCAAGCATGCACTCTTTGTGATAACATCAAGGCAAAGACAAGACTCCCAGTTACACCACTTAACTGGTTGAGCCACCACCTCAAGCTTTCATCCCTAAAATTTCTATAAATGCACCTCCTTTATCCTCATTATGAGAAGGATGGTACATGCATCAAAGTGTTTCTAAAATCCCAAGATAACCCTACATTCAAATTTCTCAAGAAATCACATGCAACCATCCCCATCATGTACCAAGCGTCGATCACAACACTTTGTAGACCCAGATCCAGTTTTTGATAGCTACAGGACACCATAGCCCACGACTGTTCGATCCTGGATGGTCTTGGTAAATGATCATCTAGACTTAGATGGTCGACATCCAATCCACACATAAAATTCTCGATGTAACACGGTGTAGCTCGACGTAACATGATGCAGTAGAACCCAACACAATAGTAACAACAACAACAAAGGAAGGGTAAGATATTTTTATATGCTATTTAATGCATTCCTTTTCACAGATCTTCGATACCCTTTTGCATTTTGGTTTTAATCTAATTTTATAACCGAGCCTCACTTTGGGAGGCCTAATAGGTATTATTGACTAGTTGCATTGTTTCTTCCTATGTAGGTATTCAAATCCAGATCAGCTCCTACAAGTAAATCCAAATGTAAACAAACATATCCAACAAGCAGATCCAAATGTTGGTACATGGATACACCAGATCCATTGAATACTACTTTTTATAGTAGCAAGAGACTCTAGCGCTCGATCGTCTAACCTCAAATAGTCTTAGATATCAACTATCCTGAATCTAAATGATCAAAAAACATAATCGTAAAACCCCTTGATGATCAACATCTAGACGCTAATTCGAATGATCTAGCAAACGTAGATGCAGACCCAAACATAAATACCTCATACCCAACAGATCTAGATCCAAAAAAGCAACAGTCACAAGAAAACCCATCCATCTAGTGCTATAGTGATAAAAGGACCTAGGCACCATTGTTATTTGTAAAAGGGAATCAATCCCTTAACACTTGCATAACCCCTGTAAGGGTCAAATTGTAATCACAAGAGGACAAAGTCACAATATAATACATACATATTTTACTACTTTATTCATTTACTTTTATGGTGCATTTTTTTATCGTCTACAAGATGATGATCACGGTGGGACCTTTCCCTTGAGTTTATTTTACGTAATAGCTTGGGTTATTTATTGTTTTCATGCTTAATATAGATATAGGTATATTTTTTGCACTCTAAAATTTTTTGACCATTTTGATGTTTTAGGTTTTACACAAGCTACAAATAGTATGTGCAGACGAAACCATACAACCCAAGACGTCTTGAGATTTTAGCCATCTAAAACGGGACAATCTCAGACAGAAGTCGTCCGACCCCGAACGGTCGTAAAGCATAGTCACCGCCAACCGTCAATCTTTGGCACAACGTAGGACCATAGCTAGGGGAAAAATTATTCCTTTATATTTTGAGTTTAATCAACATTGGTTTTATATAAGCACATTTAGGATTTTTTGTTGCTTTATACTTTTGTATGGTAGATGATAAAAAATTGCTTTTACTTAGGCTAGAATAGTTGATCGTTTGCCTGTCTTTCAAATTGTGAAATTTTTCCTTAAAAGTTTAGAAGGAATCATGAAAATTAAAAGGGACCAAAATCACAAACATGCATGTTACATAAAAATATTGATGAAGTTGGATTTCATCACCAACATTTGATCAAGATCAATGATGTTGGAATTCACCTCCTTCTATTGACTCACCCCCTAGACACCATAGTAGCCCCCATGAGAGATTTCCTAGAATTCATCATCAAAAAATTCCCCATTCTTGACAGTATATTGGGGTGGGTTAGGTTAGATACCCCTTTGTTCACGAGGCTTAACAATTTTTGGACTCGTAGCTATCATTATTTTCCAGGCCCGCCTGAGGGTAAAATAAAATACTGGTTAGATCGACAGCAGGACTTAGACAACACAATCTCTTTTGGGAGGATAATTTGTCCTTTTAGGTTACCATAATCCATAACCATCCTAGGAAGTCATTTTAGTTGTTATTGTACCACTTTTTGTCAGAGAGGTGGGCATCAACACACCTGGTTAGACTGCATTCCATCACCACATTTGTAGTTTTAGGTGTAGAATCATCAATACACACAAAAATAAATAAAAATTCCAAAGAAATAAAAAATACTCAAAAAAGAAAAGAAAAAAGCCAAAAACAATTCCAAAAAAATCTCACAAACACATCAACCCAAACATCAACATACTAAAACAAAGAACATTAAAATAAGTGTTTTCTTGATTGCTTGTTTGTGTAGATTGTAAAATCCACCTCCACCACACCATCACCATCAAACCTCTAAATCCACATTCCATCCATCTCCTTCTCAACTTATGGTCTTGACTCAAAGTCAAGTCCAATCCTAAGCTCGAGCCCAAGCCATAATGGACCAATCTGGTCAGACCTCCCATCCATCCACCGCTCCTTCAAATTAGCAAGAGGTAGCCTCATAACCACCCTAAGATAGCTTGTCTAGCTACACCCATCATCCCACCACCAATCCACTTGAGACACACAACTTGAGCACCACTTATTGCCACATCCCCACCAACATCCTTGAATCCACTGCACCAAGGATCCCTATGTCCCCAAGCCATATCACCCTCATTGACATTGATGTTTCACATGCCTCCTAGGGTGGCTCCTTTTCACCATCATATTCACTACAACCATCCCTGCCACTATTGAATATTCCACCCCGTTCAGTATCCCCCATACCCAAAGAGCAGCTTTATGCTCATGCAACTTGTCTTGTTGAGTCACATCCTGAGTATGGCATGCTCATTGAATACTTTCCACTTGGGGGTTATAATCCACAATCCAATGTTGGCCATATATCCACATTTGTAGATCTAAACCAATACCACCAGACCTATGTTAACGCGACATCTTATTGGCCTACATACACTTTTCCTGCTTTGTCCTATCCACCATAATCGCCACCCAGGGTGTCAAACCCCCCACCTTCCACAATGATCCAAGAATTATTTTTTGCACAATCCCCATCATGGACCACTCAACCGTTGGCCATATAGGCCTTGATGTCTCTACAACAATATCAACAAACCTCCACCCAACCGCTATATTCCAAGGCCTATGATCAACCTCCCTCATGCAACAATACCAACAGCCTCTACCGTAACAATACCAACAACTTTCATTGCAACAATACCAAAATATTTCGTTGTAGCAATACCAGAAACCTCCACCACAACAATACCAACAACTTTCATCATAGCAATACCAGTAGCTTTCATTGTAATAGTACCAATAATTATAGCCACCCCAACACCATCAAAAACCTCCACACACACCACAATACCATCAAAAACAACCTCCATCCACATCACAACATCAACAACAACCACCCATTTAGTACCAACAATTATCGTTGCAGCAACAACCTCCATCCACACCACAACACCTTCAACAACAACCTCCACCCACGCAAATACCAACAACAACCACCCATCCAACATCAACAACCTCCACCAATGCCACAATACCAACAACAACCACCCATCCAATACCAACAATAGCCACCCATCCAATACCAATAATATCCACCCATCCAGTACCAACAGTACCATCAACAACAACTTTTGTCCACTTTGCATCATCAACAATAACCACCCATCCAACACCAGCAGGTCACCCAACGTCAATACCAACAACCACTTGTGCAACACTAACAACAATACCAACAATAACACATCATGCAACAACATTTCAACCAACATCCATCATTCAACCCCACATACACCCATCACCAATATTCTCAACACCACCAATATCTATCTTCGAGTTTTCAAGTTGGCATGTCCCACACAACCATCCTGATCACTCTAGATAAATTTCAACTGTTGGATGACAAAGTCAATAGTTTGGCATTACAAGTTGTGGAAATTGGATATTAGAAACCGATGCTCAATCAACTTCAGAACTACCTCATTCACCCTTCGGTACCATCACCGCCATATCCTCCCTTATTCGTGATGCCAAATTTTGAAAAATTCAAGGGGAAGGAGGACATCCAAGAACACATAAGTGCATTTATCAATGCATGCTATATTATCAATGAAATTGATCCCCTTATGCTTCGCACATTTCTACTACCCCTCAAGGGAGGAGTTTTATATTGGTTCAATCACTTGCCCAAACATAACCTTTATAACTTTGAGCAATTTGCCAACCTATTTCTAGAACGTTTCGCCCTCATTGTCAAATGGAATATGACACTTACTAATCTTTACAATATTCATTAATTTGATGATGAATCTATCTTGTATTATGGTGCTTGATGGAGAGTTGTAATAACAGAACTCCCCTTTTCTCTCCCCATCATAGAGCTGACTTGATTATTCATGAGTTGTTTGAAACCAATATCATTCTACTACAACTCCAACAATATCGTACACTCAAGGAGGATTTAGCACAAGACAATAATATTGAGGACATCAAAATCTAAGAGGGAAAAATAAAGCTTAAGAAAAAAGAATGGCAAAACAAGAATTCTAAGGGCACTTCCAACAACCAGTCCAAGTCAAATCAAGTTAATCAAGTGGTATTGAGCAACCCAAGAAGTCTTAACCAATAACCTCAACAACCACAAGATCTACAACAAAAACAATTTCAACATCCGTTGCAACAACCAACATACCATGCCACACCACCTCTTGCTTAACTACAAAATCCTCCATAACTGGAGAACCATCCTAGGCACCGTGCTAGGCCCCCACAGAATTTCACTCTGCTTTCTAAGCCTTACTCGAACATATTTTAATGACTTTATGAAGCGCAAGAGATGTCATCACCAAAAATTAGACCAGAATATCCTAACAGGGATAAACCTCGATCATACAAAGAGTATCACTATAATGTTTACCATAGGTAGAAGGGTCATGATATCAACGATTGCATTACATTTAAACATCTAGTCCAAGGTCTTATCGAGAAGGGGTCATTGTCACAAATAATCCGCTTGCACCACACAATCAGAACCTTAACATTTATGAGGACCCCTTACCATAGCATAGGCCAAACCAACAACTTCATGAGCCACCAACAACCAACACCCACCCAACCAAGTCAACCATCTCAACAACGTCCCCCAAAATCACAACTTTGTAGGGTTGATCCACATCGTTACTCGAAATCAACATTATCCTAATTGATAGATCCAATTGACTAATTCCCTCAACATGCCTTCATCCTCTACTATACCACCTCCACCAGTGCAGGTCGTACCTCACCCCCCATGACTAGTCATATCCCTCACAAATAGCCTCACATAGAGCATCAGGATGGCATCAACCAAACCCTCAATTTATGAGTGGTGAGCAGAAAATGGTGTTCCTGAAAACAGTTATTTTTCTTCCATTTAATTTATCAATCTGGGAGTTCGTAAACTTGTTGAGTACCTATGCACAGTATATGCTTGTAGTAATTGGGAGATGAGTCCTATCTACCATTTGGTTTGGGGGTGTGTTGAGTTTGTTCGTGTAGTTCAGTTTATCCAAACCAATAAAAACTAAATGCAAAAAATAAAGCACACAACTAAAAGAAATTGTAGGAAGTAAATTGCTGAAATTAAAATACTATTATCAAACACATGACTGAAAGGAAAATTGCTGAAATTAAACACACAACTTGAAATGAAATTGCAGAAAATAAACACGCAACAGAATTAAATAAAACAAGAAAAATTAACACACTACAAAAATAAAGAAAGTAGGAAAAAAATAACAGGGGAGGATTACTGCCTGGAGTGGGCCCAAGCTCCCATAGATGGTCCGCCCAACTAGTTATGCAACACTCACTCTTTCGAATACGCGCAAATGGAGAACACTCAAAACTTTATTAATAATTATGCAGTACAAAATAACAATACTTCGTGGATTGGAAATTTAGGATCCTTGCTTCAAGGGTGGCCTGCATTTTATACAGAACGTGGTCATCCCCTATTACAAAAATAGATTGTTCTAATTTAATCATGCGACGTGATTCGCTACGGTCGGTTCATGCATAGTTGTAATCGACATCTAATAAAAGAGCGACCATGTCTAAAATTAAATCATTCAAGATAACGATGGCACTTCCTAAGTTTACATAACAATTTATTTCTAAACTTCGCATGGTCTCTACGTCAAATGGTCAATGCATAAAAGAAACACTTTATTTTCATTGGATATAGGCATCTATTGGCCTATCACCAGGATATAGATGCCTTTCAACCTATCGTTGGGATATATGCATCAGATATAGGCACTTTCCAACCTATCATCGGGATATAGGCACCTTCTTGACCTATCATCGAGATATAGGTGCCTTTCAACTGTCAAAAGATAGTCACTTTTCTATCACTGAGAGTTAGTCACTTTTCCTTTCGTTAGGAGATAAGCGTTTGTTTTGTCACCAAAATATAGGCATCGGATATAAGCATCGTCTATTAGCAAAATTAAATACCCACTTTTGGTTTCACTATCTCCTTCAAGGTGTACGTCATTCCTCAAACATATTACAATTGTTGTACAATGCCAGGTCCATGTGGGACCTCGACTAAAAGATGTGAAAAAGTAATGAAAAATTGTATCTACACACATTTTCCACTAAAAACATCGATCAAGCATAATACATCAATTTCCATTAAATATATGCAATAATTACACAAAAATACATTTCTAGTGTTAGTAATGCCACACAATACCCCATTTAAACATGCATAAAAATGAGCATTTTTAGTGCTCATCATCCCCCATGCCTAAGTATTGACATGTCCTCATGGCACTCTATATTGATAGTTCCCTATTTCTACAACTATTGTCCAGTATGTCATATTTCGAAGTCTCCACTCTCGAGCCGTGGCCTTATCTTTTTCTTTATCTCATTTGCATTGGCCATGTTTCTTGGGTTGGTTGGGATCTGCCTCTACTGTTGGCTTCCTCTTACGTCGACCACTCTTGCTTGTGTCCTCCATTGTCAACCCAGTAAATGTAACTACATCACATTCAAGGGTTGGTTCAGCTTGTTGCCATAGGAAATGATGCGTAGGTAGCCGCACTACTATTTCAATTATTGGAGTATCCCATAGCTAAAATCATGATATATCAACCACTTATGCTTTCGATAGAAGTGTCACTCGTGGATCCCCTATGAGTGCTTCTTTATCTGCAACGTCCTCTTCATATTCAGACTATAGAGGTTGAGGTGTTCGAACTAGTGGTGGCACCATGGGTTCTTTGTCAAATAACCCCATATACTAAAAATATTCCATCATTCATGATGGATGTCTACCAATAGTAGCATACAGGGCCCAAAATTATGTAGGGTGTGCAGGTCTGACATTGATGCTTGGCTCCCTGGTCATCCTCTTATGGGCTCACCATTTTTTCTTGTCCTTCTTCAAGCTCTCCTTGAGCACGGTGAACTCCTATTATCGGTTGACAAAAAATTTAAGTGATGCAACCCACTCTTCATCAGAGTTGGGATCACATTGTGCTTTTCTCCTTCTTTGTGGTGGCCACTTTTCCTTAGCCTTCTACCATCATTTCTTTATGGGTTTTGGGGCCTCTGCATCTATTGGCAGTGTCATGAGAGCAAGCACCACTTCTCTCCTAGGAGGTGATACTTCTTGAACATCTAGTGGCTCTATCTCCGATGTGCATTGGTCCATCGATACAACATCAAGGGGTTCAGCTTCTAGCTGATCGCCACACTAGCTAACCATGGTTTGGTCAACCTCTGGTTGACCAACTAACTGGGTAGCTAGTGAAGGCTCTATAAACTCCTTTGTTGATTATGTCATGTCACCCTACTCAACCAACCCCCCAACTAATTGGGTAGCATTATCACATGTAGGTGACTCCCTAGCTGACTAGGTAACATCCACATGTGCCTCTAACTCCCTAATTGATTAGGCATTCTCTAAATGATCAAATTTAGGCTGACCAATTGATGAGGTAGCCTGTTTTGTCCAAGCCTCATCCTCCTCACTATCCAATATTTCAACAAAAAGAGGCCCACTCTACAAAATATGGCTCCCCTGTTCCTAGGAAATGTCTACCATAAGGGCTTCTAATTGGTCCCCTACATCAGACATCTAGTCATCTGATGCCCTCCTAGCATCAGAATGGTACACCCCCATGGATGCTACCTTCTCCTCCAAGTCGATAGAGGAAATTGTTGGGTCCATGGCCTAGTCCATCTATATAGTAGCATCAACTCAATCTTCTTTTATGATGAGCAATTATTGCACCATGTTCTCCAGCCATTGTACTATGTCTTATAATTGCTACATAGTGTTGTTAGATTCTTATTGCTCTACTACGATAACCCATCGAAACTCCTAAAACTCAACTTGTACTACATTAAATTTTTCCTCCCAATTGGAGGCTTGCGCTTTTATGTCCCTCAATTAGCCCTAGAGGTCTTCCTTCGAAGAGTCACTATAGGGAACTACGATAAAGGCTAAACCCTACAACACCTAGGTGGCTTGTTCATCCTCCATCATATGATCTTCATTATCCTCCAATGAACTATAGTCTATCAAAGTTTCTATCGTCCTACCCCTAGTTGTGGGTGGTGATGTTGCCCAAAATGGGCTCAATTCAGCCTGCTCTACCTCCCCTTCTAAATGACTATATTGGGAGGTAGGCACCTCTACTTCTTCATACCCCATTATCCTCATGCTACTCACTGGATGATTTTGTTGTAGCTTCCTCTACTACAATGGTCAATGGTAGTGGTGCAACCCTCTATGCTTCGACATGCCAAATTAAGGTTAAAATCAGCCCATGATGTCCTAACACTGCTATTGTGCCCACCTGGTATCTGTTAGCCTCATCTCATAGGGCACTCATAAAATAATATGGAATATTTATATGGTCCCCATGTAGCAAATGATTCAAAAATCGAAGGTGATTGGCATTCAGCCAAGAATATTTTCTAGTGCAAGTGAAGAACCTGGCCAATTGCTCAAACACCTATCACCATACCTTTGGGACATACTATTTTGGCAACCCTAACCACATCAACCGCATCATGGGTTACCCAAAAAATCATTGAGTGCAATGCTCAATATTATCCCCCTTGTATGTTCGATCCCCTATGCATGGGAGGTGACTTCTACTATATATTCCTCCATCACTAGTATCACTAATCCTTGCATCTACACAACTCCATTATGCATTGAAGCTACAAATTCTTATGTTACTATAAGATCTTAGCCTTGGCTAACTAAGTGACAATAATCCATCCATCCTACAACTTTGAATTGATCTCGAATAAATCCTATAATGCTTGAGAGATCTGTGGGCTCATATATTTTTGCGCATGATTCTTCAAAGGTTCTCCCATGGCATCTACTCTATTTCTCTAGCCTTTCTAGTTATAAAATAAGCACCTATATCCATTTTAAACATGTCAAAGCATGTGACTATATCTGTGCATATAGTGGGCACCTATCTTCCTATAATCAACAATAATTATAAAATCCATGTAATTAATCTTAAATCATGTGCTAAGATATAGTTGGATATAGTTACAATCTCCCCCATGCCTAATTGGTACCACATGGTATATTTGACATGGGGTTGCATGATTGGACAATAAAATCATGGGGTATGTGTTGGCACGTAACACAAAAATATTTTTCATGATAACTATGCACATAAATAACAAAAAATTAGTACATACCTAGGTGAATTTTTATGAAACATGATGTGTAGATACCTAGTGGTGCAACTTGATTGATCAAAACATTGATTACAATGTACCGAGGTGAATCAATGACTTGCATTTTTTTGTGTGGTGTAATCTTATCAAAGTAATGTTATTGGTACTACATTTTTATTAGTTTTGAGGTCTCATGCTAAAAATAAAACTATAATTTATTTACCATGGGATAACACACTCTCCATTGGAAATTGATGTGCTTTGTTATTCTTGTCTCAGGAGTATGCATATTTTACCGACGGGAATAAATGAACTCCAACAACCAAAAATCAGGGAGTAAGCGAATTCCATTGTTGGAAATGGGAAAATCGCATACTCCGTCCAAGTGTTGTTGAATATAGGTATTGTATCTGCTTCGGAATATAGGTGTCTATTGCTTTTGGATATTGATTCCTCCTATGCTCTGGATAAAGGTACCTGTGTCTATTTCTGAAGGTAGGTGTCTTCACAATTCTGGATATAGGTACCCTTATCTTGATTTGGATATAGACGTTGCCCTCCTAGTGGGAGACAAACGCTTCTGTGGTGGCCCGATTATAGGTGGCGTCCTTCTAGTGGGAGGTAGACACCATTGTATTGAACCAAATATAGGTGCTTACTTCCTTGTGGGAAGTAAAGACTTGTACATGAGCCCAGATATAGGCATCAATATATAGATGTCGACCTGCACCCATAATATAGGTGTCAGCCTGTGCCTATGATATATGCACCTTATCCGCATTATTTTACTCCTAGAAAGCAAGAAAAACAAGGTGGCATAGCTTCATGCCTGATAGGCCTAGTTTGACCTAGATACCTATAGATTACATCTAAGTCCACGTGGCCCTACAAAATAAACACACAAAATAAAAGAAAAATAAGGATCATAGCTTCATGCCTAATAGGCCTAGTTGGCCTAGATGCCTACAGATTGCATATGAGTCCACGTGTCCCTACAAAATAAACACACTAAAAAAAAAAAAATTATTCTAAAAATGCATTAGAAAAATTATATATAAAATATTTTTTTGAACGCATAAGCGTTCATCAAACTACTAAATATTTTTCATCAAATGGGGTCTCCCCCATGCTTGCATCTGAGTCGATCGCATGGATTAGAGGTGCATGGTATGGCGTAAGTGGTGGTTATTGACTATTAAAATGATGTCACTACCATCAATGGTTTTAACATGGACAACACCATTATTAATTACTTCAACCACCTCATACGGGCCCATCCACCTCTGCATGAGTTTTCCCTTGTACTCCTAGAACTAAGAATCATAAAGTAATGCCCAATATCCTTATTTAAATTATTTTGGTCGTATGTGGTGGTCATGCCACATGGCCCTCTACTTTTACATGATTTTTATGTGCTACAGTGCATCTTGTTTGTATTCATCCAACTGATTCAATTGGTGAATACATTCCTATTATGCAACATCTAAGTTTAGGTTCAGCTCTATAGTAGTCCATAGAGTTTTTATTTCAAATTTAATTAGCATCATTACATTCTTCCCATACACCAACTAAAATGGTGTAAATCCCATAGTTGTTTTCTAGGTAGTCCGATATGCCCATACTACTTTCGAGAGGTATTTTTCCCAATTCTTCTTGTGTTGCTGCATTATTTTGGTGAGAATGTTCTCCAACTCTCGATTTGTAACCTCCACCTACCCATTTTCTTGTGGATGATATGGGGTGGTTTTGTTGTGTCGGATCTGGAACTACTGCATCAGTTCCTGAATCATCTTCGAGGTAAACTAAGTTCCCTGGTCAATGGTAATCTCCCTAGGAACACCGAACCTGGTGAAAATGAATTCATACAAGAACTATGCTACATTATCTTCTTTTGCATTTTGTAGTGCTTGCACTTCAACCCACTTAGTCACATAGTCAGTACATACTAAAATATACCTTTTACCATTAGACTGTGGATTGATTGGTCCGACAAAATCCATCCTCCATTTATCAAATGGTTCAATATGCACATGGGGCTGAAGAGGTATTTCATCTCATGGAGTTGGTCTACCCATTCTATGACATTGATCACAATGGCTGACATATTTTATTGCATATTTAAATAATGAGGGCCAATAATACCTTGTTTGCAAAATTTTAAATGCAGTTCTTCATCCTACAAAATATCCACCACATGGTTCATCATGACAGGCTTTTAAAATTTCTATGGTTTCATTTTCCACAACACATCTATGCATGATTTGATCAGGACTCAATTTTAAATAGGCAACCATCAATCCATGAGAAGGTTGCACTCTTTTCAATTAATGTTTGAGCTTCTCTAGGTGTGAGTGCAGGTGATATTTTTTTGGTTGCTAGGTAATTTGCCATATCGGCATACCATGGTATTTGTTCATCAAGAGCAAAGAGATGCTCATCCAAAAATCGGTCTTCAGTGGTAGTGTTATCTTGAGAGATTAACCTGGAGAGAAAATCTACCACAACGTTATCCTTATCGAGTTTGTCTACAATGGTCACATCAAATTCCTATAGAAGTAATAGCCATCTAATAATTCTACCACTTACCATTGGCTTGTTCATCAGATATCTGATGGTTGTATGATCAATGTGTACAAATATTTTATAGCCCATGATATAATGGTAAAATTTATTTATAGCATGTACAACTGCAAGGAATTCTTTCTTCGTGATAGTGTAGTTGAACTCAACACTCGTAAGATTCTTACTAACATAGTAAATGGCATAAAACTCATTTTCATCCTTCTACCCTAGTGCTACCCCTATAGCATTATTGGATGCATCTACATAAATGTGGAAGGGGAGGTTCCAATTTGGACCTCTCAGCATGGGAGCAGTTGTCAATTTTTCTTTCAAGGTCTGGAATGCTTGTTCACACTCACTAGTCCAGACAAATTCGATATCTTTGGTTAACAATGTGTGTAGTGGTTTGGTGGTTTTGCTAAAATCTTGAATAAACCATTGGTAGTATCCAATAGAGCCTAAGAAACTATGAATATCTCTCTATATTTGGGGAGTAGGTAAGTTTTTAATCACTTCTATTTTTTTTTTATCTACCTTGATCCCCTCAATAGAGATATGGTGTCCTAAAACTATCCCTTCTTGCATTAACATGAAGTATTTTTCATTACTGAGGGATAGGTTTATTTCTTGATAGCGTTGGAGTACTTTCTCTAGATTAGTTGTAGCTTCTTCAAAGGTTTCATCATATATGATGAAATCATCCATATAGACTTCTACAATCTCTCCTACCATATCTAAAAAAATGCTAAGAACTACCCTCTAGAAAGTGGCAGGTGTGTTACATAACCCGAATGGTAAGACTCGGTAGGCAAAGGTACCCCAAGGATAGGTAAATGTGGTTTTTTCCTGATCCTCATCCCCTATTTGGATTTGATTATATCCACTATACCCATCAAGGAACGAAAAATATTTTCATCCTACCAAAGTATCGAGGACTTGGTCTATAAAAGGTAGGGGAAATGGTCTTTTCTAGTGGCTTTGTTTAACATTCTGTAATCCACACAAATTCACCACTTGCCATTTTTCTTGGGCACTACCACCAAAGGTGAAACCCATTGACTATCCAAAATGGGATAGATGAATCTAGCTGATAAAAGTTTTTGTAGTTCAGCTTTTACTATTTCCTTCATTGTTGGATTCATCCTCCTTTGAGGTTGTCTTACCGATCTTGCATTATCTTCCAAATAAATTATGTGCATGCAGACTTTGGGTGCAATACCCCTCATGTCTTTATAGTCCCACGAAAGCAATTTTATGGTTGACTAGTATTTCTTTCAACTTGCCCTCTTGAACAGTTGACAATGCATTGTCAATGTTCAGTGTTCTGCCAGGTTCTATCTCTATCTATTTAACATGATTTTCCTTGTTGCCTACAAGTGGGGATTCTATAGGAGGATGTGAAGATTCTCCTTGAAAGAAGTTTGTTATGACTACATCTTCATCGGTTTCATCTTCTACCTCATCTAGGGCCATCACTTGTTGTAGCATTGGCAAGGCATCAACATTTAGAACTTCAGAATTTGGTTCTCCCAATTCATCGATGGATTGTGCAGGAGGATAAATGACTAGGTTTTTAATATTTTATCCATCCAAAATTGTCATTTGTCTAGTCCTACAACTTATGTAGGCATCAACTATTGCCAGCCAAGGACATCCTAATATGAGTGGATAACCACCCAATCCTGATCTAGACTACAGAACTAGAAAGTCTATTAGATATTCCCATGCATCTACAATTACAATCACATCTTCCAGCATTCCCTTTGGGAGTACTATAGACCGATCAACCAATTGTAAAACTATTTTGGTTGGCCTCATATCTATTAGTTGTAGTTTTTGCATGGTTTCTTTAGGCATGACATTTATAGTTGCTCCTAAATCTACCAAAGTGTTGGGTAACCTCAAGCCTACGATTTGAACTATTAAGATCGGGCTTCCTGGATCAGAGTACTTTGGGTGGTAGGTGTTTCCTAACATTAAGTCAGCTAACTGACCTACCACATTCACTACTTTTGATGATTGTTTTCATCCTGGTTTCTTAAGACATAATTCTCTAATGGCCTTTGTGTAAATTGGCACATCTCTTATGGCCTGATAGAGGGGAATTGTGATAGTCAAGTTTTTCAACCCTTCCATTATGTCAAATTTTAGTTGCAATTTTTTCTAGGTTCTTGTAACCTTTTGGGGAAGGGTGGAACCCCTTCATTATTGGTTTGTTCAGTAGTTACATTTTCTTCCACCCCCTCTACCGAAGGTGTTTGTTCTTCTACTTCTACTTCTATTTCCTCTTCCTCCACTATTGGAGGTGTGGGAGCTACTCCTAATTGTCTACCTGACCTAAGTTGTATAGGATTACAATCTACCTATGCTAATATGGTACATAGGGTACATCCTTATATCTACCTGATATGTGGGTTGATTTGTCTTATTATTTGGATTTGGGGTTGGTTGTGTTGGTAGTTGTTGTGGCCTGGAAGTAGGTGGTGCCGATAAACTAGGTAGTAGTGGTGTTTGTGTTGTGGTTTGTGGAGGTGAAGTCCACATATTATAATTTTACCACTATGTTCCAGCTTGTTGGTATGGCATCCATGGATAAGGTGTGTAGGGAGTAGACCCTTGGGTGGCATTCATCCAAGGTGGTTGACCCCACCATCCCATATTGGGTGGTTGAGCTTGTCCTTGGTTCATAAAATTGGATCCCCCATATTGTGGTCCTACTCCTAGCATATTGCCTCCCATAGGAAATTATTGCCAATTTCTCCTATTACCCATGAAGTAAGTTTTTACTACTTCTGGTTCCTCTTTCATGTTTGCTAACTTTGGGCACAATTTCATTTTATGATCCATTTGAAAAATGGCACACACTCTGACCTTGTTTTTTGGACACTCATTCTTGGGGTGTTTTCTTCTACATATTGGGTAGAAAAAGGCTAGTGTTGCTTCAATTTCCTGCTTCTTTTTCTGAAGTTGGAATGTGTCTAATTGAAGTGCAAGAGATGATAGAATATCACTCTTCATGTCTTCCAAAAAATTGCCTATTTTTACCTTGGTTATAGAGGTTATGGTTTTTGTTCCTCGATTGATGGGTTTACCCTTTCTTCTAGAATAATTTTGATAGAACTATCGAATATCCGACATTTGGTGTTGGTAAATGTCACCTCCTCGATAACAAGTTTAAGGCTTCTAAGGATTCATTTGTGAGACCCCTTAAGAATATGCTTCTCAAGGATTTCTCACCCAATTTTGCATGGGGTGAACATTGAAGATTGAAATTAAATCTCTCCTCAGTAATCTTCCAATGACTCTTCCTCCCTTTGCAACATATCTAGGACCTCTTCCCTAGCATCTCGTGCCCTACCAAAATCTTGGTATTGTTCTAGGAATATTTTCTTCATGTCCTCCCAGGTGGCAATTTGTTTGTTCCCTAGATCGATAAACCAACGTAATGTTGAATCATCTAACATAGAGGGAAATAATTTTAGTTTTTGGGCATCAATTTTATAGTCCACTAATCTACAAAGCACATCAAATTTGAAAAGAAATAGATCAGGGTCCTCAATTGGTAATCCTCTAAAAGTAGGAAGGTGTGTAGGAGAGATATGTTTCATTTTGGTATCTCCTCTTGATTCTTCAATTGGAAAGTCAAAACTGGTAGAAGCCTCCTCATTTTCAGCCATAATTTTAGATGATGTAGGTTCTAAACCAAATGCTTTCAAAGCTGCTAACAAAGTGTTACACTCATTTCTCTTATCTTCAAATAATATTCCTAAATCCAAATTTGAGATAGTTCCCTCTTCAACTTCTCCAGTTGGGTATTCAATAAATCTTCAGATATTTTCCACCTTGGTTCTTTATTTTTAAAGGAAGTTTGTCCAAATATTGGATTAATATGCCAAGGTGTCTCTAGTGGAGATGATGGTGCAACTTTAAGAAGTGTTTCAGATTCTTCAGAAGGTATTTTTCAGGTATTTCTAGAGTGATTTATTCTTTTCTAATAAAACATCCATCTAGTCCTCTTAGTCTTGGTGGACTCATACATTATCAGGTAAGGGATCTATGGGTAAGATAGTCTGAACAATTATTTTTAGGTTGACTAACCTACAAATCCTAAAATACTACAATTGGCACTCCTTGACAATGGTGCCAAAATGGTGAGCAAAAAATGGTGTTCTTAAAAATAGTTATTTTCCTTCCATTTAATTTATCAATCTGGGAGTTCATAAACTTGTTGAGTACCTATGCACAATATATGCCTATAGTAATTGGGAGATGAGTCCTATATACCATTTGGTTTGGGGGGTGTGTTGAGTTTGTTCATGTAGTTTAGTTTATCCAAACCAATAAAAACTAAATGCAGAAAATTAAAGCACACAACTGAAAGAAACTACAGGAAGTAAATTGTTGAAATTAAAATACTAATATCAAACACATGACTGAAAGGGAAATTGCTGAAATTAAACACACAACTTGAAATAAAATTGCAAAAAATAAACATGCAACTGAATTAAATAAAATAGGAAAAATTAACACACTACAGAAATAAAGAAAGTAGGAAAAATAATAGGGGAGGATTACTTCCTAGAGTGGGCCCAAGCTCCCGTAGATGGTCCGCCCAGCTTGTTATGTAACACTCACTCTTTCGAATACACGCAAATGGAGAACACTCAAAACTTTATTAATAATTATGCAATACAAAATAACAATACTTTGTGGATTAGAAATTTGGGATCCTTTCTTAGGGGTGGCCTTATGTTTTATATAGAACGCGGCCATCCCCTGTTACAAAAATAGGTTGTTCTAATTTAATCATGCGACGTGATTCGCTACGGTCGGTTCATGCATAGTTGTAATCGACATCTAATAAAAGAGTGGCCATGTCTAAAATTAATCATGCAAGATAACAATGGTGCTCCCTAAGTTTACATAACAATTTATTTCTAAACTTTGCACGGTCTCTAAGTCAAATGGTCAACGTGCCAAAATAAATGCACTTTATTCTCATTAGATATAGGCGCCTATCGACCTGTCATCGGGATATAGGCACCTTTAATCCTATAACTAGGATATAGGCATCAAATATAGGCGTCTTCTCGCATGTCATCGGGATATAGGCATCTTATTGGCATATCGTCAAAATATAGGTACGTTTTGGCTATCGAAAGATAGTTGCTTTTCTATCACCAAGAGTTAGTCACTTTTCCTTTCGTAGAAAGATAGGCGTTTGTTATGTCACCAAAATATAGGCATCGTCCCTTAGTAAAATTATACGCCCACTTATGGTTTCATTGTCTCCTTCAAGGTGTACATTGTTCCTCAAACACATTACAATTGTTGTACAATGCTAGGTCCATGTGGGACCTCGACTAAAAGGTGCAAAAAAGTAACGAAAATCTACATCTACACACATTTTCCACTAAAAACACCGATCAAGCATAATACATCAATTTCCATTAAATATATGCAATAATTACACAAAAATACATTTCTAGTGTTAGTAATGCCACACAATACCCCTTTTAAACATGCATAAAAATGAGCATTTTTGGTGCTCATCAATGAGATCATCCAAGAATCACCTCCACATCGTGAAGCATTAATGGAAATTCTGAAATCTATTAACCTCCACACTCAAGATCCAAATGCCTTTGCAAAATTTTTGGGTAGCATCAAAACTTGCATGTAGCCTGTAATTACCTTCTATGATTATGAGATTAAAAATTTACCAAAAAAGGCACCAGATCCTCCACTACATATAGTAGCTCATATAAACCACAAATCGTTCAAACGAGTTCTAGTCAATACCAGCTCCTCAATCAACATCATCACCTCCATGGCACTCCAATACCTTCACTTGCCACCTTCACACATAGCCTCATCCACCTTCACTCTATGGCCCTTTAATGATGCATTGTGCTCAACACTTGGGATGATCGTTCTACATATTCAAGTAGGTGGGAAGATCATTCATACATTATGTCACATCCTTGAAGGAGAAATGCAATATAATGTCCTACTTGGAAGGCCCTGGATTCGAGATATGAGATGTGTCCCCTCAACATTACATCATTGTCTCAAATACATTCATGAGGGTCGCATACACTGCATTCCTACTGACGAGGAGCTTTTTGAGTATTGTAACTTGGTCTCTAGTCCGTACGAACCTCCCCTACCTTCCACACACCTATACCTCACCCCAGTCATGCCTAAACCAACCCCTTACCGAACACCATCTCACCTTAACTCATATTTCTTGCCACTAATTACCCATCCACCTACCTATCCTACATCGCCCAATTCACATTTACCCCCATTCCACCACACTCGACTCACTACATTACTCTGACTACTTTGTAAAATCCCCAACCTCCACCATCACCTTACCATCCACCTACCTTTACATCCACCCAACACCATAACATTGGGAAAAATTGATCCCATCCCAGCCAACCTTTGTCTTCACAAAACACCCCTTTTCACCTGCACATCCATACCACACCTTCCACAAACACCTGACTACTTTCAAATTTGGAGGAGTTCATCCAAAAAAATCAATTGATTGTTCGACCATCGAACTACCATAATCACATATCATCCAACAGTAAGATGATCATAAAAAAAATCAACTGTTTGACCATAGGATGGCCTTGATTAACCACCGTTTGGATGGAGGACGGTTACAGACACACCACACATGCAAAAAAAAGTAAACACACAAGCAACAACATGACAACAAGCAATTGCAAGCAAACATACACAACTGGGTTCATTTTATCCAGAATGAAAATGTGAAAGGGTAACTAAAGTTACTTACAGGCCTTGCACACCCTCCAAATCCAATCGCTTCGTCTCTCGTAGCCATCCCATCACCTCCACTCGCAAATTGGCAAGACCTTCGTGTCACTTTGTCACTTCCACACATCACTCTTCTCTCATTCCTCATCTGCAATGATGAAAATGACAACTCACATGCCAAAAAAACCTTTTATACCTTTCAAAGCATGATCGTCCTAGACAATCGAGGTTATTAACTGTCTCGGATGGTCATGGTATTTAAAAAAATAAGTGAGGAAACCACACTACTTGCCAAACCTCATCCATCCAGCCATGTTGTCAGTCCTGATAAGGTCAATCACCTTGTCACCATCATCTATTTTGTCTATCACCCACTTGCCACTTGAGGGGGTAGACAATACCAACAAAATCATACCTCAAACAAGATCAATAATCAAACACCCATTGTTGGACTCAATGTTTGTCCAAGAACCTTGTTTGAGACTAATCATACACCCTACTCTATCGGGTCTAAATGCAAAATTTCAAAACAAATCCAAGTGGCTAATGCATTAGGTCGATGTCCATAAGGGTTTACATGCATATGTCATAATCATGGTGGCAATGCTAACCGACCACAAGATAAGTGATTGTGGCAATGCCAATCAATCACTTACCACATGACTAGTTTGTTCGCCAAAACCAAGGCACTCATCAATTTGTCAATGACAAGATTCAAAGACACTCATCGCCTCCATCACTAGGGCATCTCACATTGCTCTTGATCTAGGGCAATCAAACGTCAACCCCTCAAGCACAAAAGTCATTATGCATTCATCCATGCAACTACATGTGTCATTTATTTTTGCATTGCATTGTGATTCACACAACACGATACAAAAAGGGGCATTTGTAGACACCAAAGTCAATATTTAAGGTTAATTAATCGTAATTAATTAGTATGTTTAATATTAATTAAATTAATTAATATTAAATTAAATACTCATGTGCCTAAGTATTAATTAATTAATTAGTTGGTTAATTATTACCTAGGCTCCCCTTCCATGTCACCTCCACCTTACTCCAGTTCCACCTCATATCCCTCATTCTGATCACATGTGAGAAAAGGATTACCCTCTTCCAAGATTGCACACCCAGTTCCAGATTGCACACCTAGTTCCAGATTGCACAATCAATTCTAGATTGCACATTTAGTTCTAGATTGTACATTCAGTTCAATTTGCACACTTAGTTCACCATGCACATTTAGTTAACTCCACATACAAGTCTAGTGAAGATTCCAAGGAGCATGTTTATTTCAAATTACACATACATTTTGATGATAACTGCGAGGTGTGCACATCTAGTGATAATCACGAGATAAGTTTATCTTCCTATGCAAGCATGCACTCTTTATGATAACATTAAGGCAAAGACAAGACTCCCAATTACACCACTTAATTAGTTGAGCCATCACCTCATCCTTTCCTCCCTAGAATTTTTATAAATGCACCCCCTTTGTCCTAATTACGGAGAGGATGGTACATGCAATGAAGCGCTACTAAAATCTCAAGCTAATCGTGCATTCAAATCTCTCAAGAAATCACATGCAACCATCCCCATCCTGTGCTAGACGTCGATTACAACACTCCATAGGACTAGACCCGGTTTTTGATAGCCACAAGATACCACAACCCACGACCATATGACATTGGATGGTCTTGGTTCACAGTCGTCCAGAACTATACGATCGACATCCAATCCGCGCTTAGACTTCTTGATGCAGCATACTGAAGCCTAACACAACATGACGAAGCAAAACCCAACACAACATCAACACTTACAATAAGAGAAGGGTAAGATATGTTTATATGCTATTTAATGTGTTCCTTTTCATAGATCTTTAGTACCCTTTTACATATTGGTTTTAATCTGATTTTATAATCGGGTCTCACTTTGGGAGTCCAATAGGTATTATTGACCAGTTGCACTGTTTCTTCCTATACAGGTGTTCAGATCCAAATCAAATCCAACAAGTAAATCCAGACGCAGACACACAAATCCAACAAGCAGATCCAAACACTGGTACATGGATACACTAGATCCGTCAGATCTTACTTTTTGCAGCAGTAAGAGACTCCAACGCTTGGTTGTTTGACCTCAGACAATCTCAAATCTCAGTCGTCCTAAATATAGATGGTCAAAAAACACAGTCATTGGACCCTCGGACAGTGGACACTCAAACACTAATTCAAATGATCCAACAAACATAGATGCAGACCTAGATGCAGATACCTCAGACCCAGCAGACCCAGATCCAACGAAGTGGTGGTCACGAGAAAACCTGCCCATCTAATGTTGTAGTGACAAAAGGACCTAAGTACCATTATTATTTGTAAAAGGGAATCGATCCCTTAACACTTGTACAACCCCTAAAAGGGTTAGACTGTAATCACAAGAGGAAAAAGTCATAATATAATACATACATCTTATACTGCTTTATTCACTTGCTTTTACAGTGCATTTTTTTATCATCTACACTAAGATATTCTCCATCTTTCTCAAATTGCTAAGTGTTCACAATCAACTCCTTTTATATTAGATGCCTTCTGACTCCTTTTATATTAGATGCCTTCTGAAACTTAAATTTTGTCAAGATGAAACTCAACATCGCAAATGACTAAAAAATTTGCTACCCAACTTCTATATATATATAAATATCTTGTCTATAACAACCTCACAACTTCTAAATACCTTTTTTTAGGGTTCTTATTCATTCCCCTAATATTTGAGGACATTATTTTCATTGTTGTTTTTTGTTTTTATTTGTGGGTTTAGCCCCACTTCTTGTTAGCACTTGTGATATTTGCTTTTGTTTTCCCATATCTATATCTCTTTGGGTTTCTTTTTCTCTTTGTTTTTGTTTCTTAGGTATTCGTCATTAACAATACTCTCATCTACATCAATCTTTTCAATATTCTCACACTACTCATAGTAAGACTTATCATTTTTAGGGTTGCCTTGTTTTAAAGGATATGAAGTGTAAGAAATAACCTCAAAAGCACAATCTTCTTTATGTTGCCTTAGAAACCCTAAAGTGCAAGGATGTTTTTTTTAGAAATTACCTTCTTATTTTATCCTAAAAACCTAATTGTTATGTGTTTCCTCCATCCATTTATTTATTATGTTGCTATTGAAACCTTAAAGTGCAAGGGATAACATCTTCACCCCTTTCGCTTTTATTACCTGGAGAGGATTCTATGCTACTTGAGGAAAATGAAGATGATTTACCTGGAATAAACTTGACCTCTTTTGTTGTTTTTATTTTAGGATTTCTCTCTTCTTTTGCACCTTTAATTCCTTCTACACTTGCCAAATGATACTGTAGATAGGCTTTCTTTGCCTCTTCTTTCGGAGTGGAATATCCTTGATCTGATCTAGCTTATATTACTATATGATTTCCTTGCTTGGTTTTGAAGTTTATCGCATGGTTATAATTTTTCTCTTTCTTCATAGTTTTCACTTTGCAAAATTTTGCCATGTGTCCAATCTCATAACAATTGTAGCAACAAAATGTGATATTTTTATAATCTACTTGTTGATCCCATTCTCTTGATTCATATTTAATCTTAATGGATTGTGGAAAAGGTTTTGAAATATCCATAACAACACATATTCGAGTATATATAGCATGCTTTCGCTCCTTAGTAGTTAGTCCTAACTTGATGAATTTCCCTAAGGTATTTTCAATATTCTTCAAAACATCCTTATTATAAGTTGATATCGAAGTCCAAAAAACCTAACCCATATTGGAAGCTTCTTAATAGTTTTTGTCTCAACAAAGAAATTTTCATTCCATGGTCTCAAATAAAGTGCATCTCTTCCCCTAAACCATGGACCACCACCCATTATTTTACCCCTAATTTCTGAATTGGAAAAGATGATAAGGAAAAAAACCTTTAGGAAGAAAAGTCAGAGTAATTTGAATTTAATCCCCACTTCCACTTTGATCCAATTTTGAATCTAAAAAAACCTTGACCATGATGTATGGAACTTACATATTAACCCTCTACTTTTAAGAACCATTATATCATGCTCAATCATCTCATTGTTGATACTCACTTTTGGTGTAATATTTGCTACCTAGATCGAACTTGCCATGTATTCGCTCTTGTGCTTATCTCCAACTTAGACCTCCATGCTTCCAACTAGAGCATCTTGACTTCCCATTAAGGCTTTCAAATATGACTTTCCTTCCATACTAGCTAACGGAGCTCGTACTCGCTCCTGGTTCGTACTCACTCTCGACTTGCACTTGCTCCTGGATTGCACTCCCTCTTGGTTCACAATAACTCTTTTCTCTTATTTTTTCCAACGATCCTTCGTTTTAATATTTTTTTGGAAACAATGTTCCACGCATTCGTGGTAAGGGTTTGAAGCATTGATGCACTCCAAATGAACCCATCGCTCTTCCACCATGACTAAATTTCAACTCACACTCCCTCTTAACTCCATAGAAGATATGATTTATTGACCTAACAATAAATATAATATTTTAACATTTTAATAAAAATAACCCCAATAATATAAACTGTATATAGTCCTTTGGAAACAATGCAACGATTAGGGCTTTAGCTCTTCTTCGAAAGGTCCAAGGTTCAAACTGCAACGTGAGCAAGTGTGTGACGATGTGGGTTTGTGTATGATCGTGTGTTTGACCCCTATTGATAAGCTCAACTTTCATCCTTATTAGAGGTCATGATTGAGATGGGGATGCTCAATCCTGAAAGTTAATCTGGAAATTGGTGTTAAAAGGTTTTTCACACTAACTCTAATAAAAAATATATATAACTTATTAAACAATTAATTATAATTAAAAAAATTAATTTAAATATTTTTATATATATTTGAACAACCACTTGATAAATGTTTAGAAAATTCTTACAACTCATTTTCAAAAGTTACTGAAGTGCGTGCTCCCTTGATATTGTCTTACACCTGAAACTTGACGGCCGCCGCCAAATTTTATTTAAACCGTCACTGGTTTTTGAATCGATGGACAGGGGACGTCGATCAAATTACAGCGTGGACTGTACCTACTCCTTTGTCAACGCCTTCATTAAGTTCCAAGGAAAGAAAACGAGGTCAATCCTCTTTTCCTATCGCATTCCTCTGCAAATCAGAGCATCATGGGGCTGCCGCTTCCAAGGAAAGCAAAGAAGGCCAATCCTCTTTCCGTACGGCGTTCCTCTGTAAATCAGAGCATCATGGGGCTGCCGCTGCTATCCACTAATTCCAGGCAGAAGATCGTTAATAAGATGTATGTTCTTTCATATTATTCTGATAAAAACTGTTGGTAGTCTGGTTTTCCTCTTAAACCAATCCACCAAAATTCTTGAATAAGAATGACCATGGTTACAAAGTTTTGACAAAGTAGAAAGCATTCGTTGTGAGGAGGTCAGTCGCCTCAACAATCTTCAGTCTCCAATCCACATACACGTTTGTGAATGTTCTCTCCCAAAAAGGAGGACATTTAAATTCAAATAAGTATCCATTCTCCCTTTGGCCCTTGTGTCTATACCCTCAATGGTAGGGATTGGACGGTTTCTTACATTGCAAATCTCTAATTAATTTTGGGTTTTGTGGTTTATAATCAGGGAAGACCTTATAGTTAGGTTTCTAGTTTTGGTTGAAAGTATCCGGCATGGCTATTTTATTGGGCCCTCTGTTCATCTGAGGCGTATGATTAATCAGGGAAAGGGTTATAATTGGAGGAAGCAAGGTTTCAGTAAGGTTAATTTAATCTATTTTTCATGTTTATGTGCTGCGGGATGGAAAGGGAAAGAGCGAAACAAACAATCTTGGTCTGCATTTTTAAAACATTAGAAAAATAAAAATTATATTCATAAAATGTGTATGACAGTATAACGGTGAGCATGCTTGTAGAGTGTAAGTCAGGTGCATAGATTTTTCTTTTTTTTTTTCATAGCAAATCTTTATAACTTTTAATCCATTGAATAAAGATGAAGTTTTTATAACTCTTAATTGGTTGGATAAAGATGAAGTCAATATGATCCTGGATCATAACGGAATAGTGCCCTACCAACCCTTCTATTTCTTTTAGGTTAAAAATGTTAAAAGTAAAACATGGGTTTTGAAAAGGTCCTGGTCCCACGCTCTCCTGGATGAAAATCCAAAGGCATATCACTATGTATCCCAACAAAAACAAATTTTAGGGTAAAACACAGGTTTTTTTTTGAAAGTGTCTAGGTTCCTTCTATAGTAAATCAAATTTAAATCTTTAAATGAAAACTAAAAACCATATCAATACAATGTTTTAATAATTCCTTTATTTTTTAAAATAATTTTTTTTAGCAATTTATCCTCATAATAATTTGATTCGAAAGACCCTCCCATAACCTCAATTTTAACGTTGATTGTCTGGGTCAAATATTTTCTTATCAAGTGATTATTTATCTTCTCAAAAGAGCAGACCGCCTCACAGAGTGTGTAGGGGAAAGTTCTCAACAATCCAGCTTGAGGACCTGTTAATCTTAGCCATCCAACACTGGAAGTGTCTCTCTGAAGGTTACATATATGCACACATTTTTAGTTAAGATATGCCTAATTAATTATTCCCTTCCCACATTTCAATATACACACAGACATAATGACA
Organism: Wollemia nobilis; assembly: GCA_028583015.1. Classification (NCBI taxonomy): domain Eukaryota; kingdom Viridiplantae; phylum Streptophyta; class Pinopsida; order Araucariales; family Araucariaceae; genus Wollemia; species Wollemia nobilis. Next base: position 3,579,887 of record JAQPPZ010016827.1, read on the forward strand.
TATACACTTCAAAGCAATAAAACCCTTTTTGTGGGGGTTTAGAGAACCGATTTTCTTGGGTTTTTAAATATAAGTAAAGGGGCAATTTTCAAGGAACTGATTACCCAACCAGTTCAGACTTTGTATTTATTTACTATTATTATTTGTTCACATGACTTGCCTCTTTCTATTCATTGCAACTTTGTATATGATCTCAAGCACAGGTACTGTGGCATTTTATGTTTGCGAAAGTGTTTGTAATGAGCTGATTTACCACTAGAAACTATAGAAGAAGATTTCTAAGAGAAATATTTGTTTGCAGAACGGAGACTTTCTAACGACATATGGCACCTGTAAGTCCTGATGGCATGCATGACCTCAGAAAAATTGCTCGGCGGTTCGAAGAAAAGATTTACAGCACTGCTGTGGATCAGGTGCATTAAGTGCTTAGTTTTCATATCTATACTCAAGTTGAGTTGTTCTTGTTGTCGTTAGTGTTTTCTCAAATTGTTTTCTGTCATGTTGATCATATAATAATATACCCTTATATAATCTTTCTGCAACGTTATACAACTACGCTTAGTATTACTAGAGGTTCAAAGACTTGTAAAAATGATTCCTTTTGCATGAATTCCACTTTAATAAATGCTTTGGCATCGTGGTTGAACATCTCTGTTTCATTGCAATACAGTAATACCACAGAAAAGTAAACTCTTTAAAGAGTTTGACCAAACCCTGAAAGGAATAAATATGCATGTGTTTGGGGAGATGAATTGTATTTTATTTTTTAATGTGGAACGAAATTCAATTTCATTATATGAATGTCACTGGAAACAGTTTCCAAAGAAATTTTGATTAATTTATCTTTAATTCAATTAAAAAATTTAAATTTTAAATACAAAATTTATTGAACTTTGACACCCAATACGATGACAGGTCAGGTCTCACAGAATTTCAAATTTTCTCAACAACAAGTACTGTTAGTTTGTTTTAAGTCCTATTCATTTTTAATCCTTGTGGATACCTGGTTCAATTTCATTGTGCGATTCATCTTATATTGTAGTTTTAATGGTAAAGGTTTTAAAATCTTAGAAAAAGAGTTTTAAGGTTAAAATTTGAGAGGAATAAATTGTATATCTTATTTTCATGATGAGAGTATGGTTGAATATGTGAATGAACATTTTCATGAAAATCATTCTTATAGTTATAACCTATAAACTTATGAACTTTAAAAACTATTTTATCTTTATCAAAGAATGGGTTTATGTGCATATTGCCTTTCAAGCAAGATGGTTTTCCCAGTTTTGCTGCTGAGCTGCTGAAAATTGACCATTTACTGGATGAATTGTATGTAATTCCTTTTACCTCTTCCTTTGGATGATAATCATGGATTTCTCTCTATGTTTTGCAGAGTGACTATCTACGGAAAATCTCTTTGAAGATGTTAGCATTTAGAAATCATTTTTCTGGAAGGGGAATACCAGATGTCGCAGGTAATTTTTCGGTTAGATAGCAACCAACCCAAAGCCTCTACATCTTGGCGACTGTGGACAAAATGCTAATTTATAATAAAAACGGACTGGGTTTATTACTCAAGCATGGCCTTTTTGTTAACTAAAAAAACAAACAACCAACAGTCTTTGAGTTTACAAGGCTGATAATTCAAAATTTTAAATTACTCCAAATTTGAAGTATTTGGTGACAAGGTTCTTCTACGTTAACATTCTGAATCGTTTAGTGTGACTTATTACTGCTCACAAATATATTATTATATCGAAGTATATCCGTTGGGAAATTGTGTGCTGATATGATATATATTTGTAAAAATAAAGTTTTTTAAAAAACAATTACAGCCTATTCTGGACATTTAACAGAAAGGACAAAATAATTTTATTTCTGTGCTTGTATATTTGTTTCCTTCATTTTAAAACCATTGAAATTTCTGAAAATTGAGGATTGTCAGTTAGTCTCTGATAATAGGTATGAAAAAATATACTGTGTTTATTTATAAAGTGAATAATAAGTTTCATATATGCATGTGTATAACCATTCCTAAAGGCCATGTTTTTTTTTTACCCTTTCCCTGTATCTTTTATGGTCTAAAGCATATCATAGACTTTCACTTAGTCCATATATCTTTTATAGCCTAGAGCATATCATAGACTTTCACATAGTCCATAATACATATATCTGGATAGGAGGCAACATCACCAATAATGATTTTGGGCTTTGGGGCTTGCCATGACTGTCTATAAACTTTTAATCAGTCCAGACATCTAGACGGCAAATACGGAGGCAATAGCACCAATGTTATTTTGGCCTTGTGATTGCACTGTAAGATTCATTAACGTTACTTTAATTATCTGTTTTTCTTCTTAATTAATTGGTCTTTTAAAGCAAAATCTATTTATTTAAATTTAGTTTAATATATTTTTATTAATTTGAAAATAATACTTATAAATTGAGAAAATAAATTAAAATTATTAAGATATACTTTGTAAATTTTTTTCAATGAGTTTACACAGGGGTCCCGGTTCCCTCATACTTAGTGGGGTTTGGACCTTCGACCTCTCAAAGCTTGCAGTCATAAAAAAATTAAGTTTACAGGAAGCTTGCAGTCTTAAAAAAATTAAGTTTACAGGAAGCTTGCAGTTATAAAAAAATTAAGTTTACACAGGTTTTTATGAGGGTCCCAGTCCCCTCCTACCGAGTGGGGTTTGAACTTGGGTCTCGTGAATGAAAACCCAATAACTTTACCGTAAGCTTGCAGCTACTATATACTTTGTAAATTTGGTTTTTATATTTTTTAGTGATACTTCTATACAGAGATTTAGTAGTTCTTTCTCAGATCTTATCCATATACAGAGATTTAGTAGTTATTTCTTAGATTCTTATCCACAGATCTTTCTGTGTAAACAGAAGAATGTATGCTAGTGGTGGTTATATAATTGAGATCCAAAACCATTAATGACATGTTCACTTTAACTAATGGTAAAAACACATTTGTTTTAGTAGTAATAAATATGATTTTTGTGTGATAATGAATTATAATTTTTTTTTTTGCTATTGGTAAATGATAGGGTTTTGAAAGGGACTCTTCCCTTTTACAACTCCTGTAAATCCAAGGATAACAAATGAATCAATCCAGGCACAAAAGAGCATATTATCTTCTTACAAATCAAATTCTGCATTTTCTGAACAATACAGCCTTTTCTGACCAAAAGTGCAATGACCAAAACAGTAACAGTAACCCGCCCTACTGATTTTTCTACATCTGCCATCTGAATTTTTAGTAGAGTTGAAACAAGTACCATCTTCTGGAATTTGTTACATCTAGTTATCAAGTTTTTCCATTTCCTTAGCCTCCTCACAACAAAATGTAACTATATCTTGTAGGAAAATATTAAATTTAGTTTGCAAATCCTGTTTCAGCATTTCTTTGTTAGCCAGTAAGCCAGCTGCACCATTATCCTCTCTAAAAATATGAACAATTTGAACAGATTCTAAACCATCTAAAATGTGAAAAGCATCCCTAAAAATCTGTTCAACACTCCATCCTGGGGTTTTGCGAGAATTTAAACCATTAATGATAACCTGTGAGTCTCCTTCTAAAATTAATCTTTTAACTTTCAAATTTTGAATTATTTTCAAACCTGCTATCATTGCTCTGGCTTTAGCTTGATGATTGGATAAGATATCGTAGAATTTTGCATAACAACAAAGAATTAGTCATTTATTATACCTAATTACTCCTCTTCCACCAGCTTTACCCGGATTGCCCTTAAAAACCCCATCAAAATTTAACTTAATAAATCCTTCAGGGGGAGGCTGCCATTTAGTTTGAGCTCTCAGGGAAGCACTTCCCACAGGAATAATTCTCCGAACTTGAGTTAAGCCCCAACCACAAGCTATCTCACACTCCAAGGGAGATTCTACTAAAACTCCAGTCTTCTAATTGCCGATTCTCCACTACTGCTATTTTAATCCTATTCACCAAAGAAGTAACATCTCTTTGAATGTCCTGAAAATTCTGTTATTTCTTTCCAGCCAAACCTACCATAAGAAATGAGGCAATAACAGATGCCAAAGCTTAACTAGCCTTTTACTTTGAAAGTTTACATTCCAGCTCTCTCACAAGTCACAAAGTGTAGCAGATTGAACCCATTGTATATGAAATAATTGTAGCAAACCATTCCGCACCTCTGAAGAAAAAGAGCAATGAAGAAATAGGTGATCCACAAATTCCTCTCCGATACCGCAAAGACTACACGTATTTGCCATTTGAAAACCTCTTCTTTGTAGATTATCCACTGTTAATGATGAGTTAGCACTATGCACTTTTAATTGTCAATCAGTATACGATTTAAAAGGGCATTGCTCTGTATGAGTCGGCATTGTTCTTTGCAAAGACTAAGGGGTTCCTTCAAAAGAACTCAAATAAAGTTTCAAGTAATTGGTAACAGTCTTATACTACAAACAAAATCAAAAGACAACAATGACAATCCTAAGCAATTCACTAGGGTGACTGCAGTCAAAGCTACTCCTAACTGATGGCTGAAAAGAATCCAAAATAAACTAACTTCTAACTACCTATTCTTAATCTAAGTCTAATAGGAGAGAGCTTCCATGGACTGTTCAGTTTTAGTCGGCCCTTGGTAAACCTGAAATAGTATAAAATCTCCTCCTCAACAATTCCTAAATCTACCTCAGAGCATCCAAATCATAACACAAGATTGAAGACTAAAATCAGAATAAAGGATTAAGATTGTTGAATACAATGCTTGAGCTGGTATTTATACTGTACCAAGCTCTTTATTCTAAAACAGAAGCTACTAATTCTGAAAACTAGATTACAAATTGAAGGCAGGAATAAAGGTCCTGCTATAGACAGAATTAGAAAGGTGATTGTGACTGTTGCTAGTCAATAGGAGAGGTGAAACATCTCCTATTGACTGTTGCTAGTCAATAGGAGAGGTGAAACATCTCCTATTGACTGTTGCTAGTCAATAGGAGATGTGAGTTGTCTAACCATTTCCCCAATATTCCCTATCCAACTAGGCTGAGTCATGCTTCCATTAAACTTATTCTATTCTGCTGTCTTATTGCTAATGTCATCAGGTCAAATTCTGCTGAGTTGCTTGACTTTGTATAGCCTCCTTAATTTCAGGAATGATTCCCTAAAATTTAGGAAGCTTTAGCTCCGATTTTCTAGGAAACATATCTCACGATTCTGAGCTGGTTCCATGCATGTTCGGATTTATAGGAGTCCCTATTTTTCTAGAACAGGCCTGTAGTTGCAGGTTCTTTCCGCAGTGCAATCTGCAGTAACAAACTGGAAGTGATCTGTTTGAAATAACAAGACTCCAAAACAACAAATTGCATGGAAAGATAGCAAATAACAGTCATAAACATCACATTTACCTTTCACATCTAATCCATTATCATTCAAATATAAAACATTCCATTCAAGCAAAACTATTAAAAGTGTCCATAAAAGTTCTTCAAAATGATCAGTTTGAGGTATGTAATTAAGGCTAAAGACTCTGAAATCCTAGCCTTTTTTCTAACTTATCATTCCCCCCAATTGACTCAGTTGCATGCCCTCATGCAATTTTCTCATCCCATTAACTACTAATTTTAATTTTCTTTTTTTTTGACTGTTTTCTTATCAGTCTTTGTAGAGGTTGCTGGTGCTGGTTTGGCTGGAGGGGGTGTTGGAGTAGAAACCTGTGTTACTGTACCAGTTTTGGCTAGAGACTTGCCTTTTGCTAGGATACTCTCAGTTCTGGTAGTGTCTTCATCTGTATCTGGATTTTCAGCCCATTTCTGTTTTAGTGCCTTCGGTTCTCCTGGGGCATAATTCTTCTTAGCTATTTTCTTTGGCCTCATTTTGATGCCCCTTCTCTGGACTGGTACTGATGCTGTGGCCTTCTCTTCCTTCTTCTCTATCTCAGTAATTGCAAGAATTTTTTGCTGCCCTCAGGAGTCTTTTGTTTTTTCTCTGCTGGAGTTTTCTTGGCAGTTTTTGCATTGTCTTGTTTGCTTTTCTCCAAGGCTCTCTTATTTCCTTCCTCCTTTTTACTACCCTCCGTTTCTTCAATGACAGGTGAGGGAATCTTAGCCTCTTTTGCAGCAGTCTCCCCTATCCCCTTATCAGAATATGCAGATTTCATGGACATGGTTGTAAGGTTTCTGCTGCCTCCAGATCCAACAATCGTTTCTCAATATTGGCAATCTTTTCATTGGTTTCCTTCGTTAATTCCATTAATTCCTTCTTAAGTTGTTGCACCAGGAGTGCTGTGTTTTGCTTTTTTTTTTCTCCTGTCCTTCTTGCTGTTCCTTTTCTGTCCTCTTGTTTTTAGTCAAAGGCTTTGATTCTATCTCACTAGAGTCAACAAGATCTACTAGTGCAGTTCTTTTCTTCAGGGTTTCTTTGACTGTTTGTTTCCTAACTGAAGCCCTAGTCCTAGGAGGAGAAATTTTTGTAGTTGGAGCTTTAGACTTAGGGGATACTTTGGGTTTGGAGGTTGTTTTAGGAGGTGCCTTTTTCGCACTTGGGGTGCCTTTTCATGGCTGTCCTCCTTATCTGATTCCTCTGCAGGTGATTCTGCAGGAGTGGCAACCTTAGGTGTTGAGTGTAGGGGTGACGAAGGGGGTAAGGAAGCAACATCTTCTTCTTCTTCTACTTCTTCTGAAGGTGTTGCTTTTTGCTTTCCTTTCTGTCTTCTTCTTTTCTCATCACTGTCTTCCCCTAAATCCTATTCTGCCTCGGTCTCGTCTTCATCAAACCCTTCTTCTTCATCTTGTTCTCCCTCTTCATCTTCTATCTCTTCTGGCTGCTCTTGGTCCCCCTCTTGATTTTCTTCCTCTGAATCTGACACACAGGCTGCAACTATCATCTTGGCCCAATTTATCTTAGGCCTATTCCCAATTTGGTTTAAGATAAGCAATTTAATCAACCCAGGGTGAGCTATGGCCTGTGTGTTGCCATTTTTCACCTTCCTGGCCATAGTCTTAATGGATTGTTTTAAGTAATAAGGCACATTGATGAGATATTCCAAATTCCCCAAATGTTTTAGGACCAACAAAAATTCTATGTGGTACCCATAAATTAAGGTAAACCTTCCCTCTAATGTGAAATATCTCATTATGGCTGTAACTATGTCCTGCCAAACAGGTGGTAGGGAGTTCAGGTAAATACCTTTTATAGAGCCATCTCCTTTTTTGTTATATCGCATTGGAACGCCCAAATCCTTCACAACTTTAGTGATTTTGATGTTGGCCATCCTGTACCACTTCTCTATTATTGGGAGCTCCAAGACCCTTGCAATGTTTTCTGTAGATACCTCCACAGTCACCCCATAACTTAAATGGGCCATCATACTTTTTAGATCCAAATTCTGCACAAAATCTTGGGCGACAACCATATCATGGCCCTAGAACTTTTGCATGGCCTGGTACCACCTAGGAATGGACAATTTCGGATGGCTTCCTTGGACAACCCTAGGGCTTCGACCTTGTCTGCCTCAACATGCTTGACAACACCCACCATTGTGTCTTATGGGTATTCGATAGGCAAGATACGGTTTTTTTTTTTTATATTAACACAGAAAAGATTCAAGGCTTTAATTTGCAACAGGCAGTAATAGCAGGTAAAAGACACAATGCAATGCAGTAAGGCTTTGGTTGGAAGAAACACACAGAGGCAAACTGCACACAATAGAGCTATGAAGAGGAAAGATAGCACCTATGCAACGATGTGATGGTATCGAGGGTAGACAGTTATTATGATGTGAATTGGCAAGGGAGTGGTTTAAATCGTGCATGGCAATAAGATGATACGAGGCGGAGTTAATGTGTCATGCATGTAGATGATTTCAGTAGAGAGATACATCGATCGAGAGTGCCTAGGGAGTTTACATGCACAACTGTAACGATGACTCAACATATTAACACCTGATTCGGAGGTCTTATCTAGATTCAGTGCATGGATCATTCGATTTTGGCTTTTCCAGGGGTCACCTCAGCATGTCAAATGCATGTTTATTCTTTGTTAACACTTACACCAAATGATTGCTTTTTGTGATGATGTCATATTCCACTTTCCATTTTATATTTGTCCTTATTATGCTGACATGTATTTTTCCAACTCATCCATCTGTACCTTCTGTTACTGACTCATCTGGTTTACTTGTTTATTCCAATTTGTCCCACTGACTCACTTTTGCTTACGTTACCTTGCTGTGGTCCACAATATCTTGTTAAGTCACCTATCAATGCCACATAAGATATATCCCTGCCAAGTCATCAGTTGATTATGCTGATTGGATGACATTTGTCAATGGCTTGGTGGACCCTGCCTGATGACTCGTTCAACTGCCTTTGACCATCAAATCCTCTCACTTAGGCTCAGAAATGGGAGATGATACTGCAAAAATATTTCTGCAGTATCAGAGAGTTTGAACAAACAAGAAAAAGAGGCTACATGCATGATGGAATAGGGAGGTTTTGAAGAACTTAATGTACAAATTTAACAGTGTTGACAAGTATGAAATATTTACACTAGAAAAGAAAATGGAAGACATGAAAAGGTACCTGGACAAGTGTGTTGTTTGCTGCAACTGCAATCACCATTGGAGGACAGCATGTTGAAGATATCCACACTCAGCTGCAGACCTATCAACATGAAGAAAAAGTTTTGAACTGTTCATGTTTTGGTTTTGTGTGTTTTTTTATTTTTTTTATTTATAAGGTTGCAAACGACTCTTGCTAGCAAGCTGGTTTTCAGAAGCTGGCTGTCCATTTGCACCAGCAAGTTGGTTTTCACAAATGGATTTTATTCTTGCAAGGGTGAAGAGCCAGTAAACTGGTTTTCATCTTCATCCTTGGCCCTATAGCGCTGGTTAAGGTTTTTTTTTTTTGGTATAAGGTAGAGGTGGTTATAAGGTCCACAAACCTTTTACAAAGTCAAAATGGGCTGGTTCTAGCATCAAGCCCGTATAATCAAAATACAAAATGGATCTTTCTAAGACTCACATTAAGCCATACTTAGAGTCCACGGTCCTATACTTGTCGCTTGACTATTCGGGATAAAACAAAAACCAAACAACACCTAGCACTTACTAACACTAGGTTGCTTTGTCTTGTACACTTGTCACCTCCCAGGCCCCGATAAATGGGATGCCTTTTCTGCCTAATTCCATCTGTCGGATTACTCATCATCAGCCCCTATGATCTCCTGATGCTCTAACGGGTTTGATCTTAGCTCTTCTCTAGCGACCAACACCAATAGTTCTTGAGGGAAGTTATCCTTCCAAATTTGCATCTCCCCAACGAAAACTGCAATATTTGCCATTAGATCCGCCGCTTTGGTTCCCTTCTCCGAAGGTGTGTTGGATTCGGGCATTAACCAAATGAGATTTATGAATCTTTGCTTCTAGGATAAGCTCCAATATGGTCCAGTTGGGGTCTTTATCCTCCTTAATTGCCTTGATTATATTAAGCGAATCCCCTTCAAAGATAACTTCCTTATAACCCTCAAGTCGGCAATTCTCATTGCTGCATGCGAGCTCGGGCTTACGCAAAATGATTTGTTTGAGTTCCCAAAGGCTCTGCAAAGGCAAGGACCACTTTTCCTTCCTCATTTCTCAAAACTCCTCCTGCTCCTGCGGCCCCGGATTTCCTTTAGCTGCCCAGTCAAAATTAAACTTAACCCACTTTTGTGTGGGGGGTATCCACTTGACACCATCCCGTGGGTTGGTTGTAATGTCTAGGTGCTGGAAGTTCCTCTCCCCGAGTTCCGCAAAATCCTCCTTTCCCTTAGAGACATGGTCTCATTTTTGAAGAAGAAAGTTTTCCGGTTTTCTTTCAAAGCTACGATTATTTTATTACCACATAACACTGGGATCTTTCTTACGTCCTTTAAATACTCTCTTATTTCTCTCATTCCATATCCCCCATAAAAAATGGGGTAAGGTGAGCTTCCGAGCCAAGTCAAAAGCTTTGCCCGGAAGGGGAAGCCCTTGTATGCGGAAGTCGGACATGCTATTTGGACGAGACCCAATCTATATGAAATTTGGACGGGATCATTTGGAAGAGCTGTACAAGAAAAATCACAAGTTAGAAATATATGACTTACAGATTCTATTGCTTTCTCACACAAGATACATCGATTGATGAATTGGAAACCTCTCCTTTGCGGATTATCCATTGTCGGGATCTTATTTTGAGCGCCAACCAAAAGAAGAAAGCTATTTTTGGGGTTAAATTATTTAACCAAATAACGAAGTCGGAGTCCGACCATTGAATCCTGAGTGGATTAACTTATAGGCGATTTTTATTGAATAGATCCCACTTGTAGTTTTGCCCCAAATCGCCTTGTCTCTTCCTCCCCCGGGGAATGATCGGGAACACCCTTAAAGCATCATTGAGTTTGGTTAGGGCCACCTTCTCTTGCTACGACGGATTATGAGCTGTGATTTTCTTCCAAGAAGAAGTTTCTGTGCTACGACAATAAAATCCCCTACTTTTCCTCCCATTTCCTTCGAAAGTTTATGTTGGAGGACATGAAGGTCTAAGTTATCTTTCGGAGGGGCCTCTTCCAACCACGGGTCTTTCCAAAAGTCCACTTGTCTTCCATTACCAATTCTCCATCGATGCCTTTCCGACTACCTCCAGACATTCGAGCAAACAATTCCAAAAATAGGATCCTCTAGGAAGATTATCGGCTTTCGGGAAGTCTCGATTATTTATGATATATTTTGCCTTAAGAAGTTTTACCCATCCCAATTGATCATTATTGATAAATCTCCATACTGTTTGCCAATCGGAGCTTGATTCATTTCTTTCATTCTCTTTAACCCCGAGGCCCCACGATCCTTGCTTGCACACACACCTGATTCCATGCTACCAACGAAATTCTCTTTCTCTCCTACGAACACGACCACAAGAAGTTGCGTTGAATTAGCTCCAATGTAGCTCGGACCTTTGCGGGCATTCTAAATAGAGACATGCGATAAATTGGAATGCTCTGTAAAGTAGTTTGAACTAATAAGGCTTTTCTGCGGAGGTGAGAAGGCTGCCCTTCCACCATGCTAACTTTTTGGAGATCCTGTCAATGGTGAGTTCCACAAAGTAGCCTTCATTCTTCCTTCGAACATAGGCATGCCTAGATAAGTTCTTTGGTAGAAGCTCCTTTCCACAACCGAAGAGGTTAGCTATTCTTTCCTCCCTCCCACCGGGCGTGTTAAAGAAATAGATGCTACTCTTCTTATAGTTTATGTCTTATCCTATCTGTCTCATACTTGGTTAGAATTCTCTTCAACTTCCTAGCTTGAGGCACGGAGGCTTTGGACACAATGATTGTATCATCCACAAAGCTGTTGGTGAGACAACGCTCTGCTTGTTGAGGCTGGTTTAAAACCTTCCAATTGACCATACGCCACCATTTGCTGAAATGTTCCTACCCAATGCTTCCGCTAAAATAATAAACAAGTATGGAGACAAAGGATCTCCTTGTCGCAACCCCCTTTCACTCTTAAAGTAACCAGGAGGGTGACCCATTCACCATGACGAGAAAATATTGTAGTAGAGATACAACTAAAAATCAACTTAATCCATTGGGGACAGAAACCAAACTTACCCAAAATCTTGGTGAGGAACCGCCATGAGACCCGGTCGTAGGCTTTATTCATATCAAGCTTTAGTAACATACATGCTTCCTTACTAGTCACCATTGAATGAATAACCTCATGAATTGTGATGATACCATCCAATATTTGTCGCCCTTTCACAAAGCCACCTTGGTTCATATCAATGATGAAAGGAAGGATAACCTTCGACCTATTGGCGATTGTTTTTGTGAGAATCTTCATCGAGTGTTACATAAGGCGATAGGGCGAAAGCTGGAAAATTCCATTGCTCCCACTAGTTTAGGGATGAGGACTAAAAAAGTAGCATTAACTCCTTATGGGATTTCCATGTCCTTTTGAGCCTCAATTATAGCTTCCACTACATCATTGCCTAGGATATCCCAAAACTTACGGAAGAAAGGCTGCGGGGAAGCCATCCGGTCTGGGGAGGCTGTTACCATCCATGTCAAAAATGACCTTCTTGATTTCCTCCTTTGTGAAAGGACTAAGTAAGAATCCATTAAGATTATCGATTACTGAGGGGTGGAATGGCTGCCAGCGAGAGAGTCCTCTTCTTCAATAGTCGGATTTACATCTTCTAGCAACGATTTAAAGTACTCAACCGCTTCCCTCCTTATGTCTTCCATATCTTTGGTGTTAGACCCATCGGCCATCTTGATCTCCTTAATTTTGTTAGTACTCCTGTGGCGAAGAGTAGAGACATGGAAGAACTTTGTATTTCTGTCACCCTCCTTTAACCAACGCGGTCTGGATTTCTGCCTCCAAAAGGTTTCTTCAAATCCTAGCATCGTGTGGTATTCGGCTAACAGCTCCCTCTCCTGGTTTCTCAGATCCTCTGTAGGCTACTCTGACTTCAGCTTCTCCTGTAGTTCATTGATCTTGTCTTTTAGTTACGCCTTTTTAACAAAAATATTGCCAAAGGAAGTTTTGTTTCGCTCTCTAATGTTAGCCTTCACATTCCTTAGTTTACATGCCACTTGGGCCGGTTTCGAACCATTATACTTTTTGTCCCACCATTGGGCAACCGGATCCTTGAGATCCTGATGTTGGAACCACATAAGTTCGAATCGAAAGGGTCGATGTATCTTTTCTTAGAGTCCTCCCCTGTTTCCCACAGAATTGGGTTGTGATCAGACCCGATTCTTGGGAGTGCCGTTAATTAAGAGTCCCCAAACCTCTCCGAGGCATTCTTGAGAAAGAAGAAACCTATCTAATCTTATACGAATTTGGTTTTCCTTCAATCTTTTGTTAGACCATGTATAGGAGAATCTACGCGAGGTCCACATCCATCGGCTCATGTTGCTCAACAAAATCTCTAAACTCGTAGATATCGGCAGTTATTCTTTGAGAGCCCCCCAATTTATCTACGGGATTAAGGTAGCAATTGAAATCCCCCGCCACAATCCAAGGGTAGTTGGGGACCGTCTCCCTCAATTCAGCTAGGTGACTCCAAAGAACCCTTCTCGGTCCACTGTCTAAGCTGGAGCATATACATTCGTTAAGATCCACTCTTCTGCGTGGTTTTATCCACACATAAGAGACAAATAAACCAACTAGACATCGGAATCACTCTACTATCAATCACATTTTTGTTCCACATAACCGGTAACCCTCCTGCTGTTCCGGTGGCCTCTTGGCCTACTACTTCGACTTCTCGCCAAGTCCTATTCTTAAAAGGAATAACTCTACTCTCCTCCATTTTAGTTTCTTGCGGTAAAATCATATCCGGTTTGTGTTCTTGTCTAAGAGCATACAAAGCTCTTATTTTTGCGGGGATTACTCCCACGAATATTCCATGAAAGAATCTTCATTTATGGGCTTTGGATCCTCGAGCCTTCGCCCCAAAGAGCAATACTTCTTGAGTGCCATCGGCCACTCCTCGCTGCTGCTTCTTTACGCCTTAAGGCGGCATTGCTAGGTTTCCCTCTTCCCACCGAACCATATCCCCATACATCCGCTCTAGGTTGAAGTTCCTTGGGATTCACTTGGCTTCTAGTAACCATCTTGGGTAGGTCGGTCTTGGTCTTTGGGGTAACAATCGGCTTTCCAGGTTAAGCTGGTCTTTCTGACAGTGGAGATGATTCCGTGCTCTTAGCTTCTTGATTAGTAGATTCTTTTTCCCTGCTTTGGGGTTACAGTGATCTTGGTGGTTCACCTCTTCCTCCTGAGTATCCTTGCCTGTATTATTAGTTTCCTGCTCCTTCCTCTGATTTTTCTCCTCTAAATCCTTCTCTTGAGTCTCCTCTACCTCAGATTCCACTTCTTGGCTGTCCATCTGATCTCCCTTCAAATGATTTAATGCATCAAAACTGTTCTCCATTGGGATGTTGATCTCCTTGGAATTTCTTCCCATAAATTCCTCTGCGGTACATGGGACCACTTCCACCAGAGCCTCCATAGGCCTCCCGTATCACCCAATCAAACTTACTTGCCCAGGGCGTTGATCTATGGGGTTCTTTCCTTTGTGATTTGGCTCTGAGGCTTGCTGTATCATCTTAGGAGCAGGTTGAGCTTGAGGGTTCCCATCAAAGGGACCAGCTCCCATGTGAGAGGGTTTCGGGGCATAGGAATTTTTGGGAGGAGGGTTAAAACGTTGCCTCTTGCTTACAATAGGGCGAACAGGGTCTATGATATTCGGATTTCGAGCTCCACGTCCTTGAGGCCCGGGTTGGGTAGGAATGGAGATGCTGCGGGGGAGGGATATTATTTTAGGTTTGAGGATCAGTATTTTGGAGTGGGGGCTGGTTCTTGGAAATGCAGTGGATACCCTGGTGCCCTACCTTCCCACAAACACTACACTTAAAAGACATATTTTCATATTCAAAGACACGAGTATGAAGGCCAAACATAGACGACAAAATAATGGATTTAGGGAGCTCTTTACTCAGGTCCGCCAACACACACATGCGAGCGAGACGGGAGTCTTGTTTTGCTCAAGGTTGCGGGATCAATAGCTATTAGTTCTCCAATCTACGTAGCTATCCCGGCCAAGATTTGTTCGTTCCGAAAAAGCGAGAGGTAATCCTGGCATCTTAACCCAAATAGGAGCCAAATCCGGCACATGAGTGCGGGGGTTGAAATCGGGGGACCAACGCTTGAGATACAAGCCCCTTTTCCCAAAAAACCAAGGACCTCCTTGGAGAGTCCTTTCCATGTCTGTTCACATTGAAATGTCACCAAAAGAAAACTCTTGGGTAAAGCCTTAATCATCATACCGGCCCTTGGCTGCCATTTTTGGATGGCCCATCTCCTTATGACTTCCATGTCTGGCCTCACCCCCATAAATTTAGCCACCGAGAGATGTTATGCCCTCCATAGCCACATGCTGAGCTAAGGAATCCGGGACGTGCAACCTACCATTGACAGATTTTAGATTAAAACAAGAGTCGGATAATTTTTGCTTACCGCGAAGAGCATTAAGATATGAAGGTCTCCAGTTGCCAGGTTTCTCTTTGTCTCCTTCTTGGGTCTTCCTTTGATCCTGACGCATAGAGTCCTGGTCCCCCTCAGAGAAATCTTCAACCGCATCCGCCCAACGCCCTTGGACCGGTTCCAATAGAACTTCCTTGTCCACATCCTCCGCCTGGGGGCCTGCTATCTCGCCAGAGCCCCCACCTGCCGCGTCTGCTGATCTGCCCTCTGAAGTCCCACACCTAGGGTTTGATGCCCCTAGACCTCTCGCTCCTCCTCCTTGCTGCTCCATCCGTCACAACTTGTTGCCTCCAAAATCTGCCATTTTTTTTTTTTTTTTTTTTTTTTAGGGCCAAAATTTTTGTGACCGCTACCGTGCACGGACTGCTAAAGTGGCGGCTGCTACAGTATGCGGGCTTCTACAGTGTCGGCTGCTACAATGGCGAATTTGATGGGAGACTGCTGCTCCCCTCTCCGACTGATGGCGGCTGCTGCTTCTGTTGCACTCAGCGCTGGTTAAGGTTTTCACCATAGAACTTATTTTATTTTATTTTATTTTTTAATTTTAATTTTATTTTTTTGCTTGTTGAAGGAATCAGTTAAGAATTGGCAGAAGGCTGTAGTTCAGAAATGAACTGCAGTTTCACTTGCTGAATCACTTGCTTGATGAAATCTGATTTTGATAAAGGTTTTTAATACAACTTCAACCGATGGCCATTGATGAGCAAGCCACGAGAGGAGTCATCCATGGTTTTTAACCTTACTGTACCGTTACCATAGACCTCTTCAATCTCATAGGGGCCCAACCATCTTGTACGCAATTTCCTTTAAAATCCTGAAACTTGGAGTCATAAAGTAAGGCCCAATCACCTGTTTGAAAAGTCCTTGGAATGATATATTTATCGTGCCATTGCTTCCGCTATGCTTGCAATAGTTTTGTATAATGAAGGGCATCATGACAAGTTTCATCTAATGCATTTAGCTGTAGGAGCCGTTCTTATTGAGCAGCGGTGAGGTCAATTCCAACATGTAAGGTGGTGCATAATGTCTGGATCTCGAACTCAATTGGCATGATAACTGTCTTCCCATAGACCATTTCGTATGGTGTGAGTCTTGTTGTTGATTTCCAAGTAGTGTAGTGTTGTAGGCCCATACTACCTCCTTGAGACTATGCACCCAATTTGCCTTGTGTGAAGCAACTGTCTTCATCAAGATATTCTCGAGCTCTTTGTTGGTAACTTCCACTTGACCATTGGACTAAGGATGGTATGGTGAAGATTTCTTGTGGTTCACTTGATATTTTTGCATGAAGGAAGCTATTACATCAAACATGAATTGTGGTCCCTGATCTGATACAATCTCCCTCGGTGCTCCAAATCGCTGGAATATGTTGTCATACAAGAAATCAACAACTTTCTCTTTTTGTGCATGTTGTAATGCCTTCACTTCTGCCCATTTGGTGACATAATCCGTGCATACCAAGATATACTCGTTGAATTCACTTGGAGGGCTAATAGGTCCAACAAAGTCTAATCCCCACTTCTCCGATGGTTCCAAAACTACTCGAGGGTGAAGAGGCATCTCTGTTGAAATAGTTAGTTTGCCCATTCTTTGGCATGGATCACATTGAGAGACATATACCTTAACATCATGATGCATTGTAGGCCAATAGTATCCTATTTGCAAGATTTTGTAGATGGTTCTTTTGGCAGCATTATGTCCTCCACATGGTTCATCGTGAGCTGCACACAAGATGTCAAAGGTGTCTTCTTCCTGCACACATCTTCAAATTACATGGTCAAGGCATAACTTAAACAAAAGACCATCTAGCCAAGTGTATGGAGCACTTTCATGGATGAGCTTTTGTTTTTCATACCATGGAGCACTTTCATGGATGAGCTGGCGGAATATCTCATCAATGTGCCTTATTACTTAAAACACACAGGCCATAGCTCACCTTGGGCTGATTAAATTGCTTAACTTAAACCAAATTGGGAATAGGCCTAAGATAAATTGGGCCAAGATGATAGAGTTTTGGGAGGTGGAAGGGAGTTTATAACCTCCAAGAACGTCAAGAACTTGACTCCCGCCAGCTCATCCATGAAAGTGCTTCATACACTCGACTAGATGGTATATTGTTTAAGTTATGCCTTGACCATATAATTCGAAGATGTGTGCAGGAAGAAGACACCTTTGATATCTTGCGTGCAGCTCATGATGAACCATGTGGAGGACATAATGTTGCCAAAAGAACCTTTTACAAAATCTTGCAAACAGGATACTATTGGCCTACAATGCACCGTGATGTTAACTACCCTGATTAGCAATTGGGATATGCGCTAAACAAGGCGATCGGGTGAAATTCGTGAGAAACATGTAGTGATGCGCAGTTAGACTACTAGAACTTTAGTTGTGCGATGGTTGTACAAACTTGTTGTTTGGTGACAAAAGCATTGTACAAATAAAGCGCCATACAGTAACAAGAGTGCTATATGAACCCTACGACGCTCTTGTAGGCATACAATGCTATCTTTTTTGGGGTTTTTAAGGTACTTACTCTCAAACAAACATAGGCAAGTTTATACTTGTTGAAAAAAGAGCTTTTCAATGGTACCACTTTTGTGGAATTTTGTAAGTGTTTGACAAGGTTTTGTAATCGTTGAAGTCAATATTGTTCTTTGCCCAAAATTCAGGTACAAATGGGGTCAATTTCGTGTAATTCATCAAAAAGGTCTACTTAGTGATGCAACTGATGTTTGGGAGATGCACAAAATTCGGTATCTATATTTACACCTTTTTGATGTGTTTATTGTATAATAAATGCATCAAAAACTATCTTAAATGCCTAAATTTTGTGTCAAAAAGGGGTACCTATTTTCCTAAGGCCAAGTTTATAATTTGGTCAAAATGGAATTATGCCCCGGTATGCCCCCTCATGTTTTGGAGGGGAAAACCAAATTAGATCAAGGAAACTCGAAAGTGTTGTGATTCACACAAGATTAGAAGATTTGATATATCCATTTTTGATGTTGTACCCTTTAGGATAATGTATAATTTTTGCTATAATATTGTAATTAAAACGATTGAGATGATATGCAATGATTATGTGAGGTGAATTGATGATTTTTTACTGACATGTCATGATGATGATGTCTGATTTGACTATTAGGATGTTTAGAAAAGACGTTATTTTCCCCTAAGCGAGCGGTCCCTTATCTTGATTGTTGGACAAGCGCCTAGGCGACTTCAAAATGATTTGGCCTAATACAAGGCACATAAAATATGTATATTTTTGATTTGCTCCTAAGCGGTGGCCTCTTAGCCTGATTAATGGACAAGTGCATAGGTGGCTTTAAAGATGATTCGTCCTATTTAAAGGCACGCGGTTTTATAGCTTTTAGATGTGATGCCCCCAGTTAAGGGGAGACCATGCCTTTTGAGTTGTTTGCCCCCACAAGTGGAGGGTAGGTGTTTTTAGATATGTACAAGATATATGCATGATTGGATGTCGATTCACCCTTAAGCGGTTGCCTTCAAGCTGGATTATTGGACAAACACTTTAGTGGTATTTCAAATGGTTATCCTTTAGGCCAGGACCTAAAGGGCACTTTTTGTTGAGAGTTGCCTTGAGGAATGTGATAGCAATTCCCGAAGGACTTAGTGCGCTTTGCCCTGGGGACTTAGTTAGCATTTGATATGATATAAGTATATACAAATCACATGTCTAAGCGGAAAAATATGTACAATGGTTCACCCTTAAGCAAGTGCCTAAGGAGTGTTTAGGTGCTCATCCATAAGGGGTGTTTCAAAATGTAGCAAATGCTCACCCTTAGGCAAGGGTGTTTCAATGATCACCTACAAGGGGTGTTTCAAATTGTGATATATACAATGCTAAGTATGTACAATATATGCAACACTTGATTCTTTTAAGTGTTTGCCCAAACGGGACCATTATTTTTACTGTCCCTAGGGGTATTTTTATGTAAGTGTGCCGAAGGGGGACTTTCATTGATTGCCCCCTTTTAAATGAATGCTTAAATGGTATTGCAAGTGATGATAAAGTGTTTCAAAGGATGCCAATCAAGTCATCCTTAGACAAATGTCTAAGTGATGCTTCGAGATGTTTTGTTTTGCCCCCAAACGAGGGTCAAGAAGATATATTGCCTACACAAAAGAGATATATGCTTTGATCATCCCATTGAAGGGCAATTTATTGATGCAATGTAATGATAAGCATAATTCATAATTGCAATATATTTTGATTCATGCCCAAGGGGGAGACAGAAGAATGAGATATGATAGGGCTATCATCACCACGGATAATCACGATGGCAATCACGGAGCTGTTTATGTGAAAGGAGTGACAAGATTTTGACATTGACGTATTCTTCATACAACCAAGAGAGTTTTGTAGTTCAAAAAAATTGATAGATGTGATATTAAAACAAAACAATTTGATAAAGAGATGATAGAGATTAATGATCTAGAGACAAATGATTAGATTGACAAAAGGATAGAGATGGCTAAGTGGGTAGAGGTAGATAGAGATTGATAGACAAATTAAATTGATGGGAAGATTAAGTTGATAAATATAGATGATGGGAATAGACTAAAAAAATTGATAGTTGGATTAGATTGATGAAGAGATGGTTGGGTGAACCCTAATTTGACTTGCAATTATGGAATTGAGAGGATCCGCTAGCATTAGTCACCTAGTGCAAGTGCAATGCATTATGAACTATCTTGACTAGAATCATCATGTGCATCCCAACGGATCTCATGACTTGATATGCAACAAGCAATCCAGACAAAACTAGGCATATGCATGCAAGCAAATCGTGATAGTAAGAAACCATGCAAATAGGTAACCAATGCAAACAATCATAAAAGTAGGTAGTAAATGCAAACTCGTGTGCAAATTCAAAGGTAATATCAATTAAGATGCATTACGGGGAAAGTAAAGTCAAGGTATTCATTAAGATACTTGGATCGAAAGGAGCAAAGACCTAGAAGAAGTGAAGAATCCTTAGCTGCTTCATCCCAATCCAATTTGTTTATAAGAACGGTATGTCCATGGGACCCTGAAAACAATGAAATTGGCTTCATTGTCATGGCTAGACGAAAGTGAAATGAGAATAAGCATACTACTATTGGGGATATACCCTATCCCATAGCATCCCTATCCTATCAAATCGACCGAGCTGAGTGCTCAAGGTTAAAGGACCTTAATGCACCATAGATTTGCGAAGGAGCTAATAGAATAGGAGATGAAAGATTTCATGGTAAAGGTTGATTAAAAGAGTTATAGTGTTCCCACCGTACTTTGATATGGAGGTGGGACATTTGTATAACAAACATGGTTTGTTGCCTTATGGCTATGGTCAGGTAGTGGATCTTGAAGAATTCCAAGGTCTTGATTCGAAACAGGTTGGAAATTACAATTTTAAAGGCAAGTTGGCCACTGCCTATCAAGTCTTGAATTAGATTCCTAAGGCCTCTGCATTTATTGGCTGTATGGCCGCTAATGTGATGGAAAACACAATGTTCATCAAGATAGAATGAATAAGCTTGGTCTCTCTATGGATCTTCGGGCTTGATAGGTGGATGTTCTACCATCTTAGCTTCAAGAAGTTGTGCTAGGATAGCGACAGGAGATTGATCTAATTTAGTGAAATTATATTATGGTTTTTGTTGTACAAAAATCTTTTTGAAGGGCTGTAGTAGCATTGACATTGTTGATCTAGCGAGAGTCTGTAACTCTGTTGCCTATAGCATGCTTGTTCTTATTTCACCCTTTGGGTAGGAGGAAAATTTCTCCTCTTCCATAAAAGTTTTCTACCCTCTTCGCCATTTCTATGGCATCTTTTAAGGAAGACATATTGGATGTTTCTAGGTGGAAGGATAGTTGTTCATGAATGTTTTCTATGGTATTTTGGTGGGGGGACAAATTGGAGTCTCCCCACTGAGGTTCGCCACCTTGCCAGGTGTTAGGAGGTGAAGTCAATATCCAGATCTCTGATGAAGTCAATATCCAGATCTCTGATGAAGTCAATATCTAGATCTATGATGAAGTCAATATCTAGATCTCCGATGTTCTTCAGCGGAGTGGAGCATGGTGGTGCAGCATATAGTAACCCAAAAATTTATGTCCGTACATCCCTACGGTGCGGGTTACTAAAATGCAATAGAAGCGCGTGTTATAAAACGTAGTAAAGCGCTTTTGTCATAAAAGCAGTAAAACACAAAACTTGTGGGAGTTTTTTTCAATACTCTGCTATGTGTGTCTGTAGCTTTTTGTTTCTCCACTGTTTCAAGGAAGGGATCCGTGTCTGTTTCTTCTTTTGTAATTATGATGCAGGTGTGTTTTCTCGGGGTATACCCAAAATGTTGTATGGGAAGTTTCTTTTTGATAATAGGCTATGTGCCTTACCGTATGTAATGGCTTTGGCGGCATGTAGATTTTACATATATAGGATCCTTAGTAAGGACATGTTCATCAACAGCCTTGGGCTGATTTTTGTAAAAGGTTTTGGGTCAACCTGTAAAACCCAGTATTAATGCTATAGTATCTTATCTACCAAAAAAAAAGTAGTAAAACACGTTTTGTTAAATGCAGTTGATAAAGCAACTTTTTTTAATAAAGCGCTTTTATCTGGAACATGCCACAACTTTTTGGGAATCTTGCTTTGTATTTCTATAAAAAGGGGAATCCTCCTTGCTTTTGGACAGTGTGAATGTATGAAAGGTAGCCAAGAATTTTAAAAGAGAAAGGCTGCCTTTTGCCCTGTGGTTTTTCCGTGCACATTGCAGGGTTTTCCACGTAAAATCTCGTGTACTGTTTATTGTTATTTAGCTTGCTTGCATTTAATTTCCTAACACCAGGAAGTCGGCAAAATTCTTGTCTTTTGCTTGTCTAAGCTCAAAAAGGTCATTATTGTGGACCTCTTTTCGAAGTGTTTGACGAATATTTCGGCAAGCTCTTTGAAGCTTTTGAGGGAATGCCTTGGTATTTGGTAATACCACTCCGAGGCGGGACCGCTAAAGCTTTTGGGAAAGCTCTTGAGAAACAATATATCATCATGTATAATGTCAATATAGGCGGTTTGGAAAGACGTAAGGTGATTGATAGGGTTTTCATTTCCTTTGTATATTTGGAACTCAGATGTTTTAGAGTGAAGGGGGAAAGGGATGACTAACTATGATGGGATCTAGTGGTTGATTGCACAAGTCCTCATAGAATTACTTGTGGTTGGAAGAGGATCTTTGGATGGAGGCCATTTGTTGCTCTAGTTGCATCAATCGTAAAGTTAAAGATTGAGGTTTGGAAGAAATGGGCTTAAATGGCACATGAGGTATGTGTGGTGGGATAAGAAGACCTTGATAATTGATGTAAAAATAAGGTTGAGATGTTAGGGCATATGATGTTGTTGATGGCATCATATAGTTTATCCCCAAGTGGTTTGGACCAAAAGGATTAATAGACGCAGGATGAGTGATAGAGGGAATAGAGTTTTGAGCAATACTCATATTCACACTAATGGGATTGGAAGAAGCGTTGATGAGAGGATGGAGATTGAAGCACTAGGAGGTGTATCCAAGTTAGGGATGTAAGTCATGCTCGCTTGTTGGGATGCGATACAACTTATGTTGACCCTTACCAATTCGCTAAGAGGACGGAAAGATGGGCAATGTCGCAAGGAAGATGGGATATCTTGCATCCCAACATTTTTGGAAAGTGATGATACAGGGAATGGAATTAGTTGTTGATGCATTAAGGTTTGGGCGCGAGGAGTTAGAAGATGAGCAATTAGGGTTAGGTTGCAAGTGACGATCTACGAGGGAGTCCTTCCATAAATAAATGTTTAGCTTATTTTTGTCTTCCTTAAGGATGACAAGAACAACATCTTTATGCTCTTGCAAATAGGGTATTGTAGGATCAAAGGATTTAAGGACCATCTTTTTTGTTCATTGTGCAAGGAGATTAGAGGACCCAAGGGTGTAGCACCATCATCTTCTCTCTTAGAGTTAGGGTTCTTAAAGGGTGAAGGACCTTCATGATATTCCTTTAAAAGTTTAGGCCGAGTGGCCAATTGATGGACTACCTTATGATTCATACAACATATTTTGACCACCAGGAAGATTTGAAAGGGAAAGAGGATTAATTTTAAAAAGTTTCTAAGGTTTAGGGAGATGGCCATTGGATAAGGTCAAGGTAAATTTAATTAATTAGACTTTGATTAAAGAAGAAGAAAATGTTGTTGGCTCCTTATATCTCCTTCTCTTGACATACCTGATCTAGTCGATATACGTTAGGAGGCTTCTCGATATGCATACCCTTCCAAACCTTTCTAGGTACATGACCCAAGACCGATACATGAGAGGTAATTAGTGTCCCTCGTTATGACTCCCATTAGTCCACCGTTATATACTCCCCATGGGGCTTAAAGTACACGTAAGACCTTATGTGGGAGGTTGGTGTCTTGGGCTTGCTATATACCCAATATAGCCCCAAGGTTCATGCTACGGTTACTCAAGGGGTTGTATACGACCCTTAGTAGTACTAACCCTTGGTTAGATTGTTATTAATCTTTGTTAATTTGTTCCAACTACACAAACAATTTAAGTGGTTTTGTTTAAGTGTTGAATTAATTTTAATATTTTAATTAGGGGCTTTGGAGAGTATAGGAAGGTTTTAGACCCATGTGGTGTTCACGTCGAGTTCACCAAAGATGTGGACATGTGAAAAGGCATGAGCCGACACGAAGTGTAAGTGTAGCCTACCAATGTACGTTTGATGTGTTGATCGTGTTACGTAATCGATAAATGTACCTCATATTGATATATAATATTATACCATATGGAATATGTAAAGTGGACCACGTATTAAGTTATTAACATTGTAATTAACTCCAAAAACAAACAAGCCTTGAGGGCAAAGCTTTGGAGTGATGCGGAAATCGATGCTAGGTGGAAATTTAAACAAGGGATTGGGGACCCTGCACCACCATACAACAACCTCGATGACAATGACAAGTTCAATGAGATCTGCATTCAAGAACATCTAGACGTCGAGAACACATCCAAAGATGAAGGCAATGGGGAAGAGATAGCCATTAGGTTGCCCCAAATGGTTGAAAGGGTAGAGGTGATGACCAAAGAAGTCATACATATAGAAGAGTCATTGCTAAAACCAACAAAATTCCTAGCTACTTCTCCCTAGGCATCTCTGGTCATAGAAACTGCTACTTTCCTCAAGCACCTCTGATCACAACAGTCTCATTATTGCAAGCACCCTAGCAAGTGGCACTATAGAAGACGAAACGAAAAGTGGTCCTTGGGAAAAGCCCTTTACCATCGAAAAAGAAAAGGGAGGATGCTCCAAGGGGCACAACCAAAGGCTATATCCCCTTTAATCCCCACCAAGTTTCCTCTAATTGTTTTCACTTTCACATCGGCCGCTAGTTAATGGCGTCCTATTTCTTCAATTCGTTTGGCCCCATTGGCCTCCATTCCTAGTACTTCAGCTACATTGACCGTCACTCCTCTCATTGCTTTGGCAACCACCTCCATTTACTCCCCTTGCTATCCTCACTCTCATTTCCTCCGCTCCCGCCGCCCCAATTGTTTCTACCTTGCCTATTCTATTTTTTAGGCCATTGCTTCCAATTTTGCCCATGCAAGAATAGCAGACAAGCATAGAGGGAGTAAAATAACGAGGATCGTCGTTTTTTTCCAAATCTATGGTAGGTGCTAGTATTGTGGAGAAAAGGTTTATCAAATTTTTGGTGCAACGCAGACCCTTGATCTTATTGATTGATGGCGAGTGCTAATTTTAGGAGTTGAAAGCCACGGGGCCTTTTCATGATGCGATGACCGTTGATCATGGCAATCTAAAGACGGGCATTGATTTGTAGAGAGGAATGAGTCATGAAAGTATCAAAATAGCATGGATTGTTGATGTCACTTGATCAAGTGGTGAGTGTTGGTCCCAAGAAAAAACAAGCAAAGAAAGGCCTTCAAAGCTCTGCAAACTATTGATCATCTATCTAATAGCTTGTGCCATTCCGAGAAGCTCGATTCATGTAGACCATGAAAGATTCAAGTAGCTGCCACATCAAACCCCACATTGAAGAAGAGGTCCACCGTTGATCCTAAGACATGACAAGGCTGAATATTACCTTCACTTTAGTTTATCAATTTGGGGTGGCATTTGTAGGTTGTATGTGCCAGGACTGTTCTTATTACAGGTCTTGGTAGGTGTTTTCTACTTTTCACTTGTAGAAAGTAAACTAGAAACTACTTACTCAAAGAAACTATGCTAATGAAATTAAATTCATACTTGTGCTCACAGAATTCAAATAAAACAGGTTTGCGAAAAGACAAAGAACAGAATTAAACCTTTTGCGTCCACCATACACATACAATCAGAAATTAAGGTTCTTCAAACTTGGTTCACTCTTCTGCAAAATTGAAATGTAATCTAAATTACAGGCTAAATAAACTAGAGTCTGACCTTATATTACTGTCTAATTTCCTCCCGGGAGTCAGCTAACATAGTCACTATGGCATATATGCAGCAGAATATAAAACAGTACACACTACTTGACATTTGCAAACATAAAGAATCACAACAACAAACCTGCCAGAACATAAAATAAGAGATTTTCCTCCTTGCCTTAGAGTGGGCCCTTGCTCCGCAGCGGTGTGGAAAGAGAGAGTAACCCAGGATTGAAACAGAACTTGCGGCCAAATTTATTGTCGTCAAACAAAATGCATACAGAAAATTACTTGTGCAGAAATTCAAATCATATGCTAATGTTTTCCTTAATGCTTCTCCTTTCCCATACAATGGACAACAATCATTTTGATTTTATAATTAGAAACAAACAAACTTAACAGTTTCAACAATAGCTTAAACAGGACATTGAAATCTTGTTGAGCCAGCCTCAAAATTCGTGTAGCCAGAAATGGCCGATTTGCCTCCTTGTGAGAACGATCACTGTTGTCGTGTTTCAGAATTAGATAGGTCTTTGTTACACTGAAAAAATGATTGCTTTGTTTAGTAGGGAAGATGCGGTTCACTGAATCTCATGGAGCTCACCGTTTTCATATAGCGCAATTTCAGTTATGTCTTCAGACTATCATTTAATGACATCAATCTGTTGTTACGCCGTAGTGGATGCCTATGTCATTGCCTCCCTTGGATTTAAATGGATTGGGTCTCTATCTTTGGCACACAGGGCCTCTAGTGCTAGTCGATGCAACCTTCCCGATGCTAGTTAACGCAATCTCTTGTATCAGCTTAGCACAGTCTCCGGTGCTATCCCGACAGAAGTGCTCCGGTGCCAATTCATCAGAGCCGCTCCGGTGCTAGCTTGGCAAAGGCGCTCTAGTGTTGACTGTTCTCCAATCCTGCAAAAGACCAAACATGCTTCCCAGGCCAAATATGTTCTAGATCTCAAATTCTACTCTTGTAAAGCACATAAATATATCCTAACTTGGTGCCATATTTCTCCTATTTGCTATGCCTATATATAATATTCAGGTAAACTACAATTTAACCTAGAGTTAAATGGCATGAAAAGAGGTATAGAAGGTGTACCAAATGTGACAATTTGGGGCCCCATCACTCCCCCCAGTTGAGACCAATGCATGTCCTCATGCATTTGCTCCTTTAGTAGGGCACTGAGGTCAAACTCAATCGTGTTAATGGAGGCTAATTTTGCATCTTGTGGATGATATCCACTAAATTGAACTACCTCCTTCGGTCACTGCTTCTACTGTTTCCTTGTTTTCCCTTGCCACCTCTAATATGTTCGCCTACTTTGATGCAGCCCCTGGTAATCCAATACCTGGTTCAGTAGATTTTTCCAACTCCTCCTGTTGGCCAGAGAGTTCTGCTAATTATGCAAGGGTTTGTAGTGGTTGGTCAAGAATCTCCTTGAACCCTTCTCTAGTTACTCCAAGTACATTTTAAGAGTTGCACACCAAGATTATTTTCCTCTGGATCCTTGTTTCAGCTTATGGTCTTGGAGTTGGGCTATATGTGCATTCTTCTATTGCAACAAGTTTTCAACTGCTACAAGTTTTTTCTGTAGGGCCCAAATAATTATATTAGTCCCTTCCAAATCTAGGTTGTTCAAATCAACATCATCCTCCCTTAGTGGCCTGGGGCATCATGTTCCTTCATCTTGTTGTCGTACAATAGCCTTGGGAGGTTTGACTTCTACTTACATATCCTGTGATTGATTTTGCTGGTCATCCCCTTATGTGCCATAGGCTGTTGCAACTCTTCGAAAGGTATCTACTCCGACAACCTATCCCAAACTTCTTGCGTGTCTTCCACTTGTGCATGCTCTATTTGTTGGGAAGTTAGGGGTCTCTTTCTTCACTCCTAATCTCCACAGCCTCTTATTAGATTGTGCTCTCTCTTGAGACTTACTTTTTTAGAGGTATTTGGTGGGATTCCTGAAATTTTGTTGTTATGAACCGTGTTTGTCTCCTGAAAATGACATTGACGAAGTCCTCCTCTAGTGTGACAAGTCTCACCCTTTTGCGCCTCTTTTTACTTTTGGATGCCTCTAGAGCATTAGAGATATTTTAATTCCTTCGATAGTTTCAGAGTGTCATGGTTTTTTGGCTCTTTAGGCAGCTTTGGAGCTTGGAAAGCTTTCAGTCCTTCAAGCGGCTCCAGAGCATCGGATGTCCTAGGTTGCTCTGGAGCATATTAGAAGCCCTAGGTGACTCTAGAGCATTAGAGGCCTTCAACTCTTTGGACGACTTTGGTTCCCTCCTAGGTTCACAAATATTCTTCTCCAAACCAGCAATTTCCTCTCTTCTAACTTTGGTTCTTCTGGGAATTTTGAAGTTTCAAGGAGCTCTTTTGCCCTAGAGGTCTCAGGGGTGTGTTATGAACCTTGCAGCAAATAAAAGCACATCCATACAATATTGCAATAATAATAGAAAATGAGCTTGAACTTAACAATATTGCAAGATGAAATGGAAATGCAACAAATTATATTGCAGAAAACAAGAACACATTATAGGATAACCTCCTTTGAAGCAGAGCTTCGATACAAAATATGAGAGATCCTTTCGTCTATGCCCCCTTGCCTTTTTAAAGACTCTTCATAACCGTAACTATAACGCTCGAGGGTTGGCTTCACATGCAAGTGGCCACCCAAGCTAGAATCTTCTACCAAACAAGTAGTTACATTCTTAATAACAGTTACATTAAATGGCCCCACTTGTCTAGGCACCTCAAATGCCACATACACATTACAAAATGGGTCCCCATGTTAGGAAAGGGGTAATTACATAATAAGGTTAGGATGGTCTCCAAAGATAGGGGCTTTGATTGAGAATTTTGGTCGACTTTTGCAAGAAACTTCCACCACCATGTATCACTCTTGCCACCAACTCCAAGATGGTTGCGACAAATCAGCTTAATCAAGTCGTGGTGTTTCAACATTCATTTCCTGGCTTGATATTTAGTGGCTATATCATGTGAGAGAAAATTCAAATAGAAAGGTAAATTAATGCAATAGTCTGGTTTTTGCTTACTGTGGTGAAGGTGGATGAGAATCTTTATATTCCGCCCAGAGTGCTACAAATTGCACATCATAGGTCAAGAACTTCATTACCCACAAAGCTATTGAATCCCAAGGTCGCGCTAGGCTCACCCGCTTCAGGCCCTTGCATTGTTTACCACAAACGTCGTACTTAGGTTCTTGATCTCCATCTTCGCGAAATTGTGACACTTTGACTATTGGGCAAATTTTTCTAAAGAAATATTGCCCCTTGGGAATTTTTGAAATTTGGTTGATAAGTTTGAGGGTAGCTGAAATTTTCACCCCTCTAACCTTAGCAACCCCCTCATGTAGATTTAAGTCAAATTCATCAGCCAATTGGGCATCGTGACCATCAAAGAGCTCAAAGAACTATAACCACCTGATTGCTTGGAATACATTTACGACGTATGGATCTTGCAAGCGTTATTAGGTTTTGATTTGCGTTTTAATCCTATGATGCTGAGGAGAGCAGACACAAAGTGGTTTCGGTAGCAACTTAGCTAGTGTATTGAAGAGTGGTCGAGCAGAAGCGCGGTTTAGGTAATACCTTATTTTTGGACATTCTTGATTTTAACATTAACTCGCATATTGCCTACGACTTGGTAGTGAGTCCTAATTGGGCGTCATGCCAATCACTTGTGTGGAGAATAAGATCATATTACTCGGATCTATGACTGTCATCCCATCGCGGTGTGCCATGGATCTGAACATATTCCCTTTTCATTACTCCTTAGCATGCCGATTGCATGGGGAATCTCTTGTCAGCCAATATCAATGATTTCGTGCCTCAAGTGACCTTCCATCAAACTTGCATGGTTTGCGAAGTATCATGTGCATCTTTATTGTCTTGCTACATGTGCCACATACCTGCACATAAACCTCATGCCCTTTGTATCCCGTGCAAAGTGGTTTGGTTAAAGCGATCGAAAGCGTGTGAATTCTATGTGTAGCTCAACCGTCCACATGGCGTTGATGATAGTGCTTATAGATTTGCCTTAGAGCTCCGATGCTTTGAAGGTCACGCCTTCTATCATAGGGTCTTAGACCAACTGTCATTGTCTATGTCTTTTTATTTTATGTCTGCCACTAGGGGAGGAGTGCGTGCCTTGTTATCAACGCTCGTCGCCTTTCATCCCATTTCTTTTTTGTGGTACACATAACTGCCACTTCCCGAAACTACACTTGAAACTACTCCTAAAACTGCACCCGTAACTACAGCCGTTGTTTGGCACCAAAGG
The DNA here is from genome assembly GCA_028583015.1 of Wollemia nobilis. NCBI lineage: Eukaryota > Viridiplantae > Streptophyta > Pinopsida > Araucariales > Araucariaceae > Wollemia > Wollemia nobilis. The sequence goes on from JAQPPZ010016827.1 coordinate 3,609,737, forward strand.
GTTTCGGTGCTCTGCCCTGCATGTGCTCCGATGCCTTGAGCACCAGAAGGTTCTGGTGCTTAATTTTAGCTTGATCCTAAGGCTATACATCCTCTATTTTTAAACTGTATGGTCCTTATAATAACCTTTTGCACTCATTTTTTCTCTTTTTGTGCACCATAATCTGGATTAGCTATTATTATACTAAATACTCATATTAAGCAATAGTTGAATAGGAAAAATATGGTACTCATTAAGATGGATGGTGTAAGGTGCTTTAAAAGAAATAGAACTCTATAGGCACATTGTAGGGAAATAATTAGAGCCATTAGAATCAAGTTCAAAAATGATCATGCACCAGACTTCATGATATCGCCATTTTTGGTTTTATCTTCTTTTGTCTTGGTTGCATCCACAAGAGATTTTCACAACCAAGTTTTTATTTGTAAGGCAAGCATGTTGGAAACAGGTTTTCATGCTAACCTTGGCCCAATGGCACCCCAAAGGGGTTTTCACCATTGGATTGGATTCTTTTTTTTCTTTTAAATAGACACAATTACTCATCATTTGTTGCGGAAGAGGAGGCCTCTCCCACAACGTGCAAGTCGGAATATGATATTAGATAAGTAGAAAATTTCTCCTTAGTTAGCGGCTTGTACAATCTCGGTTGATGGCCATTCACTACCATCCGTCGCCTTGAATCATATCAATAGGCAGAAGTTGCACGACACCATGCTGTAAGCCTGGTCAATCTCATATGGCCCCAACCATTGCGCTTGCAACTTCCCACTAAAGTTATGGTAGCAGAAATGAAAGAGAAGTGCCTAATCGCCTGACTTGTATTTGTTCTTGATATGCATGTTGTGCCATGTCTTCCACTGTTGCTGGATGATCTTTGTCTGGTGAAGAGCGTCCATTTGTAGCTTATCAAGCTCATTCAGCTACAAGATTCTCTCCTATTGTACCTGCAACAACTCAATACCAATATCAAGTGCAATATAAAGTGTTTGTAACTCAAAATCAATGGGTAGAATGGGTTTCTTACCATAAACTAATTCATACAGGGTGAATCTAGTGGTGGAATTCTAGGTGATGTAAGCCTAGATAGCTTTTGATAATTTGTTGGCCCAATCCCTCCTATGTGAGGCTATTGTCTTTGTCAATATGTTCTCTAACTCTCTATTGGTAACTTCTACTTGACCATTGGTTTGAGGGTGATATGGGGATGATTTTTTATGCTTAACTTGGTAAAACTATGTGAATGCTTGTGTTACCTTTGATATAAATTGCGGGCCTTGATCTATCACAATGGTGCGAGGAGCACCAAATCTTCAAAAAATTTGACCATACAAAAAATTTGCGAAGTTGCCCTCATGAGCATAGTCAAGAGCACACTATGTTGTTTTCCTTGAGATATGTTGTTTTCCTTGAGACGGTGGATCAATGGGCCCAATGAAATCCAAACCCCAATTCTCAAATGGTTCTAACACCACTTGAGGTTGGAAAGGCATTTCATTAGACGCAGTGGGTTTTCCCATGTGTTGGCATTGATCACAAAGATGTGCATATTAGTTTACTTTCCGATGGAGAGGGTCAGTAAAATCCAACACAAAAGATCTTTTGAGTAGTGCACTTAGCTAAATAATGCCCACCTATAGGTTCGTCATGACATGCCTTAAGGATGTCATAGACTTCGTCCTCTTAGACACACCTACGCAAGACATGGTCAAATCCACATTTAAACAAGAAGCCCGTAATCCACTTGAATGATGAGCTTTGTTTAATCAAGCGATGTTTCTCTTTAGGGGTGAGGTGAGGAGGAACCTTTCCTGTCACCCAATAATGGGCAATGTTTGCAAACCAGGGCGATTGTGCTAATATTGCGAACAAGAATTCATCTGAGAAAGCATCGTCTACTGGTTCCTCTTCACCGACAACATTTAACCTTGATAGAAAGTCGACAACTACGTTGACTTTGCCGGGGTTGTTCACGATAGTAGTATTAAATTCCTGCAATAGTAGTAGCCACCGAACAACTCGCCCATTTACCACAAGTTTGTTCATTAAATATTTAATTGCAATGTGGTCAATATGCACGTATATGGAATACCTTGTAATATAATGACAAAATTTGTTAACGGCATAAACTACTACCAAGAATTCTTTTTCAGTTGTCTTATAATTCTTTTTGGCCCTAGTTAGATTTTTACTAATATAGTAAATTGTGTAACTTTTTCCATCCTTTTCTTCTTGCCCAAGGACCTCACCTATGGCAGTATTAGAGGCATCAATATGAATGTCGAATGGGAGTTTCCAATTGGGTCCTCTTAATACTGGTGCAGAAGTTGATTTTTCTTTAATGGTATCGAATGCCACTTGACATTCTTGTGAGCATTTAAACTCGACATTTTTGGTAAGAAGAGAAAATAGCAGGGCAACAATCTTACTGAAGTTTTCGATAAAGCTTCTGTAGTAGCCCACATGCCCTAAGAAGCTTTTGACATCTGGTTGAGTCTTTGGTGGAGGTAATTGCTTTATGACATTTTTTAATCTACTTTTATACCAACAATAGAGATATGATGTCCTAACACAATCCCTTCATTCATCAACATCAAACATTTTTCATTGCTTAGAGACAAATTATGGGTCTCACATTGAGTGAGGACTCGATCAAGATTATGGAGAGTTTATTTAAAGGTTTCTCCATACATGATAAAATCGTCCATGTACACTTCAATGCATTCATTGGTGTGATTTGCAAAGATGGCAAGAACCGTCCGTTGAAAAGTTGAGGGTGCATTACATAGTCCAAATGGTAGGACTTGATAAACAAATGTCCCCCAGGGGCATGTGACGGTAGTCTTATCTTGGTCTTTCAGTGTCACTTGTATCTGATTATAGCCGCTAAAGTTGTTGAAGATAGAAAAATATTTCTTCCCTACGAGTGTGTCGAGTACCTGATTTAGAAAAGGCAATGAAAAATGGTCTTTTTGTGTGGCCTTATTAAGTTCTCTATAATCGGCGCGCACACATTTTTTTGTTCTTCTTAGGAACAATGACTAGTGGGGAGACCCACTGGCTGTTAGAGATCAGATAAATAAACGCTACATCAAGTAGTTTTTCGATCTCAGTTTTCACCATGTCCTCAGGGCAGGGTTTATCCTTTGTGGTTGATGGATAGGTTCCTTGTTAGTGGGGTATATTTGATGTGTGCATATGTCGAGGTGTATTCCTTTCATATCAATGTAGTCCCGAGTGAATGCATTTACATGCCTGTTTAATACCTCAAATAGTTTAGCTTCCTCTTTGTCATGCAACCAACTATTGATATTAATTGGTTTTCTAGGCTGTATCTCTATTTGCTTGGTGCCTAGTTGCATTGAATTGATCCCTCCACTCACTAGAGAGTTTAAAGTGCAATAATGAGGTAGTAAGGAATGGAAAATCCTAGTGTGTTCATCGAAAGTGATTCCCATAGGAACAATGTTTGCCAGAGGACATTTGAAAGATGAGAGGAAATGCCTTTGCCATTCGTGTGCCAAAGTAAACAGGCTGTCTTGCAAAGACACATGTGGTAAAGGTTCAAAGGTTTCACGTTTGTCCTTCCATAGAAATCAATGGACCATGAGGAGTTTAATAAGATGGTTTCATCCTCAAAGTGGGCTCATTCTAGGGGATTCAATTCCTTCGCATGTTCTTTCACAGGCACCATAGCCAAATAAGAAAAACTATCTTGTTCACTGGGTTCATCAATCCATACATTTCTAGAAAAATCCATGGAGGAGTTTAATAAGATGGTTTCATCCTCAAAGAGGGCTCCTTTTAGGGGACTCAATTCCTTCACATTTTCTTCCACAGTCACCATAGCCAAATAAGAAAAACTATCTTGTTCACTGGGTTCATCAATCCATACATTTCTAGAAAAATCCATGGAGGGCCGAGTTGGGGGATATAGAGAGATCTTTTAGGAGTTCAGTCCATTGGAGATGGTCATGTCCCCTAAACGACAATCGATAAAGACGACAGTTGTGGCCAGCCAAGGTCTCCCAAGGATTAATGGATTTACATTTACCTTGGCTCTTGGCTGCAAAATCATGAAGTGACAAGGTAATCCCATGATTCTACGGTTATTGGAAGATCCTCTACTATTTCTTCTGGTTTTATTGTAGATTGATTTACCATGTGATGTATAATAGATGTGGGTAGCACATTACTCAAGGATAGTTTATTCAATGTTTTAGTGGTCAAAACATTTATGGAAGCCCCTAAGTCAATCAATACGTTAGGTATCTTGGTCTTACCAATGGAAAGTGTAATCACTAGGATTTTGGGGTCTCCATACTTCGATGGAATGAGCTGCCCTACTAGGAGGTTGGCTAGCTTTCTATCCACCTGTATGGTCTTCAGATAAGTTTTTTGTTTTTGACCTGGCTTCTGTATGCATAGGTCTTAGATAGCCTTGTTAAAAATTGGTACATCTTTGATTGCTTGAAGGGGATCGTTATATTTGGCGTTTTAGTTCTACCAATAGATCAGATTCTTCTAAACACTCTTCTTTAGGTTCTAAATGTTTAGGATATGGTGCCTAAGGCACTTGAGGGAGTGTTTTCTAGAGAATTTTCATCTTCTTTTGATGGCTCAGGGTTTGGTGATATTGCTTGTCTTTCCTCCCTTCGTTCTACTATCACTGGGGGAGCTAAGTCAGCAATGCCTTCTGAGCAATGTTTGACATTGTCACAGTCAATAGTGTTTATATTAAGTGTGTAATTATGTTCATTGTTATAGACAGGTGTTGCCTGTCTATTGTTATTTGGGTTGGCCATAGGCTGGGCCGGAAGTGGTGGTTGCTTTGGCGATTGCGATTGTACTGGTTGAGGAGTATTAGCGGGTCTCGACAACAATGTTTGTTGCTGATTTTGGAATTGCCGCTGTCCTGCATAAGGTTGGCTAGATTGAGGCGGTCTAGACCATTGTTGGTTTTGGGGCCATCCATGTTTGATTGGGCATTGGTTGCATCCATGGCTAGTTAGATCAGCTTGAGTTAGACCATTCTGAAGGTGGGAGCTAGGGGTATTGGCACAATTGTTGTGGGGGTGGATTCATGTTCCATGGAGTATTCTATGGGTTTTGTACCCATGGTGTCCTTAGGGGGTTTTGTTTGTAGGAAAAATTATTTTGTTGACCCACATAATTAAGTTCTTCCGTGCGTGAATTACTCTTTCTAGGGGTAGCTTTAATCTCGGGTAAGAGGTCACATCGATCTGTAGGGTGCCCGTTTTCACAAATACTGCATATATTAGTTTTATTCAACAGGCATTCCTGAAGAGCATGCCTTTGCCTGCACCTTGGACAATATATGGCCAGTGCCTCAGTAGACTTTGTCCAATGTGGTGTTTAAGTGCAATAGAATATTAGAAACTCTTCCATTAATTCTCCTACCTCATTGCCACTCTTTCTTGCTTGATATTTATGAGTTCCTCCCCTTGTATGGGAATAATTTCTATAGAGTTCCATGATGTCAAGAAGGTCTAATTTATTCATGTCATCTTTTCCCATAAGGTTCAGAATGACTCTTGACTCATCATGTAACCCTCGCAAGAAGATTATTTTGAGGAGCTCTTGATCCATCCCCCTCTTGCATCGTCTTCGAATAAACAAGAATCTGTCTAGATAATCTTCAAGAGTTTCATCGTCCTACTGTTTCATCCTAAACAACTCTTCCTTTCGGTCTTTAACACGATAGTATTCTTAATATTTGTCTAAAAAAGCCTTTTCCATTTTTCCCCAATTGTGAATTGATTCTGGAGCCAACCCCATGAACCATTGCGTCGCTGAATCCTTAAGTGTGGAGGGGAATAACTTAAGTTTTTGATTATCATTTCTGGAGTCATAGGTTTGACATATGATTTTGAATTCAAACAGAAACTGATTCAGGTCTTCTGATGTGGTTCCCCTAAAGGTTGGCAATATTGATGGAGAGATATTTTTCATGGGGGCTTGCATGTTGGGGTCCAACCTAATAGGGTATGTGAATGTCCTAGTACCATTACTAGCCTCCCCATGATGATGTATATCACTTTGTCCATCCCCTATGTTATTTTCATCTTGCCTATCCCCCATATTATTATTTTCCCAATAGATGCTATAGATTTTCTCAAAGTTTCAGGAGATACAAATATGTCTAGGGTAGGTGGAAGACTACTATATTGTTCCAAGCGTGATTGTTGGGTCTACTTGTGCTTGCTTCCCCTTCACTTATTTGCAGTGAACCACTTTGAACTGTGCCTATAGGTAATGAGTAATCTGGTGCAACATTCAAGCGTGATTGTTGGGTGCCTGTGGCTCATTGGGGGTTTTGGCTAACAAATCTACCCCTTTGGTCCCTAGGTCTATTCATACATCCTATCCTAATTACTTTTTCAAATTTGAAAATTTAAATCTATAGTACCTCTACCTTTCCCTCTCAACACCTCTAGCTCTTTCTTGGTTATGGCTAATTAATCTCTTATTAGCATAAAACACAAGCAATGGCATTGGGTATCATGGATTAAGGAATCAACCTTAACCTAACCTAATGAGCACTTATACTATAAAATGGCCAAGTAAGGAGATATAGTCTAGAATCAACCAACTTATATCTTAAAGTTATCTTAACAATGCTGACTTCCTCGACAACGGCGCCAAAAAGTGACAAGGCTGAGTATTACCTTCACTTTTGTTTATCAATCCGGGGTGGCGTTTCTAAGCTGTATGTGCTAGGACTGTTTTCATTATAGGTTTTGGTAGGGGTTTTCTACTTCTCACTTGCAGAAAGTAAATTGGAAATTACTTGCTCAAAAGAAACTATGCTAATGAAATTAAATTCATACTTGTGCTCACAGAATTCAAATAAAATAGGTTTGTGGAAAGACAAAGAACAAAAATTAAACAATGTGCTTCCACCATACACATACAATCAGAAATTAAGGTTGTTCAAACTAGGTTCACTCTTCTGCAGAATTGAAATGTAATCTAAATTACAGGCTAAATAATTAGAGTCTGACCCTATATTACTGTCTAATTTACTCCCAGGAGTCGGCTAATAGAATCACTATGGCATATATGCAGCAAAATATAAAACAGTACACACTACTTGACATATGCAAACATAAAGAATCACAACATACCAGCTAAAACATAAAATAAGAGACTTTCTACCTTGCCTTACAGTGGGCCCTTGCTCCCCAGCGGCGTGGAAAGAGTGACTAACTTAAGACTGAAACAGAACTTGCGACCAACTTTATTGTCTTCAAACAAAAAGCATACAGAAAATTCAAATCATATGCTAATGTTTTCCCTAATGCTTCTCCTTTCAGCTATCTAACTAGAGCTTTAATCAAAATACACAACCATATATATAATTGTAAGCCCACACAATGGACAACAATCATTGTGGTTTTACAAGTAGAAAAGGACAAAACTAACAGTTTCAACAATAGCTTAAACATGACACTGGAATCTTGATGATCCAGCCTCAAAATTCATGCACCTAGAAATGGTTGATTTGCCTTACTGTGAGAATGATCGTCGTTGTTAGGTTTTAGAATTAGACAGCTCTTTGTTATGCCGAAAAAATGATTGCTTTGTTTAGCAGGGAAGATGTGGTTCATCGAATCTCGTGGAGCTCACCATTTTTATATAGTGCAATTTCGGTTGAGTATCAAGGCTATCATTTAACGACATCAGATTTTTTGTTATGCTGTGGTGGACACTGATGTCATTTCCTCCCTTGGATTCACATGGATTGGTGCTAGTCGATGCGACCTTCCTAGTGCTGGTCGATGCAGTATCCGATGCCAGCTCGGCATGGTCTTTGATGCTAGCTCAGCATAGTCTCCGATTCTATGAACCGTGAGGTTCCTTTGGTGCTATCCTGGCAGAAGATCTCCTCTTCTCCGGTGCCAATTCATCATAGGTACTTCGATACCAACTCGATAAAGGCGCTCTGGTGTTGACTGTTCTCCAATCCTACAAATGACCAAACATGCTTTCCTTATTGAGGTTTCATATCTCACATTCTACTCTTGTAAAGCACATAAATATATCAAATCTAACTTGGTGCCATATTTCTCCTATTTGCTATGCCTATCTGTAATATTTAGTAAACTATAGTTTAACCCAGAGTTAAATTGCACAAAAAGAGTTATAGGTGGTGTACCAAATGGGGCAATTTGGGGCCCCATTAAGACAGGTGGAAGATCTAGTGATCCGCAGAGATTCAAGAAAAATGTTGAAACATCTAGGTCCCAAAACCCTATGAACCGTCCAGTCTCAACAATCAACGACCCGTGTCATTTCGGAAAGTCGTCAATGAAGGTGTTTAAGGAAACTCCCGTCATTGGCCAAAGCTTGAGACACATGGTAGGCACATTGGTGATTCATGATAAAGTAAGGAGTTGTCCCATCAAGGCTTGCGTCTAAAGAAGAATTGTCATTGATCTTGGACAGAAACAAGATCCAACGGTTCGTAAAGATTTGAGGGAAGTGTTAAGACATTTGAGTTATATTGTTTTGAGAGTCGTCCAATCCTTATGATCAACGACCCACATCATATCAAGGACTTTCTTAAGCATTAACAAAAGTAACCCCACTATTGGTTGAAACGTAGCAAAGATAAACGACTGTAAACCAGTTTTTCCACATGTAATTGAGCTCGTGGCAACCATCCATGTGGCTACTGCACGATCTCCCCACTGCCAACAAAAGACACTAACAATCAAAGATCTAGCGAGGAATAATCCAACGGTTCATGAAAAAAGGACTACTCAGGTGATGGAGCGCCAAGAAGCAGTGTCAACCGTCTGATCTCAACCATCAATAACCCAAGGAGAATGCAGACAAAGGAGGAGGTCGAGAGAAGTAGCGCTAATTGTCTGATCAAAGGAAAATGTAGATAAAGGTTCATGAAAAAAGGACTACTCAGATGATGCAGCGTTAAGAAGCAGTGCCAACCGTCTTAACCATTGATAACCCAAGAAGGAGAATGCAGACAAAGGCGGAGGTTGAGAGAAGTAGCGCTAATTGTCCGATCAAAGGAGAGAGAACCCAATTTAATGGGTCACATTTTTGAAAAAAAGGTGGCAACATTCTTTCAAATTTTTTCACCAACCCTTTGCCTTCCACGGTGTGAGACCTCAATATCAAGCAAATGCCTTCATTACAGGTAACATCTATGCACGGTCCCCTAGGAGTAGTTGGCCTCTTAAAGGTAGTAGCGATGGAAGCTCCAGTTCAAGAGACCTCGAGTCCAGTGGTGGGAGAATTTCTAGTAAAGGTGGTTGGTGATAGCTGTAGTGGCTCCATAATCAGAGGTAGTGAACCCTTAGGCATTGAAGATTCCAAAACTAGAGACCTCGAGCCAATCAATATTAAATGCAAGTCAATTTCTTGGTCCATTTTAGGAAGAAATTCATGATTACTTGTTCAAGTTTTGGAGGGAAGAAAACCTTAGGTTTTGCTTATAAATAGGGTTCTCATTTCCATTGTAAGGCATTGAAAACTGCCTACTCGTGCCTAATATCTAGCCTTGTGTGTATTTCCTTTCATTTTCTTCTATTTATTAGCTTGGACTCAAACCTTGAGTCTTTTTGTTAAAAACATTCGAGCCTCTTTTGATCTGGCATATCTGTAATAAAAGATTTGTATATATATGAAGTTGTGGCTAAATTTGCGTTGCCCTGTTTCTTATATGTTGCATATGAATGCTTATGTTAGATTAGAACTGTATTCATTTTACTAGCTGTTAAAGAAAGATGAATGTGCTTATTTCATTCTAGTAATACATAGAGGAATCCTTTGATCCTTTTATTTTATGCAATTTCTCTCCTTTTTTCTTTGATTAATGCAAGTAGCGTATGATGGTGAGTGTAAAGATCATATCAAATAAGGAGGTGGCCTTAGCAAAATCTAGGAGGTTAACATGTGAGTCGTGTTCCACACTCACAAAGCTTCCCAACTGTGTCACTCTACACAAGGCACGAGTGTTGGATGCATCTGGCTTCTGCAATAGATGGCCATGACATTTTGAGCGAAGAACACCTTCAAAGAATGTTTGGTCACTAGAGGATTTCCCTAAGACCTTAACATTCCTTTTGTTAACATCTCAAAGTCTACAAAGAAGATATCATGAACCTTTCAGATATGCCTTATGTGAGAAAGATTTAGAAACATTAGACCATTTACTTATTTATTATGTATTTTCTCACACCATTTGGGGTTACTTTTTTTTAAATATGAAAATATATTTGGGTAGCTACATCAATGGTGGAGACTTTGGAACTCTAAATAGAGATCTAAGGTTTGAATCCTATAGAGGGTAGGGTTCTACACCATGCTTCAATTATTGGAGTATGGTTGGATAACCATCTATTGGGTAAAAACAAGGGTCGTCTTACATGGCCTATGTAATGTCCCCTTTCTAGCTAGCTAGCTTGTCAGTTGCAGATTAGCCTACTACTGGGTTCCCGTAGGCTAGTGGAGTGTTAAGGGAACCCTATTTGGATTGGTTCTTCGTCCTCAGCGCGTCGCTTGCTATCCTCTGCCCTTTTTAGAGGCTTTTCGGAGCAGTTGGTCGCCACTTTCTATTTTTAGTAACTTACTATTTTTAGTAAGTTAGGGTTTGCCCAGACAGTTGTGATGGAGTTTTCTGGGTTTTCTGTTCGGCGAGATGGGTTGTTCTGATCCCGGAGTTTCGAGTTGTCACTTGCTATATTTGGACGCTTACTATTTTTAGTAAGTGTGTGTTGTTGGATCAGGGTTTGTGCTTTGAGTTGAGTTTTTAGTCTGTGGTGACCAATTCAGAGCGTTTGGAGTTCAGAGCAGTTCATGGCTATTTTTTAGCAGTACTTACTATTTATAGTAAGTCAGAGTTTGGTCAGAGCGGGTGTTTGGGAGCCCAATCGGAGTATGGGAGTTGTGGTCTGGACGTGCAGAGTTTTCATTGGCCAGTTTGTTGGGCCGTTTCGGACCAGGGAGCAGAGACTTACTATATTTAGTAAGTCAGATTCTGGGGTTTCTGGGATAGCGGACAATACGATTGGATTCTGTGGCGAATTGGGTGTCTGAATCTATCCTCAGTTTGCAGGTTGGAGTTGCAGAGGGCAAAGATTTTAATGGACGAAGTTAATTATATTAAATTAAAATTAATTTAATATAGTTACACTTTAGTATAAAGTGAAAAAGGAGTTATAAGGGATGTAAATCACTTAAGATATAAAATAATATTTTATAAAGTGATTTATTATACCAAAGCAAAAAGGGGCGCCACTTTTCATGAGGGGACATAAGTCATTAAAGAAATTAATGAAATAAATGAAATAAAGTGCATTTTAAAATTGGAGGGAAAGTGGTTGAGGTGAGTATAAAAGGGGAAATTAAAGGTCATTTATTCATTCTTGTTTTTGGAGAATTGGCTTTGGCATTTTGGAGAAGACTTGCAAGGGTTTTGCAGGGATTCGAGCTTGTTGAGGACGACAATCTTCAGCAGGGACATCCTCTCCGGTTGTGAAAGATCAACCCCAGTGGATTTGTGGTGATTGCATCCAACAATTACATTGTGCTTCAAAGAAGAGAAATATTGAGGGTTTAATTGCAGATTTCAATTATTATTTTGGCAAACCATCATGGAATTCAAAGCTGGTTATTTGTTTGTCTATTCTTAACCTAGCCGTACCAATTTGGGCATTCATTGGTCTGATTTTGTGTGTATTGGATTGGGATTCAAACCACATTGGAGTGTCTTCATCAATTCAGGGCCAAACGATTGTGTGGAGAGCTTAGGGCAGTAATATATATTGCTGTTCATATGATTTACCACTCTGCTGGCCGTACACTTGAAGGGCCGTACTGCTTCTAATGCTGGCGTGAGCATTTCTGGGCCAATCGCCCCCTTCAATGGTCTGATTTCTATGCAAATGTGGGCGGCAGTTATACTACCTTACTCAGCTATCATTATATGAGTGAAGAGAAGAAGATTTTAAGAGCTGTGAATTAACCAGTCATTTCCAGCTTGCTGTGGATGTATCTCAAACATTTTCAGAATTTAATTAAAGATCGGGTACCTTATATTTCACTCTTTCCTTTGTGGGTTTAAACTATATTTGCTAAATATTTTCTGCATTGTTTGTTATCATTGAAAAAATCAAAGGAGAAGGATAGTTTCATGTTTATTTACCTTCTGCATTATATATTTATTTCTTGCATTCCAAAGCAAAAAAAAAACAAAGAAAACAAAAAGGAAAAATACAAACATCAGAAAAAATCGAAAACAAATCAGAATTTGTGGAATTACAAACTCCAAACAGGGTAGCATCTTACAACCTATGGCCTCACATATGTCAAAAACTACTTTACCTTTTTCCCTTCAAAGCTAAATCATTATGTGTTCTGTGGAGGATTGGCCCTATCATTATTTGTTAGAATTTATGGCTTGAAAAGAATAATACAATTTATAAAAGTAATTTTTAAAATCATGCCTAGATTTGGAACCGTATTATTGTTTCTCTTGCAAAATGTTTACAGATATGGTGCTCATCATGAGAAGTCTCAAGTGTGTAAAAAGAGATGGTAACAACTCGGTTACAAGATTTAGACATACATAAATAAGTCATTTACGGTAATGGTATTAAAACAAAGGATCTACTTTGGTCTAGGGTAAAATGGAAATGTCCAAAAATTAGGTTTATCAAAATTAATTTTGATGGTGCTTCTAAAAGAAATCTGGGAAAAGGTGATGAAGGCAGTGTTTTTTGAAATAATGAAGGCAAAAGTCTCCTCGTTTACTTTTAATCATATGGAATTTAACTAACAATTATGCAAAGGTTAGGTCACTTGTTACAAGGATTAAAATTGCAATAGAAAAAGAACCGAAATACATTTTAATTGAGGGGGATAACGTAGTGGTTACCCAAGTTCAAACCACGACGGGTTGTGTATGTGTGGCTGTGTAAGTGAGCTTGTTAAAAAAATAAATTGAGGGAGATTCACAAATTATCATTAATTCTATTAATGCTATCGACAAAAATGGATGTGGGGATTGCATAAAAAATAGCATTATTTTTTTATGTTCATTATCTGTTATTGGAGGCAATCTCTTGAAAATGTGAGCATAATTATCGAGAAGAAAATTGGGTAGCAAATAATTTATGCTATCAACAGAAATGGATGTGGAGATTGCATAAAAATTAATATTATTGTTGATGTTCATCATCTATTATTGGAGGTAATCTCTTGAAAATGTGAGCATATTTATAGAGAAGGAAATTGGGTAGCAAATAATTTAGCCAATCATGATGAGAATAACCTTAATAAAGACCACATATAACTTAATTTAATTATAAAAAAATTAATTTTTGAATATTTTTATATCTACTTGACAACTGCTTGATATATATTTAGACAATTCTTACAACTCATTTTCAAAAGTTACTGAGGTGCATGCTCCGTTGCTTTTGTCTTACAGAAAATCAGAGAATCATGGGGCTGCCGCTGCTATCCACTGATTTCAGGCAGAAAATCGTCAATAAGATGTATGTTCTTTCATATAACTCTGGTAAACACTGTTGGTAGTCTTATTGTCTATACTGGTTTTCGTCTTAAACCAATCCAGAAAAACTCTCGTATCAAATTGAAGAAGGATGACCACGTTTATGAAGTTTTGACAAAGTAGTGAGTGGAGCATCCGTTGTGAGGAGGTCAGTCCCCTCAACAATCTACATTCTGAAATCCACATTCATGTTTGTGAATGTTCTCTCCCTCAAAGGAGGACATTTGGATTCAAATAATTATCCATTCTCCCTTTGGCCTTCGTGTCGATACCGTCATTGGTAGGGATTGAACGGTTTCTTACATTGCAAATCTCTAATTAATTTTGGGTTTTGTGGTTTTTAGTTCCTCCGGGTTATAATCAGAAATACTTATAATTAGGTTTCTAGTTTTGGTTGAATAGAGGAAAGTATCCGGCATGGCTATTTTATTGGCTCTTCTGTTCATGTTAGGCGTATGATGAATCGGGGAAAGGATTATAATTGCAGGAAGCAAAGTATTCAGTAAGGTTAAATTTATTTAATTTTTATGTTTATGTGCTGCGAAATGGAAAGGGAAAGAATTAAGTGAAACAAACAAACAATCTTGGTCTGCATTTTTAAAACATTAAAAAAATTTTATATTCATAAATGTGTTTGTCAGTATAATGGTGAGCATGCTTGTAGGGTATAAGCAAGCTGCAGAGACTTGTTTTTTTAAATATAAAGGAAAATTGTAACAACTTATTATCATATATAATAATTTGATTCCAAAATGTTATAACTTGCACTATAGACCCTTCCATAACCCTCAATTTTAACGTTAATTGTCTGGGTCAGATATTTTTTATTAAGTGATTATTTATCTTCTTAAAAGAGCAACCGCCTTACAGAGTGTGTAGGGGAACTCAACAAATCCAGCTTGAGGGCCTGTTAAGCTTAGCCATCCAACACTGAAAGCCTCTCTTTGAAGGTTACATATATGAACACATTTTTAGTTAAGATATGTCCAATTAAATATTCCCTTCCCATATTTCAATATACACCCAAACGTAATGACATATACACTTCAAAGCAATAAACCCTTTTTTGTGGGGGGGTTAGAGAACCGATTTTCTTGGGTTTTATAAATATAAGTGAAGGGACAATCTTCAAGGAACTGATTAACCAACCAGTTCAGACTTTGTATTTATTTACTATTGTTATTTGTTCACACAATTTGCCTCTTTCTATTCATTGGTCAAGCACAGGTACTGTGGCATTCTATGTTTGCGAAAGTGTTTGTAATGAGCTGATTTGCCACTAAGAAGATATCTAAAAGAAATATTTGTTTGCAGAATGGAGACTCTCCAACGACATATGGCACCTGTAAGTCCTGATGGCATGCATGACCTCAGAAAAATTGCTCGGCTGTTTGAAGAAAAGATTTACAGCAATCCTGTGGATCAGGTGCATTTACAGCATTGTTTTCTGTTATGTTGATCATATATTAACATACCCTTATGTAATATTTCTGCAACGTTCTACAACTACGCTTAGTATTAGTAGAGGTTCAAAGACTCGTGAAAGTGATTCCTTTTGCGTTAATTCCCCTTTAATAATGCTTTGGTATCATGGTTGAACATCTCTGTTTCATTGCAATACAGTGATACCACAGAAAAAAATTAATTTTTAAAGAGTTTGACCAAACCCATAGAGGAATAAATATGCATGTGTTAAGAGAGATGTATTGTGCTTATAAAAAAAATAAATGTGAAAGGAAATAAATTATTTGTATAAAAAAAAAGATTAATTTTTAAATTTAATAAAATTAAAATTTTTAAATATTAAGTTTTAAATTTATTGAACTTTAAAACCTCAATATGATGACAGGTCAGATCTCACAGAATTTTCCCAAGAACAAGTATTGATAGTTTGTTTTAAGTCCTATATACCTGCTTCAATTTAATTGTGCGATTCATCTTATATTAAGAACCATTGCTCATTTTATATATATGTATAATTTTACTAGGAAACTTTCAAAATTAAAAAAAAGGTTTAAGGTTAAAATTTGAAAATTTGAAGAAATAAAGTTGTATATCATTTTAATCAGACTATAATTGGATGGATGAACAACATTTTATATAACTTATAAACTTGTAAACGTTAAAAAACTGTTTTGCCTTTATTAAAAACAGGTTTATGTGCATATTGGTTTATGTGCATATTGCCTTTCAAGCTCATGGTTTTCCTAGTTTTGCTATTGAGCTGCTGAAAATTGATCTTGTACTAATGAAATGTATGTAAATATTTTTACCTGTTCCTTTGGATGATAATGACGGGTTTCTGTCTGTTTTGCAGCATGACTATCTATGGAGAATCTCTTCGAAGATGTTATCATTACGAAATCATACTTCTGGAACTGGAATTCCAGATGTCGCAGGTAATTCTTCGGATAGATAGCAACAACCCAAAGCCTCTAGATCTTGGCGCGGTGGATAAAATGCTAATTTACAATAAAAATGGATTGGGTTTAGGGTTTATTACTTAAGCATGGCCTTTCTTAACAAAATAAACAAACAACCAACAGTTTTTGAGTTTGTAAGGCTGATAATTCAATATTTGAAATTACCCCAAATTTGAAGTATTTAGTGACAAGGTTCTTCTACGTTAACATTTTGAATCGTTTAGTGTGACTTATTACTGCTCACTTATTTTATTATTATATCTAAGTATTTCTGTTGGGAAATGTGTGCTGATATGATATATATTTATATAAAGGACAAAAGAAATTTTATTTTGTAGTTGTATATTTGTTTCCTTAATTTTAAAACCATTAAATTTTCTGAAGATTGAGGATTGTCAATTTGTCTCTGATAATATGTATTAAAAAATATACTGTGTTTATTTATAACGTGAATGATAAGTTGCATATATGCATGTGTATAACCATTCCTAACAGCCATGTTAATTGTATTTTTTTTCGACCCCTATATCTCTTATAGCTTAGAGCATATCATAGACTTTCAAATAGTCCATATATCTGGATAGGAGGCAACATCACCAACAATGATTTTGGGCTTTGGGGCTTGCCATGACTGTCTATAAACGTTTAATTAGTACAGACATCTGCACGGCAAAACCAGAGGCAATAGCACCAATGTTATGTTGGTCTTGTGATTGCATTGTAAAGATTCAAATGATACTTTAATTAGCTGCTTTTCTTCTTAATTAATTCATTAGCCTTTTAGAAACAAATTTATTTAAATTTAGTTTAATATTTATTTTATATTTGAAAGGAATGCTCAGAAATTTTGAAAATAAATAAAAATGATTAGAGATACTTTGTAAAATTGGTTTTTATATTTTCTAATGTACTTCTATACAGAGATTAAATAGTTCTTTATTCGACTTTTATCCATAGATCCTTCTATGGAAACAAAAGAATATATGCTAGTGGAGGTTATATAAATAAGATCCAAAATCAATAATGATATGTCCGTTTTAACGAATAATAAAAAATATTTTTGTTTTGGAAGTAATAAATATATATATATATTTTTTGATGAGGAACCTTTTATATACAACATATCCGCAACATGTGAGGGGAGAGATTTGAACCTGAGCCTCTCCATAACTAGAGAGTTTTAACTACCCACTTGCTCTCCAACTCCTCTACATGAACGGATATTAGTCACTTAGATTAATACAACGCAAGTTTTTAATTTGATTTTTGTTTTAGTTCCATGACCAAGAAAGTTTCATATTTGATTCTTGTTTTAGTTCCACTATCAAGCAAGTTTTATATTTGATTTATATTTTAGTTCCATTATTTTCCACGTTATGCTCTGAAAATAAGAGTTTCCTTATGTTGAAGTAGAGAGCCTATGGATAAGAATGAGGTAGAGTTGGGGCAATTTTTTCCAAAAAATGACTCATCTTTTAGGAGCCATATCTTTGCATAGAGTTGTTCAA
The DNA here is from genome assembly GCA_028583015.1 of Wollemia nobilis. Classification (NCBI taxonomy): domain Eukaryota; kingdom Viridiplantae; phylum Streptophyta; class Pinopsida; order Araucariales; family Araucariaceae; genus Wollemia; species Wollemia nobilis. The sequence goes on from JAQPPZ010016827.1 coordinate 3,627,229, forward strand.
TTCAGACGATTCTTGTGCCATTTTGTGCGGAATTTGAAGAGCTTTGAAATGAGTGGTCATATGAAAGAATCCAAGCAGTATTGAGGGAGATACGACCATGTGAAGACAATCGTTTGAAACAAGGGCAAAATTAAGGTAAATTTTTTCAAAAAAATGTCTCATCTTTTAGGAGCCATATCTTTGCGAAGGGTTGTCCGATTCAGATGATTCTTGGACCAATTTGTGTGGAATTTGAAGAGCTTTAAAATGAGTGGTCATATGAAGGAATCCGAGTAGTATTGAGGGAGATACGACCCTATGAAGTCAGCCATCCGAAACAAGGGCAGTGATGATTTTTCAAGTCATGGAAAACGAAATTGCAGATATCTATCAGCCAAGGTTTGGATGATGGGAGGAGCAATGGAGGGCTAGGGCATCAACGAGGCGGGACATTCTGTCTAGGCATAGAATTTTTCAGCTAAGTTTCATTTATCCCTTCATTATCTTAGAAGTTTTGCATGCAGATTATTGTAGGTTTATTTTCAAATAATATAATCGCTATAGGATATACTGGTAAATTTTAGTAGATATCGAGTTATAGTTTCCTTCCCATGGACCAATTTACAGCTAAATCCTTAGAATCATCCCTAGTAGTAGAGGTTAGGGAGGACCTCACAGAGCAATGATCCTCATTGCTCAAAGATAAGGTAGTCATTGGTAAATTTAATGGGTCTTGGCCAGGGGCTTCGACTCTGAGAAAATGGATTGATAGGAGATGGAAGTCTCCAGGAGTGAGTCTATCCTTTCTTCCCAAAGGTTTCTTCCTAGCCATTTTCTGTTCCAGGGAGGAAAGAGATAGAATCCTGAAAGGGGGTCCTTGGTTTATGGGAAGAGCAAGACTCTTCCTTACCCGTTGGTATGAAGGCTTTGCACCTGAAAACGTAAATCTATCCCTAGTACCAGTCTAGGTCAGGATGTATGGGTTGCCCATTGAATTTTGGGAAATGGATACCTTCAAGGCAATAGGCAACACTCTAGGAGAATTCCTTGAGATTTCAGAAACTACAAAAGATGGAGTCTTGGCTATTTATGCTCGGATATTGGTCATGATTGATATCAGTAAACCTTTACCAGAATCAATCATTCTTAAGTATGGGGGTAAGTTGTGGACCCAAACCATGGATTATGAAAACATATCTTTTAGATGTAGAAGATGTCATGAGGTGGGGCATATTGAGAGATCATGCCCTAAGAAGAGTCCAACAAAAACATATGTAGAAAACCGCAAGAGAAACTTACAAATGGATATGGATGAGGATGGTTTTCAACTTCCAAAAAATAGGTCTAGACAGATGAAAGTAAATAAACAATGGAGACTAGTAAGGATATTGGAAGAAATACCAATTCTTTTGAGGCTTTAGCCTATGAAGAAAAAGCAGATCAGAGCTTAGAGGACATGGTACAATAAGATCAGAATATTAACAAGGAACCATCTACTCAGTATGATCCCGATTTAGGGATGAACATTCCTGTTGAACCTAAGGAATGTGCCTCATCAGATTTTGAAGACTCTCTTGAAGTACCATGCACCATTCAGGAGAAGGAAAGTGGTAGAGAAAACATAGTGTTAGATGTTAATACCTCTACCATTAACAAGGAAATACCAAAAAATGAGCAGGATAAGTCAAAAGCTTCCTTAGTAGAGCCAGGAGAGGATAAATCTAATGAAAAGGAAAGTTGTGAAAGAATATTGAGGAATAGAATAATAAGACCTACTCTCGATACTAGCAAGGCAAAAAGAGGAAAACCTTCAAATTATCAAGCGAGAGCCAGGGAAGCAAGAGCAAACATAGAGAAAGGAACACAATCTAAGTTGGTTGAACTTCTCTTTACCAAACAACAAAATGATATTGGTAATTCGTAAGAGGGGCCAACAGCCCCTAATGAGACATGATTACCATCTCATGGAATATAAGGGGTGCTAATGCCCCCTCAAAGCAGAGGTGTATCAGGGACCTCTGTTTAAGTAATAAGCCTGATATTCTTTGTATCCAGGAAACTAAAATGACAAAGGAAGAAGTTTCCAAAACTATGAAAGCAGTATGGGCAAGATGTGAATGGGATGTTGTGGATTCAAAAGGAGTGGCAAGGGGAATTCTAACATGTTGGAATCCAGTTAGAACCTCCTGTGAAACCATTCATAAAACTAGGCATTGGATAGCCTCATTAGTCACATGCTACTTTGCAGATATTTGTTTCATCCTTATCAATGTCTATGGACCTACAACTCAGTCAGGCAGATCAAAAGTATGGAGTGGGATTGAAGCCTTTATGAGAAGTAAAGACCAAGAAACCCGATTCATGATCATAGGAGATTTTAATGCCATAACCAAGCTGGATGAAAAATTTGGGGGAATTAGGAAAATAACCCAAAGTATGAGAGATTTCTCAGCTTTTATTCAAAACAATAATCTATGGGAGGTTGAGTTTGAAGAGGACAACTATACATGGACCAACAACAGGACAGGCCAGAACCTAATAGTAGAAAAATTAGATAGATGCATACTCTCAGATCATTGGCTAGATGAAGGGACTTGTGCTAAAATTAATACCTTGACAAGGATTGGTTCAGATCATTGGCCAATAAGAGTTAAAATGGTGGTAAGTGAATTAAAAAAATATCATATTTTAAATATGAGCAGATGTGGGAAGACCATCCTCAATTTGTTGATATGATAGTGCAAACATGGAATTCTTTAGGAAACGGTGGGTTGTATACACTTCCAAAACAAATTAAATCAATGACATCTAGATTAAAAGAATGGAACAAGAACACTTTTAGAAACATTTTTGAGAAGAAAGAAGAACTAAAAGAGAAACTTTCAAAATTCCAAAAAGGTGAGCACAATAATCCAAGCTCGGAGGAAAGGGAGTTGCTTAGTGAATATCATAATATTTTGAGTAAGGAAGAGAAATTTTGGAGATTAAAATCAAGACAGACTTGGTTAAAAGGAGATAAAAACATAAGTTTTTCATAGGATGGCAATAGTACAGAGATCAACATCCAGAATTAGTAGAATTAAATCAATAGAAGGGGTTTGGATTGAAGACCAAAGCAAAATTAGAAAGGAGGCAAGGCTTTTTTACCAAAATATTCTAGGATCGGAGGAGATTGAAGTTCTTAATGATAAACTACTGCAAGAAGTACCTTCAATTAAAAAATAGCAAATTGATGGAGCCTATTACTTTGGAAGAAGTTCATTCAACTCTTTTCTCTTTTGATAAGGATAAATCCCTAGGTCTAAGGGACTCTTAGCATAATTCTATTAACATAACTGGGAAATAGTGAAGGATTCTTTATTGGTGGCAGTGGAACAATCTAGGGTAAAACAATACATACCTTATAAAATAAATGCAACATATCTTACCCTGATTCCAAAAAAGAAGGATGCAAATTGTTTGATTCATTTAGGTCCATAAGCCTATGTAATATGACATATAAGATAATCTCCAAAGTGATGGCAAATCGGTTAAGACCATTGTTAGACAAAATTATTTTAGAAGAGCAAGGAAGATTTGTGAAAGGGGGAGATTATTAAGGATTCAAATCCAACTTGCAATTCCATTTATTTTCTTAGTTTAAATAGGCATAGGAATGCCAAAAGTACAAGATAACTAAACTCCCAAATCTCGCACAAATATGCCAAGTAGGGAGGCAAGATAGAATAAGCTATCTTAAGCTAACTAACAATAATCTAATCCTAACAACTAGGCTAACTTAAGCTAATTACTAGCTTAAGTTGCCACCTAATAGATTCTAGAATTAGTTTCTAGAATCATACGTGAGGTGAAGACTCACATATATTATTAGCATGAAATAATACTAAACCTAGGAACTAAATAATAAACTAAGCCTAGGTAATGTAATAAGATGCCCTCATCATACCTCCCCACTCAAGAAGCATTGGACTCCAATGCTTTTACAATCAGAGTGGAAGGGTGAGTCACCAAATGCTAAATACATATCTTGAGAATTCATCTCATAGCCGGACAAAACAAGGTTGATGATACCTCAAAATGCTGGTGTGGAGGAACAACTTGCTCGCCAAGTGGTGAATGACATTGACGAGGAGTAATCGTTTGTTGTGGAAGCTGCGGAGTCTGTTGAACAATTGGAACCTGTGAAGGTGATAAGGAAGGAGACCACTCAAATGCAGGAGGAACAGTAGGAGTAGGAGGAGGTACAGATGAAGGAGGAGGAAGGACCTCTCAATGAGTTGGTAGAGCAACAGAAGCACGAATGTCCTTGGGCCAAAAAAACTAATGCAATATTTTGTGAAGACATCAAAAATTGGGATTGTGGAAGATTGTGAATAAGAAAGGTCTTATTTTGATGATGCATGGTGTAGGTTTTGTCAAAAGCATCATATTGAGCCCGTTTATTATATTGATAGGGTTGTCTCAAAATCAATCCACAATAGCCCATGGGAGTCACATCACAAGTGATGCGATCCATATAATGTGTACCAAAGCCAAGGACACTATACAACGTTATGTGATTACAGAGGCATAATCCACATCCTTCCATCCAAGGGAAGAAGGGCAAGGATGAGGCTCTACGGGCAGTTTGAGTCGATCAACTACGAATTTGATAATCAGATTTGTTTGCGATTCGTTGTCAAAAATGCAATTAATAGAATAGTTGTGACAAAGGTGTGCTTTGGTGACAAACAAATTGTCACGACTACTTTTGTGGTGTAGAAGGGTCATATTGTCCAATTGACCCTTAATTTCTTCATACTCCTTATCCTCACCTACAACCTCAAGTGGCCCATGTTGTGGTGCCTCTTGTTGAGGTTTTACAATTAAATTCTTCTTCTTTCTAAAACACTCAAATTCGCTATGCCCTCTTCGATTACAATGATTACAAAATTTGCTATATTATAAGAATAAAAAGGAGAAGAAGAATACGAAGGAGAGGGGGATTGAATTCAGGCAGCGATAAGAAGGGCCAAAAACCCTAGAAAGACAAGGAGATCTGCCTGGGATTCCACAACACAACAGGAGATCCGCTTGAGAGCCCTAGGAGGAGCCGAGGAGGGAGCGAGAAAGCGAAAGGGTGACCTCCCGTCCAGAGTGGGAGGAACATTAATGTGTTTTCATATAAACTATTTATTATAATTATTGTGGTTACACTTATGCTTCAGGAAGGAAACTAGCATTTCAGATCTGGTAAAGCAAACTATGATAACATGAAGTTTTGGAAATATTACTCTACTAAGATGTAGTGCATAGACAATAGAGGTGGAGTTTTGGTATTGTGAAGGCTATTGGAGGTAAATGTCAAGAAGGATGCTGAAAATTGGATTATTTGTATTTACAAAGAAAAATGAAGAAGATCCAAAAAATGAAAATCAAGAATTCAAATTTTTTATGAAAAAAGATGTAGGTATCTATCTATAACAACTCAATTGAGATGAGAATTGAATCTATTTGTAAACTCTCAAGCTCTAAAGGAGAGAGTCATAATTTTTCAAGGGTGGGGGATGTGAGTACACCCCCTTTTTTCTCTAGCAAAAAAAAATAGGCTATGGGACTTACCAATGTCCAAACCATCTATGATCAGGTTTTTAGTGATTGAAACCCAATGAAACACCTACACGAGAGTTCCCATCATAGCTTGACATAGGAGAAATCATATCAACTTATACACTAGCATTGGTTTCCTTCAATCTTATTTGAAACAATCGAGAAATGGCCCATTGCCTCGGTTATGTTACCATAGTTTCAAGGGTTCAAGAAACTAACTCACCAATTGCAATCTTGGGAGAAGGGTTTTCCCTATCCATATGAGCATTGAGTATGTGTGGCTTTTATTAGAGGCCAGTCCCATCAAAATAAAAAAAATATTACATTGTTATCATATCAATTAAACCATATTGAGCTTGTCTTTTTTATCAAAAATTTCTTCAATCTTGCTTTTTATTACAAATATTCTTCATCTTCAAACTATTATGTTTTCATAAGTGTACAACTTGAGTAGCCTAATGATTGAGACATTGGAACTTCAAATAAAGGTCCAAGGTTTGAATCTTGAGGGGGGTAGGGTTGTACATTATGTTTTGATAACCAGAGCATGGTTGGGGATAATCATATATTAGGCAAACAATATTTGTCTCATACGGTCTATGGTCTTGTAGATGTTAAAAACTATATTTTGTCCTTTTTTATCAATTAGCTCCTAAACATTATTTTTTGTTAAGAGATAAAATCTCACGTAGTCAATTGCCTTTATAAATATGAATTTTGCCAAGATGAAAATTAACATGGTGATTGGCTAAATTATCTGCTACCCTTCCTATTATCTATAAACATAACATTTCCAAGAAACTACCTCCAAGAATAGTTGATGGGTTAAAGTATTTGCTGCTCTTCCCCTTCTCTACAAACATGCTAACATTTCCAATATACTACCTTCAAGAATAGTTGATGGACATAAAAAATAATGTTATGTCAGTTCCAATCCCCATATCTATTTTTCTTGATAGCATTATAACAATTTGTGAATCCCCCTCAATTGAAATATATTTCCATCAATTTTCAATGATAATTTTGATCCCTATAAGATGTGCCTTAGCCTCTACATAGTTGATAGTTGAAGTTCTTCATATGATTTTGAGTAAAAGAGGAGAAATTTGCCATCATTATTTCAAAAAGCACCACCTCTATTAGCTTTTATCAGTTTTTATTGAAGCACCATCACCATTAATTTTGATAAACCCAACTTTTGAACATTTCAATTTTACCATAGATTGAAGAAAATACTTTGTGTTAACTCTATTGTCATAGATGACCCTTAAATATATATATATATATATATATTCAACTCTTCTAACAAGAGACTAGCACCTCTTTTTTTGCACAATGAAAACCATGTTTGTAAGCATTTTTCACAAGAAACTTGACCATGATTTTAAGATTTGTTTTTAGAAAATCTATAATTATTTTCTAGCCATAAATTCTAACAAATATTGGCAATGACTAATCCTCCATATAATACATAATTCTTTAGCTCTAAATCAATTAATTCAACATTCCATCAACTCTTCCAATGTTGATGGAATTATCCAATATATTCTCATATTTTTGAAGCGATAGCTTCAAATGGTGTAAGCAAAGGGACAATAAAAAAATAAATAATCTAATGTTTCTAGATCTTTCTTACACAAAGCACACATAAAAGGTCCATGATATCATCTCTTCATAGAATCTTTGCTTCAGAATTTTAACAAAAGCAATGTTGAGGGCCTGAGTGACCAAACATTCCTCCAAAGGAAATTTTTGCTAGTGGCAAATTATAATTTCCTTAAGAGTATAATATCCCAACTTGACTAAGTTTCCTTCATGTTTTGACAAATTTCAAAGCGACTTGTCCTTCCACATAAAATAAGCAAATATAAATCTTCAAACATCCTTTGAAGCTTGTTTGCCATATGTTTGAGGTCTTCTCCTTAACCATGTTGCAATTTTGTAAGCCTTTCCCTCCAATATTCATTTCTTTGCAAATCCTATATAATTTACAAAGAAGAAACCTAAAAATTTCCTCATACTCTTCAAAGAAAATATCTTTGAATTTTATCAATATTCAAATGATATGCGTATTGGAAATTTGAAAATGATGTTATATATAGGGATATATTACAATGTAGTATCTATTAATTATAGCCTTCTAGCTATGGTTGAAAATTTACATTCCATCATACGAATCAAAATTTCATTCTATCCAAAGTTGAGTCTCAAAGTTCATATTTCTTTCTATTGTCAAGCAAAGAAATACCCAAATATGTTGATGGCAATTTTACAACTATAAACTCTACAATATTCATAGTAATCCATTATAAAATATAGGACAATATTAATGAAAAAGATCCTTGATTTTACATTTTAACCAACTACCCAACAAACTCCTTTTAGCATGATAATATTGGTTTAAACTCTATGGGCTCGACGACTAAGGGAGTACCCAAAAGAAAAGCATTATCAACAAATTGGAGATGAGATTTGAAGGGACTATTTGTTATAATTTGAATATCTTTGATTTTTTCTTCCATTTCTTTATCTTTGAGATGTTTCTTCCTAATTCCTCAACAAGAATAATAAATAGATTAGGAGATAGTGGGTCAGCCTAGTGGAACCCACATGATGATTCAAAGTATCTAGTGGGGTATCCCTTTGATCATAACATAGTATTTTTGAGTGCTATAACAACATCTAATCCATTCACACCAACCTTGATCAATATCAAAATTTCTAAGAATATCAAGTAGAAAATAAGCAAACCCTATCATATGATTTGTTCATATCTAATTTTATAAGCATACCTAGCTTTTTCATGGAATTAAGAGAATGTATGACCTGTTGTGTAATGATTACACCATGAAGAATTTGTTTACCATAAAGCCTCCTTTTTCCTATGAGATAACATAATCTCTAATGAGTAATGTTTTAAAATGTATTAGTAAATAAATCAAATGAGAGGTAGGCAGAGTAGGAAGCGTGAGCAACAAGTAGGAAGCAAAGTATGATCAAGAAACGAGCACCACTTCTTCATGTTCTAGATCTTAGGAGAAACTCAAAAACTAAATAATTAATGTGAAGAAAATCTAGGTAACATAGCAAGAAAGTCATTTTTGAAAGTCCTTATAGGAAGTAAGGATGCCCTAGTTGGAAGTATGAATGCCCTAGTTAGCAATAAGAGGAAGAGAAAATCTATAGCAAACCCTATCCAAGTAGAAAATACTACACTAAAAATGATTATCAAGGATGAGATGATCAAACATGATATAATGGTTCTTAAAACTAGAGGGTTAATATGTAAGTTCCATAGATACTAGCCAATTTTTTATGAGATTCAAAATTGGATAAAGTGGAAGTGGGGATTGAACTCAAATTACTCCATGACTTTTCTTTGAAAATGATTTTTTCTCATTATCTTCTCCAGTTCATAAATAAGGGATAAAATAATGGATGGAGGCCCTTGGTTAGGAGCAAAGATGCATGATATTTAAGACCATTTTGCTGTGGAGACTGAGACTATTAAAAAACTTCTAGTGTGGATTAGGCTATTTGGACTTCCTTATCAACTCATCAATAAGAGGTTTTGAAGAATATTGGCAATACTATAGAGAAGTCCATCTAGGAGGGACCAACTACTAAGGAGAGAAGTCATGCTATATACACTCGAACATGTGTTGCCATAGATATTTCAATACCTTTACCACAATCCATTAAGTGGATTATGAAAACATTGCATTTCAATATCACAAATGTCATGAAATTAGACACATGACAAGAGATTGCAAAGTGAAAATGGAGAGAGATGAAAATTTTTGGGCATGAGTCAAACTTCAATATGAAATAAGATCATATAATAGGAGAAGTTGGGTTAAATCAAGGATTTTCTACTCCTAAGAAAGTGGAAAGAAAAACCCCTCTACATCATCAAATGGAAAAGGCCATTATAGTTCAGTTGAATCAACCATTAGAAGAAAAAAATGACACAAGAGATAAAGTACAATGCACAAGTTCAAATACAAAAGGAGCTAAAGGTGCGAAGGAAGATAGTGAGGCAAATTTAAAAGCAAAGGAATATGGGGAAGCAAATTTTAAAGCAAATGAGGTGAAGGTTAATCCAGGTAAATCATCTTTATTTTCCTCAAGTAGCATAAAATCATTTCCTTGCAATAAAAATGATAGTATAGAGTGTATTCATTACACTTCAGGGTTTCAAGAGCAACACAATAAAAACGCATATGGAATATTGTTGGCAAAGTATTACTATGCTCATAGGATTAAACAATCTCCAAGAAAGATCATAAAAAATAACTCAATAACATGCATATATCAATTCCCAATAATGAACAATAAACTCACTGAAATATTTATTGAAACTACTAAAGCAATGCATAAATGCAAAGCTTATTTGAATGCATATTACTTATCTTCAATATATACATACATTAAACTCTTCATATTACATGACTCTTGACCTTTGCTCTCCTCAAACTCACAAGAGATCCAACTCTTCATATTTTCCTCTTACATAATAAATCTCACATATTTACATGAAGATAAAATCTCTCATAACTCCTCACTTATAAACTTGACACTTCACTCACATAACTCACACTTACTAACTTGACACCTCACACACAACTCCTCACTTATATACATGAGACACCTACATAATAACATGGCACATACTATAGACTCAAATATTAAACACACCCTAAATATTAAACACACCCTAATCTAAATATTTACAAGGTACCAAATAATGTAATACCTCCAACACCCCCGTATTATATTATTTGGTATGAAGATCAGTTTTTTGGCCCTAGTTTTGGCTTTGCTAGATTTATGCAACCTTCACTAGGGCTACCTCTATGAATTATGTCTGACTATGGGTCAATACATTTGGGTCTTTGCCTGAGAATCATCAATACTTCAAGGTCATCTCTAGGTCTCTACCTTTGGGTCACCTTTAGATCATCATTGCTTCAAGGCCAATCATTGAAACAATCATAAGACCATCACCTCTGAAAAATCATCATTGCAGGTCATCTTCCAAGTTGTGCTTGGGTCATTATCATTTATTTCACATTTCTCCATGGAAAGATTCACATTATTCTTTATACTCAACAAACTTTGATTTTTTTTATTGTACTTGGTTTCCTCCTATAGAAACCATACAACATTCCTTTCATCTTATCCTATTCATACATGCTTATCCATCCATAATCTATTTTTATTTTGCTATTTTTATTTTCTTTATACTGACAATATTTTTGAAAATGATTATATCCTCCACAAGTTTCACAACAATGGAGATTCCGACATTTATGTATCTTATGTCCATATCTACCACAATGGTTACACCTGTTCCTTGTTACAAAATTGCTTTTATCATTCTTTGATTCAATATTACTTATTTTTCCTTCATTGTTACTGGTTTTATCAATCTTTATTACAAATTTAATGTCATTATTTCCTATTACAAAATTAGTCCTTGATTCATTACTACTTGTTTATCCTGTATATTTAAGACCTTCACATTTTGGTCTTATTTCTTATACAATTGGCTCTTTCATACCCTGCCCATGTTTTCCTAAACCCGTATCTTTGTAGTATGACTTTCAAAATAACCAAATTTATCATTACACTGATCCCTATCAATATAAACACAACTTAGAGCATCACTATCCCTGCCATCATTTGAATCCTTATTGCTATCACTATCAATTCTGACAATATAAGCTCTTTTTGTACAATCACAAACTATATTCAAATCATTTGTGCTACACTTTATATATTTTCTTTTAGTGTCACAACATGCATTTACTATCATAGGTTCCAAGTCACTATTTGATTCCTCAACTTGCTTTTGATGTTGTGTTTCTAGGATTTCTAGAACCATACACATTTTTCTTTTGTTATATATAGATATTATTGCACCTTATTTGAAGGATCCTTCATTAGATTTCTTTAGAATCGATTGCAAATAAGATCTTAGTTCTATGAATTATTCATTACTTGACAACATACAATTTTGATTTACCATAAGAGTCTTGTGTGTATATTATGATTTTGTTTCACTTTGTACAATAAATCCTTGATAATTATTCTTTTGTTTTTTTTAATCGGTTAAAAAATTTGTATTAAGAACGATTTTTAGTAGGGACCCAAAACCTGATTATAGTCAGGCTATAAAATCCGAACACCCAGAATAGGACAACACAGGGCACAACCCACCAAAACTAAGAAGTAGCAAAGGTTGTCCTTAAAAACCAGCCCACAAACCAAATCAATAACAAAGGATAACCTTAAGAAAAACACAAAAACAAAAAGGATGCTTCAGACAACAATTATGAAGCATCAGTCAAAACTGCGCAGCAGGATGTCTTTAGGCATCTTGGGCTTCGTTTCCAGCCTCTTGAAGCTCGTCGTTTGACGTCTTTATGTCAACATCTTTGTTCTCATCGTGATCATCTGCAGGAGCAACAACCACCTTGACGTCCTTCGTCGGAGCTTGAGCAGGGGTTTTAGCTAAAGTTTTAACAGTTCTCAAAAAAGGCCTTCCTGAAGAAAAAACAAATTTAGGGCATTGCAAAGATCGTTCAATTGTGACAGAAAGTTAGAGACAGAGTTAATGATAAATTGTTGCATGCATTGGTCAGGGGCATCCTTCTCATCATCCTTTGACTCAATGACCAGGGATTCCTTCTTTTGGGCCAAATTCTTCAGACGGACAAAAGAGCGGACACTTTTTGGCTCAGGCTCAGGGGATTCACTTTTGGGTTCCTCAGTCGATACTAATTCTTTTGTTGATATTGATATTGTGACTGATTTCTTTGATTTTCTTGAGGAGGTCTTTGGTCTTGATTCCTCTTATTCAATGCATTATACTTACAAATTTTGTACTATGTCCTTCTCTTTCACAAATATGACAATACCACTTTCTTTTTTGATTTTATGATGAAGATGAAGTGAAAGGACCTTTTTTTTATTTTTATATATGGGCATTTTTAGATGACTCATCTCTTATTTAATTTTCTAGTTCATATTGTTGAAGAATATTTACTAATTCCTCAAATAACACCTTTTTGTTTGATACTTGAAGAGATGTGACCAATATTTTGAATGATTAGGAAGTGCTCTAAGTACAACTAAAACTAGAAGCCTATCTTCAACATTTTCTCCCATGGTGTGTAATGTTGATTTTAATTCTACTACCCTTTGAAGAAAATATTCTATGTTTTCTCCATCATGAACTTTTAGTGAATATAGTTGTGATTGCAAATGTAAAATAGTAGCTTCATTTTTTTCTTCAAATATTATGCATAATTTTTTCCAAGCAGTCTTTGAAGTTTCAACCTCACTTATGTGTGCTTGAATCTCATATGATATACCAAATGTTATTAGCATAAGAGCCTTTGCATCTTCATCTTTAAATTTTTGTCTTCCAATTTTATCTTCGACAATGTTTTTTGTTCCATATACCACATACCAAAGCTTCTCAACAATAAGTATTGATCTCATCTTATTTTTCCATGGAGTTTTGGTCATATTAGAAGTTGATATTCTAAAAGGATTTTTTTTGTGTTTGCCATAATAAGTGTTTACAAATTTTGATTCCAATAATTTTTCATTCTTCAATTTCAATGTTATTCAATCCTTCACTTTTTAGTTGATCAGATTTTAGATTTTCATAAACTTATATCTCCCTTCAATTCAATTAATTTCTTCAATTATTTAAACTTCTTTAATTCATTTCCTTCAATAATCAATTCATTTTCTTCTTATAAATCCCATTCATTTCATTCTTCTAATTTATTTATTCTTCTCCTTCTTATATCACCCGAAATTAAATCAATCCAAATTTTCTCAAATAAACATTTCTTTCCCAAATTAGATGTGCACTAGATATTCAAATATCTTAAAGGTTTAAATATACCTTTAATAAATGGCACTCACTTATCCTCCAGTTTCAAACATCTCGTCAGCTACACAATTAACCTTCCATATTTATCTTCGTCTTGAGCATTATTGCACACTTCAGTTACATATTTGCCACGTTCTTTCAAGGAATTATTCATCTCTATTCTTGGTGCTCTATCTTGACACTCCCATCCAACTCCATTGAGGTCTTCCTCAACTTCAACCTACTCCTTTGTATAGGCCATTTTCCTACTCAAGTAGACTGTATGTGCCACTCCTCTCATAGACAGTTCTAGCGCTCTCCTCCAATTCTCGTCTTCACAAATCCTTGGACAATCTCACATTCTTTTGTCTGCAATTGTATGCAGTTCATTGCTTTAACTACTCATAAACATATACTCTTGTTTGTATTTAATATTTCCTTTGAACACTTCTGCTACTGCTTTGAATATCTACTTCGACCTTCCTCTCTCCAATTTGCTCGTCCTTCGCACACTATGAACACTCGTCTAACCTACTTCCAGCCTTGGCGTCAACCTAGTATCCTTTCAATGGCTATCATTCCTTCTTCAATCTTATTATGTCCAACATTCCTTCTTTAATCTCCTCTTCAATGTTTCTCCTTCAATCTCCAATCGTTGCTTCTTAGTTATCTCTTCATCTCTCTTACACCCATTATCTTCCTCCTCCATATTTGCTATTGTCCTTTCTTGTAGCCATCTCACTCAATATGGCTGCTTCTAAACACACTCAAGATGGTGGCTTTGATACCATTGTGAGCAAAATATTACTATGCTCATAGAATTAAACAATCTCCAAGATCATATAAAAAACAACTCAATGACATGCATATATTAATTCCTAAAAATAGATAATAAACTCACTAAAATATTTATTGAAACTACTAAAGTAATGCATAAATGCAAAGAATCTTTGAATGCATATTATAGAGCTTTGTCTTCAATATATAAATATATGAGTCTCTTCATATTACACGACTCTTGACCTTTTATCTCCTCAAACTCATGGGAGATCCAACTCTTTATATTTCCCTCTTACATAATAAATCTCACCTATCTCAAAACTCCTCACATATAAAATTAACACTTCACTCACATAACTCACACTTACTAACTTGACACCTCACACATAACTCTTCACTTATATACATGACACACACTCATACTTAATAACATGACACATACTATAGAATCAAATATTAAACACACCCTAATCTAAATATTTACAAGGTACCAATTAATGTAATACCTCCAACAAGGATATCCAAGGAAATTTAGGACTTCCAGGGAAGCATAAGAAAGTAATAACTATGGAGGATCATCCTTGCACTTTAGGGTTTTTAGGGCAATATAAAGAAGAAAGTGTTTATGAGGCTATTCCTTGCATTTTAGATTCTTTATGGCAACATAAATCTCTAGAAGATAAGTCTCATTATGAACAATATAGAAAAATAGAAGAGTGATGAAGATGAGAGTGTTGGTGGGAGTGAAAAAAGGAGAGGAAGACCATCAAAGCATGAACAAAGAGAAAAAAACTCAAAGGGATATCGATATGGAAATCCAAATAAAAATGTCATAGGTGTTAACAAGAAGTGGGGCTAAACCCATTAATAAAAATAAAAAGTGTTGATGATGAAAATGATATCATGGAATATTAGGGGTATGAATAAGATTCCTAAGAAAAGAGTTATTAGGATTTAATAGGTGGTTATAGTCTTGAGTTTATTTAATACAAGACACAAAATTAAGTAGTGAGGAATGTAAGTGTAAAGTAAAAACAACACCAAGATAATCGATAACAGAACCAACACAAAATATATTGCACAATGAAGAGATAATATTGTATTAATATTGTGGGAGCCTTGATCTCCAATGTTACAATACAATATGTGTTGATACAATAATTACAATCGAAGGGTTTAAAAACCCTAGTTCATAATAAATATTTGGTGTCTTCTATATCGTCTTCACTCCAAACAAGTTGTGGGTGGGCTTGTGTATCCCTACGAGCTGCAACAATCGTTAATGTAAGAGCTTTTTGTAACCTGCACACAAATCACAACATAAAAAAGTTAGTAGCATATGCGACGACTCCACTGTGTGAGACTGTATGAATGATAAATCTACAAATCCTAGGTGCCATAAACATGAAATGCAAGTAAAACATATAAAACGTAAATTGTAAAGCAATAATAAAATTATACCTTGTCAGAATAATGCTTGCAATGCTGATCTATGTTTCTACTTCTGCGATCTGATGGCACACGAACACCCAAAAGCATTCGAGGGTTTATCGATGGTAAACCAGAGGCTAGGAAACACCCTAGAGCATTCTAGAAGGGCTGTGAACACCTTGCAGCGTTCCTGGAATGCTCGACAATGTTCTAGGGATGCTCGATAGTGTTCAAGGTTTTTGGGATGGATACTGCAAAACCAAATCTAGTTTGTAGGGGTTTTGGTGATAGAAATGGGGGATATGATGGCAGCAAGGAAGGGAGGTGTGAGCGAAGTGCTAGGGTTTGAATGAGGATGGATGTAAGGGTTTTGAAAGTAATTGACCACTTAATTGCTTAACCGCTCAACTAACCACTTAACCTTCGTTCACAAAAGTGAATGCTCTTTTATAACTTGTCCTCAACATGTTAGGATTTCAATGACACCAATAGGTGGTCGAGATTAAAACATGATGAATGGCTAAGATCATAATTTTGATGTGGCACATATCAAGTCAGATGGATGGTTGAGATTAAGTCGTGATGAATGGTTGTGATTTATTTATATATAAATATTTATTTATATTAAATATAAATATATAAATATTTACATATATATTTATATATATATATAAATAAATAATGGATGGTTGTGATTGGATGATGCATGGATAACAAGTGGCTAGGATTTGGTGTCTATAGATGCCCCTTTTTGTATCATGTTGCATGAAACACAATGCGGTGCAAAAACAAGAGACACCTGGTTTGGTGAAGCAACTTCTTTCCCTTGGAGCGCAAGAAGATCCTGAAGACAAAAATTGTGGGTGTAGCTTACCCCCTCAATTAGAGAATGAGTGAAGAATGAATCTCACGAGCCAATTGATAGAATTATGGGTGATAATGTGGATGAACGATGTATTCTATTTTTGTCCCAATAGATGAAAGGGTTTTTGATGATGTGGATGATATGAATGATGTGAATGAGTGTGAGTGACATAGATTAAGATGCAATGATTGATTCTGTTCTTGCCCTAACAAAAAAGGGATTTTTGCCAATGATTGATGCAAATGTGGGTGATAAGGTATTTTGTTTTTGCTCCAATAGATGAAAGAGTTTTTTGATGATATGGATGATATGAATCATGTGAACGAGTGTATCCTGATGTGGGAAATCAAGATCAAATCCGGTTGCCCCAAGTTTGGGGTGATCCAATGCTATTGAAAAATATACCTTTTGGCATCATTGAAATGCAAAGTGATGAAAATGCAAGATGACATGGGGGAATGTGACCTGTGTAGTGACTGTTGAGAAATTATTTCAATCGGAACCAATCATCCTAATAGGCCCATATCCTCGATGATTATGGGTGTAAAAGAGATGATGTAATTAAAGTTATATCAAACCCCACGAACAAGGCCATCAATGACAACTTTTGAGCAAATTAATCTGGGCATAGTCTCACTCGAAAAATGAGGGACCAAATAGATTTTGATTTCGAACAAGAGAATTTTGATATGAGCAAGTGTTTTTATGGTGATTTACCCATCCTATCGAGTTGCATGGGTAACCAATCGCTGCAATCACCAGGTGAATAGAGTAAACTACTAGATACAAGGTTCACTTGATAATGCAAGTGATTGTGACAATGTTGAGTGGAAATGTATGGAATTGTGGATGATATAAATGATGTAAATGAATGTGAATATGGATGGTGGTATGAATGTGAGTGATGTAATTATTGATGGGTGTTTTTGATGATTTTGTGAAATTTAGAATTTGATTTAGGATATTTTGAAGCAATTTGAGGCATTTTTGTGACTTTTGGTCGAAATCAAGAATTAAATACCCAAATCAATCCAAATTATCACAAAATATGATCGAATGATGTGATGAATGCTTAGAATAGTGAATGTGGCAGTTTTGTGAAGTTTTGGACCGTTTTGAGGTGTTTGTACGTGATTTAGGTATTTTCGTGACTTTTGGTCGTAATTGAAAATAAAGCGTCCAAATTGATCCGTATCTTCACAAAACATTATGGAATGATAAAATGCATGCATGTATGGATTTTGTGATGATTATGTGGAGGTAAGCTACTTTTTTGAGCAATTTTGGTCTTTCTACATCATTTTGGAGCCAGATGCCAGCCAACATCTACATCGAGAACATATGTGGGAGAGCATCTACCATGTAGTAGATGTTAGGTAGTGTTTGAGTGTGCCAGGTAGACATCCATGGGAATTTGAGCATGCAAAAAATGCCTATAAGAATACTTTAGAGGTCAAATTGGATTCATTCTTGCGTTAGAGAGTTTTAGAAACAACGTTTGAGGAGTGGAGTGAGTGTGAAGAAGTGTGGAGGAGTGTGAAGGATGATGATGGAGGGAGTGGATGCGGTAGCAGGTATGGAGGCACAGGTGGTTGAGGTAAGTGCCCTTAACACTCTTGTTTAGAGTTTTGCAATATTTTTTTGCAATGAATATGCTAGTAATGTATTTGTTGTTGTGTTGTGTTGTAGTTGATGATCTTGAAGGCTCAACACCGATTCTCACCTATCATACTAGGGGTGAGAAAGGCCTTGGAGAAGGCCCATTGGGAGAAGTTGGAGGATATGGGGTTGGCTGGGGTAGCACATATTGAGGTGGTGAGGGCGGATGAGGGGTATATCTCAGTCTTGGCTGAGATATGAGATCCGAATAGGGGGACCTCCCAAATCTCGAGAGGGGATATGGATGTGACACTGGAAGATGTGTATCACAACTTTCGAGTGCCAGTGGAGGGGTTATGTGTCCAGGTTGGACACGATAAGGAGTATGAGTTAAAAAGTTTTGGAGATAGATGGAGGGATGTGAGTGTGAGGGGTGGAGGGATAAGGTATTTGACCATGTATGCGAAGAAGGAGTTGGAGGCATTACCCACCTTGACCATGTTCCTGTTGGCCAACATATTGGTACCTAACAACATTGGGTGTCGGTTTCCATGGAATATGATTAGGCTGGTGTATGATATGATCGATGATCCACAAGTGTATGCATGGGAACCAAATCTATTGGATCAAACTTATATGGAGTTGTATGAGGTGAAGAGGTGGGGGTGGAAGGGGTTGGGTTGCAGTGTATTGTTGTAGTGTTGGGGCTAGGAGCACTTTAGTGTGGCTCATACCATGGGCCTATCTTGTGAGGAGTGGGGTAGGGATTAGCCCTATGTTTTGAGATGGTGGGTGACTGAGGAGGTGCAACCTAGTCATCCTAATCACAGTGGCCAAGAGTGCAGAGATTTATGGGTAGGCTTGATACCTGATTAGATGAGTTGAAGGTCATGACAAGAGGTTATGTGGCCTAGTGATGGGGAGCAGCTACGAAGAGTATGATAGGCTATATGGGTGGTTGGGCAACACGGTAGTGAGGTGGAGTTGATCCAATAGTTTGGGCTAATGTAGGTAGTACTTGAGGCTCTTGTGCTTTATAGGCATCAATCTGATGAGTCAAGCCTACCATGTGTAGAGGAGTGGTGGGTGGAGTAAATGGATGATGAGGAGATAGATCTCTCGGATGTGGATGATGATAAGATGATGGCAAAGTATGAGGTTTGGTTTGCTTCACAGCCTCCATGGGTACCTAGCCAGGTGGTCAAGGAGGGTAGTGGGGATGAGGAAAATGTAGCAAAAGAGGCAGATGAGGCTCATCGACATCAGAGACAGGTCTAGTAGTTGAGGGAGGTAGAAAAGGGTGTGAAAAAGCATCCTCTAAATATTAGAGGTGATTATGGTGGTAGAGATGAAATGGAGGAGGTTCCAACGAGACCTCTTGGATGGAGTGAGGAGTGGGCTAGGCTCAAGGTAGAGTGGGACCAGCTTCGACAGATGATGGCAGAGCGGGATGCGATGATAGCAGCTTGGGATGCCAAGAATGCTCAATTGCAAGTAAAGATATAGGTACAGATGGTGATAGGCGAAGGAGTAGATATGATAGCGAGGCTCTATGCAGAGTTGATATAGATGGACTCTCATTAGAGGTATGATGTACTACGCCTACGATATCGGGAGGTATATATCCAAGATTTGGAGGATTAGCTCATGCAGCACCACATTGGGATGCCAAATCGATCTTCTTCCTCCATAGTGGGTTCTGTTAGGTATAACGACTCTAGGTCTAGGACTCATTCATGGTCATAGGGGTCTACTTTTGGTCATTAGTTAGTGCTTAGATGCACTTTTTGTATATCAGCCTTGGTGCTCCATTGTATATAGCCTTCGAGAATTCATTGTGCATGTGATTATATATATTAACATGGCCTTTTATTTGGTGTTATGATATTGTGTGGATGTTTGTGAATGCATATGTATATATGATGGATGATAATGTAATGATGATGTGTATGAATGCAAATGAAATAATGCTCTAATGATTGTTCATAGTTGTTTAGATTTGCTTGACCATTGTTCATCATTGTTGTTTAATCAGGGGCACCAAAATGGTGGTATGTGAAGTGGAAGACTCTTGTAATGTTGTGGTAATGATATGGATGATGTTTGGGCTTGTGGATGACTGACTATTTTGTAGAGACTCAAACATCCTAGTGATTTCTACCAAACTCATGAAGTTCTATCTAATTTTCTCTAAGACCAAATGTGTGTGCAGTGAAATGTTCATTTACCAAATCATAAGCATGGTAATGACTAAAGGCAATAAATAACCGATGTGTGTGCGAGTGAGTTCATTAACCCATCTTGAGTAAATTGAGATGAAACATGTCATGAAGGAGATTGGAAAGCTAGCTTGTCTTTATGTACGGTCAGAGGTCTTTTCAAGAGAGATGTTTCACCACGCATGAGTGTACTCCACTGCCAGTCAAGCATCTATAGCCCTAGTAGAGATTAACTCCATAGTCCAATGGATTTATCTCTAAGCTTTGGGGATTCGAACTACCTAACCATTTGGATGGAAATGTACTTCTTTCCTTATGACTTGCGGATCTGTGGTGTGTGATTTGTTTTAGAGTTAGAGCTTTGGGGAATTAGATTCTCAATCAAAGTGTGATGAGAATTTTACCCTATCCTTACTACTCATTCTTTTGTTTTGGCAATGTGAGCAGACCACTGTTTTTTATTTTGGACTATGTGCATAATGGGACAAGCAAGGATGACCTTTTCACTTCGAGGTTCAACCCAATCATGGTATTATCCCTCTTTGACACAAGATATTTTTAATATGTGTAAAATGTGTTTGGTTCAAGAGTGTTAGATGTTAGGATTGGAATAAGATACATGAATTATTACAATATATAGGCATAAGCCTATATAACAAGTGTCAATGAAACTCATAAATGTCAAAAAGTAGGTATAGTGCACATTAGAATATTCTAACATTCCCCCTTAATGTGCACTATCCTAACTATAGAAAAAAAAGTCAACATTAGGTAATATTACCCCTGAATTTTGACTTCACTAAAAGAACCCTATCATCCTCCTTTATTGCTGATTTGGTCTAGGATCGTGCTCTTTGTGCTTGGCTCTCAAACTATGAATAGTGCTAGATTAACAATGTATACATATCGGTCTGTTACCACAGGGTTAGCCACTTTCTTGGATCTATTTCCACTGGGTCAGCCTTCTAAGTGCCTCAGGGTCATCCTGTGTGCCTCAGGGTCAGCCACTTCTAGATCTGTTGCCTCTGCAGGTCATCCTCCAGGTATGTTACCTCTTGTAGGTCACTGACTAGATTCACCATGAATATCATATTCCCTCCTCATGGTGAACTCAATCTAGAAGGTGTCGATTCACTGTCGAAAATACACCTTAATACAAAAGAAAATACGAGCCATAAAATACAATAAAAAATGAGCCATAGAATCCAAATGTGGAGGAGAAGAAGAAAGAAAAGAATAAAATCTTCTGAAGTGTCTTCGTCTGTAGTCTTCAGAAGTTGATTTAGAAAAAAACCTCAGTCTAGGGTGTCTGTCTATAGTCCCTAGAGTGGGTGTCCTTATGGTGACCTTTCATCCCACCAAAGTGAATGGGTAACCAGCCGCTGCATCTGCTAGTTCTATAGAGAAGGTTACGAGGTACAAGGATCAGATACAAATTTTCCTTGGGAGTGTCGGGTACAACCGAGGGTGCACTCCAAGGTATAAAACTTTGAGGCTAAAAAAATCAAATGAAACAACCTCAAAATTATAAATGAACACCACCAATGTGTCCATCACGGAAAAACCTTTTTGACGACTATAAATACCCTTATGTTTCACTTATGTTTCACTATCAATGGGGACTTCATTTGCTAAAACAATAGCAACATGTCTCTCTAGGCAACAAAGCATAAAAGATATTCTCCTGGAACGAACATCACTGAATGGCTGGCGAAATAAAAAACAACTTAATTTTCCCTCAGAGGATATTCTGGAATGTACGTCATAATATTACAATGGCCAGCCCTTCCACACCATGTGGGAAAAATATTTAAGAAATATGGCCAATAAGTTTTTTCATAATTAAATTAGCTCCATACATATCAAATTAAATGCTGCATGACCATTTAATAAATTATCTTCTTTTGAAATAAAATACCCCCAATATTAAAATACAAACACTTCGAAGCCCATCATCAGGACGACACAGTGTCGTCGATTTAGCGCCCACGATTTGAAAATCACTAACATTTTTTCATTGCGGAAGGAGTGCCAGATCCCCGCTCAGGGGTGGCATTGCACCACTTTGTACTTGATGCGGCGCCACCACTTGGGCGCTAGCACTACCTCGTTGATCTTATGCCCCCGTGGCTTACTGTCACCTTGGCGAAAATAGCGCCAAACAAAAAAAACTGTTCCTTGAGGATGAATAGCCGAAAATTGGCATGCATCATTACCAACTGGAGAAACCGTCTGGCCATCGCGTCTAATAAGAGCTCCGCGTCAGCATGACTTGCATGATCCTTCTCATCCATGGACAACCTCCACATAGTAATGGATTGTAAAAAAAACTTTCACGGTGGCCTTTATCAACCGGACTTCACGCTCTCATTTTCCAACAACAAAAGTAATGGATTCTACTGCACTAATAAAAAAAAAAAAAAAAAAAAAATCTTGCAAGCCCAAACTTCAATTCATTATTTTTGGTGATGAAAGTGCTCTTCCCATTGAAGGTGTTGGGGAGGCACCACTTACTTTGCATGATGGGAATAATGTTCCTGCAACAGATGTTTTGTGTGCCTGGTCTTAAAAGGAGCCTTCTTTCTATTGGGCAACTTACAGATAAGGGCTATACTGTCTGTTTTGAAAAATACAAATGCTACATTCAGGAACCCAATGGCAATGTCAAGGCCATGGGAGTCAAAAAGGATGGTGTTTACTACCTCCTTACAAAATCTATAACACAAACATCTTTGCATACAACAACTACTTTTTCTTTGGAGTACATGTGGCATGAAATATTGGGGTATTTAAATTTTAATAATCTTCAAATGATGGCAAGGAAAGGATTAGTTAAAGGACTTCCACATCTTAAGGAGTCAAAATATTTTTGTGAGCCATGTGTAATAGCCAAACACCATAGAAAGCTTTTTGAATCAGGAAAGGCTTGGAGAGCCAATAGACCTTTGCAATTGGTTCATTCAAACATTTGTGGGCCAATGTCTGTTCAATATTATACTAGGGCTAAATACTACATCATTTTCATTGATGATTACAACAGAAAGGTATGGATCTACCTAATTCAATATAAGTGGCAAGCCCTTGATAAGTTCAAATAATTCATGGCACTTGTTGAAAGATAGAGTGGCTATCAAATATCCAACTTAAGATCAGATAATGGTGGAGAATATGTCTCCAATGAATTCTGTAATTTTTTGTAAGTACCATGGGATAAGGAGGCAATTCACAACCCCTTGTACCCTGAAACAAAATGGAGTAGCTGAGAGGATGAGTCAAACAATCACAAATAGGGAAAAATCAATGTTACATGTTGCTACATTGCCTAGCTCTTTTTGGGGAGAAGCTGTTCTTACTGCTGCATACTTGACTAATAGGTCCTACACAAAGGCCTTACATGAAATAACACCTGAAGAAGCATGGAGTGGAAGGACGCCTTATGTGGGCCATTTGAGAGTCTTTGGATGTGATGCCTATACTCATATTCCTCATAAGAAAAGGAAGAAGTTTGATGATAAGAGCCAAAAATGCATCTTTGTTAGCTATAGTGATAGTGCCAATGCATATAAGTTATATGAGCCTGTTTCCAAAAAATAATTCTATCTAGGGATGTTACCTTTCATGAGTATCCCCCATCTAATCCATCTAAGGCCCCCACTTTAGAAATAACTAATGAAATAGTTGCTCCCTTCATGCATACAATATCATCTAGTACTTACCCTTCACTCATAAATCAAGAAATACATCCACAAGAAGAACTCCCCATAAATGATCCATGTCCTCCATGTCCTACTCCTCCATATAATGATCAAGCCACATCATCCAATCCTTTACCTAAGTGGGTTCAAGCCACAATAGATGAAACCCAAAGCCATTTGCCCACTTATACAGGTAAAAGGCCTTCAACCCTAAGACACCAAGTGAATTATGCCCTCATGGCCAAAGTCCTTAGCCAACCAGAACCTTCTAATGTCAAAGAAGCACTTGGTAATCCTAAATGGGTTCTTGCCATGGATCAAGAATTGGATTCCATTGAAAGGAATCACACTTGGGAGTTAGTTGATTTACCCCAAGGAAAATATACCATTGGTACAAAATGGGTGTACAAGACAAAGTACAAAGCAGATGGCTCACTAGATCACTACAAGGATCACCTAGTAGCTCAAGGCTATAAGCAACAAGAGGGAATTGATTATGAGGAGACCTTTGCTCCTGTGGCAAAGATGACTACAATCAGGACAATTATTGCTATGGCAGCTCAAAAGCATTAGCCTATATATCAAATGGATGTCAAAAGTGCATTTCTCAATGGTCACTTAAAGGAAGAAGTGTATGTGAAACAACCACTAGGTTACAAAGTTGAAGGCCAAGAAAACAAAGTCCTTAGATTAAAGAAAGCTCTATATGGGTTGAAGCAAGCACCCCGAGCTTATTATGCAAATATTGACTCGTATTTCCTCAACCTTGGTTTCACTAGATATGTAGCAAAATCTACTCTCTATGTGAAACATTGGAGGAATCACATAATTTTGGTTACATTTTATGTGGATGATCTTCTCATTATAGGTGATGACATAGAAGGAATAAGGTTGCTCAAGGAGGACTTATGCAAGAATTTTGAGATGATAGATTTAGGTCTCCTCCATTATTGCTTAGGCATAGAGGTATGGCAACAACCTGGTAAGATTTTTATCTCATAGACTAAATACATTCAGTCTATTTTGGAGAGGTTTCACATGGAGGAGTGTAAGCCCTCCCTCACTCCCATGGAAACCAGATTGAAATTGGTTAATAATGATGATGAAGAAAGGGTTGATGGCACCCTTTACAGGTAGCTAGTTGGAAGTTTGATCTACTTAATATCAACTAGACCAAATATTACCTATTCAGTTGGCCTTATTTCCAGATTCATGTAGGATCCTAAGAAGAGCCATTGGATAGCAACTAAGAGGATTGTGAGATTCCTAAAGGCCACTCCTCATCATGGCCTTATGTATACATCATGTGATGATTTTATTTGATTGGCTACACAGATTTAGATTGGGCTAGTTGTCTTGAAACTAGAAGATCTACATTAGGATATTGCTTTTAGTTGGGTCAGGGCTCTATTTCATGGAGCACAAAGAAGCAGAACACAATATCATTATCTTCAGCAGAGGCTGAATATAGAGCAATAGTTGAGGCAACTAAGGAGGCAATTTGGTTGAGGCAATTACTTCAAGATATTGGGCTATTCATACATGGTCCAACATATATATTGTGACAATCAAAGTACCATCAAGATGACCAAGAATCCAATTTTCCATGCCAGAACAAAGCACATTGAGATCCATCATCACTTCATCAGATAAATGGTCCAAGAAGACATTATACATATGGAGTATGTACCAACTCAATATCAAGTGGCTAACATCTTCACCAAGTCACTTGGGCAAGACAAGTTTTCTCAGTTTAGCAAATTGCTCTATCTATGTAATAGAAGTCAACATTAAGGGGGAATGTTATCTAATGTTGACTTATTCAATAGTTAGGATAGTGCACATTAAGGGGGAATGTTAGAATATTATGTTAATGTGCACTATGCCTTCCTAATTCAGTTTTACCACTTGTTTTAGTTTTAGTTGAGTTGAGTTATGTGTCAAAATTTTAGGATTGGAATAAGATGAGATGATATTGATACATGAATGATTACAATATATAGGCATAAGCCTATATGACAAGTGTCAATGAAACTGACAAGTGTCAAAAAGCAGGTATAGTGCACATTAGAATATTATAACATTAGAGTCAATCCTAGAACTCAAGATTTTCTTAGTGAAAATGTGACTTGGTCCTAGAGAAAACTTGACATGTATTGGAGTTTGCTTGAAACACTAGGAGTGGCTGAGTGACCGAAAACACCTAGGGGTAATGAAGTGATAGTGCAAATGGTAAATTGACTTGTGAAATGGTGTAATGAAATGGATGTGAACTTGGGGATGCCCCTGATTAAGGCAACAAGATTTATTGGATCAATTATTGTCTAAACTTAACAAATGACCCCTAATATGGTGGATGAAATGCATTGAAATGATAATGAATGTGTTTGTGCAATGTGGATGTATGCAATGCAATGTGTATGAATGCAATGTGTATGGATGATGTTTTTGTGTATTAGCCATGTATATATATATATATGTAAATCACATTAAGCATGAAATGCTCTCAAGTGGATGATGTTTAGTGGTTTGGGCTCTTCTTCTCCCTCTAGACTACATTTTGGGTGATAATGTATGGACCTAACCAATTAGCCATGAATTTATCACGAAGATGCAATAATGCATTGGTGTTTTGTTGATTCTCTTTAAGGACAAGATCTCCTACTTGGAATTCACGTAGATGGACTTTGGCATTGTAAGCACGCTTGAGATGATCTTGGTATACTCGTAGATGCTCCAAGGCATTGATTCACCTTTCATCAAGGAGTGTAAGTTGGTCAAGATGTGCTTGTCTAGCGGTATCATCATCTATGAATTCTTGCAATGAAATTCGCAATGAGGGGATCTCGAGCTCAAGAGGCATGATGGCTTTGGCACCATAGACCAATGAGAATGGTGTTGCCCCAATAGGTGTGTGGATGCTTGTTCGATAAGCCCATAATGCCAAGGGGATCTGAGTGTGCCAATCTCGATGATTTTCTTTGACTAGTTTCTTGAGAATAGCAATCAAGGTCTTATTGGTTGCCTCAACTTATCCATTTGTCTATGGGTAGTAAGGAGTCGAGAAACTATGTTGGATATTATATTTCTTGCAAAGTGCTCGAACATCCTTGTTCTTGAAAGACTTGCCATTATCAGAGATGATTTTTGAGGGGATGCCAAAATGATAGATGATATGTTGAAGTATAAACTCCACAATTCTAGGTCCTATCGTACTGGTTAGAGGAATTGCCTCGACCCACTTTGTGAAGTATTCAGTGGTTGTGATGATGAATGTGTGTTGTCCCGAGGAAGGAGGTGAGATTTTACCAATCAAGTCCAAACCCCATTGTGAAAAGGGCCAAAGACTCTGAATAGGTTGCAAGGCTTGTGATGGCACATGAGTTAAATTAGCATGTTGTTGACATTGTTGACATTTCTTGACATAGGTGCAACAATCGCGTTCCATGGTGGGCCAATAATAACCCATGCATAAAATATGCTTTGCGATGGCCATTCCACTAAAGTGACCACCACAAGTACCATCATGAGCTTCTGATATTGCTCTTTGGGCCTCTATAGGCTCGAGACAATGAAGGAGGACTCCATCATAACCACGTCTATACAACATGTCCCCCAAGAGAGTGAAACGAGCTACCTTTTGCTTGAAAGTTCATTTAGTAGTTCATGACATGTCATATGGGAGTGTTCCAAACTTGAGGAAGGCTTTTATTTGGCTAGACCAAGGCTCATATGACTCTGTGTGGATAAAGCAAACATCCTTCTCATCTTTAGACTCAACACAGGAAATTGTAGATTTAGAGATCGTTGTGATAATTAATGGTTGTACCTCTCCTTCAGAGTTCTTTGGAATCAGTGATCCTAGAGAGGCCATCACATCTGCAAATCTATTAGTCGATCTAGGCAAGCTATCAATCTCATACCAGTCAAATTTTGCAAGCAATTTCATTGCTACTTCATGATAAAGTTTTAAGACTGGTTCTTTGCATTGGTATTCTCCATTTACTTGATGAACGACAAGTTGAGAATCACCAAATATCCTGATACACTTTATGCTCATAGCTAAGGCTACTTGAAGTCCTAATATTAAGGCTTCATACTCTACATTATTGTTTGTGCATGGGAAATCGAGTTTGAATGATAATGGAATCGGTACCCCTTGGGGTGTATGAAACATGATTCCTGCACCTTGTCCTTTTTTGCACTTAGAACCATCAAAGAATAGTGTGATATCGACATCTTCCTCAGGAATGACATCTTCTTCTTGTTCAGTGATGATAAATACCAAATCATCTAGGAGCTCAATAATCAAGGGTTGATCACTAGGAAGTGGAGCTTCCACAAGCTGATCGACTATTACCTGACCTTTAATGGATTTTTGGCTAATGAACTCAAGATCAAATTCAGTTAGAAGCATTATCCATTTTGTAGTGTGGGTGTTATTGTAAGTGTGAGACATCATGTAACATAGAGGATTTTCTTTAGCTATGACATAGGTAGTGTGGCTTAGCATGTAATGTCTGAGTTTCTTAGTGGTAAAAACCACTGCTAAGCATAATTTTTCTACATAAGCGTATCGAGTTTCATAGCTTACCAATGTTCGACTAATGTAATAGACAGCTTGCTCTCGATTGTTTTCATTCTTTTGTGCAAGCATTGTCCCTAAAGCAAAGTCCATTGCTGAAACATAAATATGGAAGGGGACCCTCGGACAAGGAGGAGTTAAGACTGGTGGAGAAGCCAAGTATTGCTTGATATCATCAAAAGCCTTTTGACATTCATCTATCCATGAAAATGTCACCCCCTTTTGTAGTAGGTGATTGAATGGCCTACATTTATCTGAGAGTTGTGCAATGAAATGATGGATCGATTGGATCTTTCCTTGTAAACTATGCAACTCTTTCAAGTTTTTTGGGGGAGGCATCTCCATGATGGCCTTGACCTTGTTTGGGTCCACTTCAATGCCTCTTTTGGAGATAATGAATCCTAGTAGTTTGCTTGAGGTGACACCAAAGACACACTTCTTGGGGTTCAACCTTACATTATGCTCTAGAAGTCGATCAAAGACTTTTTCCAAGACACCAATGTGCTCTTGTCAAGTTTTAGATTTTTCCAAGAGATCATCCACATAATCTTCAATGATCTTATGCATGTAATCATGGAAGATGTATGTCATGGCACGTTGATAAGTGGCACCTACATTTTTAAGGCCAAATGGTATCACCTTGTAACAAAAAGTCCCCCAAGGTGTTGTGAATGTTGTTTTGTGTTGGTCATCAAGATTGATTCGAATCTGGTTGTATCCTAAAAAACCATCCATTAAAGAAAGCATTTCATGGCCAGCACAAGTGTCAACAAGAGTATCAATGTTTGGTAGAGGAAAGTCATCCTTAGGACACACTTTGTTAAGGTCTCGAAAGTCAGTGCAAATGCGTATCACCCCGTTAGGTTTACGAATGGGTACCATATTTGAAAGCCACTCAGGATAGTCAATGGGTACAATGAAACCCACATCTAATAGCTTTTGAAGCTCTTCTTTGACCATGAGGGCAATGGTAGGATGCATCTTTCTCAGTTTTTGTTTGATCGGCTTAGCATCGGGATGCAAGGTTAAATTATGGACAACCAAGTTAGGGTCAAGACCAGGCATGTCTTTATAGGACCATGCAAATATGCCCTTCTTCTTCTTGAGGAGAGCTATCAATTGCTCTTGTTCATCAATGGATAAACTTTTTCCAAGTTTAATGATTTATGGATTGTCCATGTCTGAACTAAGGTTCACATCAATGGTATCTTCAATGGACATGTGAGAACCTTCCTCAAGCTGATGGGGCATTGGGATCAGATGAATATCATCAATGACATTATCAAACTCTTATGGCTCAATCTCTTCCATGTCTACCTAGAAAACCTCAAGATCCGAGGGTGAAGGTGAAGAGGTGAAGGTGAGGGTGATGAAGGAATGTAAGTGATGAAAGCTCTTAAAAATTCCTCAAAAAGGACAAATTTGGAAAAGGATGGTGGTGATGAAATCTGTTCCATATCAATGAGGCTAATGTCAATTGGAATTGGTTTTGCCAAATCATATGGATTACGGAGTGGGGTGAATAAGTCAATAGAATTCATGATGACTTAGTGGGGGAATGGTAGTTGGCAATGTGAAGGGTGGGTTGGTCTTATCTCCTGAAATTGATGAAGGAACCTTGGGAACCTGAATAGCAACAAGCAACACTTGTAAATGCAAATGACAAGACCATGCAAATGCAATGCAAATTTTTTTTTTTTTTTTTTTTATTTTTATTATGTACATATGTTACAAAATGTTTCGATGAAGTGGATGAAGTGGAGGTGGTGGTTCACCGGTTGGTTCAGCTCACTCCCTTGGGAGAAGCAAATGGAAAATGGGTTGATGGATGGGGAACATTCTGAGATAATGCTCATCCTATTCGATGAATGGAATGATTGGGGTTGATTCCTCTTTGGATTCATCAGAAGCTATCGATATGATATCATATTCTTCATAAGACTCCTCCTCAAAGTCATCATTGTGAGTGGTTTCCTCTTCTAAATTTAAATGAAGGCTTTGAAAAGCTTGTTCAAAAGAGGAAGTGGAAGGATGAGAATGATAGCCTAAACTTGAATGGTCATGCACTTCTCGATATGGAGTTTCAATGATTTTGTGCATGCCTTGTTCATGTCATCCTAGGCCATATCCTTGCCAATTGACTCGATGAAAGTATCATGAAGGAAAACCAGACATGTGCTCTATATTGGCAAGGGTTGGTTATGTAGGTTCATCTAGGGGAGGTGGATCGAATGAGTAATCAACCCCCCATATATGAAATTGATTCTATTAGGTGTTGAACCCATAGTGTACACCGCTCCTATGGATAAGGGTGGGTCACATGGATGACCATAATCCCTAATAGTTTGGATGCTTAGCGGTGTAACTGTGACATCTTGGACCATATATTCACCAATGCCAAGATTGGTGAGGTGGACTACAACTTGTGAGGATGTGGATGAGGTGGATGTGGAAGTGGAAGGCTCATGGATGACTGGTGACTTAGATAATGGGAGGAACATGTGTTGGAATGGCATCTCACAATCTATTAAATCGACTTGTGAGACATCAATTGGTGGAGATGAAGATGGATTTGGTTGAGGGGTTTGATGGATGGTTGATGATGTTGATGTGGATGGAATGGTAGTGGATGTAGGTTGAATGGGTGATGATGAATGAGTGGTGATAATGGGTGATGTTGATGTTGATGATGTGGATGGTGTGGATTGGGTTTGACCACATGTACATGTAGTCGATTATGATGAGGGTGGGGGTGTGGAATTGGAGGCTTGATGTGGGGTAGTGATGGGAAGCTCCTCAAGAATAGGAGCTTTGGATGAAGAAGTGGTGGATGGTGTGGTTGATGGGGTTAGGAATAGGTGAGTGGATGGAAGTGTGGATTCATAGGGATTTGAAATGAAGTTGCAATACTTAAATGGTTCGATGTCCATTGGTATGCAATGGATTTATCCCTCATGTACATATTTTAAGCATTGATGTAGAATGGAAGGGACACATCTCATATCCCTAATCTAGGGGCATCCAAGGAGTACATTGTAAGCCATGGACCCCTCCAGGATGTGGAACATGGTATGCAATATTTTTACCCCCACTTCTATGGGTAAAATGATAGTGCCAACTATGGAACAAAGAGCATCATTGAATGCTCTTAAGGTGAAGGTGGATTTGGTTATGTGTGATGGTGGAAGATTGAGATGTTGAAGGGTGGATGTGGTGATGATATTGATGGAGGAGCCAATGTCAATAAATACTCATTTAAATGGCTTCCTATCAACTTGAGCCATAATATGTAGTGGAGGGTCCACCGATTCTGATGAAATTGATTTAATTTCAAAATCATAGAATGTGATGGAAGGCTCCATGCATGTTTGAATACTCCCCATAAAATTGTTGAAGGTATTAGTGTCTTGGGATTGAAGTTCAATGGATTTTAAAATTTCCATTAATGCCTCATGGTGTGGGGGAGATTGTTGTATTAGCTCATAGATAGATAGTTTGGTTGAAGCCATTTTGAGGCTAGTTGTCAGTCGACTACTCAGTGAGATGATGGGTCTTTATGGATGATTTGGAAGATGAGTGGATTGAGATGGATGACTTGGAAGGTGAATGGGTTGGGATGAATTGGGAGAAAAATGGATGGGTGATGATGAATTGGTAGGTTGTGGAGACACACTTGCTTGAGGTGCTATAGGAGGTTGAACTGCCTGTTGTTGTTCATTTTGTCTATTGGTGCTTCTTTGACCTTGGGTGACTACATGAATAGCCCCCATAAAACCTTGATACTATTGCACATGGTTGACTTGATTAGGAGGAGTCTTAATGTTTGATCCCCCTATTGTCTATTGTTGTTCCTCATGATGAGGAAGTGGTGTTTGGTATATACCAAGGTTTTGGTTTTGTTGGGCCAAAGGACTATCAAACTTGATGGCCCCTAGCTCTATCAAATCTTGCACCATGTGTTTAAATGTAAAGTAGTTGTTAATGTCATACCCTTTATATCGATGGAAAGGATAAAATAAGTGCTCCTTATAGCTCTTACCACATTTAACTTGATCTTCAGGTATGATTTTGAGTAAGGCAATAGCATTTGTGTCATACAACCTACAAAAGAGGGAGGCATATGATTTAGGAAAAGGTGTGAAGATGTGATCTTATCGAGTAGATTATCGATGTTGGTGATTTTCCATAGTTGGCACTATGTTATGAAGTTGTTGAGGTGGGGGAACCGCTTGATAGGATACTTGTTGTGGTTGTTGTTGCATTGGTTGTTGTTGTTGTTGAGTCATTATCGGTTGACTCAAGACCACTTGATTTACTTGATTTGGTTTTGATTAGCCAGAATAACTTCCTTTTGATTGGCCCTTATTTTACCATTCCTTTTTCTTAGGCTTTATCTCACCCTCTTGGATTTTTATCTCTTCGATGACACGAGCCTGAGTGAGAGCCTCATCGAATGTTCTATATTGTTGAAGTTGCAATAACAAGGAGATGGGTTTTAAGCAACTCCTTGTGAACATTTGAGTCAATTCTTCCATTGGTAGGGAGAATGGCAACTTGGTGATAACTACCCTCCAATGGTTTCCAAAATCATAGACTGACTCTTCTTCGAATTGTCTAAGGTTGTATAGGTCAGTCAATGTGGTTTTCTTGTGAACATTGAGGGAAAATATCTCCAAAAATTTATCTACCAATTGTTCAAATGTGTAAATATTGTGGTGAGGTAGATGATTATACCAGTCTAGAGCATCTCCCCCAATGTCTGAGGAAAAGTTCTGAGCATCAAAGCATCTTGATCTTGAATCCAAAAGCATGAGTGGATAAATGTGCTGATGTGCTCTCTAGGGTCCTCAGTCCCTTTAAATTTATCAAATTTTGGTACTGTGAAGTCTATCGGATATGGTGGTGATGGTACCAAAAAATGGATAGGTTGATTGACTAGTTGTCTCAAGGTAGGCTTATGGTACATCATACCAGGAGTATGCAGAATCAAGCTATCAATATGTTGTTGCATTGCTTGGATTTTAGGGTCTTCCATATGTGTGTGAAAGCCCTGAATTATTTGATGATTGTGTGAAGGTGGGGTGTGTGGAGTGGTGAATTGTTGAGATGGAATGTGATGTTGATGGCTGGATGGATTGAAGGGTACTTGATGATGTTGGGCATGTTGTTGGACTTGGTGATGGAATGATTGTTGTTGATGAAATGGAGATGAGGTTTGGGGAATGTGAGTGTGTTGGGTTGTGGAAGTGGGGTTGATGTGGGTGAATGGGGGTGTGGGGATAGCAACCTGAGAAGATTGTGATACCCAAGATGGATTTGAGGTGAAGTAGGTGTGTTGGCTTGGGATGGAATGGGGTTTAAAATTTACTATCTGTGTTTGTTGTTGGGGGTAAGAATGAGCATCTTGCTAGCCCATGAGCAATTGGTTGAGGTGTTGCCATGCTTGTTGTATGGCAATTTTTGAAGCAGATTGTGTGGGTGTGATGGAGGTGGATGTGGGTGAAGTGTAGGTGTTTGCAATGTTGGTGGAGGGTAAGTTGTGAAAGGAATCACAATAGAATGAGGGGTAGTGGATGGAATGGTAGATGGAATCTATGAAGTTGCATTGACATGTGCTTCGTAGAGTGGATTGGTATAGGTGGTGGTATAGGTATATGGGATGGAGGTGATTTGGCTATGTTGTGGTGGAGACATGTGATGTGAAGGTGCAGATGATACCTCAAAAAGAGGGTTGGTGTAGACTTGGTTGAAGGTGTGGGGATGTGAATGAGCAAGTTCCAAATGAGAATAAGGAACTTGGTTGTGTGGGATGTTAAGTTGTTCTAAGATAGGATTGGTTGGTCTTAAGTAAGCTCCAACTTTATCCATGTCTATGTAGGTGGTGTGATGGTCGATTGGTGTAGAAGGCTCCATTTTTGGGATGGAGGTGTGAATGGCTCTGTGCATCACATCAGCATTCAAAGTGAATACTATGTGTGAGGGTCCTATAGACAAACCAAAATAGCTTATCTATGTTGGGCTAGTTAGGTTAGCCACAGAAGTGATTGGGGAAGAAGTGGAGCACTCCATGGATGAAGTGGGTTGGTTGGTAGATGCTTGACTCATGATTTTGGCTTGGCTTCGAGTTGAAACCATAAGCTAATGAGCCAACTAGGGTAGTGAATGTGTGGGATGTGTGTGAAAAGGTGCAATGATAATGAAAAGCACACATAATCAAACAAAAAATTGAATCCTATATCTTGCAACAATTTTTTTTTATTTTTTTGTGGTTTGTGTGTTTTGATGTGTAAATCCTAAGCCTAGACTACTATGCAAGATGGATTCCTAAGGTGGATGGCAAATGAGAATTTTCCTAGTGATGAAATCCAAAAAAATTACTCATGGGTTGCTAAGGTGTCTATGGGGCGAGATAATGGATGGAGATGAAACCCACCATCATTGATCTTGATCAATGGTTGGTGATGAAGTCCAACTCACTGATGTTGAATGTGAAATGTGCAATTGTGTGTGATTATTTTTAAATTTTTATTATCTATGGTGTTCATACAATGCCAAGAAACCCTCTTTCACTCAACCAAGTTGGTGACCAAGAATACTAATACCAAGTTCCTCAAAAGAATCTAGGGTACACCTCTTAAGATCCACCTTGAATCATCAAGTGATTCCAATAATGGAGGGTTCACCTAGTTCTTCCACCCTGAATCATCAAGTGATTCCAACAGTGGGAGTAAGCTTGAGTACCAATAACTTGTTCCAACTTGAAAAAGTAAGAAGTGAGAGACTTTAGCCTAAAATGCAACTATTTATGCTTTTTTATATTATTGCAAACAACACTTAGAGTAAAAAGTAAAAACACCACAAAATAACAAAAACTTAAATTTAATGTGATGAATGTTCTAATGCAACTAACATGGATGCACAAATGCAGATCTATCCTATGTGTAAACTATATGAAGAAATGTTTGTAAATGCCTAAGATGCAAAATGTGTTGCTTTTTAAATAGAAAGTAGATATCTTCTTTTCAATCTCTCTTTAAAAAGCAAAAAAATGGAGGTGGGGTTTGATCAAGACTTACCAGGAAGCCTACATATTTCTTCCCAACTCTCTTGGACATGGTGTAGAGTCTCCTAGACATGATGAGGCATCTCCTAGATGTGGTAGGGCATCCCTCAAATGTGGTAGGGCATCCATGTGACCATAGATCAAATCTTGTTGCTCCTAGAAACCCTAGTTTCATGATTTTTGTGTGATCAAATCTCTGAAAACTTACAATAAAAATAGAAAACATAGATCAAAATTTGACAAGGTATATTAAAATAAGAAACCCTTTGGGGGTCCCACCGTGATCACCATTTTGTAAAGTAAAAAATAACAACACCAAGATAACAATAACAAAACCAACACAAAAGATATTGCACAATGAAGAGATAATATTGTATTAATATTGTGGGAGCCTTGATCTCCAATGTTACAATATAATATGTGTTGATACAATAATTACAATCGAAGGGTTTGAAAACCCTTGTTTACAAAGAATATTTGGTGTCTTCTACATCATCTTTACTCCAAACAAGTTGTGGGTGGGCTTGTGTATCCCTACGGGACCACCCTAGATGCAACAACCATCAATGTAAGTGCTTCTTGTAACCTACACATAGATCACAACACAAAGAAGTTAGTAGCATATGCGAGGGCTCCACTATGTGAGACCCTCTAAGTAAAAGATCTACAAAAACCCTAACTGCAATGATAATGAAATGCAAGCTAAATATGGAAAACGTAAGTTGTAAAGCAATAAATATTTTTACCTTGTCAAGATTATACCTGTGATTCTAGTCCATGCTTCGCCTTCTACGATTCCGAAGGTGCACGAATCCCGAAAGCATTCGAGGGTTTATCGATGGTAAATCAAAGGTTGGAAAACACCCTAGAGCATTCTAGAAGGGTTGTGAACGCCCTACAATATTCTTGGAATGCTCAATAACATTCTAGGAATGCTCGATAGTGTTCGGGGGTTTCTGGGAAGGGTACTACAGAACCAGATCTGGTTCGTAGGGGTTTGGGTGACAAAAAATGGAGGATGCGATGGTGGTGAGGAAGGGGAGTGTTAGCGAAATGCTAAGGTTTTGGATGAGGATGGATGCAAGGGCTCTGAAATTAATTAACCACTTAACTGATCGCTTAACCTTCATTCACAAAAGTGAATGATCTTTTATAACTTACCTTCAACATGTTAGGGTTTCAACGACACCAACGGGCGATCGAGATTAAATCATGATGAATGGCTAAGATTATAACTTTGATATGTGACACGGATCAAGTTAGATGGATGGTTGAGATTAAATTGTGATGAATGGCTATGATTTATTCATATATATATATATTATATTAAATATATAAATATAAATATATAAAATATTTATATTTATATATAAATATAAATAAATAATATATATATATATAAATAAATAATGGACGATTGTGATTGGATGATGCGTGGATGACAAGTGGCTAGGATTTGGTGTCTACAAGTAAGGATGCTTTTAAATAGATTTGGAAGATGGGTCTTTGTATAGTAGTTTCTTCTATAGGAGCTTTAGGTGCCATTGCAACAATATGAGACAAACAAAAATGGGATGTGTAATTGTTAGAAGCAAAAATTAATTGGGTTTTTAGAATATTTTGCAAGAATGAGGAAAACATCAAAATTGGAGTTATAAATATATATGCTTCAACTATAGTTAATCCTCATGAAATATAATGGAAGGATATTAGCATATTTTTATCAAACACAATGATGATTCATTGTGATATATTGATTCTTGGGGATGAATTCAACACTATTCTATCTCCTTAATAAAAGAAGGGTGGTGCTCTAGGGTATAAATCAATGCAATATTTTGCTACATTTGTCAATTCAAATGGCATTTAAAATTTTAGTCTATCAAGTTTTTAATGGGAGGATAGATGCATTGGATAAACTCATATAGCAAAAAGATTGGATATATTCTTGTTATCCAATAAATAGTTACAAAGTATACAATCTCTTCAGATATTTTATTGTGAGAAAGATCATATCACAAACCCATTCTTTTGACTTGTTACTTACCTAATAATAGTCATCCGAAGCCATTTTACTTCTAGTCTATGGCTCCAAGATCCTGATTTCTTCCAAATGTTTATGTTATGGTTGGACGAAGAAATTTTTGAAGGATCATATATGTACAAATTTGTTCAAAAGATGGAATATTTAAAGGAGCAAATGGATATTTGGAATACCAAATCTTTTGGTAAAATTTTTAAAGAAAGAAAGAAATTGAATCCAAGATAAAAAATTTACGAGATAGTAGAAACTAATGGAAAGGATCAAGATTATTATGTGAAAGAAAAACAATTACTTTTTTATTATCATAAAGTATTGAACAAGGAGTCATATTGGTTCCAAAATTGTAGGGAGAAATGGCTCAAGGAAGGAGATAGAAATTCAAAAAAAATCATGCTATAGAAAAAATAAAAATTTCTTTTTGTTACATCAAAAATATTTTAACTCCATATGGAAGAAATATTGAATATGAAGAAGATATAAGGAAGGAAGCAATTAATTATCTTAAAAGTATTTTGTTAGATATTGTGTAAGATAAGGAGGCACAATATAATCTTTGGTAAAATATTCCATCAATTATTACATAGGGACAAAATGAAAGCTTGATGAAGAATATGTCTATGGAGGAGCTACATGAAGCAATTTTCTCCTTCCATAGTAACAAGGCACCTAGCCTTGATGGATTTCTTACAATTTTCTTTCAAAATTTTTAGGATTTATTGAAGAGTGTTATGTTAGATGTGGTTGAATAGGCCAAGAAAAGGATGGTTATAATAAGTGATATCAATTCAACTTTTATTACATTGGTTCCCAAGAATGGTGATACAAAATATTTTGATATGTTTTGTTGAATAAGCCTTTGTAATATGATTTATAAGACCATTTCAAAAATTATGGAAAACAAGTGAAAGACATTCTAGATTCTATTATCTCAGAGGAAAAAGGTGATTTTGTTCATGTTAAACAAATTTTTGATGGTATAATCATTGCACATGAGGCCATACATTCTCTTTGCTCCATGAAAAAACCAGGTATGCTTATGAAGTTAGATATGAACAAAGCATGTGATAGGTTTTTCTAGAATTTTCCACATGATATTATCAAAAAGTTTGGTTTTCATTACAATTGCTATGAATGGATTAAATGTTGTTATAGCACTACAAAATTTTCTATTTTGATTAATGTTTCTCCTATCGATTACTTCAAGTCATCATGTGGACTCCATCAAGGTGACCCACTATCTCCTTATCTATTCATTATTCTTGCAGAGGCATTAGGAAGAATTTTTCCAAAGGTAAAAATATAAGAAAAAATCAAAGGTATTAAAGTTGCAAAAAATAGTCCCTTTGAATCTCATCTCCAATTTGTTGGTAATACTTTTTTTTTGGGTCATCCCTTAGTCAGTGAGGCCATGGAGTTTAAATCAATATCATCATGCTATGAGAAGGCTACTGGATTTTTGGTTAATACTACAAAATCTAGGATATGTTTCATTAACACTGTCCTATATTTACAACAAATTATTGTGAATATTTTAGGGTTTATAAATTGAAAATTTTCCATCAACCTACTTGGGTATTCCTTCCTATTATAAAAGAAATTAAAACGAGCTTTAAGTATATTGTTTAGATAGAATGAAAACATGTTTGGAAGTTGGAAAGGTAAGTTCTTAACCATGGTGGAAAGGCTGCAACTCATAAATATTACATTGCAATCCATCCTTATTTATATGATGTCACTTTCAAGATTGCCAAGAGGTATAACATTAAAAATTGATAAAATTCAAAAGAGACTTTGTTTGTAAAGGATGTGAGGAGAAAATTAGGCTTTCTCTTTGTAGGTGAGATAGGGTTTGCAATAGAAAGAATATTGGAGAAGTAGGTTTGCATAATTACAGACTTATGAGTTTGGCATTTGTGGCAGAACTTTGGTGGACATTATTCAGAGATCAAGGAAATAATTGAGCAAAAATATTACTTCAATATATATATATATATTACCTTGATGCAATGAAATTATTTAGGAAAATAACCCTATCCAAAGGATTATCAACATAAAATTTCATATCATATAGTTTACAATTGATAAAGAAACATATTAGATAGTCAATGCATGAGGGGAATTATACAATTTTTTTGTCTGATGCTTGGTTGAAGCCTTATCCTCTTATCTATAACTCAAAATGATAACCATTGGCTTAGGCATACCTATATTATAAAGGTCTAAAGGTCAAAGACTATATTAATATTAGCAACAACTCTAGATCATGGATTTCTATTAGTAACCTAGTTGAAGGAGAGGAACTTAAACAAATTGCAGATGAACTTCAAAAGATGCTTCAAGAATTTTATTTGTTGATTTTTACACAAAAGGATGAGTTGGTTTGGAATCTATAAAAATATGGTGGATCCTTGATCAAGTTGGGATATGAGGATTTAGAGCAATCAAAATTTCTTACTCTCAAAGTTTTTTCTTGGAAGAATGTTTGGTCACTAGGGGCTCTCCCTAAGGCCTCATCATTTCTTTGGCTAGTAGTTCAAAGTAGGATTCTTACAAGAAAAATTCTACAAAAAAGAGGATACCATGGACCTTTCATATGTGCTTTGTGTGAGAAGGATTTAGAAACATCAAACCAATTACTTCTTTATTGTCCCTTTGGTCACATCATTTGGGGTTACTTTTTAAAAAATATGAAAATATATTGGATAGTTCTATCATCATTGAAAGAGTTGATGAAATGTTGAATTAATTATTCAAAGCTAAAAAAATATATATTATATGGAGGATTAGCCCTCCATTATTTTTTGGAATTTATGGTTTGAAAGGAATAACAAAATAAAAAAAATAACTCTCAAGATCATGCCTAAGTTTGGAACTGTATTATTGCCTCTCTTGCAAAATATTTATAGATATGGTGCACATCATAGGAAGTCTCAAGTGTAGAAAAAGAGGTGGTAACAACTTGCTTATAGGATTCAAACAGATAGAGGAGATCCATCTACAATAATGACAATAAAACAAAGGATCTTCTTCAATCTAGGATAAAATAGAAATGTCTCGAAAATGGGTTTATTCAAATTAGTTTTGATGGTGATTCTAAAGGAAATCCAGGAAAATCCAATGGAGGTGGTGTTTTTCAAATAAATGAAGGTAAAATTCTCCTCTCTTTCTCATATTCATATAGAAATTCAACTAACAACTATGCAGAGGCCAAAGCACTTCTTACAAGGATTTAAATTGCATTAGAAAAAAAGATAGAAATATTTCAATTGAGGGGGATTCAAAAATTATCATTAATGCTACTAACAAAAATGGATATGGAGATTGGATAAAAAATAATATTATTGTTGATTTTCACCATCTATTATTGGAGGTAATTTCTTAGAAATGTAAGCATATTTATAGAGAAGGAAATCAGGTAGCAGATAATTTTGCCAATCACAATGTTAATCTTCATCTTAGTGCAATTTAAATTTTAGAAGGCAACCAGCCAACATAGATTTTATCTCTTAATCAAAATGATGTCAAGGAGTTGATTGTGGAAACATAACACTTTGAATAAGTTGAAGAATATATTTTATAGAAAAAGAAATAAAAAATATTTGTGATAAAAAAACATGCTGGATATGATTTATTGAATTAATAGTAAATATAATATTTTGGTATTTTGATGGTAGTGGCCCCAAATAGAAGCCACATATAAATTATTAAAAATAAACATAATGTCTAATGGGTTTCAATCTATTTGCCATATTTTTAAAATTATCTTACAAATTATCTTATTAGACAAAAAAAATCAATATATTTTGTCTTGTATTTCTTGAGAACCAATGTAGTAAAGGTGACATTGATCTCCCTTATTATATCCTTTTTCCTAGCCTCTTTTATTAAACCAAATATGTCAATTTTTAACAAGTCCCAATTTTTTGAAAGAAATTGATAGGAAATCCATTCGAGATAGATGCCTTGTTAGGATGAAATAAGAAAATTGCCTCATAAAGATCAGAAATATCTTTCTCATCGAGATTTCATTTTATCCTTGT
The DNA here is from genome assembly GCA_028583015.1 of Wollemia nobilis. Classification (NCBI taxonomy): domain Eukaryota; kingdom Viridiplantae; phylum Streptophyta; class Pinopsida; order Araucariales; family Araucariaceae; genus Wollemia; species Wollemia nobilis. The sequence continues at coordinate 3,669,009 of JAQPPZ010016827.1, forward strand.
GTGAGAATTTATGGAATAATTTATAAAATATTACTTTGATCCTTTTTAACTTGCCTAAGTTCTGACATAATATATTTCAAATAATTAATTGCTTCCTTCTTAATATCTTATTTTTCCTCAATACTTCTTCAGTCTGTAGTTGAAATATTTTTTATTCAATGAAAAGGTAAATTTATTTTGGCTATAGCATGAAAAAAAGTATTTTGTCCTCATCCTTCCTCCATTTCTCCCTAGATTTTTTGGACAAATATGGCTCTTCCTTTTTCAATATATTATGATAATAATAAAAAAATATTTTCTTTCACAAGTTTTTTGATCAATTTCATTGTTTTTGATGCTCTTGTAAATTGTTAATATGGAATTAATTTCTTTTTTATTTTAAATATGTTATCAAAACTTCTTAAAACCCTCTAGGAAACTGTAGGGCTTGAATTACACCAGGTTTATCTGGAAGTCCCCAAAACCAATTCCCTAGGCCATTTGATCAACATGGGAAACATAAAACTCATTCTCAAATATAGGAACCCGAAAGATATCTGTAATTGGAGACCTATCACTTTGGTAAATATATCCTATAGCTCAAGAATCTTCTACCTCTCATCATATACCTAGAGTAAACTATCTTTATTAAAAGTAGATATATCCTAGACAACATTATTATTGTCTGGGAAGGGATAGAGTGAGTGAGACAATATTAGTAGAAGGCTATATTTCTTAAGATTTATTTTGCAAAGGCCTATAATAGGATAAAATTTCCTTTAATTATGGTAATATTGTAGACATTAGGATTTGGACCCAACTTTTTATGCCCTTTTCAGGTGCTTTTTACAGATGCCTCTATTTGTCTTACCATTAATGGTAGGCAATCCCCCTCTTTAGGCTTACAAAAATCCAGTTGACAAGGGTTCCCTCTTGCTCTAAAATAATATATTTTGGTAGCTAAAGGGTTTTTCTAACCTTTTAGTAGATTCTTTCTCTAAGGATTAGGTGAAAGAAATAGCCCTTCTAGGCACCTCTTAGTAGCTGGTTAATGGAAACTTTGCTGATGACTCCTTTCTCATTCTTCTTGAGGAGAAGGATAACATTAAACATACCCTGCAATGCTTGGACATGTTATTTTGTGGTTTTTGTCTCTAGTATCCAATTTTGAGGATACTATATTACCTTAGGTTTATTTATAAGCCTAAGTTATGTTATTGCATTGTATTATGTGTGGCATAGTATGCCCACATTGGATATTGTATTTCTTGCATTTGTATTTACGTGAGGTATAGTATGCCCACGTTGGATATGTATTTGTTATTTGTGAGGATGCATAGTTAGAATGTTAGAGATATGTTTTGTCATCTAGCAGTTAGTTTTTAGTTTGCATCCATCTTTAGTAGGTGGTTGTCCCTGCATATCTTTTAGTTACAAGTGGTTGGCCTTGCATGGCAAATTGTCACAACCACTATAACCTACGTGATTATTTGTAGCTTCTATATATTCTATTGCATATAATGAATAACCAAATTCATGTTTGGTATTTCCATATCACTGGTACTAGAGCCATAGGATAGTTTGTGAAAGAAGGGAGACAAGGTGCCAATTTCATTGCTAGATGACTAGTATTGTTTTACTGCTAGTGCACTAGATCCTAGGATAGTTGCTATGAGGAATTGGCTTGGAATAACTTGCAACATCATTTTGTGAAGCTCATGAGGTGACAGAGAGTTGAAAATTACCCCCGCACCGAATACCCCTGATAGAATATCAGAGGGTAACTCGACTTACCTTGAGGAAGACAAGAAAATTTTATCTACTTTGAATATCAAAGAAAAAATTATCTTGTTTGGAGATTGAAGAATAGAAGAACAGAGGAAAAATTGTTATGGTTTAGAAGATCATTTGCACCAAGATCAAGGTTAAATTTGTGGCCAAAAAGAGGCTTTCCTAAGGAGTACAAGATCAACTGAAGAGTAAACAAGTGTGAAGGTGTAACAACCCAGGTCTATTCAACTGGTTGTTAAAAACACAAATTCAAAATTTTGATTCATTTTAAAATAAATGTCATAATTTGATGAATGCACACCCAATTTTGTATTAGTACTTAGGGATATATGATCACACGTTGAGATCTTATACCATTGTAGATGAAATCTCAAGTGCTCGGGACCAACCAATTTCCCACTATAGACTACCATTTATGAGACCCACCTTCTCCCAAATCGAGTTTTGGGTTCTCGACAAGGGGTTATCTTTCCAAGGCCCATAACACCTGGAAGGATGGACACATTATTTTCCTTGTATCGTAGCATGGAGGACATTGGTCTATGACCCTATCTTCGTCCTACGGTCCACTGACCTTATATTTTATCTTTATTAAGCTTTTAAGACCATGCTAGAGTTAACATATTTATATCTGTGCCTGATAGCAGTTCATCCTTCTATAAACTTTAATAAACTACTATACTATTTACAACCATCATAAACAGTCTTTTACATAAAGTAAAATATTGACTACCAAACTTTTAATAAACTACTAAACTATTTTCAACAGAAGTAAAATTTACATTATTAATGAATCACTTTGTTAAGCTTTCGTAAATCTAAAGTCTAAAGAAAAATACTAACAACAATATAAACTTTTATAAAGAATACTCATAATAACCAAATTCGTTTATAAACCCTTAATCTAACTATGAATTTTAATGAAAATTTATCTAATATTCAAAAATAAAGTGTCAACATTGCCCTATAAGTTAAGTTTCTTTATCGTGTAAGAAAAAGACTAGTTTTTATCCTAATAATGAAAGCCAAATGTTATCCTAAAGAGTCATTCAATTACAATAATTATATTATTGAAACATACTATAAAATTAATTAAAAGTATTTTACCTAAAACTTTTGACCTCAACCAACCATAAACAATCAAATTATTTCATTAAAAAAATAAAGGAAACATTATATTATACCAACCTGCATTAAGTAATAATTTTTTTTATATATATCAATGTTGACAACTAAAGCACTCACCACCAAATTCAAATTTTAATGAAATAAAAACACATTACAAGTTTGATTTCATAAACCCTAATTAAGACATCTAAAATAAAACAAACTTGGCTATGGATACACTCATCTCAATGCTCATTCAAGACGAACTTTCTAAATTTTCAGATATACCAGGCAGTGAAGCATTCAATCAATCATGACCTCTAGGGAAATTCGTTGCTACGCGAATCAATTTTTTATTTTTATTTTAAAAAAAATATCTAAAGCTTACAATCCCATTGGGAAACTTTCTTCTTCGAGAGTATATATTTTGAATTCTTTTAAAATAAAACTCTAGGTTTATTTCTGTCAACACCATTTACATATTCTAGTTGGGCTTTTATAACTCGCTCCCAAGAAGCTGTTTACTCTATTCACTAAGTATCATAAATTTTGTTTCTATCATGGTATGCTCTTGGGCAGAGGCGGACAACCTCTATTCTGAAACTCTAAATCAGAAGCTATATAAAGAAAATAAATAAAAACTATCCATCCATAATAATATATATATATATATATATATATATATAAAATGTTCAAAAGAATAGTCTATAATTGAATAGCCCATAAGTTTGAAGCACTAAGACTTGCGTATGTGATTCAACAATAATCCTATAAATGCTTCACATACTGTTATGAATTGACTATCTCACATGACTGGCCAGAATTTGAGTAAGGTTCTTACAATCGTATACCTAACATTTGCTCACATACCAACACTTGAGAGTACACAACAAAGACACATACTGAAGAATTCAAATAGTTTACAGAGTACTCTCAAAGATCAAATGGTTAGATTTTAACATAAAATTCTCATAAGATCAAATGGTTAGATTTTAACATAAAATTCTCATAAGATCAAATGTAGACAACTATGCACGTTTAGCAAAGTTTATTAAACAACGTATACAAGCACGGTCTACAAAGGCAATTCTATCCTCGGAACGACGAACAAAAAAAATAGTTTATTGCACTAACAATACTCTTCTGATGCAACTGAAGAGTTCCTCTTGGCTATACAAATTTAATTAAAAGTCTTATTTTTTTACTATTTACATAGACATGTCACACCAAACCTCTCCTCCCCATAACAAAACATAATATCCGCGAACCACTGAATTCGTTGGCAATGGCAAAAGAAAAGATAGATACGACTTTGCTCATATTCTTAAGTGACCTCACGACATGAGATAGTGGAGGATAAGGTAGATGGATCAGCATGGCCTCTTGAATGCAATATAACATGAATCCAACAATGCAATACTAATGCAGTTTACAAACTTCATCTGATAATCATACCATAACAATGCAATACTAATGTGGTTTGAAAACATCATTCAACAATCATAATGAGGATACAAAAACGTAACACCAAACAATGCTAAATACAAGGAAACCAGAATTGCACAATAGATGATCTTATATTAATGGGGGAAGCCTAAAAAATCCATTGTTACAATATGGATCCTTGAATCCTTTTAGATACAAATTTACGAATGGCTAGGGTTCTTCGAAACCCTAGTAAACAATGCTGCTGGTGTCTTCAGGTGCATCCTTGCTCCCAACAAAATTGAGTGGTATTTTTGATATTCGATGCTGGGCCACTCTAGTTTAAACAACTATCCAATGTTAATGTAGCACCTTCATATTTACACACAATGACACAACAAATTAGTTAGTAATCCTTGGAGGGCTCCACAATGTGAGGTCCTCTATAAGTAATAGTAAAACCCTAACTATCTTCTACAGATGGAGTGAACAAAAATAAAAGTGCATAAAATGAAACAATAAATAATAGATCTACCTTGCTTGCTGTCTTCTAATTTGTGATATTTATTGAAGTGGATAGGCACGACGATGCCCTAGTATCACTCGAAGGCTAGGAGGTCCTTAGAACACTTACGTAAATTACCCGTGGGTGCTTGGGGACTGCAGGAAATGCCCATGGGTGCTCGAGAATGGTAGGGAGGCACCCAAAGGTGCTTGGCAATGGAAAAGAGGCACCCAAAGGTACTCGATGATGGTAGAAAACATCCAAAGGTGTTCGACGAATGAGGAAAGAGTCTGCAAAAGTAGATATGGCAAGGGGAAATGAATGTCGACGACTGTGGGGGTGGCGAGAAAATATGGAAGGATGGAAGAAAAAGTTCTTAGAGCACTTTAGGAACTCAAGGATTTGCTTGGGATTAGAACTCAGGACTCAATGTATTTAAAAACTTAGGTCAAAGACAAGAAAATTCTAGGGGTTGAGCCATCAAAATGGCTCCTATTTATAATCCAACCTAGGGCACGCTAGGGTTACAACAACAATGATTGTGTGGCTGATATAAAAGCACATCAGAGGGTGAATATTAAATTTAGGTTATGGCATGATTGATGTGGATGGATGGACATGGTTAAATGAAATCGGATGGCTGGAATTAATTCACTTATATAAATAAATATAAAATATTATTATTTAAATATATAATACATATATACGAATATATGAATAATAGGAAAAAATGGTAGGAAAGTTAGATGGAGGACAAGTTGTTAGGTTTTGGTGGTGGAAATGGCGAGAAAGCATGAATGTATGACAAATGGCTAGGTTTTGGTGTCTACACATGCCCGTTTTTGTACTGCATTGCGTGAAATCCAATGCAGTGTAAAAACACAAGACACTTATTTTGGTCAGGTGTAGAAGCAGCTTCTCTTAGGATGTGGAACGCGAGCTTGAAGGTAAAAGAAAAAATGAATTTGAGTTCTTGCATAGCTTACCCCCTCAATTTGCGAATGAGTTTGCGGATGAATCTCACAAGCCAATTGAAAAAATCTATGCAAATGAATAATGGATGATGTAATATGCGATACCGTTTTTTCCCCAATGGTTGGAAGGAGATTGGTGAGAAATGTGAAATGATGCGTCTATTTTTGCCCTAATAGATGAAGGGTTTTATGAAAATGTGTGATGTAAAATGCATTTGTTTTTGCCCCAATAGATGAAGGGATTTGTGAAAATGTGTGATGGAAAATGTGTCTATTTTTGCCCCAACAGATGAAGGGATTTGTGAAAATTTGTGATGGAAAATGTGTTTGTTTTTGCCCTAATATATGAAGGGATTTATTCCAAGTGTGAATGCCATGATAATGTAAGATTTATCCCATTATGGGAAAGTCAAAACCAAATGTGGTTGCCCCAATTTTGGAGTGATTCAACGCTGTTGAAGAATTTACCTTCCGACGTCATTGATATGTAAAGATGAAAAATGCAAAGAGTAAAAGTAGTCAACTTTGGAGGGTCAACTAGTGACTGTAAGATAATTCCTATGATCAAAACCAATCATCCTAGCTAAAGCCAATCACCATGATGACTATCAAGGAAATGTGAAATGATGAGATTTGATTTTATCCATGTTTTAAGCCCCACAAACTAGGCCATCAATGATAGCTTTTGTGCAAATTGTTCTTGGCAAGGTTTCACGCAAAATGTGAAGTACCAAATATGATTATGCTTTTGAACAAGGATATATGTGATGATAAAAATGACCAAGTGTTCTTATGGTAGAGTTTTCATCTTACCAAATTGCATGGATGCAAATTGCTACAATCGCCAAGTATATAGAAAAACCCACTATATACGAGATTCACTTGAATGTTGTTTGGCACTTGGAAAATGTGCAAATGATGATGTGAAGTGATGTGAAAATGATGTGTGAATGATGAAAATTATGATGGTCATAATTTTGTGAAGATTTGGACCATTTTGGGGTGCTTTTGTAACTTATTTGGTGAATTTTTAATATGTGGTTACAAATGAAAATTATGCATTCAAATAAGTTGGAATCTTCACAAAACCTGACAAAATGATGAAATGAATGCATGGGTGAAATTTGAAGTGATTTGGTTGGGAGAAGCCACTGTTTTGTGAAAATTTGATCTTTTGTGCAATTTGACGCCAAACATCCATTGGCGCTTTTGGTCTGCAAAAACGCCCGCCGGTGTTTGGGTGCTCTGCAAACTCCATGGGTGCTTCAGTGCATGAGGAAACATCCATGGGCATCTCAAGGCACTTGAAGTAGCTATAAATAGCTTCCAAGATGAGAAACCGAGCTCATTTGTGCATTTGGGAGTTGGAGAAGCTACGTTTGGGAGAGTGGAGTGAGGTGACGTGAAGTGTTTGGAGCACGAAAGTTATGGCAACAGAGGGAGCTTATGTGGAGGTTGGGGTTGCGGTTGGAGCACAGGCTGCTAAGGTAACACCTTTTTTTATGTATCGTGCAAAAATTTTGTGTTTTTGTGATTTTTTTTACAAAATTATTGACAAATATTTTGTGTTGTGCTGCAGCTTAGGATTTTGGAGGTTCAACACTAGTTTTTGCCTTACATCCTTAGGATGAGGAAGGCAGTTTCAGAGGAGTGGGATCTTCTAGAGGAGGTGGGGCTAGCGGAGGTAGCCCAGGTAGATGTTGTGAGGGATAATGAGGGGTACCTCTCTGCCTTGGTAGAGAGGTGGGATACAGATAGGGGGACATTTTAGCTCCCCATGAGCAAGGTGACAATGTCCTTGGAGGATGTATATTGCATTCTCAAGGTGCCAGTGGAGGGGATATGGGTTGAGGTCAGGATCAACCAAAAGATAGAGATGATGAGGATGTTTGGAGATGTGTGGAAGGGGGTGAAGGTGGAGAGTGGAGATATACCATATTTGTCCATGTACGTGGATAAGGAGTTGGATGCCCTCTGAGCCTTGGTCATGTTCGTGTTGGCCAATATCGTGGCCTTGAACAACATCGGGTGTAGGTTCCCATGGAACCTGATAGGAGTAGTGAGCAATATGCTCACTAGGTGATAAGTGTACACGTGGGATCTTGCTTTGTTGATATAGGTTTATCGATAGTTATATGATGTGACAAGGCGGGGAAGGAAGGGATTGGGGTGCAACTTGTTGCTGCAGTGCTGGGGATAGGAGCACTTTAGCGTTGCTCGAGTAGAGGACTTGTTGATAGAGGGTTTGGATAGGGAGAAACCCTATGCTATGATATGGGCATTGGCTGATGATGTACAACCGAGTCAGCTAGTGAGGACGAGCTAGTGGCACCCAAAGCTATGGGTTAGACTAACATCCGTCCAAGTGATATGGAGGCTGTGGCAAGCTTGTAGGTGGATCGGTGATGCAGAGAACTTGCGATGAGTGTGATAGGATTGGTGGGTGGTTGGGAGACATCAAAGTGAAGCAAAGTACTTCCAATTCTCACGAGTGCTTTGAAAGTTTAGGTTGAGGTAGGATGTCCCAGATGAGCTAGTGCACTATAGGAGACATCAGGAGGAGATAGGACTACCATGCATAGAGCTATGGAGGGTGGCCTATGAGGATTATGAGGAGATGGATCTATCAGATGTAGATAATGTAGGGACAACCAAAAATTATGATGCATGGTTTGCTACACATCCAACATGGGTACCACCTCAAGGGGTGGCAGATGGGGATGGTGATGGTGAGGTTAGGGATGAGGGGACCTAGGAGGCCTCCAAGTGGCAGTGGCACCTTCGATCACATAGTTGAAGGAGGAGGACTAAGGGTGCAGTGAGGAAATATCCTAAGATTAGGAGAGACGATGGATATGGGGATCATGTAGAGGATGTTTCAGATGGACCTCCATATCGGAGTGAGGAGGATTGGGTGTGGTTGGAGTAGCAGATAGCAGAGTGGAACACGAGGATTACAAGACTTTAGGTAGAGCTAGTAGAGAGGGAGCACCAGTATACTATCGATATCACACATATTCAATATCGGGATAGGTATATCGAGGCATTGGAGGATAGGTTGATGGAACATCATATTCCACTTCTAGATCCTCCAACCTCATCTATCTTCGAGGGTGCTAGGCGTAGCGAGTCTAGGCATAGCTCTAGGTCTAAGGCTCCTCCTAGGTCATAGGGGTCCTCTTGGAGGACATAGCTAGTGCTTAGATGCACTTTTGTATATGAGCCTTGGTGCTCCATTGTATGTAACCTTTTGGCATTCATTGTACATGTGATATTTATACATATACATATATATATACATGACATTTACCTTTTGTGTTATATGTGTTTGTGTGAATGTTTTTTGCGGAATACATATTTTATATTGATGATTAATGCATATAGAATGTTATGGATGATTAATGCAAGGTAGCATGTATGGATGTGCTAATGATCAGTTATAGTTTAGATCTTTCTTACCCATTTTGCTAGTATTATTGTTTAATCAGGGACACCAATCTTGGTAGCATGTGGGATGAATGGCTTATGAACTGACATGGATTTTGAAATGGAAGAATATATGGATGTTGATATGGAAGAATATATGGATGTTGATATGGAAGAAGATATGGATGCTGATATGGAAAACTTCCTGTTTTGTAGAGACTTAGACCTACTAGTGGTATCAAACAAACTCACTAAAACTACCTAATCCCTCTGGGACCAAATGTGTGTGCAGTGAATTCATTTATCAAATCAAGATCATGGTAACGACTCAAGGCAATCAAGAACCATGTGTGCAAGTGAGTTCATTAACTCATCTTGAGTAAATTGGGTAAACTTGTTATGGATGAATCCAAGAAGCTAGCTTGTCCTTATGTGTGGTTAGAGGTCTCTTTAAAAGAGATGTGTCACCACACATGAGCGTACTCCACTACCAGTCAAGTGTTTATAGCTTTTGTGGAGGTTGATTCCATAGTCCATGATTTGTGTTTTTGATCACTTGAGTTTTGGGGATGACTACTTAACCGTCTGACTGGAAATGCAGTACGATCCTTACAACCCGATGATTAGTGGTGTGTGATGTAAAATATTTAGAGTTTTTGTTAGGGATTTTTCCCTACTCTTTATTTTATTTTTGGAATTGTGATAGTGGTGAAAACCACTGTTTTTGTGGATTATGTTGCATGATGGGACTAGAAAGGATGACCCTTTTCACTTCGAGGTTCATACCAAGTATTGTGTTATCCATTTTTGACACAAGATGTTTTTAAGATGTGAAATTGTGTTTGGTTCAAGAATGTTTTGGAGTCAATTCCCAAAACTCAAGTTTTTCTTAGTTTATATGTTCAATGGTCCTAAAAATAACTTGACATATATTTTAGAGGTTGATTAAAACACTAGGAGTGGCTGAGTGACCGAAAACACCTAGGAATTATGGATGTGTGTTTTTGTGCAAATGACAATTTGACTTAGTGGGGTTGTGTGGATGACTTTATGAGGGTGCCTCTAATTAAGGCAACATGATTTTAATTGGACCAATTAAGACCTTGAAATTAATAAATGATCCCTAATATGGAATGCAAAATGTGGGTGTGAATACAATGTATGACATGAATTTTGTGAAATGCAATTTTAAGCTGTGAGTGAATGCATTATTTTTGGAATGTGGATGCAAGTGAAATGCAATAGTTTGAATGAAATGTATGCACATGTTTTTTTTATGTATTAGCCATGTATATATACATATAGATAGTAATCAAATCATGCATAGAATGCTCTCAAGTGTATAACATTAAGTGGTTCGGGTTCTTCCTCTCCATCTATACTAGCAAGTCTATAAGTACCATTACCCACTCTTTGTGTAACAATGTATGGACCTAACCAATTAGCCACAAATTTATCACGAAGATGCGACAATGTATTGATATTTTGTTGGTTATATTTAAGGACAATATCTCCTACTTGGAATTCACGTAGATGAACTTTGGAATTTTAAGCATGCTTTAGAAAGTCTTGATATACTCGTAAATGCTCTAAAGCATTGACTCGTCTCTCATCAAGAAGTGTGAGTTGGTCAAGACATGCTTGTTTAGCAGTGTCATAATATATGATTTCTTGCAAAGAAATTTGCAAGGAGGGGATCTCAAGCTCAAGAGGCATGATTGCTTCGGCACCATAGACCAATGAAAAAGGTGTTGCCCCTGTAGGCGTGTGGATTCTTATTTGATAAGCCCATAATGCCAAGGGAATTTGTGTATGCCAATCTCTATGATTTTCTTTGACAAGTTTCTTGATAATAGCAATTAAGGTCTTGTTGGAAGCTTCAACTTGTCCATTTTATTATGGGTAATAAGGAGTAAAGAAACTATGTTGAATGTTATATTTCTTGCAAAGTGCTCAAACATATTTGTTCTTTAAAGGCTTACCATTGTATGAGATGATTTTCAAGGGTATACCAAAATGACAAATGATATGATGGAGTATAAACTCCACAATTCTAGGTCCTGTCATACTAGTTAGAGGAATTACCTCAACCCACTTTGTGAAGTATTCAGTGGTTGTGATGATGAATGTATGTTGTCCCAAAGGAGGTGAAATTTTGCCAATTAGATCTAGATCCCATTGTGAAAATGGCCAAAGGATTTGAATAGGTTGTAAGGCTTTTGATGGTACATGAGTTAAATTAGCATGTTCTTGACACTTTTTACAATGTTTAATATATGTGCAACAATCATGTTCCATTGTGGACCAATAATAACCTATGCCTAGAATACACTTTGCAATGGTCATTCCACTAAAATGACCATCACAAGTACCATCATGAGCTTCAGCAATGACTCTTTGTGCCTCACTAGACTCAAGACAACGAAGGAGGACTCCATCATAACCACATTTATACAACATGTCCCCCAAGAGAACGAAATGAGCTACTTTTTACTTGAATGTGCATTTGGTAGTGTAGGCCCAAAATGGCCACATAGTAAAATTTTGTATAATTTTGACTAAGTGATAAAATCATCATTCCACAAACCTTGCAATACGCTTTAAAGTGGAATCGGATCAGAAGATATGAATCTACTCAATAGTTAGAGAATTTTTCATGTTTGGAGCGATTTCGGATGATTTCACTCCGGCTTCGAAATGATGGCAGATCTCAAATCTACAAAATTTCCTAAGAGATGATGACATCAGCGATGGAAAAAAACAGAATGGCATCTTTGTATATTGAATATCTGATTCTAGGAAGGTCCTTTTGTTTTCGGATCCTGATTAATGCTACCTTCAAATCTGTAAAAGTTTCAAGGAGATGATGATGTCACTGGAAAAAAAGTGCGGATTGGTGATTCAGGGAATGAACAAGTTTTTCCTTTACGTAATGAAGATAAGACGGGGCGATAGAATAACCAAAGTGCAGATTCGCGATAGAAGAAGTATGTGACTAGCTTCGGACCCGGATTGGTGATTAGCGTTTATTCTATCCAGAATGAAATTCGTAAAGGCTATAAGAAAGAGGTGACATCATAAATATTCTAATGTAGATTGAAGAATATAATGCTGAATATGATAGATCCCTAAGCAAATTCAATTTTCAGATATCAAAGATCTGGATTGAAGATTTCGTTGCTTCTGATTAAAATATGACATCATCAATTTTAAAGTAGAGTGACGTTTAGCTTATGCTGGATTGAATCTGAATAATGTGATGAATAGAATCAACAGGGGAGGTTAAGTTGCCAAATATTGGTGGTTTAAAAGATATTGCTACATCAAAATTTGTAACAGTCGGCTGGAATATGAAGCGTCGAGGGTTTTTCAAGAAGATCGAACCAGAGGTGGTTGCTAATCGACGGTGGTAATTCACTACCAAGAAGGATCAATGGAGACACATGATCTTTAACGATTTGAAATTCAGTTCCACCGAGCGATCAACAAGTTATAGAGACCTCGAGTTGCCATGGCAGACTTTCCTTCAGCGAAATTCTCGAAGGATGGACCAATGAGCTAATGCTAGCTAAATATCTTTGTTGTGCTATTGTAATAAGATCTTTGGTATTGTTTCTTGTTTATTGTAATGAGAAAACTATAAGTAGAGGTCGAACCCTCATTTTTAAGGGTCGAATTTAGCGTGTTTTCCTGTACCATTGTAAATATTCCTGAAGAGCTAAATGAAAGGAGTAATACATTGATCTTCGTCTCAATTTCGCATTCTCATGCTTGATGTCAGAGTTTCAGATTTCTTAGTTGCATTTCTGTAAATACTTTGATGGTTAGTGTATGCCTAATTTTGGATTACTAGCTGTTATAAGTAATTGAAATCTACTTTAGAATTCATTCTATGTGGTTAGGAAATACATTTCTATGATATCTAGGTGTTTGGTGAATTCTGTTATTTGGATTATCATTCCCTGTATATTGAAATTGCTTGGTACAACATTTCTATGTTGTGCTTTAATATATGAAACAATCTATTTTGGGATAAATGTTGATCTGAGTATATGTCCTTAGCATGGGTTTTTGAGAGCTTTTTATGGTAGTGCAATGCTGTTAACCTATCTGTCCACTATTATCCACATCCCTCTAGCCCTCACCTCTTACCCTAAACTCCAAACCCTAAGTGAGCATAATTGTGTCAACAACTTGTTAAGTTGACAAGGAACCAACCTACTCTAGAGGTTGGATCGAAAAACCCTGTTTTGTCCATCCAATGTTGAGTGCTGAGCTATAGCTATTGGGTGCAAGCCTGGAAATAAAGTAGGAAGATAGACAGCCGGAGCATCGAGTGAAAACTTGATGCAATTCAGTGCCCAACAGGTAGTTCGAGACATGTTAGATGAGAGTGTTCCAAACTTGAGAAAGGATATTATTTGGCTTGACCAAGGCTCATATGGATCCGACTAGATAAAGCAAACATCCTTTTTATCTTTAGCTTCAACATGGACAATTGCAGATTTAGAGACCTTTGAAATTATAAGGGGTTGTACCTCTCCAAATGAGTCTTTTAGAATCAATGATCCAAGGGAGGCCATTGCATCTGCAAATCTATTAGTCAAACATGGGAAACTATTGATTTCATACCAATCAAACTTAGAGAGCAATTTTATTGCTACTTCATGCTAAAGCTTAATGGTAGGTTCTTTACATTGGTATTCTTCGTTGATTTTTTGACGACAATTTGAGAATCACCAAATATACTAATACGCTTAATTCTCATAACTATAGCTTACTGAAGACCTAGGATTAAGGCTTCATACTCTACAGTATTGTTTGTACATTGGAAGTCAAGCTTGAATGATAAGGGGATAGGTACCCCCTATGGTATATGAAACATGACTCCAATACCTTGACCTTTTGCACACTTAGAGCCATCAAAGAATAGTGTGATATCGACGTATTCCTTAATAATGACATATTCTTCTTGTCTAGTTATGGTAAATATTGAATCATCTGGGACCTCAATAATCATAGGATGATCACTAGGTAGTGGAGCTTCCGCAAGTTGATCGACTATTAGTTGATGGATTTTTAGCTAATGAATTCAAGGTCAAATTTATTAAGGAGCATTATCCATTAGCAATGAGGGTGTTTTTGGTAGTGTGAGACATCATATAACACAAAGGATTTTATCTATCTATGACATAAGTCATGTGGCTAAGCATGCAATTCCAAAGTTTCTTAGTGGCAAAAACCACTGCTAAGCACAATTTTTCTACATAAGCGTATCTGGTTTCATAGCTTACCAATGTTTGACTAATGTAGTAGACAACTTGCTCTTGATTTTGTTCATTATTTTGTGCAAGCATTGTCCCTAATGCAAAGTCCGTTGCTGAGATATAAAAATGGGACCCCCAGATGAGGAGGAGCTAATACTGACAAAGAATCTAGGTATTGCTTAATATCACCGAAGTCTTTTTGAAATTAATATGTCCAAGAGAATGACATCCCCTTTTGTGGTAGGTGATTAAATGACCTACATTTATCAAAAAGTTGCACAATAAAATGATGGATTGATTGGATATTTCCTTGTAAACTATGCAATTCCTTTAAGTTACTTGGAGGAGGCATATCTGTGATGGTCTTGACCTTGTTAGGGTCCACCTCAATGTCTCTTTTGGAGATAATGAATCCTAGAAGTTTGCTCGAGGTAACACCAAAGACACATTTCTTGGGATTCAACCTTACATTATGCTCTAGGAGTCGGTCAAAAACTTTATCCAATACACCAATGTGCTCTTGTCGAGTTTTGGATTTAGCCAAGAGATCATCTACAATATTCGATAATCTTATGCATGTAATCATGGAAAATGTATGTCATGGCACACTAATAAGTGGCACCTATATTTTTGAGGCAAAGGGACATCACCTTATAAAAAAAAGTTCCCCAAGGTGTAGTGAACGTTGTTTTGTGTTGGTCATCAGGATTTATTCAAATTTGGTTGTATCCTAAAAAACTATCCATGAGTGAAAGCATTTCTTGGCCAGCACAGGTGTCAACAAGAGTATTGATATTTGGGAGAGGGAAGTCATCCTTAGGACATGCTTTGTTAAGATCTTGAAAGTCAATATAGACACATATCACCTTGTTAGGCTTGCGAATGAGTACCATGTTTGAGAGCCACTTTGGATAATCAATAGGAACTATGAAATTCATGTTTAAGAGTTTTTGAAGCTCTATTTTTATCAAGAGGGCCATGGTAGGATGTAGTCTCCTAAGTTTTTGTTTGATCGACTTAGAATCAGGCTATAATATGAGATTATGGACAACCAAACTAGGGTCAAGATCAGACATGTCCTTGTAGGACCATGCAAATATGCTCTTCTTCCTCTTAAGGAGAGAAGTTAATTGCTCTTGTTCATCGGGTGATAAAATTTTACTAAGCTTGAAAATTTGGGGATTGTCTTTATCGGAACTAAGGTCCACATCAATAGTATATTCAATGGACATGTGGGAACCTTCATCAAGTTGATGGGGCGCAAGGATCAGATGAATGTCATCTAAGATGTCATCAAACTCTTATGGCTTATCCTCATCTATTTCTGCCTAGAAAACCTCGATATTCAAAGGTGAAGGTGAAGGCGAAGGTGAAGGGGATGGAGGAATGTAGTTGGTGGAAGCCCTTAACAATTTCTCGGATAAGATAAATTCGAAAAAGGATGGAGGTGATGAAATCCAGTCCATATCAATGAGATTTATGCCAATTAGAATTGACTTAGTTAGATCATATGGATACGAAGTGGGGTGAATAAATCAATAGGATTCATGGTGACTCATGGGTAAAAGTGGATAAGGTTGGGTCAGAATGGATGGAACACAAGAATCGATGCTAGGAGCTTGGTTAACCTGGATAGTAGTAAGTAACACAAATAAATGCATTTGTCTAAATGATATGTACATGTAAAAAAGAAAACATGTTTTTGTTAATTTTTGATTTTTTTTTATTGATAATTTTTTTGGTAGTGGTGAAAACCACTATTTTTGTGTTACATATGCTACAAGTTGGCTTATAAAATGGCTTAATGGAATGGAGGTGGTGGTTCACCAGTAGTGGCAACTCGCTTTTATGGAAGAAGCAAGTGAAATATAGGCTCATGGATGAGGAACATGTTGAGATAAAACTCATCTTGTTTAGTATGGGAAATAATGGGCTCTGATTCTTATTCACATTCATTTGAAATTATCGACATAAGCTCAAATTCTTCATAGATTTCATCATCAGAATTATAGGGATGGAGAACTTCTCCTGAATTGAGATTAAAACTGTGGAAGGCTTGTTCAAGAGAAGAGGTGGTGGAAAGTGGATGGTAACCTAGGCCTGAATGGTCGTGCACCTCTTGATATGGAACATCGATAGGTTGATGCACTCCCTGTTCATGCAATCCTAGGCCATGACCTTTCCAATTGACTATGTGGAAATATCGAGATGGAAATCCCGTTATGTTTGGATTATTGGCAAGTGCTAGTTCTTTGGGTTCCTCTAGGGGAGCTAGGCTTGATGAAGAATCGATCTCCTCATATATAAAATTTATGCTATTTAGAGCTGAAACCATGCTATATAATGTTCCTATGACCAAAGGTGGATCACATGGGCGACCGAAATCCTTAGCATTAGGAATGGTGAGGGGCATGGTGGTGATGTATTGGAACACATATTCACCAATATTGGGATTAGTGAGGTGGAACTCGACTTGGGATGACATGGAAGGAATATGGTTAGATGATTGCTTGGAAAATGGTGAAGATGAAGATGCCTCACAATCCATCAAATTGACTTGTGAAACATTAGGTGATGATGATGGATTGGTTTGGGAAGGCTGCTGAATAGATGATGATGATGTGGACTGATTATGAGCACATGTGCATGTAGTCAATGATGAATATGATGGGGGTGTGAAAGCTTGATGTGGACTTGTGAGAGGAAGCTCCTCAAGAATGGGATCCTTTTATGAAGATATTGGTGAAGTGGTGGATGGATTGGATGATGGTGAAATAAAAAGGTGAGTGGAAGGAAGCATGGACTCATAAGGATTTGAAATAAAATTGCAATACTTAAACAACTCGATGTCCGCTAGTATGCAATGTACCTATCCCTCATGAACATATTTCAAGCATTTATGTAAAATAGAAGGGACACATCTCATTTCCCTCATCCAATGTCTTCCAAGGAGTAAATTGTATGCCATGGATCCTTCCAAGATGTGAAACATGGTGTGCAACATTTTGACCCCTACTTCAATGGGCAAAACAATAGTGCCAACTGTGGAACACAAAGCATTGTTAAATGATTTGAGGGTGAATGATGACTTGGTAATATGAGATCGAGGAAGATTCAAATGATGAAGGGTGGATGTGGTGATGATGTTGATAGAGGAACCAATATTAACTAACACTCTTTTAAAAGGCTTCTTGTCAATTAGAGCCATGCTATGCAATGGATGGTCTACTGATTTCTATGAGATTAACTTAATCTCAAAGTCATAGAATGTTATGGAAGGCTCCATGCATGTTTGGATACTCCCCACAAAGTTATTGAAAGAATTAGGATCTTACTATTGTAATTCAACAGATTTTAGAATATCCATTAATACCTCATGATGTGGAGGAGATTATTGGATTAACTCATAAATTGATAATTTAGCAAAAGCCATTTTCAAACTTGTAGTTAAATGGCTATTCAATGAGATGATTGGTCGAGGTGGATGACTAATAGGTGGAATTGGATGATTTTATTGACTAGGGATATATATGGGTGATGAAGGATTGGGAGAAACTTGGATGGGTGGCAATGTAGGAGGTTGTGACACACTTTATTGAGGTGTTTGCCTTTGTTGGTTGTTCCTTTGACCTATAGTGACCACATGAATGGCCCCTACAAACCCTTGGTATTGTTGAATGTGATTGAATTTATTAGGAGGAGTTTTGGTGTTAGCTCCCCTACATTGGTTGCACTTACTCATGATGAGGAAGTGGTGTTTGAAATATACCAAGGTTTTGATTTTGTTGAGCGAGGGGATTATCAAGCTTGATTTCCCCAAAGTCAATAAGGTCTTGTACAATGTCTTTAAATGAATGGTAATTGTTAATGTCATGCCCATTTTGCCTATGATAAGGATAAAATAGATGTTCTCGATAGTTCTTACTATGTTTGACGGGATCATCAAGTCTGATTTTGGTAAAGCAAGTTTATTTGTGTCATATAACCTTCAGAAAAGGGAAGCATATGACTCGTCTAAAAGGGTGTATTGGTGATTTTGTCAGACAGACTATCACTAGGGATAGTTTTCCACATATGACACTATGTTTTGCATGGCTTGTGTTGTTGAGGGTACCACATGATAAGCAATTTGTTGCAATGTTTGTTTGCACGGATTGTTGTTGAGCCATTACCGACTGGATCATGACCACTTGATTAACTTTATTGGGTTTATTGGTTGGGGTAATCTATGTTGATTTTGATTGGCTAGAATAGTTACTTTTGTATTGGCCCTTATTTTACCTTTCTTTATTTTTAGGCTTAAGTATGCCTTCTTGGATTTTGATCTACCCAATGAAACTAGCTTGAGCTAAATCTTCTTCAAATGATTGATAATTTTGTAGTTGAAGCATCCAAGAGATAGGTTTTAGAAACTATTGGTGAATAATTTAATTAGCTCATCCATTGGTAGGGTGAATGGCAATTTAGTCATGACAACCTTCCAACGGTTTCCAAAATCATAGATAGATTCATCATCATGTTATCTCAAAGCATAAATATTAGACAATGAGATCTTCTTTTTAACATTTAAGATGAAACACTCAAATAATTGGTCAATAAATTGCTCAAAAGTATAAATACTATGGCTTGGCAATTGATTATACCATTCTATAACATCTCCTCCTAATGTTTGAGGAAAGGTTCAGAGCATGAGAGCATTTTTGTTTTGAATTCTAAAGCATGCATGTACAAAAGTTCTCACATATTCTTTGGGATCCTCAATTCCCTTAAATTTTTCAAACTTAGGCACCGTAAAATTTGCTAGATATGGTGAGGATGGTACTGAAGGATGAATTGGTTGATTAATCAATTAGTGTAAAGTTGGTTTTCGGTTTGAAAAACCAAGAGTATATTGTATCAATTTATCTATTTGTTTTTGCATGGCATTAATTTGAGGGTCTTCCTTAGGAATGTGGAAGCCCTGAATTACCTGATGATTTGGTGGAGTGGAGAAATGTTGTGGAGTGACTAAATGATGATGAGATTGGTAATGATGGCTAGGTGAATATGATGGAAATTGATGAATGGGAGATTGATGATGAAAATATGGGGAATTATGGAATGAGGTTAATGTATGAGGGTTATGGTTAGGTTGGCCAATGGAAATAGGATGGGTGATGGTATGGCTTGGTGGGGGAATAGAGATAGAAGCCATAGAAGACTGTTGTGCCCGTGATGGACCCTGGTTAACAAGGGCAGTCTGAGTAGAGTTATGTAAAGGCTTAGGGTTCACCTGTACTTGGTGTTGAACATTTTGATGCTATCTAAGCAATTTGTTTAGGTGTTCCCACACCTCACTAACATCTCTATTAGAGGTAAGGGTATGGAAGATGTGGCTTGGGGAAAAGTTATACTAGGTATGGCAACTTATGAGGCCGAAACTTGTGAAGCAATATTTACAGGTGTTTCATATAAGGGTTTGGTGTAAGTGGGAGTGTATGAAGTTCTAGGAGTACATGAGGGTTGGGGAATGGGCATATGGGAGGAAGGTGCAATTGATACCTCAAAAAGAGGGTTGGTATACACCTGGGTAAAGGTGGATGGGGGCTGGGAATAAATAGTCTCCTGTTGTAAAGTAGAATTTTGTCTAGGTGAATTGGGGATGGACTCTAAGACATAACTAGAAGACTTCATGAGAGCTTCTACTCTTGCCATGTCTATATGGGTAATGTGATGATCTATGGTAGGGGAGGTTGACTTCACTTGGGGCATGGCCATATGAAAGGATGTTGATGGCAAAGAAAATGATATACTTGTAGATAAATCTGCCTATGTCACATTCGAGTATTCTACCATAGAAGTGGTTGGGAAGGTGGATGAAGGTTCCATTTGATTATATTGATTTAATGCTTGTTTTTATTTTCATGTTAGGACCATAAAGCAAATAAATCAAAATACATATTATACAATAAACTAAAACACCCAATTTAAATTTCACAATAAAAACAAACAACCAATGCTAAGTTTGTTTAACATGTGTGTCTTACCTTGTTCATTGGTTATCTCGTTTTAATGTGAGTTCATTTCTTAAGTTTCAATCTTGTGTGTTTCAAATGTGCTAATATAAATTAATAAAATAAAGGTAAAAACTATGGCAAAGCTGAGGCAACGAGATTCTTGCTGGTGATGAAGTCCAACAAGTTTGCTCGGGGGTGACCTAGGGTTTCTAAGGGTAGAGATTGGTGGATGGAGATGAATGCCATAATCACAAAATCTCAATAAATGGATGGTGATGAAATCCAACCACTACTATTGAATGTGAATCGTGTAGTGTGCGATTCTTTTTAAAGTTTTAATTTTCTTTGTGTTCAAACAATATTAGAAAAATAACCACTTTCAATGGTCTAAATCAGAGGCCACCATTCACAATACCAATTTCTTTGAAGGATATAAAGTACACTGCTTAAGACCCACTCTAAACAGTTGGGGGATTCGTCTATTCCTCCGCATGGAATCACCCAAGTACAAGGATACTCCTGGTATATGAAAAATATTCCTACTTAGACCACCAAAAATTGATATCTCTAACCCTAATAATTCAAACTACTTATGCAATTTTGATTTACATGCAATCAGAATGCAGTATTATATATTTTTTTCACACAATAGAAAATCCAAAACTTCAAAGAAGAAGATGTGAATGGATGCAAATGATTGATTTAAATCCTAAAATGCATGCTAATATGAATGTTCTTTTCCAAATTACTTAGTAAAGTTATTTTTATATCAAAAGCTTAAAAAAGACACAAAACAACCAAAAAAATGTAAACAAAAAAACTAGGGTTTGGTTAGTAGACTTAAAAATAGCCTATGTATTTTCCCTAGCTCTCTATAAAATGCCCCTGGGAATTTCTAAAATACACTTGGGCATTTCTGTATGGCCCTCAAGTGCCACTGGGCATTTCATGCACCTTCTACAACTTGTGCTTCTAAAAACCCTACAAGATGATAGAAAACAAGTAAATTAGTAAGGCAAATCATAAACATAAACCCTTAGGAGGTCCCACTATGATCACCATTTGAGGATACAAAAATGCAACACCAAACAATGCTAAATACAAGGAAACCAAAATTGCACAATAAATGATTTTATATTAATGGGGGGAGCCTAAAAAATCTATTATTACAATGTGGATCCTTGAATCCTTTTAGATACAGATTAAAAATGGCTAGGGTTCTTCGAAACCCTAGCAAACAAGACTGGTGGTGTCTTCAGGCGCGTCCTTGCTCCCAACAGAATTGAGTGGGCTTCTTGATATCTGATGCTGGGCCACTCCATCTTAAACAACTGTCCAATGTTGATGTAGCACCTCCAGATCTGTACACAATGATACAACAAAATAGTTAGTAATACCTGTAAGGGCTCCATAATGTGAGGCCCTCTATAAGTAATAGTAAAACCCTAACTATCTACTACAGATGAAGTGAACATAAATAAAAGTGCATAAAATGAAATAAGAAACAATAGATCTACCTTGCTTACTGTCTTCTGATTTGTAATATTTTTTGTAGTGGATGGGTGCAACAATGCCCTAGCATTGCTCGAAGGCTAGGAGGTCCTCATAACACTTACATAAAATACTCGTGGGTGGCTAGTGACTGCAAGAAACGCCCGGGGGCACTCAGGACTTGTAGGGAGACACCTAGAGGCACTTGGCGGTGGAAGGGAGGCATCCAGAGGCATTTGGCAATGACAAAAAATGCCTGAAGGTGTTTGGTGGATGAGGAAAGAGTGGTGAGGGGAAAATGAATGGTGATGGATGCGGGGGTTACGATGAGCAAAGATAGAAGGATGGAAGCAGAAGTGCTTAAAGAACTTTGAGAACTCAGGGATTTGCTTAGGCTTAGAACTTAGGACTTAGGGTATTCAAAAACTTAGGCCAAAGACTTAGGAATTCAAGGGTTGAGCCATCAAAATGGATCCTATTTATAATCCAACCTAGGGCATGCTAGGGTTTCAATGACACTAATCATGTGGCTGAGATAAAAGCACATCGAAGGGTGGATATTAAATTTAGGGTGTGGCATGGATTGATGTGGATGGACGAACATGATTAAATGAAATCGGATGGCTAGGATTAATTCACTTATATAAATATATTTATTAAATATATATAAAAAATATAATATATAAAATATTATTATTTAAATATATAATAAATATATATGAATAATAGGTGAAAATGATGGAAAAGTTAGGATGGAGGACAAGTGGCTAGGTTTTGGTGGTGGAAATGGTGGAAAAGCATGGATGGAGGACAAAATGGCTAGGTTTTGGTGTCTACACATACCATACATTTTTCTTAATAGGAATTCATAAGCTTCCAATGAAAAAACATCAAGAAAACTTCTATAATCACATTGTTTCCAATTATTTAAAAAAATATGATGCTTTTAAAACAAACAATCCAGACACAAATAAGCATATTGAGTGCAGGTCCAACCTGGTTCTTTTGATGTCAGATGAATACATAAAAATAAGCTTCCACAACAACAAGTCCCAATACCGCATAGACAATATTTCCTCTCCTAAAACTCATTTCTACTCCTTTTAAAGAATTCAAAGAAAATTTTTGAGTGGACACATACACTTCCATGCAGGTGGTATTATTATTTTCTCGCTTGGTAGACAAAAATAAATAATTCAAGTATTAAATTTCTTTATTATTGTATTATTATACTAACATAAATTCTTTACTTAATTAATTATTTAATTTAATTAATAATAATTTAAAAATAATAATTTTACAATAATAATCTTCTCATATATGTATATTTAAGTGATTATAATTATTTTATTTATTTATAATTTTTAATATATATATATATATATAATAAATTATATATATATATATATATATAATATAACATTTTTATGAGAAAGTATTAAATAATATAATTCAATCCAACAACAAAATGAAAACCAATTTCTCACACAAGCATATGCATAAAATGTAAACAGCAGGCATAATGTCTTACATAATTTTTTTTAGTGGGCTTCCGTGTACCCACAAGCCATTGTGCGTAAAGTACGACATCATATACCGCCTTACCTGGTGCTTCCAACACTGTCTCCGCTAGAGGTGGCTACTCTTCTCATTTGAATTTCTTGCTTTGGGGTAGAAACCTGCACTTGCACTCATAGAAATCTTCAACAACATCAAATTCTTCAAGTAAAGAAATAATCAAATAGTGGGGATGTTACAGGAGTGTTCAAAATATTAGAGGAATTGTGAGTGTTCTTGGAGGATAGGTGGATCAAGAGGAAACTTAATCAGTAGTTCTTGCTAAAGTTTTCCACCCCTTGTCATTTCCTCCACCTCCCTAAAATTGATTGATAATTTTTACCAATTAGCCACTCCATCTATCGGTTTCCTGTCAATCGACAAAGTTTCCCCTATCGACGCCCCTCCTCCAACCTCCTTCCCTTATTCCTCCATACCATACCCCTCCTCCTCCTCCCTTATCCCTGTGGTGTCCCTTTATTTTTACCCTAGTTTAGCTACCCTGATGCTATAGTAGAGATGTCATCAATGACAATCATCGGTTGTTGTTCGTAACAATAGAACCCCCTCCCCTCGATCGACAATCAATTGACCAGGGAGCCTCATCTATGATGTTCTTGATAGGACTGAATAATAAGGCCTTAGATTATTTACAAGTTATCTTACAATATATAAGCATCAATATTAGGAGGGAGATATGACAAGTGTCATAAGCTCCACTCCAAGTGTCTTTCAGAAGACACCACTCTAACTCAAACTGAAGACAGGGACAAGTGGCAGAAGACAAATGTCAACTTGTGAATTATAGGCATAGTGCACATTATAAAAATAATATTCTAACATTCCCCCTTAATGTGCACTATCCTAAACAGATAAATCAACATTAGATAACATTCCCCCTTAATGTTGACTTCTTTTACATAGATATAGCAAATTGCAAAACTGAGAAAACTTGTGTGTCCCAAGTG
Organism: Wollemia nobilis; assembly: GCA_028583015.1. Taxonomy (NCBI): domain Eukaryota; kingdom Viridiplantae; phylum Streptophyta; class Pinopsida; order Araucariales; family Araucariaceae; genus Wollemia; species Wollemia nobilis. Next base: position 3,693,495 of record JAQPPZ010016827.1, read on the forward strand.
ACTTGGTGAAGATGTCTGCCACTTGATATTGAGTTGGTACATATTCCATGTGTATAATGTCTTCTTGGACCATTTCTATAATGAAGTGATGATGGATCTCAATATGCTTTGTTTGAGCATGGAAAACTGGATTCTTGGTCATCTTGATAGTACTTTGATTGTCACAGTATATATATGTTGGACCATGTATGCATAGCCCAATATCCTGAATTAATTGCCTCAACCATATTGCCTCCTTAGTTGCCTCAACTGCTTGCTCTATATTCTGCTTCTCTCGAAGATAGTGAAATTGTGTTCTGCTTCTTTGTGCTCCATGAAATAGAGCCTTGGCCTAATTGAAAGCAATAACCTGATGTAGATCTTCTGGTTTCAAGACAACTGGCCCAATCTGAATCTGTGTATCCAATCAAAGAAAAATTATCACTTGATTTATACATAAGGCCATGATGGGGTGTGGTCTTTAGGAATCTCACAATTCTCTTAGCTGCTATCCAATGGCTCTTCTTAGGGTCCTGCATGAATCTGGAAATAAGGCCAACTTAATAGCAAATATATGGTCTAGTTGAAGTTAAGTAGATCAAACTTCCAACTAGTTGCCTATAAAGTGTACCATCAACCCTTTCTTCTTCATCATTATTGAGCAATTTCAATCTAGTTTCCATAGGAGTTAGAGAGGGCTTACACTCCTCCATGCGAAACCTCTCCAAAATAGACTGAATGTACTTAGCCTGTGAGATAAAAATATTACCAGGGTGTTGCCATACCTCTATTCCTAAGCAATAGTGGAGGAGGCCTAAATCTGTCATCTCAAAGTTTTTGCATAAGTCTTCTTTGAGCAACCTTATTCCTTCTATGTCATCACCTATAATGAGAAGATCATCCACATACAATGTAATCAAAATTATGCGGTTCCTCCAATGTTTCACATAGAGAGTAGATTCTGCTGCAGATCTAGTGAAACCAAGATTGAGGAAATAGGAGTCAATATTTGCATACCAAGCTCGGGGTGCTTGCTTCAACCCATATAGAGCTTTCTTTAATCCGAGGACTTTGTTGTTTTGGCCTTCAACTGTGTACCCTGGTGGTTGTTTCACATACACTTCCTCCTTCAAATGACCATGGAGAAATGCACTTTTGACATCCATTTGATATATTGGCCAATGTTGTTGAGCTGCCATAGCAATAACTCTCCTGATTGTAGTCATCTTAGCCACAGGAGCAAAGGTCTCCTCATAATCAATTCCCTCTTGTTGCTTATAGCCTTGAGCTACTAGGCGAGCCTTGTAGCGATCTAGCGAGCCATTTGCTTTATATTTTGCTTTGTATACCCATTTTGTGCCTATGGTATATTTTCCTGTGGGTAAATCAACTAACTCCCAAGTGTGATTCATTTCAATGGAATCCAATTCCTGATCCATGGCATGAACCCATTTAGGATCACCAAGTGCTTCTTTGACATTTGAAGGTTCAAGTTGGCTAAGGACTTTGGCCATTAGGGCATAATTCACTTGGTGTCTTAGGGATGAAGGCCTTTTACCTGTATAGGTGGGCAAATGATTTTGGGCTTCATCTATTGTGGCTTGAACCCACTTGGGTAAAGGATTGGATGATGTTACTTGATTATTAGTAGGAGGAGATGGAGGACATGGATCATTTGTAGGAATTTCTTCTTGTGGAAGAATTTCTTGATTTATGAGTGAAGAAGGGCTAGATGATATTGTATGCATGAATGGAGCAACTATTTCATTAGTTATTTCTAAAGTGGGGGCTTTAGGAGGATTAGATGGGGGATACTCATGAAAGGTAACATCCCTAGATAAAATGATTTTCTTGGCAATAGGCTCATATAATTTATATGCATTTGCACTATCACTATAGCCAACAAAGATGCATTTTTGGCTCTTATCATCAAACTTCTTCCTTTTCTTATGAGGAATATGAGCATAGGCATCACATCCAAATATTCTCAAATGGCCCACATAGGGCATCCTTCCACTCCATGCTTCTTCAGGTGTTCTTTCATGTAAGGCCTTTGTGTATGACCTATTAGTCAAGTATGCAGCGATAAGAACAACTTCTCCCCAAAATGAGTTAGGTAATTTAGCAACATGTAACATTGATTTTGCCCTATTTGTGATTGTTTGATTCATCCTTTCTGCAACTCCATTTTGTTGCGGGGTATAAGGGGTTGTGAATTGCCTCCTTATCCCATGATACTTACAAAAATTAAAGAATTCATTGGAGACATATTCTCCACCATTATCTGATCTTAAGGTGGAGATTTGATAGCCACTTTCTCTTTCAACAAGTGTGATGAATTCTTTGAACTTATCAAGGGCTTGCCACTTATATTGAATTAGGTAGATCCATACCTTTCTGCTGTAATCATCAATGAAAGTGATGTAGTATTTTGCCCCAGTATAATATTGAACGGACATTGGCCCACAAATGTCTGAATGAATCAATTGCAAAGGTCTATTGGCTCTCCATGCCTTTCCTATTTCAAATGGTTGCCTATGGTGTTTGGCTATTACACATGGCTCACAAAAACATTTTGACTCCTTAAGATGTGGGAGTCCTTTAACTAATCCTTTTGTAGCCATCATTTGAAGATTATTAAAATTTAAATGTCCCAATCTTTCATGCCACATGTACTCCAAAGAGAAAGTAGTTGTTGTATGCAAATATGTTTGTGTTACAGATTTTGTAAGGAGGTAGTAAACACCATCCTTTTTTACTCCCATGGCCTTGATATTGCCATTGGGTTCCTTAATGTAGCATTTTTCTTTTTCAAAATATACATTATAGCCCTTATCTGTAAGTTGTCCAATAGAAATAAGTGGTGCAGGCACATACAAAACATCTGTTGCAGGAACATTATTACCATCATGCAAAGTAAGTGGTGCCTCCCCAACACCTTCAATGGGTAGAGCACTTTCATCACCAAAAGTAATGAATTGGTTTGATGTGGGCTGAACCTTGGTCAACCAATCTTGCCTTCTTGTCATGTGCTTTGCTGCTCCAGAATCAATATACCAACATTCTTTATCTTCAACATTAACTTGGTTGGCTGCATACAATGTGTTCATATTATTATTCTGCGGTTCTCCCTGTTCTCTTTGCCTTTGATAGTAATTAGCAATATTATGATTCCATTTTCCACAATATTCACATCCTTGTTGATTGTTGTTTTGACCCCCTTGAGGTCTCGTTTGCCATCTTTGCCCTTGCTGGTATTGCTGCTGTTGTGGCTGCTGCTGGTACTGTTGATTTGGCTGTTGCTGGTACTGTGTGTATCTTTGATGTTGTCTACCCCTTTGATTCTGATTATTCTGATTTTGACCCTTGTTTTGTTTAGGTTGTAAAGTTGCCTTGGTGGCAAAAGCTGCTGATGTGGCTTCAATTTCTTCATCTTTGATTAGGGCTTGCTCATGCTTCTTAAGTAGGATCTCAATATCCTCAAGTGTTGAATTCATTGTTTTACCACTCAAGTCTAACATGGTAGCATAGGAGTGAAACTTTGAAGGAAGACCATGCAACATTATTGGAATTAACTCATTATCATCTAGAGTTTTACCAGCAGCTAAGAAATCATTTTTAATAGACTTCACTTCCATAAGATAATCGGTAAGTGAGCCTTTCATACATAGATTGTGCAATTTTTGTTTGAGATACAAAATATTATCTTGGCTTGGTCTATCAAACAATCTATTGAGAGCATCCCATGCTTGTTTAGGTGTTTTTGCAGCCCTTATAGTTTCTCTGCATTGAATCCCTGTAGCTAGCTTGATTAAACTTAAAGCTATGTTGGAATTCTTCTCAAATTGTGCTTTTTCTTTAGGGTCTTTAGGTGCGGTGAGTGGGTCTTCATTAGCCTGTCTATCTCTCACAAAGTCCCACATGTCATTCATCATCAATATTGACTCCATCTCATACTTCCAATTTGCAAAAGTCTGTGCTCCTTCAAGTTTCTTTGTAAGTCCACTTAACAGATTTGTAGTAGCCATGATTTAGAAAAGGATCAAAAGAAGAGGGAGCTCAACAAAGGATGAAGTAAGAACAATAAATGCCAAATTAGAGCCCTAAAAAAAATCTAGGGTACACCGCTGAAGATCCAGAGGAGGGTTCACCTAGTTTTTCCACTCTGAATCTTCAAGAGTTTCCAACAGTGGGAGGGTTAAGTTGAACATAAGTGCCTTTTTCTATCCAAAGAGAGTAAGAATTAGAATTTGGCCAGACCTTTATACCAAACTTTCTCAATATACCCGCCCTTACGTGAGGGAGACTGTAAGTATTTGAGCAGTTGATACGTGGAACATAGGCGATTCTAAAAGGGAATAACCTGCCAGACCTTTATACCAAACTACTCAATATACCCGCCCTTACGTGAGGGAGAATATAAGTATTTGAGCAGTTGATACGTGGAACATAGGTGGTTATAAAAGTGTGAGGCCTGCTTTTTGTAGAATTGTTACAATAGATGTGCCAATGTATTATTGCTTTATAAGAATTTGCTTGTATGTGTTTGCTTGCTTGTATATGGCTTAGTGTCAAGTGTGTATGAAATGGAACTACACTTGATTACAATTATAAAACCCAAAGTCATGCAAGGGTAATAGCAAGCATAAAATGTAGACAAAGCCCAAAAATAGAAGATGCAAGCAACAGACACCTATTGGCCAAGAGAGTGCCACAAAATGAATCCACTGACAAGGGACAAGGGGTCCTAAATCACCCCTTAAGTTGATGATTTGTATTTGGCTAAAAAACAAATTAGCCCCAAATGTGCCTCCAAAAAAAATGAGACAATATCAATGCCTCCTTTTATAAGATTGCCCCCAAATTCAATAAATGACTTGGCATAATGTCCTCCCAAAGAGTTAGAAATTGACTCCTCACAATTTTTACCAAGTTATCAACCAAGAGTGTCGGATGCAACCGAAAATGCACTCTGTTTACAATATAAAACTTCAAGTCAAAATTCAGTTGAGTAAAAGGTCTCAAAACTGAAAAATAATTGCACCAATGGATCCCCCTCGAATTTCTCTTTCCAACGACTATATATAAGCCTATAGTCAGATACAAATTGATGCTTCAAACAAGCAAAAAACAAAGGCTGTGCATCTTCGGGACATTCCCAAATGGTCACCCATCCGATTTGTGCTCTACAAAATAATGCTTGACTTAGGAGTTTCTATAATATGTGCTCCGAAAAATCAACCTTCCTCACTTGAATTAAAATATCAACTGAAGTTCATAAGTAAATAAAGTTTCTTTTGAATCACCGCATCCAAGCTTCTTTTGAATCACACTTCCTTATGCAATAAATGGAAAAACAGGTGGGACTCTTTGCAGCGTACAGGTGGAGGGATCGTGGAGGGATCATTCGAGTATGGTGCGCCAAATGGCAAATAGTGCAGCACACGTATTGCAGTAAACAGGGCCGCTAAAAAAATGCAACTGTGCAAGATGCAGGGACTATTGAGGAAAAATTCACCTTCGAAGATGTGTGATGCGCCGGCTAATACACTCTTGGGCTGGAGAGATCCAGGCTACATCCACGATGCAGGGACAAGAAACAGGGAAACCAGAAGCAGTTTGAACCAGCCGAAGCCGAAGCTTGCTACCGTCAATCTAAAGGGTTTCAACAACGGAAATATTCATCAAATTAGATTGGGAGCGCGATTCGAAATGGACGCAATGCAGAAGTGCTGACGACAAGTCAGAAGACTCCAAAGGGTTTGACAGGGTACCTGACGGCCTAAAGGATTCCAAGTCTGCGGTGCAAATTATATTATGTAAGGAGTTCTATCCAAATAGACAACCTAAAACCAAAATGAATGTCCAGAGACATTTACTACTATAAAAATGATTCTTGCCTATCTAAACTCAGCTCACAATGACAAATGACAAGTAACTCCAGGCAAAAAAATTCATAAGCTGAGCTGATAAAAGGCCTCCTCCAAGAGAGCCTTTTATGTTCTTCCGTTTGAATGAATCTAAATCCAAGGGATTTAGAACTGTCCACTTTTCTCTCTCTCTCATATGGACAGTCGGTTATGTTTTGCCTGGAGAGGCTTGGCTCAATGCTGTGTCCAAGTGCTTGAGGTATTCATTGTTCTTTAATATAAAAGAATCTGATATGTCTTCTCCAAGTACACATGGACTCCTACGAACATACTCCTTCGTGGTGAACTTGGTACCCACTTTGTGATGATGCTGCTCGAATTTCCTTTGAAAATTTGTAAAGGACCTCTACAAACGCCGCACCTTTTAGCGCCCTTTCGTCCTCCTCGGTCAAAAGAAAACAAAACTGGGAAACAGCTTTGAAGAACTTCAGAACAAAACTGGGAAACTTTTGTAGCGCCCTTTCGTCCTCCTTTGTGATGATGTTATTATTGGAGCGAGAACAAAACTGGGAAACAGCTTTAAAAAAAAAACAATTACCCACTAAAGAAATATTTTTAAATAAGCATGGGGTACTGTATCGCCGGGCCTCTGCTTCGTTTCCTCTCTAGTGATATGCCTCGGGAGCCCTACTTACCAGTATCAACTTCGAGTCCACCAGCAACGCGGCAAATCAGTGATTTGTAACCCCGTCGAGAGTTTCTCCGTAACTTGGCATCGCTTGAAAAAAGTCTTAAAAATAAGCGAGCCTAGCGCACCAATGAAACAGGCTGGAAAGGCTGCTTTAAAGAACTTTAGAAGTGCCAGGGCTGTCTATCAAGATGTTGAGAATCAAGTCTTGTGCAGGCAGCGTGAAGAGTTGGATCCTAATATTCGATACTGCTTATATAAAATGGGTCAATCAAACATACAGACTTTTGAAATTCTGGACCTTAGCACTCAAGAAGGCCCAGCACTTGATCTATTGCAGGCCAAATTGGAAGCCGTGATGGCAGAGGCAAGGACTCAACAGGCAGCGTCTATGACAAAATTTCACTGGCTTGGTAGAAACTTTCCAATTAAGAACGCAAAGACTCGTGTATCTATCTTAAAAGCTCAGGAATTGGAATTGGAATGGAGTTTCTGGTTTCTGATCCACTCAATGAGTGGAGAGCATACTCCCTGACTCCATACTCAAACCAAAAAAAAATCCCACAGGCGGATCTCACCGCTCTGATACCAGATGATAGGACTGAATAATAAGGCCTTAGATTATTTACAAGTTATCTTACAATATATAAGCATCAAGCTTAGGAGGGAGATATGACAAGTGTCATAAGCTCCACTCCAAGTGTCTTTCAGAAGACACCACTCTAACTCAAACTGAAGACAGGGACAAGTGGCAGAAGACAAATGTCAACCTGTCAATTATAGGCATAGTGCACATTATAACAATAATATTCTAACAGTTGTGATGTCTATTACAGACCTCACACCAATTTATAGGTAGAAGACATAACAACTTAGATGCCGCGCGTAGATGACAAGGAAAATAATTGCAGGTGGAACAAAAAAATAAATTATGTTCCTAAGGTTTTTAAAACAACAAACTATATTGCAGATTCAAACCCTAAAACATCCCCAATTGACGGTTGACACTTGGCACACATTGTGAATCTCCATCAACAAATCCATGGACACATGGCACAAGGAGTAGTAGGCATGAATTTTGATAACCAGTTGGCCATTAAAAATATGATATTTGTTGATTTGCGGATGGACGGATGCATGGCAGGATGCAATTCGTCGGTGTTGTTTTATTTCATAGGTTATGGCAAAAAATATCGATGCGGGTAGCAGTTTGAATTTTTCCTTGTGGATGTTTATCCTACATAGCCTGTGAGACAGGCTAGGGGGCATTAAAAAGAATGGAGGTTTTTAGTTTAGTAACCACTAGCCTATGGTTTGGCAGCCAACGTAGTCTCTTTCATTTGGTCATGTGGTAGTAAAGCTGAAGGTAAAGATTCTATCTGATCAGTAGATACGTGGCAGTATGATCGTGCAAGTTGTTTTACTTCGGGTCTCAGGGATATTATCACACATCGAGTAGGAAAAGGCTCAAAGTAGGGTTTAAAAGCATGAACACACTTCCAAATAGGTCATGATTTGGTCACCTTGGGCTAGCCTCACACCTAGTCGCACCACTTGGATTTGGTAGACTTTGATCGTTGGAAGAATTCAAGATTTGAGCGTTCCTAGAAAAGCTTGACCCCACTAACCGTTGCATGATTGTGCAATTTGACCACCATCGACCGTGCTGACCCTGCATAGTTTATCTAGTTTATCATTGAAAACATTATTTTTTTTGCCGTCGTGATCGTTGAAATCATAAAAATTTGAATTCGAATTGTTTTGGTGCCAAAACAACAAGAAGGTGATTTTTTAAAATTCTCCAATTTTTTTTTTAGCAATAATTTTTGCAAATTCACCAATTTATTTTACCTCCAAGTTGAATTTTTACAAATTTTAAGGGCTAACTTTTTGGAATTTAGTGCTGATTTTTACCACTTCAAATTGAAGGGTAATTTTTGTAATTGCAAAATTGATGCCATTTTTGTAAAAGCACTATAATAGCCCCTTTTTGTAATTGGAAGGTAAATTGTAAATCTAGGTTAATTTTTACATTAGGAGTGTCACACATTTTCCTAAGCAATTGCCTAGATAGTTCTTGCAACCACATTAGATTTCTTCTAATCTAGCATATACTAGTAAAAAAATGGCTGCTAACCTCAAAAAAACATGGAAAATATTACTACTACAGTAAATGTTTTGGCAGATAAAGTGAAATATATTATTGTCCAATTGACTCCTAGTGATGTCAAAATTTATAACAAATTTTCCAACAAGGCAAAATGTGAGGTCAAATTGTATGATGGATCAAGAGATCTTGATGTCTTGTCTACTTGGATTTTAGATATGCAAACTTGGTTCACCTATGCTAAAATTCTTGAATATGAACAAGTTGCTTTTGCCACAGTCAAACTCACAGGCTTAGAATTTTTTTATTGTAGAAAGACAAAGCCACAATGTTGCCATGACTTGGAAATAATTAATCCAAATTTTGAGAAACACCTTTTTCCTACCAAATTATCAAAGTGACCTCACAACCAAGTGGTATAGATCAAGGTAAGCCTATAGTATGTTAGTTGTAGACTACATTTTTCAATTCAATAGGCTAAGGGTTCTTCTTGGTGTGAAATATTCAGAAGAGGATTTGATTAACAAGTTCACTCGTGGATTGCAAGATCAGATTTTTAAGGAAATAAAATTCAATGATTTCCTCACTTTGGATGTGGCATTCAAGCATACCATTCTAGTAGAGGAGAAAGTTGGTGCCCCTCACATATCTTGATAGGAAAATAGTTCCAAAGATGCGAATCAACATCAACTGTGGATAACACTTCTCATTATTTCCCTAATTCTTCTTCTTCTCCCACTTCACCTAAAGCATATTCTTCTTCTTCTCACTCTACAAATCCTTCTTCTTCAACATTGTATTGTGAATTCTGTAAAAAGAACGGTCATACAAAATCTAGATGCTTTACTTTTGAAAGAATGAAGAAGAAGTCCCTAATTATACAACCTATAAATGAGGAACCACAAGATGGTTCCATTGTGACTACAGGGATAAAAGAAAAATATCCAAATTTGAAGGGTAAACTAAACAAAGTTATCCTCATGTCAAATATTTTTCAAGGGGGTCGTGACCATTTGTTTGTCACTATAGCTCACCTTACTCATGATTTTTATGTGGATTATATAATAGATAACGACTCATAGAAGAATCTCATTGCGAGGACCATTATCGAGAAGTTGAAGCTTCACACAAAGCCACATCCTCAACCCTATGCACTTGGGTGGAAGGATGTAGACTCTACATACAACATCACACACACATACTTGCACCTTGTATTTTACCTTTGGTGATAAGTTTATGGATAAGGTACGGTGAGATATCATTGAGATGTATTGTTGTGGACTATTGCTTGGTAAGCCCTATCAATTTTATAGGAATGTAGTGTATCATGCTAAAAATAACACATACACCTTGGATTTGCATTAGCCTATTTGTTACAAAGCACTACACCCACATCAAATTTGATGCTAATTTGTAGGTAAGCCCATAAGCCATTAAGTCAAGCACTTGTATTGGCTCCTACTTGCATAAGTCCCACATAGGATAAAGAACAAGCACCTCTAAAGACTCACGATAAAGAAGAAGCTCCACTTCCAAAATGTGAACAATCACTAGAGCTCATGGTTAAGGAACCCATCACTCTCACTCATGAGAAAGATACCAACCATTCCATTGACATCATTTTGGGTACACCTATGAACACACAACCACTTAATCCATAGATGTTACCTTTAGCTTTGTTCTCTTCCACAATTGTACATATGGAGAAGGAGCAAGCTAAGATAACTTCCTTAATTTAACACCAGCAGAGCCTTATAGAAAATATGACATAGGACTTGCATGAGACTCAATAGGAGCAGTAGAGAGTGATGGGAAAGCCTCACAGTCCTCATCTATTTCAAGTTGAAGATAAATTTTGGCTTCCTTCTAGAGACACCATATCAGGACCCTCCTTTGGCACTTGAACCTATATTCAGCCCTACAAAAATAATGGCACCTGACCCTCAGATTTCGCTCATTACTGATAGAATTTTTGACATGAAGACTCATCACACTCGATAGGATTCTTCCACTTCTTACCTTGTTGCCTGTCGCGGTCACTTTCTACATATGACTCGTTGGATTCCTCACCATAAGATGGCCTATGAATTTCCATATTTAATGAGAGCTTTGGGATCCAATGCTTCTATGGTTGGGAGGAGTGTTGAGGATACTATATTACCTTAGGTTTATTTATAAGCCTAAGTTATTTTATTGCATTGTATTATGTGTGGCATAGTATACCCACATTGGATATTATATTTCTTGTATTTGTATTTATGTGAGGTATAGTATGCTCATGTTGGATATGTATTTGTTATTTGTTAGGATGCATAGTTAGACTATTAGAGATATATTTTTTCATCTAGAAGTTAGTTGTTAGTTTGCATCCATGTTTTGTAGGTGGTTATCCTTGCATATATTTTAGTTACAAGTGGTTGGCCTTTCATGGAAAATTGTTACAAACACTGTAACCTACATGATTCTTTGTAGCTTCTATATATTCTATTGCATATCATGAATAACCATCTTCATGTTTAGTATTTCCATATCACCCAATGTTAAAAGACCAAATGCTATAGGAAATCCTTCCTATCGAAGCCCTCCTAGCTCAATAGATATGGCTAGAAATGGATCCAATATGAAGAAATATTTAGGTTCTTGGATGTTCCTTTTGCTTTCCGATATGCTTGCTCTACACTATAGCAATATATCCTTGATAGAGTGGAAAACAAGTTGCATAAGTGGCTTACCAAACCTCTTTCATTAGCCAAAATATTTTAAGCTTGATCTAAGATTTCGATTGCCAGTCACATTTATTACTTGTCATTTTATGCCCTCTTAAAAGTATCCTACTAAAATATGGAGAAATTTCTCCAAGATTGTTTTGGGATTCTTCAGAGAAAAGGAAAGGTTTTCATAGAGTAGTCTAGGAGTTTTGTTGTCTCCCAAGGGAATCTAGAGGATTGGGTCTCTTGGATACCTAAAGCTAGGGGATAGATCTTTGTGCAAAATGGATTATCAAAGTCATACAGGGCAATGAGGTTTGGAAAATCCTATTTCATAATTACATTACCTCCGACACTCCCCATAAGAGAAAAGTTTGAAAAGGGCTTGGGCTACCCTCACTTCTGGTTATGAAGGTTCCTATGTAGATTCTAGGCAACTTTATAGCCAAAAGCATTTAGAAGGCTTGGGAGGCTATTAGACCTTATATTATTTGGAATGGTAGTAATGGGCTATCTATCAATCAATAGTCAATATGGTGGTCCTCCATTTTTACTCACCAAGACTAGAATTTGGCTGAATTCCCCTAGATCTAGCCTTGCATTTTTTCAATAAGGCATAAAGGTCATTTCATATTTTTTCTCAAGGTGCACAAAAGATTCTCTCTCATGTACTAAAGCCTATAGTATGTTAGTTGTAGTCTACATTTTTCAATTCAATAGGCTAAGGGTTCTTCTTGGTGTGAAAGATTCAGAAGAGGATTTGATTAACAAGATCACTCGTGGATTGCAAGATAAAATTTTTAAGGAAATAAAATTCAATGATTTCCTCACTTTGGATGTGGCATTCAAGCATACCATTCTAGCAGAGGAGAAAGTTGGTGCCCATCACATATCTTGATAGGAAAATAGTTCCAAAGATGCGAATCAACATCAACTGTGGATAACACTTCTCATTCTTTCCCTAATTCTCCTTCTCCTCCCACTTCACCTAAAGCATATTCTTCTTCTTCTCACTCTACAGATCCTTCTTCCTAAACATTGTATTGTGATTTTTGTAAAAAGAATGGTCATACAAAATCTAGATGCTTTAATTTTGAAATAATGAAGAAGAAGTCCCTAATTATACAACCTATAAATGAGGAACCACAAGATGGTTCCATTGTGACTACAAGGATAAAAGAAAAATATCCAAATTTGAAGGGTAAACTAAACAAATTTATCCTCATGTCAAATATTTTTCAAGGGGGTCGTGACCATTTGTTTGTCACTATAGCTCACCTTACTCATGATTTTTATTTGGATTATATAATAGATAACGACTCATAGAAGAATCTCATTGCGAGGACCATTATCAAGAAGTTGAATCTTCCCACAAAGCCACATACTCAACCCTATGCACTTGGTGTTGTAATCACAATGACACTGAGAGGGGGGGTGAATTAGTGTGATCTTTAAAAATTCTAAAACATATAGTTTTAAATCCAGCAGCAGTTTAAACTGATAAAAGAAATATCAAAATGCAGTAAGAAAGCATGACACACAACACAGTAATTTAACGAGGTTCACCAATGTGGCTACTCCTTAAAACGACTCGCTTGGACTACCATCCAAATCCAGCCAATGCAAAGCTACAACTTTACAATATCTTTTACCAAGCACCAACCGGAAGGAGCACCAACCCCTTTGCTTTATCTGCTTTGGGCAGATTGGAGCACCAACTCCTAATTTACCGAACACCTACCTGGAAAGAGGCACCAACCCCTTATGCCAAGCTACAACTTGGAAGACAATAATAAAAATTATAGAATAAAACTTTCACCTCATTTCTCATAGTCTGCTATTTTTTTGCATTCTGTTGCTTCTGCGCAACACGATTCGCACTATCCGACCGCTTCTCTGTACTTCTTCGCACTCTCTGCTGCAATCAGATGATCGATCACTTCTACAGTCTACGCACTATCACTTCGGACTTAGAACATGACCTCTGCACATCGCGCTCTTAATTCACGAAGATTCGATATGCACACTTCACTTCGTCACAAAAGAAATATCACTTCAGCCTTAGCTCAAATCGAAATGACTCACTCTCTACGCACTGCAAATTTCGCATACTCCTCTTTTCACAGTCTCCCTCCATCTTGAATTAGCCCTCCTTTTATAGAAGAAATCTTCAAGAACAATATTGATACTAGAGTCGGCTTAAACCCTAAAGAGCGTCGACTGTCAAACCCTTATGAATATCGACTTCAAACCCTAATGAATGTCGGCTTAAAACCCTAATGATTGTCGGCTTCAAACCCTAATGAATGTCGGCTTCAAACCCTAATAAATGTCGACTTCAAAACCCTAAAAATCGTCGACCTCGATTCGACTTTGTCGGCCTCAACCGCTACTGCCACCTCTGTCACCTTTTTGTAACTATTGCCGCGAAACAAAAACATGTCGCGATATCGTGACGCCTTTTGTAGCCGTACGCCTTCATGTCCTTGCTGTCACGAAATCGTGACCATTTTGGCCTTTGATAGCTTTGCCACCGTTCTTGTCACGATATCGTGACACTTCAAACTTTTGTTGACGTCATCCTCATTCTTGTCGTGAAATCGCGACGCTTTCGGCTTCCAGCTGCCTTTCTTGCACCCTGTCGTGAAATCGTGACACTTTCAACTTTTGTTGACGTCATCCTCATTCTTGTCGTGAAATCGTGACGCTTTCGGCTTCCAGCTGCCTTTCTTGCACCCTGTCGTGAAATCGTGACACTTTCAATTTTGCTGACGTCATCCTCATCTTTGTCACGAAATCGTGACGCTTTCGGCATCCGTACGTTTCTTGCTTCATGCGGTAGCGAAATCGCTACAACTTTGTGCCTTGTGCTTTCGACATGCTTCATCTTTGAGTTCTACACTTTTGACTGGTAGCGAAATCGCTACACCTTTGCGTCTTGCAGTTTCGACTTGTAGCGAAATCGCTACAACTTTTCACTTAACACTTTCTCCCTGCTTTGGCCAATGAAAATTCAACATGTAGCGAAATCGCTACAATTTCTCGACTTAGCTTCTTGGCCTCCAACATGTCGCGAAATCGTGACAGTTTGCCTTGCGCCTTCTCTCTCCTCATTTTTGTCGTGAAATCGTGACATTTTCAGCTGCGTCTTCTCTCTCCTCATTTTGGTCGCGATATCGTGACATTTTCAGCTGCGTCTTCTCTCTCCTCCGACTTGTCGCGAAATCATGACATTTTCGGCTGCGCCTTCTCTCTCCTCCGACTTGTCGCGAAATCGCGACAGAAAACATGTCGCGATATCGCGACAGTTTTCTAACTTGTCTTTTTCTTCGAATTTTTTCTGTCTTCTGCATCTGAATGACTCCTGAACTGTCTGGCCACTGCATCATTAGATCTAACTGCCTGTGTTGACAACAATGACAAACTTCTTGCACCTCCTTGCTCAACAATCTCCCCCTTTGGAATTGTTGGCAACACCTGTGTACATTCCTGTAACTCTTCTCCCCCTTTGTCAATAATACCAAAGGGCTGCTGCAGACTCCCCCTGAGTCCATCCTCACACTTCTCAGGCACAATTTGTTGCATCTGGCACAAATTATGATCATGAGCAAAAGAATAGTCAAATACTCAAATGCTCCCCCTGAGAAAGTGATCCCTGTAGCTAGTCACTTCTTAGGAAGTGTGACTACTCCTAATTTGCTTCGAAGGTACTCAAAAACTTCCTTGGGCAAGGGTTTTGTAAAAATATCTGCTACTTGTTCTGTAGTTGGGACATAGTCCAATTTAACTTCTCCTTCTGCAACTTTCTCCTTTAAGAAATGATACCTTATAGCAATGTGCTTTGTCCGTGAGTGCATTATTGGATTCTTAGAGATGTTAATTGCACTGGTGTTATCACACTTTACTGATATTGGTTCACTGAAATTAATACCTAGATCTTTCAAGGTTTGTTTCATCCACAAGACTTGTGTGCAACATGTTGCTGCTGCAATATATTCTGCCTCAGCTGTAGATAAAGAAACTGACTCTTGCTTCTTATTGTGCCATGCAACCAATCTGTCCCCCAAATAGAATGCTCCTCCACTGGTACTCTTTCTGTCATCAACGCATCCAGCCCAATCTGCATCTGAATATGATATAAGAGTGAAGTCTTTGCCTTTTGGGTACCACAACCCATACTCCATGGTGCCCTTGAGATACCGAAAAATCCTTTTAACTGCTGTCACATGAGTCTCTTTGGGGCTGGCCTGAAATCTAGCTACCATGCAAACTGCCTACAGAATATCAGGTCTAGTGGCTGTTAAATATAGTAGACTTCCAATCATAGATCTGTACATGGTTTGGTCTACAGGTGGAGATTTGTCTTCTTTGCTCAATTTGCAGCCTGTTGTCATGGGAGTGTTGACTGGCTTACAGTCCTCCATAGTGAACCTTTTTAGCATTTCTTTCACATATTTGATTTGGGAAATGAATATGCCTTTTTCATTTTGATTAACTTGTAGCCCAAGAAAGTAAGACAGTTCACCAATCATAGACATTTCAAATTCATTCTGCATCTTATTTGCTAAGTCTTTACAAGATTCATCTTTGTTGCTTCCAAATATGATATCATCTACGTAGACAACTAGAACAATGAGATGCCCACCTTCTGTTTTTACATACAGATTATTGTCCACTAATCCTTTCTTGAATCCTCGTTGAGAAAGATAATTATCTAGCCTTGCATACCATGCCCGTGGTGCTTGTTTTAATCCATACAGTGCTTTCTTTAATTTGCGGACAAGGTTAGGATCTTCACTAATTTGAAAGCCATCTGGTTGTTCAATATAGACCTCTTCTTCAAGTTTCCCATTTAGGAAGGCAGATTTTACATCCATCTGATAAACTCTGAAGTTCTTGTGAACTGCTAGTGCCAAAAACATTCTAATAGCTTCTAGCCTGGCCACTGGCGCGAAAGTCTCTTCAAAATCAATGCCTTCGACCTGTGCATAGCCTTTGCAAACCAGTCTTGCTTTGTTTCTAATGACCTGACCGTCTTCATTTAATTTGTTTCGAAATATCCATTTGGTGCCGATTACATTCTTATTTGCGAGTCTAGGTACCAGTTCCCAAGTTCTGTTCTTTTCAATCTGATCTAACTCTTCATTTATTGCCTTCATCCAGCTATCATCTTTGCTTGCTTCATCTATGTTTTTGGGCTCAATGCTAGATAAAAGAGAGTAATTACTTATTACTTTCCTTCTTGTCTGAATGCCAGTTGTGGGATCTCCAATTATTTGATCTCTAGGATGATTTTTCTCCCAGCTGCCTATTTTGAATTTTCTATTTTCTTGCACCTCTGAGTCATCGGATAAGTTATCTGCATCAACCGCAGACGTATTTTCTGTTTCATGCACCTCATCTCCTTCAATTACTTCTTCGTAGATTGGGTAGTTTTCTTCAAAGTTAACTATTTGTTTCCTCCCTTCATCGAATTTAACATCTGCACTGTCCACAATTTTCTTGAGTCTCTTGTTGTAGCATTTGTAAGCTTTGCTTTTTGGTGAATACCCAACAAAAACACCTTCATCTGCTCTATCTTCAAACTTCCCAAGGTTGTCATCAGTTTTTCTGATGTAGCACTTATAGCCAAAAACTTTGAGATGTTTTGCTGTTGCTTTTCTACCAAACCACAACTCATAAGGTGTTTTGCATTCATGAGTTCTTAACATATACCTGTTTTGAATGTATACTGCAGTGTGAACTGCTTCTTTCCAGAATCTATCTGCTATTTTTTTTTCTGCCAGCATGGTGCGTGCCATTTCCTGTATAGTTCTGTTCTTTCTCTCTACTACACCATTCTACTGGGGAGTTCTAGCTGCTGAATATTGTCTCCTGATACCGTATTTTTCGTAGTATTCTATAAATTCATTCGAAATGAATTCTCCTCCTCTGTCTGATCGCAAGCATTTGATCCTTTTTCCTGTTTCATTTTCAACTAGCTGTTTAAAAGTTCTGAACATTTCGAAAGCTTCTGTTTTATCTTTTAGGAAGAATATCCATGTCATTCTGGAATAATCATCGATACACAGCATAAAGTATTTGTCACCGTTTATGCTTTGAGTTCTCATGGGTCCACACAGGTCAGTATGAATAAGTTCCAAAGGCCTGCTAGTGTGGTACTCTTTTGTTTTGAATGATACTCTGGTTTGCTTTCCCTTCTGACATGAAGCACAAACACTGTTTGAAGGTTTCTTAATGGTTGGAATATCTCTCACTGCTTGTTTAGAGCTGATTTTCACCAAATTATCAAAACTTATGTGTCCAAGCCTCTTATGCCACAACCAGTTCTCTTCTTCTTGTCCAATGAAGCACATACCTTCTGAAGATTCTGAGAGTGTGTACAAAGTTGCCAGACGTCCTTGAGCCGGTTGCTATTAATTTCCCGTTGTTTATTTTTCTGACTTCACAACCCTGCTTCTTGAAAACTACTTCATGTCCTTTATCACAGATTTGACTCACACTTAACAGGTTATGTTTCAAACCATCCACAAATAAAACTTCTTCTGACTTGATTTTCCCTTCACTAATTTTGACAGATCCTTTACCTATTATTTTGGCTCCATCATTATTGCCAAACTTCACAGAACCACCCTCATATTTCTGTAGTTTTTCAAATTTCTGTTTATCACCTGTCATATGACTTGAGCAACCACTATCAAGGATCCACGGTACACATTTATTCTGAGCTCTAAAAGTTGTCTGCACTATTAAAGATTCATGTTCTTTCTTGAGCTGTTCTTTTTGTTTCCATTCTGTTTTAACTGTGGTGTTGGGTTCTAGCTTGGATTTCCCCTTTTCAGAATCTTGCACATATCCTTCAGAAGAAATTCTATTTTGTTTTGCCCTATATGGTTGAATTCTTCTTTTCTGAGATTGATTTGAAACAGAAATACTACGACAGTTTCTAGCAATATGCCCAAAGTTGTGACAATTAAAGCATTCTACTGCATAACTCATTAGAGGAGCAAAAGCATTTCTACTAGTGAAACTTCTTGGACCTATATTGTACTTGCAGTCAACAATTTTATGCCCATAACCATTACATTTAAAACAGAAACCATAGAAATAATGATTGAACCTGAAAGATGGTCTTGGCCAAGTTGTTGTAGGAGCCTTAGATCTTCTTTTCTTTTGATGTGTGACCTTGGTAAAGCCATCATTGTCAGCTCCTATTTCAGGACTGGCATTACTGCTTTCTTTTGCCTGATTTGTTTTTCTTTCAATAGCTTGTTTCTTGTCTTTACTCTTTTCACATTCAACATTGCTTGCCTTTGGTCCATTTGATGATTCTCCTTCAGTAAAGCCCAGACCGAATTTGATACCTGTGGGTCTTTGATCGCTTAGGATTTTGTCCGACTTCATCGAACTTTCTTCACGTTTTAAATGACAGCTAATTTTTCGATCCATCTCTTGTATCTGTATTCGAAGACTAACATTTTCTTCTTCCAATTTGCAACAGTAATCTATCTTCATGGTAACCTGTACTTCAAGATCTTCGAACATTTTCTTGTACTCTTCTGTCTGTGTTTTTAGATTGGCTATAATGTCATTTGCATCCTCAAGCTTCCTTAACAGTTTTTTATTCTTTCTTTTCTCATATTTCCATTCCATAAGAGCAGAAACCAGCTCACCTTCTAAATCAACTTCAGCCTCACCTTTTTCAATAGATACTTCAGAGTTCATTCCTTCTCTCTTTTTTGTGTTTTCTGCCTCTTCGATTCTTCTACTTCAAACGCCATAAAGAGAGCCTCACTGTTCCTTCTTCGAGTCTTCACTAGAACTGTCCTCTCGAAGATTCTCGCATTTCGGGAGATAAAGCTTTTCTTTTTGAAATTGCCTTTTCTGAAGTTTGTTTTCTTCCTCCATTCACCTCTTTCTTGATGCTTAGTTTCTTCACCTTTGTTCTTGTCATTGAGAGGACATTTGGTAGAAAAGTGTCCAATGCCTCCACAATTGAAACATTTAAAAGGTAGCTTTCCTTTGTATTTTCCTTTTCCTTTTCTCAGCTTTTTGACAAAATTTGCTTCCATTTCATCTGAAGCATCCTCTTCTTCAGACTCTTGTTTTGTGCTTTTGCCTTTTAGGGCTTTGAAAGCTGCTTCTCTATCTGTGGGATTAGACCTTCCTATTCTCATTTCAAAAGCAGTCAAAGAACCATGCATCTCATCCATACTAAAATGATTTAGATCTTTGGCTTCTTCTATGGCAGAGACTTTAGAATCAAATCTAGGGGGGAGCGATCTTAATACCTTTTTCACGATAGCAGCATCGATTAATTCTTCGCCGAGACCTCTGATTGAATTGGTGATCCCATTGACTCTTTGCATGAAAGTCTCTATGTTCTCATCATTGTCCATCTTTAAAGATTCGTATTGAGCTCGATGTGCTTGAAGCTTGGCCTCCTTGATCCTATCATCTCCTTCATGAATGTTCTCTAGTTTATCCCATATATCTTTTGTTGATTCACAATTTATGACCTTGACTAGCTCACTATCCACTAGTCCACACATGATGGCATTTTTTGCTTTTGAATCATATTCAAATGCCTTTTTACCAGTAGTGTCTGTTGGAGCGGTGGCGGGAGCTTTGTAACCATTAACTACCGCACCCCAGATGTCAAAACCCAAAGCACTGAGATATGTCTGCATTCTAATTTTCCAGAACGCATAATTAGTCCCATCAAACAATGGTGCTTTGTTCGAGGAGAAACCTTCACCACTTGCCATTGCGTAACTTCCAAGATCACCTTAGCTATTTAAGCCTGTTCAGGAACCTTGCTCTAATACCAATTGTTGTAATCACAATGACACTGAGAGGGGGGGTGAATCAGTGTGATCTTTAAAAATTCTAAAACATATAGTTTTAAATCCAGCAGCAGTTTAAACTGATAAAAGAAATATCAAAATGCAGCAAGAAAGCATGACACACAACACAATAATTTAACGAGGTTCACCAATGTGGCTACTCCTCAAAATGACTGCTTGGACTACCATCCAAATCCAGCCAATGCAAAGCTACAACTTTACAATATCTTTTACCAGGAGCACCAACCCCTTTGCTTTATCTGTTTTAGGCAGATTGGAGCACCAACTCCTAATTTACCAGCACCTACTGGAAAGAGGCACCAACCCCTTATGCCAAGCTACAACTTGGAAGACAATAATAAAAATTACAGAATAAAACTTTCACCTCATTTCTCACAGTCTGCTATTTTTTTGCATTCTGCTGCTTCTACGCAAAACGATTCGCACTATCCGACCGCTTCTCTGTACTTCTTCGCACTCTCTGCTGCAATCAGATGATCGATCACTTCTGCAGTCTACGCACTATCACTTCGGACTTAGAACACAACCTCTGCACATCGTGCTCTTAATTCATGAAGATTCGATATGCACACTTCACTTCGTCACAAAAGAAATATCACTTCAGCCTTAGCTCAAATCGAAACGACTCACTCTCTGCACACTGCAAATTTTGCATACACCTTCTCTTTGCACAGTCACACTCCATCTTGAATTAGCCCTCCTTTTATAGAAGAAATCTTCAAGAACAATATTGATACTGGAGTCGGCTTAAACCCTAAAGAGCGTCGACTGTCAAACCCTTATGAATATCGGCTTCAAACCCTAATGAATGTCGGCTTAAAACCCTAATGATTGTCGGCTTCAAACCCTAATGAATGTCGACTTCAAACCCTAATAAATGTCGGCTTCAAAACCCTAAAAATTGTCGGCCTCGATTCAACTTTGTCGGCCTCAACCGCTACTGCCACCTCTGTCACCTTTCTGTAACTATTGCCGTGAAACACAAACATGTCGCGATATCGTGACACCTTTTGTAGCCGTACGCCTTCATGTCCTTGTCGCGAAATCGTGACCATTTTGGCCTTTGATAGCTTTGCCATCGTTCTTGTCATGATATCGTGACACTTCAAACTTTTGCTGACGTCATCCTCATTCTTGTCGCGAAATCGCGACGCTTTCGGCTTCCAGCTGCCTTTCTTGCACCCTGTCGCGAAATCGTGACACTTTCAACTTTTGCTGACGTCATCCTCATTCTTGTCGTGAAATCGCGACGCTTTCGGCTTCCAGCTGCCTTTCTTGCACCCTGTCGTGAAATCGTGACACTTTCAATTTTGCTGACGTCATCCTCATCTTTGTCGCGAAATCATGACGCTTTCGACATCCGTACGTTTCTTGCTTCATGCGGTAGCGAAATCGCTACAACTTTGTGCCTTGTGCTTTCGACATGCTTCATCTTTGAGTTCTGCGCTTTTGACTTGTAGCGAAATCGCTACACCTTTGCGTCTTGCAGTTTCGACTTGTAGCGAAATCGCTACAACTTTTCACTTAACACTTTCTCCCTGCTTTGGCCAGCGAAAATTCAACATGTAGCGAAATCGCTACAATTTCTCGACTTAGCTTCTTGGCCTCCAACATGTCGCGAAATCGTGACAGTTTGCCTTGCGCCTTCTCTCTCCTCATTTTTGTCGCGAAATCGTGACATTTTCAGCTGCGTCTTCTCTCTCCTCATTTTGGTCGCGATATCGCGACATTTTCAGCTGCGTCTTCTCTCTCCTCCGACTTGTCGCGAAATCGCGACATTTTCGGCTGTGCCTTCTCTCTCCTCCGACTTGTCACGAAATCGCGACAGAAAACATGTCGCGATATCGCGACAGTTTTCTAACTTGTATTTTTCTTCGAATTTTTTCTGTCTTCTACATCTGAATGACTCCTGAACTGTCTGTCCACTGCATCATTAGATCTAACTGCCTGTGTTGACAACAATGACAAACTTCTTGCACCTCCTTGCTCAACACTTGGGTGGAAGGATTTAGACTCTACATCCAACATCACACACACACACTTGCACCTTGTCTTTTACCTTTGGTGATAAGTTTATGGATAAGGTACGGTGTGATATCATTGAGATGTATTGTTGTGGACTATTGCTTGGTAAGCCCTATCAATTTTATAGGAATGTAGTGTATCATGCTAAAAATAACACATACACCTTGGATTTGCATTAACCTATTTGTTACAAAGAACTACACCCACATCAAATTTGATGCTAATTTGTAGGTAAGCCCATAAGCCATTAAGTCAAGCACTTGTATTGACTTCTACTTGCATAAGTACCACATAGGTTAAAGAAAAAGCACCTCTAAAGACTCATGATAAAGAAGAAGCTCCACTTCCAAAATGTGAACAATCACAAGAGCTCATGGTTAAGGAACCCATCACTCTCACTCATGAGAAAGATACCAACCATTCCATTGACATCATTTTGGGTACACCAATGAACACACAACCACTTACTCCATAGATGTTACCTTTAGCTTTCCTCTCTTCCACAATTGTACATATGGAGAAGGAGCGAGCTAAGCTAAATTCCTTAATTTAACACCAGTATAGCCTTATAGAAAAGATGACATAGGACTTGCATGAGGATCAATAGGAGCAGTAGAGAGTGATGGGCAAGCCTCACAGTCCTCATCTATTTCAAGTTGAAGATAAATTTTGGCTTCCTTCTAGAGACACCATATCAGGACCCTCCTTTAGCACTTGAACCTGTATTCAGACCTACAACAATAATGGCACCCGACCCTCAGATTTCGCTCATTACCGATAGAGTTTTTGACATGAAGACTCATCACACTCGATAGGATTCTTCCACTTCTTACCTTGTTTCCTGTCGCGGTCACTTTCTACATATGACTCATTGGATTCCTCACCATAAGATGGCCTATGAATTTCCATATTTGTTGAGAGCTTTGGGATCCAATGCTTCTATGGTTGGGAGGAGTGTTGAGGATACTATATTACCTTAGGTTTATTTATAAGCCTAAGTTATTTTATTGCATTGTATTATGTGTGGCATAGTATACCCAAATTGGATATTATATTTCTTGTATTTGTATTTATGTGAGGCATAGTATGATCATGTTGGATATGTATTTTTTATTTGTTAGGATGCATAGTTATATTGTTAGAGATATATTTTTTCATCTAGAAGTTAGTTGTTAGTTTGCATCCATGTTTTTTAGGTGGTTATTCTTGCATATATTTTAGTTACAAGTGGTTGGCCTTTCATGGCAAATTGTTACAACCACTGTAACCTATGTGATTCTTTGTAGCTTCTATATATTCTATTGCATATCATTAATAACCATCTTCATGTTTAGTATTTCCATATCACCCAATGTTAAAAGACCAAATGCTATAGGAAATATTTCCTATCGAAGCCCTCCTAGCTCAATAGATATGGCTAGAAATGGATCCAATATGAAGAAATATTTAGGTTCTTGGATGTTCCTTTTGATTTCCGATATGCTTGATCTACACTATGGCAATATATCATTGATAGAGTGGAAAACAAGTTGCATAAGTGGCTTACCAAACCTCTTTCATTAGCCAAAATATTTTAAGCTTGTTCTAAGATTTCGATTGCCAGTCACATTTATTACTTGTCATTTTATGCCCTCTTAAAAGTATCCTACTAAAATATGGAGGAATTTCTCCAAGATTGTTTTGGGATTCTTCAGAGAAAAGGAAAGGTTTTCATAGAGTAGCCTAGGAGTTTTGTTGTCTCCTAAGGGAATCTAGAGGATTGGGTCTCTTGGATTCCTAAAGCTAGGGGATAGATCTTTGTGCAAAATGGATTATCAAAGTCATACAGGACAATGAGGTTTGGAAAATCCCATTTCATAATTACATTACCTTCGACACTCCCCACAAGAGAAAAGTTTGAAAAGGGCTTGGGCTACCCTCACTTCTGGTTATGAAGGTTCCTATGTAGATTCTAGGCAACTTTGTAGCCAAAAGCATTTAGAAGGCTTGGGAGGCTATTAGACCTTAGATTATTTGGAATGGTAGTAATGGGCTATCTATCAATCAATAGTCAATATGGTGGTCCTCCATTTTTACTCACCAAGACTAGACTTTGGCTGAATTCCCCTAGATCTGGCCTTGCATTTTTTCAATAAGGCATAAAGGTCATTTCATATTTTTTCTCAAGGTGCACAAAAAATTCTCTCTCATGTACTAAAGCCTATAGTATGTTAGTTGTAGTCTACATTTTTCAATTCAATAGGCTAAGGGTTCTTCTTGGTGTGAAAGATTCAGAAGAGGATTTGATTAACAAGTTCACTCGTGGATTGCAAGATCAGATTTTTAAGGAAATAAAATTCAATGATTTCCTCACTTTGGATGTGGCATTCAAGCATACCATTCTAGCAGAGGAGAAAGTTGGTGCCCCCCACATATCTTGATAGGAAAATAGTTCCAAAGATGCGAATCAACATCAACTGTGGATAACACTTATCATTCTTTCCCTAATTCTTCTTCTCCTCCCACTTCACCTAAAGCATATTCTTCTTCTTCTCACTCTACAAATCCTTCTTCTTCAACATTGTATTGTGATTTCTGTAAAAAGAATGGTCATACAAAATCTAGATGCTTTACTTTTGAAAGAATGAAGAAGAAGTCCCTAATTATACAACCTATAAATGAGGAACCACAAGATGGTTCCATTGTGACTACAGGGATAAAAGAAAAATATCCAACTTTGAAGGGTAAACTAAACAAAGTTATCCTCATGTCAAATATTTTTCAAGGGGGTTGTGACCATTTGTTTGTCACTATAGCTCACCTTACTCATGATTTTTATTTGGATTATATAATAGATAATGACTCATAAAAGAATATCATTGCGAGGACCATTATCAAGAAGTTGAATCTTCCCACAAAGCCACATACTCAACCCTATGCACTTGGGTGGAAGGATTTAGACTCTACATCAAACATCACACACACACACACACTTGCACCTTGTATTTACCTTTGGTGATAAGTTTATGGATAAGGTACGATGAGATATCATTGAGATGTATTGTTGTGGACTATTGCTTGGTAAGCCCTATCAATTTTATAGGAATGTAGTGTATCATGCTAAAAATAACACATACACCTTGGATTTGCATTAACCTATTTGTTACAAAGAACTACACCCACATCAAATTTGATGCTAATTTGTAGGTAAGCCCATAAGCCATTAAGTCAAGCACTTGTATTGGCTTCTACTTGCATAAGTCCCACATAGGATAAAGAACAAGCACCTCTAATGACTCATGATAAAGAAGAAGCTCCACTTCCAAAATGTGAACAATCACAAGAGCTCATGGTTAAGGGACCCATCACTCTCACTCATGAGAAAGATACCAACCATTCCATTGACATCATTTTGGGTACACCTATGAACACACAACCACTTACTCCATAGATGTTACCTTTAGCTTTGATCTCTTCCACAATTGTACATATGGAGAAGGAGCGAGCTAAGCTAAATTCCTTAATTTAACACCAGTAGAGCCTTATAGAAAATATGACATAGGACTTGCATGAGACTCAATAGGAGCAGTAGAGAGTGATGGGCAAGCCTCACAGTCCTCATCTATTTCAAGTTGAAGATAAAGTTTGGCTTCCTTCTAGAGACACCATATCAGGACCCTCATTTGGCACTTGAACCTACATTCAGCCCTACAACAATAATGGCACCTAACCCTCAGATTTCGCTCATTACCGATAGAGTTTTTGACATGAAGACTCATCACACTCAATAGGATTCTTCCACTTCTTACCTTGTTGCCTATCGCGGTCACTTTCTACATATGACTCATTGGATTCCTCACCATAAGATGGCCTATGAATTTCCATATTTGTTGAGAGCTTTGAGATCCAATGCTTCTATGGTTGGGAGGAGTGTTGAGTATACTATAGTACCTTAGGTTTATTTATAAGGCTAAGTTATTTTATTGCATTGTATTATGTGTGGCATAGTATACCCAAATTGGATATTATATTTCTTGTATTTGTATTTATGTGAGGCATAGTATGCTCATGTTGGATATGTATTTTTTATTTGTTAGGATGCATAGTTAGACTATTAGAGATATATTTTTTCATCTAGAAGTTAGTTGTTAGTTTGCATCCATGTTTTGTAGGTGGTTATCCTTGCATATATTTAAGTTAGTGGTTGGCCTTTCATGGCAAATTGTTACAACCACTGTAACCTACGTGATTCTTTGTAGCTTCTATATATTCTATTGCATATCATGAATAACCATCTTCATGTTTAGTATTTCCATATCACCCAATGTTAAAAGACCAAATGCTATAGGAAATCCTTCCTATCGAAGCCCTCATAGCTCAATAGATATGGCTAGAAATGGATCCAATATGAAGAAATATTTATGTTCTTGGATGTTCCTTTTGCTTTTCGATATGCTTGCTCTACACGATGGCAATATATCATTGATAGAGTGGAAAACAAGTTGCATAAGTGGCTTACCAAACCTCTTTCATTAGCCAAAATATTTTAAGCTTGTTCTAAGATTTCGATTGCCAGTCACATTTATTACTTGTCATTTTATGCCCTCTTAAAAGTATCCTACTAAAATATGGAGAAATTTCTCCAAGATTGTTTTGGGATTCTTCAGAGAAAAGGAAAGGTTTTCATAGAGTAGTCTAGGAGTTTTGTTGTCTCCCAAGGGAATCTAGAGGATTGAGTCTCTTGGATACCTAAAGCTAGGGGATAGATCTTTGTGCAAAATGGATTATCAAAGTCATACAGGGCAATGAGGTTTGGAAAATCCCATTTCATAATTACATTACCTCTGACACTCCCCACAAGAGAAAAGTTTGAAAAGGGATTGGGCTACCCTCACTTCTGGTTATGAAGGTTCCTATGTAGATTCTAGGCACCTTTGTAGCCAAAAACATTTAGAAGGCTTGGGAGGCTATTAGACCTTAGATTCTTTGGAATGGTAGTAATGGGCTATCTATCAATCAATAGTCAATATGGTGGTCCTCCATTTTTACTCACCAAGACTAGACTTTGGCTGAATTCCCCTAGATCTAGCCTTGCATATTTTCAATAAGGCATAAAGGTCATTTCATATTTTTTCTCAAGGTGCACCAAAAATTCTCTCATGTACTAAAGCTAAGTTTAGTTTAGCATCTCATAGTAGGATAAAGAGATCTTCTAGGTGGTCAAGGATTTTTTCCCCCATGATATGGTGGAAAGATTAGAAATGGAACTCTAATATTCATTTTAAGAATTATAAATCCTATAAAAGATACTTATGGATTTCTCCCCACCTACCCATGGTACCAAGATCAATGTATGATGGAAAATTAAATCCTCTAGCAAGGATTCGAAACACCGACTTTACACTATTTGGGTTGTAGTTCTAGAGCCAAAATTGGCCCATTTTACATTTTGTCTTCTTTTTCAAGGTTATCCATTGGGGAATTCTTGATCCATTTGGGGGTGAATGTGGCCCATGAGAGTTCCCACATATATAGATCCTAGAAAATTTTGTTGGGCTATCAATTTTTGTAAAATTTTGTTGATCAAGATTAAGGAAGTCTTATTGAACTTGGTAATTTTTCTATATGGCTGGTAAAAAGTTTGAAAGTGGCTTGCTGGATCCAAATATTTGTCTAAGGCATGAAATCCTAACCACTTCAAAGTTAGGAACACGAGTGGTTGGTTATTTGTAAAAAATGATGTCAACAATAGCATGTTGAAGCCCCAAACAATACATGATAGAGTGTCCTAAGAATATTAAGAGGGATGCTAGCACTAATTCCAAAAGACCCCTTGGTCACCATGATTTAAAAAAGCATAAATGAATGAAAGCATGAATGACCAAGGGAATAAGAGACCAAAAAAATTAGTGGCCAAAATTCTTGAACAATGATGATTAGCAAAGTTGCACAGTAGTCCTGGTCAAACACCTAAGACACCAATGACAAGTAATAGCCTACAATAGATAGCAACAAAAGAGGGATCCCAAAAAAGGATTTCAAAATAGATAACGCATGTCAAATTCATGGGCCACTTGGAAACTTCTCAACCATATATAATAAAGAAGTTAAATAAGAAAATGATAACTAATATTTTGGAGTCTACAATAATATCAACCTCCATTGATAAATGTGCTTGTAAATTTGATAGCTGGTGCAACAATAAGGCTTAGTGGAAGGAAACAAATGTGCTCAAGGGACTCAAGCCTACTGAAGGAACATGGCTACTAAAGGTCATGATTAGTCATTAGATCAGAATAGCTGGTAGTGATAGGGTAGGAGAGCGACCATTTCCTCTAGCATGTAGATCAAGCATGAGCCCTGGACTGGGCCAGTTGTGCTATTCTTATCAAGACAATGGTGGGCCTTCGTTGTAATAATTAGCTAGGATAGTATAATGAATTATAAATAGCATAATTTACCTCAATATGAGGATAAAATATTTGAGTGTTTTCTTGTATAATATGTAATTTTACTTTGCAATATTTATGAATTAGCTCGTTGTTTGACCTTTCCTAGTAATGCATTGCTAAATTCTTTCACGTATGCATGCTCTATAGTCTCTATATGTTTTTGTAAAAGCTTTGTGGGTGGTTTATTTTGTTAGGCTTGAGTTGTTTGGATTATCACTTTGGGCTATTAAAATATTAGGGATGCATAACATTAATAATTATCGTTCTGCTTTTTTTGTAAAAGTTTATCAGGTTTCTAAGGGCTATTAGATTAGTAGAGGGTACTATTTGAGCTTAAATTTTATTTTGCAATGCTTTTCTTGGTGATTGATCTATTAGACCATGTATATTATTTAGTTTTAGTGCACTTTGCATAAAATATGCTAGTGTTGTTAGTTAAATTGTTAGCTTTTGATCCTAAATACTTAATGAAAAATAACCACAAGATCTAGAATAAGCATGCTATATCAAATATAAGATAATGGTAATATTTAAAGCATATAAAACTCATGAAAGAATTCTACAATAACTTAGAAAATTGCCATTAACAAAAGCTCATGAAAATAGTATTTTGATATAGAATGAAGATCTCAAAATTTCCATATTTCATACATGCTCTACATTGCATCTCTAACTTATTCTCTACTTCTCCTCTACATTGTGTCTTCTCATATGCTCACACAAAGGCCAATATATAATGGGATGTGACTCTTGACCTTTCATCTTCTTGTGACTCTTCAACTTCCTATTCTATGGACTCATGTGCACATGGAAAACTATGTACATTTACATTATTGAACACTTTGCATATTCTAATAATTCTTGTGTATTTATTACATTGCATAAAGTAAATACTCACATCCTAATATAAGACACACTCCTAAAGGTGGTACATTAGCATGTACCAAATAATGTAATATATTCCAACACCCCTGTATTACATTATTTTATTATTGAAGACTTTAGTCTTCAATATGATATTTGTCCTGGTTCTGGAACTTGAACTCTTCTTTTCTATTTTCTTCATTCTGCTCCCTGTCTGTATCCAGATCAAGTAAATAATTAGTATATTTATAAAATACTATTGCTGCTGAGAGAGCTTTAACTTCGTGTTCTTTTGTAGGTTCTTCCAGTATTGAATTTCTTGAGCTAAGTGTCGCTTTTGTTTCCCTTCTCTATATTGTAGTTGAGGTTGAATGTATTGATTTTAAGAAGTATATAGACGCTGAAATTGTTGTTGATGTGAATTATATTGATTATGATATTGTCTTGATTGAAATGGTCTACTTGATTGACTTCCAAAATTTGTTTTATTCCCTTGATACTAATTTCTTGGATTGAATCTACAATAATTTGTACTATGTTCTTTCTTTTTGCATACTTGAAAATATCTATTATTCCATTTAGATCTACCCCTTGAGAATAAAGCCATATTTCCTTGTGGATTATCTTTTGAGACAGACATTGTTAGTCATTTCATATTTAACTAAAATTTCAACCTCATATTCTTGTAGTATATTGACTAACTCTTCAAATGATGTATCTTTACTCAAAATTTGGAAAGATGTGACTATATGCTTGTAGATTTATGGAAGTGCTCTTAGGATTTCTTGAACAAGAATCTTGTCTTCAAAAATTTCTCCAAAGGTTAACAATTTTCCTTTTATATCTACTACTTTTATTTGAAACAATTCTATACTTTCACCACTATCAACTTTTAGAGAATGTAATTGGGTTTGAAGATTCAAGATAGTGGATTTATTATTTGCTTCAAATATCTTGGCTAAAGTATTATAAAAATTGCTGCTGAACTAATGTATGGTTGTATATCATATGTAATTGCAAATGTTATTATCATAAGTGCTTTTGCTTCATATTCTTCATACTTTTGAATCTATCTAACATCTTCCATAGGTTTAGTTTTTGCTCTTTTAACAATATCCCAAAGTTTTTCAACTATCAATATTGACCTCACTTATTTTTCCATGAAATGTAATTAGGTCCTTAAAGAAGTTGGGATTCTAAAAGAAAGAATTAATTTGTTTCCATGATAATACTTGTAGACTACCTTATATCTCCCTAGTATTTTAATATAATATAACTTTGATAAGATACTTAGCTTTCTAAGTTTTCCTTTGAGTTGAATCCCTTCTGTCTCCTTTATTATGAATAGAAATCTAAATATACTTTTGATGCAATCTCAATTTTGATAAGATTCTCTATTTTTCAATCACTAAGTTGTATTCCTTATGTCTCATTAATTTGAGCAAGAGACTAATACCAAATGTAATTTTACAACTTTTCAAAAACTCTATGTTATGTTTCTTATATCTTTCAATTTTCAATAGTATGGTTTCTAAATTTCAAGAACCTAAGTTGATGTTGAATTTCCTTATAGCTCCCTAATTAGAAATTTAGAAAACAAAGGTATTTTCCAATTTAATATTCATATTTCGATGTAGAAATCCTTATTCCTCCAAGTTAAACTATTTGCAAATATTTATATGCAATATGAATTTCAAAATGGAATAAAGTTATTTCGAAACATTTCAAAGTACTTCTTACTTCAAAGATCTTCCAAGGCATTCAATAATTCTTCTAAGGTTATATTTTTTTTTAAGCAAAAAACCCCTTGCGGGGCCGCCTTGGTCTGAGAGACCATGACCAGGGGGTTCTACACCATCAAAGTCACTCGGGAGTCGTGCCCGTCCCTACCCGCACCAACATTATCAATTTTATTTTAAGTACCCAATTCAAATTTTTGGTAGGGTGGAGATTCGAACCTGGGACCTCTTTTGGAGGATTGCCCTCTCCTCTATAACTCACCTACAACACCTGGGTGTCTAAGGTTATAATTCATTACATTATTTTTATCTTTATTCAAATAACCTTAAGTATAATAGATTAATTAATCTTAACCTCAATAATATTATGCCTTATACCTCCTTAATATTTGCAAAGGTTTTAAATCAATTTAAATATTTCATACCTCCTTGTATATGGCATGCTAAACTTCAACTTGCTTCTCGTGAGTCTTCTCAACTCTGCAACCTATGCTCTAAAAATGATCTTCCTTCTCTACAATGTATTTAATGCTTCTTCTTGTATATGATGCTCATTAAATTTAGTCTTTAAGAGTTTGAATTTCCTGTGCATACTCTAATGCATTGATCTCTTTAGTGAATAGGTTTATCCAAAGCTGGATATAATATCACCTTCCTTACTCTCCATGTATGGGATCCTTCTGTGCTCCAAAACAGACTTCTCTCAGGTGCTCTTCATATTCTAATTCATACCATGCATTTAATAAAGACTTGGAACCATTTTAGTTCCCTCCAAACCTATTGGATTTTTGACTTCAATGTGCCAAATGGCAAGAAATACCTTTATCTCTTCAACTTACACACCACATGATTGCTGGTCTTCTTTTAGTGCTTCAATCTATTCCAATGTCCTTCCTTAATATTCAATATTTAATAACGCTGGATTTGAAGTGTTACTCTGCTCTGTTTGGTGGTGTTATTTCATCTTGGATATTACACTTAACATGTGGCTTCCTCCAATAACAATTCTAACACTCACTTGATTCCTTGGTGCTTAGCTTTCATTCAACCTTACCCTAACTCAACTCCTTCAACATTTTGCCTTCTCAATGCCTTGCTTGTATAATGATTGGTGCTCCTCCTTCTATGATGACATGTGGCATACAAATTATTCACATGCTACTAAGTGGTGCTCCTTCCTCCTAGGCATTATGGGCTTGATTATCTTCACCCAAAAAATGATCTCTTGCCAATGCTCCAATGATGACACTCATTCCAAGGCATTTCAATCCTTAGAAAAATAATTTCCAACCGAAATTTTTGCTTTCCCTAGCACTGCATGGCTATAGAATTTACGTCCCTTTATTTTCATCTTTCCTTGAGTGACTCTTCAATGGGATAAAGGTAAATGAATCTTGGTGTGTTTACTGTGATGCTTGAGCTTCTATATTTTTCGAGTGTTGCTTATAGTGGTGCTTTGGTGATTCTTCCTTGCACATAGATGGTTTTCTTGTAATTTTTTTTTGGTAGATTATTCTTCAGCTCTAATGTGATTTATTATTTTTACAACTAGGCTGAAATAGTTATACCTTTTGCTATCTTTCAATCTCCTTTTATTCTCTTTACTTTTCTCAATTAGATGACGACTTCTTCACTACCAAAATTTTGAAATTTGGTTATGCTCCTTAGTGTCTTTTGACACTTTAAATCTTGCTCTATATTGGGCTCTTATTCGATCTCCTATTATTTTAATAAATTCCCCTTTTGCAAGCTTGTAATATGATATTCGTTATCAATATTATTTTCTCCTTATTTCTTCTTTTTGAGCAATTTTTAACTCTATATTGTGTTGATGTATTTTGCAGGTTTTGAAATAATCAAAAATACCTTTGAAGATTTATATCTTGTTATTTTTCAAAATTGTATATTGTGCACAATATTTTGAGTGCTCCCCTTTGTATTTGAAGCTTCTTAGCTTGCTAATGTTTGATTTCTTAATAGCATACAAAATATTATTTTACTAATTTCAAAATTAAAATGAACTAGCTCCTTTATGTTATATTGACAAACTAATTTGCAAACTTCTAAAACTCCTTTAATTGGGAGATAATAAAATTAGAGTTTTTATTTTTCCTGATTTGAACTTTCTAATATATGGTGCCAAATAAAATTAAATTAAATCCATTTTTCATAGAATTGAAATACTCTTTTAAGCACCTAATTTCAAACCTCTTCGATTATCTTTTGTAGCTCGTCTCCTCTCCTTTCTTGCTACTTGTACTTATTGTCCTATATCTTCAAATTTGCAGCTTTACCTTCTTTTATCTTTCTACCTTAACTTCTAAAATTTGCAGCACCTTTATTTGACCAAATTATGTCCAATGCTTCTCCCAAATCTACCCTAAAATTATCCAAAATTAAGATCTCTAATCTCTTATTAATTCTGCCCAAATTTTGTAGTAAAAAACTCTTCAATTCGCTGCTTCA
Source organism: Wollemia nobilis (assembly GCA_028583015.1). Classification (NCBI taxonomy): domain Eukaryota; kingdom Viridiplantae; phylum Streptophyta; class Pinopsida; order Araucariales; family Araucariaceae; genus Wollemia; species Wollemia nobilis. Next base: position 3,727,239 of record JAQPPZ010016827.1, read on the forward strand.
AAAAATAATTTATTCTCCTTTATATTGCTGTCCAAAAACAACATTTGATTCATCCAAATTGCTGCCTTCTTTTACTGTCAAGCCTTCCTTCAATTTTCTGTTCAAGGGCACTTCAAAATATACCCAATTATTCTTCAATTTGTAGTACTATGTCACCTTCAACTTGCTATCTTGTGACTCTTCAACTTCTGTTGCAAAAATCAGCAATCTCTTCTTTGTAATTCAGCCTTAAAATCCTTTATGGTTGTCTTCAAAACTTTCAAATCTGGTGGCCTCTTCTATGTTATTTATCCTTCAAAATTCTTGTCAAATTCTAACTTGAAATTTGGCCTATTTGCCAGCCACTTCCTCAAGAATCTGAATGTATTGAGATCTTCAAAAATACTTTCCAAAATTTGGCAATTCTTGCCAAATACTTCTCCCTTTTGGACTTGTTGTTGGATGGTGATAATTATCCCAAATTTTTCTTTTCAGGAGCTTCTTCTACTTGCAATATTCTACCTTGAGCTTTCTTCAAATCTTCTCCAATGGCCACTTCTTCAAAATTTTCAATAGGGCTTCTCTAGCCTTCTTCTTATTTCTCCTTCCAATTTTGCTTGAGACCTCTTCTCTTGGGCCTTCAAATTCTTCAACTCTTCAAATTTAACTTTTCTTAGTCATCCTTTATCTTCTTTCTCAAATCTCCAATGGGTACCTCTTCTCTCGAGTCTCCTCCTTCTCAATATTCAATAGATCTACTTTCTTCTTTCTTCAATCTGTAATATGTAGTCTTCAATATTCTATGGGGACCTCCTTCTTAGGTCTCCTCAATATTATATCTTCAATATCCAATGGGGCCTTTTTTCTTGGACCTCCTTCTTCTCAACTTCTAAGAACTAATTTTTTGCAACAAAACTTAGACAACAAGCAAATGCATCTAAATCTCTAGATCTCTAAAAATCAATAAACTTCACTAGTTATCCCTCAATCTAGTGGAAAGAGATCTATGTTGAGTCCTAGTCTTCATGAGTTTTCTTGCAACCTTGTGGAAAGACTCTAGCCAAAAATCAGCTTTAAAAAATCTAAAAATGAGATCTCCCTATCTCTTCTCAATCTCTCTTGTGGATCTCCCTATCTCTTATCAATCTCCCTTGTGGCTCTGATACCACTGTTAGCTTTTGATTCTAAATACTTAATGAAAAATAACCACGAGATATATAATAATCATGCGATATCAAATATAATATAATGATAATATTTAAAGCATATAAAACTCATGAAATACTTCTACAATAACTCAGAAAACTACCACTAATAAAATCTTACGAAAGTAATATTTTGATATAGAATGGAGATCTCAAACTCTCCATATTTTATACATGCTCTACATTGTATCTCTACCTTATTCTCTACTTCTCCTCTACATTGTGTCTTCTCATATGCTCACACAAAGACCAATATATAATGGGATGTGACTCTTCACCTTCCTATTCTATGGACTTATGTGCACATGGACAACTATGCATATTTACATTATTGAATACTTTGCATATTCTATTATTACTTGCGCATTTATTACACTGCATAAAGTAAATACTCACACCCGAATCGAAGATACACTCCTAATATAAAGATGTACCCAAGGTGATACATTAGCATGTACCAAATAATGTAATATATTCCAACATGAATGTTGTCTACCTTTAAATCCATATTTCTCTCTTTTCTTTTTCTAATCCTCCATTTTTATCTTTAGTATTCTTTCATTTCTTTTATTTTTTGCTTTGCATTGAGGAATAGACCTTCTCTAGAGGTTGGCAAGGAGAAACCCTAATCATCCAATATTTATCTATGGTCTAGGGTACATGTTTCATCACTAGGTGAATTGTAGACCAAGAGTGAACAACCCTAAATGTCCTTTTTGTCATCATCAAGAATCCATTAAGCACCTATTTTGGTTTTGTCCCAGAGCCCAAGCAACATGGATATGGATTAATGATCTATTTAGACCATTTAGACCTTAAATTTTCTCTTGGAACATAATCATTTTTTAGTATAGGATCAACATATCTACAAGCATTGATCAGATTTGACATAATTTCATATCAAGAATTTTGTTTAACACTTGGGAAATTGAAATAATGTTATTTTTGCTAATATAAAAGCATCTACAGATTTTCTACTTATGTGAAAGCTATTATTTGTTCTAATATGTTATTATAGATCCAAGATCAAGCTAATACGATGTATCTTGAGGTTCAACACTTACAATATTTACTATTTTATTGGGTGAGTACCCCTTGTATGGTGGCCTGAGTCTCGCCCTCCCCTCCTTCCCAAATGATACAACCTCCTTTGAGAGATTGAAGGTGAGATCGTAATCACTTAAGCTTCACATAGCCCTAGACCCCAATATTATGTAACTAAAGGTTGCACCAACTCCCATGTAGTGCCAAACCCCAATATCGTAGAACTAAAGGTTAGGCCAATTCCCTGCATTACCCCTCCCAAGTTCAAGATTGGAGTTATAGAGAATGACCCCCTTATTACTCTGGTTGGGACAACTTAAAGAATGCTTTGATGAGGATGGTAGAGGATACTCTAGGGGAATAGGTGAAATGCCAATAAGCATGTGACCAATCTCTATGGGAACCCATCATTGAGGATATTGACCCCACATATTGGGTGGGGTAGCCCTACAAATAATGATCCCCCCTTCCATTGGTGCTATATATATTGCTCTATTATCTCTAGCAAGTTCTCATTTTTTTTTGGGTTTCTTTGGGTATTAGTTTATAGTTTCTAAAACCTTATTTGTTTCTAGGTTTGACCTATGACATAGACTTATTAGGATGTACTTCCATACCACCCACTTTTTTTATGAATAGTGTACCCTTATTATTCTTTTAAATAATATATCCTCAGTTTTCAACAACAACAAAAATATGTTACCAAAATATTTAGCATTCAAATTATTCATTCGCACCTTTAAATATTTCATATTATGACCAAACCTCTACATACAAGATCCTTCAAACCTTACTTCATACCACCATACCATAACTATGTGGAAGAAATCATGGTCTTAAAGCTACATAGGCTAAAACCAAAATGAATTTAGATGACCATCATAAAGTAAATCATCTATGGAAATAATGGCTTTGTAATATGGTCCTAATTCCAATAATATATCTAAAGATATTGTAAACTCTATCTGCAATCATGTACTAGATAACAAAATTCTATCCACTATTTCTACTATATTAGTTTGCAATGCATATATTATCCCATATATATTGAAATATTGAAGGGATAGAATCCCAAAGACCATTTGAGTTGAAGAATAAGCAAAATCCTTGATTGATTTAAACCATATAGAATTATCACCTTTCCTTTCCAAAGGAAATAGAATTGCATTTAAATCCCTCAAATAATCCATAGATCACAATTATTATTATTATTATTTTTAGCAAAAAACCCCTTTCGAAGCCGCCTTGGTCCGAGAGACCACGAACAGGGGGTTCTACACCATCAAAGTCACCCGAGAGTCGCAGCCAACCCTGCCCGCACCAACATTATCAATTGGATTTTGGATACCCAATTTAGCTTTTTGGCAGGGTGGAGATTTGAACCTGGGACCTCCCTTGGAGGATTGTCCTCTCCTCTCCAACTCACCTACAACACCTGGGTACATAGATCACAATTATGAATTATCAATGAATTTCATAAATAAACTAAGGTCCTTCTAACGTTTTTCACAAGCAATAAATGTAGTTGGAGTGTATACATTTATAACCCCAAATTTGATATTTTCTTCTTTCCTACAAAATGTACCAACCACCTAATTACTTTTTACTTCTAGCAACTGTCCATCACATTCACTTTTGTCTCATATTATTGCAATACCTCCATAACCTTTTCTATTAGAAATTACTAAATAATGTCCCATATTCCAAATATTTTTAAAATGCATCCTTACACTCCTCACTACTTATTTTTATTTCTTGTATTAAAATGGATTCAGGACTATAACTACTTATTAATTCCCTAATAAATCTTTTTTGAGAGTCTTATTCATACCTCTATTGTTCCAAGATATCATTTTCATCATCACTTTTTATTTTTTATTCATAGGCTTAGCCCCACTTCCTATTAACACTTCTCATATTTATTTTTGTTTTCCCATAATGAAATTCCTCTATGTTTTATTTTTATTTATATTCTTGCTTTAAGGGTCTTTCTTTCATTTTTCCATTCCCACAAACACCTTCATATTCATCAATCTCTTTGATTTTTTCAAAGTATTCAATAATGAGACTTTTCATCTATATGTTTATGTTTCCCTAAATAATATGAAGTGCAAATAATAAAATAAAAAATACTTTCTTCTTTATGTTGCCCTAGAAATTCAAAAAATGCAAGGAAGATCCTCCATAGTAATTACTTGGGTTGCCTTGAAAAACACTAAGTTGCCATTTGTATTCTCCATACTTATTTCTTTATTATGTTGTTAGCAAAATATAACTATGCTTCATAGGTTAAGCAATTCCCATAATCATAAATATCATCAAACATTAATAATATATCAAATGAACAATAATGTTACATAAATTACACTGATTGTTTTTATTGATAAAACTCAAGCAATGCTTCTTCGAGTTAACTATTACATGGCTTTGTATTCAATATGAAGGTATATGGAATTTGCGCATTACATGACTCTTGATCTTTGCTCTCCTTAAACTCATGAGAGAACTTGGATCTTCATATCTCTTTCTTATATAATAAATCTCACATATTCCATAAAGACAAAGTCTCTCATGATTACATATAACTTCCTACTTCTAAGTTAGATACATCACTCAAATAAATCTTCACTTTATAACTAGAAACCTCACACACTTAATTACATGACACATGCTCACACCTACTAACTTGATACATACTATAAACACAAATATCAAACACACACCCTAATCTAAATATTTACAAAGTTACTCAAGGTACCAAATAATATAATACCTCCAACACCCCCCATATTACATTATTTGGTATGAAGACCTTTTTACTTCAATATCTAACTCTTGTCTTCGTTCTTTGGCTTTGGTTGGTTCTGGAACTCCAACCACAGGTTTTGAATATGTCCCTTTATGTTATTTCATGTATTTATCATTCTTATGAATAATAGAATGTAAAAACTAATCCTTAAAAAAATTCCTCTTGACTTATCTTTAAGGTCTTCAAATAATTTTGCAATCTTCTTTTGTTCACACAAAATTCTTCAAATTAATTTTCTTTGATGTGGAATTCCTTATTACTCCCAAATTAAATTTTTCTTCTTTACTCATCAATTTTTCTTCAATTTAATTTTCAACTTCCTTCAATTTAATTAATTATTCTTCAATCAATTTCAAATCTTATATCTCCCAATTCAATTTTTCAATCATTAAATTCTTCAATTCAATCAGTCAAAATCTTTTCTATAATCAATTTCATTCACTTCTTATAACTCCTTTTAATTCAATTTCTTAATTAATCAATTTCAAATTTTGATATTCTCCCTTCAATTTCAATTTCACAATAATTCAATTCTTCAAATTCACTTCAATCAAATCAATTTCTTCAATTCTTCAATTAATTCATTTCCTTCATTCATCAATTCAATAATTAATTTTTCTTCTTATATCTCCCTTTCAATAATTCAATTTCCTTGAATCAATTCATCGATTTCCTCTTAATTCATCATTCATCACATCAACTTCTTCAATCAAAAAATTAATTTTCCAATCAATTAATTTCTTCCTCATTTATTTTAATAATTAATTTCCTTCTTAGAACTCCCTATCATTTAATTTTCAAATACATTCTTATATCTCCCAAAATAACTTTATCAAATTATTATTCACCTTCTTATAACTCCTGAAATCAATATCTTCTTCTCCAATAAATTATAACTCCCGACTCACAATACTATTAGATACATTGAAGACTTTTAAAATATTTTTGTTTTGAAAATTCTCGTGTAATGTCCAACAAAAAAAACTTCCTATAATTTCTCCCGAATTAAATTCTCCTTTATCTGTCTTTTCTTCAAATTCTATCATCAATTTTTTTTTTCTTTCAGAATAACAATTCACCTTCCAAAATAATCATCCAACAAATTAAATATTTTAAAATAATTATCTGGTGTTAGCAAAATAATTCACCTTCCAATCAAATAATTAAATAACTTTATTATGTCACTTAATTATGCTACATGAATGATAAAAAAATATCACCTTCCAACCTTATCCTACGTAAATAGGACAAAAAAATATTATCAATGCTATTGCATCTTGATATTCATTTTGCTGTGCTTCTAGTAACATTTTAGATAATGTAGTGTTTCGTATTTTAATTGTTTATGTATGTTTTTATCATGAACTTCCCTTGGCAGACTTTTATTTGGATGTTTGTTGCTTCACTAGTTGTGTTGTTGATGGGATGTTTGACTAGTTGCTTTGATTATGCAGAACTATGGAAAATGTGATATATGTATTTTGCTAATGGAATGTTGGATTATTTCATGTCTAGTTCAGTGAAATATGTATTGTATTTAAGAATATGATGTTGCTAATCAAATTTGCATTTGTGTGAGATGGTTTTCTTGTAGGTGGAAGAAAGATATAACCATCGAGAACATAAAACCTTGATGGAAATGATGTGATGGGATATTTATTGAAATATTTGGGAAGGACAACATGGATGAATGTCCTTCCATGAAGATGCATATCATAATTTGCATAAGGAAAAGAAAAATTAGTTTAAAACTGCATTGTGTGTTGCATATTGAATTGCTTCATGTTGGAATTTTGATGAGTAAAATATTATTGTAGGAATAATGGTTGATTGTTTGCTTTTAATTATCTTCATTTAAAAGGAATAGCATGAGAGGAATCAACCTTTGTTCATTTATATTATTTGTGAATATAAAATAATGAGAAATAAAAAAATAGAGAGATTAATAAACTAGATTCTTGTTATTGCTATTATTGTATTGAATGCACTTTACGCATGGTTTTTCTTGGAAAATCATTTGCATTAATAAGAGTTAGAAGCAAATTAGTATCCAAAGTGTCATTTGAATTTTTGTATTGTGGCTAGTTATGTGTTGGTTTTTACATGGAAGTGGTTGGATAAATGTCCTAATGGGAAACCAATACTTCTTCCATGATCTGGCCAAAAAAGAGGAGAAGAAAGCATGACCATTTTTTGTTTTGGAGAGGAGAATAAGAGGAAGAAAATAATGGAGTTGTAGGGTTGAAAACAAAGAGAGGAAGAATTCATATTGGAAATAGAGGTGCAAGACTGTGTTGTTGGTTTCGTGATTTTAAATGAATGAACAAGCCGAAGAACTTGTTGGAAATGGAGGCTCATTTGTTGTAAATGAAGATAACCTTACCATTTTAGCACTGTAAACGGAGGCTCATTTCTTGTAAATGAAGATAACCTTACCATTTTAGCACTGTAGATTATAATTTGAGATTGTACAGAAACTAGTTTTTAACTGATAGTCTTGGATTGAAACGGTCACGTATGTCGACGTCCTCTAGTTGTTTTTAATTATTCAAACATTAGCTATTTATGTATTTACACCTTTGCATGGAGAAGTCTAGTGAAAGAGCCATATCCAGTAGTTGTAGTTGGACTGCTATTGAGTTTATTTATGGAAATTTGAGGTTGCTTGGTAAACCTCCAGTCTCCTCTACAACCCAATTATATTGTATTTTGCTATTGTTGGAGAATGTAGCATCTTAGATAAATAATCTATGATTACCTTCAAAGAAGAATGTAGGTGTTGTATGGCATTCTGTGTCCTTGATGAATATTGAACTGTGAACATTTTGATAGGTGTATAATGGAAAATTTATAGAGATTATGATTAAACTATGCCAGATTAACTTTAGGAATGTGTGAGACTATAGGACTATATTGTATGACATATGGGTGTTAAAAAGAAAGAAAGGATTCAATTTTTGGAGTTATGATTTTATTGGTAAAGAGAATTTGCTTGTTGATAAATGAATGACACTCTTTATGAACTTTTTTATCTGTGATAAAAAAAGATATTAGTCATTATATGCTTGTATTGATTCGTTATAGCATTTGATAGAATTGAACCTGATTCGAAATGAATGTGGATTGGGTTGTTGTTTTATTGGATAAGTTGAGATTTGTGCTACATAGCCTGACATGCTTGTTGGGAAAGAAAATTAATAGGATTTATATGTTCTTTAATTTAAAAATACCGTGAGATTTCTTGTGAACTAGTTTTTCTATACGGTAATGAAGCCTGCATTAAAGGAAGGGAAAAACGTACGCTTTGCTATTATAGCTGATTGGAAGTTTCAAGAGATGATTGATTTATTTGTGAGACTTGGCTTGCTTGATTGGAAATTAAAATTTTGTTATGTGAATATAAATTAAATGATGGTTATATGAAACCACCGAGTGCAAAATGAACTGCACTAATAAAAAAATGGATCTGTCTCTCATCCCTACTAGCAAGGCATTTCTCTTTGGATGGTTATCAAGACAAGATTGGAAAAGGAGAGCGCTGACCATTTTAGGCGTATTGAAAATAGATCATGCAACTGATATGGATATTTGCCAATGTGCTTGGACATCGGAAGCATAAACTACATAGATGAACTTAAGATACAATGATGTATTTAGCTGGAAGAGTTATGTTTATCCTCTCCAAAATGTGTTTGGAAGGGAAAAGGAGGGTTATCAATGTAACAACAAATAATAAGCTGGAAGATTCATGTTCTAGTAGGCTATACATATTTCTTTATATTCATGGATTGCAAATAGATGAAAGTGAATACTATTAAATTTAGTATAGAGTAAAGGTTATGGAGAGCACAGTGGGATTGAAGCATTGTTTCACTCTCCGCTTATGTCCTAAGAGTTGTAATTTTTTTATGGGAATAATTTAACCCATGATTATGAATGAAGCCTTGTTATGTTTCCAATGATTCACTCTAACCTTTATGAGAGTTTTGAAATGTGCAAATATTAGCTTTGATAGATTAGCCTCATTGAGAGGAAGCTTTTAAAGTAGAACCCTTGATAAGCTCGTAATTTGGTTAGTTTAATGAATAAAATATTTTAGTCTAATAAAATATTAATTAATATTGGTTGGTTCGATAAATGAGAATCGATGCCGCCATGGCAATATTTTCCTCTTCATGCATAAAATGAAATACCTCATATAGAACCAAAATTAACAGTGATACTTATACTTCATGATTAATGTTGTGCACTAAATTATCTTATAAAGAGCTCGTGGTCTAGATACGTTAACTTTTCGGTTAGGGAGAGAGACCTAGTTGTGGCACTTAGCACTTTCACATTAAGGGTATATGTGGCTATCGATGATAGCACATAGTACTCCTACACTAAGTGACATGTGTAGAGAGTAGAGATTTATGCATTGCAATAGGAACATAGTACTCCTACACTAAGTGAGTTGTGTAGAGAGTAGAGATTTGTGCATTGCAATAGGAACATAGTACTCCTACACTAAGTGAGTTGTGTAGAGAGTAGAGATGTGTGCATTGCTTTAGAGCCCTACACTAAGTGACTTGTGTAGTGGGTAAAGACTAAAGTATCTCCCTACAAATGAATGAAGGGAATAGATTCCACTAGCTCGACAAGAGTGCGAGATTAGTTGGTGTGATTGTAAAATTTATCTAATACATTCTTCATAGATAGACATGTGATTATGTAGAGATAGATGCTCTTAATAGCCTAAAATTGAATTGTAGATGTAGTTCCTATATTGGAGTAACTCGAGTAAAGGACCTCTAGAATTTTAGTTAGGTAACTTAGGATAGGAACTCTACCAACCTTTAGGTATATTTAAAAAAACTAGTTGGATTTAAGACACTTGTGTTGTGTAGAATTTGGGGTGATGACAATTTGGTATCAGAGCATGGTTCGTAGGGAAACCGACTCACTATGTAACTATGTGCTTAGTAGGGAAACTTAAGCAAAATAATATCTTGTCAGATAGGATGATTTCTAGCAACATATTTGTGTAATTAAGAAGTATGGGAATAATATTAGTAGGTGGAGCAACCCAAATATGTGATTGCAAACTAATTCCTACTATCTCTTTTGTGTGTGTCCAAGAAATAATACTACCAAAGATAAGAAGAGGAAGTGCTACCCCAACAATAAGGTAGACATGATAAACCAATGTGGGGGACATAAACCCAGATGTAGGCTCAGATAACCCTAGAAATGAGAGAGAGAATATTAGTAATGAAGGAGAGAATCTCACAGTAATAGTGGCCCTACTTTGGGAATACGTAAAAACACAAAAATAGTTGTTGGATGTTGTGTTGAATCAGGAAAAATAGGCAAGGAACTCTGATAGGAGACCAAAAAATGAACTCTTTACTGAGACACAATTGGCTAGGATTCGAATTGAGGTCAAGTTGGGCAAAGAGATGAAACATTTGAAATTTTCCAAGTTTGGAGAAGGAGATGGTGATAAGGAAGAGGCATGGTTGAAGGAAATAGAACTATTGCAATATGAATTTTTTTCCTCGAGAACTCATACATCCTATGCCATATTGTATTTGCAATAAGATGGTTTAGATTGGTGGGAAACTCTTAGTGAGGATCATAAACTAGAAACAAAAATGGATGTAAAATGGGATGAATTTAGCATTTAAAGAAAATTCCTCATGGAAACTTCTATTCCTAAAATTTTGAGTTAACTAAGCTTCAACAGGGAACTAGAATAGTAGAAAAATACTATCAAAGATTTATCAAGTTGCTGAAATATGTGCCTGCTTATAAAAAGAAAATGAAGATTCATAAGTTTATACTAGGAGTGGATCCTAGAATAGGGTAAGAAGTAGATATGAGGGAACCTACTACTCTATAAAAGGCCTATTATTTGACCAGGAAAGTTGAAACATATCTCAAACCCTATTTTAACTATGAAGGGTTAGATGAGCAAGGCAAGGAAGCATTAAGAAAAAAGAATAGCACAAGATTTTTTAAGTGGGAAAATAACAAACAAAAAAAGGTTCCTCAAAGAATGATAGAAGGAATGATAGAAAACAAGGAAAGTTTAGAAGAAGGTCCCAACGAAAGAATCGTACTTCCAGCAATCGTGACAAAGGTAACAATAGACCATCATAGGAATAGGTTAATTCTCCACATGTAGATAAAGTAGAAGAGGGATAAAAATGGAAAGAACATCCGGGACCGAAAGAAGGATGTTATATTTGTAGAGGACCACATTATACCAGCAATTGAACACAAAGATAAGGAATGAGTTCAAAAGGAAAATAACCAATGTACAAGGAATCTACATCCAAGGAACCCACACACAAGATTTATGTTGCAACAGGGAAATAGGATCTGGATGGTCAAGCCACACCATTGTTGATTAAAGGTAAGATTTTTGGTAAGGATGTTAAAATATTAATTGATAGTGGTGCTACGGATAGTTTCATTTCCACTAGTTTAGTCAAAGATATTCCAAAAAGACTAAGAATATTGGCACATGGGTGGAAGGTCGAGTATGGTTCAGGATAAACCTACTTTGTAAATCAATGTTATCCTATGGAAAAATTTACCTTACCTAGTGGAATGACAATAGGATACATGTATGTAGCGCCATTGCATACCTTTGATGTAATCCTAGGAATGGACTAGTTGCAAGCACGCAAAGAAATACTCAATTTTTAGGATAGATGGATTGAGTATACAAAATATGGAGGAGCTAAATAAAGGATGTATAGTCAAGAAAGAGCTTTCCAACCTCAAAATATCTTGGAAATGCAACTCAAGAAAGCCATTAGAAATGGAGGGATGGTTATGTTGTGAAGATAAATAAAATTGGGGAAGAAAATAAGGAAGAGTTGTTTAGAAAACACCCAATTCTTCAAGAATTTAGGGATCTATTTCTAGAAGATTTATCTGGATTATCCCCTAAACGTGAGTTTGACTTCACAATTAAGCTTCATCCTAGAACCGAACTAATACATAAAGCACCTTATAAGATGAATTCTATAGAAATGTAGGATTTGAAGCTAAAAATGCAAATATTATTGGAAAATGGATTAATCAGACCAAGTGTGTCACCATGGGGTCCACCTATTCTATCCGTAAAGAAAAAGGATGGTTCCTTAAGGTTATGTATATATTATAGAATGTTAAGTAAGACAATTGTTAAGAAAATATATCCTCTACCTAGGATTGAAGATCTTTTTGATTAGCTCAAATATGCTACTATCTTTACGAAGATCTATGTAAAATTGGAATATTATCAATTGCGAATCTGTAAAGAGGATACAGATAAGACAATTTTTAAAACTCATTATTGTCATTATGAATTTACTATCTTGCCTTTTGATCTAATGAATGCTCCGAAAATATTTATGAATCTAATGAATAACATCTTCAAAAAGCATTTGGATATAACTTTTTGAACTTCTAAGGAAGAATCAGTTGTATAGAAACATGTCCAAGTGTGAATTTATATACCTAAAGTACATTACCTATGACATATTTTATTAGAAAGAGGTATCGCAATAGATCCTAAGAAAATAGAGGCTATTTTGAATTGGTCGCCACCAACAAATGTAACAAAATTTAGAAGTTTCATAGGTTTGATTGGTTATTATAGGTGATATGTTAAATATTACGTTCTCCAATAACCAACCTTCAAAGGAAAGGAAAATAATTTAGGTGGATAGATAAATGTAAGGCAACCTTTGATATACTAAAGCAAAAACTTACTACATTGCCTATACTAAGGATACCTAATCCTTAGGGGAGTTTTTCTATTTGTACAGATGCTTCATTGGAAGGATTGGGAGGAGTGGTATCACAAGAATAAGTAGTAATAACCTATGGATCAAGGAAACTGAAGTGATATGAGGTTAACTATGCAACTCATGATCTAGAATTAGTAATAGTTATTTTTTTCTCTCAAGAGTTGATGATATTATTTGGTAGGAAGACCCTTTGATTTGAGAACAAACCATTAGAGTCTACAATATATATTTACTCAACCTTTATTGAATTCTAGGTAGAGAAGGTGGATGGAATTTCTCACTGAATATGATTTCGGTATTGAGTAAAGAAAAGGAAAGGAGAAAAAAGTTGCTGATGCATTAAGTAGGAGGAGACACATAGCTATTATGTCTTGCATCCACATTGATTTAATGAAACAAGTCAAGAAAATACAACATCAGGATCCATATTGCAATAAAATTTGGGAGTGGGAAGAAAACTATATGCAAGAAAGGACTTTAACATCAAGAATGGTTCCTTATGCTTCGAGGACAGGGTAGTCATTCCTAAAATTGTAAGTCTAAAAAATATGATCATGAGTGAAACTCATAGATCTCTGTATTATACCCATCCAAGTGGAGAAAATATGAGGAAAAAACATGAAGAAAACATTTTTTTGGACAAGAATGAAGACATAGCTGAATTTGTCGCTCAATGCCTAGAATGTTAGAAAGTAAAAGTGAATCATAGACATCCTACTAGGTTGTTATATCCACATGATGTTCCCATGCAAAAATGGTAGGTGATAGTGATGGATTTCATCGTAGGACTTCCTAAATATAGATTCCAACATGATGTAATCTTAGTAGTGGTTGATATATTGACCAAGGTTGCACACTTTATAACTGGGAATACCAAATTTGATGTCATCATTGTGGCTAATAGATTTTCCAAGGAAATATTTTGACTTTGTGGTTTTCCAAAGGCAATTATATCCAATAGACTCACCATTTACATCCAAGTTTTGGCAGGCTTTGCATCGAGCCATTGGTACTAGATTGAACATCAGTTTAACTTATCACCCAAAAACTAATGGATAAACTGAGAGAGTGAACCAGATGTTAGAAGATATGCTTTGCATGTACTGTATGGATAAAAAATCTTATTAGGAGGATTAATTACATTTGGTAGAGTTTACCTATTATAAAAGTCACCATTCGACATTAGGCATGGAACCCTTCGAAGCTTTATATGTTAGAAAGTGTAGGATACCACTATCATGGGATAATATAGAAGATCGAATTATGCTAGGACTAGACATGGTAAAATAAATGGAGCAAAAATTAAGAATAATCAAAGAAAGGTTGAAAGAAGCTATTGATTGATAGAAGAGTTATGCTGATCTAAAGAAATTGCCAAGGGAATTTGTTGTAGATGACAAGGTATTTTTTAAGGTGAAACCAAAGAAAAATGCTATTAAATCTACAAAAATTGATCCTCATTTTATGGGACCCTTTGAAATTACAAAAAATGTTAACCCTATGGCATATCGACTTACCTTACCATCTAGTTTGTCCAAGATAAAAAATACCTTTCACATTTCTTTACATTAAATGACATTTCTAGTCCTGAGCATGTGTGGGAATTTTCTAATTTGTAGATGGTGAATCTAGAGGCTATAGAGGTTAGACTAGTAAATATCATTGAAATCTAGTACAAATTGATGAGGAAGGGAGCCTTGGAGTAGTGCAAGGTTCAGTTGGACTGCTATTCCAAAAGAAATGCTACTTGGGAGAAAGTAGCAAACATGAAAAAATATTTCTCATTTCTATTTGAAGATGCATTGTAAATAGTTGTTTTGGTGTCTCTGCTTTGATGATACATAGAGGATTTTGTTAAGTCTAAGTGGAGGAGGATGTCATGACCCTCCCTTGGCAAACTTTTATTTGGATGTTTGTTGCTTCACTAATTGTGTTACTGATGGGATGTTTGAGTAGTTGCTTTGATTTTGCAAAACTATGGGAAATGCTATATATGTATTTTACTAATGGAATTTTGGATTATTTCATGTCTATTTCAATGAAATATATATTATATTTAAGAATATGCTGTTTATAATCAAATTTACATTTGTGTGAGATGGTTTTCTTGTAGGTGGAAGAAAGATATAACCATCAAGAATAGAAAGCCTTGAGGGAAATAATGTGATGGGATATATTTCAGAATATCTGGGGAGGACAACATGGATGAATATCCTTCAATGAAGATGCATATCATAATTTGCTTAAGAAAAAGAAAATTTAGTTTAAAACTGCATTGTGTGTTGCATATTGAATTGCTTCATGTTGAAATTTTGATGAGTAAAGTATTATTGTAGGAATAATGGTTGATTGTTTGCTTTTAATTATATTCATATAAAAGGAATAGCATGAAAGAAATCAACCTTTGTTCATTTATATTGTTAGTGAATATAAAAGAATGAGAAATAAAAAAAATAGAGAGACCTTAATAAAATAGATTCTTGTTATTGTTATTATTGTATGGAATGCACTTGATACATGGTTTTCCTTGGAAACTCATTTGCATTAATAAGAGTTAGTGGAAAATTAGTATCCAAAGTGTCATTTGAATTTTTCTATTGTATCTAGTTATGTGTTGGTTTTTACATGGGAGTGGTTGGATAAATATCGTAATGGGAAACCAATACTTCTTTCATGATCTGGATGAAAGAGAGGGGAAGGAAGCATGACTGTTTTTCCTTTTGAAGAGAAGAATAAGAGGAAGAAAACAACGGAGTTGGGGGATTGAAAAAAAAGAGGAAGAATTTATATTGGAAACAAATATGCAAGACTGTGTTGCTGGTTTTGTGATTTCAAACGAACGAACAACCCAAAGAATTTGCTAGAAATGGAGGCTCATTTGCTGTAAGTGAAGATAGCCTTACCATTTTGGCATTGTAGATTATAATTTGAGCTTGTAGAGAAACTAGTTTTTAACTGATAGTCTTGGATTGAAATGGTGATGTATGTCGAAACCCTCTAGTTATTTTTAATTATTCAAACAATATCTCTTTGTGTGTTTACACCTTTGCATGGAGAATTCTAGTGAAAGATCCATATCGAATAGTTGTAGTTGGACTACTATTGAGTTTATTTTATGAAATTTGAGATTTCTTGGTAAACCTCCAGTCTCCTCTACAACCCAATTATGTTGTATTTTTGCTATAATTGGAGAATGTAGCATCTTAGGTAAACAATATATGGTCACCTTCAAATAAGAATCTAGGTATTGTATGGTATTATGTGTCCTTTTTGAATATTGAACCGTGAACATTCTGATAGGTGTATAATGGAAAAGTTATAGAGATTATGATTAAATTATGCCAGATTGACTTTAAGAATGTGTGAGACTATAGGAATATCACGTTGTTGGCAATTTTAACAATCTACCACATTAAAATTTTGATGGAATTTTGTTGATGTAAAATGGTAAAAATATATTTATACTATGATGCAGTGTTTTTGGCTCATATGATATGTTACAATTTTTACATATTAACTTCTTTGTTTTGTATGCATTTCTTGTTTGGAAATAATGGATGTCACAAGCTAAAATATTATGGATGAAGTGTGAATAATATCAGTAAAATTCACTGGATAACATAGTTTGGGGTTCCTATTGGACGAAAATAATTCATTTGTTTTAAAATCAGGTCATTATGCAAAAGGAATGGCAAAGGTGTGTTCACATCAGAGTTGGGGTGACTGATGCATTCGTCCTATCGAGAGATGAATGTGATTTTTTTTTGCAAAAATAATGAAGAAAATTTGCTAAGGTTCGAATGAAGATGCTTTCACCCCAAATGAGGGGTGAAAGTCCCTTTCACCCCACTTTGGGGCAAAAATCCATTTAAAACATTAAGCGTGGAAGGTGCTCGAAGTTAAAGAGAAGGGAAAATGACATAGAGCATAATTCACCCCAAATTTGGGGTGAAAGCTTCATTCACCCCACTTTGGGATGAACATCATTTTAAAAGTTTCCTAAAGAAAGCATTGAAAATTCAACAATGCGTTCGCCCCGGTTGAGGGGCGAATGTTCCATTTGCCCCTCTCGAAGGTGAAAGCGCAATAAAGGGAAGCTTCAAAAAAATAAATGAAGTTGCAAGGTGCCAAATAAGACATTGAAAAGTCAATGGCGCATTCACCCAAAGAGGGGGTGAACGTAACATGCACCCTTAAATGGGGTGAAGCTACAAAAATGGCCGATGATGCATCTAAATTTTTATTGTTAGTTTTCTCTGAGGTGACTATGGAGAAATTGGGCACTGAAACATCAATGCAAGGTTTGCTTGAAGTGAGAGGCAACAATACCTTTCGCTCACCCTAGGGGTGAACGTATATTTGAAGGAAGAAGGAATGTATTGTGAGAAGTGCTTTCACTCCAAAAGAAGGACGACATAGAGGATAACTAAGAGCATTGTTTTCACCTATAGGAAATAAATATGAGAGGCACCTTCTCTACCAAAAATTGTGATTCAGGAACTAGATTTGGGAATCAAAGAAAACACGTTCGCTCCTTGCTCAGTTTCTGGCAGAATTTACCTTCAAGCATCAACACAGGTTTCAAAGGCACCGAAGATAGGTGAACTAAAAACATTTAATTATTGGGGTAAATGATAACCAAAGTTATGGATTTCAAGCGAAAGGAATTACAACATTAAATTTACAGGGAAATATTCATGAGTTCCAAAGAATTATGAACAAAGGTGAATT
Source organism: Wollemia nobilis (assembly GCA_028583015.1). NCBI lineage: Eukaryota > Viridiplantae > Streptophyta > Pinopsida > Araucariales > Araucariaceae > Wollemia > Wollemia nobilis. The sequence continues at coordinate 3,744,794 of JAQPPZ010016827.1, forward strand.
TACGAGGAATAATGAAGGTTTCAAGTCAATGACCAGGTTTGCAGTTTTCTATGAACCGATATCCAAATGCCCCAATTTCCTGGAGGTCCCTCCTTAAAAGTTGGATTACTGTTTCAAAAAGATGAACTTTCAAGGTTTTTGAGAAGGAATTTCCTCACCTGTGTTCTTTATCTATAAATATTTTGTCCTCATGTGCATTTAATGAAAGAGGCAAAATTCTCTATAAATACTACCCAATTTATATTGTAAAAAGGGATGGATATTCTGCAAAAAACTATTCAAGTTCTCTGCATAAATAGAAGAAGTTGTTCCTTCTAATTTTGCAAGCAGTTTCTATGTGTGATTTCTTTCTATTCTAGCATTTCTATTTCATATTCGGGTTTACTATCTGTTATTAAGTTTAAATTTTACATCTGAATTTGGACATTGCTGGTGTAAGTATGAAAACTAGAATGCTATTTTAGAAGTTGTCTTCAGAAAACTGTAAGTGAATTCTCTTGCCTCCCTTCTATGTCATGCTGTTATAACGCTTGGTTGGAATTCTTGCTGTTATTCTGTCTTTAATCCTACACCTTCAGCCTGTAGCTATATTTACCATTTCTTTCTATTATTTATAATTCCTTTCTTGCAACTCTAGTCTTAAACCAATTTAAAATTAGAAATGGAGCCAACCCTCTCTGGAGATTGGCATGGAGGACATTTATTTTCCTCGACATTTCAATGTTGGCCATGTCTAGGACACACAATTGTATGTTTGTATAATTAGGAAGATATTTGACCAATAATTTTTGGCACACCTGGTGGGACCCCGAAAGTTCCACTTTCAATAGTATTAAGGTTTGATGTTCACCTTCATGATGTATGGTTAGAACATCCGGTGACTCAGCTACACCCAGAACCCTCTGAATGTGAAGGCAATGAAAGTTGTACTTCATGATCATAAGATTGAAGGCCAAAAATCTTGATGACCTTATTGAATTTTCTGAACTTGACATCGAAAGGTTAGGGGAACATCTCGAATTGGTTGCTTTTCCTCATATATCCTCATCACCTCATATATTATCCATAACATCTTCATAGATAACTAGTGTGTTCTCTATTCCTTAAAGCCCAACTAGGACTGCTACTAGTGTTCCACCACCTCAGACTCATAAACCAGTTTAAATGGCTCAGAACTGACCACCATAGCAGCCATAGCCACCAAAATAGTTTCCAACATGGAATAGCTTAGGAGCTTTGAATTTACAAGCACAAAATCTTGTTCCTCAAGCAGCTTTGAAGGCTTTGCCTACCTATGATGATATTGGTAAAATAGCTTATGAGTATATCCAAGACATGGCTTCTCTAGTGATGATTTATGGTATTATTTATGAAGACATAATGGTAAGGCTACTGGTGTTGTTGCTCAAAGGGAAATTGATGTATTGGTACCGATCCTTGCCACCCGTAACTATTACAACATGGGACCAATTGGTGGAATTGCTGATTAAAAAATTTCATGAGCAAGCCAATCCTTTATCCTTGCTGCATCAATTTATGACTATTCAAAGACATCCATAGGAGGATATAGTGGACTTCAACATCAGATTCTCCTGAAGCTGGTAGAGGATCCCTGATGGTCTTCAGTCCATGCATGAGCAAGTTTCATTTTATTATATTTGGGATTTTAACTTAGATATTGGAATGGCCATTCGACAAGCCAATGTAAATACTTTTCTAGAATTGTACACACAAGCATAGAAGGCCAAAGCAGATTTGATTGCCATAGGTAAGCTTCCCCTGAAGGTAACTATACCAATTCTTCTTGATCTTCCACAACATTTATATTTGAGTACATTTTCATAGCCTATGCCTTCTATGTACCCGATTCCCTCATGGAGCTCGGGTCCTCCTCAAATCGCTCTAGTTCCAGTTCCACAACTCCTTGCTCCAAGCTTTTCATAGTTACCTGCACTAGTGATGACACAGTTTCTAGCACCTGTTACTTTCCTCGTGCTACCAATGTCACCTATTAAAATACCATTTCCTACCCCATCAATGACTTTACCTTTACCAGTACCTCCTACGCCTTCAATTACTGATCCTTACATGAAATTTTTGCAAGAAATGCAATCTATTAATTCGGTTGTAAGGGTAATGTCAAAAAAAATCACAATGGTAAATAAGAAACAAGCACAAGTTGATTTTCATTCTAGGAGGTTTAAAACACCTCCAATCACTAGGGAGAAAGCATCCACTAGAAAAGGCCCTGAGAGGAGCACAACTGTGCTAAAAAATGAAGAAACCAATACATCAGAGAAAGTGTACTAGTGTTCCACCTATAATGATCCCCATGGAGAAGACACGTGCATGGTTCACTTGATCTATGTTCAAACATTAGGAGAAAGTTCTACCGATGGAAAAGTTAACATGATAATGAAAGATAAATATAACTTTATGGTCCCATATTTGGAGTAAGTTTTGGTCTTTACAAGGAATGGAAAGAAGGCAGTGACTATAGATCCAGTGAAAATGGAGCCTTTGAAGGTTCCTTCTGAGAAAAAGGTGCAAAATGAAAGAGTGCAATTACAGGTGAAAGCACCTGGTCCAATGATAAAGCATCAAGATTCTGTCCTATTGAAAAATTTGTTGCCCAAGCAAGCTCAAGATAAGGTACAGTCGAAGGTGTCAACTTCGCAACCCACATATGCTCTAGTGCAAATAGAAACAAAAGAGCAGGCTAAAGAGCATATCAAATACCCATAATTGAATAAGAGACAAAGGGTAGAGGCAACTCAATAGTATTAGAATAAGTATGATCCATCCAAAGAAGAAAAGATACCTGGTACCTCTGGCTATAATATTGTGGAGAAAATGAAGAAGATTCCTATAAAGGTGAGCTTATATGATGCCTTACAATTACCTGGACAAGTTGATTTGCTGCAAGAATCTCTCAAATCAGTAAAATATCAAAAGAAAAGTCATTCCCAAGTAGTGTTAGCATAGACACTGCCTACCTCCGCTACTAGCAAAAATAGACCTCCTCCATTCTACTTGTCTCTTAGAATGGAAGGATGGATCGTGCATAATTAAATTATTGACTCCGATGCTGAGACCACTATCATACCAAATAGTATGTCAAATAATGAGAATGGAGTACATAAGAAGTAGTCCAGACATAATACAGTTGGATGGAATCCCGATAAAAATAGTTGGAGTAATCAAGGATATTTCTATCATTCTACATAGCATGCCTTAAATTACTGTCATTCAAGAAGTAGTGGTGGTTGAATTGGAACCATACTTCAACATGTGTCTTTCAAGGGAGTTCACAGCTAAACTAGGAGGATATATTTCCTTGGATTATTCACATTTGGAGATACCATTCAAGGGAAGAATGATCCACATCTATAATGAACTTTTCATGTAGAGAAATTGGAAGAAGAAGAAAAGCCTTCTGGTGTAGTTAATATGATGATAGAGGAATTGCAAGACATGGATTTGATGGAGGAAGCTCTTGGTGAGCTCCTAGTGGATGATGAGTTCTCATAGATGGATTTAAATTCTATGGTGGAAAATAACATCGGATGCTATACCATCACCAAACCTGAGTAGACAGAAGAAAAAGTATCTGATTCCCTAAACCCTATCACAGATTAGTTATGAAAGCTATATTTTGATGGTACAAGGTGTAATAATGGTGTGGGAGCTAGTATTGTTCTTTTTTCTCTTATAGGGTTGCATAAGACCTACACATATCAACTAACTTGGAGCTACACAAATAATGCTATCGAATATGAAGCGCTATACCTTGGTTTGAAAAAAGTTGACAAGATAAGTGTAAAACAACTACAAATATTTGGAGATTTTGAGCTCATCATCAATCAGACTACAAACAAGTGTGTGTCAAAGAAAAATTATTTGAAGGCCTACCGTAATAAGGTATGTAATTTATTTGAGTCATTTATCGCATTGAATGTTCAAGCAATTTTGTGAGAGCAGAATAAACATGCAGATATCTTGGCTTCTCCCGACACTAATTTATCTCCTATAGAGCAAGTGGTCAAGAAGTCCAAGACTATGAGGGTTATTTATAGACTCTTAGTACCTGATAAGAGCATATATTGGAAAGTATTTGACAATGATGAGAAGATAATCAATTTTTTGATTAAATAAGCTGCAAGTGCAGATGATAGGATACTCGTCGAAGAGGAAATGGAAGGAATGATCCAGTTGAAGAACAATCATTTTCCTAGGGGATTGATTTTTCTTGAGAGTTTGTTTGATCAAAATGATAGGGTGGAGAAACATAAAATTAAGTTTGATGCAAAAGAGTACAAGGAAATATAGCTGGAGCCTAAAAAAATTATCAGAGTCAGAACAAACTGTACGTTGAAAGAACTTGAAGAGATCAAAAATTTGTGTTATGAGTTTTTTGAAATCATTACATGGAGCTACCATGATTTAAAAGGATATGATAAAAATATGACTCAACATACCATTGAATTACAGGAGGGAGTCAAGCCTTTTCGATAGAAAAATGGTCTATCAACCTAGAAATCGAAGTGCTTATGAAGGCAGAGCTGTTAAAAATGCTGGAGGAAAAAATTATTTATCCAATCAAACACTCGACATGGGTGGAAAACTTGGTTCCTATTCAGAAAAAAATGACAATATCTGTCTGTGTATAGATTTTTGGAACCCTAAACCAAGAATCCTTGAAAGATCATTATCCTCTACCACATATCGACCAAATTCTTCATGTGGTTGCTAGAACCCAAAGGTTTTCATAGCTAGATGATTTTTTTGGTTATAATAAAATTTGGGTGAAGGATGAGGACCAACACAAGACAACATTTACTACAAAATGGGGCACTTTCGCCTATCAAAGAATGCCATTTGATCTCTCAAATGTTGGCACTACATTTCAAAGAGCTATGGATATTGCTTTTGATGAGTTATGAAATAGAGTTATTGTGATTTACCTTGATGATATGACTATGTTATCTCACCGTAGGGAAGAGCACATCTCTCATCTGAGGCAAGTGTTTGAAAAGTACCAGGAATTTAGGATTTCCATTAACCCGAAGAAGTCCATATTCATTGTCAAAGAAGAGAAACTCTTGGGACATATGATTTCATAGGAATAAATGGTGATTGATCCTACGAGGGGTGAGGCTCTCTTGAAATTTCCACTGCCAGTTAACAAGAAAAATCTGCAATCGTTCTTTGGCCAAATTAACTTCATCCAACAATTCATTGTAAATTTTTCTTAGGTGATGAATCCAATGACCGAGATTTTGAAGAAGAATGCATAATTTAAATGGACGGAGGTGAGAAGATAGGCTTTTCAAAAAATAAAAGAAAGAATAACTCAAGCATCTATATTGATTAACCCAAATTACTCAAAATATTTCATCCTCTATGCAGTTGGCGAGTAGGAGAGTTACATTGCCATTATCACATAGAAGCAAGAGGATGAAGATGAGAAACCAATTGCTTTCTTGATCCAAGTTATTTTGCCACACCAGGAGAAGTATAACTTCATTGAAAAATAGGTGTACGCAATTATGAAATATTTGAATTTTTTTTGACATTTTGTTTCACAAATCAAGAATCTAGTCTATGTCATTCACCTAGATGTCTAAAACTTCATTCTTCAAGGATAATTAGAAAATAAAAGAGCAGGTTGGGTCTCAAATATTCAAAAATATTATGTGGAGATCCAACCAGATAATTTGGTTTATGGATGAGCTCTCTGCCAAGAGTTGGCCAAAAACATAGCTTTAGAATCATTGGCTCCAATACAGAATGAGGACATCAACAAAAGCAATTGTGCAAATAAAACTACATGCGATCATGATTGGATAGAGGGTCTTGTTGAATTATTTACCTTTGGGAAATGTCCATCATGTTTCGACAATTCACAGACGTGAAGGTTTAAACTTCAAGTGCTTAAGTATATCCTGTTGCCAACTGGACTGTTCCATAAGAACATAGATAGAGTGCTCCTCATGTGTGTGAAGAATTTAGAGAAACAAAACATCTTGGAAGAATTCCATTATGGATTTTCTAGAGGAAATTATGTAGGAAGGCCTATGGCATTGAATATTATTAGGGCCAGTTATTTCTAACCTACTCTTTTTGTAGATGCACACAAGGTCAGTAAAAGCTGCGATAATTATCAGTGGTATGTCAATAGGATTAAGAAAGCATCGTTGCCTCTGCATCCAATTTAGGTGGAAGCACCATTTCAATAGTGGAATCTAGATTTCATTGGTGTTATTTATACTCATTCCTCTATAGAGAACAAGTATATCTTAACTATGACTAATTATTTCACCAGATGGGTCGAGGCCATCCCAACAAAAAAAGTAGACCAGGCTACAGTCATCTCCTTTGTGGAAAGACTAATCACCTATTTTGGTGTTCCAGACATAATTGTAACAAATAATAAAACTCTATTTATAGGGGCCAAGATCATCGAATTCATGAACAAGTATGGGGTTTATTTAAAACTATCCTCCAATTACTATCCGTAAGGAAATGAATTGGTCGGATCCACAAACAAAAACTTGCTACAAATTATTAAAAGGATATTGGGAACAACAAAAGAAGTTGGTACATATTGTTGAATCAGGCTCTGTGGGCAGATCGAATATCAATAAAAAAGTCCATTAAATATTCCCCCTATTCTTTGGTGTATGGGAAAGAAGTAGTTCTTCCCACTCATATTGAGTTCCTTGTCCTCTAGATCTTGCAATTATTCAAAGATGAAGATGATGAGTTTAACCCAATGGACGCAAGGCTAGCTCAACTATTGTAGCTAGAGGAGGAAAGAGAAAAGGTATATCAAACTTTCATCAAACACACTAAAGTGATGCAAAAGTGGTTTGGAAAGAAGACAATAGAGTGCAAGTTTAGGTGGATAATTTAGTCCTTAAGTGGAACGAGAACAAAGCTAATCCAGGGAAGCACCATAAGTTCGATGCCATTTGGGAAGGTCCATTCTAATTTCTACAATGAATTCGGCAAATGCATTCTATCTTCAAGATATGGATGGTTGGGATCTTCTGATTCCAGTAAACGGTCTTCATATGAAGGCCTATTTTTAGTGATGAACTCAAGAGGTACCAATTTGTAAATATGTACATATTTCTCTTTACAAGTGATTTATATTATGTCTTTGATATTGATTTCTAAAAAAAAAGGATATGCTCCATCCACCTTACAAAATCAATTTCACCCTGAAATGGTTCAACGAGGAGATGTTATGATTTCAGGTAGAATTAATTGTTGTACTGAAAGAAGAAAATGGTGATAAGCACAAAATGCTCTAAAAGTTTTAACAGGTTGCTTTCCCTGCAAGTTTTAAGTTTTGATGTTTAGGGGAGTGAAAAATCAATGTTTGGAGCATAAGTGAATTACCTAGTTGAAGAATCCAAGCGTAAAGCACCAATTATAGAAGTATGAATGACAAAAATTTAACAAATCTTTCACCTTGAAGAAGGGGTGAAATCCCATTTCACCTCTAAGTGAGGCAAACATGTTCTAAAACAAAAATTCCTGAGCTCATGATTATTAATTAAAAAGTCTTCTTATTGAAAATGAAGGGCGGAAGCCAAAGTCAAAGGTAGGCTATAAGTTTTTTTCGAGCGAAAGGGGTGAAATCCCCGTTCACCTCCAAAGAAATGCAAAGAAATGGAGGTGAACGTATATTAGAAATACAAAGAAAAGTGCAACAAAGCAAAGTCAAAGGGGTCAAAAGGATTTTCACCCCAAAAAAGGGGTGAAACTTCCGTTCATCCCTCATTGGGGCAAAGACGTTGAAAAATTTTGCAACTCATATTATTTTATGGAAAAAATGCACCGAAGATTTAAATAAAATCAAAAAAGGATTAAAGGCACTTTCGCCTTATGTGTGGAGTTAAAAACCCTACTCTCCATTCACCATAAATAATGCGTGAAGTATTTTTTAATGTGTGAGACGCAACCTGGTTATTTTCGGGCGATTGCATATAAAGATTTTCATGGAAATTTTAAGCAAGGATTGAAGACAAAAATAAAATAAAAGAAAACACAAAAGCAGGGGTTGTTATAGCTTCACTATTATTAAAGTTTTTTAGATTTTATTTATATATATAACATGCAAGCAAAAAAAAAGAAAAGAGGAAAATCAAAGAGAAAAAGCCCTAAAATCAATTGAGTTTTTTAAATAAAATCTATGCTTTTTCTAAATTTGGGCAAAAGAAAAAGTAGAAGTTGATTTAAAAGAAGGACATTCACCATGGAATTACATCAAGGAAGCAAAGAGTGTTTTCAGAGCGAAAGAGAAGAAGATCAAGTGCGCCTCCATAGTATTTTCGTTCCCCTTGCTTTTGAAGTGCTACGATTTTGTAAGGGCACTCTCTTGAAGTGATTTCACCCTATAGTATGTGGCATATATTGGGAAGTGTGCATACAATCTAAGACACATTTTCAGGGTATTTAATTCAAAACATTTGCTTGGATTTGCATTGGAAGACACTTGGGTGTTCTTGAGGAGCGAAATCTCACACTCACAAAAATAGAAGTGCTCATTGGTCCCCGGGTGGCAAATTAATTTTTCCAATATAGTTTCAGTAGCCAGGGCATATTTTTCAAAGGTATAATGCAGCAAGGAGGGCATGCTTTCCAAAAGTGATTTTGTAGCAAATTTCATTCAGTTACTATTTAGCTTCGAGATCACTGCCAATTGAGGGAAACAAGGCATGCACCCTCTCGAATTCACCACTAGAAATTACTGCATTTACTTTGGTGGTTTTCTTGTATCCTATAAATAGAGTACAGGTAAATTCACCCAAGAATTGAATTTTTAAAATAATTTTTCTGTAGGTGCGTTTTTGGGTTTGTTGCTTGCAAAATTTGTAGAATACCTTTGGAATTGTTGGGTTGCCAGGGTTGACAAAATGGGAAAGAAAATAAAATAATATAAGGAAGTTATAGAGCCCAAGAAGTCTAGAAAGAAAGCAAAATGTGGGTCAAAGTCTAATAAGATCCAAAGAAATGAGAATGTGGACTTAGACCCGTACTCTAACACCATGGAAAATGTCAGGGATTGCTTGATCACAAATAAGAGTGTAGTATAGCTCCGAAAAGACATGGAATTTATAGTAATTCAAGGAGTCTCGGTAGAGAGCCCATTAACTATGTCATTTCATGTGCAGTTGTTTTGGTATTTGTGTACGCTCGTACACGCTTGCCCAGAGCTGGTAAAATTAATTGTCAGACATTATAATTTAGTTACTAGGTCAGTTAGAAAGGCCAATGGAGAAGTGCTTTTTTCTATCTCCACCACAAAAGTGAGAGAAGAATTTGCATATGGGTTAAAGCCCCCATCTGATATGATTTTTAAGAAACTACACACTAACGAGCAAGAATATAGATATGTGTCAATAGTGATAATGCATTAGTTCATGGAGACAGTTGATTAAGGATCTACATTTAGGGGAACTACCAAATCTACCAAAATATTTGTCAAAATTCAAGAGCCCTGATTTATTTTCCATGGTGGTGTGGGTTTATGGCCTCCCGATAGATTCTACAATTCACAAGTGGCAAGCGACACTAGTATAGTGCATATCTCAAAGGTATTTTTACGCTCCAAGGTCCATGAGACGGGACATAAATCTAATTTATTTCGACTCGACTGATTTCATTTACTGGAAGATGCATGTCTAGCTGGAGAATCTGCATATGGGAGAAGAGAATTCATTTAAACACACATCCTTCCTCATTTGGTATTTTTTCTTCCATTTGAACCAACATATTTCATTCATTGCAATAAAATAAGTTGATGAAAAAGATGAATTATTACCTATCTATATGTGGAATCATGTTCTATTGAGGAGGGAGTCATATTATAGTTTTAATTGATTATTTATGGGGCATGAAATTGAATTAATTTTGCGACAACTGTGAGAGAGTGCCATGGGAAATGAATGAGGTGCTTGTCACAATGAAAAATGGGTCATGTTTTTGTTAACGCAGGGTATGGTCATAAAAAATTATGGCTTCACGAGTAAGCCATTCCTGCTTCCATACTTCACCATTGAGAATCTGTTCGCTATGGAGGTGGTGTACCAAACAAATTATACCAATGATGTGTATGGAGCAGGGTGTGACAAGAGGATGAATTGCACCATGCCATTTAAGTTTAGTAGCATAGAGGTGAACCAGGTTGGAAAGAACTAGCTACTCACTGAGGCACTTCAAGACCTGGGACTGATAGAGCTACCTCAATGATGGAGGTGTGACCCGATGGGTAAATTTATAGAAATTATCAAGGCCAAGACTTTTCATTGTTTCCCATGACCCTATCCTAGCAAATTATAACAATTTTAATGGACATGATTTAGAGTGGAACATTGAAGATATGATGATGCTTCCTCTATGACACAACATTTATGAGCAAGAATATGAGTACAATCCAACCGTACATAGAGACCACATTCCTCCACCAGGACTGTTTGGCTAAATCAAGAAACAATTGCCATGGACCGAAGAGAAAATTATGAATTAGTAGAAAGTGCGGGTCCATAGAGGAAAAATTGCATCGCCTTATGGTTTGAATATGGATGGGGAATTTTTAGAGGCATATGACAAATTTGTAAACATCTATCATCCCATTGCTTTCGCCAAATTTTTACCTCAAAGCTTTCAAAAATTTGATAGTGGTGAAAGCATCGCAAAAGTAGCACACCTAGCAACCGAGGAGGAGACCCGTGAGGAGGAGGAACAAAAATATGTGTTTCAATGAAGGTCATAGTGGGAAAAGCAAAAAGTAGATGAAGTGCCCTTATTAGAAAAGTAGATTATTCCAAAAGTGCTTATATTTTTGAAAGCTATGAAGAGACCAAGGACAGGTGCCACTTCCTCCTCTACTATTGTAGATTTGACTGTTGCAGTTCCTACAATTACGGTTGCCACAGTAACTATCGATCCATCTATGGTGGAGTTGGCTGCTTTGGTTAGTATTTTTAGAGGAGGTTATTAATATTGAAGTGGAACTGGAGGAGCAACAAGAAGAAGTTATTATGCAACCATTTCCATCACCTAGACACATGCCACCTGTGTCAAAAGCTACATCTTTTGTTCCATCTTATTTTTATTTTGAGCATGTAGTAATTGTTATTTCATTTCCATCAGTACCTACGTCAGTTGCTCCCCCTTTCAGTATGCCCTCCATCCCCATTTTGCTCCCTTCTACCAACTTGCAAGTCACTATTTATCCTTCTTCTATCTCCCTCTCTTTAGCCTCCCTTTCTTTCAGTTTGTTTGCGTTAGGATCGAATATATTTTTGTATCCTACCCTTCCATCACTGCTACCACATCCATCGAGGCTGTAAGTACACAAGATCCTCCTAGGGTAAGTGTAATTGCAATAGAACCTGGTTCCTCCATACACTCTGTTATTTTGGTTCCCCATATTCTTGCTATCTCCTCTGCTTCCTTTGAGCCTGACTGTTTGTAGATCTTGATTTCTTTCATGTCATTTTTGGAGTTACAAGTACTGCCTAAGAATTATATGGTGCCTAAGCAGCCAAACGTATAGAAAATAAATTGAGTGCACCTCAGTTCATCACAGTGGATGAAGAGTCACAAGCAAAAGGAGGCACTTGCCCCAGCTAGGCCTCTCAAGAAAGTTGCCTTTGATCCGGTTGCCATGGAGGTTCACATGACAAAGATCACCCCCCTAGTCCAAAAGCCACAAGGAGAAATGACATTGAGATATTATGCTTACGAGACTCAGATGGAGGACCTGACTAGGATTGACCAAACTAGGAAAATGGGGAATATATAGGTCGACATGAGTTCGGTCTACTTACATGACGAATAATATAAGCAGAGATATTTTGACAACAAAAATAAATTACCAAACTCGAAGATGCCTTGGCTGCTAGCAGAGCACAAGAGAATATGGTGGTAGAAATGGAATATTTGCATCAATAGTTTGGGGTGCATCAAAAGGAAAAGGATGCATTGGAGCAGCAGGTGCAGGTGTTGAAAGTACAACTAGAGTCCATACAAAATCGTCTAGAAGATAAGGCCACACAAGCTGCAGGTTTCTCCCTAAAAATGATTAAGGAGGCCCATCTTCGCTCAACTCAAAATTATAAGAAATTGGCAGTGAAAGTAGTTCAAGTGTTGCACTATCTATGGGTGGTACGAATAAAAATTTAGTTGAGCCAACCAGTGATAGATACTATTGAGGAGATGCTGGAACTCTATATGGAAATGGCTTTAAAAATTTAGGCTTTGGATTAGTCCAGTATATACATTCATCCCTTGAGTGAAATGGATCACACTTGGTCTATCTCTAAGGTCACACTGCACAACTACTTCCAAAGGATGGACCTGGTAAGAGAAGGCCAAAAAACCCTTAACGCAATTGAGCAGGAGCATACTATTTCAATGATTCATTTTGATGCTCTTATCGATATGGGATTTCTAGATTTTACAGATGAATGGGGTGAACCTCTGCCAATGGGGAAGTTAGAAGCAACTTGAAAGAATTTTATGGAGGACACCTTTGAAATTGATAAATGGGAGGAGCCCATAATAGAGGAATAGGTGCTACTGTTAATGAAGAAGTATACCCACTTGGATATTTCACTATTAGAGCTAGCCCAATGAGCTAATTGCCTTATCCTGGAAGATGTCTAAAATCTACGCTTTTTTTACGAGTCACTGAGTGTTCCCTGCTTGTTCACTATACATGCTTGGGTCGATGCAGTCATGGTCTATGAATTTATCAGTGAAATCCTGAAGGAGTAAGAAGAAAAATCCTCAGCTGAGAAATCCACAATAGAAAAGGTAACAGAAGAAGCAGAGTGGATAGAAGTACTTTGAGTAGTAGCAGAGGTAGAGGTGGATGAGAAGCCAGAAGCAGAATAGCAGGCATGAAAAAAGGCATCCAAATCAGAAGTGCCAGCCAAGGTAGCCATGGAGGACCACTGAAGAACCCAATGGATAAAGGCTTGGGATTGCTTGCATCCATCCGAGCCGGATACCCCATGAGCCACCAAAATATTGGTAATTTTGACAATCTACCACATTAAAATTTTGATGGAATTTTGTTGATGTAAAACAACAAAAATATATTTATACTATGATGCAGTTTTTTTGGCTCATATGATATGTTATCATTTTGACATATTAAATTCTTTGTTTTGTATGCATTTCTTGTTTTGAAATAATGGATGTCACAATATAAAATATTTATGGATGAAGTGTGCAGAATATTAGTAAAATTCACTGGATAAAACAGTTTGGGGTTCCTGTTGGGCGAAAACATTTCCTTTGTTTTAAAATCTAGTCATTATACAAAAAAATGGCAAAGGTGTATTTGCCTCAGAGTTGGGGCGACTAATGCGTTCACCTTGTCTCGGGATGAACATGATATTTTCTAAATAAAGAACAAAGAAAATTGGCTAAGGTTCGAATGAAGATGCTTTTGCCCCAAATGAGGGGTGAAAGTCCCTTTCGCCCCACTTTGGGGAAAAAATCTATTTAAAATATTAAGCATGGAACGTGCTCAAAGTTAAAGAGTAGGCAAAATAATGTAGAGCACGATTCAAACCAAATTTGGGGTGAAAGCTTTATTCGCCCCACTTTGGGGCGAACATCATTTTAAAAGTTTCCTAAAGAAAGCATTGAAAAGTCAACAATGCGTTCACCTCGATTGAGGGGTGAACGTTCCATTCGCTCCTCCCAGAGGTGAAAGGGCAATAAATGGAAACTTCAGTGAAAATAAAATGTCACATACCCACTGTTTATTGATATTTTTATTTTGAAGAATATGATTATGCGCCCAATTTTTGTACCGGATTGGCAGTGATGGAGAGCACTCACCTTAAGACCAAGGCAGCGGTTTGGAAGGTCAGGTATAGGATCCGTGTCGAAAATAGAAAGAAATACCCACCCCCTTGACTAGGACAGTAGATTGGATATGCCAGGTGAGTGGGATATGATGTGTGCCGAGTGCACCTTGGTCCGTGGGTACATGGAAGCCCACCGTAGTACATGCATTGCATTTTGCCTGACATTGCTTGATTGTGAATGGTTAGTTGCTTGTTACTTGCTGAGTTGTCGATGTTGCTTATCACTGATTTTAAAAAAAGAAAAAAAAAGAAAAATAATAATAAAACAAATAATAAATATATATAAATAAATAAATACATATGTATATATATATATATATATAATAATAAATATTCTCATATGCATATATGACCAAATAAGGAAATATATTATGAAAATAGATAATATAATTCATAATATAAAATATGAATTATATGTATATAAAAAACGTATAAGTAATTAATTAAGAAATTATTTTAAATTAAAATATATGTCATTTTATTTAAAAGCCTACCTAACACTATGATAGGATCTTCAAACTATAGGAGGCTACGAACCTTGGAGGGACTCATGCTATAAGTAACGAATCCGGTAGAAGGAATTATTAACACAGAGTAAGTTTGTGTAGCAAAACGATTTAAAAAAAAAAATTATTAATTAAAAATGAAGGGGGGGTTACGGGAAATTAGACACTCCCTTAGAAGCTTAATACTCTGCCACCCGGACATGCCCAAAATATTAAATCCGGCAATACGATTCAAGGTGTCAACATGACATTGCAAACCCAACTATTTTTAAAGGGAAGTGGGTTGGTTGAAAGGCTCATGTTATGTTATGCTTTCACTTTGGATTGGGCAAAAGGGAAGGACTCAGACACTTCACCGATTAAGTGCATCATTGGTAAACCAGGTTAGGGTTTACTTGTGTTTTTGTTGTTCGAATGGGTGCATGATGAGTAGTGTCCACATGAAGAAATGTATTTGCTTTTATAGCTAATGTGTGAATAATTTTAAAAGAAATTTTGTGTATAAATACGTTTTTTCAAAGAATATGGCCAGTTAGATTTTCTATTACTGTGTAAATGAATGTGTCCTAGTAGGTAAGATGCTGAAAAGAAAAACTAAACCCAATCTGCTTATATTTCTTGTCCACGACATGAGAGAGACACTACTATTTGGACATTATACTTTTAAAATAATATTGTCATGTTTTCTCTAGACCCGTTTGAAGCTATGTTCTTTATCTGGAGCAACGATCTATGGTATATAATCATAATTTATTATTTTAAAAAAAATAATAATAAAACTCAACCATTCTATGTTTTGTTTGATTAATTAGAAAAGTTTCCTTTCCTTGCGTGGTCTGTTTATGGAAGACTTTGACTCTTGAAACCAAGACATTCTCATGCATATTACCGTGATTTCTTGGTAAAAGGAACTCAACATGTTAATCATTTTATTTCTATAGAGTGTTACGTGTTTATGCATAATTTATAGTGGCATTGGATGTTATTGTTGCATGAGCTTTCTTGGCTGCAAGTGTGTGTCATTTAGTGCATTAGGGGCCAAGCTGACCCAAACCTAGCCCTCTATCTCTGTCTATGGCCATGTGGGGTGGGTACTCGGAAAGAGTGGAGAGGATGAAGCTATGGCGGCTCGTTGTCAACTGGAATATGGTTGGAAGATATTGAGCATTCTTCATCAACGGGGATTGAAAGAACAACTCAAAAAATTTGACATTTAAATTTTAATTAAATTTTTCACTTATGGAAATTATGAAATCCGTCCTCAGTAGTAAGTCTAAAGTATATCTGCAATTTATGTACCCTGAAACTTGGAAGAATTAAAATAAGCTTTTAAGCATGGCAGTGTGCATATAAATGTCTGTATATGTTAAATCCATGGTATAGCTATCCTTGAAAACATGAACCATTACGTGATTTGTACAGTTTGATTTGCATATAAAGGAAAGTCATAACTTTACTGGAAAAAGGGTTTATGTGTGTGGTTGATAACTATCATAAGCATCGTCTGAGAAAGACTTATGTTCATTGCCTCTATTATTAATGTTTTAGAGTAGGTTGTACTAAGTACGATTCTTTTATGTTTTTGTTTTTAAGCATGCTGAGCTAAAAAAAAATTATATTTTCTTTAGTTTTCCTTTGAAGGAAACAACGCTGTATACATAGATTTGATTTTGGAGTAATGTATATTAAAGTTGGTTGTAAAATTTTATTATAAGGATAAATGGATGAAAGGGATAGTACGACTATTTGGATGTTTCTCCTATTAAGAAGAGGTTTTCTTTTAGAAGGATTTTATAATTTTAAAATATGAACTTAGGGTCGGTTAAGTGGGATTAATAGTTTCCTTTTATAGCTGTATATTTTATTTTCAAGTGTCTTTTTAGAATATGTATATTGATTTTCTACCATGGCTTTTTAAAAGAAAAATAGCATTTTCTATCTTAAATAAGATGATTTGTTAATTACTAATGACTCCTTTGTTGGAATATATATAAAGCAAATGGTTTGTTATTATGATTTAAAGTTGACTTTTTTTTAAGAGTTTAATGTGAAGCTAAGTATACTGTGAAAGTTTTAGGAATTTTTGGAATTTCCAATGTAGTTTAGTTATCTAGTAAAAACAAAGAATTTTGCAATCAAATGAAAGGGACTTAGTTTATATGGTTCAAAAGGTTAACTTGTTTAACTTACAAAAACATTTATCTTCGAACTTAAAAGACCTTGAAACTCAGCTAAAGACTTGAAAATTACTTTGCGCTTGAAAAGAGTATGTCAAGTAAGGACTTACTCTACCCAACCACGTCAAGCCATGAGGTGACTTACGTGAGATTGTGCCACCGTACTCCAGCTACTCAAGGATAGGGGTCCAAGCTATCGAGTGTAAAGAGTGGCGGTATGGGACATCACTCTAGGTGGGCAGTCAGTTAGAAAGTGAAGGTATTCTGTATTCCACTCAGGTTGGGGATGTGCCAACAAGAAGCATGGACAGAGAGCTAGACATGCTATTGAAAATCCAGCGGTAGATGGTATGGGTAACATTACTGTCAACCTAAGATGGGTCCAGATTATCTAGTCCCTAAGCCATATGATGGTGGACTCTAGATAAATCTTAGTGAGAGGTTCAAGGGCTGGCATTGGCATATTAATGCCGGTTCCATAGCAACCGAGTCAAGGAATCCAAATATTGTGAATCTTATAGCTTTGGACAAGGGAGATAGCGTTCTCCTTTCAGGTGATATGGGCCCTAAAAGGACAACCCTTCACCATATTCCAAAATGACTCATGAGAGGAGTCAAAATCCAACACGGTCACACTTGTGGGATATGGCCAGTCTCAAGCACTTAAGACACAAGCTACAGTGGTGTACAGTCTTGAAGTGCAAAATTTGATATGCCGAACTAACGTCATGTTGGGATTAAAAGCAAGTAATGGTAATGTAATTTTTTTTTTGTGCTTTTTGAGTTGACAAAATGAGGTTGTGATAGTTGGTATCAGAGCCTAGGTTTATGAAACCCTCGTTGACATAGCTGTTCTGACAAAATACTGTAATGATAGTCATGGTAGGTACTTCACGAAGGACTAGCCTGAATCTGCAAGAGGGAATTGCAGAGGTCCCGAGAAAAGGACCCAGAAGACTCATAAGGGAGTCAAAAAGAGTTCAATATGCTAAAACACCATGACGGGTGGTCATGAAAGACAAAGAGCCTTCAGCTGCAAAAGCAACCTCTAGTGAAGGGAATATGGCTCAAATGTTCTAGCTCATGCAAGAGCAATTTAATCAGCAACGAGAGCTGATGGAGAGCCAAAGGGCTCAAATGAATGAGCACATGGAACAACAATGGGCACAGATGGCCCAACAACAGGAACTCATTTCACAATAGCAAAAGGTTATTGAAAACCTGACAAAAAAGAAGGTGAATAGTAACATAAATCAATTACCTGAAGGGTCCACTAGAAGAATAGTGGGTGAGGAGTTGCAGAAGGAATTAAAGAAACTAGATATTTCCAAATTTGATGGGAGCGGTGATGGAGAAACCGCTCTCAACTGGCTAAGTGAGGCCGAGGGATACTTTGCTATCAACCCTCTTAGCTCCGAAGGAAAAATCGCATGGGTAGTTTCTCACTTGGAAGGTGCCGCCAAGACATGGTGGACCACATATAAAAAACCATCCAAAAGAAAGCAATTGATATTCCCTGGGAGGAATTTGTTATGGAGTTCAAGAGTCATTTTCTCACTGAACAATTTTTTATTGAAAATCATGCTGAATTTACCAACCCGCGTCAGGGTAATATATCAGTAATTGAGTACTATCAAAAATTTGTTCAGTTACAAAAATATGCACCTGAATTTGATAATAAAAAAAAAATTAAGGCACATAAGTTCATTATGGGATTACACCCAAAACTTAGTCTGCATGTGGGGGGAAAAAATATTCAAACCCTAACAACGACTTATGATGCAGCTCAATTCTTTGAGTCAAGTCAAAAGGAAGTGAAATATTTTTATCAGCAAGAGAAGGACAAATCATGAAAAAGGAAAAATGCTGAGCAAAACCGTGGTTCTGACCAAAACCATAGGTATAAGGATAAGGGCCGAGAAAGATATGATAACCACAATAGGAATAGAAACCAGGGAAATAGAGGACAATCTAACCGAAGAAGTTTCCAGGATAAGAAATCCAATAATAGTAGCCAAAACAAGACTGGAAACCATAATCAGATGAATGATAAGCCGAGGAGTGATAGACCTAATGCCTGCTATGTATGTGGAGCATTGGATCACTTTGTGAGATAGTGCCCCAAGAAATCCGATCCCAGGAATCCTTCCGAAGAGGCGGCCCACAAAATTTTTGCTGCTATAGGTAATCCTAAACTGGAAGGACAAATTACTCCATTTTTGATTAAAGGAAAAATTGGCCAAAGAGATGTAAAAATTTTAATAGATAGTGGTGCTACTGATAGCTTTATTTCAAATAATGTTTTGAGGGATATACCTGTTAGACCTGGGATCATGGCAAATGGTTGGCAAGTAGAATATGGCTCGGGACAAACTTACTTAGTAAACCAATGCCTATTTGATTCAACAGTAGAATTACCTCAAGGAAAAATTAATTGGCATTTGTATGTAGCCCCTTTACATGCATTTGATGTGATTCTAGGATTAGATTGGCTGAAAGCACATAAGGCTATACTAAATTTTGAGGAAATATGGATGGATTATACTAATGAAGCCAATCAAATAATTTGCATCCACTGTAGTAGAGTCTCCTTTGAACCTCATTTGATAAGTAGTATGCAGGCTAAAAGAGCCTGGAAAAAGGGATGCAGATTGTATGTAATCAAGATGAATAAAAAAGAAGAATCAGACCCAAGCTCGACACTATTCCAACAATACCCGATGTTAGGAGAATTTAGTGATGTGTTTCTAGAAGATCTACCAAGATTGCCCCCAAGAAGAGAATTCGATTTTTCTATTGAATTAGTGCTTGGAGCAACACCAGTAGCCCGGACACCCTACAAAATGACACCATTGGAGCTACAAGAGCTCAAAACCCAACTACAAGACTTGTTGGAGAAAGGGCACATTAAACCTAGTGTGTCAACTTGGGGAGCACCAGTTTTGTTTGTCAAAAAGAAATATGGAACCTTAAGAATGTGCATTGATTACAGAATGCTTAACAAAATGACAATCAAGAACATATACCCCCTACCTAGAATTGATAACTTGTTTGACCAACTCAAAGGTGCTACTATCTTTTCTAAAATTGATCTTAGGTCAGGATATCACCAACTAAGGATCCGAAATGAAGATACTTATAAAAATGCTTTCAGAACAAGATATGGGCACTATGAGTTCACGATGCTACCTTTTGGTTTAACCAACACACCAGCAGCCTTTATGAACCTGATGCATAGTGTATTCCATGAATAGTTAGACCAATTTGTGCTTATATTCTTATATGACATATTGATTTACTCTCAAAACAAAGAAGAGCATCATAATTGTGGTAGAGGTACTCAAGAAAAATCAGCTATACGAAAAACTATCCAAGTGCGAATTCTATACACCTCAGGTGCAGTATTTAGGGCATATCATCTCAGCTGAAGGTATAGCAGTAGATCCCAAGAATATTAAAGCAATTATAGATTGACCAACTCCTAATAATGTGTCAGAGGTAAAGATTTTTATGGGAATGGCTAGCTATTACTGATGGTTTGTCAAAGGTTTTTCAAAAATAGACTATCCTATAACCAACTTGTAAAATAAAGGGAAGGCATATAAGTGGACAAAGCAGTGTGAAGAAGCTTTTAGTATTCTCAAAGAAAAACTGATAGCCGCATTAATACTGAGAATACCTGACCCAAATCAACCATTTACAGTATACACCGATGCATCTGTAGAGGGATTAGGAGGTGTATTACTGTAAAAGGAAGCCGTGATAGCTTATGAGTCCAGGAAACTCAAGAAGCATGAGATAAATTATGCCACACATGACCTGGAACTGGCAGCTGTGGTCCATGATCTCAAAATTTGGAGGCATTACCTATTGGGAAAGCCTTTTGATCTTAAAACCGACCACCAGAGTCTAAGGTATATATTTACTCAACCAATGTTGAATGCTCGACAGGAAATATGGATGGAATTTCTGGTTGAGTATGATTTTGGTATTGAATATATCAGGGGTAAAGAGAACAAATTGGTAGATGCTCTTAGCAGAAGAAAACACATAGCTGCTATTACAATATGCTAGTATGGATTTAAGAAGCAAATTGCAGAGTTGCAAAAGATAGACGAATTCTATAAATCCTGTCTAGATAAAATTAAAAGAGGAATTCCTAGAGAATATAGTGTCAAAAATGAATTGGTATGCTTTCGTAACCGAATCATTGTACCAAATAAAAAATATCTTAGAAGAATTATCCTGCAAGAAGCTCATTATGCACCATATTCAGCACACCCAGGGGTAGTCAAGATGAGGGAAAACTTGAGGAAGGACTACTACTGGCCTGGTATGAAAAAGATATAGTGCAGTTTGTGACAAAATGTCTTGAATTCCAAAAGGTGAAGGCTGAACATCAGCACCCTGGTGGGAAATTGCATTTATTTGAAATACCAGAGCATAAATGGCAGGCTATAACTATGGATTTTATTGTAGGGCTTCCTAAAACCCGATTTCAACATGATGCAGTATTCATGGTGGTAGAAAAATTGACCAAGGTAGCACATTTCATACTTGGAAGTACACACGATGATGCCTCAACAATTGCTTAGAAATTTGCTCAAGAAATTGTAAGATTACACGGATTTCTTGAAGTTATTATACATGATAGAGATTCTCTATTTACATCTGAATTTTGGCAAGCATTGCATCGAGCCTGGGGAATGAGGCTCAATATCAGCATTGCTTACCATCCTAAGATGGATGGACAGACCGAGAGGGTCAACCAAGTGTTGGAGGACATGCTACGCATGTATTGCATGGATCATCAAAACAAATGGGAGGACTATCTCTTCTTGGTAGAATTTTCTTACAATAGTATCTATCATTCCACATTGGGCATGGCCCCATTTGAGGCTCTATATGGGCATAGGTGCAAGACACCATTAACATGGGACAATATGGATGATCGAGAAGTGATCGGTCCTGAAGCTATGAAACAGATGGAAAACAAACCAATTGAAATCCGTCAACAATTGCGTGAGGTAGTTGACTGACAGAAAAGCTATGCTGATTTAAAAAGAGCACCTCAAGAATTTGCCATAGGAGACAAGGTATTCCTTAGAGTCAAGCCTACTAAAAGCTCAATTAAGTCCACCAAACTAAGCCCTAGGTTTTTCAGACCTTTTGAAATAACTACCAAAATTAGTCTCGTTGCCTACAAGCTTGCATTGCCACCAAATTTGTCAAAAATCCACAATGTCTTTCATGTATCCCTACTCCAAAAATATGTTGCTGACCCAACTCATATCTTGGATACTACTCATTTACAGATGTCGGACCCGTAGCTCATTGAGGTGCGACCAGTTAAAATTTTGGGATTTAGAACCAAGCATCTCAGAAAAAGAATTGTGGACTAGTGTAGAGTGTAGTGGGACCAATTTTTCGAAAGAAATGCCACTTGGGAGGATACTAATAGCATGAAAAATTGTTTGAAATATAAAAACTGAAAGACAATATTTAATTTTGGATATGTATTTCCTTGTGATGTAAAGACATTGTTATTATCTTTTTGATTAAAATGCATGTGTTTGGATTGTGAAATGAATCAGTCAAAATTATTTTACAAGAATCACTGATGTCTATTTTCATATGAAATTATATTTTCTTTCTTGCAAACTAACACAGGGACTGTGTTATTTCTAAGAGGGGGAGAATTTCACATCCCCACTATTTATTGATATATTTTTTTTGAAGAATATGATTATGCATCCAGTTTTTGTGGTGTAGGTATAGGTTATCAGATTTACGGTGACGGAGAGCACTCACCTTAAGACCAAGGCAGCGGTTTGGAAGGTCAGGTACAGGATCCGTGTCGAAAATAGAAAGAAATACCCACCCCCTTGACTAGGACAGTAGATTGGATACGCCAGGTGAGTGGGATATGATGTGTGCCGAGTGCACCTTGGTCCGTGGGTACATGGAAGCCCATTGTAGTACATGCATTGCATTTTGCCTAATATTGCTTGATTGTGAATGGTTGACTACTTGCTACTTGTTGAGTTTCCGATGTTGCTTATCACTGATTTTAAAAATAATAATAAAAATAATAATAAAAAAAATAATAAAAATATATAAATAAATAAATACATTATATATATATACATATATATATAATAAATATTCTCATATGCATATATGACCAAATAAGGAAATGTATTATGAAAATAGTAATAAAATAGATAATATAATTCATAATATAAAATATGAATTATATGTATATAAAAAATGTATAAGTAATTAATTAAGAAATTATTTTAAATAACAATATATGTCATTTTATTTAAAATCCTACCTAACACTATGATAGGATCTTCAGAGTATAGGAGGCTACGAACCTTGGAGGGACTCATGCTATAAGTAACGAATCCGGTAGAAGGAATTTGTTGGCAATTTTGGGTACCTTGAGTACATTGCCTTTGCTCAAGTGTAGTTGTTGTCATTGATGTCGAGGAGTTCTTGAACCAATTTGTTTTTATGTCAAAGAATGTGTTTTGATGAAGGTTTCAGCATGGTCAGTGAGTTTCCAAGAAAATCAGAGTAGCCCAGTTGCAAAAGATCAAGAAAAAGACAAGTTAGAAAAAGTATGCAGGCGGCTGGAAAAACTGTCGCGATTTCGCGACATGTTTTAGGAGAGAGAAAGTGTTGGCAAAACTGTCACGATTTCGTGACATGTTTGAGGAGAGAGAGCAGGCAAAACTGTCGTGATTTCACGACATGTTGGCAGAGAAGCAGAGCAAAATAGAAAGTGTCGCGATTTCGCGACATGTCGCATTTTTGCGACTCGGAAAGTGCAGGAAGGCAGAGAAAGAAAAGTGTCACGATTTCGTGACACATTGCCAGGAAAGGGTGTTCGGACGAGAAAGTGTCACGATTTCGCGACATGGTGCAGGAGAGAGAGTCCAAAAGGAAAAGTGTCACGATTTCGTGACATGCAGCAAAAGGAAGATTCTAAAACAAGAAGCATCGCGATTTCGCGACAGGCTACAAAGAAGTTGTATGGATGAAGAAAGTGTCACAATTTTGCGACAGGTTGAGATGGCAGTATTGAGTTGCAAGAAGTGTCGCGATTTCGTGACAGGTTGAAGAGAAAGCTTGCGAATGTAGAAAGTGTCACGATTTTGCGACAGGTTGAGTTGGCAGTGTTCAGTTGGAGAAAGTGTCACGATTTCGTGACAGAAACTGGAAGCAGGTCTTCTATAGGAGAAGTGTCGTGATTTCATGACAGAAGCAGAGAGGAAGGCTTTGTAGACAAAAGCGTCGCGATTTTGTGACATGTTCCATTTTCTTGGTGCAAGCTGAGAAAAGGTTGAAGAAGCAAGAAGGGTCACGATTTCACGACGAGTTGCAGATGACGTCGAGAAGCAGATGTGTCACGATTTCATGACAAAAGCAGAGAAGAAGGCTTTGAAGTCTAAAGCATCATGATTTCATGATAGGAGTGAAGATGACATCAGCAAAAGTCAAAAGTGTCACGATTTCACGACAAGCACGTTGTCAAGGCAGACAAAGGCAAAAAGTGTCGCGATTTCATGACAACAAGCAATAGAAGGTGTACGGCAGGCAAAGGTGTCGCGATATCGTGACATGTTGAAGTTTCGTGCCAGAAGCTATAGGGAGGTAGTGAAGCCGACAGAGTTAAATCTAGGCCGACGCAGCGTAGGGTTTTGCAGCCGACGTGGTTGAAGGGTAAACAGTCGACTAAGACCAAGATTTCAATCTTGAGATTGTGAGTATAAAAGGAGGGTTGCTTGAAGAGTTTGGCATCGATCAAGTGTGCGTTCAAAGTGTGATTTGCATAGATAGAGTGCGAGGAGAAGTTTGATCGTAGAGGTGCATAAGTGGAAGTCTGATCGAATACTGTGTTTGTGTAGAGTGTGCGAAAACTGTGCTACTGTGTTTGAGCAGAGAGTGCGAAGACTATGCTACTGTATTTGCGAAGAGTGTGCGAAGACTATGTTGCTGTGTTTTCGTAGAAGTGCATAAGTTGATCGAGTGTTGCTATGTATGTGCAGACAGTGAAAAGTTGGTTTCAACCAAGTGTGATTGTAACAAAAAAGAACAGAGGAAGAGGACAGATTTGTGCTAGACCGAAGGACTGTGTTTGGTGTGAATTTGAGGATCGGCTTTGTAGTGATAGAGTTGAGGACAGAGATCTCCAGCAAGAGCAAGGAAGACAGGTGTCTTCTGTGGATAGAGTTCCACTTGCTAAGGGCAGAGGAGGTAGAGGTCTTCTAGAGGATCACCACTAAGAGCGGAGCTAGGGGAAGGTGTCTCCTTTGGGTTGGTGCCCATAAACTTTGTAATTGGGAAGGTTTCCCAAAGAACTGTGATATAACTTTTAGAGAAAAGTTTTATCCATGGAGTAGCCCACATTGGGTGAACCACGTAAATTGTTGTGTCACTTTGTGGATGGTGTGTTGTGCATTGCTTTGATTACTGTTGTTATTACTGCTATCTATACACTGCATTATACTATTTTGAAAGTTGATTTTAAAGAAAATTAAAAAGTGGTCTTATATTGTTCACCCCCCTCTCAGTATAAGCTTGTGTTCTTCAATTGGTATCAGAGCTGGTTTCTCCAGATAAAGCCTAACAACTTGGAGAAGGATCTATCAGAAGAACATACAGTTTCAAAAAAGGATGAAGAGGTTAAGTTCGATCTCTAAAGTGAATTCTTTTGGGCTTTAAGGATTTCAGAGAATAGAGTTTTGTTCTCAAGCATCATGACAGGAAGAAGAGACAGCAAGATCAATCTTCAGCCTGAAGAACGATGGATTCCAGTTGGTCACAAGAAGATCAAACATCCAAGGCATCAAAACAGGTTACATTTTACTTTTCATGGCTACTATTTTTCTTGCAAGAAATTTGGTCACAAAGCTATACATTGCATTAAATCCGTGAATAGCCATAGTAAGGAAAATGTTAACTCTTTTGCACCTCTTATGGATAAAAATGTCATGTGTTACAAATGCAAGAATGTTGGGCATATAGCAAGGATGTGCAGTTTGGATAGACCTAGCCTTAAATTCACTAAAAAGAGAAATGAGATCAAGTCTAAGTCAATGATAGTTCAAACTACTTTTCATGCTCAAGACAAGGTAGAGAAATGGTATCTTGATAGTGGTTGTTCAAAACATATGACTGGTGAAAAGGAAAAGTTTTTGGTCTTAAAAAACACAAACAGAGGAACGAGTAAGTTTTGGAGATAACGAGTCTGCTAAAATCTGTGGTAAAGGGACTCTTAGCTTGGATGGGAAATCTAAAACTGAAAATGTGCTTTATGTAGAAGGTCTAAGACATAATCTTCTAAGTGTGAGTCAACTTTGTGATCAAGGTCATATAGTATCTTTCTTTTCAGATAGATGTGAGATTCGTAAAGAAAAAAATGGAAAACTCATTGCTAGTGCTACAAGGACTCCAAACAATCTTTACATGCTAAGTGAGATAAAAAAGGAAAAGTGCTTTCTAACTCAAGAAGATGAGAGTTGGTTATGGCATAAAATATTGGGGCATTTGAGCTTTGATAATCTTGTCAACATTAGTAACAAGGAAGCGGTTAGAGACTTGCCCAAAATAAAAAGGCCCTTTAACACCATTTGCGGTCCTTGTCAACATGGAAAAGCAGACCAGAACCAGTTTTAAACCAAAAGGGTATACTTCTTCAAAACCATTAGATCTCATTCATACTGATTTATGTGGCCCCACCGAACTCGGAGCATTCGGGGAGAAAGCTACTTCATGCTTGTTTATAGATGATTATTCTAGAATGACTTGGGTTACTTTTCTCAAAGAAAAATCTGAAGCTTTTGAAAAATTTAAAGCTTTCAAAGAAATGATTGAAATGATACTGAAAAGAGAATCAAATGCTTAAGATCAGACGAAGGAGGAGAGTTCACATCTAATGAATTTATGGAATATTGTGAGCAACGAGGGAATTAAAAGAGAATATTCAGCGGCAAGAACTCCTCAACAAAATGGAGTAGTTGAAAGAAAAAATAGAACTATTGAAAATATGGCTAGAGCTATGTTAAATGAGTCAAAACTTTCAGATGGTTTTACGGAAAGAGGCGGTCGAGTACAGCAGTCTACATTATCACCGGGGCCAAACTTAGAGTAAATCATCATAAAACTCCTTATGAGTTGTGGAAAGGAAGACCAACTACAATAAAACATTTCAAAGTGTTTGGGAGTAAGTGCTTCATCAGAAGGGAAGATCAGAATTTGGGTAAGTTTGATCCTAGGTGTGATGAGGGAATTTTTCTTGGTTATTCCAGCAGAAGCAAGGCTTACAGATGCTTCAACAAAAGAACGCATACAGTCGTAGAGAGCATAAATGTAACAGTTGATGAAAATACAGGGATAAGAGAACCTATCAAGGAAATCAGTGATGAAATCTATCAAGAAGAATTTAGAGAGGTTTCAGATGAAGAAGAAGAAAAATAGCAGCTGCTTCCCAAAACTCCGTCACGATATGTTCAGAAACATCATCCCAAAGATTTGATCATTGGTGATCCAAACAACAGACAAACTAGAAGAAGAGTCATTCCGGCACACGATTCTACAAATATTTCTTTATTATCTCAGATTGAGCCAAAAGATTTCAGTGAAGCATGTGCAGATAAATTTTGGGTAAAAGCAATGGATGAAGAGCTAAATAAAATAGAGAAAAGTGAAACTTGGGATTTAGTTCCAAGACCTAAGGACAAGAATGTCATTGGCACAAAATGGATTTTCAGAAATAAACTCAATGAGGATGGAAAGATTGTCAGAAACAAAGCCAGGTTGGTTTGCAAAGGTTATGCTCAAGTAGAAGGTGTTGATTTCGAAGAGACGTTCGCTCCTGTTGCTCGTCTCGAAGCCATCAAAATGTTTTTGGCCCTTTCAAGCTTCAAAGCATTCAAGGTGTATCAAATGGATGTGAAATCAGCTTTTTTAAATGGAGTTTTGGATGAAGAAGTCTACGTAGAACAACCAGAAGGCGTGTCTCTCTCAGATCAATCGGACTATGTGTGTAAACTGAAAAAGGCCTTGTATGGGTTAAAGCAAGCACCTAGGGCTTGGTATTCAAGACTTGACGGTACCTTCATGAGCAAGGTTTCGGGAAAGGTGTGGCAGATAGCAATTTGTATATAAAGGATAAAGGTAATGATATGCTGATTGTAGTTGTCTATGTTGATGATATCATTTTTGGGGGAAATAATACCCGGATGTGCAAAGATTTTGCTAACACCATGCAGAAGGAATTTGAGATGTCTATGATTGGAGAGTTGTCATTCTTTTTGGGTCTTCAGATTGCTCAATCAAAAGACGGTATATTTCTCTCTCAAGGAAAGTATATCAAAGAAATGTTAAAAAAATTTGGGATGATGGACAACAAACCTATATGTACTCCAATGACTATGGGGTGCAAGATGAGTAAAGATGATGAATCTCCAGCGGCAGATCAGAAATTGTACAGATCGATGATTGGCAGTTTATTATATGTTACAGCTACCAGACCAGATATCATGCAAGTTGTTGGGTTAGTAGCCAGATTTTAGGCTGCTCCGAAAGATTCTCATGTTATAGCAGTTAAAAGGATATTCAGATATCTGAAGGGCACTATGGACTTTGGGCTTTGGTATCCCAAAGGTGATGATTTCACTCTCACGACCTATACAGATGCAGATTGGGCGGCTAGTAATGATGACAGGAAAAGCACCAGTGGTGGAGCATTCTTTCTAGGAAAGAGTTTGGTTTCTTGGCTAAGTAAGAAACAACCTTCAGTTTCTTTATCTACGGCAGAAGCTGAATACATAGCAGCAGTGGCTGGGTGTACACAAGTTCTATGGATGAAAACCACCTTGGAGGATTTCAAAGTCAAGCATGAACAACCCATCTCCATATTTTGTGATAATACTAGTGCCATAAGTATTTCCAAAAATCCGGTAATGCACTCAAGGACAAAGCATATTTCCATCAAGTATCACTTTCTAAGGGAGAAAGTGCAAGATAAGTAGGTCAAGGTAGAATATGTGTCTACTAAAGAGCAGATTGCAGATATCTTCACAAAACCTCTTCCAAGAGATACATTTGAGTATCTAAGGGAGAAATTGGGAGTTGTACTCCCACCCCAGAATTAATCACCTCATCAGGGAGGTGGGGGAGGGACTAAGCTAAGAGACTCATTCTTAGTCCCAAGCCCCAAAGGTGACCCTTTGCCATTGATGACAAAGGGGGAGAGATTTGAGTAAGGGGGAGAGATATGAGTAAGGGGGAGAGCTTCAAGTGAAGAGGAAAGCTTCAAGTCTGGGGGAGCAAAACTTCAAAGAAATATTCTCAGTTGTCAGCTCAGATTGATTTCAGTTTTGGCTCTTGAAGATGTGCTTTTAGTAAAGGTTTGCCATCAATGACAAAGGGGGAGATTGTTGGCAATTTTGGGTACCTTGAGTACATTGCCTTTGCTCTAAGTGTAGTTGTTGTCATTGATGTCAAGGAGTTCTTGAAGCAATTTGTTTTTATGTCAAAGAATGTGTTTTGATGAAGGTTTCAACATGGTCAGTAAGTTTCCAAGAAGATCAGAGTAGCCCAGTTGCAAAAGATCAAGAAAAAGATAAGTTAGAAAAAGTATGCAGGCGGCTGGAAAAACTGTCACGATTTCGTGACATGTTTCAGGAGAGAGAAAGTGTTGGCAAAACTGTCGCGATTTCGTGACATGTTTGAGGAGAGAGAAAGTTCTAGCAAAACTGTCACGATTTCGCGACATGCTTTGGAAGAAGAGAGAGAAGCTAGCAAAACTGTCACGATTTCGTGACATGTTGGCAGAGAAGGAAGAAAATAGAAAGTGTCACGATTTCGTGACATGTCGCATTTTTGCGACTCGAAAAGTGCAGGAAGGCAGAGAAAGAAAAGTGTCGCGATTTCGTGACACATTGCCAAGAAATTTGTTCGGACGAGAAAGTGTCACGATTTCGTGACATGTTGCGAGAGAGAGAGTCCGAAAGGAAAAGTGTCACGATTTTGCGACATGCAAAAGGAAGAGGAAAAGAAGCGTCATAATTCGGACAGATACAAAGAGTAAGAAGAAAGTGTCACAATTTCCCGCAAGTTGAGAGGGATGAGGAAGTGTCACGATTTCACGATAGGTTGAAGAAGTGAAAAAGTGTCATGATTTTGTGACAGGTTGAGTTGGCGACGTTCGGTTGGAGAAAGTGTCACGATTTCACGAGAAACTAGAAGTTTTCTATAGGAGAAGTGTCACAATTTCGTGACAGAAGCAGAGAGGAAGGCTTTGTAGACAAAAGCATCGTGATTTCGTGACATGTTCTATTTTTGCTGGTGCAAGCCGAGAAAAGGTTGAAGAAGCAAGAAGGGTCGCGATTTCGCGATAGAGTTGCAGATGACGTCAGCAGAAGCAGATGTGTCACGATTTCGTGACAAAAGCGGAGAAGAAGGCTTTGAAGTCTAAAGCATCACGATTTCACGACAGGAGTGAAGATGACGTCAGCAAAAGTCAGAAGTGTCACGATTTCACGACAAGCACGTTGTCAAGGCAGACAAAGGCAAAAAGTGTCACGATTTCATGATAACAAGCAATAGAAGGTGTACGACAGGCAAAGGTGTCGCGATATCGTGACATGTTGAAGTTTCGTGCCAGAAGCTACGGGGAGGCAGTGAAGCCGACCGAGTTAAATCTGGGCCGACGCGGCGTAGGGTTTTGCGATCGACGTGGTTGAAGGGTAAACAACCGACTAAGACCAAGATTTCAATCTTGAGATTATGAGTATAAAAGGAGGGCTGCTTGAAGAGTTTGGTATCGATCAAGTGTGCGTTCGAAGTGCGATTTGCGTAGATAGAGTGCGGGGAGAAGTTCGATCGTAGAGGTGCATAAGTGGAAGTCTGATCGAATACTATGTTTGTGCAGAGTGTGCAAAAACTGTGCTACTGTGTTTGAGCAGAGAGTGCGAAGACTGTGCTACTGTGTTTGCGAAGAGTGTGCGAAGACTGTGTTGCTGTGTTTTCGTAGAAGTGCATAAGTTGATCGAGTGCTGTTGTGTATGCACAGACAGTGAAAAGTTGGTTTCAACCAAGTGCGGCTGTAACAGAAAAGAACAGAGGAAGAGGACAGATTTGTGCTAGACCGAAGGACTGTGTTTGGTGCAGATTTGAGGACCAGCTTTGCGGTGATAGAGTTGAGGACAGAGATCTCCGACCAGAGTAGGGAAGACAGGTGTCTTCTATGGATAGAGTTCCACTTGCTAAGGGCGAAGGAGGTAGAGGTCTTCTAGAGGATCACCACTAAGAGCAGAGCTAGGGGAAGGTGTCTCCTTTGGGTTGGTGCCCATAAACTTTGTAATTGGGAAGGTTTCCCAAAGAACTGTGATATAAATTTTAGAGAAAAGTTTTATCCATGGAGTAGCCCACATTGGGTGAACCACGTAAATTGTTGTGTCACTTTGTGGATGGTGTGTTGTGCATTGCTTTGATTTCTGTTGTTATTACTGCTATCTATACACTACATTATACTGTTTTGAAAGTTGATTTTAAAGCAAATTAAAAAGTGGTCTTATACTGTTCACCCCCCTCTCAGTATAAGCTTGTGTTCTTCAGAATTATTAACACAGAGTAAGTTTGTGTAGCAAAACAATTTAAAAAAAAAAATTATTAATTAAAAATGAAGGGGGGGTTACGGGAAATTAGACACTCCCTTAGAAGCTAAATACTCTGCCACCCGGACATGCCCAAAAGATTAAATCTGTAAATACGATTCAAGGTGTCAACATGACATTGCAAACCCAACTATTTTTAAAGGGAAGCAGGTTGGTTGAAAGGCTCATGTTATGTTATGCTTTCACTTTGGATTGGGCAAAATAGAAGGACTCAGACACTTCATCGATTAAGTGCATCATTGGTAAACTAGGTCAGGGTTTACTTGCTGTATTTTTGCTATTCGAATGGGTGCATGATGAGTAGTGTCCACATGAAGAAATGTATTTGATTTTATAGCTAATGTGTGAATAATTTTAAAAGAAAGTCTGTGTATAAATGCGTCTGTTCGAATAATATGACCAGTTAGATTTTCTATTACTATGTAAATGAATGTGCCCTAGTAGGTAAGATGCTGAAGAAAAACTAAACCCAATCTTCTTCTATTTCTTGTCCACGACATGAGAGAAACACTACTATTTGGACATTATACTTTTAAAATAACATTTTCATATTTTATCTAGACCCGTTTGAAGCTATGTTCTTTATCTGGAGCAATGATCTATGGTATATAATCATAATTTATCTTTAAAAAAAAAATAAAACTCAACCATTTTATGTTTTGTTTGATTAATTATAAAATTTTCCTTTACTTGCGTGGTCTGTTTATGGAAGAATTCGACTCTTGAAACCAAGACATTCTCATGCATATTTTCGTGATTTCCTGGTAAAAGAAACTCAACATGTTAATCATTTTATTTCTATAAAGTGTTATGTGTTTATGCATAATTTATAGTGGCATTGGATGTTATTGCTGCATGAGCATTCCTGGCTGCAAGTGTGTGTCATTTAGTGCATAGGGGTCAAGCTGACCCAAACCTAGCCCTCTATCTCTGTCTGTGGCCATGTGGGGTGGGTACTCGAAAAGAGTGGAGAGGACGAAGCTATGGAGGCTCGCTGTCAACTGGAATATGGCTGGAAGATATTGAGCATTCTTCGTTAACGGGGATTGAAAGAACAAATCAAAAAATTTGACATTTAAATTTTAATTAAAGTTTTCACTTATGGAAATTATGAAATCTGTCCTCAGTAGTAAGTCTGAAGTATAGCTGCAATTTATGTACCCTAAAACTTGAAATAATTAAAATAAGCTTTTCAACATGGTAGTGTGCATATAAATGTCTGTATATGTTAAAATCATGGTATAGCTATCCTTGAAAATATGAACCATTACGTGATTTGTACAATTTGATTTGCATATAAAGGAAATTCATAACTTTACTGGCAAAAGGGTTTATGTGTGTGGTTGATAACTATCATAAGAATCGTCTGAGAAAGACTTATGTTCATTGCCTCTATTATTAATTTTTTAGAGTAGGTTGTACTAAGTACGATTCTTTTATGTTTTTGTTTTTAAGCATGCTAAGATGAAAAAAAAAATTATATTTTCTTTAGTTTTCCTTTGAAGGAAACAACGCTGTATACATAGATTTGATTTTGGAGTAATGTATATTAAAGTTGGTTGTAAAATTTTATTATAAGGATAAATGGATGAAAGGCATAGTACGGCTGTTTGGATGTTGCTCCTATTAAGAAGAGGTTTTATTTTAGAAGGATTTTATAATTTTAAAATATGAACTTAGGGTCGGTTAAGTGGGATTAATAGTTTCCTTTTATAGCTATATGTTTTATTTTCAAGTGTCTTTTTAGAATATGTATACTGATTTTCTATCGTGGTTTTTTAAAAGAAAAATAGCATTTTCTATCTTAATTAAGATAATTTGTTAATTACTAATGACTCCTTTGTTGAAATATATATATATAAAGCAAATGGTTTGTTATTATGATTTAAAGATGACTTTTTTTTAAGAGTTTAATGTGAAGCTAAGTATACTGTGAAAGTTTTAAGAGTTTTTAGAATTTCCAAAGTAGTTTAGTTCTCTAGTAAAAACAAATAATTTTGCAATCAAATGAAAAGGACTTCAATGGGGTAAAGCTATAGAAAATGACTGATGATGCATCTAAGTTTTTATTGTTATTTTTCTCTAAGGTGACTATGGAGAAATTAGGCACTAAAACATCAATGCAAGGTTCACCCGAAGTGAGAGGTGATAATGCATTTCGCTTGTCCTAGGGTCAAACGTATATTTGAAGGAAGAAGGAACGTCTTATGAGAAGTGCTTTCACTCCAAAATAAGGTGAGGATAACTCAGAGCATTATTTTCACCTATAGTAAATAAATATGAGAGGTGCCTTCTCTACCAGGAATTGTGATTTAGAAACAAAAGTTGGGAATCAAAGAAAGTATGTTCTCTCCTTGCTCAATTTTGGGTAAAATTTACCTTCAAGCATCAACATAGGTTTTCAAAGATGCCCAATATAGGTGTGTGAAAAACATTTAATTATTGGGGCAAAGAGTAACCAAAGTTATAGATTTCAAGTGAAAGGAACTACATCATTAGATTTATAGGAAAATATTCGTGAGTTCCCAATCAATATGAACAAAGATGAATTTATGAGGAATAATGAAGGTTTCAAGTCAACAACCAAGTTTACAATTTTCTATGCATCAACATCCAAATGCACCGATTTATTGGAGGTTCCTCCTTAAAATCTGGATCACTATTTCAAAGAGATGAACTTTCAAGGTTTTCAAGAAGGAATTTCCTCACATGTTTTCCTGATCTGTAAATATTTTATCCTCATGTGCATGTAATGAAAGAGGTGAATCTATAAATACTACCCAATTTCTATTGTAAAAAAGGATGGATATTCTACAGAAAAACATTTCAAGTTCTCTATGTAAATAGAAGAAGTTGTGGCTTCTGATTTTGCAAGTAGTTTCTATGTGTGATTTCATCCTATTCTAGCATTTCTATTTCATATTCAGGTTTGCTATCTGCTATTAAGTTTAAATTTTACATCTAAGTTTGGACATTGTTGGTGTAAGTGTGAATACTGGAATACAATTTTGGAATTTTTCTCTGGAAAACTATAAGTGAATTCTCTTGCCTGCCTTCTATGTCATGCTGTTATAATGCTTGGTTGGAATTCCTATTGTTAGTCTGTCCCCAATCCTACACCTTCGACCTGTGGCCGTATTTTCCATTTTTTATGTTATTTTTGATTCCTTTCCTGCAACTCTAGTCTTAAACTACTGTAGGATTAGTAAGGGAGCCAACCCTATCTGGATATTGGCACGAAGGACATTTATTTCCCCTAGACTTTCAATGTTGTCTATGTCTAGGGAGCACAAACGTATGCTTGTGTAATTAGGCAGATATTTGACCAACACCTGTATTGCATATGGGTGTTAAAAATAAAGAAAGGATAAAGGATTCAATTTTTGGAGTTATGATTTTGATTGTAAAGAGAATTTGTTTGTTGATAAATGAATGGCACTCTTTATGAAATTTTTTGTCTGTGATAAAAAAGATATTAGTCATTATATGCTTGTATTGATTCATTATAGAATTTTATAGAATTGAACCTCATTGGAAATGAATGTGGATTGGGTTGTTTATTTATTGGATAAGTTGAGATTTGTGGTACATCTTACTAGGAAATAAAATTGATAGCAGTTTGATGTTATTTAATTTAAAAATACTATGAGATTGCTTGTGAACTAGTTTGCAATATGGTAATGAAGCTTGCATTAAAGGAAGGGAAAAATGTATGCTTTGCTATTATAGTTGATTGGGAGTTTCAAGAGATGATTGATTTCTTTGTGAGACTTGGATTGCTTAATTGGAAATTGGAATTTTTGTTATGTGAATTTAAAATAAAATATGGTTATATGAAACCATCGAGTGCAAAAAAAACTGCACCAATAAAAATGGATTTGTCTTTGATCCCTACCAACAAGGCCTTTCTCTCTTGATGGTTATCAAGACAAGATTGGAAAAGGAGAGCACCAACCATTTTAGGTGTATTGATGATAGATCATGCAACTGATATGAATCTCTACAAACATGCTTGGACGTCAGAAGTAGTAGCTACACAAATAAACTTAAGATACAATGACACTTGTGTTGTGTAGAATTTGGAGTGATGATAATTTTACATGATTCGACTTAGTAACATCCAAAATTTTCATCGAGAAAAATTCTACATTCCTCCTTGAGCATTACTCTTACATTTATCTCAACGTTCACTTTTGAATCCACCAGAGTCTCTTCAACTACAATCTCCTTCATATGGGCTGCTCTCCAACTTCTTGTTTGGGTCAAAATCCTTCCAACACTGCTCCTCAACCAAATACTTCAACACGATATTCAAATCTATATCTCTTATTACTACTATACCTTTTACTTTCATGTAGCTCTGGCTTATCCTTCATCTACTATTATGAATCTATGGACGTAGCCTATGTTCTTTCTCACCTGGTGATCCAAAACTTTTCTCCAAAACTCCTCTGTAATCTACTCTACTTTGCTGTCAATCTTCAACTGTTGTGCATCAATATCCAATGTTCCTCCAATCCATTTCTCTTAATTGTTGTATTGATTGGCTAGATTTTAGCCTTGATGCCAACCTTTTTATTCTTATATCTCCTTAAAGGTTCCTTCCTTCTCCAAACTAGCAATCCTTCATATAGAAATCAATAATCTCTCCTCTCATGTTTCTCAGAATTGCTTGCTATCACTTTATAACCTAAAAATATTTCCTTCAACGTGGCCCCCTTCAAATCTATCTACTCTCCATATCAACTTCTCTTAAATCCATATTCTTTCCACCCTGGATAGCTAACGAATGCAACTCTAAAACCATTGTTAGAAAAATATCACTATGCTTCACAAGTTAAGAAATTTCCAAAATTATAAATATCATCAATAATCAATAATATATCAAATGAAAAATAATCTCACATAAATTACACTAAAAACCTTTATTGATAAAATTCAAGCAATGCATAAAGAAAAGCTTCTTCAAGTTACCTATTACAAGGCTTTGTCTTCAATATAAAGATACATAAGAATATTCACATTACATGACTCTTGGCCTTTGCTCTCCTAAAAATCACAAGATAACTTGACCCTTCATATTACTTTCTAAAGTAGAGAAAAATTGTGCACCAAATGATGATAAACAATATGTGTATCTATGTCCTATTGCTTATGAGCGTCAAACGAAAACATGCAAGTAATATGGAAAAGACATCAAATAACAAGAAATGAGGCAAGGTAAATTGCTTTCTTATTAATAAAATGGATCAAATCCAGGTTACAAAATGTCCCCTTTGAGGTCTCAAATTATTGATACAACTGTTTACAAATCGGGTGCCCAAGGATCAAAATCCTTCAAGTAACTCGAGTGCACATCCAGTGTCTTTCCTCGTACCCACAATTGAGGTGGGCGGGCACGATAAGCTTATATAAACCAAAAATGTAAGTTTTGGGCTCATTATTGCATGTTTTCTTTGGTGATTTGAGAGGTGAGGAGGAGGAGAGCAATTTTTTTGTAGCGAAGCATTGCCAAACTCATCCCGCGATCACCATGAGTCAATAAGCGAAGACATCCAGAGGAGGAGCTAGTGCTAGGCGGGTATGTGCTGAATCGACAACCTCATTATTTTTACTTTTAAAATTACAATTTTATTTTGCTGTTATTTGATTTGTTCATAATAGATAATTAACCCTAATTTAACTGGAATACATCATATTTTCGACTTGTTTTACTTTGAGGCATATCATATTACAGGATAGGTAATTAAACCTAATGTAGATGGAATATACCGAAATTTTTGATTTTTGTATTTTATTTTAGGTATATCACATTACAGGATAGGTAATTAAACCTAATGTAAAGGGAATATGCCAAATTTTTAATTTTTGTATTTTGTTTATGTTTTTGTGCAATTAGATTGCTTTAATAGATTAGTTGTGCATTTATTTTTTGTTTGGGCATTTTGGAGGCCATCTTGGAGCATGGTGAATGCCTGCTTATTACTTTTCCTATCGTTATTAGGTGGTGAAGAGTCGGTACCGAAAACCAAAGCTTTTCAAGACCACTCAATATGCATTGACCGAGGCTGATTGGGAATGGCTTGATTCCATGGAGCTCAAGTAGGTTACTCGATTGGAGCCTGTGATAGGTGACCAAATATATGTGACCACTCTTATTAGCTTGTGGGACTCACATACCAACAACTTCCACCTACCGACGGGGGATATGACGATGATGCTAGAGGACATCTACTAGATTTTGTAGATTCCAATCGAGGGATTACCTATTCACTCTACGCATCGTGATCTGAGAGGTGCGGTGTTGACGAGGCATTTTGGTGAGGATGTGGATGTGGTAGAGTTAGAATACTGAAATAGAGGTATATTGGTGGGGTTCTGGCACAAGGAGGATGTGTTGGGGGTGAGGCATGCACTACTGATGACCATCATATCCAATATACTCCTTCCTAATTCCTTAGGAGCTAGGTTACCTTTGAACCTATTGGAGCTGGTGTACACCCTAGTGGGGTGCACCAAGGAGGAGACTATGGTGATGGCTTGGGGGACTACCCTACTAGCACAACTCTACTATGAGCTGTATGAGATCCTCTACCATTGGTGAAAGGGCTTGGGGTGCAGCTTCTTATTGCAGTGCTAGGGATGGCAACACATAGCTATGGGGTGACCACATGGACTATCATGGATGACCCAGGCATAACTAGTAGATAGGGAGATAGGATATGGTATTCTAGGGCAGAGGGATCAGGAGAGAGGGTAGAGTCATCGTCATGCAGGCAATGTGGAGCACGACACTGATGCTTTCTTATGACTAGGGCTAGGGCAGGTGATATGGTGACCGTACGAGGACTATTCAGATTGGGAAGATACTAGAGAGCAACTCTAATGGGTGAGGTGGGGTAGATGGTTGATTGTGAGGCATGGGACTGAGTGGGAGTACTTCCATTTTTCTCAGGTTATGCAATAGTTTGGTCTATGATAGGGGTTTCCCAAGGATCCAGTAGTATATCGATACCACGAGGATGAGAGGACACTAGACTGGCTAGTAGTAGAGGAGGTGGGAAAGGAGGTGGATCCTACAATAGATGTTTCAAACATGGATGATGCTGGGATGATAGAGGAGTACAAATTATGGTGGGTGATGCACCAGTGGTGAGGCATGGGGGCCCTAGGGGGCAAGGCAGCTAGGGCAGCAAATGAGGTGATGGAGGATGCCCCGAAGGATGACCAGGTAGAGGTGGGTGAGCCACATGGGCATCATCGATAGATAGATAATTAGGTAGAACTCCTAAACTTGGAAGATCAGGATGATGATGGGGAGGCCGAGGATAAGAGGGCACGGGTGCAGTAGGGTACATAGGGTGACCGATACCTAGAGTTGTAGGCTAAGCTAGGTAGGTTCATACAGGAGAGGGATCTCCTTTGGGCACAACTGAGAGCACATGATCCTAGGTAGGAGGGATCCAATAGTGGAGAGGTAGATATACTATGGGCAGAGGTGCTACAACTGCAGTCAATGGTGGAGATGTACTAGGAATGGGGGTAGTGGAGGTAGGCTTATGTGGATCAACTGGATATAGAGGTAGTGCACCTTGGAGGACATATTCCTGATGATGGGGAGACTAGTGGATCACACCAGACTCGACAAAGTGAGACAATGTATTATTCTTCTAGGCAAAATACTGATAGGGCTAGTGGCAGTAGGCATGGGGGATCATAACAGACCTAGACTATGGGTGGTAGTGTGAGTCGTAGCACCAGTTCTGCGTGACCATGGTGATGGAGACTCTTCGGATTCTTTTTGGGATTTGGATTTTTGGTATTTATGAGGTCTAAGGACACATTTTATTGTAGCCCACGGGCATTTTTGGAAACTATGATGTATGTTTTTATCCCATATAAATGAGATTTTGTTATGGTCATCATATGTCTCCATTATTGTTTATGAAATGGATGCAATGTATGTATGTGATTTATGATGTTATGTTAAATGATAATAATGGATATAGATGGATACTGTTATGTGATTTATTGTGGTACTAATGGATGTTGTACCATGTATGCATATGTATGCTTTTATGATGTGATGCAATTTTTATTGATGCTTACCATGTATGCATATGTATGCTTTTGTGATATGATGGCATATTGATGGATGTTTATTATGGATGCATATGTTTTAATATGGTGTAATTTGATGCTATG
Source organism: Wollemia nobilis (assembly GCA_028583015.1). Lineage (NCBI taxonomy): Eukaryota > Viridiplantae > Streptophyta > Pinopsida > Araucariales > Araucariaceae > Wollemia > Wollemia nobilis. The sequence goes on from JAQPPZ010016827.1 coordinate 3,784,276, forward strand.
TATATGAGTGGATGTACAATGATATGGATGACTTGAGTGCTTTGATATGATGAACGGTGACTAATGATTTGACACACTATGTTAACACCATAGACTGTAAAAAAATGCATTACTTCCTTCTTTGTGTTTTGATTTTTTTTTTTGTATTATTTTTGTGTAATGGAGATATGGAAATGTATTATTGCAATGTGATAAAAAGGAATAAATGAAATGAGATGTTAGAGAATGTAGATGAGGTTTTTCTAAGACTCAAAACACGCTAGCTAACTTTATCAAAGGTTGTATACTAACTATGCAAGACTTTTTGACAAGGTATAAATCTGCTAAGACGACCAAGATACTTCATATACCTATGTGTGCAAGTGAGTTAATTTATGTGAGACACATAAAGATACCACCATTTCCAAATAGGCTATCAACCAAACCTATAATGAGGATCACCCTATGAATTTCTTGTTCCTAAGTTTTGTACTTAGTAGGATTAGACCACTAGGTAGTATAGGCTACCAAAACCTAGCTTGTCCACATGCAAACATTGGTCTGCACACACACGAAAGGCTAATGTGATAGACATATCGTCATGCGTAAGGATACTGCCATTGCTGGATAGGCTAACCAGCAAACCTGTAATGAGGATCACCTTATGGCTTTTTGAATGCTAGGAATTCTAGGGATTCAAGCTCAAGCTCCCTTCTTTTCTTCAGTTTTATTGGGATACTTGCTCATGTGTAGTGATTATAATCACTGTTTATTTTGTATTTTATTTTCTTTGAGCAAGGGATTTGGAGAGTGGTGATAACCACTATTTATTTTTATTTTGATTTTTTTTTGCTTTTTGTGGGCTTTTGCTTTTGACTTATGTTTTTTGGGTTTTTGATTTTAACTTTCGAATTTGATTTTTGAGGATTTTGATTTTTTTTTGAACTTTTTGGGATTTGGACTTTTTAACTTTTGGGATTTTGATTTTTAAAATTTTGAAATTTTGAGAATTGGGATTTTTGATAGTGGTGAAAACCACTATTTATTTTGGGAAATTAGGTAGGGAAGAGCTTGTAATTTTGCCAATTCTCAGCATTCTTGAACCATTCGCATAAGGGAATGAGCAGGATAACCTTTTCACTTAAAGCAACCTAGACCACTTCATGGGTTTCATCTTTCCTTGTGCAAAACTTGGATTTATTAATGTGTAAATGTGTTGGGATTTATTGTATACAAGGTATAATATAAGAAAGACTCTACCTCCTAAAAATCATGATAACTTTCTACAAAATTTGAAAATAAAACTAGTGATTTCTGAGTGACTAAAAACCGTACATAAATTTTAGAACAAATGACTATGTGACGAGAGATAGACACTATTATGACCAATATAAAATGTAGGTGAACTTGATAAGTGGAAAAATGAAATGATGTGGATAATGATTTTGACATAATTGTTTTCTTTCATTTTTTTTGGGACTGAGGAAGGATGTACAGTCTTAGTGCTAGACACGTATGATAAAATCTATAATGCAAAGTGAAATTATGAGTATGCCTAATGCAAATGATTTTGAGAATGCAACGAGATGTGATGTAATGAAATGCAAAATGATATTTTTGTGTTTTTGTTGTTTTGATGATGTTTGAAGATGCAATGCGATGCTATATTTTTGTATTTTTGATTGATATATGATATTTTTTATTTTTTATGATGTTTGAAGATGCAAATTGATGCAATATTTTTGTATTTTTGATTGATATATATGTACATGTGACCAACGGGATTATTCGGAGCAACTGGGGCATTTGGGGTGACCAAAGGGCTTATGGGTACCTTTGGGGATTTTGAGGTGAGCTATACGGTCATAGACCTCCTAGGAGTGTTTTAGGTTGACCAAGCAAGTTAAAGGCACACTTGGAGCATTTTGGAGTGACCTAGACGGTCATAGAATGCCTAGGAGTATTTTAGGTTGACCAAGTAGGTTATAGACACCCTTGGAGCATTTTGGGGTGACCTAGACGGTTTTCGATTACCTAGGAGTATTTTAGGTTGACCAAGTGGGTTGTAAACACCCTTGGAGTATTTTAGGGTGACCTAGATGGTTATAGACCACATAGGAGCATTTTAGGTTGACCAAGAAGGTTGTAAACATCCTTAGAGTATTTTGGGGTGACCTAGACGATCATAGACCGTATAGGAGTATTTTAGGTTGACCAAATGGGTTGTAAACACCCTTGGAGAATTTTGGCATGACCTAGATGGTCATAGACCACCTAGGAGCATTTTAGATTGACCAAGTGGTTTGTAGATATTCTTGGAGCATTTTGGGGTGACCTAGATGGTTATAGACCGCCTATGAGCATTTTAGGTTGACCAAGCAGGTTGTAGACACCCTTGGAGCATTTTTGGGTGACCTAAATGGTTATAGACTACCTAGGAGAATTTTAGGTTGACCAAGCGGGTTGTAGACACCCTTGGAGCATTTTAGGGTGACCTAGACAATCATAGACTTCCTAGGAGCATTTTATGTTGAGCCACAGTATTCTAAGTATGGAAAGGCCACAAATGAAGGATGTTCAAGGGTTCAGGGTCATCGATTCCTTCAAGGGAGGCTAGGTGGTAATTTTTGGGTTTGATTTGACTAGTAATGATGAAAGGACCTAACCGGTTTACCGTAAACTTATCCCTTAGATGGGGCAGCAAATTAGAATTCTATTGGTTTTCTTTCAAAATGAGGTCACCAACCTAAAAATATCTAATATGGACTTTCATATTTTTGGCTCTTTTAAGTCACTCTTGATAGATGCGTAAGTGCTCAAGAGCATTAACACAATGTTCATCAAGCAATGCAAGCTGTCTAGGTGAGCCTGTCATGCGTTGTCATCATCGATGAACTCCTTCATGGATATGTGTAGCGATGGGATTTTCAATTCTAGAGGCATGACTATCTCAACGCCATACACTAGTGAAAATGGAGTAGCCCCAATGGGCATCCGAATGCTAGTGTGATAGGCCCATAGAGCAAGGGGTATTTATGTGTGCCAATCGGTGTGATTCTCTTTAAAAATCTTCTTAAGAATGGCAATCAATATCTTATTGGAAGACTCTACTTGCCCATTTTCTTGTGGATAGTAGGGTGTCAAAAAGTCATGCTGGATATTATAATTAGCTGTAAAAGCATGCACATATTTGTTCTTAAACGATGTCCCATTATCCGAAATGATCTTGTATGGAATACCAAAATAACAAATGATATTATGCAATATGAACTCCATGATGCGAGGTTCAGTCATAGTGGTAAGGAGATCGATTCCACCCACTTTGTAAAATACTTAGTGCCATAATGATAAACATGTGATGGCCCAAGGATGTAGGGGAGATTTTTCCAATTAAATTCAATCCCCATTGCAAAATTAGCCAAGCCAATTGGATCGATTGTAAGGCTTGAGAAGGTACATGTGTCAAGTTAGCATGGTGTTGACACTTTACGTACTTCCTCACATATGCGCAAGAATATCACTCTAAAGTTGGCCAATAATAGCCCATAAAAAGAATGCACTTTGTGATGGCCATATTGATGAAATGGCCACCACATGTACCATCATCTTCTTGGGCGATTACCCAAGCTGACTCTTGATGCTCTAATAAATGAAGGAGAATCTCTTCGTAGCTTCGATGATACAAAATGTCTCCTAGCAAGACATATTTTGTTGCCTTCCATTTGAATGTTATTTTAGCGGTGTGTGACAATATAGGAGGGAGAGTACCCAAATTTAAATACTCCTTGACTTGTGCGGACCAGTCCTATTGTGAGGAAGCCTTGAGCACATGAATTGCCTATCCTATTGAAATTCATCCCAAGCAAATGCTGAGTGGGAAAGAACTTGTAAGAATAGCATCGTACTGCTATCAAAAGGGGTTTGAAGGAACAAAGTCCCCCAATAGGCAAAATTCAAGCGTTCATGAATGTGCAAGAATCTCTCTTGATGAGATTCAATTTGAATCAAGTGGACTTCTAGCATGGCCTGAGTGTTCTCATGCTAAACTATAGACTACGAGAGTGTTTTAACCTAAATGGTTATCATCTCATTAGTAGGGTTCTACAAGATCAAGGACCCTAGGGAGGCCATCGTATTTGTAAAATTATTAGATGATTGAGGGAGCACCTCGATGTCATACCATTCAAAATTTACCAAGAATTTATCCACAAGGGCTTTGTAGGCTATTAGAACTGGTCACTTGCATTGGTAGATCCCTTTGACCTAGTTAACAATGAGCAAGGAGTTGATAAAAATATTAAGCTTGGTGATTTTCATGGCAATAGTCATTTGAAGACCTATGAGTAGGGCTTCGTACTCGATATTTTTGTTGGTGCATGGGAAATCGAGTTTAAATGATAAGGGTATGGGAGCCCCATGTAGTGTGAAAAAAATGATCCCTACGCCACCCCCTTGCTCACATTTGGAGCCATTGAAGAACATAGTCATATCTGTCTGTGGCTCAGGCTCATCAGAATTAGGTGATTCTAATATTTGGAAGACTCCATCATTGGGAAGCTCCATGCTAAGAGGTTGATCATCATGGAGAGGAGCCTCTATGAGTTGATTGATGATGATCTAACCCTTAATTTATTTATTTTTGATAAATTCTAGGTCGAACTCCATCAATAACATGATCCATTTCACCGTGTGACTATTATGATAAGTGTAGCTCATCATGTATTGCAATGGATTCTCTTTAGACACAACATATGTGGTATGGCTAAGCATGTAATGCCATAGCTTCTTAGTGGTGAAAACCACCACTAGGCATAACTTCTCAACATGTGCATACTTGATCTCATAGCTGACCAGGGTGCGACTGAGATAGTAAGTAGCTCGTTCCTTATGCAGTTCATTGTTTTGGGCTAACATGGCATCCAATGCAATCTCAATGGCTAATAAATATAAGTGGAATGACACTCCTACTCTAGGTAGGGCCAACACAGGTGGCAAAGTGAGGTACTACTTTATTGCATAAAAGACCTAACACTCATCATCCCAATGGAATGTGACCCCCTTGTGCAATAACTTGTTCATGGGTTGAAACTTGTCTAACAATTATGCTATGAAGCGTTTGATTGATGCAATCTTGCCCTAAAAACTCCAAAGCTATTTAATGGTAGTCAGGGGAGGCATATCGAGGATGGCCTTGAACTTGTTGGGATCCACTTCTATGCCTCATTTAGAAACTATAAATCCCAAGATTTTTCTAGATGTAATACTGAATACACACTTCTTAGGGTTCAATCTCATGTTATGCTCAATAAGGTGATCAAGGACTTTACGTGGTACATCGAGATTCTCATGGCATAACAAATATTTAGCTAGTAAGTCATCCATATAATATTCCAAAATCTTATGCATGTAGTCATGGAAGATGTACATCATGGCACACTGGTAGGTGGTTCCGGTATTATTAAGGCCAAATAGCATGACCTTATAGCAAAATGTCCCCCAAGGTGTTGTGAATTATGTTTTGAGCTAGTCCTCTAGGTTGATACGAATATGATTGTATCCAGAGAAACCATCCATAAGGGATAACATTTCATGTCCTATTGTGGCATATACTAGGGTGTCGATGCTCAACAAAGGAAAATTATCCTTAGGACTCACTTTGTTTAGGTATTGAAAATCGGTGCAAATGTGAATCCTCCCATCAGGCTTCTTGATGGGAACCATGTTGGACAACCATGAAAAATAGTCTATAGGAATGATGAACCTGGTATCCAATAACTTTTGTAGCTCATATTTTACCATTAGGGCCACTGTTGGATGTATCTTTCTCAGATTTTTCTTGATAATATTGGCCTTGGGGTCAAGCACCAGATTGTGGGTGACTAGATTTGGATCTAGTCCTGACATGTTTTTGTAAGACCATGCAAAAGCTGCCTTCTTATCTATGATAATGGTTGTGTAATAGGCTTGTTATTCGAGGGATAGAATTTCCCCTAGCTTGATACATTGTGGAATTTCAAGATTTGAGCCGATATATTTGTCAATCATAATATCGATTGACATATGCGACCCCTCCAATTGGTGGGGGGTAGGGATAAAATGGATGTCATCAGCTAGATTTAGATCATCAATGGGAACCTCGGGTTCCTTCTCAGCATGGAATACATCATGAGTTGATCCAAGAGAGAAATGAAATAGTTGTAGCATATCATCACAAGGCCAATACTCAGAAGGTGAGGGGTTTGAATCTCTTCGATAAAAATTAATTACCCCCAAGTCGAGGTGCAACGACTTTGATAGGTTATTCAAATATCGCAAGGGCTCAAAAAGATTTATGGAAATCATATTTATGGATAGATGATATCCCATATATGGCTGATGGTGTTCATGGGCATCCGGATATTGCAAGACCTGAGGAGGTGGTTGTGGAGGCGATGGAATGACTGGAGGTGGTTTATGTGGCTGCGAGTGAGCCTGCTCTTCTAAAGGTAGAAGTTGTTGCCAGATGGGGTGGTGTAATGGAAAAATTATTAGATAGAAATCATACTCATCATCTATAGGGATGACCCATGGGTATTCTCCATTTGAACTACCTGAGTCAATGGGCACTACCTCATAATCTAACTCATAATTGGTGGTCCACTCATACGGGGGCCCCTGATATTCTTCCTCATTATCATGGAGAAGCATGTGCAAACCTTCACCTTTGTCATAAGATCAAATATCATCGTGAGGCAGTTCATCATCCCCTAATGGCATAGGGGAGTAGTCCCCTAGTGAGTAGACACGATTGGGGTTGGCAAACGGATCTCATGCTAGCTCATATCAAAAGTTGAGCGTCATGCACTCCAAGTTATCTGCCAAGACATCAAGGGGTAAAGGTGTGTTGTACCCCAAACCAAAATTGTCATAAGGCATTTGATACTATGGCTGGTAAGGGATTTGGGTGCCTTGCTCATACAGGAATGTTGAGCAAGGTGCAGCAACAGTATTGTAATTTTTGGCAACATAATCAGATAGATCCTAGTTATGATTTCGAAGGTAACAGGTTCCGTTTGCCCTTCTTGTGGATTTGACAATCTTCCTTTCAAGTCTAAAATGACTTAAAATATTAAGAAGGAAATATCATTAACAAAGTTTGTTACGAAACGTTTCGTGTGTTATAGGCTTTGTTTGTCCTTCTTGTGGATTTGACAATCTTCCTTTCAGGTCTAAGATGACTTAAAATATTAAGAAGGAAATATCATTGACAAAGTTTGTTATAATATGTTTTGTGTGTTATAGGCACCACACGCAATTTTGCAAATCATTGTCTTTTTTTCCTTTCTTCATCCCACATATCAAGGTGTGTCGCTCGGTCATATAGTGTTAGGAATATAACAAGCATGCATAAAGTACTAAGAACACTCATTCATCATGTTAACTTTTTTTTCCTCTAAGGGTCTTATACAACAATAATAAGAAAGTGATCCCTTGCTTCAAAGTTTTGTTTTGCAATAATAGAAACCTAAAAAATAAAAATAAAAAAGTGTAAGCCTGTTAAAATACAAAGCAAAGCAAAGCAGAAAGAAAATACAACTTGAAAATGCAAAGTGCCTAGTGGCCTAAATAAATCTCTAGCAGATGAATTTTCTTGTAACACCCAACACCCCTACCTGCTCATGGCACTCTGCTTTTCTAAAAAAGTTTTTAATTTTCCTATAGTCATGCTTTTCTTTTTACATGGTACATGTTGATCCATGATTTCAAATCCTATAGCTGCCCACAAGGAACCCTTGTCTAAGCTAATTGTCTTTAGGTGTTTTTTGTTTATTGTCTTTGGTTATGGTCCTCACAAGTTCAACAAGAATTGTTGACTCAAGTGCAAGGAGTCGACTCAACGTGGCAGTGTAGTGGTTTATGAGGGCAACACACCTCAACATGTATGCCTTTAGCCAAGGATGTAGCAGATGGTGGTGTGACAAGTCAAAACATTGACATGGAAGATTCTTTCTCCACAACATGGACAAGGCATGCAAATCTAATGCAAACTAGCCAAATGAATCCACTTTTGCCGAAGAGAAGCTAGATAGCTCTAAGAGGCATGAGGTCATCTAAGAGTAATGGAGCCACAAAACCTACAAGAGGATTCCAATTGGGAATAATGAGAGGAGCCATATGAACACGCCATGGCATTGGGCCTTTCAATATTTAGTTATTTACTACTCTCACACTTAAATAAAGAGGAAGTTGAAATTTCTCAACAGCAGAGACACATGGGGAGAAAACCAATTGCACACCAAAATAAGAGTTCCCAGCTAGCATAATGTAAGAAGTTAGATGGCTCTAAGAGGCAGCAAGTGGGAGAATAATGAAGCAGTAAAACATATGAGAAGATCCCAATTTGTGAGTAATGAGAGGGGCCATTCCAACACACCTTGGCATTGGGCCCTTCAATCATAGTAGTCTTCATTGTTATACTTTGGGAGGAAGTCACTATTGTTCAACAATGGAGAGTAGGGAGAAAACCACTTGCTCACTTTCATTAAAGGAAAGGACCAAGTAACAAAAAAAGAGTTCCTAACACACACAATGTCCTAATGTAGGCTGAATGATACTCTCCCAACATAGGTGTCATGCAAGAAGCAATCCATCGATTGCAATGCAAAGTGAAGGGGCTATGATGATTGGGCATGTTTAAACTCTACAAAGGTAGGAACAGATGAATGGCAAACTGGTTTGCATGGAATTATTTTTGCACCAAGACTTGACTATTACACAGTTTCAACTAATGCAGTTGATGGACTGATTGTAGGAGGAAACCAATAGTTTTGCAGGAAGTTCAAAAGCTATTCAGATGCAGAAGACAGGAGTTCAAAGGTTATTCAGAGTATGTACAGTGATTTTCCAAGAAGACCGAAGTGGCCCATATGCAAAAGATCAAAGAAAAAAGACAAGTAAGAAAAGTGTCACGATATCGCGACATATACAAGGCAAGAAAAACTGTCATGATTTCGCGACATGTTGGAAGAGAGAGAAAAGTAGGAAAAACTATCACGATTTCTCCGACATGTTGGAAGAGAGAAAAAGAAAACTGTCATGATTTCGTGACATGTTGGAAGAGAGAGAAAAAGCAGGAAAACTATCGATGATTTCGCTGACATGTTGGAAGAGAAAAAGAAAACTATCACGATTTCGTCGACATGTTGGAAGAGAGAGAAAAGTAGAAAAACTGTCACGATTTCATGACATGTTGGAAGAGAAAAGGCAAGTGGAAAAACTGTCACGATTTCATGACATGTTGGAAGAGAAAGAGAAAGTAGGAAAAGTGTCACGATTTCATGACAAGTTCAAAGAAAGAGAACAAGTAAGAAAAGTGTCACGATTTCATGACATGTCACATTTTCACGACTAAAATAGGAGAGAGAAAGTAAGTTTGAAAAGTGTCACGATATCGCGACATGTCGCATTTTCATGACAAAAGAAAGAGAGGAAGCGTACGAAAGAACTATCATGATTTCATGACAAAAGCAGAAAGCAAGACTTCGAGAATGTCACGATTTCATGACAAAAGCAAAGAAGTAAGTACAAATGTCACGATTTCATGACAAAGAGAAGAAGACTTGAAGTGTCACGATTTCTGACAAAAGCAAAGAAGTAAAGTACAAGAAGTGTCACGATTTCATGACAAAGGAGAAGAAGACTTCAAGGCAGAAGTGTCACGATTTCATGACAAAAGCAAAGAAGCTAAGTACGAAGTAGAAGTGTCACGATTTCATGACAAAAGCTAAGTTGAAGACTACGGAGGTAAGAAGTGTCATGATATCATGACAAAAGCAAAGTCAAAGTCTATGGAAGCAGAAGTGTCACGATATCATGACAAAAGCAAAGACGAAGTATACGGAGGCAAAAATGTCATGATATCATGACAAAAGAAAATATGAAGTCTACAGAGGCAAAAATGTCATGATATCATGACAAAAGAATAGAGAAAGCGTACGAAGGTGAAAGTGTCACGATATCATGACATGTATTTTCATGGCAACAACAACAAAAGAAGCTACAGAGGCAGAAATGTCATGATTTCATGATAGGTCATAAATGCGCAAGTCAAGAAGGAGAACCCGACTGAAATGAGAAGTATGATAGTGGACCGACATCACTATCGACATTTAACAGGGATAAAGTGATTTCATACTCTAAAATACGAAGAGTGATCAAAAGTCAATATGTTACAGGTCATCAGTAATGAAATAATCAAGCGATGGATAAACCGAACATCTTCTTGAGTTGAAGTCGATGAAGACCGATGACAAGCGACTAAAATTAGGGTTTATAGTTGTTATGAAAGCCGACTAAGATTAGGATTTACAAGCGACTAAGATTAGGGTTTTCATCATAAAAAATATTGTTATAAAAGGAGGGTTGTTTGGAGAATTGAGAAGATGGTGGAATGTGTGTGAAATACGGTCATTGTGCATAGAGAGCAAGTCGTGTCGAATCATGCTAAGTGTAAAATTTGCAAAGAGAGCAGAGTGCACAAAAGGGAGAAGATGATCATGAAGTTCGACTGTAACGAAGTAGAGTGTGCGAAGTGATTACGTAGAGAGAGCAGAGTGTGCAGAGAACGCAAAGGTGAAGAAGACCAATCAGGGTCTTGCAAAAGCAAAGGTATCTTACTATCAAACTTATAGATTCAAATTGAAGTCCAAGGTTGTACTTGGCATCAAGGGTTGGTTTTCTTTTTATTGGTTTGGTATAAATCAAGGGTTGGTGCTCCTTCTATTGTAATAAATAAGGGGTTGGTGCTCCTTCATGGGTCTAGTAAATTGATTGTAAAGTTGGTGCTTTGCAAAGGCTAGATTTGGATGGTAGTCCAAGCAATCAATTTTTGAGGAGTAGCCACATTGGTGAACCTCGTTAAATCTTGTGTTGTGTGATGCTCTTTTGTTATACTTGTTGTATCTAGTAATAAGTTTTAATTGCTACGGTATTAAGAGCTATAAATTTAAGTTTATAGAGCTACACTGATTCACCCCCCCTCTCAGTGTCATTGTAAGACTAACAATTGGTATCAGAGCTAAGTTCCTGTACAAGCTTAACCGACTAGGGTGATCTTGGAAGTAACACAATGGCAGGTGGTGAAGGCTTCTCATCAAACAAAGCACCATTGTTTGATGGATCTAATTACGCATTCTAGAGAATCAGGATGCAGACATATCTCTATGCTTTGGGATACGACATCTGGGATTCAGTAGTTAGTGGATACACAATACCCATCACTCCTCCAAAAGAGGTCGACAAAAAGAAACTGTTTGAAAATAACTCAAAAGCAAAGAATGCTATCATGTGCGGATTAGCAGAAGTGAACTAGTAAAGATCATGAGCTGTAAAATGGTAAAAGAAATATGGGACAAACTAAGGAGTATTCATGAAGGAGACGATAAGATCAAGGAGGCCAAGTTACAGACACATCGAGCTCAGTTCGAAGCATTAAAGATGAATGACGATGAAAACATTGAGGCATATATGCTGAGAGTTAATGGAATCATTAATGCGATCAGAGGACTCGACGAGGATATCGAAGACTCTGCCATCATGAAAAAGGTATTAAGATCTCTTCCTCAAAGGTTTGATTCTAAAGTCTCAATGATAGAAGAAGCTAAAAATCTAAATTATTTTAGTATAGATGAGATGTATGGTTCTTTGACTGCATATGAGATGAGGATAGGAAGATCTAAACCCACAGACAGAGAAGCGGCTTTTAAAGCCCTTAAAAATAAAAATGCAAAACAAGAGTCCGAGGAAGAAGAGACATCAGATGAAATGGAAGCAAACTTTGTTAGAAAACTAAAAAGGGGAAAAGGAAAATACAGAGGAAAGCTACCGTTTAAATGTTTCAACTGTGGAGGCATTGGGCATTTTGTGACTAAATGTCCACTTAATGAGAAGAACAAAAATGATGAAGGATCGCACCAAGAAAGAAGTGACTGGAAGAAGAAAACGAATTTCAGAAAAGGCAACTTCAAGAAGAAAAGTTTCATCTCCAAGAATGCCAGTTCAACAGAAGACAACTCCGATGAGGATTCTGAAGAGGAAACAGGTGAAGCTCTTTTCATGGCATTTGAAGAAGTAAAATCAGAAAAGGAAGGAGTGAACTCTGAAGTATGTGGTGAAAACCCTGAGGCTGAAGTAGATCTAGAAGGTGAGTTGATCTCTGCACTTGAAGAGTGGAAAATAGAGAGGAAAAAGAATAAGAAAATTTCAAAAAAGCTTGAGGATGCAAACGAAATCATAACCAGTCTGAAAGTACAGACAGAAGAATACAAGAAAATATCTAAAGATCTCAAAGTACAAATTACCATGAAAATAGATTATTGCTGCAAACTAGAAGAAGAGAATGTTGGTTTACGGACGCAGATAGAAGAGATGAATCACAAAATTAGTTGCTATCACAAACGCGAAGAAAGTTCTATGAAGCTGGATAAGATTATAAATGACCAAAGGCCTACAGGCATCAAATTTGGTCTGGGTTTCATCGAAGGAGAATCATCAAATGGATCAAAGGCCAGAAATGTAGAATCCATAAAGAATGAAGATAAGAAACTAGGTTGATCAAGGAAAAATGTCTCATGCAAAAGAAAGCAATAATGCCAGGCATGAAAGGAGAATTGACAATGATGGATTCACCAATGTCACACATCAAAGAAGAAGAAGACCTATGGCTCCTACGACAACATGGCAAAGACCATCACCCAGGTTCAATTATCCCTTTTCTGGTTTCTATTTTAAATGCAATGGCTATGGACATAAAATCTCAGATTGCAAATATAATGTAAGACCAAGGAATTTCACCAGTAGAAATGCTTTTTCTCCTCTGATGAATTATACAGTAGAATGTTATAACTGTCATAATTTTGGGCACATTGCAAGAAACTGTAGAAGTACATTTGCATCAAATCAGTTTTAGGGAAGAAAATTTCAACCAAATAGGATGAGACAAAATAGAAAACTTCCCGAAAAACATGCACAAGCTATTGATAAGGGAAAGGCAAAACAAGAGCCCAAAACTACTATCAAAATGGAGTGGAAAGAAAAAGAGCGACTTAAGGAAGAAAAGGAATCCTTAATCGTACAAACAACATTTAAAGCACAGAATAAATATGTACCATGGATACTTGATAGTGGATGCTCCAATCATATGACAGGTGACAAACAAAAATTTGAGAAGTTACAGAAATATGAAGGTGGTTCAATAAAGTTTGGAAATAATGATGGAGCTAAGATAGTTGGCAAAGGTTCAGTTAAAATTAGTGACGAAAAAATTAAGTCAGAAGTCTTGTTTGTGGATGGTTTGAAACATAACTTGTTGAGCGTAAGTCAGATTTGTGATAAAGGTCATGAAGTAGTTTTTAAGAAGCAGGGTTGTGAAGTCAGAAAAACAAATAGTGGAAAATTGATAGCAACTGGATCAAGGACATCTGGAAACCTGTACACGCTCTCAGAGACTTCAGAAGGAGCTTGTTTTATTGGACAAGAAGAAGAAAATTGGTTGTGGCACAAGAGACTCGGTCATATCAGTTTTGATAATCTAGTAAAAATCAACTCAAAAAGGGCAGTGAGAGATATTCCCACCATCAACAAACCTGCAAACAACATTTGTGCTTCATGCCAAAAGGGGAAGCAAACTAGAGTCACATTCAAAACAAAAGAGTACTACACAAGCAAACCTTTGGAACTAATACACACCGATTTATGTGGACCCATGAGAACACAAAGCATAAATGGTGACAAATATTTTATGTTGTGCATTGATGACTATTCCAGAATGACATGGATATTTTTCTTGAAGCATAAATCAGAAGCTTTTGAAATGTTCAAGACTTTCAAAAACCAAGTTGAGAATGAAACAGGAAAGAGGATCAAATGTTTAAGATCAGATAGAGGAGGAGAATTCATTTCAGAGGAGTTTACAGAGTACTGTGAAAAATACGGTATTAGGAGACAGTTTTAGCAGCCAGGACACCTCAAAAGAATGGAGTGGTAGAAAGAAAGAACAAGACAGTGCAGGAAATGGCACGGACTATGTTGGCTAAAAGCAGAGTAGCAGATAGATTTTGGAAAGAAGCAGTCCATACTATGGTGTATATCCAAAATAGGTACATGTTGAGAACACATGAAAGCAAAACTCCTTATGAGTTGTGGTTCGGTAAAAGGGCAACAACAAAATACCTCAAAGTTTTTGGCAGCAAGTGCTACATCAAAAGAACTCAAGATAATCTTGGTAAGTTTGAAGATAGAGCGGATGAAGGTATTTTTGTTGGTTATTCATCAAAAAGCAAAGCTTACAAATGCTACAACAAGAGGCTAAAGAAAATTGTGGACAGTGTCGATGTTAAATTTGATGAAGGTAGAGAACGAGTAATTAGCTATGAAAAGAACTACCCAATTTATGAAGAGGTTATTGAAGGAGATGAGGAAAACGAAACGGAAAAGATACAAAAAATTGACTCAGATGATTTAAGTTGTGATTCAAGAGTGGAAGAAAATAAGAAATTCAAAACAGGAAGCTGGCAGAAAAATCATCCTAGAGAGCAAATAATTGGAGACCCCAAAGTTGGTGTTCAGACAAGAAGAAGAGTAGTAAGTAACTACTCTCTATTATCCAAGATTGAGCCCAAAAATGTTGCTGACGCAAGCAAAGATGAAAGTTGGATGAAGGCAATAAATGAAGAATTAGATCAGATCGAGAAAAACGAAACTTGGGAGTTAGTACCTAGACCTCGCAAATAAAAATATAATCGGGACTAAATGGATTTTTCGAAACAAATTGAATGAAGACGGACAGGTAGTCAGAAATAAAGCAAGATTGGTATGTAAGGGTTATGCACAAGTTGAAGGCATTGACTTTGAGGAAACTTTTGCACCAGTAGCTAGACTAGAGGCAATTAGAATGTTTCTGGCTTTAGCAAGTCTACAAGAATTTCAAAGTTTATCAAATGGATGTGAAATCAGCATTTTTGAATGGGAAACTTGAAGAAGAGGTTTATATTGAGCAACCAGATGGTTTCCAACTTGGTGATGATCCCAACTTGGTTTGCAAGTTGAAGAAAGCATTATATGGCTTAAAACAGGCACCCCGAGCATGGTATGCAAGGCTAGACAACTATCTCACTCAACAAGGGTTTAAGAAAGGTATGGTGGATAGTAATTTGTATGTCAAAACAGAAAATGGGCATCTTATTGTTCTTGTTGTATACGTAGATGATATCATATTTGGCAGCAGCAAAGATGAGTCATGTAAAGATTTAGCAAATAAGATGCAGAAAGAATTTGAAATGTCAATGATTGGTGAACTTTCGTATTTCCTCGGGTTGCAAGTTAATCAAAATAAGAAGGGCATATTTATTTCTCAAGTTAAATATGTGAAAGAGATGTTAAAAAAGTTCACAATGGAGGATTGTAAGCCGCTTAGCACTCCCATGACGCATAAGTTGCAAGTTGAGCAAGGATGACAAATCTCCACCTATTGATCAAACCATGTACAGATCTATGATTGGGAGCTTACTGTACCTGACAACTACCGCACTAGATATTTTGTAGGTAGTATGCATGGTAGCATGATTTTAGGCTAATCCCAAGGAGACTCATGTGACAAAAGTGAAGAGGATTCTTTGGTACCTCAAGGGTACTATGGAGTATGGGTTATGGTATCCGAAAGGTAAAGACTTCACCCTTATTTCGTATTCAGATGCAGATTGGGCAGGAGGTGTCGATGACAGAAAGAGTACCAATGGAGGTGCATTCTATCTTGGAGACAGATTGGTCGCATGGCACAGTAAGAAACAAGAGTCAATTTCTTTATCGACAGTAGAGGCAGAATATATTGCAACGACAACATGTTGTACGTAGGTATTATGGATGAAACAAACCCTGAAAGATCTTGGTATTAGCTTCAGTGAGCCAATATCAGTTAAGTGTGATAACACCAATGCCATTAACATCTCCAAGAATCTAGTTATGCATTCACGCACAAAACACATTGCTATCAGTATCACTTTTTGAAGGAGAAAGTTGCGGAAGGTGAGGTTAAGTTGGATTTTGTTCCAACTACAGAGCAAGTAGCAGATATCTTCACAAAACCATTGCCCAAGGAAGTTTTTGAGTACCTTCGCAATAAATTGGGAGTGGTCACACTTCCCAAGAATTGACTAGCTACATGGATCACATTCTCAGGGGGAGCATTTAAGTATTTGATTATCTTTTTGCTCATGTTCATGATTTTTGCTAAGTGTAATAAATTTTGCCTGAGAATGTTGTGCATGGACTCGGGGAGTCTCGAGTAGCCCTTTGGTATTATTGTCAAAGGGGGAGAAGAGTTACAGGAAATTGCACATGTGTTGCCAAAAATTCCAAAGGGGGAGATTGTTGAGCAAGGTGCAACAACAATATTGTCATTGTTGTCAACACAGTCAGATAGATCTATTGATGCAGTGGATAGGAAGTTCAAAAGCTATTCAGATGCAGAAGACAGGAGTTCAAAGGTTATTCATAGTATGTACAATGATTTTCCAAGAAGACCGAAGTGGCCCATATGCAAAAGATCAAAGAAAAAGACAAGTAAGAAAAGTGTCGCGATATCGCGACATATACAAAGGCAAGAAAAACTATCACGATTTCATGACATGTTGGAAGAGAGAGAAGAAGGAAAACTCTTGTCACGATTTGACATGTTGGAAGAGAGAAAAAGTAGAAAACTATCACGATTTTCGACATGTTGGAAGAGAAAAAGGAAAACTATCACGATTTCTGACATGTTGGAAGAGAGAGAAAAATAGGAAAAACTGTCACGATTTCATGACATGTTGGAAGAGAAAAGGCAAGTGGAAAAACTGTCATGATTTCATGACATGTTGGAAGAGAAAGAGAAAGCAGGAAAAGTGTCACGATTTCATGACAAGTTCGAAGAAAGAGAACAAGTAAGAAAAGTGTCACGATTTCATGACATGTCACATTTTCATGACTAAAATAGGAGAGAGAAAGTAAGTTTGAAAAGTGTCACGATATCGCGACATGTCACATTTTC
The DNA here is from genome assembly GCA_028583015.1 of Wollemia nobilis. Lineage (NCBI taxonomy): Eukaryota > Viridiplantae > Streptophyta > Pinopsida > Araucariales > Araucariaceae > Wollemia > Wollemia nobilis. The sequence goes on from JAQPPZ010016827.1 coordinate 3,801,317, forward strand.
ATGACAAAAGAAAGAGAGGAAGCGTATGGAAGAACTGTCACGATTTCATGACAAAAGGAAAGCAAGACTTAAGAAGCAGAAGTGTCACGATTTCATGACAAAAGCAAAGAAGTAAAGTATGAAAGTAGAAGTGTCACGATTTCATGACAAAAGCAGAGAAGAAGACTTGAAGGCAGAAGTGTCACGATTTCATGACAAAAGCAAAGAAGTAAAGTACAAAGATGTCACGATTTCACGACAAAGCAGAAGAAGACTTCGAAGGCAGAAGTGTCACGATTTCACGACAAAAGCAAAGAAGCTAAGTACGAAAGTAAAGTGTCATGATTTCATGACAAAAGCTAAGTTGAAGACTACGGAGGAAGTGTCACGATATCACGACAAAAGCAAAGTCAAAGTCTATGGAAGAAGTGTCACGATATCATGACAAAAGCAAAGACGAAGTATACGGAGGCAAAAATGTCATGATATCATGACAAAAGAAAAGATGAAGTCTACGAAGGCAAAAATGTCATGATATCATGACAAAATAATAGAGAAAGCATACAGAGGCGAAAGTGTCACGATATCGCGACATGTTGTATTTTCATGGCAACAACAACAAAAGAAGCTACAGAGGCAGAAATGTCATGATTTCATGATAGGTCATAAATGCGCAAGTCAAGAAGGAGAACCCGACTGAAATGAGAAGTATGACAATGGACCGACATCACTATGGACATTTACAGGGATAGAGTGATTTTACAAAATACGAAGAGTGATCAAAAGTCATATGCTAGTGTCAATGAAATCATCAAGCGATGGATAAACCGAACATCTTCTTGAGTTGAAGCCGACGAAGACCGATGACAACCGACTAAAATTAGGGTTTACAATTGTTATGAAAGCCGACTAAGATTAGGATTTACAAGCCGACTAAGATTAGGGTTTTCATCATAAAAAATATTGTTATAAAAGGAGGGTTGTTTGGAGAATTGAGAAGATGGTGGAATGTGTGTGAAATACGGTCATTGTGCACAGAGAGCAAGTCATGTCGAATCATGCTAAGTGCAAAATTTGCAAAGAGAGCAGAGTGCACAAAAGGGAGAAGACGATCATGAAGTTTGACTATAACGAAGCAGAGTGTGCGAAGTGATTGCACAGAGAGAGCAGAGTGCACAGAGAACGCAAAGGTGAAGAAGACCAATCAGGGTCTTGCAAAAGCAAAGGTATCTTACTGTCAAACTTATAGATTCAAATTGAAGTCCAAGTTGCATCTTGGCATCAGGGGTTGGTGCTCCTTTTTGTTGGTGCAGATAAATAAGGGGTTGGTGCTCCTTCCAATGGGTGCTGGTAAATTGATTGTAAAGTTGGTGCTTTGCAAAGGCTGGATTTGGATGGTAGTCCAAGCAATCAATTTTTGAGGAGTAGCCACATTGGTGAACCTCGTTAAATCTTGTGTTGTGTGATGCTCTTTTGTTATACTTGTTGTATCTAGTAATAAGTTTTAATTGCTGCGGTATTAAGAGCTGTAAATTTAAGTTTATAGAGCTACACTGATTCACCGCCCCCTCTTAGTGCCATTGTAAGACTAACAAGGAATAACCTCAAACTGTGCCAATTGCATAGGTCAAGGTACTTCAGGGTGAAGTTAGGTTTAATCAAGTATTTAATGTCTTCTATGAAGGGCTCTTCATATTCTTCCTACTGTTGATAAGGTTTGATGCTATAGTCAAGGCCCCCATAGATAAAATTCATTTTATTAGGGGGGAGGCCAAGAGGTACGATAGTGCCTATGGGAAGATAGGATCAACTTATGTCTTGCACCGACTCTATAGTAGGGGTAGTTGTAACATTCCTAACCATGTACTCTCCCAATATGGTGGAAGCCAGGTGCAATGTGACTTGAGGCTTTAGATAGAAGAGGTATGAGAGCGAGACCTGATCTGGTTCATCATTTGTCTCATGTGGTAGCTCCTCATCATCTGGGTTAGGTATATCTTCTATGGAGATGGTGGATATGATCGGCTGGACCTCATCAATAGGTCGCTTCTCTGGATTCCTAAGTAAAGGATCTATAGGTGCACTAGGCATCTGGGGGGTTACCGATGATGAGGATGGTATGACATGTGATGGTGACAGAGTCAAACGTTAGCTAGATTTATTTGGTTGGAAATCTAGATGGGTTGATGGTAAGGTTGACTTGGGGAGCTACTGCACCATATTGTAATACTTGAAGGGCTCTAGGTCCATAGGGATGACATGAAATTGCCCTTCATGGGTGTACTTGAGGCACTGGTGAGCTATGGAAGGGACACACTTCATATCCCTGATCCATGGTCTACCTAATAGGATATTGTATACCATATCACCCTTGAGGATGTGGCACAATGTTGGCACGATATTTTCCCCTACCTAAATAGGCAAGACAATCATACCAACCATTGAGCATATGGCATCATTGAATGCTCAGAGGGTGTAGGTAGACATGATAATATGGGATGTTGGGAGCTTCAAGTGCTTGAGAGCTACTGTAGTGATGATGTTGCTAGAATACCTAGTGTCTATCAACACTCTCTTGTATGGTGTTCCGTTCACACATGCGATGATGTGCAAGGGAGGATCTACCATATCATTTGGAACCAGTTTAAGCTCATATTCTCGAAAGGTAATCACTATTTTTGTGCATTGCCACACATGCCCCACAAAGTTATTGAAGGAGTTGAACTCTTGTGGATGAAGCTCGATTGTCTTAAGGATCTCCATCAAGGCTTCTCTATGAGGAGGTGATTGTTGGATGAGCTCATTGATGGAGAGTCAGGTAGATGTCGTTATTAAGCTCTGAGTGAGCTTACTCTTAATTGTGACCATAGGAGGAGGTGGTAAAGGATGCAACATCGAAGGAACATCGCTCTGAGCCGTAAGTGGTGTGGCTAGACTTGGGTAATGCCTATTTTTGTGATAATGTTGATCATGCCGATGTACCATTACTTAGGGGGGCATGGTGTACCTCATTCACCTGGGGTATAGGTGTGTCTTGCTCTGCATGGGTAGTCAAAGGGTCTTTAAAGACCTCCATATATTGGTTGTTTGGTGTGATAGGGTTTTCCACCTGAAGGGCATTCCTATCGATCATGTCCTGTACCAAGTTCTTGGAATTGTATTACATTTGCATATTATACCCATTTTGCCTATGAAACTTACAATATAGGTCTTCTCTATATCCTTTGGGATTTAGTGCATTTGGGTTGATGGGTCGACTCTCAAGTAGGTGAATTGCATTAGCCACTAAGAGGTGCTCAAAAAATGAGTCCATAGACTCAGCAATGGGTGTGAACTGTCACTTGGGGTGATGTTGTTGATTTTGCCCTTGATTATTCTAGTTGTCCTTGGTATAGTTCCCAAGTGTGGCCTGATAATTAGGATTTTGAGGTGGTGTGACTTGCACTAACCCTAGGACACTAATGGAAACCTGATTTAATGTTGTTGGCTTAGGCTACAATGGGGTGCTTTTAGCATTCTTGTTCCACTCCTTCTTGCAAGGATTCACAATCTCACCCTCCTAAATCTTGATGTATTCAATGGTCCTAGCCTGTGTTAGAGCATCTTCAAGAGTCGCATACTATTGCAGCTACAACAACAAGGAGATCAGCTTTAGTAAGTTCTTGGTAAACATCTGAGTCAACTTCGACATGGGGAGAAGGTAAGGTAGCTTTGAAAGTAGGGCTCACCACCTATTGCCATAGTTTGTTATTGACTCATTGTCATACTATTTTAACCTAGCTAGATCGGCTAACATCGCCTTCCTCTTAGTATTGAAGGTGAAGCATTTACAAGTTGGTCCAAGTTGTGGATGTTATGCTTAGGGAGTTGGTAAAACCATTTTGAGGCTGGGCTAGATAGGATAGTCATGAATATCTGCAATAGCAAAGCATCATCATCATGAATACCAAAGCATTGACCTAGGAATCTGGTGAAATGTTCCTACGCATATTCCTCTCCCTTAAATGTATCCAATTGAGGTAACTTAAATTACTCTAGATAAGGGGGGAAGGAACTGAAGGATGAAGAGGTTGAATACATAATTGGTGCAGAGTGGGCATTTGATATCCAGATCTAGAGGTCTTATTCTCTACCAACTCTAAGCACTCTAGAAATTTTCTATATAGGCCTGAGGATTTAATCTCCTCATCCTTACTCACATTCTACGATGGAGGTCTGGGTTACTCCAACCTATTACAAGGTGGTGGTATGTCACCCCTTTACCTTGGTAAGGCATCTCCAAATACTCTACCTTCGGCTCATGCTCAGTTTAGGCCCCATAGGGTGTTTCTCGAGTCAGTCTATAAAGAGGGGTATCTGCCCATTATGGGCACCCTATGTTTGGCCTGGGAGGCCCGTATCGATCTAGAATAGGAGGTCGTGGAGGCAATATTGGATAAGGCCTAGGAGACATATCTTGAATGAGTGTGGGTTGCCTTGAGTGGAATTCCTACCTATGCATCTTAGGGGTAGGAACCCTCTCTCGTAGAGTCTTCTGGAATAGCTCATTGGTCTGCCATTCAATTCTTTCTTTCTCAAGCTGATGCAAGTGGTCTAGTTATTCCTTGTCTTGCCAAATATGTTTGAACTAAGCTTGGAATTCTGCAAATCTTACAAATACCTGCTTGAATTGTTCTATAGTGTAGGTCCTATGGGTCTCACCTTGAGGCTGACCTCGTTCAATATAATTAGTGATATCTATCATGCGATTCCATCGATCGAGGGCCATCACATTGAATTGAGGGTTGGGCTGGAGCATATGCTCATTATACTCAACGAGCACAAAGGCACATTGTGCATGCACAAAATACTACTCTTGAGGAAATTCTAGGATTTCCTTATGTCTTCCTTCATGGATGAGGAAGGGCAGGGCAGAGTTGGCTCGCCCTGAGCAATAAGTATCATACCCATCAGGTTGCCTATGCTATTGTACCCTATCAAGGTGATGTATAGGTAAGGTCATGTCAACCTGCTCTACCCAGTGTGTGAATTTGTGCTATGGTCTATGAATAGGTATGTCAGCCCTAATAGGTATACGGATGAATGACATTGCTCTATCTACTAGCACCTTAGCATGCTATTAACTTTCATCAAATAATACATGTGATGTGTCTAAATATCGGGAACACTCTCCCAAGTAAAGTCCATCACCCTTAGGGTGTCCTGCATAGGGCTTCCTCATAGGTGTGGCTCGTGCCCTACTATATTGGGGCTAGGGTGAGTATAGGCTTGCTAGAGAGGTATGACCAAGTCCTTGGGGCTATAGCGGAGATGAATCATGTCTCTTAGTCCACTCTCCATAGCTTCTACCTATGATTGGGCTTGGCTATGGGTACACACCATTTTAACTCTCTACCAAACCCTGAGTGATTATCTTCTTTACAAATTCTTAATGAAATAGTAAACATGAAAATGAAACACTCAATAAGACAAATGATTATCTCTTTTAAGTTTTAGATGTAAATCCCTAAACTATTTTGTGTGTTTCAGATGTGTTTTTTTGTAAAGAATGACCTTGTGTCGCATGTTTGAAATCTTTTTGGATGATAATCTTGTGTTTAATTAGATTTAATCTATATAATCATAGCTCGACAACCTACCTATGAACTCTAGGTCATGTTATCCCACCTATAATATGTGGTAATGAAGTCCACACATGGCCAAGGAGCATAGGTCCTACCAATTCCTCACCTAGTTCACCCGTAGTCTGTGATATACCTCTCCAAAGAGAGATACATGCTATAACCCATGGGCTATGATGGATCTTGGAACTAGCCTTGGCAAAGAATAAGGTTTGTGGGATTTGAGACAATGGGTGGAGATGAAAGCCACCTCATTGAACTCTACTAGTGGATGGTGATGAAATCCACCTCACTAACATTTAAGTGAATCATGGTGCATGTGGTTCTTTTTAATTCAAATAAAGTAAAAAAATAAGCATTCGATGATCATTCACTAAATGCATGCAAAGGGTGCATTTTAATTTTAGAAAGTTAGTATAAAAAGAACTCACAAATGTATCTAGAAATGCAAAAACCCTAAATGTTAGCCTACCCATTTGGTAGGCTACAAGCAAGCAATCCAAAGAGATGCATTTCTACTTTAAATTTCTTTTGATTTTTCTCCTTTTATATGTTTTTGTTATTTTGTGTTTAAAAAAAAGGGAACTAACTCTTAACCTTTCTAAACAAGCAAAATATGCGAGAAAAACCAAATAAAAATAGTTTCTAAAAGTGCAAACAGAGATGGAAGATTCAAATGCCTACCTCATCATTTCCAAAACTTGCTATTTCTATAATTTTGCTCAAAAATATCTCTGGTTTCTATTCACTCCAAGATGGGATGAATAGAAGATCTGCATTCATTCCAGGGTGGTATGAATTCACATTCATCCCAGGGTGGCACAAATAGCAGAGCTCAAATGGATAAAATATAGGTTATAGAATTTACCCTTTGAGGGCTCAAATTATTGATACAACTATTTACAAATCGAGTTCCCAAGGATCAAAATCCTTGAAGTAACTCGAGTACACATCTAGTGTCTTTCTATGTACCCACAATTGAGGTGGGTGGGCTAGTGCTGAATTCACTTGTATATTTGATCTTGAGGTCTTATGATCCTTCCTAATGCACTTTAAAAACCTAGACCTGCACACAAGGAAACCAAAAATATCAAATAACAAGTGTGTATGATGGAAAACATGCAATCCCCACAGGCATCAAAAGACTAGTAATGAGGATATGCATAGATATTGTATCAAATCAAATCCAAATGGATCTAAACTATATAGAAATGTAAAGTAAGTGGTTTTAGGAAGATATCACCAAAAATCACATCGAAATTGAGTCTGATGGTGTCTCGTAAATGACCGTTTGCAACTTGCAAAATAAAAAGTAAACAATTTATGCCCCTACACATATCAAAAACATACAAAAATTGGACAGAATGCATAAAATAACATTTTAAAAAAACCCATATGATCATATTTGAAAAATCAGTAACAGTTTGGGTGTTTCTCCAAATGACCACCATAGACCTGCATGAGACCCTACAAAACACTAAAATTATGATATCTCAACCAGTATAACTCAGAATGACATGAAATTTGAACTACAACATAATATGAATATGTAGAAAATAAATAATTAAAATAGACATAAAATTTTTGACATATTTCTATTCATTCTGGTGTGGGACGAATAGGACTATCACAAATTGGGGGGCACCCAAGGGTGGGACGCTCATCGATTCTAGCTAAATTTTACCACCAGTTCCATTGGGTATTGATGCAAAACACTATGGAGGGTATTGTCATAAAATTTGGGATTGGGATTCACTCGATTTATTAGTCTTTGCAAACAAATTGCACCTCTTTGAATCACCCGATAACCTCCTTCACTAAGAAGAGATCTCGAGGGAAAGAGAGCACAATTAGGTGAGGGGAAATCTTGGTAGCACTCTGTTGCTTATACTTAAAATCCTCTCTTATGTTTTTCATGGAAAATACATCCACTTTATAGCCTAAGGAGGCTCTTGGGTCAGAAGGCATGCAAGGGCAAGAGGCACCACTTGGACACCAGGGTGGCATGCATTGGAGGGGGAAGAGAATCTCCCAAATTGGCCTCATTTATGGAGCAATTCATAAATATGCTGCATGATCTGACTTGCAAGCATGGACAGGAAGAAAATATAACTGTACCAGGCACCATTTGTCTAGATTTGACTTTTTACTAGTCAAACTTGCTATTAATCCCACCTTGGATCGAATGCTTCTATTCGCTCCATGGTGGGACGAGTAGGATTTGTATTCATCTCAGGGTGGGACGAATAGAAACAAGGTGCCAAAAAGGTCTCAAAAGTGGCCTAAAACCTTCCAAAACCTTGCACAAAGTGGCTAGAACCACTGTATACCTCCTAAGGGCTGCCCTAGGGGCCTTGGTATGTCAATTTAGTCATTTATTTCAGTAGCATAATTGGATTGAATAGATTTTAGTGTCTACACTTTCTTATATAATAAATCTCATATATTAAATAAAGATAAAGTCTGTCACGATTACATATAACTTCCTACTTCGAAACTAGACACATCACTCAAATAAGTCTTCACTTGCTAACTAGACACATCACACAATTACATGACACATGATCACATCTACTAAATTGACACCTACTATAAACTCAAATATCAAACACACACCCTAATATAAATATTTACAAAGGTAATCAAGGTACCAAATAATATAATACCTCAAACATATGCTACTCTTGAAATCCTAAAGTGCAATGGATATTTCTACACTACTTTTATTTTTACTATAAGTGGAGGATTTTAGACTACTTGAGGATAATGAAGATCCCTTAGCTATGCTCAACTGAGATCTTATGCCTTTTTTTTATTTTTTATTTATTTTGGCTCCACATCTCCCCACCTTTAATTCCTTCTAACTTTGAACTTGTGCACTCTACTTTCTCATCCCTTAAATCTATCTTTGTTCATTTAATTATTGAATTGAATGAACTATGATGATGTAAAGGAGTCTTTTTTGCCATTTTTTTTGGGAATGGAGAATCATTGATCTATTCCAATTTATGTTATAGTATGATATTATTGCTTCATATTGAATTTTATCCCATGACTAAGATTTTCCATATATTTCTCTATTGTTTTCTTTTTGGCATCTCTTAACATGTGTCTAGTCTCATAATATTTATGACATCAAAATACAATGTTTTTATGATCTCTTCATTGATCCCATTATCTTAATTCACATTTAATTTTAATGGATTATGTAAAATATTTTGAAATATTGATGATAATACACATTTGGGTATATACATAGTATGCAGTAAATTGTGACATTTTATAACACAACATTTTATGAACATTAAATTATCCAAGAATTGACCCTACAACTTTCATATTCAAAGTATTCTTCACCAATAACCTTGCACTTTTCAACTTCAATTTTCCTTTTTCAAATCCATAATTAAATCCCATGCTCTTCTCCTTTATTTTTATACCTTATGTTACAATTCTCATATCAAACCTGTCTTAGACTTGAGAAATTTCACACACTCTCCATTCTCTTTCATGCTACAACTTTTAATTTCATTTAGATTTTCATAGACAAAACCAACAACATCATACATTTATCCTTCAACCTTATCTTACATCCTTCATATCAAATCCATAACCTAATTTAAAATCCTTTTTTTTATATTCTTCTCTTATACATTATTCTACATATAACATCTGTCAACATTCTTGAATGACATCTTTCCATACTATAAATTACCAACTAGCATATTACAACTAACAAATTTTTGACATCCTTTCTTAGTACAATTTATAAACATTGTTTCACTCATGAAAGAAATATTTGTAAATATAAGTAGATCTTATAATCTATATTTTGTAAAAGTCCAACATTTCTTTTCACAAACTCTATTGCATCCAAGTTTAATCCCTTCAATTAGATATACCTTTAGACCTAAAATACATGTTCAACCAAATTCACGTCTAATTTCTTCCAAATTTCTCTAACAAAAAATCATCAGTTAATATACACTCATCCTACACCTTTCATAGGTAAAAAAATCATCAATACCCTTCTATATATTACTCTTAATCTAAAATTTATATTTGAAATTATTATCCTTTGTGTTATCCTCATCATTAACACCCTTATGTGTCATTGTCATATGCCCACAATCAATACCTTTCTTTTTCCATCGAATTGGATGATAAAAAACACATCAAAATATTCAATAATTTGATAGTCAAATTATTCTATGCCTATAATTTTTAACTTCTATTTTTAATATCTTATTAAATACCATAGTTTTCTTCTATGCCTTTATCATATATAATGCAAGAGAAAATATTATAATGCTTAATCTATAAAACCAAAAATACTATCATTTATGATAAAAACAATGGCAACTATATAAATATTATCTAGAAGATAAATTTTATCAAATTAATTTTATTAGTAAAATAATTTCATAGTTTCTATTTATCAATTACAAATGAACTATTAAATTCTACAAGTTTTTATATCTATGAAATTGTCTCATGTTGTAAACAAATGTGGAAAGATTTGCAAAACCCTAAAGTTATTTTCATTCATCTCATTTAGGTTCAAACCTCTCTTGTATTGATGCTTGGAACTAGATATTTACCTACACTAATATAGATAAAATTCCTAGTTCCCAACCTGTGAGGAATATCAATATATTATTTGGGTGCATGTATCCATCAATTTTATATTCTTATTACGGACATGTACCTACAGTGGATGTTGGGTTTCACATATCACACCCTAATGACACATTAGATGATTCATGAGATGCATCAATAGGACACAAATGCATTTTGAAAATGCATACGTACTTTTAAAATGCATCTTAATATCCCTAAACTCTTGCATCCTTGCACCCTATATATCCCTACAATTATGCACCCAAAATTTGGAAGTTTGTATTTGGTACATCATACCTATACCTTGCATACCATTTTACCCATGCAACCATATGACTTTTGCATATACAAAATTATTAAATTAAAAAAAAAAAAAAAAAAAAAAAAATATATATATATATATATATATATATATATATATATGACTATATTATCTTAGTTGTGTTTTGCTACTTATGGACTTATTCTAAATTATAGCCTTTACAAGATGATTTCCTCATATGGAACAAAGAAAAATTGTAAGTCTAATATTTTCACGATTCTTTTTTGTCAATGATAAACTTAATTACTTTTTGTCAAAAATATGGACAAGTATATTTTTTATCTCAAACATAGAAAAAATACGTGAATTTTAACATTATTTAAAAGTTACTTTCATGTATATGAATCTTAACTTACATAGACACAAAAAATAATGGTTTTAGAATATTAAGAAATGTTTTATTTTTTCCTAAAAATTGATTACAATTCTATGAATTTAATGTAGGATTATGCAATATATTTAGCAATGAATAAAATGCCCAAAAAAAATATAAGTCTTATAGAGAACAAAGAACATGAAGTATGATCAAATACCATTAGCTCAACTGGTTAGATTCCTCAACTTTCAATGAGGAGATAAAGGTTTGAATATTGCCAAGTGATACATGCATAATTGCTTAGGTTATTATAATACCACCATGTGGTCATGATGTAAATTTGTGGGGCCCATTTTAATCCCATATAACTGATTCAAAAAAGAACAAGAAGTGTGATAAGGTGTCCTTAGAAACCAATAAACTATCACTAAGCAAATGAAAGAATCTACAAATGATGTAAAAATGGTTGGGTGAGGGATGATATAAATACCACCCATGATACAATACAATCCCAAGGTTGGAAATATTGATCAATAATTGACAAGAAGTATCTCAAGGATCACCTTGTAATATGAACATGAGAATATAGGGAAAATTTTCTAAAACACAATACAAAGTTAATTATGGCTTCAAGTGAATATTAACCATATTGTAACATCAATTCTAAATCTAAATGGGGGTTATGAAGATGGACCTTATGAATCATACCCCTTAAGGGATACTCTCCCATATTAAGTATCACTTATAATCTAAGAAAGTCACCTTGGTTACGAGCTTGATCAATATATCTACAAGCTTATCTATTGAAGGCACATACACAATCTTAAGCAATTATCATGCATTAAGTTGATGAATGTAGTTCATCCATAAATCAATGTGATTTGTTATTTGATTATTTACTAGATTGAGAAGCAACTAAATAGTACATTGATTATCACAAATTGGAGTGATGCGGTGTTTTTAAAGAAGGCCCAACAACTCAAGAGCATCATCATCTATAAAAAAAATACTTTGTGTTTTGGTTAGCAATATGATATTCTACTTTCATAAAAGATAGACATATGGTAGTTTGATGCTTAAAATACCAAGAAAGCAATAGTAAATTAAGTTAAAATATAAAATCAATGGTGGACTTAATACTCATAAAATTCATCTACCCAATATGCATAAAAGCACTTGCAATTCCATAGAAGATCCTATAGAATAATGATAACCCATTTCAATAGTACCCTTGATGTAGTGCAAAATCCTTTTGGCCATCCTTCAATGAATATCCTAAAGTATCTACATGTGTTTAGAATATTAACTGACAAAAAAATCTCATATTTGTTTGACCTCATTTGCATAAAATAAATCAATATTTAATATTAGAGATGTCAGGATTTAAGAGGAGGACATTTTTTTTAGGACTGCCCAAACTATAGAAATTGCTTTGGTCGGATCCAAGATGAAATATATATCCTAAAGTTGACTTACGATCATCATATGACCCGGTATAGTCAGAGTCCGTGTATCCTTGCAAGAAGAATTTGTTATTCCTCTTGTATTCTAGGCCATATTCCATTGTGCCACAAACATAGTGAAGAACATGTTTTGTTGCTTTCTAGTGAGTAGTCTTAGTTTCCTGCATGAACCTCGAACTATAGTTGACAGCAAACATGATATCTGGCATAGTTTTTGTCAGGTATATGAGACTCCCAATTAGTTGTCGATAGAGAGTACCATCTACCTAAGGTGAATCATCATATCGCGATAACTGAAGCATGGATTCCATCAGTGTTGTCATTGGCTTGCAATCAATCATACGATATTTTTCTAACAGTGTCTTGGCATATTTTTTCTGAGACACTTTGATGTAGTGCTCCTTCTGGTACACTTCCAGACCAAGATAGTAATGGAGAAGTCTGAGATATGTCATCTCAAAATATTTACACAAGTATCTTTTGACAGTAGAGATCATAGTTTTTGAACTCCTTGTAATGAGTAGATCATCAACATAGAGTACAAGAAACACTATCTCAGAACCTTGTTTCTTGAAATAGAGGTTTGCATCTGACGGACATCTCTTAAATCCATGCTTCAGGAGGTGATTGTCCATTTTTATATACCAAGATCGAGGAGCTTGTTTTAAACCATATAAGGATTTGACCAACTTGCACACTTTCTGCTCTTGGCCTTCCACTTCAAATCCTTTAGGTTGAGTCATGTAGACTTCCTCTTGAATATCACAATTAAAAAAAGCACTGTTGAAATCCATTTGGTGAACTTTCCACCCATACTATGCTACCATAGCACAAAGGACTCAAATAGTGGTCATCCGAGTAGTAGGTGCAAAAGTTTCCTCGTAGTCAATGCCTTCCTTTTGAGCATAGCCCTTTGCAACAAGATGGACCTTATGCTTATCAATTCTCCCATATACCTTGTACTTGACTTTGTACACCCATTTTTAGCCTATGGGCTTCTTTTTGTGTGGCAGATCGATAAGATTCCAAGTTTTGTTTTTCATCAGATATTTATACTCAACATCCATAGCAGCCTTCCATTTTGGCTCACTAAGGGAATATTGTATAGAAGCAGGTTCATGTTCATTCACTGAAGACATAAACACCTTGTAATAATCTATATCCATATCCTCTATTTGTTTCTATTGATCAATATAAAGTTCCTTAAAATATTGACAAAGATCATCAACCCTAGTAGTCTCTGCTGCTGCTCTTTGCTATCGAGTCATACTACGAGTACGAGGTCTATCCAAAGTAAAATTTGGTGGAGTGAATAGTTTGGAGTCTCTCATTGTATTTGTATACCATTTTAGATTCTTCTTCTGTGGTGATGAAGAATATGAAGTCGTCGAAGGACCTCCAATATTTGGTGACGAAGGGGACTTCTCAACTTTAGTTTCCATAAGATCTAGGTATACATCTGATGTGCTTTGTGATGTGAAAGCCTCATCAAAAACATCTCTACTGACATGAATCTTCTTGGTCAAGGGATCTATCAAATGATAACCCTTAGAGTGCTCATCATAGCCAAGAAGAATACACTTCAATATCTTCTCATCTAGCTTCTTCCTTTTATATTTCGGTATGTGCATGAAAGCATTACACCCAAAAATGCGTAGATGAGATATGGAGGGTTTTTGACCACTCCAAGATTCCCATGGAGTCATTCCTTGTAGGACCTTTGTGGGTGCCCTATTAAATAGGTATAATGCTATGGTGACAACTTTTGCCCAATATTGTTGCTCAAGACTAGCTCCTGTGAGCATGCAATGAACCATTTCCATGATGGAACGGTTCCTCATTTCAACAACACCATTTTTCTGAGGAGTATAAGCAGTAGTTAACTATCTCTTGATCCCATGTGCAGTCAAGAATGATAAAAATTCTTTAGAGGTAAACTCCCCCTCGATCTGAGCGGAGGGTCTTTATAGAAGTCCTTGACTCCTCAACAGATTTCTTGAATTGCTGGAAGAAACCAAATGCTTTAGATTTTAGATGAAGAAAGAACACCCACATCTTACATGAGTAATTATCCACAAAAAACTGAAAATACCTCTTCCTCACACTACTGATGGGTGTGAAAGGACCGCACAGATCAGTGTGAATCAACTCCAAAGGCTTATTTGCTCTTGTAGAGATTTTCTCAAAAGGTACTCTATGTTGCTTTCATGCCAAGCAGTTAGAGAACACTAGCAAGATGGAAGAAAGAGAAGGAAGACCCTTTCCCATCTCATACTTAGGTCAAGTAAGTAGCCAGAACTAAGATGCCCATATCTCTTGTTCCATAGGGAAAGTTTACAACCATATCCTTGTCCAAAATTTGTGTGACTGACAACAAATTGTTTGCCAATCCTGGAACATAGAGAAATTTTTCAATATGACACTGGCCATCAGGAAGAGTGAATGAAACTATACCTTCTCCCTGAACCTTGTAGGTTTTATCATAAAAAATAGTGACAGGTTTTCCCTATTTGGCCTTAAAGGATTCAAACCACGATTTATCGCCAGTAATGTGCTTACTAATGCCAGAATTGACATGCCGTACATGATACGTATGCTTGGAGGTTATGGTAGTCATGAGAACCTTGTGTGCCCACCGAATCTGAGTCAGATTCCTCAACAACAACATTCACCTTGGGTTGCTTGTTCTTATTTTGTGGTTTGTTCTAGCCTTTTTGTTTTGGTTGCTTATTCTTATGCCAACATCTGTTTGTATCATGACCTTCCTTGTCATAGATCTTGCAATATCTCTTAGTATGTTGAGTTTGTTTCCATTTTGAATCCTTTTGAGAACTCCCTCCCTTCTAAAAATTACCCTTCTTCTTGGGGCCCTTCTTTTTGGTGTAGAGGGCGGTGTTAGAAGAATCATCTCGCTGTAGTTGGTGTGCCTCCTCTTCTTGAAGCAAATTTACCAACTCAACAAAGGTAACTTTTCTTTGTGATACTTGAAGTGAGGTGATCAACACTCTAAAAGAATCAGGTAAAGCTCTCAATACAATGGAGGTAAGAAGCTTGTCATCAATCGGTTCTCCCAAAGAATTCAACTTTATTTTCAATTCAGACACTCTATAAAGAAAGAGTTCAACTGTCTCTCCTTTTTTCATGCTTAGACTGTGTAATTGAGATTGAAGAAATAGAATGGTGGAATAATTATTTCCTTCATATATATTTTTAATGGAATTCCATGCCTCTTTACTATTTTGATAGTTAGAAATATGGGTTGAACTTCATCAGAAACAATAAGCAAAATGAGCACTTTTGCCTTGCTATCTTTCTTATGAAAGTATTTCTGATCAACAGTTAGAGTTGTGGCTCCAGCTGCAGATGAAGGTCTCACTGTTGTTCTAGAAACAACATCCCAAAGATCATCCATCTCAAGGATTGCCTTCATCTTGTTTTTCCATGGTGTATAGTTTGGACCTTTCAACAATTGATGAGCATCAATCATTAATTTTGTAGACATTATGAAGGTTCCTTATAACACCAAATGGTCCCCCCTTCGATATACCTTAATGCCAGGCCATTATACCATACAAAATACCCACCATTATGTGAGGGAGACTATAGGTATTTAAAAAAAAAAGAAAAATTACTCTCCCTTACGTGAGGGAGACTGTATGTAATTTTAATGATTATACGATACATGGTACTTAGGCGGTATTGAAAGGGAATCGCCTCGTTGATGGCACCAACCTTAGAAAGCCTTCAATCCGCATGCGTGGGGCTTAAATTTTTTCTAAACACTTTGGATATCCAAACTTTCATATGGATTTAAGCCTAAACATGAGAGCGATTGGGGTAGTGGATGGAGTAAAAAAATAGCAAAATGGCAAACTTATATCTCCCCAACAATTGATAGAGAACAAGCTCAAACGTCATTTTGGTAGCTATATTAGGTGGTGGATACAATAGCGCAATCACGACAACTTTACCGGTAAGTGTTGGCCAGAGGTATCACAAATACCAAATGCTACAGTGCAATAAATTACACGGATGGGTTTTAATTATTTCGGGGACTTAGGGAGTGTATTTGATTTTAACTTTTAATGAAGTAGTGCAAAAAATGGAAAATGCAACATACAACATAAAAGTGCCCACAAAAATAAACCACTAGGTGTCGAGCGTTGCCAAAAATGCACCTTTACAATAATGCCAAAATTACCTTTTTCAAAAAATTACTCTCTTCCCCCCTTGATTTTTGAAAAAAGAATGCTCCCCCCTTCAAAAAATTCCTCTTTAAAGCATCTTTAAATAATTTTTTTAACTAAAGTTAATAAAAAAATAAATTATTTTCTTATAGAAAAAAAATTATTAAAAAAAATAACCTTTTTTTAACTATATAAAAAAAATAATTAAAAAACTTTAATTATTAACTTAAAAAAAAAATTAAAAAAATAACTTTAAAAATATTTACCTTGCTTGGGGGGGTCGACGGGTTTTGACCCCGTGACCTCAGGGCTCCCAAAGCCCAACCGCTCAACTCACTACCACGTGAGCTAGCGGGCTGATCCGATATGGATCACGGGAGCCCTCCTAATTAAGGAGGCTCCTCGAGCCCATTTTCAATGTGATGCTGCGCCTCCACCTCGACGGCGGCTCGGGTGGCGCTCGGGTGGTGCTCGGGAGGTGGTGCGGCAAGAAATAAAACCATCACTTTGATCTGCTAAACCAGACACTCTCCCACAAAACAAAAAATTGCTCTGCACCAATATGCTTTAAAAAAACATATGCAACCCTTCATTCACTGAAAACTCTCAGATTTCTACACAAAAATACATCTGCAACTATGTTCTGTGACATGCACGAGATAAGAAGCAGACCATTCATGGAGAAATGAAGGATTAAATTTAAAAATAAACCAGCCAAATTACATGAAATCGTAGTCAGAGATGTTCTAACACAACTATTTTCACATGCATCAATGGAGGAGATAACAAAAAATTTCCAAATGGTTTATTTTCTTGATGCCCTGGACGCGCTAGCAGTAAATGATAGTGTTTCAAGGACTCACCATTTGTCCCACATTTGCGTGGGAATAGATACCAACAAGGTTTAAGAGTGGTGACACTCCACTCTTGGAGTATCTCCTCTCGGGGAGATGAGGCCCGAGAGGACGCGGGCTCTCCTCCCATGTGGGGGCGGCCACCTTGCTGGCTGCCACCTGTGCACTCGCACCTTGCCTTGTTGTCTTGCTATGAGTTCGACCTTTCGCCTTCTGTTGACCTTCGATTTGATAGTCGATTTGCCTTGGTTGTTTGTCGATCCCAAAATATTTTGGGATTCCACTCCACTCGCGGTCGCGTCAGGCCTTGTCTGGCCAATGAGTCTGTCAGGTAGGCCTTGTCCGGCCAAAGTTCGCCCAGCCTCTGGTGGAGAAAAAAACTCCAAAATTTTGCTACTCATAACATCAAAGCTTCGCTACTAATCATTCAAAAATGAGAGCGGAGAGTTGGTTGCTCTGATACCATGTCAGGCAAACGAACAAAGATCAAATTGATTCAATCAAATAAATAATACATCAAATGACTAGAATATCCCGGAGGTTATGAAACCAACCAAGGCAGAATTAAATATTGTTATAACAACATAACAATAACCTAAAAATAATGAAATAATATAGCCATGCTAACACTAAAAACCTTCTATCTAACTTTGTATGAGTTCTTCGAGAAGAAGAGGACCTAACGGTCGGTTCATAAAACAAAGTCCACCAAAATCTGAGACAACCGAACATTCTGAGTTTGAACTAGATTCGCCCGACTCACCACCAGCAGTCCACTAGAGTGAGGATCCTCGCTTTGTGCAAAGTGCTTCCTCATCCCACCAACTGGGGGAAGAACGAACCATTGTAAACCCATTGTTTAAGAGAACACCCTCAGAGGAAGCTCTATTGTGGAAAGTTGTAGAAGATCGGATGATAACACCAGCCAATTTTAGAGCCCTGACTCAGAAAGTTTTGAACGATCGTGAGGCCATAAGAACTGCATTAGAGACCACATTTCCTAAAAAATGGCCGATGAAGAGGCTTCATCTGGCTTTAGTTTCCCTATTGAGGAAGGAGTAGGAGAAACCAAAATGAAAAACATATCCCCTGCTCACCTTCCTACCTTCAGAGGATACCCGACCGAGGACCCTAACCTATTTTTATTTAAGTTTGATGTTCTATGTAGGTCTGTGGACTACAAATATGATACACATAAGCTGAAGCTCTTTCCTTCCACATTAGACGATGAAGCTTTACGGTGGTTCATTGGTCTGGGAGACAAACACATTGCCACATGGGATCAAATGAAGAGGCTCTTTTTAGAGCAATATCAAGACTTCGAGAGAGCAAGAGACTCTAGAGAGGAGGTCCTGAGCATGACGCAGAAAGAAGACGAGTCTCTTGAGGAGTACTGGGAGAGATTCAACTTCAATCTTCAATGATCTCCTCACGCGAAGCTAGCTGATAAGTCTCTTAAAAGCATATTTTTGAGAGGACTTAACAATGAATCATTGGAAGCTCTCAACATGATTTTTGGAGGTGATGTCTACCAACACACTATGGAAGATATCCGATAATTATGTCAGAACTACTCAAGAAGGAGAGGCAAGACCACTTCTAGGACCATGAAAGCGACTACTTCGATCACAAAAATAGAAATAGGCAATATGCTGGAAGATTTGAAAAGTGAGATGCTTTCGTCTCTAGCATTACATATGGACACACTATGTTAGAGAAAAAGAAGCAAGAAAATGAGGCAACATTAGCTTATTTCTGCCCGAAATGTAGAGGAAAGCATGCAAAGAATGCATGCCCAGAGAACAAAGTTAGAGTATGCATGGTCTGTAAGCTAAATCATAAGACCCGATTGTGCCTACAATTGCCCAGTATCAAGGAGGATGCTGATGTTATGAAAGCCTATTTTATAGGCAATCGAAGGAGTTGGCCACAACCCCCTACGGGAAATACGCCACCAAGAATGCCATCATATGGGGGAGGACCATACATGCCACAAGGCCAGCCTCAACCACCTAACATGGGGTGGTGGGGGCCATCTCCTTGGTCCAACGCACCCCTAGGAGTGGCATATCTAAACCAACAGCCCTGGATGCAATATCAATACCCTGGGCAATAGTGGAGAGGCCAGGCTCAATGGAATCTGGCTCCATAGAACGTAGCGCCAGCTCACCAGCAAAACCTGCCAGCCTTACCTATAGTGAGACCTACGTAGCTACCCGCACAACCGATGACAAATCCAAACAATAGAGTAAATCAATTGGCATATAATGTAGAAGGTGAGATGTACCCGATGTATAATATTAGTTGTAATCCTATTCAACTTAGATCAGGTAGACAGCTAGGAGTAGAGACACCTCCCCTGGTAGAAGAGGAGGTAGAAGTAGAGGAAACACCTCTTATAGAAGAGGTGGAAGAAGAAGTGGCTGAGAGAACAAAGGCTCTATTTCCTAACCGGCTGCAAGAACAGAGGAAATTAACGCAGCCAAAGTTTGATATTCTTTCTAGCTTGAAAAATCTCATGATGACAATTCCACTTTTTCAAGCTATCCGAGACGTCCCGATATATTCTAAAGCAATAAAAGAGATGTGCCTAAGAAATTCAGTCCAGAGAGTGACCCAAACTATTAATTTTGTGGGCAAGTTGGCTGATTTAATGATGGGCAAGATGTGTCACCCTAAGTACGTAGACCCAGGCAACCTAGTGTTGACAGTAAAAATTGAGGGGCATTCCTTGACCAATACGTTGGTCGATCTTGGTGCAACCATTAACGTAATGCCTCAGGAGACCATGCAGAGGCTACAACTCATAGACCTGAGGCCAACCTCAATAGTTTTGTAGCTGGCTGATCGATCAACCATAGCATCGAAAGGAATGCTGGAAGATATAATCATGATGGTCGATGCGTGGGAATATCCGATCGACTTCCTGGTGTTACAATCTAAAACTAGGTTGGGTGGCTACCCACTTATCTTGGGAAGACCGTGGTTGGTGATAGTTGACACCTACATCAGCTACCATGATGGGCTGATGACCATCTCCAATGGGCAGAACGTAAAAAGGCTGACTATTTCACCTCCCACGTAGTCCATTGATTCATTGGGAGGGTCTACGTTGACCAAGCACAAAGAGGAGGAGTTGTCCATCATCCAGTCGATGATGGCATTGGACCAAATGGAGGAGGAAGAATATGAGGATGGTGCTATCATAGAATTCCTCCAGGGAGAGTCCTCCGGTGTTATGCCTGAGTCACCATTAGCTGGCACCCAAGACCACCACATCCGGTAGATAAACATTGGGCCAGGAAAAACATTGAATATCAATAGTGGGTTGACCCCCACACAGCTAAGGAAGGTAGAAGAACTCCTGGTTAGACACCAATGGGCATTCGCATGGGATTACTCGGATATGAAAGGTATCAGCCCAGAAATCTACACCCATCGGATATACCTTGAAGAGCAGGCGACTCCAAGCAGGCAGCCGCAAAGAAGAATGAATCCAGAAATGAAGGACATTGTCAAGGAATTGCAAAACTATTAGATTCAATCCAATTTCGAAGCGAGGGGCACCGCTAGGGTGGTCCCCAAGAAAAGGGAAGGGGATTGTGTGACACAGGCTTGAAAAAGGACCAAAGACCTTCTCCATCATGATCGGTCTTGGATACACGGGGATACTCCTTCCGATGAAGGATACAACCAGATCCAGATAGGAGAAGAAACCAGGAAAAAACTTCACCACCCTGGGATGTTCGCTTATCGGGTATTACCTTTCGGGCTATGCAACGCACCTGCCACCTTCCAGAGGGCGGTGCTCAACATATTTTTAGATATGATAGGAGATGTGGTTGAAGTGTACATGGACGACTTCACCATTTATGGAGAAACCTTTGATGAAGCAATGACGAACCTGGAAAGAGTGCTCGAAAGAAGTGAGGAAAATAATTTATCCCTTAGTAATGAAAAATGCTTTATAATGATGCAAGAAGGCATTGTATTGGGACACCATCTCTCCACGGAAGGAATAAAGGTTGACAAAAGAAAAATAGAGGTCATCAAGGACCTACCCAGCCCCACAACACAACGAGAGGTGAGAAGTTTCCTTGGATCTATCGGGTACTACCGATGATTTATCATCGACTTTAGCAAAATTGCAAGACCACTACACACTTTATTGTCTAAGGATGTGGAGTTCAACTGGATGGAAGACTACGAAAAAGCATTTCAGTCACTCAAGGAAAAGCTGATATCTGCACCTGTTCTGAGGGGACCGAATTGGGCTATACCCTTCCACATCTATTGTGATGCCTCCAACAATGCGATTGGAGCAGTCCTCGGACAGAAGGATGGCGAGGAATTTTATGCCATCTACTACGTCAACAAAAATTTGGCAGGGGCCAAGCTCAACTATACAGTGATGAGAGAAGGAATTCCTTGTGGTTGTGCATGCCATAAACAAATTCTGCCATTATATTACCGGATACAAGGTGTTCATCCACATGGACCATGCAACTATCAGATATTTAATGAGCAAACCGGCTATTGGAGGAAGAGTTATAAGATGGCTTCTACTACTATAGGAGTTTGACATCATAATAGTTGACAAGCCGAGTAAGGACAATATTGTAGTGGACTTCCTATCTCGGTTGACACCAGCAGATCATACGATAGTGGAAGACCAATTTTTGGATGAACATTTGTTCACCATCAATGAGCAAATGCCATGGTATGTAGACATAGCCAATTACTTAGCCATCGAAAGAACCTCGCCCGCTCTCTCCTTACGAGAAAAGTAGGTGGTAGTAGAGAAGAGTGCCTCCTTTTTATGGGTTGATGATCTCCTATTCAAAATAGGACGTGATCAAATTATAAGGAGGTGTGTAGCAGAGCAGGAATTCTCAGATATACTCAAAGCTTGCCACGATGAACCATGCGGGGGACACTTTGTGGGGAAGCGGACCACCTATAAAATCCTATAGGCTGGGTATTTTTGGCCCACTCTATTTAAATACGTGGCCACCTATGCTAGCAAGTGTGACGAGTGCCAAAGAATGGGTAGACCAACCCATCGAGACGAGATGCCCCTTCAACCGCAAGTGCATCTAGAGCCCTTCGATAAGTGGGGCATGGATTTTGTGGGACCAATTAATCCACCCTCAATAGGAAGGAGATTTATTTTAGTCTATACAGACTACATCACCAAGTGGGTGGAGGTTCAAGCACTGAGGGATTCAAAGGAAAAAATGGTAGCCGATTTCTTATTTGCTCAAATTTTTACATGATTTGGGGTCCCCAGAGAAATAACAATAGACCAGGGACCTCAATTTACCTCCAAGTTGATCGAGGAGTTGATGAAGCAATATCATATTTGGCACAACAAGACTATGCCCTACCACCCATAGGCAAACGGGCAAGTGGAGGTGACGAACAGAGAGATAGAGAATATCCTGATGAAAACCATGCAACAGCATAGAAAATATTGGGCTACATGGCTTCTGGAGGTAGTATGGGCGTACAACACTATGTGGAAGTTGACCACCGACTTTACACCCTTCCATCTGGTCTACGGGAAGAATGCAATGATGCCCATTGAGTTTGAAATTAAGACATTAAGGACTGCTTTAGAATTAAATTTGAGCTTGGAAGAAGCTCAAAAAGAGAGGATTCGACAAGCTGAACCAGCTGGACGAATTCAGAAGGGATGCTCTACATAGAACGAAGATCATACAAAAGCAAAGAAAAAAATGGCATGATCGACACATCAAGCTGAAGCAGTTCCAGGAGGGAGATTGGGTATTGTTGTATGATTCTAGGTTCCAGGAAAGGAAGGGCAAATTAATGCAGAGATGGATGGGACCGTATGAAGTGGTAGAGCTCATCAAGAATGGTGTTGTGCATGTTAAGACTATTGACAACAGTAACATTGTATTGACAGTGAATGACCATCGATTGTGGCCCTATAGCACATATGAAAATTTACTGGTAGAGTCCAGAACAGGCATGGGGGAGACCCCATCCTTGTAATCTAGACCAAACTCTCAACAAGTGGAATGGTGGACATGGGGGTGTCCACAAAAATTAGTTAGTTTAGGTTTGTTTTATTTCTTACGATGTGTTTTGCAGGGATGACGCCCACATGCAAGTTGCAGGAATCCTAGTAGAGGGCCTGCCAGGCACGAAATGCATCTAACTGCCTATAGTTTTCTTTTATTTTTATTTGCTTTTGTAGGTGGAGGACCTGTCAGCTCAAAAAATAGGTATCTGGGAAACCAAGCCTGAACCGACTCAGCACCCCGACACCTACGCACGTAGCTTAGAAGCAACATCTATCCAAGCTTGGACGAAGGCAATAAAACTCTCCTCCAGGGGAAAATCGCATGCCAAGCCCGACAGGAGGTTGCTGCGGTAGTATGAGGGAAGTCTGAGAAGGCTTGATCACCCTTGCCCAGATGATCACGATGTGCTGCTGAGAAAAATGCCTTGCAGAAGGCCTTCCTCTTCAAATAAGATTCCCCACTTGAGAAACATCGCCTTCCTCCTCGGAGAAGGCACCTAACTGAGGTGGACGATGTCACGGGAAGAAGGTATCAAGCTAGAGGCAAGGCGCCTTCCTTATAAAGAAGGTGCCCGATTGGAAATAAGGTGCCTTCCTTATAGAGAAGGCACCCCACAAAAATAAGGTGCCTTCCTTATAGAGAAGGTGCCCCATAGAAATAAGGTGCCCTAGAGAAAGTAGGTGCCTTCCTTATAGGGAAGGCACCCAACTGAAAGAAGGTGCCTTCCTCATAAAGAAGGCGCCCGCAAGAGTTCCTAAAAAAAAATGATGATAAAGATCAAAGCGCCTTCCATTCCAAGAAGGCGCATCCAATTGAAAGCGCCTTCCACAGCGGGAAGGCACCATTCTTCAAAAAGCGCCTTCCATGGCAGGAAGGCGCCACTATTCAAAGAAGCACCTTCCACAGTGGGAAGGCGCCATTCTTCAAAAGCGCCTTCCATAGCAGGAAGGCGCCATTGTTCAAAAAGTACCTTCCATAGTGGGAAGGTGCCATCATTCAGAAGCACCTTCCACAATAAGAAGGCATCGACTGGAAGAAGCACCTTCC
The DNA here is from genome assembly GCA_028583015.1 of Wollemia nobilis. Taxonomy (NCBI): domain Eukaryota; kingdom Viridiplantae; phylum Streptophyta; class Pinopsida; order Araucariales; family Araucariaceae; genus Wollemia; species Wollemia nobilis. The sequence continues at coordinate 3,825,776 of JAQPPZ010016827.1, forward strand.
ACCTAGGGAAGGCACCATTCATTTAAAGCGCCTTCCACATCGGGAAGGCACCAAACAACACCTTCCATGTACAACCCTCACATGCACCTTGATGCGAACGATGTCAACACGTGGTTGGGCAGCAACAGATTACCACCATCACTCCATGTGATGGAAATCTACCTCGATCAAAAATTATGCAAAGTTACGGGGCGAGATCCTCGTGCACGCCTCAAGATTGATGGACAAACGATTTTTCCAAAACCAATCAGGAGCTTGTCTACGACATAGAACCTCGAACGACATAGCAACGAAGTCCAGAGTAATCCGCACATGTGAAATACCCATCCTCCGTGTCACAGGCTGACAAATCACTACCCTCCATGATGCATGAAGCATCCAATCAGGTACGCGCATAATTTTTAATTAAATTTTTATATAATATTTTATAAATTATGTAGTACCAAAAAATAGTGCCACCATAAAAATCATGCACCCCCCATGGCCAAAACATCGTGCCAACGTTGTGGCTCGAGAGGCATACCTCGCCAACCCTAGAATTGAATGCTAGGGTTAGGCGCCTTCCTTATAAGAAGGCACCTTCCTGAGGGTGTAAGGCAGAAATAAAAGAACAGTTAGGGAAGGCGCCATGGGAGGACGATCGAAGAACCACGCCATCAAGAAAAATGAGCCGAGTGATACAGAGGGAATCAGGGGGGCGGTGAGAACCCAATTCGAAGCCGAAGGGTGGCTCGACTACTGTATCCTGGTCTGTCAGAACTAGGATAATTTTGACATCCCTCTTGTAGTGGTCAGACCTCCAGATGTTGATCTATGGCAAGCTATAGAAGCTGCATTTTAGGAAGCAAGAACTACACTGGCCATACCACCTCCAGGAGTAGCCGGGGTGGGAACCTCAAACAGGTGGAGCCAACGAATCGAGCAGAGGCAGACAACCATAGTAGTTGCCTGCCCCACCACTATAGCTCCGCATAGAAAATAGAAGACCGCACCTCCCGATGCCGGTCAAAAGAAGAAGCAGCCACAGGCCATAGGTACAACCAAAAAATGGTGATGATGAAGAGAACGAAGGGCTACCTATAGTTTTGATGCCACGAGGGCGTGGCATATGTTAGGCATGGGGGGATGATGAGCCTAAAAAATGCTCATATTTTGTATAGGTTTCATCGATTATTATGTGGCAATATATTAGGAACTATGTACTTTTATGAATGATTATATAATTATTTAATAGAATTATGTGTGTTATCTAATTTGTGTGTTTTAGTGTGTTTTTGTGGAAATGTAGTTGGTTTTGATAGATTTGGATCAGTCGAGGTCTTTCGTGGACCTGGCACTCTATTTCTTTTAGGATCAAGGCATGAAGGTAGGTGCCTTCCTCTTCAAGGAAGGCGCCAACAGATGGTAGGTGCCTTCCTCTTCAAGGAAGGCACCAACAGAAGGCAGGCGCCTTCCATATAGAGAAGGCGCCCAACATACTTAGGCACCTTTCATATAAGGAAGGTGCCCTATACAAGGCAAAGCACCTTTCGTATAGGGAAGGCGCCCCATACAAGGCAAAGTGCCTTCCATAGGAAGAAGGTGCTCAACTTTAGTATGCACCTTCCACATATAGAAGGTGCCCCGCTAGAGCACATGAGGAAGGCACCTTCCTCATAGAGAAGGTGCCTCTCTATTCTTTGCCCGTTGACCAGACAGAGCGACGTGGACAACATTGACTGGTGCAGTTTCAGTTCTACATCACGTAGGATAATTTTGGGAACTACACTAATGAACAAAAACACTAGGTGAAGCATGAACCAATCATTGGATACGCTACCATTAGGAACAATGCCCGCTTTAGCAGATGTCGATCACGTTTACCAGATTGTCCCAGTTTAGTCTGTAACTAAACTACTACTGTAACTTATTTGTAATAGAAGATCTATGTGTGTGCTATATAAACACACATAGACCTCTCTGATAGATATCCAGACTGAGCATTATTTATCATTATGAGGAGATAGAAGCATTGTAATAATTATTTTGCAAGTACAATAAAGCTCGAGAGTTCTTAACTACGTATTCAGCTGGAAGGGAGCTGCTGGAGCCTGGGCCCACTCCAAGCCAGTATTCCTTCCCTTTTCTTATGCTTTCTAGATTAAGTTTCCTGCTTTCATAGGTTTATTTTCTGCACTGTTATTTTCACTTCTGTAGTAGGTTTATTTTCATTATGAATGTATGAATATTTATTTTCTCAGGATTTAATTATTCATACATAAATTATTGGTGTGGATGAAAGACTGACAATCCTTTAAACCCCCCAATAGTAGAATTAGTCGGACTCATCTCAAAGTGGGTATTGTGAATGATCTGATATGAGACCCTTCTAAAGTTTACGAAGCTCCCTGGGTTGACAATTTAAATGATCGGGCAAGTGACAAAATAGGAGCAAAATTAACTTGTGTTTGGCCCACAACAATGTATAATGGGTCCCTCTCTCAAGACTATGATTCCTCTCTTTGATATTATTCTAAGAAATTAAAAGGGTCTGTGAAACCTCCTTTGGGCATTGGAACCCTCTTACTCCTAATAGGTGAAGACCTAGTAATTCCTGAAACTCTAATGGCAAATTACATTTTTGTTGAATCCCATAATATGGTGGGGAAATGTATCAGAGGATGAACATATATGGAATCTATTTGGTGGTGGGCCTATACCAAATGGAAAACCTTAGGCAATATGGAGCTATTTGCCCTTTCAAAGGGCTTTTTTCTCATTCGACTCCACAATGAAGAAGATGCCTCTTGGATCCTTACCAGGGGTCCTTGGTTCTTTGACAAGAAGAGTCTCTTTCTTTGAAGGTGGGATGAAGACTTCAACCCCGAGACACAAAGCATAAATTTTGCACTAATTTGGGTTCAATTTCTAGATCTACCTACCCATTTTTGGCAAAAATATATTTTAAAGGGTATTGGTAAATATATAGGTGAGTTGGTTGTTATCAACCCAGTGACCAGAGCACACACTCGCATGGTACATGCTAGAATTTGTGTTAATGCCAATATAGATTTCTAGATTCCCACTCAAATAAATTTCATTTATAACTCATATCACAGATGTAATTCCATAGAATATGAGAATAAGCTTGCATTTTGCATTGAATGCAAGGCTCAAGGCCATCTTAAAATCCAATACTCGTTGCTAAGAAACTTAAAGGATATGAAATTTCTCAATACCTCTCAAAGTGGGTTTCAATCTGGGTGGAAAAAAGATAGATCCCTACAGGGTAAGCAATAAAGTAGCTACTAGAAAAAGGAATAAATTTTAGAAAATTCCAAAGGAAAGCAGATTGAAATCCAAGATTCAAAGAACGATCATTGAAAGGTGAGTTCCATTTTTGCCTTTCAAAATCATTTTTATGTTTTAAAACGAACTACTTTTTATGGACCTAAACTTGGTGAGGGTGACACTACCTCAATACAAATGAAACCCTAGTTTTTGAACAAGATGAGCCTCAATCCCCATATATATCTGGTCCCTCCAATACTGTCTCAAAACCTCAATCCACCCCTGAGGTGCATATAGAAATTGGTAGTCCCATCTCAAAAAAAATGGAGAAAGAAGATAAATATGATTTCGGCCCCATCAACAATAGAAGTCTCAAGAAAGCTTCTATAGATATCGACAGTAAAAGAAAAATAAGGGAAGACCCTGTATAAACGATTAAAATAAAAAGGAAACAAAAAATGATATTGCAAATGGTACCCAAAAAATCATGTTCCAATATCTTCTCGAACATGAGAAGGATGAATCAAAAAGACCCAAACCTCCCTTGCAATAATTTAAGGGAGACCAAAAACTTTTCAAAATTTTTAAATGAGTGTCCTCTCATGGAATGTGAGAGGCCTCAACAGTGTTGTCAAGCAAAGGCTTATTTTCACTCTGAGGAAAGAACATAGACCCAATATCATAAGTCTACAAGAAACAAATATTGACCAAAATAAAATCTAGAAAATCACAATTTCTATCTAGAAAATTATGAGTTTGCTTTTTGCCCCACTCAAGGTACATCTGGGGAACTTCTCTGTGTTTGGGACTCAAACAAGTTAGAAGGTAGAATTATTTCCTCTTCCGACAAGGTCCTCATGTTTTTCTGTAAAAGCAATAATTTATCTTGGTTTCTATCCAATGTCTATGCCCCTAAAAATCCTCTCAGCCATAGGGACCTGTGGGATACTTTGAATCAAATAAGAAGTGCTTTCTTAAACCTTCAATGGATTATTGCTAGAGATTTCAACTCTCCATTTTTTCCTTTTGACAAGCAGGGAGGGAACCTGATGTCCTCTAAGAGCATTGAGGATTTTCATAACTTTGTCACTGATTGTGAGCTAATGGATGTTCAAACTAAAGGGGAAAAGTACACCTAGAGCAATAGGAGAATTGGGGATTAGCACATTCAAGTAAAACTTGATAGGGTTTTTGTCTCAAGATGATATACCGGTGATGGGTGGTGGTACCCTTATCTATCTTCCTAGAGTTGGATCTGATTATTGCCCTTTACTAGTTTGAAGCTAATAAAGGTACTTGTTTCAAAATCCCCTCCAGATTTGAATCTATGTGGACTCAACACCTAGATTTGAGGATGCAAATTGTTGACTAGTGGTAATTTGACTTTCATGGATCCTTTACTTTTAGGATTTCTCAAAAACTTAAGTATGTAAATGAAAATTTGAGTCTAGAACAAAGACATTTTTGGTAACATATTTGAAAATAAGGAAAATATTTTGTAAAATCTTAAAAGTATTGAACTCCAAATTTAGAATGGGTAACTCAATGAACAACTCAAAAATTAAGAGAGACAGGTTCTTGCAGACTATCACAATGTATTTGCTAAAGAGGAGAGTTTCTGGAGGCAAAAATCAAGGGCCCTTTGGCTCAAATATGTGGACTCTAACACATTGTTTTCATGCCACTACTCTGAGGCACTGAAGTTCAAAGAAAATTAAAGAATTAACCAAAAGTGATGGCATCGTCACCAAGGATATTTTTGAGATCCAAAATGAATATTCATATTTATTTGAGGGCATTTTGGGAGAAAACCCCCAAAATACTACCTATGCTGTTAGACAATTGCTCCACCATATTCCTAACCTGGTCACTTTAGATATGAATTTGGCTCTTATAAAACCCCTCACCCCTAATGAAATTAAAGAGGTCCTTTTTTCTATGCACCCTGATAAAACCCTAGGTCTTGATGGGTTTTCCCCTAGTTCTACAAAAAATTTTGGGACATCATCAAGCCTGACATATGTAATGCCATAATTAAACCTCGACAAACTAAATTTATACCCAAAAGTATCAACTCCACTTTCATTGCTTTGATTCCCAAAGGGCCTGTTTGCAAATATATGTTAGATTTCAGACCCATTAGTATCTGCAATGTTATTTACAAAACTCCCACTATATCCATGGCTAAAAGACTCAAGGAGATCCTTCCTCAGATTATAGACCCTTGTCAAGGTAGCTCTGTCAAAGGAAGAAATATTACTAATGGTGTTATCACGTTACATGAAGTCCTTCATTCTACTAGCATTAACAAAAATGCTACCATGTTTTTAAAAATTGATATGAATAAGGTATTTGATAGAGTTAACAGAGATTTTATGAATAAAATCCTTCTCAAATTTGAATTTCATAGGGAATGGGTTGATCTTGTTCACAATTGTATCTCTAATCCTTGGTTTTCAGTCTTGGTAAATGGTTCTACAACAGGGTTTTTCCCTAGTAACAGGGGCCTCAGATAGGGAGATCCTCTCCCCCCCATAATTTTTATTATTCTTACTGAATCCTGGGGTAGAGTGCTCAAAAATTATTGCTCCAACAACATAATTTTAGGCATTAAAACTACATCCAATTTAAGAGCCCTGTCTCACCAAAAGTTTATTGATGATACCATCGTTGTTACTCATGCTTCTATGTGGGAAGAAAAAAACATTAAGAATATTATTGATACATATGAGGAGGTTGCAATTCAAAAAATAAATTATATTAAAAGTAAAATATATTTCATTAACACTCCCTAAGAGAGACAAGCAAAGATTGCACATATTTTTCAATGTGTTATATCTCAGTTACCTACTAAATATTTGGCTTCCCTCTTTTCACTAGTGCTCTAAAGGAATCCATGTGGAGTAATGTTATTGAGAGGATTAACAAAAATCTTACAGGTTGGAAAGGGACCCTCATCTCTCAAGTAGCCAAAGCCACCCTAATAATGGATTATCTCCAAAATGTTCCTGTTTATTTCATGTCTGTATTCAAAGTTCCTGCTACTATCTGCATGAAAATTGAGCAAATCCAAAAAATGTTTTTGTGGTCAGGTGTTGAGGATAGGAAAATATTTCATCTGGTCAGTTGGGACAAGGTGTGCTCCCCAAAAAATCAAGGGGGATTGGGGCTCCTAAGAGTTTATAATATGAGCATAACCTTGTTAGCCAAGCAAGCATGGAAGGTTTTCACCAATAGAAACCTTGAATGGGTCTTGATTGTCAACATAAAATATCTTCAAAACCATTGTTTCCTGAATGATGATATTCCCAGAGATGGGTCCAGTTTATGGAAATTAATTACCCAAACCAAATATCTAATTTAAAAGGGGATAAGGTGACAACTAGGCATAGGGAGTAAAATTAATTCCTAGATTGATAGGTGGATTTCTAATCAACCACTTTTAGAGAACAATGAAATTACTATCTCATAGCCTTTCCTGGACACATTAATTGGCAACAATATTGAATATTTCATTGAAATATCATCGGATTCCAAGTGTTGGAAACATTTCCATATTCCATGTGCTAATGGTCAAATCTCTGCTACCTTAGAAGTTCTCAAAACCATCCTAAATGTACAATAATCTCCACTGGTAATTCCCTTGACTCTCATTTTTGGAAAGAAACTAATTATAGGTTGTTTACTATTAAATCTACTCATGATATGACTACTGATTTGTTGATAGGAGAAGCTTTCAAATGAATCAACGCACTATAATTTAATTAATAATTACTAACTAAGCTTAGAATAACTAAGCTAGTTATATAGATTACATAACAACTGATTGAGCATGAAATGTGCTAACAATACATGTTAGAAGAAACGTGTAGCTAACTACTAACCTAGGAGAGTTCTAACTAAACCACTAACCTAGGATATTTAGATATTAACCTAGGATATAAGAATTTAATATCTACAAGGTAAAAGTAAATAGTAAATACTCTTTTACCTAGTGGAGTATATGGTAAATATCCCAAGTAATGGAATATTACTCTAACATCCCCCCTTATTACATTATTTGGGTAATACATACATATCCCTCTATACAAAAATATTTGGGTAAAGTATATAACTGCCCCAATACAGTGAAGAAGATGTTGATCTGCTAGTTCTTTGCTCTGTCACAGTGCTCTCTCTGCTCCTCTACAAAAAATGGGTCATTCCTCACTTCGTCTTCATGCCAATGAATGTCCTTATGGTAATCACATCATCCAACCGAATTGCATGGGTAACCAGCCACTGCAATCTCTAGGTGTAGTAGAATAGATCACTTCATATGAGGTTCATTCACTTTACAATATGAGTTTGCAAAAGATAAGGCAGCTAAGGTGTCAGTCACTATTGAAAATGCACCCTTATAAGTTCCCCCCTTCTTGTTGCAAAACATAGTGTATTCAATTTATGAAGGAACTGTGACTAAGGTGTCGGTCAATGCTGAAAATGCACCTTTATAAGACATTTTCCTTGTTTACAAAAATTGTGAAGAAAAGAAATGTATATCCCCCCTAAATTGCAAAAAGTGTGCAACTCAAGAGTGTTGTGAAGGAATTACAAATATTGCCTCCTAGGCAATTGTACACCACAAAAAGTCGCTCCTCTTGTTACAAGTACTTCAAACACCTAGAGTTTGCTATTTATGAAGCCTAAGAGAGGTACAAACACCCCTTATTGCAAATTATTCAAACAAAAACTTATGCTTTTTATGAAGCCTAAAAGAAGAGAGATAGAAAAAAGGTGCTTTTGCCCAAGGGACACATGTGTTTTCCCTCTACAAAACTATTTTAGCAATTAGCACTCTGTGTGCTTTATCTGAACCAGAATCATAATCTGTAGTAGACATCTCATTTTCAACATTGCCTTGGTTTTTATTTTTACCTTTCTCTTTGGGAGGCTTGTTCTTAAACCAACATCTCTTGGTTGGATGAGTGTCTTTGTCATAGATTTTACAATACTGCTTCTTCTTCTTAGTGTTGTGGCTTTGACCTTTGTTTTTGGTAGAAGAAGAGCCTTGTTGTTGATTCCAATTTTTCTTTCCTTGTTGTTTATGTGAGAAAAGTGCATTTTTGGATGCCTCATCTCTTTGTAATTTATTAGCTTCTTCAGTTTGAAGCATGTTCACCAACTCTACAAAAGTCACTGTCCTACCAAAGACTTGAAGGGATGTAACCAAAATTTGATAGGAGTCAGGAAGAGATATCAAAATAATTAAGATTAAGACTTTGTATTCCACAATTTCTCCTAAGGCTTGTAGTTTTGTTTTCAAATCAGCCACTCTACAGAGGAATAGCTCTACTGTTTCTCCAGATTTCATGTGAAGTGTATGAGGCTGTGTTTGAAGGTTAAGAATCATGGATTGGTTATTTCCCTCAAATATGGTAGTTAAGGCATCCCATGCCTCCTTTCTAGTTTTATCTTCACTTATATGAGGTTGGATATCATCAGTAATAGCTAGCAAGATCATTAAGGATAGTTTTTTATCCTTTTTATCAAAGTCTCTTTGATCTCGCTCCAAGTGATTGAGGTCTAGTGACACTTCCATCCACTATTGACCACAAATCCTCTACGGTTAAGATAGATTTCATCTTAGTCTTCCAAGCTAAATAATTTGAACCTTTGAGCAGTTGGCTCTCAGTGAGATACTTGTGTATCATGGCCATGGTTTAGGTTTCAAATTTGATAGGACTAAGATGGTTATATCTTGCACTATACCCTTAAAAGAGTATATGGAAGTTGTTTTCAATTTGCCTCTATAAGATATTTAATGGCACCTATTTTTTAAGTTATTTGGTACTCCCAATCCTTTCCCGTCCCTATCATGTGTGAAGTATATCCTGTTCCATGTCTATTTTTTATGTCGGTTCCCTAAGGATAATTATTATATGGTCTACCAATCACACCAAATCAGCTTTTGAAAAGGGAATCTATGGTGTCAAAAATTTGTATATTTACATCCTTGGTCTATGTAAATCCATCACCGTCTAGTTTTGTTCACCGTTGTGTGTCCTAGGTACTAAGAAGATTCTATAGTCTTTCTTTATCTTCAGTATTGCCAACATGGCCTTGCTTGAGCCATCTACCCTTTAGCTTGATCCCCTATCTCACACCTTTTTGGAAGCTCATGGTCTCATTCTATTTCTAAGAAAGTTCAAAGGAGCTAAGAAAGATATCACTGAAGCCTTCATCCACCTAAATTTAGGTCATATCGACTTAAGAAATCAAGGGTTGATACCAGTCAGAGCTCCTATTACCACATTTTTTATGAAGATAGTGATCATCCTAGCATTACTAATCGTAACACAATCCATGTTACCATTTTCAACAACATTATCAATGCCATGGATAAGATCAGAGAGACTCTTAAGGTGATACTCCCAAACCATCCTAGATATGCTCCTACAAATAAAGATGTTACAAAGGTCTATCTCTGGGTCTATTGAGTACTCTGTTTGTTCTCATAATGGATCCCTCTATTTTTGGTCTTTTGATCCCTTGTATGGGATTTTAATTATAGTCTATAGTGCCCTGCATGGGTCTTTTTGAACATTGTGTTTATTTATGTATAGGTGTCTATTATAGTTTTTATGGATATTTTGTGAGCTTCCCTTGTGCGGATTTTTGTCATAGCTCATTTACAGGTTTTTTAGGTAGTTACTTCTTTTAAGAAACCCTTACATGGGAATTGCTCAGACTATATTTTTGTTTATTTGACGTGAACATTCCATCCAACCTTCTTTGCTACTATTTGTACCTTTTTGTTCAGGTTGTTGTTGGCCAATATGCAGGCCTGTGTTATCTTATGCTATTAGTTTAGCTACTAGTTTATGTACTTGGGTTTGGGACCTATTTAAACCTCGTACTTAATCATTTTTACCTACCAAAAAGTTTTTTTTGTTTGTTTGATTATAGTGATAAAGAATATTCATCATCAAAATAACATCAAATAAAGAAGTGAAGCAATTGGCCTATAGATTTAGCTTAGAATAATAATGGGTGTGATCCGACTTACAATCCTCCATTCAAATATATTCTAGAAGATCCGACACATATTGAGGTTGGAAAAGAGATATCCTCAAAGAATTTTGCATAATATAAAGTGCTAAAAAATAATGTAGTCATAAATTTAACATCTCTAAGGAGTTTTGAATCCATAAAATATTCTATTAAATCATGGAAATTAAAATTATAATGATAAATAGGCTATCAATATACATTACAATTATGAGAATCTAACCATTATAATGTTTAATATAAATTTCATGCTTTATGTCACGTCAATGAAAACCATAACTAAAGTGAATTAATCCTATAGCACCAAGCACAATATTCTTAATTAATTCTATAAAATAAAAATTCAAATTATAATGCAAACATATAGGTCCATCCTCTAATAAAATAGTGATATAAATCGATCTCCATTTAAAGGATCCCATGAAGAAATAAAATATTATTATCCATTTGATGAACCTCCCATTGTTACAAATTAGTGCTAGAGAGGATCATACAAATTGAGTCCATGACATACTTAAAGATTAAAGTATTTGTGTAGTCCATTCTCTTATTTTAAGAAAAACTCTTATAACAAAATGTGTAATGTGCTTATAAATATGATGGTCTTTATCAAACTTGGTCATGTAGACCTATTTATAACCAGTAATGTTCTTACCCTTAGGAAAAAATAACTCCCAAGTTTGATTCTTCATGAGAGGATAACACTCTACCTCCATTGCATATTCTCACTTAGGGCACTTCTTGGCCATAGAACAAGTCTAATAGGATCTTTAGCAAGGTGAAAAAGATTTGAGTGTGGGTATTTTGGTGATGCTTTTACTATAAATGGATCCACATCTTGAAGTAGGGTCTAATATTAATTGGATATAGGGCGATCCTAGAAGTCACAAAAGGTAAAAAATCATCAAGAGAAAACACATTAGGAATGATAAATTTGACAAAATCAATAGGAACTAAAAATATGTTCAAAATAGTAGAATAAGATATGAGGGGATCACAATCTTCATGAAATAAACTCAAAGAGGGAGTATCAACCATATATGCAAAAGAAACAAACTAATTGGAAGATCAACTATCATCATCCAAAGACAAAGAAGAATCAATATCCATCTAGAAGAATAATCATTACCAAGATATCAAGCACAAGTATTAAAGGAGACAAATAAGTTGGAGAATAATCAACAAGAAGAGTTGAAAGGGGGATCCTAAATATATAATCTTCTCAAAATACACATCATATATAATGATGATTTTTAAGCAACTAAATCAAACAATTGATATGCCTTTTATTGAGTTCACTATACCAACAAGAATACATATATGACTCTTGAAATGAATTTTGTGTTACTTCTTCTTAGGAATGTGAGCCTAAACCATTAGAAAAAGTATTAAGATGTGAAATTATTTCTCTTGTTTAATACTTTATATCAATTCACATCCTTTACTACATGAGTCCATGTCTTGTTGACAATAAAAAATACTATATAGAGCTTATCCCCAATGTTTGAGCTCCACATGATTGATATGCATTAAATAATGATGTATTTACAATATAGTCCTATTTTCCACTCTATAACTCCATTTTTTTTTGGAGTACAATCAGTATCTTACTACCAAGTAATACCATAAAATGCAAGAAATTCCTTAGAGATATTTCTAGTAAACTCTTTGTCATTAGTGGATTAGTGCCTTGAAGTGTTTGAATTTATTTAAGGATATTTCCTTTGATTCAATAGTGTGAATCCATAAAAACCTAAAATATCATCACTGAAAGGGATAAAATATTTGTTCTTATTGTCCTCTCTAATTATCATGGGGAAGAGAGTTAGGACTATCACACCTCATGTAGAGTGACACAACAGGGCAAGTCTCGAGAGTGTAGGGTTCGGCTTAATCGAGGGCCTCCAAGATTTTTTAACAAGGTTGACTTCTTGTTAAGATGTGAAATTTAATAACACTTACCTAATATAATAATTTTGAGGGAAAAGGGTTAGGGAAAATAAGAAAATAAAATATAGAGGAAAGGAAAAAATATTCTTAAGATAACAAAGTGATGATATGCCAAATATTAGATAGGATACCTCTACACAACAACTTTGACTGTAATGCATCAATGTGAACACTTCCTCTCCTCAATGTATATGGATCCAGATGAGAAGCATAGGCATACAAATACATAAGTATATGGTCCAGGGTATGAGAATTGAGAACCAGAAATGGATACTCAAAATAGACGCATAGGCCTCTAGTATACACACATGCAACTAAAACTCATAACAGGTTAAAATTACAAACACACACACACATAGAAAAGATGGGTTAGAGCATGAGAACTATAGATGGATACTCAAAATAGACATGTAGGCCTCCAATATATATATATATAATCAAGATTACAAATATTATGCCAGGGGTGGGGGTTCAGTTTCCCGTAAGACTACCCAACAATATGTGTATAGATATACAAAGAGAAATGAAAGGAAAGGTTTACAAAATTTTTGATCATTTATAAAGTCTAAATAATACTATTTAAGTTTTACAATTAGGGAAAATTTACCTCCAAAATTTGCAAGATGATTTGACTTCTCAGGTTCTTATTGAAATTCTAAAAATTTAATGAAGATACCCTTCATCATCCTTGTTGTTAGTTCTAGGATGTTTTTGCTGCATAAGTATTATATTTATTTTTATTCATTCACCTATGCTTCCTAAAGTTAATATGTTAAAATGACCATGGTAGGTGATCCATGGCCCCTCCATATTAACCTGCCTCATCTACTTTTTCTGGGAGGTCATGCATCATTATTATTGCTCTGCAACTTGATATGGCTCTAGTTGTTAGAGCTTTCATTCTTTTATTTATGTCAAGATTTCAATATAACTTCTAGAGTTATTGATTTCTCAAAAATTTTGGCTTCTTTAGATGTTAGAGGTTTTATTTTATATTTTTTTTGGTAAATAAGGTACTTTATATTACTGGTAGGGTTTTTAAGGATCCCTTAACCTATTTACAAAAATAGCCATGATGGCAATGTTATAATAAAAGATAAGCTTGGAGACTGTAGTAGAGTATATACTGACATAAGCAAGATATGAGGACGCAACCTCAGACTTGAAATTCCAAAAAATATAGTAGTAACTAGAAAGTGAGGATGTTGCCTCAGACTTGAGGATTCTACTAGAATAGATACAACCTTTAAACAAAAAGTTGTTACTAGTTGTGAGCATACTACCACGCAGGAAAGACATGAAAACAAAAAGACTTATAATAGCCGAACCAAACCAGGTAGTCATAGGAACAACAAAATAAGGAATGAGGAAATTATTCCTCAGCTGAGGTTTTCTCCTCTTCCTTGGTATCATTCTTCTCGGTGTCCTCAGGCTCATCTTCCTTGGGTTCGGTCTTCACCATGACCTTGTCCACTTCAGAGCCTCCCTCCACATCCTGATTAGGCTGGCCACTATAGAAGAGTGTCTGTAGTCCTTCTCTGATATCCATCATGTAATTTACCATCGAGTTCATCATTGTTGTAGTGGAGGAAATGATGAAGTCCTTCAGCTGTTTGTTTTCATCCTGCATTTCTTCTTCATCATTCAAAATATCTATGATGTTGCCCCTGGTGGCCATGTTTTGGAGCCTAGAAGACTTCCTCACTGGTTCTTCAGCACTGTCAAAGCTGATGCTTTTCCTTGCCCTTAATTTGGCAATATTTTGCATAGCCTTTTTCTTCCTCTCGACAAGGGGAGGTTTGACCATGGGGGATTTAGTAGAGCTGCCCATGATAGGGTTAGGCTTAGGGATGTTGGCTAGGATGTAAGTATAGATAAATTTGAACATACCCTGATGCCGAGGGAGGTCATGGTTTTTCTTGTCTCTGTAGGATGGAATGACATGATTCATGGAGTTGAGGAAGAACAGGGGAATGCTGAGGGGGTGAATGTCTCTGAAATGATTAACAAAGGCCAAGTGATAAGTTTTGAAGGCTTTGTCAGGGTTGTCAATTGTAATGAACTCCATGATCGGTTTCATCACAGAGTCCCACGGAGAATTGAAGTCACTCCTAAATATGCCAGGGCTCTTAGCTTTTTTGAGGATTTTATCATTCCCTTGAAACTCTGCTAATTCAACCTCCCAGTTATGTTTGTGGTGGTGGATGGAACTAACCTCAAGGTCTTGACCAGTGATGGACGCTAATATGTGGACATATACAATTAAATTTCTACTACGCACAGAGACAGCCCCATTGTCCCAAGTCTCAAGGAAGGCAATAGTGATGTCAGGGTCATTGCCAGAGAACATATGGAGGAAAGGGAAAAAGTTTCTATCCTGGAGGACCTTTTCTGCTATGGCATCGTAGACAAGGGAGTTGGGCTCGATGAATTCATTAGACATGGTGGGGGTGGGAGGTTGGCTAGAGAGATGTAGATAGGGATAGGAAGGCTGAACAGAGACGTGGGGGCACGAATGGGTGAAAGGTGAGGTGACAGGGTATAAAAGGATAGGGAAATGGGGAGGGGGTCCCAATGAGGTGGTGGGAAAAGAAAAATATAGGTGGATGAAGCTTGGAAGGGGAAGACCAGGCATGGAGGCAGATGAGAGGTGGCTCATGAGAGGTAGATGGCTTACACATGTGATAAGGCAACCACCTCATGCAGGGACACACATCAAGGCAAAGGGTGGGCTTAGGAAACCTACCACTGTCAGTAAAAACCATCGGGAGAGTTGAAGGGGGACCAGTGAGGAATGACACGCATCCCAATCTAGTAGAAGTTAAGTACATTGAGGATTGTGAATCTAGCCTATCGTGACCATTGGCCAAGGTGGAGATCATGTTGTTCTGCCACATCATGCCACTATGAGTGTGGGAAATACCCTCATCATGGATATCTACAGTGGATCGGTAATTGGAGATGTTTGCATCGTAGGAGGTGTTTTTTGGCTCTGGATCTTGTGTGAAGTATTGGAAAGAAGTGCATCTTTGGACATCTTCCCGCTACTTGTATTGGAAACCATAAATCGAGACCTACAAAGGTTGAAAAAATAGTGCCAAAATATGACAAATAAATTAGCGTGCATTCCAAATAAAGAGGCCCAAAGGAGGATGGCAAGGTGGCAGCCAGTGAAGAAGAGGTGAAAGTGGTGGGGGTAGTGGAGGATGACATGGACTAGCCAGTGGGAAATAAAATGGCGGTGAATGGGGGTGGTGGGGATAGGTAGGTGGATACGGGGATAACGGTAGGCCATGTGGATGTTGAGGTGGTGGTCACCCTCATGAATGACGTAGGTAGAGACCCAACAAGAATGAAGAATAGGAATAACCACGTGGACCATGACATGAACTGCTAACCTGATGGGATTAAGCATGAGGATAAGGTAGGTAGAGACCCAACAAGCATGATGAATAGGAATAACCACGTGGACTATGACACGAACTGCTAACCTAATGGGATTAAGCATGAGGATAAGGTTGGCCATCCTGAGGAAGGACCTCCTACTGAGGAAGGTTGATTTGTTGTCTCTCTTGATTTGCAAGGACTTGGACTTCCTCAGGGATGTTGTCATACCAAATTTGAGAATTGGCCATGTTGACCCCAATGTTAGCTAACTTATCTATGACCCTATTAGATTCTATGAAAGCATGCTGAAAGATAACTTCTTGCAGTTCGAGGACTAAGGTCCTAGCTTCCTCAATGTAATATCTGACTCTCCATGAAGGTCTACAATTTTTGTTCTTGAGGTAATTGATAATGTTAATGGAGTCGCCTTCAACTATAAGTTTTGTGCAAATATTCTTGGAAAAGCATAAACCTCTCCACATGCTTTTGGCTTCAGCATCATGGTTAGTCTGATCACCCAGCCCTTCTACAAAATCTAGGATAATTTCTCCTTTGTGGTTTCTCAGGACACCTCCAGCCCTAACCTTTCTTGGATTACCTTTTGCAGCTCCATCAAAATTGAGTTTGTGCCAACCTATCGGAGGAGGTTTCCAAATAGACTCAGGACGAATGTTGGCAGGAGGGTGGAACTCATCTAAGGGTAGACCCAACTCTATGCCAAGGTCGAACTCAGCCTTGGAAGGAGGTTTGGAAGCTGGGGGAATAAGAGAGGCATTTTCCAAAGCAAAGGCCAAGATTTTAGAGGAAATGAGCTTAGGGACCTTGGGCTTGCTGGAGAAAACTCTACTATTTCTTTTGAGCCAAACTTGCCAAAGGAAATGGTGGAGGGAAATATTCCAGAAGAACTTGAGGTGGGGGTCATGGAAGGGGGAAGGCCAATGGATGAAAAGGTCTCTAATGGAGTAGGGTCTAACCCACTGGATGTGGAAGGAATGGAAAATGGAATCAAGGATGGTGGAGGAAATAGGGCAATGGAGGAAGAGGTGGGATGTGGATTCCAAAGCAGAGTGGCAGAGGTAGCATCTATTAGGGATGGGTAATCCTTTTTTCATGAGAAGGTCAATGGTGAGGATTTTCTCTTGGATGGAAAGCCACAAAAAAAAGGAAATCTTAGGAATGAGATGCTTGATCCAAACACAGTCAAAAGGAAGCAACAAATCCTCATGGTCAAGGAGGAGAAGATAAGCCAATTTAATAGAGAATTCTCCACTCTCAGTAAGTTCCCAAATGAGCTGGTCCACACAATTAGATGAGGGAATGATAGTGGAAGACAGGAGAGAGTTCAACATATTGGACTCAATGGGAAAGGCTGGATTGGAAATGGAGATCCACCTTGAGCTCCTACTCTGAGCATTGAGGAAATCAGAAACCTTGTGTCCTATCCTAACATCAGTAAAGGGTTTGAGTTTGGATAGAATCAGATCATTAAGGAGGGGTTCTTGGGTAATCCATTTGTCATTCTAGAAATCAATGTTTCTCCCATCTCCCATCTTCCACCTTATTCCTCTCTTAATGAGGTGCTTAGTACCAATTATGGAGTTCCAAAAAGCTGACCCCTTGCTAGGAATGTTCTCACTGAGGAAGTCACCATTCTGGAGGTACTTCCTTTTGGCTATGGAAATCCACTCATTGTTGTCTCCTGAAACCAATATCCAAGCTTGCTTGGCAATCAAAGTGGTATTGAGAGAATGGATTCTTCTAAGCCCTATTCCTCCTTTTTTTTTGGGTTTGCAGACCTTGTCCCAAGCTACCAGATGGATTCTTTGTTTATTTTCAGCTCCACTCCATAGGAATTTTTTTTGAATTTGCTCTATATTTGAGGTAACTATCGTAGGAGATTTGAAGATGGATAGGAAATAAACTAGGATGCTTTATAGGACAGCAATGGTCAGAGTGCTTTTAGCATCTTGGGACAACAAGTTACCTTTCCATCCTGCAAGTCTTTTTTGGATACGCTCTGTAACATTGTTCCACATAGAGGCTGCAGGTTGCCCACAAAAGAGAGGTAGGCCTAGGTAAGTGGCTGGGAGATTAGCTATAGAGCAGTCTAGAATCCTCGCTATCTTAATATGTCTTGGCATTGGAGTATTGAGGAAGTACAATTTGCTCTTGTTGAAGTTGAATTTCTGACCCGTAGCTGCTTCATAGACTTGAAGGATATATTTGATAACTTTGGCTTCAAAAATAGATGCACTTATCGACAGAATGGTGTCATCCAAAAATTGTTGGTGGGAAACTGGATTAGTCTGGGAGGAGGTCTTGATCCCTGATAGCAAACCAGTTCTACATGTAGCTTGAATAGTTCTACCTAATGCTTCAGCTATGATGATGAATAAGAATGGAGATATGGGATCTCCCTACCTAAGACCTCTGTTGCTTTTAAAGTAACCTACTGGAGAACCATTGATGAGGACAAAGAACCGGGGGGAGGATATGCAACTTCTGATGAGGTCGACCCATTTGGTATGGAAACCAAACTTATGGAGAATAGCTAAAAGGAAGTTCCAGTTGACTCTATCATAAGCTTTATTCATGTCAAGCTTGAGGACGCAAGTGGGATTTTTAGTTTTGGAAGCAGAATGTAGGGCTTCATGTATGGAGATGATTCCATCAAGAATGGATCTGCCTTGTACAGACCTTCCTTGGAAAGGATCAATAATGGTGGGTAGGATGGTCTGCATTCTAGTAGCCAAGATTTTTGTGAGGATTTTGTATGCGACATTACAAAGACTAATGGGTCTGAAGTTAGGAAGGGACTTGGCAACTGGACTTTTAGGAATGAGGGCAATGAATGTGGAGTTGAAACCTCGAGGAATTATTTTGGAGGACTAAAACTCTTTGATAGCTTTGCAAACATTAGGACCAACAATATCCCAAAAGGTTTGAAAAAAGTGATGGGGAAAACCATCTGGTCCTGGGGCTTTGTCAAGATTCATTGAGAAAAGGGAAGCTTTAATTTCATCATCCTAGAAAGGAGAAACAAGAGAGGAGTTGACCATTTTAGGAATAGAGTTAGAAGGAATGTGGTGAAGTAAAGCTTCTTGGGCTGCAGTTAAGCAGAGATTATCATCCTCAAGCAAATTTTTGAAATAAGTGCTAGCTTCATTCCTGATTTCATCTATATCAGTTGTGAGGTTGCCATCACCTTTAGTTAGTTCCTTGATGTGATTGTTGCTTCTATTTCTAAGGGTGGACACATGAAAGAATTTAGTATTTGAGTCTCCTTCTTTGAGCTAGAGAGCTCTAGATTTTTGGCGCCAATAGGTCTCTTCGCAGGCAAGAACATTATGATACTCAGCTAGAATCTATTTCTCCTCATTCCTGATATGGACATCTACTTCTCCATTTTGAATTTTATTGTCGATGTGGTCTAATATTTCTTTGAGTGATTGTTTGTTGGCAAAAAGGTTGCCAAACACTTCCTTATTCCAGATTTTTAGATCTTCTTTTAGGCTTTTGAGTTTCTAGGCTAACTTGAAGGAAGGAAGTCCTTGAATGTCCTGTTACCAACTGTGAGATACTCTCTGACGAAGATCAAGATGATGGAGCCACATAGCCTCAAATCTGAATGGCCTTTTGTAGGGGTTAGATTTGTCAATGTCCAGGATAAGAGGATTGTGGTCTGATCCAATTTTAGGAAGAGGATATAAAGTAGCATCTCCAAAATATTGAACAACTTCCTATGAGAGGAACACCCTATCTAATTTGACTTGAATGTGATGTGATCCAACTCTTCTGTTACTCCAAGTATATTTGGCCTTTCTGAGTTTTAAATCCATTAAACAATTTGCATTGACAAACTCATTAAAATATTCCATGCTTTTAGATGGTGTTTTAGAGCCTCCTTTTTTATCTGAAGAATAAAGGGGAGTGTTGAAATCACCTACAACAATCCAGGGGATGTTTTGAAAGGAGTATTTCATACTAGTTAGGTTATCCCACAACTGAGCTCTCCCAACAATAGTGTTAGGAGCATAAACATTGGTAAGAATCCAGGATGAGTTGTTGTTGACATCATGAAATAGGATGCTAAGAAGCCTATCACTAGAATGGAGTAGACGTCCTTCAACTAAATTCTTGTCCCATAAGCACATAAGACCTCCTGACGTTCCTCTAGCATCACTGACCACTACACCTGCATTCTTCCATATTTCTTTAGCTACTGAGGCGGAGTTGTTAGCATTGATTTTTGTTTCTTGCATGATGATGATTGAAGGTTTGATATCCTTTCTCATAGACTTTACAAGTCTTTTTTGACTAGCCCATTGAGGCCTCTCACATTCCATGATAGAATCTTCATTTAGAATATTTTGGGGCTTTCTTGCCTCCTCGACCATTATGGTGAGGGGGTTTGGAGCTTTTAATTTCTTCCTTAGAATGATAAGTAATGTTAGGAAAAAGGGTTTTCTGAATTCCATTTGCAATGTCGTCTATAGTTTGGGAACTCCATATTTCCTCTTTAGAAGGCCTGCCTCTTTTCTTTTCACTACCAAAGTCTACGGGATATTTGGTAGTACTTCTAGTCTGCTTGGGGCTGAACTTATAGGGAATGATTTGTTCCAAAATAGGGCTCTGAGGCCTGATAGTCTGGCTTAGGCTAGGTGAAATTATTTCCTCCATAGGAATCTGATTGGATATGGCTACCATTTCATCCCGAGGACTACGAGATGGTCCTGATTTGGAAGGGGTGTTGACAAAACTGAGGTCAATGTTCAGCTCAAGGGGAATTTGAGGATCTACCTGAAACTTGGGATCGGTATGTAATTTCATGGGAGGAAGGTTTTCCTCTTGCTGGCTGGGTATAGTAGACAAAGGGATTTGAGCAATGGCAGTAGCAATGTTTTGAGACTCCTCTGAGGAATGATTTGGAATAGGGGGAATCGGGGCATTTCCTTGGAGAAAATTATCAGATTCATTTAAGATACTGAATCTATTAGGATATGTGAAAGGGGAACTTACTTGATGGAGCTCCGAGTTCACCATTTCCTTGCCTTTGAGAGAATGAGGCCCTTCCTAAAATTTGGAGGCTTTTTGTTGTTGTTGGTAACTTTTTCCACCCTGACTTTGTTGCTACCATTTCTTCTAGATTCTTGAATACCCATTGATGTGTGAGTTTTTCTTGCCTCTAAAGTGATCAATGTTGGCCCCACTGGGTTGGGGTACTTCTGTATTCTACCTAAGATCTTTGTTCGAGTGAGTCTGAGTTTTGAGGGTAGGGCACTGAGACCTAAGATGTCCCTGGGTATGGCATTCTACATAGAAGGCCGGTTTATTTTCATATTCTAAGGGTTATTTCTTGTGGAAAGACTTATGAGTTAGATTGACATATGTTGGAAGCTCCAAGGCCAGATTGGCATTCACACAAATTCTAGCCATGTTCATCCACTTTCGGCCTCTGGTCACAGGTTCAATGGCAAGGAGTTCTCCTATAGCATTTGCAATGGATAAGAGGATATCATCATGCCAACAATGGAAGGGAAGGTTTGGGATGCAAACCCAAATAGGTGCAAATTTTATATCCTGGGTATCAGGATCAAAATCTAGGTCCCATTTCCTTAGAAACAAACTTTTGCACCCTAAGAACCAGGGGCCTCTAGTGAGGATGCACTTCATGTCCTCATCGTTGCTCAATATGATGGTAAAGAAACCTCTGGATAAGACAACAAGTTCCATGTCACCTAGAGTTTTCCATTTGGTGATAGCCCACCTGCGGATGGTCTCGATGTTGGGCCTTCCTCCAACGAACTTCCCCACCAACGTATAACATTCCATGGCAAGGTAGCTATCAGCAATATCATCAGGGATATTAATATTTTGACCATCAGGAACTATTGAAGTGGTAGGATGTTTGTAAGGACCTCACCCATTGTTGGACAGGATGTTGGCATAAGAAGTAGCCTTGGTTTTGTCAACAGTGGGACCCTTGACTATTGAAGGATGGGCCCCAATGTCAGGAGGTTCATCTCCCTAGAAGATGACCTTATCTGAGTCTTCCTTATCCTTGGAGCTCTCATCCTTGTACTTTCTGGAATCTTTAGTACTTGAGATCCTACCTTACTTACCTTGAATGTCTTCCTTGTGACCTATCCTACTGCTACTATTTATAGCTAAACCAATCCTACTTCCATATTTCGCTCCTCCTCCTCCTTCCATGAGTCCTAGAAGGTTGTTGCAATTCAAAAAAAAAAAATTAGAATTGCATCTATCATTTGTCACTTCTTCTCGTCTCCTATTTTTGGTGTTTTTTAAAGTTTATAATTGTGTCTATCTTTTAGAACTTCCCAATATTATGTGATTTGTCAAAAAATTTCTTAATCAATGAACCTCTTGGAAAACTTTGATCTTCTAGTTTTTTTCTCACCCTTAGAGGTCATAGCCTTCTTTAAACAAAAATAATGAATGAGACCTTACAATAGCATTGTTTGTATCTAGATATTTTATTGCCCTATAGGTTTATAGTTTTCTTTCTTTCTTTACCATCAATCCTATATTATTTTATGCCCAAGTTCATTTAAGCCAAGTCTATTGGAGGTTCTCTTGAAATGATACAAACCATTTGTAGAGAAATTTTTAGTTTATGAGATTTCTAACTTGGAACCTTTTTGTGCCCTCTATGTATCTACTATCTAATTGACCTCTTTACTGGAGCCATTGGTGTAGAGATATCAAATCAAGTGGTCTTCTCAACTGGATATGGGGAAAGTATATATGGATTACAAGGTTTGCTAAAAATGAGCTCTTGTGAGTATTCCTCCTCTTCCTAGTTTTGTTGATCTTTCCTTAGTTGTTTCTCACAAATCAAAGTGTCTTAAGCATGTGATGGAGAAATGACACATGAGGGGTTAGAGATCACAATACTAAACAAACATGGAAGATATCTAGGCTTGATAACCATCCCCCAAATATTTGTTTGGTTCAACCCTCACTATTAATAGAGTCTCTCTAGTTGTCATTGAAAGGGATTTTTGGAACAATTTCTTGCATCCATAGGGTTGAGTTGTCACACTACAAGAAATTGTTTGAAACCAATGAGCTATTACAGGCTCTGGTCAACCTGCCTCTTTCTTTTGATAAAAGATATATTGCTAAAGAATGTAACCCAAATGGGTAAGGAAACCCCAGTGATAACTTTATATTTTACAAGTTTAAGCACTCCAATTTTTTAGTTATATCCTACTTATATATAAAATGATAAAGCAAAGACAACAATAATTATTATGCCTTATGTATACTGGTGCCTTGATTCATTGGGTTGTTATAGCAATTTAACAACACTTTAAAATATGAACCAAAAGAATGAGGAGAAGATAAATTGGTGCTATTAGACCCAATCAAATATCGTAGTGAATCTAAGATTTAACCAACAAAATAAATGCTCATAACACATTCAAATAATGTAAATCTACTATGAGGAAAACACACAAAACTATAGACAAAAATGGTAGAATTGACACCCCAAAATTGTATTAATTTTTCCAAATGAATTACATGTGAAGTGGGTATAATACCATTAAACTCAGTTAAAAAGCTTTTAATACAATGAGAATTATTTGTTCAAATAGAGTAACAAGACTTCATCAACTTTGCCTACACCACTTGGGTGACAGGAAAAATATTTGAGTTTCATGTTCAAAAAGACTGGGAATATCCTCAGCTTATTAGGTGCAATTCTATCGAAACCTACACAGCAAAGGGAAGAATGAGGGATGAACAGAAAAAGATACAAAGGGAATACAATAACACAAATCTCAAGGTACTCAAGTATACCTCTTATAAAAAATGCTTTCTCTAATGCTTGATGCCGATTTTGAACCTAGATGCTTCCTTTTATAGCCTCTGATTCTTGATTCAATTATTATTAGCCTGATCTTGGCCTTACACTTGTCACCTTTAGGTTTGATTTTCTCTGTATGCTATCCAGCTATTGTGGCCCTAGATTTCCTATCACGATCTACTCTTGGTTTTAAGGGAGCTCTTATATTAAGTGGGTCAGGTGATCTTTGTTTTTCTTCTTTTGCATTGTTAAATGGTGAACTTATACATACATATATTTTGTTATTTTCCTGCTTATCCCAGTCATTTAGTTATATTGTTTGGGACCGACTAGGCTACTACAGTGAAATTTCTATGTAAGACAAAGGGTGACCCGATGTGACGATGAAGAAAAGAGATGGAGTGTGGATGGTAAATGGGTAGAATGGCATTGATAACATGATGAATATGAGGGAGGAGAGAGCAATGGGAGTTGATTTATTCAGTGGATAGTGGAGAGATGGTGCTATGTCAAGTGGATAGTGATGATGGTCAAGGGAGAATGCCTAGAAGGGGGAGGAAAATGATAGGTAGGAGGAAGGACGAAATGGAAAACAAGATCTGGAAGTGCCTATATGGCACTTCCATAACTATATTCCATTGGAGCGAACCATCTATAACTATATTCTATTAAAGCGCTCAGTATGCAACCCTTGATGAGTTGAATCAATATCTTATTCTTCTTGTGCTTTCTATGTATTATGAATATGCAGAGTAGAAAATGGTCACATTTAAGTATCTTGCACTCCATTGCCTTATCATTGATTGCCTTTTACTGTCCCTATTTATAAGTCAATAGAGTTCATGCATGATTCCATTTTAGATCAGCTTATCTTGTTCCCTGCATAGTACATAATCATATTCAGTGGATATACAAATATCTGATTTTATCCTTTTGTACAAAACTCATCACTCGAATAGTTTGTATCATTCTTGTTTCGATATAGTTCATGTGATTTTACTTGACAGTCTATTTATTTTATCTGATGGTTACTACCTGGATTAGCCATTTCTTCTGGTATTTTGATTGTACTTTTAATTTACCTTGTAGTGATTGCTATTTGTTACATATTGCCTTTGTTCAGTGGTTATCCCCGTGGATTATCTGCCACCTTAGTCCTGCTCAGGTGTTAGCTTAAAAATATGTAGTTATCTCTTTTCTCTAGTCATTTTCTGTGATATTTTCTCATGGAGGTGTATGTCCATTGAAAACTTTTAATCTATTCAAGGCTTAAGGTATGTTAGTCACGATATTAATTTCTTGAGCATATCTCATCATGCCCACCTTTAGATCTGTCGATCTCAATTTTCGTTGATGATATCTATGGCCCTGTATAATGGTTAGTTGTATGACATAACATATGCATACTAAGGTTGGCCATATATACTAAGTGAAAAACATGATAATAAATCAATCAAAAATGCCTAGGTCCATAGTATTCAATTTTATTTTACCCAAGGGTTAGTCATATATAAAATCTCTTAATGTCCACATGGCGATTATAAATTTTCAATAACTTTTAAAACTAATCCTTTAAAATGTGCTCATGTTTCTAAAAATCCACCGCTTGATCAAAAGGATGAGCACGCGTGATTATTCGATATCAAGATATATGTCAGGTTTTAAATATAAAAGAGGGGGAGTTAGCAACATATTAGACTCTCAATTAATCTTAATTAGGGGTAGCATTAATCAATTTTTACCTTATTTAATTAATCACCCGACCACCAAACATATACCTTAACCTTTGGATATCTCAGTTATGCGCAATCATCATATCGGGTAGGGATGCGTTATTATTACGCCATATTATTCCCCTTTTGATAGTACTGATCATGTGAAGCCATTAGATATTTGGTGGGGAGAAGCATGATCATCAGATCTATTTTTACTATAGCTCCATTGACGATCACTTTGTTATTATCTGATTATTTTTGGTGAAACGTCGCTGTCAGATCTTCACTTGGAATGAGTGTCACCATTGGATTAGCCCGAGATGTGCACTTATGTCTTTTATGTGATCTTGGTTAAATCATAGCTATTAGATCTAGGTAGGTTGAAACACTACCATTGATTTTTCTTTGGCTTATAATGGCTCTAAAAGAGCACTACTATTAGATCTGGGTTGGCTTGAGCATGACCGTTGATCTAGATTTGACTATGATCCTATCATTGACGGCTTGGTGAATCATTGCCATTGGATTTTCATATTTATGGGTGTGATCGTTGATTAACCCATGATGTGCGCTTATGTGATTTTGATTAAATCATGGCCATTGGATCCAGGAAGGTTGAAACATTATTGTCAGTTTTCCTTTGGCTTATAATGGCTTTGAGGAAGCACTACCGTTAGATTTTATGGATTAAAAATTGTTGGCAATTTTGGGTACTTTGGGTACATTGCATTTGCTCAAGTGTATAAGTTGTCATTGATGTCAAGAAGCTTTTGAAGGAATTTGATTTGATGTCAAATAATTTGTTTTGATGAAGGTTACGGCATGACAGTTTCAAAGGTCTTTTGCAAACCCCAAGCTGACAAGTTCGAAAGAAAGTAAGTTGGAAAAGTGTCGCGATATCGCGACATGTCGCATTTTCGTGACTTAAGCAGGAGAGAGAAAGCATTTTAGAAAAGTGTCGCGATATCGCGACATGTCGCATTTTCGTGACTTAAGAGGAGAGGAAAGCAAGTTAGAAAAGTGTCGCGATATCGCGACATGTCGCGATTTCGTGACTCAAAGAGGAGAGAGAATGTACGGAGTCAAAAATGTCGCGATTTCGTGACATATTGCAAGGAAGGTTGTACGGACGAAAAAGTGTCACGATTTCGTGACATGTTGCAGGAGAGAGAGTCCGAAAGAAAAAGTGTCATGATTTCGTGACATAATGCAAGAGAGAGTCCGTAGTGTGAATTGTCATGATTTCATGACAAGTTCGAAGAGAGAGAAAGTAACACGAAAAGTGTCATGATTTCATGACATGTGGAGTTCAAAGTGAGAACTATCATGATTTCATGACATGCTACAGAGTTCAAAGTGAGAACCATCATGATTTCATGACATGCTATAGATGAAAATGTTCCAAGTAAGAACTGTCATGATTTCGTGACATGCAGCAAAGGAAAGGTTTCAAAGTAAGAAATGTCACGATTTCATGACATGTTGAAGAGAAAGCGTACGGATGCAGAAAGTGTCATGATTTCATGACAGGTTGAAGAGAAAGCTTACGGATGCAGAAAGTGTCATGATTTCATGATAGATTGAGATGGCAGCATACGGTTGGAGAAAGTGTCATGATTTCATGACAGAAATAGAAAGCAAGTCTTCAACAGGAGAAGAGTCACGATTTCATGACAGAAGCAAAATGAAAGAGCATGGAAGAAGAAGCGTCACGATTTTGCGACAAATTCAAGGAGGAAGAGCTCAAAGGCGAAAGCGTCATGATTTCGTGACATGTTCCATTTTTGTGGGCGTAAGGTAGAGAAAAGCACAAGGCAACGAAAGTGTCATGATTTCGTGACATGTTCCATTTTTGCTAGTGCAAGCAGAGAAGAGTGCAAGGAAGCGAAAGTGTCACGATTTCATGACATGTTATGCTTTCGTGGGTGCAAGCCGAGAAGAGGTTAAGAAAGCGAAAAGTGTCATGATATCATGACATGTTGTATTTTCATGGTAGAAGCTACAGAAGAGTTACAGAGGCAATGAAGCCGACAAAGTCAAATTTTAGCCGACGAAGATTAGGGCTTGCAGCCGACGAAGATTAGGGTTTGCATTTGTTATAACAACCGACTAAGATTAAAGTTTTCATCATGAAAATTCTGTTATAAAAGGAGGGCTATTTGGAGAGTTGAAGAGTGAATGAATGCGTCGTTGAATGTGCGTTGAAGTGTGCGAGATGCAACCAAAATAGCGCAGAGAGCGCAGAAGTGGTGAGATGATGTCGAAGTGTGCAGAGTGAGCGAAGAGTCGTGGCAAATTGTTCTAAGTGTCACTGTGATTGCGCAGAGAGTGCAAAGGTTGAAGTTCAACCAAGTGCAACTGTGATTATGCAGAGAGAGCAGAGGGCGTAGAGAGCACAAAGGGCAAAGACGAACGCGGAGTATTGTTGTATGAGGATAGAGGTGCACTGGTTCTTTGAGAAGAACCTGAGGATAGATTTGGTTGTTGAGCTGCTGTGGACGTGATCATAGAAGGCAGAGGTCTCTTAGGCTAAGCATTGAGGACAGGAGGTCTTCGATGGAAAGGAGTTCCACGTGCTGGCAAGAGGTAGAGGCAGTTGATCTTCTGAGGGATCATTTCCAGAGCGAGAGGGGAAGGTATCTCCTTTGAGCAGAGGCTCATAAATTCTGATTGGGGAAATCCCTGAGGTCATAAATTCGATTGGGGGAAGGTATCTCCTTTGGGCCGAGGCTCATAAACATTGTAATTGGGAAGGATTCCCAAAGAACTTTGAGATAACTTTTAGAGAAAAGTTTTTTGTGGATGTAGCCCAACCATTTTGGGTGAACCACGTTAAAAATGGGTCTTCAATGTGTGATGCTTTCTGTCTTGATTAATGTTGTGTTGATGCCATTGCTATCTAAAGTTAAAATTATTAATTGGTTAAGTCTTATACTTGTTCACCCCCCCTCTCAGTATAAGCTTGTGTTCTTCAATTGGTATCAGAGCGGGTCTCTCCAGAAAGAGCCTAACAACTTGGAGAAGGATCTATCAGAGGAACATACAGATTCAGAAAGAGATGAAGAGGTTGAGTTCGATCTCAAAGGTGAATTCTTCTTGGCTTTAAGAAAGCTTGAGAAATTTAGGGAAGAGAATTCTGTTCTCAAGCATCAATGTCAAGGAAGAAGAGATAGCAAGATCAGAATTGTCTCAAAGTGTTATAGACTTCAAAATTCTAGCTGAAGAAGGGAAGAAGGTTGAACAGGATCTGACAGAGGCTCTAAAAGGAAAGGAAGCTGATTGCGAGAAACTAGAAGAAGAGGTTATGTCTCTTAGAGTGAAGTTGGAACAGTTGGCTCTCAGATAGAATACTCCGTGTGAAAAGCAAAAGAAGGATGGTATCACCATTCATGAAATAGGGTCTTCGAGCAAGATCAATCTTCATCCTGAAGAGCGGTGGATTCCAATTGGTCACAAGAAGAACAATCATCCAAGGCATCAAAACAGGTTACATAATACTTTCCATGGCTATTGTTTTTCTTGCAAGAATTTTGGTCACAAAGCTATGCATTGCAATAAGTCCTTGAATAGCCATAGTAAGGAAAATGTTAACTCTTTTGCACCTCTTATGAATAAAAATGTCATGTGTTACAAGTGCAAGAATTTTGGGCATATAGCAAGGATGTGTTGTTTGGATAGATCTAGCCTTGAGTTCACTAAAAAGAGAAATGAGATCAAATCTAAGTCAATGATAGTTCAAACTGCTTTTCATGCTCAAGACAAAGTAGAAAAATGGTATCTTGATAGTGGTTGTTCAAAACATATGACTGGTGAAAAGGAAAAGTTTTTGGTCTTAAAAGAAACAAACAGAGGAACGAGTCAGTTTTGGAGATAACAGGTCAGCCAAAATCTGTGGTAAAGGGACTCTTAGTTTGGATGGGAAATCCAAAACAGAAAATGTGCTTTATGTAGAAGGCCTAAGACATAATCTTCTAAGTGTGAGTCAACTTTGTGATCAAGGGCACATAGTATCTTTCTTTTCAGATAGATGTGAGATAAGTAAAGAAAAAAATGGAAAACTCATTGCGAGTGCTACAAGGACTCCAAACAATCTTTACATGCTAAGTGAGATAAAAAAGGAAAAGTGTTTTCTAACTCAAGAAGATGAGAGTTGGCTATGGCATAAAATATTGGGGCATTTGAGCTTTGATAATCTTGTCAATATTAGTAACAAGGAAGCAGTTAGAGACTTGCCCAAAATAAAAAGGCCCCATAACATCATTTGCGGTCCTTGTCAACATGGAAAACAGGCCAGAACCAGTTTCAAATCAAAAGGGTATACTTCTTCAAAACCATTGGATCTTATTCATACTGATTTATGTGGCCCTACCAGAACTCAGAGCATTCAGGGAGAAAGCTACTTCATGTCTGTTTATAGATGATTATTCTAGAATGACTTGGGTTACTTTTCTCAAAGAAAAATCTGAAGCTTTTGAAAAATTTAAAGCTTTCAAAGAAATGATTGAAAATGAGACTGACAAGAGAATCAAATGCTTAAGATCGGATAGAGGAGGAGAGTTCACTTCAAATGAATTTGTGGAATACTGTGAGCAACAAGGAATCAAAAGAGAATATTCAACAACAAGAACTCCTCAACAAAATGGAGTAGTTGAAAGGAAAAACAGAACTATTGAAAATATGGCTAGAGCTATGTTAAATGAGTCAAAACTTTCAGATGGCTTTTGGAAAGAGGCAATCAGTACAACAGTCTACATTATCACCAGGGCCCAACTTAGAGTCAATCATCATAAAACTCCTTATGAGTTGTGGAAAGGAAGACCAGCTACAGTAAAATACTTCAAAGTGTTTGGGAGTAAGTGCTTCATCAGAAGGGAAGATCAGAATTTGGGTAAGTTTGATCCTAGATGTGATGAGGGAATCTTTCTTGGATATTCCAAAAGAAGCAAGGCCTACAGATGCTTCAACAAAAGAACTCATACGGTTGTAGAGAGCATAAATGTAACGAGTTGATGAAAAGACGGGGATAAGAGAACCAGTCAAGGAACTCGGTGATGAAATTTGTCAAGAAGAATTCAGAGAGGTTTCAGATGAAGAAGAGGAAAGACAACAACTGCTTCCCAAAACTCCTTCACGATATGTTCAGAAACATCATCCCAAAGATTTGATCATTGGTGATCCAAATAGCGGGCAAACAAGAAGAAGAGTCATTCCTTCACATGATTCTACAAATGTTTCATTATTATCTCAGATTGAGCCAAAAGATTTCAGTGAAGCATGTACAGATAAGATAAGTTTTGGGTAAAAGCAATGGATGAAGAGCTAAATCA
Source organism: Wollemia nobilis (assembly GCA_028583015.1). Taxonomy (NCBI): domain Eukaryota; kingdom Viridiplantae; phylum Streptophyta; class Pinopsida; order Araucariales; family Araucariaceae; genus Wollemia; species Wollemia nobilis. Next base: position 3,856,309 of record JAQPPZ010016827.1, read on the forward strand.
AATAGAGAAAAGTGAAACTTGGGATTTGGTTCCAAGACCTAAGGACAAGAATGTCATTGGCACAAAATGGATATTCAGAAATAAACTCAATGAGGATGGAAAGATTGTCGGAAACAAAGCTAGGTTAGTCTGCAAAGGTTATGCTCAAGTAGAAGGTGTTGATTTCGAAGAGACGTTTGCTCCTGTTGCTCGTCTTGAAGCTATCAGAATGTTTTTGGCCCTTTCAAGCTTCAAATCATTCAAGGTATATCAAATGGATGTAAAGTCAGCTTTTCTAAATGGGGTGTTGGTAGAAGAAGTCTACATAGAACAGCCAGAAGGAGTGTCTCTCTCAGAACAGTCAGACTATGTGTGTAAACTAAAAAAGGCCTTGTATGGGTTAAAGCAAGCACCGAGGGCTTGGTACTCAAGACTTGACAGTTATCTTCATGAGCAAGGCTTCGAGAAAGGCATGGCAGATAGCAATTTGTATATTAAGAATGAAGATGATGATATGTTGATTATGGTTGTCTATGTTGATGATATTATTTTTGGGGGAAATAATACTCAGATGTGCAAAGATTTTGCTAACACCATGCAGAAGGAATTTGAGATGTCTATGATTGGAGAGTTGTCATTCTTTTTAGGTCTTCAGATTGCTCAATCAAAAGATGGTGTATTTCTCTCTCAAGGAAAGTATATCAAAGAAATGTTGAAGAAATTTGGGATGATGGACAACAAACCAGTATGTACTCCAATGATTACAGGGTGCAAGATGAGTAAAGATGATGAATCTCCGATGGCGAGATCGGAGGTTGTACAGATCAATGATTGGCTGTTTATTATATGTTACAGCTACCAGACCAGATATCATGCAGGCAGTTGGGTTAGTAGCAAGATTTCAGGCAGCTCCAAAATATTCTCATGTTATAGCAGTTAAGAGGATATTCAGATATCTGAAGGGCACTATGGACTTTGGGCTTTGGTATCCCAAAGGTGATGATTTCACCCTCACAGCTTATACGAGATGCAGATTGGGCAGGCAGTATTAATGACAGGAAAAGCACTAGTGGTGGAGCATTCTTTCTGGGAAAGAGTTTGGTTTCTTGGCTAAGTAAGAAACAACCTTCAGTTTCCTTATCTACAAGAGAGGCTGAATACATAGCAAAGAGTGGCTGGGTGTACACAGGTTTTATGGATGAAAACCACCTTGGAGGATTTCAAAGTCAAGCATGAACAACCCATCTCCATATTTTGTGATAATACAAGTGCCATAAGTATTTCCAAAAATTCGGTAATGCACTCAAGGACAAAGCATATTTCCATCAAGTATCACTTTCTAAGGGAGAAAGTGCAAGACAAGCAAGTCAAGCTAGAGTATGTGTCTACTAAAGAGCAGATTGCAGATATCTTCACCAAACCTCTTCCAAGAGATACGTTTGAGTATCTAAGGGAGAAATTGGGAGTTGTACTCCCACCCCAGAATTAATCACCTCATCAGGAGGTGGGGGAGGGACCAAGCTAAGAGGCTCATTCTTAGTCCCGAGCCCCAAAGGTGACCCTTTGCCATTGATGACAAAAGGGGAGAGATATGAGTAAGGGGGAGAGCTTCAAAGTGAAGAGGAAAGCTTCAAGTCAGGGGGAGAAAAACTTCAAAGGAAGATTCTCGGTTGTGGGCACGGTTGGTCGAGTTGTTAGCACAGTTGGTTTCAATTTTGGCTCTTGAGAAGTGTTTTCAGTAAAGGTTTGCCATCAATGACAAAGGGGGAGATTGTTGGCAATTTTGGGTACTTTGGGTACATTGCCTTTGCTCAAGTGTATAAGTTGTCATTGATGTCAAGAAGCTTTTGAAGGAATTTGATTTGATGTCAAATAATTTGTTTTGATGAAGGTTACGGCATGACGAGTTTCAAAGGTCTTTTGCAAACCTCAAGCTGACAAGTTCGAAAGAAAGTAAGTTGGAAAAGTGTCGCGATATCGCGACATGTCGCATTTTCATGACTTAAGCAGGAGAGAAAGCATTTTAGAAAAGTGTCGCGATATCGCGACATGTCGCATTTTCATGACTTAAGCAGGAGAGAGAAAGCAAGTTAGAAAAGTGTCGCGATATCGCGACATGTCACGATTTCATGACTCAAAGAGGAGAGAGAATGTACGGAGTCAGAAATGTCATGATTTCATGACATATTGCAAGGAAGGTTGTACGGATGAAAAAGTGTCATGATTTCGTGACATGTTGCAGGAGAGAGAGTCCGAAAGAAAAAGTGTCATGATTTCATGACATAATGCAGAAGAGAGAGTCCGTAGTGTGAATTGTCATGATTTCATGACAAGTTCGAAGAGAGAGAAAGTAACACGATAAAGTGTCATGATTTTCGTGACATGCTGCAAGGTTCGAAGTGAGAAATGTCATGATTTCATGACATGTTGTAGAGTTCGAAGTGAGAAGCGTCACGATTTCGTGACATGCTGCAGATGAAAATGTTCCAAGTAAGAACTGTCGTGATTTCATGACATGCAGCAAAGGAAAGGTTTCGAAGTAAGAAATGTCATGATTTCATGACATGTTGAAGAGAAAGCGTACGGATGTAGAAAGTGTCATGATTTCATGATAGGTTGAAGAGAAAGCTTATGGATGCAGAAAGTGTCATGATTTCGTGACAGATTGAGATGGCAGCATACGGTTGGAGAAAGTGTCACGATTTCATGATAGAAATAGAAAGCAGGTCTTCAACAAGAGAAGAGTCATGATTTCGTGACAGAAGCAAAATGAAAGAGCATGGAAGAAGAAGCGTCATGATTTCATGACAAATTCAAGGAGGAAGAGCTCAAAGGCGAAAGCGTCACGATTTCGTGACATGTTCCATTTTCGCGGGCGTAAGGCAGAGAAAAGCACAAGGCAGCGAAAGTGTCACGATTTCGTGACATGTTCCATTTTCGCTAGTGCAAGCAGAGAAGAGTGCAAGGAAGCGAAAGTGTCACGATTTCGTGACATGTTCTACTTTCACGGGTGCAAGCCGAGAAGAGGTTAAGAAAGCGAAAAGTGTCGCGATATCGCGACATGTGTATTTTCATGGCAGAAGCTACAGAAGAGTTACAGAGGCAGTGAAGCCGACAAAGTCAAATTTTAGCCGACGAAGATTAGGGCTTGCAGCCGACGAAGATTAGGGTTTGCATTTGTTATAACAGCCGACTAAGATTAAAGTTTTCATCATGAAAATTTTGTTATAAAAGGAGGGCTGTTTGGAGAGTTGAAGAGTGAATGAATGCGTCGTTGAATGTGCGTCGAAGTGTGTGAGATGCAGTCGAAAGAGCGCAGAGAGTGCAGAAGTGGCGAGATGATGTCGAAGTGTGTAGAGTGAGCGAAGAGTCATGGCAAATTGTTCTAAGTGCCACTGTGATTGCGCAGAGAGTGCAAAGGTTGAAGTTCGACCAAGTGTGGCTGTGATTGCGCAGAGAGAGCAGAGGGCGTAGAGAGCACAAAGGGCAAAGACGAATGCGAGTGCTGCTGTATGAGGACAGAGGTGCACTTGGTTCTTTGAGAAGAACCTGAGGATAGATTTGGTTGTTGAGCTGCTATGGACGTGATCATAGAAGGCAAAGGTCTCTTAGGCTAAGCATTGAGGATAGGAGGTAATCAGTGGAAAGGAGTTCCACGTGCTAGGAAGAGGTAAAGGCGGTTGATCTTCGAGGGATCATTTCCAGAGGAGAGGGGAAGGTATCTCCTTTGAGCGAGAGGCTCATAAATTCTGATTGGGGAAATGATTGGGGGAAGGTATCTCCTTTGGGCCGAGGCTCATAAACATTGTAATTGGGAAGGATTCCCAAAGAACTTTGAGATAACTTTTAGAGAAAAGTTTTTGTGGATGTAGCCCAACCATTTTGGGTGAACCACGTTAAAAATGGGTCTTCAATGTGTGATGCTTTCTGTCTTGATTAATGTTGTGTTGATGCCACTGCTATCTAAAGTTAAAATTATTAATTGGTTAAGTCTTATACTGTTCACCCCCCCTCTCAGTATAAGCTTGTGTTCTTCAAAAATCCATCGTCGATGTGATTTTGATTGATTTGTGAGGCGTTGCCATTAGATTTGATCAGGGAAAGTGCAGTCATTGGATAAATGGGCGACAGGCATTTTGAATTTTCAATATTCTTGATTAGAGCGCAGCCATCATATTAAATCATAATTAAGCTTGATTATTGATGCACTTTTATCTGCATAATGTTTAAACAGGTAGTGTTAATAAACCTTCAGTTAACCTGGGTTACCTTTGGATGAGTGCGTGTCCATTGGATTAGGAGGGTTTCATCTCTACCATTAGAATTTTTTGGAGTTTCTCATCTCTTAGTCAATATGGGCCCAATACCAACTTTAACTTCTTCGGGTAATGCACGTTCGTTAGATATTATCATGATGAAGCACGACCGTTGATCCTGCAAAACTATAAATAACATAAGGTGCATATACTCTTCAATATTTTATTAATCCATGATTAATGAAAAGGAAAAATATTAGTGACGTATTAGGACCCTCACTGATCGCACTTAGAAAGAGATTAATCCCAAGGTATTTAATTTTTAATTGTTAACCTTTTTAGATTGAGCATGATCGTTTGATTTATCTCAATGAAGTGTTGCCCTTGGATCTTGTTGATTAGCATGTCATTTACTCAAAAGGGGGCATGACCCTTAATAAGATATTATTATATTTTGAGTTATAGAATTTTGACTATACCATTGATATTTGACCCGGTTGATTTAACCATTGGTTAGCTTATAAAAGTGTGTTCATTTGATTAAGGAGGATCTGGGCGCTACCTTTAGATATGCCCACGATACTTGATACTTAACCAAAGGGAGTGCATACCCTCAAATGATTTTATTAATTTTTTTCTTAAGACCTTAGCTTTGAATTCTTTTGACCCTGGTGCATTAAAATTTTTAGCTTATTACAGTGAGCACATCCATTCAATTTCATAGGATGAAGCGCTATCATCTAGATATTTTGGACTTGCTCAGAATTTAATTGAAAGGGGGTGCATGACCCTTGATTCAGGTTTTATTAATTCAATTACCTTAGACTTTAGGTTATAATATCTTGACCATGATAATCAATTGATTAACCCTTACATGGATTTTACCATGAAGGGGGTGTATATCCTTTAATTAAACATTAATTCATTAATAATTCATAAGGATTAGGTTCATTCACTTAGGTCCGACTATTTTAACCAATTCATCATACACCCAATGTTTCAAAGGTTGATTTTAGTGGATATTTTAATGATCAAGTTTCAAATATATTTTAAAATTCGGATGTTTTTATAGGTTTGCGGTCCATGTGATGGACATTTGAATTTTTGGATAGGATCAATGGTTACAACGAAAATCTTGTGATCATTTAAAATTTTGATTTTCAATTTGACTAAGATGTCATTATTTTTATTAAAAAGGTTCAAAAGATCAAAACATTGAAAATCAAAATTTTCTCAGAGAATGCAATAGAGACCAACAACATTTGCTAAATTTATTAAATCCAAAAATTAAAATTGAGGGTCTCTGATGTTGAGTCAATTTTTGCTCCAAAAGGGTTTATAGATTATTATTGATGATGTGGTTAGAATTATTGTTACCAAAAAGGGCTATAAGACACTAATTGTGGTCTACTTGTTGACTTTGCATCATTTTCCACTTTCAATGGTGATTGGTTGATGATTCTTTAGCATCAGCTTCCTAGTGGCCAATAATGGTTTTGGGGCTCCTCTTTCCACTTAGGCTTCCATTTGGTTCTTAGTTGTAGTTTCCTTTCTTGGCTAGATTGTAATGGGATCCCACTATAGCTTTGGTGGCTCATAGGGGTCTTTTGTTTGCAAAAGAAGATAAACACACAAAGAATTAGGACTTATATATTAGACATAGATTCCTTTAAAAGTAGATTTAATAGTGAATATTAGTGTTCTTGATATCTCCTTTAAAACAATTTTCAAGGCATAAACATGAATTTTCATTAAATATTCTTTGCATATACTTGTGTCTCCATCATTTATATCTTGTATTTGTCAGGGTGACACAATAAGATTGTTATATTTATTTTTATTGTTGAAATTGTATGATTTTGGTACATTTATCCTTTATATGTTATCTTCTCATCATTTAGTGTTGATGCCAATATTACTTTCTATTAATGCTCAAGTGATTCCTTCTGCTTTGAAGATATCCTGCATAGCAATATATATATATATATATATATATATAGATATATTTGATTTGATGGAAGAAGGGGATTTGAAAGGGTCCTTGAACCTTTTACAAACTTACAAAACAAATATCAAGAGAGACAATTAGCAACAAATAGACCCAAAACAATCCCTTTAGGGAATAAAGGACTGAACACACCAAAGATAAGAAGAAAACAAAAGGACTAATAAAACAAAAGGAACCAAAAGACCATTATAATTGTTGTTACTCCTCTTCCTCATCAAAAAGGTCAACCTCCTCCTTTGAGTTAGTTTGACTCTTTTGAAAGTTCCTCATCATCTAGGTGATCTCATTTGTGTACACTGCTAGCATTTTTACCGATCTTTGATATATATATATATATATATATATGCTAGTTGGGCTCTTTAACCCATTCATGTAGCTTTGTATATGCTAGGAGTATTTGACTCCCATAACTTAGCCACCCATTGGTCCATTTGATCATAAGAGATAAAGGAATGCATTTTGTCAGTTGAGGAATGAAAATGTTTCTTCTTTTGACATCATAATATAATTAGAATTTGACCCAAATGTTGGTATATGTTCCACATGATGGAGGTAGAGTGATTTTGATTGTAGCTAAATCTTAGTTCCATATCAAGTTTTTAGTACTATGATAGATTAGTCCAAACACATATATCCTCCCAACTCAATGATAAAATCCTTGATAAGAAAATGGAAAATGAGGCTAGGAGATAGACTGTTGGAATGTCTTGTGTCATGGTCATAATTGTATATGCATTTAAGTCCAATGGGAGTTCCTTCACTTTATCTCAAATTTACATTATATTACCATTCAATTGTACCACCCTTTCATCAGTAGACTAATACCTTATCCCCAATGTGTCTGCAATATCCTTGGAAATGATAGTGTACTTGCCCCTAAATCTACCATAAAGTTGTGAATTATTTTATCCTTGAAGATGAGATATAGGTAGAATAGAGGAGGTTTGTCCTACTCAATGCAGAGGCTAAGATTTGTAATAATAAGGGGACTTGTTGACATCCTTTCCCCCTTTCTTCATATTTTAGGTTCTTCATCTTTGAGGATATCCCATACTAACATTGGTACTATAATTTTCTTAATATGATCTACCACATTGAATAATCCAAGGGAAATAACCTTTTGGGTAGCATATGGCAAGGTGAGTCATGGTATTTCTTGATTAGTTGAGGTATTTTGGCTAGCCCTAGTGGTGGTGCTTGCTGCCTTGGGACTTTTGGGATGCTTTGATTGGTGATTATCAATACTTTTGATGATGTAGTTGTTGGTAGTCCCAAGCTGGTATTGGTTGTTTTGGCTTGGCTATTCGGAGCCTTGTATATTATTTGTTGAATGATAGCAAGAGGTATAGGTTCCCTTGGACAGTTCAAATCACATGGATTTCAAAGAGGTATATTATGTTGTTTTGTTGTTTACAATCCATCTAACATGGTTGACACAAGTAGATGTAGCATTCCTAAAATTGATTTAACATGACACCCATAAAATTTGTATTTATACATGCCTATACCCAATACAAAGATGTAAATTGACATCTTCTCATTCACTCCATATGAGCAACCATTTTTTATTTGTTGGAGCATGGGTCATCCATCACTTAGATCACATTAGGTAGAAAAGTTAAATTATTTAGAGGAATTCAAAATTTTCAATTTTATAGATATTTGGTTGGAAATATTTTTATAAAATTATATCTTATTTTGGTCATAGCTCCACCATGTAAGAGCATTTTGAGTTTTTTTGAAGTGCACAAGATTTCAATCTCTTCACATTAATTATAGCCTTGCATTCATATTTTATTATTCAAATGATGAATATAAACTAGAATTATAAGGACATATAGTTGCCTACTTCCATCCTCAATAAGTATAATTACCATATAAGTAATCAAATATAAAGCTCTTATTTGAAGTAAGAGTTATGATGTAGATGGACATTCTAAATTCACCCTCCATAGAAATGATTAAGTAGAATACTATGCAAGAGAATAAAGATGAATTGTATGATATCATTGGATTATATATGGATATATATATATATATATATATATATATATATATATATATATATATATAGATAGATACATATTCCCAAGATGTGAAGGACCCTATTATATCATGGAATAAGTTCAAGGAGTTGTTTTATAAGACCAATGCCATACAAGTTAGTAGATTGGAAGCCAAGCTAGCTACTTTGGAGAAAGAATATTTTAATGGTGTTGATGTATGTATGTATATATGAGCATTCAAAAAAAACCAAGAGATTCTATTGATATAAACATTATTCTTAATAATATTTCTATTAATTTTGATTGAGTTTGAAAATTGTTCAATGTTATATAGATACATTATCTTTTCCATCCTGCTTCCTTTGATATGGGTTTTACCTCTTGTATTCATATTTATGCTACTTTGAGGAATATTATAAATATTTATAGTCAAATCAAGATCATCTAGAGAAATATCCTAAATGAGAACAAGAAAATTACAAAGTCAATGGGGAAATTAGTTCTAAAAACTCAAATAAACATACTTTTATGTTTTAAAAATAGACACAAATCCAAATTTTGTAGTGTTAGAAAAAAATTATTAAAGAAGCCACAAGGAGTAGTGGATTTGAGTCTTTATATTCCTTTATTAGGAGATGATGTTGGTAATTCCTCCTAAGCACATTTTATAATTATTTGGCCTAGTAGTCATCTTCTATCTCATAGGAATGGGTTGTATAATCTAAGCTAAAAGGCACATGATCAAGCATCATCATCATTTATCTGACTAAAAGGAGTGACATAACATAGAGAGGGTGGTTATTAATGATAAAGCTACCTTCAAGATTTTAGATATGGTGATGTGGTAGTTGGTTTCATTCCTTTTAACAAAGGTGTTCATGTTCCAAGTGTTTTTATAATTTTCTCTTTGCAATATTATTTTCAATGGAATTTTGGCAAAATAAATGGATGTTTGAGTACATTAATGTAGTTAGAATAATTTCTTTAATATTTTGTTATTAACAAAATGAAATATAACATTTATTATGCCCCTTTTCTATTATTATTATTTTGTTCTTATGGTGACTATGGTGGATGAAATCAATGAGCAATATCACTAATAATTAGGGCATCCCACTTTTGATAATTAAGGCACATGAATTGAATCAATATAGTTTATGGAATATCACCTATCAATACATTCATTGGATTATATTAGGGATGTATTTTAAAGAAACATAATCATGAGTCCTTTATTAAAAGGAAAGCTTAGAGTATATCTTAGCATTTAAAGCTTATCCATAATATTAGATCATTTTAGTTTTAGTAATTATAGTGGGATCCCACTACAATCTAGACAAGAAAGAGCAATTGTATCCAAGAACTCTATGGAATCCCAAGTGGAAAGAGAAGCCCCAAAACCATTACTATCCACTAGGAAGTGTGCCAAAGAGTCATTAACCAGTCACCATAAAAAGTGGAAAAGGATATAGAGTGGACAAGTATACCACAATAAGCATCTCATAGCTCTTTTTGGTGATAATTGATTCTAGCCTCACCATCAACAGTAGTCTATGAGCCCTTTCAATGACAATTGGAGAGATTCTACTAACAGTAAGATTGAACCAAAATAATAGTTGGAAGATGGCTAGAAAGCCTAGTTATCTTCCACATTTGTTTGGGATCTCAATTTCTAAGCCCTCATGTGTCATTGCTCCATAACACACATAAGACACTTTGGTTTAGGAGAAATGACTAAGGAAATATCAACAAGAGTGGGAAGAGGAGGAAGACTCACGAGAACTCATCTTTAGTGAACCTTGTAATCCATATATACTTTTCCCATATCAAGTCAAGGAGACATATTGATTTAATATCACTACATAAATGACTCTAGTAAAGAGGTCAATAAGATAGTAGAGACATAGAGGGTACAAAAAGGTTCCAAGTCAAGAATATTGTAAGATAAAAATATCATTATCTACAATTTTTGTCATCTCAAAAGAACCTCCAATAGACTTTCCTTGAAGGAAATATAACGTAAAAGAAGAAATGAATGATGGTAAGCAAAGAAAAAAACTATACACCTATAGGAAAAATAAAATATCCAAACATAAATAATGCTCTTGCAAGGTCCCATTCATTATTTTCTTTTAAAGAAAGCTATGAGTTATAAGGGTGAGGAAGGAACTAAAAGATTAAGTTTTCCAAGAGGCTTCATTGATTAATAATTTTTTTGATACATAAAATAATCCTAGGAAGCTCTAAAAAATAGATGCACTTTAAAAATTCTGGAAACCCTAAAAATAGGAGACAACAATAAGTGTCAATATTGCAATAAAAGAAAACCTCCAACATCTGAAGTAGTCAAAATGTTTGAGAAACCAATAACTCCAAAAGTTATATTGAAAACCTGACATAAATAAAAGAATGAAATTCCTAACAACCAAAGCTATATCAAGCCATGGAGAAGCAATAATGATGCATGACCTCCCAAAAAAGGTAAATGAGGAAGGTTAATACAAAGGGACCATGGATCACCTACCAAGGTCATTTCAACATATTAATTTGAGGAATAATAGGTGAAGATATAAACACAAAGATAAAACTTCTGCGATAGCAGCAACATAGAAATAACAAGAGCGGTGGTGAAGGGTGTCTTCATTAATTTTTAGAATTCCTAGAAGTATCTGAGAAGTTAAATCATCCTGCAAATTTTGGAAGGAAATTTTCCTCGATTATAAAACTTAAATAGTAATAGTCTAGTCTAGTGTAGGAACAATGTTTGTAATATTGCTTGCATATATATATATATACATACATACATATATATATATATATATATATATATATATATATATTTGAGGCCTACACATATATTTTGAGTAGCCATCTATGTTTCTCATGCTTTGACCCATCTCTTTTAATGTGTGCATGTAATTTTTACCTATTTATAATTTTTCTTGCAAACATATATATTTTGGAGGTCTACACATCTATTTTAAGTAGCCATCTATGGTACTCATACCCTGACCTATCTATTTTATACGTGTGTATAGATGTGATTCTAATGTGGGATCATATATGTCAAAGAGAGGAAGTGTTCACACTGGTTAATTATGGCTAGAGCTGTTGTGTAAGGGGCTCTTATTTGATCTTTGGCATATCGTCACTCTATTAGATTAGGACTCTTTTTACTTTTTGCTAACTTTGTTTTTCCTATTTTCCCTAACTATTTTCCCTCAAGTTGTTATATTAGGAAACTATGCCTACAGATCACATCTTAACAAGGATTCAACCTTGTAAAAACTCTTGGAGTCCTCAAATTGAACCAAACCCCATTCTCTCAAGATTGGTACTATTGTGTCACTCTGCATGAGGCATGATAGTCCCAACTCTCTTATCTAGGGATAGAGGACAATAGTTTAATGGTAAACCTGGTGGGATCTTAGTAAGACATCTTTGATCTCGCAATAACAATAACAAGTTAGGCTTAAACTTGGTGAGGGTATTTGCCTATTTCACTTGTTGAAGCATTTTACTCACTTGATAACTCCACTCAAAGAATGAAGATCTAGAAGAATATAGTACTTAAAGAAGAGTCTAGATTGATATTCTAGTGAAGACCTCAATCTATTTACTATAAAATCACTAGTTACATTCACCTGATGAATCCATTCCAAACAAAGGACATAAAAATATACATGAGAGACCTACTACAAGGGATTGTGCTATGAAATTTAATATGAATTGTTACCACAATTAAAAATCATTCCATAAAGAAGAAGAGTTGCAGGCCATAATATGGTTACTCCACCACCACCTAGAACATTCCATACTTATAATGATAGAGGTCCTGAATTAAGTATGGGAGGAGATACCTCAATCTACTCTAAAACCCCTCACTTACTTCATTGGGAGGATATCACTAACCCAGTTGAGAACCTAAACCATGTGGTGAGTCTAGGTACACTTCATGATATATTAGATCAAAAAATGGCTCTAATATTGTTGGCAACCTCTTTCAGGGGAAAGGCCTGAGAATGGTAACTTGCACTCCAATCTAGCTTGATAGCCAACTAGGACTAGCTTGACACTCTATTCATTAAAATATTAAAAGAGAATGAATATGGGATATTTCTCTTGGAACAATTGTTTACCTTAAAGATAGCTCCCATGGATATAGTAGAAGATATAGTAGAAGATTTCAACCTCAGGTTTCACAAGTCTTAGCATAGAATACTTGAAGAGATCTATCCTCCCATTCATACGATATTTATATATTATATGAAGGCTTTAAATTCTAAAAGTTCATTAATAATTAAGGCTTGAGGTATGAATTCTCTACCATATGCTTATGGTATAGCCATCCAAGCTGAACATGATATGATTTATATTTGAAGACTAGCACCTAGGCCTCCCATTCCTCTATATCCTAGCATGCATCCATCTCATCAACCTCACATGGTTTCTCAACAAATTACTATTCAGTCAACCTCAATATCACCTACAGTTATAAGATGAATTGACCATGAGACCCTTCAATAGGATCAAAGTCTTCACCAGACTCTATATCCTCTTCTTCTTCCTATATATTGGTATTATCCCTATCAACCTAATCATCCTTATGGTATACAGGATTCTCTTTTGGCTCTATCATATTTAAGTTACTCCTAAGGATTGGGGCCATAGGATTAATATAAAGGTAAATGGGAGAGAAAAACCAATGCAAAGAGCAAAAGACAAGAATTAATTAAGTTTGTGTCTCCAAATCATATAATCATTTCTTGAATTTTTATATTCAAAATGAGCAAGCCTTGGATAAGGCCATGGATGAAGACACCCACTTCAAAGAAGTTGGAACATCTCATCATCAAACCAATTTGCCTCTCAATATTCATGTCAATCCTTTATTTCAATCCTCACATCATGTTAATCCATTTTATAAACCTACATATGCCACTACAACAACCACCAATATTGGTGAAATTTTAGGACCTCCTCCAATTAGTAGTGCATTCCACCATAATGTTCAATTTACTTCTCATTCTTCTAATCTTAACATTCCTTCTTCTATTCCACCAAATGTGAACTACATCCCACAATAAGATACGACAAAAAACATCCCATTCCATAACCCATACCATAAAAATGTTAATGCCTTCAATATTAAATAAGTTTCTTTTCAAAAACCTACCTATAAATTACCCTTAGGATATATAGGGGTATTTCACAACAACAATATTGATATGTAAAGTTTGACAAGTATAGTGAAACAATTGGCATTAAGAATGAATTCACTTCAAGCTTCAAGTTTCACTTATAATTATAAGTAAATGATAAATCAACCCCTAGATCCCATGGTAGCCGCTAGGTCCTACCCTAATCATTTTCCAATGCCAATACTACCCATTTATAAGGGAATAGAGGACCCAATAGAATATTTGAGTATGTTTAGAATATCATGTAATGATAATATGTATGATGATATGTTGTTACTAAAAATATTTCCTAAGAGTCTTGGTGGTATGGCATTGAAATGGTACTATCAACTACCCCATAATTCTTTGAGGAACTTTTAGGATATAGTTGAGTTATTTGTTCAACAATTCGAAGCTTATGTGGAGAAAGAAGTAACCATTCAAGATTTGTATTTCCTAAAACAAAGTAAGGATGAAAGTTTTTCAAAATTTTTATCTTGATGGAGAAGCTTAGTTGGATGTTTAAGTACACCTTACCTCCTTGAGACATGTTAGAGATATTTATTGGAAACTTGCAAGAACTTATCTCATATAAATTGGAAATAGCAATTGTTACCTCTTTCAAACAAGAAATAAATTTGACAAGGAGAGTAGATAAGGCTATCATTCAAAGAAGTCAAATAAAGTTAAGGAAATTAGAAGAAAGGACCAAAAAACCCAATATAAGAACAAGCATGTAGTTGGTAATGGGGTAATGAATAACAAGTAAACCAACAATATTAATGTCGTTAGTAACTTGCAAAAGTTGGTACTTGGAAAACCTCAAAAACCCCCACCAAGAAACTTCACTAGACTCAACCAACCTATTTCATCAGTCCTTAAGCAACTTTTGGAAGCTAAGATAATTGAACTTCCTCCTATAAGGTAGCTTGACACCACAATAGATTTGTATAAGCCTGGTTAGCACTATGAGTATCATAAAATGGAGGGGTATGCAACAAAATCATCTAATAGGTTGAAACATATGGTTCAAGACTTAATAAATGAAGGTCATATTGTTATGGATGACTCTCAACCTACTCTTAAATATAAACCTCCAACTAATCAACCTCCTACTCAATAGACACCTACAACCAATCAATATATGGGGATCTTACAAAATCCTCTACCTAACCATGGGAAAAAAATAACTAATCAAGTGTCACATCACAATGTGCCACCTCCCTACAACAACATGGTTGGTATGATAGGAGCTATTACAAGGCAACCAAAAATCTCATAAAAACACAAGCTCCACATCCAACAAACCTTATAGACCTCATTTAGTTCTCAAGAGTATCAAAAAAATGAACACAAGTGTAGAAAAACCAACCTTGGTGTTGAAGTCATGATCAAAAGTCTCCTTTGATATCCAAAAATTGTTAAGTACCACACCATCCAGGATATCACTCTTAGAACTTTTACAGACTTCTATTCATGAGGAAACCTTGTTGAAGCATCTAAGTCAACAATTTGTCCCACAAGATATTCACCCTAGCAACCTATCCAATGTTGTAGGAACCCTCGGGATAAATCAAATATCTTTTTATGATGACAAGTTTTCTTCCTAAAATTTTCAAGGGGATTCTCCTCTTTACATCACTAGATATACTAGGGAAAATTTCATCAAGAGGATATTGATGGACAATGGTTCCTCCTGTAATATATGCACTTATAAAATTTTCCAAAATTTTTGGATTAAAGGAGGAAGATCTAACCAAATATGATGTCATCTTAAAATATTTCAACAATGAATCCCAAGATGCCTATGACATTTTATCCCTTCCCCTCAGGGTAGGACCCAAGAACTTAGATACTTTATTTATGTGGTATCTTGCCCCATATATCTTAATCTTCTTGTTGGACACCCTTGGATTCATGAAATGGAGGGTGTCCTACTCTTCATAAATTTTTGAAGTATGAGTTCAAAAATCAACTTATCACCATTTTGAGTGACCCTCATCCATTCCAATATTATTCAATGGTTGAGCAAGCTCAATCTAGCACCAATTTCTATCCATAAATATCTCTTCATAGAAATTCTCCGCTCACCCCAAAGTTTATGAATTTCAAAATCAATGAGGAACCATCAATCATAATATCATCATAGGATCAATCTAATATACTCGATGATAGTCCTCTTCTAGATCTAGCTAAGCTACCACCTTCACCCCTATCTATGGGTTTACCTCATAAAAATGGTAAAGTAGTATACCTTTGTATGTGTACCTTTGTCTATGTGGGTACATCCCACAAAGAAAAATCTATGATAGCAACCCATTTCTGGTAGGGTGAACATTGATCGTTGTTAACTATCCAATGATTACCCACTCCCTAAGAAAATTTTGTCTAGTATATGATATATAGGTAAGGGTTTGGGGCCATAATAGAAAGGTATCCAAGAGCCTTTGGAAGTTGAGATTTGGCCTAGGTGATGTGTCATAGACTACATCCTCAACAAAAACCAACCCTTACTAATTGATTATGATCAAGTCATCACTTATGCTAAATTTATGGATCATCATGGCTTATAATGGAGTAATGAGGATGCAAAGCTCCCATCCTCCTCAAACATATTATTTTGCAATGTGATAAATTTGGTGCACCTTTATTTAGTTATGATCTAAAGAAATTATGCTAAAGGGGATGCTTTTTGTGATATGTATCATGAAGATATCCTTTAAAAAATATTCTTCTCTTATGGGTTAGTCCCTTGTGTCTCCCATGTTGAGTCTTCTAGATCTCAAATGGACCACATTCCTATGTCTCCTATAGACCTTGAGCAGCTAGGAGTGATCCCTAACCCTCCTCACTATGATGATGAATATCACATCCTCATTAAGGAGACCTTGATGTTAGTATAGGTTATGAGGAAATTCCTAGAATCCTTAAGTTAGGAAAAGCTTTGTTCATGGACGAGCATGAGCAATTGATCAAATGTTAGGGCTTGATCCCTCTATTGTTATGCAACATTGGTCATTAGACCTAATGCCAATCCTGTTAAGCAGAAACTTAGGAAGATGCATTCTAAGGTTTCTCTTCTAGTCAAGGAGGAGATCCAAAAACTCCTCGATGTCAATTTTATCAAGGCCATCGACTATTCTAATTGGATTTCCAACATTGTTCCCATAGCTAATAAGGAAGGAACAAAGAAAATGTGTATCAAATTTTGGGACATTAACTTAGCATGTCCCAAGGATGATTTTCTCCCCCCCAACATAGATATTATTGTAGATTTTTTTGCTAGATGTGGAATGCTATCGCTCATGGATGGTTTCTTGGGATACAATCAGATCATGATTTCCCCTAAGGACTAGTCTAAGATAACTTTCATAACTCCATGGGGTGCCTTCTATTATAAAGTTATGCATTTTGGCTTGAAGAATGTTGGTGCCACATACCAAAGGGTCATGACATACATCTTTCATGACATGATGCATGACATTGTTCAAGACTATGTGGATGGTCTTCTTGGTTGTTTTGTACATCAAGAAACTCATGCTCAAGATTTAAGATGAATCTTTGAAAGGCTTTGATAATACAAGGTTCATCTTAAGCCCTCCAAGTGTGTGTTTGGAGTAATATCTAGCAAGATTTTAGGTTTCATATTTCCCTTATTACTCCTTTATGTAATATCTAACTTCTATATTTTACTGTTATATTTTTAGATTATAAGAGAGAAATAACATCTCCTTCTTTAGCTTAGAAACACTCTATTTCGACTTCCTTTTTGATAATTTGTTTTTATTTACATGGTGGAATTGGTAGCCGCCATGAATCTAGGTAGGCTATCTAGATTTTATGACCACCATAGTATTTTGTGTTATCCTCCCTGGAAGCTGCTACATAGATCTTCACATAGTCCGTCCCTATAACCACCATGCCACAATCATTTTAAACCATTTACACTGCTAAAAGTACCAGGAAAGTGACAAGCATTCAGTTTGGTGAGGCTCAAGATTTGAACCTTGGACCTCCTCCCCACTTATTGGGTTTGGTCAAACCAATTGTTCTACACATTGGACCTTTTTTTGATAAATTTAAAACTTGAATATGTACCTATTAAAACAATTTCTATTATTCCTTAAGAAAACACTTTTATAGCTACATTTTTTTCAAGTTTGCTACCTCGAAATGGTGAATTTGTAGCTCCTCTTTATTTTTACTTTGGTTTCCAAAGCTCTTCTCATGTTATGCATCATTTGGTCATTAGAACTAATGCCAAGCCTATTAAGCAAAAAATTAGGAAGATGCATTCTAAGGTTTCTCTTCTAGTCAAGGAGGAGATCCAAAAACTTCTTGATATCAATTTTATCAAGGCCATCGACTATTCTAATTGGATTTCCAACATTGTTCCCATAGCTAAGAAGGAAGGAACAAAGAAAATATGTATCAAATTTTGGAACATTAACTTAGCATGTCCCAAGGATGATTTTATCCTCCCCAACATAGATATTATTGTAGATTTTTTTGCTAGATGTGGAATGCTATCACTCATGGATGGTTTCTTGGGATATAATCAGATCATGATTTCCCCTAAGGACTAGTCCAAGACAAATTTCATAACTCTATGGGGTACCTTTTGTTATAAAGTGATGCCTTTTGGCTTGAAGAATGTTGGTGCAACATACCAAAAGAACATGACATACATATTTTATGACATGATGCATGACATTGTTCAAGACTATGTGGATGGTCTTCTTGGTTGTTTTGTACATAAAGAAACTCATGCTCAAGATTTAATATTGATCTTTGAAAGGCTTTGATAATACAAGGTTCATCTTAAGCCCTCCAAGTGTGTGTTTGGAGTAATATCTGGCAAGATTTTAGGTTTCATATTTCCCTTATTACTCCTTTATGCAATCTCTAACTTCTATATTTTACTGTTATATTTTTAGATTCTAAGAAGGCAACAATGTCTCCTTATTTAGCTTGGAAACACTTTATTTATAATTCTTTTTTGATAATTTTTTTAATTTACATGGTGTAATCAGTAGCTACCATGAATCTGGGCAGGATGTCTAGATTTTATGACCGCCATAGTATTCTATGCTATCCACCTCAAAATCCACCACATATATTTTCACATAGTCCACCCCTATAACCACCATGCCACAATAATTTTAAACCTTTTACATCGCTAAAATCACCAGGAAAGGGACAAGCATTCAATTCATTGAGGCTTGAGATTTGAACCTTGGACCTCCACCCCCCTTATGGGGTTTGGTCAAACCAATTGGTCTACACCTCGAACCTCTTTTTTATAAATTTAAAACTTGAATATGTAGCTATTAAAAAAATTTCTATTATTCCTTAAGAAAACACTTTTATATCTACCTTTTTTTTAAGTTTCATGCTCCAAAATGGTCAATTTGTAGCTCCTCTTTCTTTTTACTTTTATGTCCAAATATCTTCTCAAATCTGCCTCAAACTTCTCCAAAATGTAGCTCTATTTTCTTCTTCTAATGCTGCCAACAAAATCAGATTTTGTAGCTTTAAATATCCTCCAAATTTGTTCTCTCAAACTCTGAAACTTGAAGCTATTAGTGCTGCCCCAATTCTGCCATCTTGTTATCCAAAAATATGAAATTTTACACTCAAATCCTCCTTTGTTTTGTTGTCCAAATATGCCTTTAAATTCTCCAATTTTTTGCCTTATTTTGCTATCAAGTCTTCCTTCAATTGGTTGTTCAAGAGCACTTCAAAATCTACAAAAATATTCTCCAAATCATAGCTTTATACCTTCTTCAATTCACTTTCCTGTGATCCTTCAACTTCTACCTCGAAAATCAGCAACCTCCTTCTTCGTAAATCAGCCTTCAATTCCTTTATGCCTGTCTTCAAAACTTCAAAAATGGTGGCCTCTTATAGCTTCTTTATGCTCCAATATTCTTGTGAAATTTTGACTTCAAATATAATATCTTCCACTGTCTTCTTCCTCAAGAATTTGAATGTCCAGAGATCTTCAAAAATATTCTCCAAAATTTGGCATCCTTCTTGTCAAATCCTTCTTCCTTTTGTGAAAATTATTACAAAATCCTTATTATCAGGAGCTTCTCCTTGCTTGCAATCTTGTACCATAATATTTCTTCAAATGTTCTCCAATATCCACTTCTTCAATAGGGATTTTCTAGGCTTCTTTCTCCTTCCAACTTTGCTTGAGACCTCTTCTCTTGGGTATTAAAATTTTGCAAATCTTCAAGAGGATCTTTTATTAGTCCTCCTCTATCTTCTTTCTCAAATCTACAATGGGGACCTCCTTCTTGGGTCTCCTATATATTCATTCTTCAATCTTCTATGGGGATATCCTTCATGGGTCTCCTCAATATTCAATGTATACACTTTTACTGCAACAAAAAACTAATCCTTGCACAAGGAAAGAACATAGACTTTTAGGTAATCGAAGATGAAATTTTTCTCTATCCATTGTAGGAATTTTCTCAACTTCTAAGAACTAATATTCTGCAACAAAAATCTTGGATAGTAGTAACCAAATACATCAAATTTATAGAATTCTAAAATCATTAAACTTCACTAGTTATTCTCAAAACTTTACTTCAACCTTGTGGAAATATTCTAGCTAAATAGAAATCTGAAATCTCCTTGTACGATCCCAAAAAATATGCACCTAAGCTATTGACATCATTATACCAAGAATAAAGCAATAAAGCATGTAAAACAATGAATTAACAAGAATGTGAAGCTTTCTTTTATTAAATCATGGTGAATCTCGGTTACAAGTAGGTCCCTCTAAGGGATACCAAAATCTTGATACAATGAATACAATATTTTGAAGCCCCTAAATGGGGTTGGTGCAATCCATAGGTTCTCTAGATTCGACACGAACTGCTCAAGGCTTATGGATGCCTTCTTCTCACTTGCTTGGAGGAATTTGATGCCAAGAATGCTTCGAAGATGTCAAGAACCTATAATCTGCATTCAAGAAACAACATAGCACAATTAGGAGCATATGAGGCCTCTCATGATGAGGCTCTTGTTGAAGATTTGCAAAGAATATGACAAATATGCAAATAAAGCATAAAGATATGTCAATGTAAGAAAGATATATGCAAGAATGTCTAAACTAATATAAAGTATGCTTGAAAATAAGTAGATCTAGTTAATCTAATATATAATTTGCAATGAAAGCATGAAATAGATCTAATCTAAGAAGATTAATGCAAATTAGTAAATATGATGAAATAAGGCAAAGCTACCTCTAATTCTTGAATTAACCATACAAATGTGCAAATGAAGGTTAATCTAAGCTAGATCTAACTAATTGCATGAATGAAATTGAAATCCTATGGCTAAAATGGAGGGAAAAGTGATTCAAACCCTAGCCATGGGTTTTAAACGTAGTTGGCTCTATTAGCCATGGTTGAGGGAAAAGTCCTCTTTCTCTTGTAACCAGGGCTTGAAACTGCTAATTCCTTCAAGGAATTGATGATCAAGGGTCACCTCATCATTCTATAATAGATTGGTGGTGAAGTTCACTCAAATTTGCAATGGAAGTGGTTCAATTGGTAAAGCTTGCTCCTCAAGCTCTTAGGATCCTCATTACTTCAAATGCAATCATGATTCTCCAAATTGATAGCATGTAGACACTCCTCAAGGGTTGTATGTGGCTCTCCAATTTGGTAGGGCTTCATTGCATTCAATTGAAAACTCTTCTAGACTTTCTCCCCAATTTGGAGGGGGTCTTATAGCACTCTCAACTCCTCATCCTAGCTTCCTTGAGAAGCCAAGATCAAGAACTAGGAGGTTGGAGCAGTTGGGAGGAAGAATCCAGAAGCTTCCTCACTTGAAACCATTCAAAATCCATTGCCATGGCCATTGTAACTGATTTTGGCTTGGCTCGGGAGTCCGAGATAGTTGCAGAGCTAGTCATGGCTCTTAAGCGTAGCTAGAATCCTAGCCATGGGTGTCAGCCATGGTTGAGATCTTAGCTATGGGTGTCACCCATGGCTAAGGTTGAGTAGGCCAAAGATGCCTAAATTGAGTGGTTAGAACCACTACTTTGCCTTGGAAAGGTCCAAGATCATTCATATGGTCTACAAGGATGCCCATATGAGTAGTCTCCTAAACATGATGTATTTTAGGTGTCTACAGATGCCCCTTTTGGGATGCATTGTGGGAACACAATGCTGAGCAAAAATAGATCACCTAAAGCCATGTTGTAGGTTGAATGATGATCATTGATCTGATCAACATTAGATGCCCAATCCTGCAAAAGGATGCACATCCTAGAATCATTGCTTCCAATGGGATGGAAGGCTTAATTTGTAAAGCTTTCACATGTCCATGGTGATCGGGTAGCTAGTGCTACGCTTGTTCCGATAGGTGGAGAGCTTCAAGCTTAACTATCATATTTGCTTTTTGCCCCAGCAAAGGGTAAGCTTATGATAGTTGTTGGCAATGATTCATAAGATGAACACAATTTACATGATCGAGTGATATTTTGTTGAATTTGATTATGATTATTGATATTATGACTACCCCCTCAAGCGACGAGTCGATGAGGGAAGGACAATTAATAAAGCGACGAGTCGCTTGACCAAGATGAATAATTTGGATGATTTAAGACTTTTGCATTTTGTTATATGGCAAGGCCTAATTCAGCCATGATTTCAACCATTAATAGTAATTGTACATCTCTATCCCATGGAGCAGTCCGATCGCAATGGCCTTCTTAGGGAATCAAGATGATAGCAATTCCAATTAGGCTTGTGTTGAATCACTATTATCGATGATTTGCTAAAAATGTCATAGAAGAAATGAAATGAATGCCTCATTCCCATGGGGTAGTCCGGTCACCATGGCCTTCTTCGGGATTGAAGTGAAGACATTTCAAGTCAACGATGATTAATTTACCCCAAATGGCCTTATGGTAATTTACTCATCTTGTCGGATTGCATGGAGCGCAAGTCGCTACAACCGCCAAGTGTGTAGAATAAATAACTGAATACGAGGCACATTTGAATTTTGATTTATATGATGTTTATTGTTATTTTTAAAATTTTTGAAGGTTTCTGAACCGTTGAATATTTTTAATTTTACATTTTAAAGCTATCCATGATGAAAATTTGAAAGCATTTATTATTTCCTACTAGTCATGATTGTCAATCATAACTAGTTTTGTCAAATTTCTTAGCCACATTTGACACCCACGGTCGACAAAACCTTAATTCTACACCCACGATTACTAACCATGATTGAGGGCTAAATTAGAAATATAAAAGAAAATTTTACCATTTTTAATTTCATTATTTCTAGTTTGCAATTTTGATAGTGAGAGCTCTGAGAGGTGAGATGAAATATTGATACGATAATGCTAAACCACAACCACACCCGATGGCTGACCAACTAGAGGCGTCCACTAGTGGTAGAGCTAGTGCTACGAAGGTAGCATCATGAGCCTCCTCCTTCAATTTACCAACTTTTAAAATGAACCAAATTAATTAATGGCTTAAATGAACTCATTAAACTATTGGTAATGAACCACACCATAGTTAGGATTAGTCTAGGCTAGATTAGAGGGTGGGTTTATTTTTTGGGTTGCTTGGGGTGGGAAATGACCTCAAAAAGGGTCATTCCCATAGTCATGGGTGGTAACCTTGGCTCCCAATTGACCAATTGGTACTGACTTCAAACATCAACGGTCAAAAATTTGATCCATTGATGCCGGCGGGGGCACGGTAGAAAGGAATTTTTATTTTTTTTTTTTATTTTTGACTTGAATTAATTGTTTTTTATTTTTGCAAGTGCAAATTTTTTTTGAACATTTTGGTACATTTTGTATTTTTTTTAACTTTTTGAAGTGTTTTGAATTTGTTTGGATTTTTGAAGTGTATTTTAATTATTTTTATGATTTTGATCATTTTTGCATTATTTACTTTAGACCTTGACTGCTAGAGAATGAGAGTCGGATCTCCTCTATGAGCTCCTACCCAGTAGTGATTAGATTGGTTTGAGGTCATAGGCTTTGGATATGTGCTATGATTACCCTCTATCCAGGTCGACCAGGCCTACATGATTACATTGGCCCATCGTTGGGATGCATAGACCAACACATTCCACCTTCCTACTAGGGAGATGACTATCACATTGGAGGATGTCTACCACATCTTTTACATCCCTATTGATGGAGAGGCCATCACCTCTTCACCTACTAAGGTGAAGCCTAATATTTCAAAGGATTTTGGTGCCGGAGGGATGAGGTGATGGAGGACATAGATCATGGTAGGGTGCCCATCGAGCACTGGTATAGAGAGTGGGTCTTCTCATGATGGTAGGCCATACTGATGCACATCATTATGAATGTTGTGCTACCAGATACTTTAGAGTGAGGTTCCCTTAGAACCTCCTAGCTAGAGTATAGGACCTATTAGCTAGCACTATGATGGAGCCATTAATTCTATCCTAGGGGAGTGCTCTCCTTCATAGTTATATGATGAGCTATACCACATCACTCAACGGGAGAGCAGGAGTAGGATGCAACCTATTACTATAGATCTAGGCATGGGAGCATATCAAGATAGAGCATCCTAGAGGACTACCCCTATAGATTACCATGATAGTAGATGATTCACAGTGCTATGTAGCTTGCTAGCCTAGAGGGGCTAAGACCTATAGGAGCAAGTCCTGTAGAGGGACCTCCAACACTACATGGACTAGTGACAGGGCTACGGGTAGGGTAGGTCATCTGGTGACCTTATATAGATTACCCTACATGGGAGGAGGTAGACCACTACCTCGTGATGATGACATGATAGATGGGTCATCAAGTGCAAGCTCGATGTATGAGAGTTCTTCCACTTCTCACACATCTCTAGATAGTTTAGGATATATCAAGATATCCCAGAGGAGCCAGTCATCTACCACCACCTTAAGGTGGAGACTCAACTAGCCTAGCCTTGGGTGACCCCCTAGGAGATGAGGATGATGACTTCTAAGACTCAAGGTTAGCTGATGTAGGCACTACAATAGACTATGATGCTTGGTGGACTACCAAGCTATGGTAGGGTGGTGGTCCTCTAGGAAGATCTAGAGATGGTGAGGCTATAGAGGTAGTAGGAGATGATCCAGAGGGGTGACAAGTTTACCAGAGGATAGAGGGTGGATGGGGCTAGGCTACTACAAGAGAGGAGGAGGCCCAAGATGAGGAGGAGGGTGAGGAGGAGCCAGATGATGAGGTGTCCCAGCTTAAGGCCTAGGTAGCTAGTCTAGAGACACAACTATAGATGGCATAAACACAGATCCTAGAGAGAGATACCTCCATTGCTGACCCTAAAGCTCAGATGATATAGGCTCAATTATAGTAGGAGAGACATAGTGGTAGGGGTACCAAGAGGAGAGGGTAGCTCACCAGGCATAGATTGACTTCACAACTACAGAGATAGATAAGATCACTAGGTAATGTGATCTTCTCCAGTCTCAACTAGACTTTAGGACTATAGAGTGAGACCTACTTAGGACAGTGAGGGGAGATCCCTCAACTTCTCAGGCTACTCCTATAGCTCCAACTATACAGGGGCTAATAGGGCTAGACATGGCTATAGAGATCTAGATACTAGGTATAATATCAGATGATACAGGTAGTATGCTTAGATGTAAACACACATCACTCTCCTTAAGGGTGAGGTCAGACTACATGGTGGTGTAGTGCCAGCTAGATCTACACATATCATCTCAGAGGACCAGGAGGAGTGAGTATGGGGAGTCATCAAACATCCATCATAGGATAGGTGGTAGATCAGAGAGGTCCATAAGCACCAGCTCTAGGTAGACTCATAGAGAGGGTGGAGATGGGGGTGGAGACCAGCCAAGGGGTGTAGCCCAACTTAGTATAGATATTTAGATACATGTACCATTTTTTAGTGTAAGGTCTGAGGACCTACATAGTTGTAGCCTACGAGTATTTTTGATATACCTTTATGTACTTTGATCATATATATGATATTGATATTTTTTTTGACTCATTATGTGTATTATTTATTTTTTTATTTTATGTTTATGAGATGCACATGATGCAATTATATTTGTTATGCTTTTAGATGCTATGATCTAGATGTGTAGATGGACTACTTATGTATGCATATATGGATGCAATGTTAGATGTTAAATGCATGTTTGATTTTGATTTAATTATATGCATCTAATTTATGTTGTTATGATATGATGAATGCAATGTATGTAATGCATTATTTACATGATGATGATCTAATGTAAATGAACTTGTATGCTTTAATCACTTAAAACATAAGGAATGAATGTAATATGAGTTTAAAAATCTAATGGATGACACCACAAAATGTATAAAAATCATGAATGAAAATGTTAAATCTTATCATAAGAATTAATCATTTAAACATCCATATATGAAATGTGAATTGTGATATGTAATGATTTGTTGATATGAGATGATTTGTTGCTATTAGGGAATTTTTGAGGTTTTCCATGAGACTCAAACACCCTAGTTGACTTATCAAAAGTTGTATAATGACTATACTAGACTCTTGAAAGATAAATTTTTGTTATGAAAGACCAAGATATTCATTATCCCTATGTGTGCAAATGAATATATTAGATGAGACATAAGACTACCTCATTTCCAGGAAGGATTCATTCAGCCCATTGTTGTAATGAGGATCACCAAATGTTCACCATGATCCTAGGTTTGGATGTAGTTGGACTAGACCACTAGGTAATACAGGCCACCTAAAGCTAGCTCATTTGTAAATTGCTTAGAACTACCCCAATGTCAGGTGGGATTCATTCAGCCCATTGTTGTATTGGGGATCACTCTATGGTTTCAAGTAGTGACCATTCCAGGGATTCAAGCTCTTCACCCCCTTATTTTCTTTTGATTTATTGGGATACTTGCTCATGCATAGTGATAAAAATCACTATTTATTTTGTATTTTTGTTTTTCTTTTGTTTTGAGCAAGGGATTTGATTTGATTTTGGGATTTTGCTCCTTTTTGTAAGCAAGGGATTTCTTGGGTAGGGGGGAGCTTGTCCTTTTTCCAATGATCAACACTCTAGACCATGCGCATCACAAAATGAGCAAGTAAAACCTTTCACTTAAGGTGACTAGGACCACTTTGTAGTGTTCATCTTTCCTTGTCCTAATTAGGATTTGTTAATGTGTTTGATTAGTGATGGGATTTTGAAATATGCTAGGTGCTATCAAAACTAGACCTCATATTCAAAAGCAAAGCAAGCTTTCTACAAAATCTGAGAAGATCACTAGGTATGGTTGAATGACCAGAAAACCCTAGTATATTCCTTATAGCAACAGGAGGGGTTGTGTTGAAAAACACAATTACTCACAAGGGTGATGGATGATGATGATGCATAGATGCATGATTGAAATACAAACATGGTGTCATTTGTAAGATTGCAAACACAACCTATCCTAATGCAAGTGCGATGGATGGAAATGCCTAAATGCAATGCAATTAAATGAATGCATGTGCAAAATGAAATGCATAATGCAAATGTTTTTGTATTTTTGATGTTTTACAATATTTTTGAATTTTATTGCTTTTTGATTTTTATGGATTTTAATGTTTTCCATGTTTTTGAAATTTTGAATATTTTGAATATTTTTGAATTTTTGAATTTATGTGTGGAATGCCTTAAGATGAAGGATGTTGAGAGGTTCAGGCTCTTCAACACCTTCAAGTGATGTTAGGTGATATGTTCCAGGTCCTATCTGCTCTGAGATGATATATGGACCTAACCAGTTGGTCATAAATTTATCTCGTAAGTGCGGTGGTAGGTTTGAGTTCTGTTGGTTTTCTTTTAGTACAAGATCACCAACTTTAAAGTCTCTCAGATGGACTTTATTGTTATAAGCTCATTTTAGGTATTCTTGATAAACTTGGAGATGCTCAAGGGCATTCACGTGATGTTCATCAAGAAGCATCAATTGGTCGAGGTGAGCTTGTCATGTAGTGTCATCATCGATGAACTCTTTCAATGTGATGCGTAGGGTTGGAATTTCCAACTCTAAGGGCATAATGGCCTCAATGCCATATACTAGTGAAAATGGGGTTGCCCTAGTGGGCATCCGTATACTAGTCCTGTAAGCCCATAATGCAAGGGGTAGTTGTATATGCCAATATTTATGGTTCTCTTGAATAATATTTTTCAAGATAGCTACCACTATCTTGTTAGAAGCTTCAACTTGCCCATTTTCTTGTGGATAGTATGGAGTCACAAAACTATGTTGTATATTATACTTGGATATTAAAGCCCTTATAATTTTATTTTTGAATGATGTTCCATTATCCGATATGATCTTGGATGGTATCCCAAAATGACATATGATATTGTGGAGTATGAACTCCATAATACATGCTCCTATTATCATTGTCAAAGGGATTGCTTCCACCCATTTTGTAAAGTACTCAATAGCCATTATAATGAATGTATGTCAGCCCGATGATGGGGGAGAGATCTTACCAATTAGATCAAAACCCCACTGAGCAAATGGCCAAGCCGCTTGAATGGGTTGTAAGGCCTATGATGGCAAGTGCATAAGATTAGCATGATGCTGACATTTAATGCATTTCTTGACATACACGATGCAATCCTTCTCCATAGTGGGCCAATAATAACCCATTCGAAGGATGCACTTGATGATGGCCATGCCATTAAAATGGCCACCACATGTACCATCATGAGCTTGTGAGATTGCCCAAGCTGATTCTTGGGGCTCAAGACAATGAAGGAGAATTCCATCATAGCTTTGATGGTACAAGATGTCTCCTAACAAGACATACTTTGTCACTTTCTATTTGAATGTGCATTTCATGACACATGATAATCCCTATGGGATTAATCCAAGCTTAAGGAAGTCATGCAATTATGACATCCAATCTTGATAAGCTACAACCTCGACTGACAAGATGACTTGTTCCCTTTATGAATCGATATGCATGAATGCAGACTAGGACACAACCTTGTGGTGAATGGTGGTGCCATTCCCCATAGGACCTTAAGAGATCAAAGACCCCTAGGGTGCCTTCTTAAGAAAGTCTCTGGCTTTATAGAACCACTCATGGTTTGGTTCTATATGAATCATGTTGACTGATTCTTTATTGTCAAAAGCCTCACACTGCATCATGGATTGCGAAAGCATCTTCACATGAATGGTAGTGAAATCGGTAGATGGATTCTGAGGGATCAAGGATCCCAAAGATGCCATAGTGTCTACAAATATATTTGATGTACGAGGGATTGCCTCAATGTCATACCACTCTAGATGGGCTAGATAAGTGTCAACAAGATCCTTATAAGCTTTTAGGATAGGACACCTACATTGAAATAGTCCCTTAACCTGGTTAACAATGAGAAGGGAGTCACCAAAGATGTTTAATATTTTGATCTTCATGGTGATTATTGTTTGGAGACCCAATATTAGGGCCTCATATTCAGAGTTGTTATTGGTACAAGGAAAGTCTAGTTTAAATGACAAGGGCATTGGAGCACCTTGTGGCATGAAAAAGATAATTCCTGCACCACCCCCTTGCTCACACTTCGAACCATCGAAGAACAAAGTCATATCAGCTTTGTTATCTGGTTCTTCAGGTTTGGGTGACTTCGATAATGCAAAGACTGCATCATCAAGAAGTTCTATGACAAGAGGCTTACTATCTTCAAGAGGTGCCTCTACCAACTGATCAGCTATGACCTATCCCTTGATGGAATTTTGGTTGATGAATTCCAAGTCAAATTCTATCAATAGCATGATCCACTTTGTAGTACATGTATTATGATATGTCTTGCTCATCATATACTACAAAGGATTTTGTTTTGATATCACATACATCATATGACTTAGCATGTAGTGGTGCAACTTCTTAGTCACAAAAACCACTGCTAAGCACAACTTTTCTACGTATGCATACCCTAGCTCATAACTCACCAAGGTGCGACTGATATAATATATCACTTGCTCTTTATCTTGCACATTCTTTTGGGCTAACATGGTTCCTAATGCAAAGTTAGTAGTTGATATATAAAGTAAGAATGGCACATCTAGCCTTGGTGGAGCTAGTACTAGTGATGTTGCTAGGTATTGCTTAATTTTAGCAAAGGCCTCTTGATAGTCCTCATCCCAATTGAATGGGACCCCCTTGTGTAGCAGCCGATTCATGGGTCAACATTTATCCGATAATTGTGTGATAAATCACTTTATGGATGCTACTTTGCCTTGCAGGCTTCTTAGCTCTTTGATATTGGTGGGAGGATGCATTTCAAGTATGGCCTTGACCTTTGTTGGGTCGACTTCGATCCCTCATTTAGAAATGATGAATCCCAAGAGTTTTCTTAATGTTACACCAAATACGCATTTCTTGGGATTCAACCTGACATTATGCTCTATCAAGTGATCGAAGACCTTCCTGAGAACCTCAACATGCTCTTCACGTAACAATGACTTTACCAATAAGTCATCAATATAATCCTCTAGGATCTTGTGCATGTAGTCATGAAAGATGTATGTCATGGCTCGTTGATATGTGGCACCAATATTTTTAAGACTGAATGGCATAACCTTATAACAAAATGTTCCCCATGGCATTGTGAATATGGTTTTGTGTTGGTCTTCAAGTTTAATATAAATTTTATTATAACCAAAAAAACCATCCATAAGGGAAAGCATCTCATGACCCATAGTTGCATCTACGAGAGCATCTATATTGGGCAACGAGAATGAATCCTTTGGTGTTGCCTTGTTGAGGTCTCTAAAATCCATACAGATACAGATCCTTCCATCAGGTTTTCCTATAGGTACCATGTTTGATACCCATTCTGGATAGTCGATGGAGATGATAAACTCTACATCCAACAACTTTTGCAACTCATATTTAACCATTAAAGTGATGGTTGGATGCATTTTCCTGAGCTTCTGCTTGATTGGATTTTTAGAGGGATCTAGCGAAAGGTTATGGGTAACCAATTTTGGATCTAGACCTGACATATCCTTGTATATCCAAGAAAAGAGATCAGGTCTCTCTTTCAGTAGAGGGATGAGGTTGGCATGCTCATCAGGAGATAGACTCTCTCCAAATTTAACCTTCTTAGGATTAGTGGGATCATCACTGATATCCACATCAAAGGTTTCCTCTACTGACATGTGTGATCCCTCCTCAAGCTGGTGAGGTGTAGGGATCAGGTGGATGTCATCCATTGGGTTTAAAGGTTCCACATCAGAATTACCCTCAGCGTGATAAACATCATGTGCACAGCCTGGTGCAAAGTGAAATGGTTGTAACATTTCTTCATTGGGGAAGAAATATTTAGGCTCTAGAGGTGAATCAACGTGATCCCAATCAATAGCATCTAGATTAAGACACAATGGTTTAGAAGGATCTATTAGGTTGTGGAGTGGAGTGGTCAAATCAATGGAGATCATATTGATGGAATGGATTAGATCTCTAGGACCATGTGTGTGCAACTCTACATTATCGATGTGACTCTCATACCCAAGATGTGGCTCTAGGGGTATGGGGATCTCAGGATCCGATCTATGGATAGACTAGAAAATGGGATCATTTGGCTCAAGGAGCTACCTATATGTAGGAGGATTGGGGAAGACTATGTGATAAACTTCATCTAGATTAGTCGATCTTCCCCTAAGGTGAGGGCCAGGATAAACTCTTTGATACATCTCATCCATGTCGAATGGTTCATTATGATGATGTAAATATTGTGGCCCAAGGTAGGCCATCTCGGTCTCATATTCGTAGTCACTATCATCAATGAAGTATCCATCATTCATACCCACTAGCTCCATGGGTAATAGATGATATAAATGTCGAGGGCCTAAGTAGGCCAACTCAGTCTCATCCTCATATTATTCATTGTTTGAGGACTCCTCATCATCATCATTTCTAGAATCACATTCTGGTCCATCTCTTTTAGAAATGGATTCTGCTCTAACTTCCTTAGAAGCAACTTCTGATTCAATGTCTACTGTTAGGCCTAGATTCTAAATTTGCATGCCAGTGTCATCGACATCTTCATAATTTTTGATTACCAAGTCGGTTCTCGAAATATCCTCTAGATTGACCTCCACCACAATGTTGTCATGATAGATTTTAGGTGGTTCGATAGCAACCATGGTCACTTGCCAGTTACCCCTTCATAAATGAGAAGGGTTAGGATGATAGGGGTTCCAATCCATATCATCCCCTAAACTGAGATTCAGGTGATCAAGAGATGTTGCTAGAAGTTCATCTTGACCTCTGATATTATAGCCTAACCCAAACCGATCAGTTGGCAACTGATACTATGGTTCATAGGGAGTTTTATGCCCTTGCTCGAATAAATCGAGACCGTAACCATGCCAATGGTAACATTCAAAATATCACAAGGTAAACTCTAGGTTGGATAGATAATGAACATTCACAATGAATGGTTCATCATCATCTTCATCCATAGGTATACGATTCATAAGTTGATCAAGCCCTCCATAGATGAAGTTGGTTTGGTTGGGTGGTACCCCTAGTGGCACCACCATCCCTACAGGAAAGTAATGGGCTTGAGGTCTACCCATATCTTGTGCAATTTTGATAAAAGGTGTGAATGTCACATTCTACACTATGTATTCCGCTAACCTAAGATTAACCAAGTGAATGGTCACCTATGGTGCAGATGACCCAACTGAAGAAATAGGTGAGGTAGGTTATTGTACCTCCTCAACTTCATTCTATATATCTCCCTCATCCATGGGATTAGAGACTTTAGTAGTTGCTACCTTAGGCATTTCTTTTGACTCTTTCTCACCCATTACTACCTTGAGCTTTTGGTCATTTCTAAGCATCATCGATGTTGTAGGCTTTGTAGAAGTAATTGTTGTATGCGTAGATGGTCGTGGTGTTGATGTCGAAGGTCCAACACACACTTCCTTTGATTTACCTTCTAGATGTTTAATAGGTGATGTTGGTCTTATATCCAGATGTGTTGAAGGGAGTATGAAATCTCTAGGTAAATCTACTTGATTCACATATTTGAATGGCTCCTCATTAGAAGGAACCATGTGCACTTGACCCTCATGTATGTACTTGATACATTGATGTAGTATTGAGGGTACACATCACATATCTCTTATCCAAGGTCTACCTAAGAGGATGTTATACTGCATCACACCTTCTAACACGTGACACATCATCGAGATGGTCTTCAATCCTACCTGAATAGGTAAGACTATAGTGTCGAATATTGAGCATAATGCATCATTGAATGCTCGTAATGTGAAGGTCGATGGCACAATATGTGATTTTGGAAATTTCAAATATGCTAAGGCCTTTGTTGTAATAATATTGATCGAAGACCCTATGTCGATCAATACCCACTTGAAAGGTGTGTGGTTGACACATGCAATTATATGAAGTGGTAGGTCCACTGTAATAGTAGAGACCATTTTAATTTTATGATCATAAAACTGAATCATGGGCTCTTGGCACTATTGCACATGTCCCACAAAATTTGTAAATGCTTTTGGGTCTTGGGACTGAACCTCTATGGACCTCAAAATATCCATTAGTATCTCCCTATGCCTAGGAGACTACTATATTATTTCATAAATTGATAGCTTTGTTGAGGTTATCTGTAGGCTTTGGATAAGCCTATTTCTTATGGTCACCATCGGTCTAGTTGGTGGGCCTAGAAGATTGTTCTATGCTAGCCTTTGTGGGGGTGCAACTCTAATCCTGACTAGAGTAGGAGGAGGACCTAGCTGATCATATCTCCTATTCTTGGTGACAACATTCACCATACCGATGAAGCCCTATGTAGGTGGATCAATCCGCACTTGATTCACTTGGCCGACATTGTTCCTCGAAGGCTCATGGT
Organism: Wollemia nobilis; assembly: GCA_028583015.1. Taxonomy (NCBI): domain Eukaryota; kingdom Viridiplantae; phylum Streptophyta; class Pinopsida; order Araucariales; family Araucariaceae; genus Wollemia; species Wollemia nobilis. Next base: position 3,889,646 of record JAQPPZ010016827.1, read on the forward strand.
TGGGCAAGGGATTTTTGAATATCCCCATATTTTGATTATCTAGAGCCTGAGGATTGTCAATGATTAGCTTATTATTATCGATCATGTTCTACACCAAATGTTTGAAACTATGACATCCTTCAATGTCATGTCCTTTCTACCTATGGTACGAACAATAAAGATCCTCCCTAAATGCTTTTGATTTAGGTTGGTTAGGATCGATCAATTTGACATCTGGTAAATTTATAGCATTAGCCTCGCACAATTATTGAAAAATTGATGCCATCATCTCCAAAAATGGCGTAAACTAGTGAGGAGGGCATTGATCCTTGTTTTTACCCTATTTCTTATTATTGCACTGATTGTATTGCAAGGGGAGGTTGAGCCTGATAATTCTATTGTTGTTGGCCCTTGTCCCCTTTCTGGAGATTCAACACTACTTGATTCACGTGGGTCAGCTTGGCTTGGTGATTTTGATTTTTAGTGTTCTTATTATTCCAATCCTTTTTGGTCCAGAGTTTCAAGTTACCCTCCTATAACTTGATATCCTCAATAACCTTGGCTTGCGCCAAGGCCTCCTCAAATATCTGATATTGTTGCAATTGCAACAATAGTGAGATGTGTTTTGCACAACTCTTAGTGAACATCCAAGTCAGTTCAATTGTTGGAATGGAAAATGGTAGCTTAGCCATTAATTTTCTCCATATCTTTCCATAGTCCATGATTGGCTCATCATCGTATTGCATTAAAGTGGCCAAATCAGATAAATTTATTTTCTTCTTGATGCCGAAGGAGAAGCGTTCAAGAAAAGCATTTGCCAATTGTTCAAAGTTGGTTATGTTGTGCCTTTTTAACTGGTTGAACCATTCTAGGGTAGGGCCTAAAAGGGTCATGATGAAGGTCCTCAATAACAAAGCATCATCACTTTGTATTTGAAAGCACATGTTCATAAAACTCATGACATGCTCTTGGGCATCTTCATCTCCTAGAAATTTATCCAGCTTTGGCATCTCGAAGTGATCGGGATACGTTGGACTAGGCACTAAGGGGCATAAAGGTGCATTATGGATCCTATTCAAGGTAGGCTTTTGATAAGTCATCCCTTGTTTCTCAATGGCTCTTACCTTTTCTACCAAGGCTTTGTAGGCCTAGGAAGATAGAATCTCCTCTTCCCTGAGAGGTCTCTAGGGAGCTTTTGGAGGTAGATTCTTCTTGGGTCGAGGTGGAGGAATTGGCTCATCCTCCTCTTCTACTAAGGAGATCTCTAGGTACTATTGCTCTTGGTCATCTCCTTCTACCTCCTCGTACTGAGTACACCCATGGTGTTCGAGCGCTTGGTGTTGTAACATGTTTTGGGTCATATAATGAGTATGATTTCTAGTATGCTTAGGGTGCAATTCAGGCTATGAAGTAGCTCATCTATGGTGGTGCTCCCTATATTCACTTTGAGGAGGTAAATTAGTGTGAGCTAATCTATCTTCTCTCTCTACACGCTCCTTTTGGTCAAGGATGCATTGCTCGTGCATGCGCTGCTCATACAGATGTTGCCTTAACAACCTCTATCATTGAGTATCCTCATTCTTGAGGTGCTCATACTCTACATACACATATTCCAATTGATCTTGGAAGATACACTACCTTTGCTCTAAAACCAATTTTTGTGATCGATCTATAAGATCGATAGTATGTGGCCTCTAGTTACACAACTCTATTCTAGGGACTTTGTTGGTGTGAGCCCCAATAGACTTATCTACCATACTCTTACCTTTATCTATATAGATGGCATTCATATTTTGTATTATCTATTATCTATGCTCGCATGGGTTGATGGGGCATGTATGCTTCGAGAACACTTTGAGCATTCTCCTAGCTCCTTGGTAGGCCTATGTGTGCTCTCACTACATGAACTCGTAGAATGAGTATGTGCAGATGAGGCTCTACATCCTAATTTCCCTAGGACTCATTCAAGTCCATCAAGCTACCTACTTTTCCATGGTTCATTTGGTGGTGTACCATTTTCTCCAAGTCTAGCCATGTCAATCATGAACTTCCTAGGTTCATTATTATTTGGAGTTTGCAAGGGCCTACGCTCTAAAGCAGCCCTCTCTTCCTACCCCTGATTGGGTGGATTTTCTTATTGTCTATCATGGGATGGTGGGGGCCTTGAGCCACCCTTAGATCTATCCCTCGAGGAGTGTGTATTACCTCCTCTAACTAGGGTATTCTAAATAGAATCCCCATGCATTGAATTATCCCCTCTAATACTCATCGAACATCATTCGAGAGGATCCTATGGTTGAGAGTTCAACGCATTATTTTATGTGTCTTCTAGAGCTTTAGCCTCCACCTCGGTTATCCGAGGTTAGCCTCTCCATGTATTAACCATAATGTGAATTATCTCCTATGTAAATTTTAGAGAAAACAAAGAATACAAGGGTATTTATCTCTTTTAAAGTTTCTTTGTGATCCCTAAACTATTTTAGTGTGTTTCAGGTGTGTTGTAATCATAAACTAACTCTCATCATGTTTTTAGATTTTTTGATGATATACTTGTTTAGTTTAATGGATTTCACCTGTATGCTCATAGCTCGACAACTGATAATGAAATTCATGATCACGTAAACCCACCAAAGTGTGGAGATGAAGCCCACACCCGATCAGGGAGCACAGGTCCTACCGATCCTCACCCAACACACCGTGCACAATGATACACCCCTTCGAAGAGGAATGCATGCTATTTTGCATAGATAGGATGGTTCTTGGAGTCGGTATTGGCCAATAGAATGGGTTCATAGGATTTGAGCCAATGGATGGATATGATGCCCACCGTCATTGAACTCTATTAGTGGTTGGGTATGAATTCCAACTCACTAACATTTAAATGTTACGTGGTGTGTGAGGGTTCATTTTAACTTTGCAATAAAAGTAAAATGCATCAGAGAGCACCCATGATTTTTCCTATATGCCTAGGAAATTTACATTTGAATTTAGAAAGATGCAAAACTAAATGCTATTTTCCAAATCAAAGAATGCAAAATTACATGAGAGACTAGCCTTTAGATAGGCCCCAAGCAAGCAAACCCTAACACAGAGATTTAATGCTAGCTATTATTCTATACCATAACTAACAGATAACTAAATCTTAGCTATGGGTGACAACCATAACTAACAGTGCTAGTTGTTATTGTCAACCACAACTAACAATAGACAAGGCAATTTTCATTATTTTCCTTCTAAAATTTGGCTAGATGATCTAATTAGCCTACTGACAAGAAAAACATAGAAACATGGAAATCATAGAGAAGGGAAAATTACCTAGAATCCCTCATCTGATGAAGAGATAGGTTGTACTATCTTTTTCTCTAATTTTTACTAGTCATGGTTATCAAGCATGGTTGAGATGCTAGCCATGGGTGTTAAGCATGGCTGACACTATGCACCATGGCTGTCAAGCATGGCTAAGACCTACAACACAAAAACATAAAAAATTAGTAAATACAATAAATTTTATGGGGTTTCCATCATGATCACCATCTGTACGATCCTAAAAAACATGCACCTAAGCTATTGACATCATTATACCAAGAATAAAGCAATAAAGCATGTAAAACAATGAATTAACAAGAATATGAAGCTTTATTTTATTAAATCATGGTGAATCTCGATTACAAGTAGGTCCCTCTAAGGGATACCAAAATCTTGATACAATGAATACAATATTTTGAAGCCCCTAAATGGGGTTGGTGCAATCCATAGGTTTTCTAGATTCGACACGAACTACTCAAGGCTTATGGATGCCTTCTTCTCACTTGCTTGGAGGAATTTGATGCCAAGAATGCTTCAAATATATCAAGAATCTGTAATCTGCATTCAAGAAACAACATAGCACAATTAGGAGCATATGAGGCCTCTCATGATGAGGCTCTTGTGGAATATTTGCAAAGAATATGATAAAAATTGCAATAAAACATAAAGATATGTCAATGTAAGCAAAGATATATGCAAGAATGTTAAACTAATATAAAGTATGCTTGAAGATAAGTAAATCTAATTAATCTAGCATATAATTTGCAATGAAAACAAGAAATAGATCTAATCTAAGAAGATAAAGTAAATCTAGTAAATATTGATAAAATAAGGCAAAGCTACCTCTAATATCTCAAATTAACCATACAAATGTGCAAATGAAAGTTAATCTAAGCTAGATCTAACTAATTGCATAAATGAAATTGAAATCCTATGGCTAAAATGGAGGGAAAAGAGCTTCAAACCCTAGCCATGGGTTTCAAACGTAGCTAGCTCTATTAGCCATGACTGATAACCATGATTGAGGGGAAAGTCCTCTTTCTCTTGTAACCAGGGCTTGAAACTACTAATTCCTCTAAGGAATTGATGATCAAGGGTCACCTCATCATTCTGTAATAGGTTGGTGGTGAAGTTCACTCAAATTTGCAATGGAAGTGGTTCAATTGGTAAAGCTTACTCCTCAAGCTCTTAAGATCCTCATTACTTCAAATGCAGTCATGATTCTCCAAATTGATAGCATGTAGACACTCCTCAAGGGTTGTATGTGGCTCTCCAATTTGGTAGGGCTTCACTGCATTCAATTGAAAACTCTTCTAGACTTTCTCCCCAATTTGGAGGGGGTCTTATAGCACTCTCAATTCCTAATCCTAGCTTCCTTGAGAAGCCAAGATCAAGAACTGGGAGGTTGGAGTAGTTGGGAGGAAGAATCCAGAAGCTTCCTCACTTGAAACCATCCGAAATCCATTGCCATGGCCATTGTAACTAATTTTGGCTTGGCTCGAGAGTCCGTGATAGTTGTAGAGCTAGTCATAGACTAGAATCCTAGCAGATCATGGTGGAGATCTTAGCTATGGGTGTCACCCATGGCTAAGGTTGAGTAGGCCAAAGATGCCTAAATTGAGTGGTTAGAACCATTGCTTTGCCTTGGAAAGGTCCAAGATCATTCATATGGTCTGCAAGGATGCCCATATGAGTAGTCTCCTAAACATGACGCATTTTAGGTGTCTACACTCCTTCAATCTATTAAAATTTTCAATAAGACCTCCTTCTTGGGTCTCTTAATCGCATCAATGTCAAGGTCTATCTTCAAGACCTATAAATTTCCTTCTATTCTGAATTTGCTCTTGGAATAGGTAAATATTCAAACTTCATTGGTTTTCCTTCAACACAATGAAAAATACTATCTTCCCTAGTTTTATTTTCCAGAGGTAATTTCTTTAACTTCACTGGTTTCTCCTTAACCAGTGGAAATATGCTTTACAAATTTAAACCTATGCAAGATAAACCTTGTTGTAGCTCTGATACCACTATTAGATTTTGATGCTAGATACTTAATATGAAATAACTACAAGATCTAAAATAAAGTTGCAATATAAAATAAAATATAATAGCAATATTCTAAACATATAAAACTCATAAATAACTTCAATAATAAATCATAGAATTGCCATTAACAAATGCTCACAAAAATTGTATCTCCATTGAATAAAGAACTCAAATACACCATACTTCCATACTCTCATTCTACAAATCCATATATCACACTCACACTCATAGATACATATAATATAATGTGACTCTTCATATGGAGCACTCTTGGCCTTCAATATTCAAGAGACTCTTCATATTCATCTTCCTATTCTATGGACTCATATGCACATGGAATATTATGTATATTTACATTAACAAAATACTTTGCACACTCTAATAATACTTGTGTATTTATTATATTGCCTAAAGTAAATACTCACTCTCTAATATAGGACACTCTCCTAATCTATATATGTACCCAAGTTGGTACATTAGCATGTACCAAATAATGTAATATATTCCAACAATATGTGTAATATGATCTTGTTTATGACAAAGACAAAAGTGTAAAGAAGTGCTTATGAGAACTATTAATGTAACTTACAATATTATGATTATGTAAGATTACAAACATTCATCATTTATGTAAACCTATAAGCATATTCATGTAAGCCTATAGTCCCCTTTCATATTACACCCTTAGTGGTATTATTAATATACCTCATGGATAACCTTGATTAAAAGCATAACTTATTATCATTTTATTGAAGGTTTAACCACAAGGTTAAGTTTATATTGACTTGAGGTTAACCTCTCATTGGGGATTTGGTATAACTATAAATAAATCTCAATGAGAATCCATTTGCTTCATAAGAGAATAAAAAATGATATATTGGGGTGCCCATGGGCACCCAAATTATACTTCTTCTTGTTATCTCCATTCATTTCTTACTTTGTTTAATAATGCTATCTTTTAATAACATTTTCTTATTTTCCTCATATGATTTTTGTGAATGCATGTTTTGGAATGTTTATGTAGGAAATATTATACATTTGAACACAATTTATTTTTAGAAAATGTTAAACCATGGTATAAATAAACCGATGAAATAAAAATAGTTTAGTCCATGGGTCAGGTGGATTGGTAAGTTGGGTCGCTTACCAAGAAGAGACCTAGGTTCCAATCCCATGGGCATGCCCATGCATATCTAGTAGCTCAATCCGACTCCTCTGTGTGTTGCACCTGACTGATGACGGTGATCTGTTTCTTGCTTGTTCGATGGTCCCATTCATGCCATGTGTTGAACTAAACTAATGAATATGGTGTGAACCCTATGCATCCTGTAGTCCCCATATCATACCGGGTTACCATTAACGAGATGGTGGATCTTTTGGAAGCCTTTACTGATAGTTTGAACCTTGCCTGTTGTGCTGACAGTTACCAAAAATTGTGATTGTAGCCAATTCATCTATGTAACCAAAAAAAAGAAATATAAAAGTTTACAAATGATATACCTATTAATTTTTGTAATATATCCAAAAACATATGGATCAACACATTACTTAATAATGAAAAGTAAATCATGATTAAGAACTATATAGTTACAAAAATATGCAATTAGAGAATGTAGAGGGGGGAAATTGTCCTACCATGTATGATTCTCAGTTGGATATGGTGGGAGTCGAGGTGACTATAGGGGTATGTTGATTCCTCTACACTCGGGGGCTTGGGGATCAAGGGGTTCACCAAGAATTATTTAAGGACTCACTCCAAGTCTAAGGTGGAAATGTTTAATGTGTTTATTGAACAAGTACATAGGTTTCATCTAACTAAGATCTAAGCTATGAAAATTTAAAGAACAATGCAGGGCAAATAGTGATGCAGGAAAACAAAATATTATCCCTATAATAATTTTTTATTTCAATGAGAACTAAAATCCTAATTTTACAAATAAGTATATCCTTTTATTTTTAGAAAGGGTTTAAGAGAATACACAAATAGGATTAACCTAAGAGGCAAAACTACATGCTTATCTCTATGGATATCTAGAAATAAAATCAAATATTTTTCTTTTTATTTATGATCTAATTTTGAAATAAAAATGAACAAAAGACACCCAACAAACAACCTAAAATATTTATCAAAGAACTTACTCAATGTAGTGGTTGATCCTAGCTTAAAAATTGCATCCAGATATATCCAACAACTTCAAACCTACAAAATAACTTCAAAACCCTTGGAAAATTTGATAGTTTTTTGGGGCCTACTTAGGCTACTATATGATTAAGCTTGGAGGCACAACAGTCAAGACCCCTTGGTCATTTTAGCTAACCATTCAAAATTAAAAGTGATTTTTGACCTTTGAGAAGCAAACAAGACAAAATGTGATGACATGAAACAATGTAAATATAATGAAATATGACTAAAATAAAATTCAAAGAGGTGATCTAGGGTTTGGGATAAAAAACTACCACCAAGCCTTTAATTAGCTAAATTCATGCCTTGTAAGGGGTGATCACAAATTCATGCCCTATAAGTACAAGGTGTAAATTTGCAATAGAACCTTTCATTGATATATTAATGCTAAAAATGCAATGCTAGATGGAAGATTAATGATCTAGCAAACCAATAATGTAAAATAAAAAATTGGTTAGCTTGAGGTGGAAGTGAAAGAGCAATAAAAGGATGAATACAAAACCTAAAATGGTAGCCTCCTTCTCAAGGCTTCCACACTTGTTCACCAAAAGTAGGTGATCACAAAAATAAAGTAGTAAAAAAACAATCCAAAATAGAAATCGCTTGAAATGACTTGATGGCATTCAAAAACTTGTTAGATCAATTGGAAGACCTAGCTTCTACTTCACATTATATTAAAAAGGGAGTTCAATCCTCTTATTTTTAGGAGGTATGGAGGGGGGTTAGGTAGGAAAATGAAAAATAAACTTGGCCAAGAGGCGATGCCATACAGGTCATCCAAAAATTTAGGTTTTTTGAGAAAAATCTAAATTTTGCCAAATTCATGCCTTGTCTCAGACAACCGTGAATTTGAAAAAGCCAAGGAAAAAAGCAAAGCAAATTGGAAAATAAGGCCCAAACTTGCACCTAGAAATTTTGAGGGACTCCTTAGGGATCCTAAGGAAAAATGACTCATTTTAATGGGTCAATTTTTCATGTGTACATTTTTTCCCCTCTTTGATGCATTTATGGCCGAATAAATACATCACTGAAAAGATGCATATTCCTATGGGTGAAAAATGATGAACATAAAAAGAGATGGTCATTTTAGATAAAGGGGTGGTGCAAAAATGGTTTCATTCCAAACACTTTATATTTTTGCACACAAAATGAGGTATTAATGCCATTATTTCCTCTGAGGATGGGGTGCCCCCTCAGCTTTTAGAAGGAATGCAATATTCCTAAAGAAACCCCCAAAAAAAGGTGGACATAGAAGAAAAGAGAACAACAGAAAGAAAAGGATGAAAATAAAAATAGGGGAGAGAAAAGGGGATAAGAAGGGGGGATGGTGAAAATGAATTCATTTTTGCCATGCAAGAAGAAGAAAAGGAGCTCTAGAGAAAAAGACAAATGGCACTTCCCACACATCATTTAGCCATTGCAAAGGGCGAGGCCAGGATAAAGTAGGATTTAAGTGTTTTTTTTTGCAAGTTCTATCTATTTTTTAGAATAAATTGAGGCACATGACCTAACGTAAATTTGGGGTTGAACCATAAATTTGGTCAGAACTCGACATCGATCGAATTCACCCCTAGAAATATAGGGCACAAATTCATGAATTTTCACCCTAGAAAAACATTGCATAAATTTGACAAAGAAGAAAAAGAGAGAAATAGAGGAGAGAAAAATAGGAAGATAAGAGAGAAGATAAAAAAAGAGAATAAATTTGATTAATCTTGATTATGCTCTAAATTTTATTGCTTAAATGATGGTTAAACTAATTAATTTTTTATTGATGTTTTTGGTTGCAACATGATGTATTGGAGAGCAAAGAGCATAGGTCAAGTTCCTTAGAGGAGTCATTGCAATAACTCATAGTAGTAGAGCAAGACACAATACAGGAAATGGAACTATTAAATTTGGTAGAGATACCACGAGTGGAGGCAAATAGAACACTACTGAAAGCATTGGTGGAGAGGTGGTACTTGGAGTTATCGATATTTTAGCTACCTCTAAGGGAGGTGACCATCACACTGGAGGAGATGACCATCACACTGGAGGATTTGTGGTAGATCTTGGGCATTCCCATCAGGGAGAGGGTAGTTGATAGAGCATAAGGATGTTGGATAACACTACAGTGATTTTTGGGAGATCTGATGCATGATATCCAATAGAGTGGTCTCCATGTTTATGAGATGCCTATACAATATGGAGTGGATTCATTGTCAACCATGATTTGTGGAATAGTGGCTAGATTTTTTGTGTGTCATACTAGTAGGTAATACCTACCATGGTTGCTAGTGAGAGTAGTGGTAGACATGTGGGACCATCAGGTATAGCTTGCATAGGGTCTGTATGTGTTGGTTTGTCTGTATAGGACATTATACAATGTCATGTATAAACAACATACAAGGCTAGTATGTAATATATCGATCCATGTGTGGTGCTGAGAGCACATGGAGGTCTAGATACCACATGCACTACAAGGGCCATTTACCAACCCAAAGTAGCTAGTAGTATATAGATGGACTAGAGACCTAGAGTAAGTCTAGAGGACTTACACAGGTATCCTACCAGTAGAGAGGTAGGTCATATATGAACTACAAGACCATATGATAATATGGAAACCATGGTATCTACATCCTTATTGGGCTAAGTATGGTATGGAGTTGACTAGTGTGAGGAGGATTAAGTGGGTCTCTATAGATAAGGGTGAGCTAGATATCTACTAGTTTGATCGAGTCTAGTGGTAGTTTGACATCCTTCAATAGATACTAGACTTGGGATACTACTAGTTCTAGTGGGTTTGGAGGTACCCATTAGTAGTTGAAAGGTATCCTAATGTGGGGAGGTTTGGTAAGGAGGACTTGTATGATCCTCTATATATAAACCTAGGAGTTGATGATGTCAATATGATGCTTGGATTCAAATATGGTATACGGGTATTATGGCCTTGACGATATCCCCACTAATTCCAGTGTTGATGTGCTAGATCATGATCCAATGAGTGCAACTAGCCTTGTGAGAGGCCATGTGATGCACAATTGAGAATCGAAAGAGGTATGTAGATCCTCTTAAGTAGACAAAATTTTAGGTTAGGATAGACATGGTGATGGCCATAAGGATGACCATCAACCTCTCTATCTTAGGGGGAGGGAGAGTAGTTGGAGGTACTCCTATAATGGAAGTGGTTTTATCAAGTAGCACATCATAATGTGCCTCTACATAAGTGATGGCAAGACCTAGTAGGGCCATAGATCAAGAGGACTCAATGAGGGAGAGGGAGGCAATGTAGGCTTAGATAACGATCATGTAGAAGGAGATGGTGAAACAGGTAGAAAACGACATTTGATAATTTAACACATAAACATAAATGATGCATTAAACAGAGAAATTATATTCCATTGATATTAATGAGCATGTGTTACAAGAGGGTCTTGATGCCCTTTATCCATATCTATTCCTAACAAGGTTACAATCAACCTTATGCTTTCTTCTAGCATCCCTCAGTGTAGGTGGGCTTCGATGTATGCAGGCCACTACAGGGTTGTTGTTTGTATGTTGTTCCTCTTCCTTAGATTTGTCATATAACCTATGAAAGACCTGCAAAAGGGGGTTAGTGTGATGGGGGCTTGCCTTAGTTAGGAACCATGTTTAGAAAGACAAAAATTACTATAAAACTATAACAAAAACTAAAATGAAATATGCAAAATATAATAACATACTGAAATAGAGCTTACCTCCCAAATCTAGAGTGATTTGGGGCCTGCAGATGCAATTTGTGACCCGAGTCGCTAATTGGGACCAGATTCGTAGGGTAGACTTCGAATTGAGCTGTGATAATGTTCTGGTGAAATCTCTTTAGTGAATTGATCCTAAGGTAGCTAGGGTGCCTCTATATGCTGTCAGAATCCGTCTGTATGCTTTGGGAATGGACTGTGTGCTATTGGATTTCCATTTCTGCAGAGTAACAGTACTTTGTTGAATTTGGGAATCAAACCTAATTAGGGGTTTAGAACCCATTATTTATAGGCAAATGCAAGGTGCAAGGGGAGGGTTAGATATACTAAACCTAGGTTTGATTCTCACTAGGGTAGGTTAATATATGCTATGTGGCAACATCTCATTCTAATTAGGAAATATCCTGTCCTCACACATGTGTGAGGAAGGATTAGTGCTAATCCTAATTAGGCCTTAAGCATGTTTAGGGGAGGATTAAAATAAAATCCTAGGAAACCCTAAATTGACACATGTGGGAGGATTTGATTAACAATAATTATGAATTAAGAGTTAATTAATCCAATTTTGCCCTAAAAATGGGCTTAAGTGAAGTCAACATTAAATTAGAATTTGATAATTGACTTTTAATTGTTTTTGTCAATTAATACCCCGTGGGGGTGTCAATTGAGTGTAAATGGGCTATGCATCACCTTGGGTTACCGTCTGAAGGTATCTCGATGCCTAAAATGTAATTTTGAGGGCTTATTAGGGTTTTGGACCTAAAAGCCATTTGTGGAAGTCTACACATTACTATGGTGAACTTATGGAAGTCTACGCATGTCTACATGTGTCTATGCATGTCTACACATGTCTACGCATGTCTATGCATGACTACAATAGTCTACAATATCCTAGGGATGTCTGGAATCACCTATAGATATGCAAAAATAGCAATGTGTGAATTTTGGGTGTCTACATTTTGCCCCTTTTTGTACTATACTGTGTAGAACACAGTTTAATACAAAAATATGAAGGGTTTGTGTAGAAGGAAAAGGGATAGAAGGGGAATGGAATCCAATCAAAGGGTATGTAGCTGCTCAAAGTGTGACCATACAAATCAATCGGGTATCTAGGAAAAAGAAGAGAAATAATGGAATCTAATCAAAGGTATGTAGTTGCTCAAAGCATGACCATACAACATCAATTGGATGTCCACAGGGGAAGAAGAGAGGAAGGAAAGAAGGAAAAGAGGAAAGAGATAAAAAAAATGCTAGTAAGGGAAAATGAATGATTATGAATGCAATTATGTGATTTTTCTAAGTTCGTATGACATTTACGATGCCATACTAGTTGCTTGAGAACGACAACTTTTGACTACTTTGATTTTGCGACCAGATCAGCGTGGTACAAAAGTATGATTAGGACAAAAGTCTAACTAAATATTTTTTGTTGATTGATTGATGAAAACATGGCAACAAGTTTCAAACCATTTGAGCTAGTTTAACATCTGGATCGTCAACTCATGATCATATCAGCATGGTCGTGAAGTCCATTTCCAAATGTTGTGCTAGGATTGATCAAACATATCATCCGTTGTGTACTTGACGTAAATGAATGCTACATTGACTTCTCCATAGTAACGCGTAACTCTCCTGATGTAACCCATGTCTATTTGGGATTGAGATATAATCGTATGATAATATTTAGCAAAAAATTTCTTAGACAAATGCGCTAACTGTGCTTTTGGATTTTCAAAGTTGTGGTTGCATGCAAAGCTGACTTTGGATATGAATACCCCCTAAAACAAGGAATCAACAATGAGGTGAATAAAATATGGTGATTTGATGATGTAGAAATTGATAAAGATACCAATGCATGATGAATATGATTGCTTAGTACAAAAAAAAAAGAATGGGATCTAATCAAAGGTATGTAGCCGCTCGAAGTGTGACCATACAACATTGACTGGATAGCCAGGGGGGAGAAGGGAAAATAATGGGATCTAATCAAAGGTATGTAGTCGCTCGAAGTGTAACCATACAATATTGATTGGATAGCCAAGAAGGAGAAGGAAAATAATGGGATCTAATCAAAGGTATGTAGTCGCTCGAAGCGTGACCATACAACATTGACTGGATAGCCAATAAGGAGAAGGAAAAATAAGGGAAGGAGAAGAAGAGGAAAGAAATAAAAAGTAATGCTAATAAAATGAAATGGATGATTGTGAATGCAATTCTCTATTTTTGTTGCATCTGTATAAAATTTATGATGCCATACTAGTTGTTTAAGAATGGTAATAGTTATCTGTTGTGCTTTTACGACTAGATCAACGTGGTCCAAAAGTATGAATGTGACAAGTTTATCGGTAAAATGCAACGTGTGTTTTCAAGTGGTGTTAAAAGGTAATTTTTTGAGGCTCCTAGGATTTTTGAAGGTATTTCCATACTTTCCTAGGGTTTTGGGGATGCTCTGGTGTTTTTTGATTAAATTTGTGACCTGAGTCACAGTTTTGACCTCATTCGCGACCTAGGTCGCGATTCTGAACTACCTCACGATCTGGGTCGCGAAACAACAACTAAGTAGTATTTTATCCCAAATATGCATGGCAGGGGCTCATTTGGACGATGCACATGTGTGGAAAGAAACTTGGGAGAGCATTTGATGGTATGTAAGGAGCACGATTAGAGATTATGAGAGCTAGGATGATGAAGGGACGTAGACCAACTGGCATCAGACATGGGGATCCATCAGTAAGTGATCCTTGACTTTGTTTTGTTTGTATTTTATTTTTTTGAGAAAATATGAATGAGGGGGGGATGTTTTCATCTTGATTTACAAAAAATTGTAACTTTTAAGTAAAATTTGAAAACATAGTGATAAACAGGCCAAATGGGTACCCAAAAGTGCGGTCGGTTTTTCAATTGGATTTGTTTTGTCACCAATTTGACCGGGTAATGGGTAGAGTCGGTGTAGAGTTTGACTGTCAGTTTGTGAGGTAACGGTGTACTGACATCGATATGTTTTTGCACTTTGTCTGCAAAAGTAGAAAATGGGTATTACATTATGTGATTGTTTTATTTTTATGACTTTGTTTGATGTGATTTCGGTATTCGATGGTTTGAGGTGTAATGTGTGAAATCTAGGGCATTAGATTTGCCATGTTAGAGGTAGAATATTTAAAAACTGATAACACTTTCATCACATAAGGGCAAAATGGGTGTCCAAAAATGTTAGTTGTTTTGGTAGTTCATTTCATTTGACATGCCTTTGATTTACGTGCCATGGTGTAGATAGTAGTAAACTGAAAATGAGCTATAGGGAGCCCGATGTAGACTGTACTTGATGTCAATTTGAATTTCCACCACTAAATAGAAAAATGGGTATCTAAAAATGTAACTGTTATTTTTAGATTGCGTGCCTGGATATGTGTTCGATTTTGGTGTTTTTAAGATAAATTTGACTGTTAGATCTATGTTGATTGGTGCTTTGTTTCTAAATTTTGTCGACACATTTACCATTAAGTGGGCAAATGGGTATCCAAAAATGTGATTTATTTTTTGTATGTCATATTAATTGATCATGTTTTGGATTGCGTGCCATATTAGCTATATAGTTGAGTTTGCAATTGGTTGTTTGGGTGACCAATGTGTACTGTATGTCGTATGTGTTTGGATTATTGCCATAAAATGACATAATAGGTATCCAAATATGTGATTGTGTTGTTGATGTGTTTTATAATTTTATTTGTATGTTATTTTGTCTCGAGATGCATGCCAAATTAAATATTTCTAATTTATAAATTCTAAGTGATGATGTTATATGTGATTGATTTGTTATGTGGGTTACTGATGGGTGTTGTGTTGTGTGTTGAATAGGTGAAGTCGCATGCCAAATTAAATGTTTTTAATTTATAAATTCTAAGTGATGATGTTATATGTGATTGATTTGTTATGTGGGTTACTGATGGGTGTTGTGTTGTGTGTTGAATAGGTGAAGTCGCTTGAACCCCATCATCGTGTGAGAAAGTTTAAGCAAGGTTTTGAAAAGCTAATGAATATTGAGGAGGAATTGCAGTGGTTAGATGACATACACTTTCATGGTGTGTGGGAGTGTAAGAGCATCTTCACTAATAAGGCATTTGTATCTGCCTTATGTGAGCGATGGGATGCATATCGAAACACTTTTCATTTTCCTATGGGGGAAATGACCGTGACATTAGAGGATGTGTATTGCATCTATCGATTGCCGATTAAGGGTGTTCCTATGAGGGCAACCAAATATGGGAGGAAGGACGAGGTGTTGGAGAGATTATTTGGGACTGGGTGGAGAGAGATCGATGCTGCCAAGATGTACTATGAGTGGTTGTGGTGTCAGAAGAAAATATCCGATAGGCAGTATGTGGCTATGATGATGATATATACCTATGTCTTGCCTGATAGTTCTGGGTTTTTTTTTACCTGGAACATGTTGGACATAGTTAGTGACTTGGTGGAGCACAAGGTTGTGTTTGCTTGGGCGCCTACACTTCTGGCTCAAGCATATCATGAGTTTTATGAGGTGGTTTGGGGTAGATGTATGGGATTGAGTGTGATTCCCTTACTGTAGATTTGGACTTGGGAACACATAGTTGTTGAGAGGTCCTCTTTGTTACCTCATTTTGTACACATGGAGGATAAGGAGCTTCCTTATACCTTGAGGTGGAGTACGGAGGTGGAGCAGGATATGAAGAGACCTCATGAGGGTGATCCAATTTTGTGGAGGATTAAGTTCAGCGAGTTGACGGTATATGACATTATATGGAGACCATGGATGGGTGGAATGAGTTGGAGAGAGGATGATGAGCAGTTGTAGGCTATACAATGGGGCATATGGTTGGTTGGGAGATATACTCGGTAGACTGAGTATTTTTAGTTTTATTGAGTACAACACCAGTTTGGATTACGATAGGATGTTCTAGGGACTCCTGTTATCTATTTCAAGTGATAGGGAGATAAGGGAGAGCACCCTATTGTACCACCTTGGATTGGGGAGGTGGACCCTCCTATGGATATCCTGGATGTAGGGGATGCAAAGATGACACCATAGTTTGATGCCTGGTGGGTGCTACAGTATTGGTATCCTAAGAGAGGTGTGGTGGATGGGTGGGTGGCACATGTTGTTGGGGCATCTCCACCAAAGAGGAGGATGAGTAGGAGGACTCGATATGGAAGAGCGAGTACAACTACTATTGAGGAGGATGTTCCTCTATGACGGTCATGACATCGTGTAGGTACCTCGGTGAGCACCCAAGGTGTGAGGGTAGAGGAGGTGGATGTGGGTGTAGAGGTTGGGATGGAGCAGCCTGTTGGAGCGTAGGCTAAGGGAGGCGGGCTGGCCGATATGGGTAGTATTGATGATACTATTTATATTGGGGTATTTTCTGATATAACACAACAAATTCCCAATGATATTTTTGAAAGGCTAGCTATAGAGGATGTACAAGGGTTGCATGATTGGATTCAACAGTTGGAGGCAGACATGGTGGAGATGAGGGCTGCTATGTCTAGGCAAGATCAGGCGATCGATACTCTAATTGGTCAGTTTGTATCCTAGGCCACTAAGAAGATGATATGCAAGATTACCTTGTTAGTGCACAGGATCCCTCTACCAGATTATGGTTAGATTGTGGTGCAGTATAGATCAAAGTCACAGGTGCGAGTGCCATCACATCAGAGTTAGTGTAGTGTGGCTACTGTGGGACAGAGAGGTGCTAGGGCTAAGGTTCAGGATCAGCCTACTGTGGATCCAGTTCCAGAGTTTAGGGCAAATTCAAGCTGGGCTATAGGGATACGAGTGAGTTGTGAGGGTTGCGAGGAGACTCCTAGTGGGATCTAGGATAGTTATTACTAATTATAGCCTACGAGTATTTTTTTTGATGATATATGATGATGGGCATGATCCCAGGTTGTAGCCTTCAGGTATTTTGTATGGATGATATATATATACCTTGTTGATTTTGGATATTATATACATGTGTTATTTTGATGGTTTGAAATGTGTTCTTGTTTATGTTTGCATGGATTAGCTTAACATAATTTGTAGATATGTCTAACGAATAGATATACATGTATGACATGGTTTAGATCTATTATCGTGTTGTGGTATAAATGGATTGTAGAGTAGTGTTATGATTGTATTTTCAATGTGATATGATATGATATCAAATATGCTTTTGTAATGGATGTATGTATAGTAATGGCGATACTATGATGTGATTTTGAAATGCATATGGGATGAATGTAATAAATATAATTTGATATGAAATGCATGTAGAATGAATGCAATACTATAATGTGTATCAAATGTATCTAACATAGATGCATGTATGCATGTATGAACTTACTAAAATGCGCCAAGGAAGCACTTGTATCATTGCATTTACCTGTATGGATGCTATCCATTCCATGATTTTAGGGTCGATGGATAATGTAAGGCATGTGTAATGGTTTTGACTAACATAGTTATGACAATCAAATCTCAAACCCTTAGCTATACAAGTTTTGTGGCAACTTATAACATGATTGGGCTAGTTCAAAATCTATCTTGGACCTATGTGTGTGAATGTGTAATGTTCATTTATCCATTTTGAGGGTGGTAGGATTAACCCATTGTAGATGCTATCGTACTAGCTAGCTCATTCATCCACAATAGTGATTTCTACAGAAGTGAGATGCTAATGCAAGAGATGTGTTGTCACCTGTAAGATTATTCCACTAGTAGGTAGGTTTTTGGAATTATCCCATAGTATTATGTTTAACCTAGGACCAAAGGTAATAAGCATAACATGTGTGATATCAAGAGGCATTTCCTTTTGTTTTTTGCCCCTGTTCTAGTGTTGACCTATCTGATTGTGGTAGTGCTCTTTTCATTTCTTTTCTTTTCTCTTTTGCTATTCTATGATTTTTTTTTGTCTATTCTAAGAGCATTGGCATTTGTTTTATGCTCTATTATTGCCTTTTGCTTATGCTTGATCCCTTTGTTTATCCCTAGGTCATATTTTGACCATGCAGGTGATAGGACGAGCAGGGGATACCATTCACTAGATGGCGATATCTACTCAAGATGTCCTATTTCCTAGGCTTAAAATTGTTAAAGTGTAACCTGTTGTGAGCGATTCATGAGAGAAGTTGAACCAACCTAAAATACCATAAGAAGAATGTACAAGACTCAGTAGCTATGGGTGAAACTTGATTGCCTATACTATAGAGTAGTCAAAATTGAACACGACACCTATGTATACCCTGATCCTAAAAAGGGGGAATGGACATCCAGGTGGTAATGCTAACAAGCACATGTATTATTCCTATTAAGGCATATTTTGGGGAAGAATGTATAAACATGAATTAAATTTTTAACTATAAAGCATATGGATATGTGCAATGCATGTAACTGTAAGTGATGCAAGTGGAAGAATGCGATATTTACAAGAAGAAAGTTATGTTGTTTAGGAAGAGAATTTTTTAGAAGAACCTATTTACAGATAAGTAAGGTGTGTAATGATGGCAAAAAGTGTGATGCTATGATCATGGTTGCCTTAGCGTGTGGGGTGTGTGTGTAGTAGATGTATAAGCTGTGAGTTGTATAAGGGTATGTAATAGTCGCCAAGAAGAAGCAAGATGTAAAAGTGGAATGTACAAGTGGAATAAGTGAGAAGAAATGGGTTTTGGTGACAAATAAATGCAAGGGGATCACCAACAGCTAGTAATGATAGAAGAGAAGATATAAATCAATGTATGTAAGAAGTAGAAGAATGAGATAGAAGAAGATGAGTAACTAACACTACTTTCGAGAAAAATGGCGTAGATCTGGGTGGGAGTGGGATGGTGAAGTGATGACATGGCTAGAGTTGTGGCTAGAGCCATAGTTAGAAATATTATAAATATAACGGGTGGGCACTGTTAGGGTAATGTGGGGTGGTAAAGTATTGTACTTGATATAGCATGAAGGACTGAAAAGTCATCTAAACAAAAAAGAATGCTCTAGTGATTGGGTACGCTCACCATGCAACATGTTGTGCACCAGGGTTTTGAATGATTTGCACTCTTTGATATCATGACTTGGCTGGTGATGGTAGATGCAAAATTGATTCTCATTGTAATTACATGATTTAGGATGTGAGGGGTCAGTAGGTCGAATCTCGGGTAGGTCAATAAGACCCTACTACATGAGATGATGGAATATTTTAGAAAGTGGCGTATGTGGAATAGGCATAGGATAGATGTATGGCTCTGTTGGAGGTGAGCGAGGTCTGGGTGAAAGACAATCTGGTAATGGAGGCATGGGTCTAGGTTTCGGCATGGGTCAAGTCCAAGGTTGAGGAAGGGATCTACGTGGTGGTGAAGATGGATGGGTTGTGGAAGACTGTTATGGGTGAACATGGCAATTGCAGTGGCTCATATGCAACTCCAAAGCTTTGATATAGGAGATGAGATAATGTATCTCATGGTGTGGCGATGATGGTATTAGGGAAGGGGGTGATCAGGATTCCAAGGTGAATGGAATGGTTCGATGTGTGGTAGAAAAAGGATAGGGCTACGATGAGGAAGCAACAACATGGAATGACTATGGTGATTGTAAGATTTGCTAGGGCGGTAAGCCTCATAGTGGTGAAGGTGGTGTCTTGAGGACCGATGGCATAGGTGATGGCCCTGGGTGGCGATGCGAATGAGAAAGAGGGATGTTTGTGCGACCAGCTTGAGTAGCTTGGGTCGTGTGAGCTTGTAGAGCCTGGGCATAGGTAGACTCGCCATTGTGAAGGGGAGTAGGCAAAAATGTAGGGCAAGGTTGATGAGGTATGTATTCCCTATTAGGTGGGCGGTAAGATCCTATGGGATGTTGTGGATGACTTGGAGGTGAATAGTGATTTCTAAGATCATCAAACTGATGGGAGGATGATCCTTATGCTTGCGGTTGGGTGGATTCATATTTATCATCGAAAGAGGACATGGTAATATGGCTATCACCAGAGTGTGGTGAATAGGATGAACCTCACTGGCAAGGGGAATGGTGTTGAGGTGAAGTGTGGTGACCTAAATAGGATGAGTGTGAGGAGTGCCTGGTATGAAGGGTGGTTGGTGGTCAGGCGAGATCGATCGGTGTAATGGTTTTTTGTTGCGACTATAGATGGTCCTGCATGGTGGTAGGTGAGGCCACTGTAGAGCTCTCCTACTAATGGCGTGAGTCCTGCAAAAAGGAAAAATAAATACCCTAAGCATAAAAATAGTAGAAAGGTGAAATGTACATGTATATAGAAATAATAAAGTAGAAATAATAGATTCACTTAGTGATGTGCTTAAGGATTTATTTATAATACTATGTGACACTCGTGATGGTGATTGCATTTATGAATCATGCATTGAAAGCACAAATATGTAGTATGTTGATGGGTTCAGGATCATTAAGGCCTTCCAGATTTTCCAAATGATATGCTCCTAAATCATATTTGTGTGTGATAATAAATGGACCCAATCAATTTAGGGTAAATTTATTGTGTTGCTGGTGAGGCTAACTTATGATTTGCTAGTTCTCTTTGAGAACCAAGTCACCAATATGATATTCACATTGATGTACCTTGCTATTGTAGGCACGATGAAGGCAATCTTGATATACTCATGTGTGCTCGATGGTATGGATGCGATGTTCATCAGGGAGTGTTAGTTGATCTCGATGAGTTTGGCGAGCAGTGTCATCGTCAATGAAATCTTTCATGGATATCCATAAAGAGGGTATCTCCAACTCAAGGGGCATGATAGCTTCTACCCCGTAGACAAGTGAAAAAGGTGTTGCCC
Source organism: Wollemia nobilis (assembly GCA_028583015.1). Classification (NCBI taxonomy): domain Eukaryota; kingdom Viridiplantae; phylum Streptophyta; class Pinopsida; order Araucariales; family Araucariaceae; genus Wollemia; species Wollemia nobilis. Next base: position 3,910,685 of record JAQPPZ010016827.1, read on the forward strand.
CAGTGGGATTATGAATGCTCATATGATATGCCCACAAAGCTAGGGGCATTTGATTATGCCAGTCTCGATGAGATTCTGCTACAGTTTTATGGAGGATAGAACATATGGTTTTGTTAGTGGCTTCGGCCTGGCCATTTCCTTGAGGGTAATATGGGGTTGAAAAGCTATGATGTATATGAAATCTGTTGCACAAAGCTCGAAAATTTTTGTTTTTGAAATATTTTCCATTATCTGAAATAATTTGGGAGGGAATTCCAAAGCGGCATATGATATGTTCCATTATGAATGTTGCAATTTTGGCTCCTATAGTTTGGAACAGTGGGATGTCTTCAACCCAATTTGTAAAATATTTTGTTGCTATAATGATAAGTTTATGATTGTTGAGGATGTAGGTGTAATTTGTCCAATTATATCTAGGCCCCATTGGGAGAAGGGCCACATGGACTAGATTGGTTGAAGTACTTAGAATGGAAAATGTGTTAAGTTCACATGTTGTTGACATTTGATGCAATGTTTGACATACTCACAATAGTCTTACTCCATTTTAAGCTAGTAGTAGCCCATACAGAGAATGCATTTGGTAATTTTCATGCCACTAAAATGGCCACCACAAGTGCCATAATGGGTTTCTTGTACAACCCACTGTGATTCTTGTGGTTCTAGGTAATGCAAGAGTATACCGTCATAGCTACAATGGTAAAGGATGTCCCCCAACAAGGTGTAACGTATCACTCTTTTTTTAAATGTTTGGAACTAAGCGTGGGATAAATCACATGGTAGGAAGCCTAGTTTGATGTATTCCTTGATCTGTAAGAACCATGGGTCATGAGGTTCAGTGTTTACCACATATACACCACCATCATCTATGGGAGGTGTAGGTGATATAGTAGATTGTGTAAGTGTATGAATGGATATAGAGGTTGTGCTAGACATTGGATTTTATAGGATGAGGGACCCTAAGGAGGCCATGGTGTCTATAAAATAGTTAGATGTCCGAGGCATGGATTCGAGGTAATACCATTCGAATTGGGATAGGAGTTGTTGGGTGATCTTCTTGTACTGCTGGAGGACTGGGCAATTGCATAGCCAAAGTTCCTGCACTTGATTGATAATAAAAAGTGAATCACCTATGATGTGGAGGCATTTTATGTGCATAGCATGTTCTTGTTTCAATCCTAGGATTAAGGCTTCATATTTTGGGTTGTTATTGGTACAGGGAAAATCAAGTTTGAATGAAAATGAGAGTGGTTCTCCTTTTGGTGTAAAGAAAACAATGCCTGCACCCCCAGCGTAGAGACACCTAGACCCATAAAATAACATAGTGAGGTCAACCATGAATTATAGTTCGACGTACTCCCCGTATTTGGTTATGTGAAAGAGAGTCATCGAGGAGTTGGATGAGTAGAGGTTGGTTGTCAGTTATAGGGGCTTTAGCTAGTTGGTCAACAATGACCTGCCATTTGATGGACTTTTGAGATATGAATTCTAGGTCAAACTCGGTTAGGATCATAATAAATTTAGCTGTGCGGGAGTTGTGATAAATTTTGTTCATCATATACCGTAGGGGATTGTCTCAGGCTATGACAAAATTTGTGTGGTTTAACATGTAATGTATTAGCTTCTGGGTGGTAAATACTACTGCTAGGCATAGCTTCTCCATGTATCTGTGTCTTGTTTCATAACTAATTAGTGTGCGACTAATGTAGTAGATATCCTGCTCTTTGTCGAGAGCATTCTTTTGAGCTAGGAGTGTACTTAGCACAAGTTCTGTGGTCGAGATGTATAGAGTCAGTGGTAATTGTGGGTGTGATGGTGACATAACCGAAAGTGACGTGAGGTAGGTTTTGATGGCATCGAATGCAGCTTGATAGTTTTCATCCCATTTAAGGTGTACTCATTTTTGTAGGAGATGATTGAATGGTTGGAATTTGTTTGATAATTGTGCTATAAATCTATGAATAGAGGTAATATTGCCCTGTAGGCTACGAAATTGCTTTAAGGTGGTAGGAGGAGGCATCTCGATGATGGATTTCACCTTACTAGGATCTATTTCAATGCCTCGTTGGGAGACAATGAATCCTAGTATCTTTCCAGATGTAACACCAAACATGCACTTTTTTGTATTGAGGTGCATGTTGTGTTCTAGTAGTCAATCAAAAATCTGACGGAGATCTTCAATATTATCAACATGTTTCTTTGATTTGGCTATGAGGTCATCTACATAGTCTTCCACATTTTTTTGCATTAGGTCATGAAATATGTAGGTCATGGCTCATTGATAGGTTTCCCCAATATTTTTAAGGCCAAAGGGCATGACCTTGTAGCAAAAATTTCCCTAGGGTGTTGTGAAGGAAGTTTTGTGTTGATCAGTTGGGTTGATCCAAATTTTATTGTATCCGTAAAAACCATCCATGAGGGAAATCATCTCATGACTTGTGATGGAGTCAACAAGGGAGTCAATGTTGGGTAGACGAAAGTTGTCTTTAGGACAAGCTTTGTTTAGATCATGAAATTATGTGCACAGGTAAACATCACCAAATAGTTTGGGGAAAGGGACCATGTTGGATACCCACTCAGGATAGTCAATGGGTATTATGAAATCAACATCTAGGAGCTTTTGAAGCTTAGATTTTACTATCAATGCGATAGTTGGATGCATGCATCGCAAATTTTTTCTTATTGGTTTAGCATTGGGATCTAGTATAATATTATGCACTACCACATCAAGGTCAAGTCTCGACATGTCTTTGTAAGACCATGCAAAGACTTTTATATACTTGCATAGGAAGTTCATAAAGGCGATGTGCTCCTCAGGTGAGAGGCTAGTAGCTAATTTAAGGATGTGTGGATTTTTTGGATCATCACCAATGTCTATGTTGATTGTGTATTTGATGAGCATGCAAGATCCATCGCACAACTATTTAGGGACAAGGATGAGATTGAAGTCGTCGATGGCCTCACTGAACTTGAGTTCATCATCTACATAAATTCGTGTGTGATGGACTTGATGGATTTGGTGTGACGTGGATGAGGAAGGGGAATTTTCTATTCACAAGATGTGAGGAGAGAGAAGAAAATATCCAGGTGTTGGTGTGTGAAATGTGTGCAAGATAGATAAAGTTTGGGTTTGTTTCGTCTCAAATTTTCCGATGATTGTAATGGAGGGGAGAACGTAAATATACCTCAACCATGTTAATCGATGTTGTAGGTGAAGTAGATGGGGTAGAATCTGGTGATGGAATTTGGATAGTGTTGAGCAAGGCGCAGCAAAAGTATTGTCATTGTTGTCAACACAGACAGATAGATCAGTTGATGCATTTGAAGCAGTGGACAGGAGTTCAGAGGTCAGTCAGATCATGTACAGTGAAATTCCAAGAAAACAAAAGTGACCCAGATTCAAAAAATCAAAGAAAAAGACAAGTAAGAAAACTGTCGCGATATCGCGACATGTTTTCTGTCACGATATCGCGATAGGTTGAGAAGTTAGAAGGAAAAAAGAAAAACGTCATGATTTCGTGACATATCGGAGGAGAGAGAAGGCGCAAGTAAAATTGTCACGATTTCGTGACATATCGGAGGAGAGAGAAGGCGCAAGTAAAATTGTCGTGATTTCACGACATGGACAAGGAGAGAGAAGGCGCAAGCAAAACTGTTGCGATTTCACGACATGTTGCAAGAAAAGAAGCCAAGTGGAAAAACTGTCGCTATTTCACGACATGTTGCAGGCAAAGAAGCCAAGTGGAAAAACTGTCACGATTTTGCGACATGTTGGAGGCAAAGAAGCCAAGTGGAAAAACTGTCATGATTTCGTGACATGTTGGAAGCAAAGAAGGCAAGTAAGAAAGTTGTCACAATTTCACGACATGTTTAGAAAGCACAAGGAAAGCTATCGTGATTTCGTGACATGTTGGCAGAAAAGAAAGCAAGTAGAAAAAGTGTCGCGATTTCGCGACATGTTTGGAGAAGAAGCGCTTGCAGAGAAAAAGTGTCACGATTTCGTGACAAGTTGCAAGAAGAAGCGCTAAGGAGAAAAAGTGTCACGATTTCGTGACAAGTTGCGAGAAGAAGCGCTAAGGAGAAAAAGTGTCGCGATTTCGCGACATAGTGCAAGAGAAATAGGAGAGAGAAAATGTGTCGCGATTTCGCGACATGTTGCAAGGCCAAAGCAAAGAGAAAGTGCAAAGGAGAAAAAGGTGTCGCGATTTTGCTACATGTTGATTATTGGCAAAGAAAGAGAAAGCGCAAAGAGAAAAATGTGTCGTGATTTCGCGACATGTTGTATTTTCGAGGGCCGAAGCAAAGAGAAAGCGCAAAGGAGAAAAAGTGTCGTGATTTTTCTACATGTATTATCGCAGGCCGAAGCAAAGAGAAAGTGCCAAGGAGAAAAAGTGTAGCGATTTTGCTACATGTTGAAGTATCGCGGGCCGAAGCAAAGGTAGAGTGCAAGGAACAAAAGTGTAGCGATTTCGCTACATGTTGAAGCATCGCGGGTCGAAGCAAAGGTAGAGTGCAAGGAACAAAAGTGTAGCGATATCGCTACATGTTGAAGCATCGCGGGTCGAAGCAAAGGTAGAGTGCAAGGAACAAAAGTGTAGCGATATCGCTACATGTTGAAGCATCACGGGTCGAAGCAAAGGTAAAGGCCAAGGAACAGAAAGTGTCGCGATATCACTACATGTTGGGTTTTCACGACTCGAAGGGAAGAGAGAGAGTAAGGAAGCGAGAATGTCACAATTTCGTGACATGCTGGTTTTCACGACAGTAAGACAGAAGGAGAACTAGGAGGCCGAGAATGTCACGATTTTGTGACATGCTATTTTTTCATGGGTTAAAGCCGAGAAGGGCAGAAAGAGATAGAAGTGTCACGATTTCATGACAGGTCGCAACAACACGTTAAACAGACAGTTAACTGGAACAGAACGACAGTTAAAGGGGCAGTAGTAGAGAAAAGGCATGCAAATTTTTAATAATAGTTAACTGGAGTAAATGCGATAGTTTCAAATGGATTTACTGATAGAATTCATGCAGCTTTTTAATAACAGTCATAGAAGGAGAAATCGAACAGTCGCATTCTTAGAATCGTAAATTGCATGCATGCACATAAATAAATACGAACAATCATAGGAGAGGTATTTGAAGCATGCAACATGTTTGACAAAAAGCCCCTCATTTATATACAAAAAGAAACTACGCAAAGAAGTAGTTATAGTTGTCAAGTGGCAGAAGTGATTTTTAGAAGAACAGTTACGGGCTGCATGCATAAAAATTAAAGCTTAAAATATAGACGTTTTTTTGAATAAAAGCAGGTCTGAGTAAATATTACAGTTGCTACTGTATGTGTGAAAGTGCTATTGAAAGAGGGTGAGAAGAGTGTTGTAAGGGAGTGAAAAAGCTGAGCAGTGAGTATTTACTGTGTTTTTGATAAATTGGAGACCAGTCAGGGTCTTGAAAAAGTGAAGGCATTTGTATGTCATTGTTTTAACTTTCAAAACTATGATCCAAGTTGGTGCTTGGATAGGGGTTGGTGCTCCTTTCTGTAGGTGTAGATAAATTAGGGGTTGGTGCTCCTTCCAGTGGGTGCTGGTAAATAGATTGTAAAATTGGTGTTTTGCAAAGGCTGGATTTGGACCGTAGTCCAAGTAGTCATTCTTGAGGAGTAGCCAAATTGGTGAACCTCGTTACATTGTGTGTTGTGGTGTGCTCTCCTGTGATTATTGCTTTATCTCTTTTCTAGTTCTCTTTGCTTCAGTTTTAAGTATTGTAGATCAGATTTTTAGCTACACTGATTCACCCCCCCTCTCAGTGTCATTGTGGGAATATCAATTGGTATTAGAGCAAGGTTCCTGAACAAGCTTAATCAGCTAAGGTGATCTTGGAAGGAACACAATGGCAGGTACTGAAGGATTCTCATCAAACAAAGCTCCTTTATTCAATGGAACTAATTACTCATTCTGGAGACTCAGGATGTAGACATATTTGAGTGCATTAGGATACGACATTTGGGAGTCGGTAGAAAGTGGCTACACAAAGACCCGCTACTCCTCCAATAGATATTGCCGGTAAGAAACTGTCTGAGAATAACTCCAAAGCAAAGAATGCCATAATGTGTGGGCTAGTAGATAGTGAACTGATAAGGGTCATGAGCTATAAATCAGCAAAAGACATATGGGATAAACTGAAGAGCATCCATGAAGGAGACAACAAGATCAAGGAAGCCAAACTGCAAACTCATCGAGCTCAGTTCGAAGCATTACAAATGAATGACGATGAGAACATAGAGGCCTATATGCTAAGAGTCAATGGAATCATTAATGCAATCAGAGGACTCGGCGAAGAAATCGAAGATGCGGTTGTCATGAAAAAGGTACTTAGAACTCTTCACAAAATATTTAATTCTAAAGTTTCTACAATAGAAGAGGCTAAAGATCTAAACAATTTTAGCATGGATGAGATGCATGGTTCCTTGACTGCATACGAAATGAGAATAGGACAAACTAAGCCCATAGAAAGAGAAGCTACTTTTAAAGCACACAAGAATACAAAAACTGAACAAGAATCTAAGGATGAAGAGACATCGGATGAAATGGAAGCCAACTTTGTTCAGAAACTTACAAAGGGAAAAGGAAAATATAGAGGTAAGTTACCATTTAAGTGTTTCAATTGTGGAGGGGTCGGTCACTTTGCAGCTAAGTGTCCAATGAATGAGAAAACCAAAAGTGATGAAGGGTCACACCAAGAAAGAAGTGACTGGAAGAAGAAACCAAACTTTAGGAAAAGCAATTTCAAAAAGAAAAGTTTCATATCCAAAAATGTTAGCTCTTCTGAAGATAGCTTAGGTGAAGATTCTGAAGAAGAAACAGGTGAAGCTCTGTTCATGGCATTTGAAGAAGCAAAAACAGAAGAAAAATAGGAAGGTGATACAAAAAGTAAGGATGAGGCTGAAGTTTATCTAGAAGGAGAGTTGGTTGCTGCACTTAAAGAGTTGAAGACAGAAAGGAAAAAGAATAATAAGGTCTCAAGAAAGCTAGAGGATGCGAATGACATAATAAGCAATTTGAAAGTACAAACAAAAGAATTTAAGAAAATGTCTGAAGAACTCAAAGTTCAATTAACCATGAAAATAGATGAGTGCTGCAAACTGGAAGAAGAGATTGTTGTCTTAAGAATGCGGCTTGAAGAAAAGAATCAAAAATTAAGTTGCTATCACAAACTTGAAGGAAGTTCTGCAAAGCTTGAAAAGATTATAAATAGTCAGAGGACTACAGACATCAAGTTTGGCTTGGGGTTTGTCGAAGGAGAATCATCAAGTGGATCAAAGGCCATAACTATAGAACCAATAAAGAAAGAGGATAAAATCAAGGTTGACCAAAGAAAAATGAATCTTGCAAAAGAAAGCAACAATGGCAGGCACGAGAGGACTGTTGACAATGAGGGATTCACAAAAGTCACTCATCAAAGGAGAAGAAAATTTGTGGCTCCTACTACAAATTGGCAAAGACCAACTCCCAGGTTCAATCATTCTTTTTCTGGTTATTATTTTAAATGCAATACTTATGGTCATAAGATTTCAGACTGCATTTATAATATAGGACAAAGAAATTTTTTCCAGTAGAAATGTATTTTCACCCTTGATAGATTATGCAGTAGAATGCTATAACTGTCATAACTTTGGACACATTGCAAGAAACTGTAGAAGCACATATGCAACAAATAAATATCAGGGAAGAAGAACTCAACCAAACAGTTTAAGGCAAAACAAAAAATTCCCAGATAAACATGCACAGGCCATTGACAAAGAAAAGTCTAAACAAGTGACCAAAACTACAATCAAACCAGAATGGAAAGAAAAAGAGCAACTCAAAGAAGAAAAGGAATCATTGATTGTCCAGACAACATTCAAAGCATAGAACAAATCAGCACCATGGATATTGGATAGTGGATGCTCCAATCACATGACAGGAGATAAACAAAAATTTGAAAAATTATAGAAATATGAAGGGGGCTCTGTAAAGTTTGGAAATAATGATGGAGCCAAAATAGTTGGAAAAGGATCAATCAAAATAAGTGATGGAAAGATCAATTCCAAAGAAGTTCTATTTGTAGTTGGTTTGAAGCACAACTTATCGAGCGTAAGTCAAATCTGTGACAGAGGTCATGAAGTCATTTTTAAAAATCAGGGTTGTGAAGTTAGAAAAGCACACAATGGGAAGCTGATAGCTACTGGATCGAGGACTTATAGAAATCTATACACTCTCTCAAAAACTTCAAAAAGGATCATGCTTTATTGGACAGGAAGATGAAAACTGGCTGTGGAACAAGAGGCTAGGTCATATTAGCTTTGACAATCTGGTAAAAATAAGTTCAAAAAGAGTAGTAAGAGATATACCCACCATTGGCAAACTAGTAAATAGCATCTCGTGCTTCATGCCAAAAAGGGAAGCAAACCAGATCCACATTTAAAGCAAAGGAATATTTCACCAATAAACCGTTAGAGCTGATACATACCGATTTATGTGGACCCATGAGAACACAAAGCATAAATGGTGACAAATACTTTATGTTGTTCATAGATGACTACTCCAGAATGACATGGGTACTATTTTTAAAGCTTAAATCGGATGCCTTTGAGATGTTCAAGATTTTTAAAAAACAGGTTGAGAATCATATTGGAAAAAGAATTAAATGCCTAAGATCAGACAGAGGAGGAGAGTTTATCTCAGAGGAGTTTGCAGAATACTGTCAAAAATATGGGATTAGAAGACAGTTTTCAACAACAAGGACACCTCAACAGAATGGTGTTGTTGAAAGGAAGAACAGGACTCGTGCAAGAAATGGCACGGACAATGTTGGCTGAGAACAAAATAGCTGACAGATTCTGGAAAGAGGCAGTACATACTGTAGTTTATATTCAAAACAGGTGCATGCTAAGAACACATGAAAGCAAAACACCGTATGAGCTGTGGTTCGGTAGAAAGGCAACAACAAGATATTTCAAAGTGTTTGGCAGCAAGTGCTACATCAAACGAACTAAAGATAATCTCGATAAATTTGAAGATAGAGCTGACGAAGGTATTTTTCTTGGATACTCAACAAAAAGCAAAGCCTACACATGTTACAACAAGCGGCTAAAGAAAATTATTGAGAGTGCTGATGTTAAAGTTGATGAAGGTAGAGAACGAGAAGCTATGTATCAAGAAAACTACCCCATTTATGAAGAAGTCATTGAAGGAGATGAAGAAATAGAAAAAGAAGAAAATCAAAAAATTGACCCAATTGATTAAAGAATTGACTCGAAGAAGAGGAGAACAAGAAATTCAAAACAGGCAGCTGGCAAAAAAATCATCCCAGAGAACAGATTATTGGGGACCCAACAATTGGTATTCAGACAAGAAGAGCAGTAATACAGAACTACTCTTTATTATCCAGCATTGAACCCAAAAATATTGCTAAAGCAAGCACAGATGAAAGTTGGATGAAGGCAATTAATGAAGAACTAGATCAGATTGAGAAAAACAAAACCTAGGAATTAGTACCACGGCCAGCAAATAAAAACATAATTGGCACTAAATGGATTTTTCGAAATAAATTAAATGAAGATGGGCAGGTTGTCAGAAATAAGGCAAGATTGGTCTGTAAAGGCTATGCTCAGGTTGAAGGCATTGATTTTGAGGAAACATTTGCACCAGTTGCCAGACTAGAAGCAATCAGAATGTTTTTGGCTTTAGCAATCCATAAAAACTTCAAAGTATATCAAATGGACGTAAAATCAGCATTTTTGAATGGAAATCTGGAAGAAGAGGTTTACATTGAACAACCAGATGGCTTTCAACTCGATGACAATCCCGATTTTGTTTGCAAGTTAAAGAAAGCATTGTATGGTCTGAAACAGGCACCCAAAGCATGGTATGCAAGGCTAGATAACTATCTTATTAAACAAGGGTTCAAGAAAGGTTTGGTGGACAACAATCTGTATGTTAAAACAAAAAATGGCAATCTTATTGTCCTTGTTGTTTATGTAGATGATATCATTTTTGGCAGCAGTCATGATAAATCTTGTAGAGACATAGCAAATAAAATGAATATTGAATTTGAGATGTCAATGATTGGTGAACTTTCTTATTTCCTCGGATTGCAAGTCAATCAAAGTGAAAAGGGCATTTTTATCTCTCAAGTTAAATATGTGAAAGAAATGCTGAAAAAGTTCACAATGGAGGATAGTAAACTTGTTAGCACTCCCATGACAACAAAGTTGCAAGTTGAGCAAGGATGACAAATCTCCAGATGTAGATCAAACCATGTACAGGTCTATGATTGGAAGCCTACTGTATTTGATAGCCACTAGACCAGATATATTACAGGCAGTATGCATGGTAGCAAGATTTCAGGCTAGTCCCAAAGAGACTCATGTGACAACTGTAAAGAGGATTTTTAGGTACCTCAAGGGTACTATGGAGTATGGGTTGTGGTACCCAAAAGGTAAGGACTTCACTCTTATTGCATATTCTGATGCAGATTGGGCAGGATGTATTGATGATAGAAAGAGTACCAATGGAGGAGCATTTTATCTTGGAGACAAGTGGTAGCATGGCACAACAAGAAACAAGAATCAGTCTCTCTATCCATAGCAGAGGCAGAATACATTGCAGCAACAACATGTTGTACACAGATATTATGGATGAGACAAACACTGAAAGATCTTGGTATTCACTTCAAAGAGCCAATTTTAGTTAAATGTGATAACACCAGTGCTATAAACATATCAAAGAATCCGGTTATGCATTCTCGAACCAAACATATTGCAATCCGGTATCACTTCTTGAAGGATAAAGTTGCAGAAGGTGAGGTCAAATTGGATTTTGTTCCAACTACAGAGCAAGTAGCAGATATATTCACAAAACCATTGCCCAAGGAAGTTTTTGAGTACCTTTAGAGTAATTTGGGAGTAGTCACATTTCCAAAGAACTGACTATCAATTGGGATCACATTCTCAGGGGGAGTATTTATGCCTATGTTTATAGTTTTGCTCATATTCATGATTTTTGCTAACTATAACAATGTGTATCTCAGAATGTTGTGCATAGACTCAGGGGGAGTCTGCAGCAGCCCTTTGGTATTATTGTCAAAGGGGGAGAAGAATTACAGGAGAGTGCATGAGTGTTGCCAACAATTCCAAAGGGGGAGATTGTTGAGCAAGGTACAGACAAAAGTATTGTCATTGTTGTCAACACAGACAGATAGATCAGTTGATGTAGTTGAAGTAGTGGACAAGAGTTCAAAGGTCAATCAGATCATGTACAAGTGAAATTCCAAGAAAACAGAAGTGACCCAGATTCAAAAAATCAAAGAAAAAGACAAGTAAGAAAACTATCGCGATATCGCGACAGGTTGAGAAGTTAGAAGGCAGAAAGAAAAATGTCGTGATTTCGTGACATATCGGAGGAGAGAGAAGTGAAGTAAAATATGTGATTTCATGACATATCGGAGGAGAGAGAAGGCACAAGTAAAATTGTCATGATTTCGTGACATGGACAAGGAGAGAGAAGGCATAAGCAAAACTGTCGTGATTTCGCGACATGTTGCAGGCAAAGAAGCCAAGTGGAAAAACTGTCATGATTTCGCGACATGTTGCAGGCAAAGAAGCCAAGTGGAAAAACTGTCGCGATTTCACGACATGTTGGAAGCAAAGAAGCCAAGTGGAAAAATTGTCATGATTTCGTGACATGTTGGAAGCAAAGAAGGCAAGTAAGAAAGTTGTCGTGATTTCGTGACATGTTTAGAAAGCACAAGGAAAGCTGTCGCGATTTCGTGACATGTTGGCAGAAAAGAAAGCAAGTAGAAAAACTATCGCGATTTCGCGACATGTTTGGAGAAGAAGCGCTTGCAAGGAGAAAAAGTGTCACGATTTCGCGACAAGTTGCAAGAAGAAGCGCTAAGGAGAAAAAGTGTCACGATTTCGCGACAAGTTGCAAGAAGAAGCGCTAAGGAGAAAAAGTGTCACGATTTCACGACAAGTGCAAGAGAAAGAGCGAGAGAGAAAATGTGTCACGATTTCGTGACATGTTGCATTTCGGGGCCAAAGCAAGAGAAAGTGCAAAGGGAAAAAAGTGTAGCGATTTCGCTACATGTTGTATATCGGCCAAAGTAAAGAGAAAGCGCAAAGGAGAAAAAGGTGTAGCGATTTCGCGACAAGTTGATTATGGCGGGCAAGCAAAGAGAAAGTGCCAAGGAGAAAAAGTGTCGCGATTTCGCTACATGTTGTATTATCATGGGCCGAAGCAAAGAGAAAGTGCAAGGGGAAAAAGTGTAGTGATTTCGCGACATGTTGAAGTATCACGAGCCGAAGCAAAGGTAGAGTGCAAGGAACAAAAGTGTAGCGATATCGCTACATGTTGAAGCATCGTGGGTCAAAGAAAAGGTAGAGTGCAAGGAACAAAAATGTAGCGATATCGCGACATGTTGAAGCATCGCGGGCTTGAAGCAAAGGTAAAGTGCAAGGAAAAAAAGTGTCGCGATATCACGACATGTTGGGTTTTCATGACCCGAAGAAGAGAGAGATAAGGAAGCGAGAATGTCACTATTCTTGTGACATCCCGGTTCAACGATAAGATAGAAGGAAAACTAGGAGGCCGAGAATGTCGCGATTTTGCAACATGCTATTTTTCACGGGTTAAAGCCGAGAAGGGCAGCAAAGAGATGTAATGTCACGATTTCGTGACAGGTCGCAACAACACGTTAAACAGACAGTTAACTAGAACAGAACGACAGTTTTAAATGTGGACCCATGAGAACACAAAGCATAAATGGTGACAAATACTTTATGTTGTTCATAGATGACTACTCCAGAATGACATGGGTACTATTTTTAAAGCTTAAATCAGATGCCTTTGAGATGTTCAAGATTTTTAAAAAGCAGGTTGAGAATCATATTGGAAAAAGAATTAAATGCCTAAGATCAGACAGAGGAGGAGAATTTATCTCAGAGGAGTTTGCAGAATACTGTCAAAAATATGGGATTAGAAGATAGTTTTCAACAGCAAGGACACCTCAACATAATGGTGTTGTTGAAAGGAAGAACAAGACTGTGCAAGAAATGGCACGAACAATGTTGGCTGAGAACAAAATAGCTGAAAATTTTTGGAAAGAGGCAGTACATACTGCAGTTTATATTCAAAATAGGTGCATGCTAAGAACACATGAAAGTAAAACACCGTATGAGCTGTGGTTCGACAGAAAGGCTACAGCAAGATATTTCAAAGTGTTTGGCAGCAAGTGCTATATCAAACGAACTGAAGATAATCTTGGTAAATTTGAAGATAGAGCTGACGAAGGTATTTTTCTTGGATACTCAACAAAAAGCAAAGCCTACACATGTTACAACAAGTGGCTAAAGAAAATTATTGAGAGTGCTGATGTTAAAGTTGATGAAGGTAGAGAACGAGAAGTTACGTATCAAGAAAACTACCCTATTTATGAAGACGTCATTGAAGGAGATGAAGAAATAGAAAAAGAAGAAAATCAGAAAATTGACCCAGCTGATTAAAGAATCGACTCAGAAGAAGAGGAGAACAATAAATTCAAAACAAGCAGCTGGCAAAAAAATCATCCTAGAGAACAGATTATTGAGGACCCAACAGTTGGTATTCAGACAAGAAGAGCAGTAATACGGAACTACTCTTTATTATCCAACATTGAACCCAAAAATATTGCTGAAGCAAGCACATATGAAAGTTGGATGAAGGCAATTAATGAAGAACTAGATCAAATTGAGAAAAACAAAACCTAGGAATTAGTACCACGGCCAGCAAATAAAAACATAATTGGTACTAAATAGATTTTTCAAAATAAATTAAACGAAGACGGGCAGGTTGTCAGAAATAAGGCAAGATTGGTCTGTAAAGGCTACGCTCAGGTTGAAGGCATTGATTTTGAGGAAACATTTGCACCAGTTGCCAGACTAGAAGCAATCATAATGTTTTTGGCTTTAGCAGTCCATAAAAACTTCAAAGTATATCAAATGGATGTAAAATCAGCATTTTTGAATGGAAATCTAGAAGAAGAGGTTTACATTAAACAACCAGATGGCTTTCAACTCGGTGACAATCCCGATTTTGTTTGCAGGTTAAAGAAAGCATTGTATGGTCTGAAACAGGCACCCAAAGCATGGTATGCAAGGCTAGATAACTATCTTATTAAACAAGGGTTCAAGAAAGGTTTGGTGGACAACAATCTGTATGTTAAAATAGAAAATGACAATCTTATTGTCCTTGTTGTTTATGTAGATGATATCATTTTTGGCAGTAGTCATGATAAATCTTGTAGAGACATAGCAAATAAAATGAATATTGAATTTGAGATGTCAATGATTGGTGAACTTTCTTATTTCCTCGGACTGCAAGTCAATCAAAGTGAAAAGGGCATTTTTATCTCTCAAGTTAAATATGTGAAAGAAATGCTGAAAAAGTTCATAATGGAGGATAGTAAACTTGTTAGCACTCCCATGACAACAGGTTGCAAGTTGAGCAAGGATGACAAATCTCCAGATGTAGATCAAACCATGTACAGGTCTATGATTGGAAGCCTACTGTATTTGATAGCCACTAGACCATATATATTACAGGGGAGTATGCATGGTAGCAAGATTTCGGGCTAGTCCCAAAGAGACTCATGTGACAACCGTAAAGAGGATTTTTAGGTACCTCAAGGGTACTATGGAGTATGGGTTGTGGTACCCAAAAGGTAAGGACTTCACTCTGATCGCAAATTCTGATGCAGATTGGGCGAGGATGTATTGATGATAGAAAGAGTACCAGTGGAGGAGCATTTTATCTTGGAGACAAGTTGGTAGCATGGCACAACAAGAAACAAGAATTAGTATCTCTATCCATAGCAGAGGCAGAATACATTGCAACAACAACATGTTGTACATAGATATTATGGATGAGACAAACACTAAAAGATCTTGGTATTCACTTCAAAGAGCCAATTTTAGTTAAATGTGATAACACCAGTGCTATAAAAATATCAAAGAATCCGGTTATGCATTCTCGAACCAAACATATTGCAATCCGGTATCACTTCTTGAAGGATAAAGTTGTAGAAGGTGAGGTCAAATTGGATTTTGTTCCAACTACAGAGCAAGTAGTAGATATATTCACAAAACCATTGCCCAAGGAAGTTTTTGAGTACCTTCGGAGTAATTTGGGAGTAGTCACATTTCCAAAGAACTGACTATCATTTGGGATCACATTCTCAGGGGGAGTATTTATGCCTATGTTTATAGTTTTGCTCATATTCATGATTTTTGCTAACTATAACAATGTGCATCTGAGAATGTTGTGCATAGACTTAGGGGGAGTCTGCAGCAGCCCTTTGGTATTATTGTCAAAGGGGGAGAAGAATTACAGGAGAGTGCATGAGTGTTGCCAACAATTCCAAAGGGGGAGATTTTTGAGCAAGGCACAGCAAAAGTATTGTCATTGTTGTCAACACAGACAGATAGATCAGTTGATGCAGTTGAAGCAGTGGACAGGAGTTCAGAGGTCAATCAGATCATGTACAGTGAAATTCCAGGAAAATAGAAGTGACCCAAATTCAGAAAATCAAAGAAAAAGACAAGTAAGAAAACTATCGCGATATCGCGACAGGTTGAGAAGTTAGAAGGCAGAAAGAAAAACGTCGTGATTTCGTGACATATCGGAGGAGAGAGAAGGTGCAAGTAAAATTATTGTGATTTCATGACATATCAGAGGAGAGAGAAGGCACAAGTAAAATTGTCATGATTTCGTGACATGGACAAGGAGAGAGAAGGCATAAGCAAAACTGTCGCGATTTCGCGACATGTTGCAGGCAAAGAAGCCAAGTGGAAAAACTGTCATGATTTCGCGACATGTTGCAGGCAAAGAAGCCAAGTGGAAAAACTGTTGCGATTTCATGACATGTTGCAGGCAAAGAAGCCAAGTGGAAAAAATTTCACGATTTCGTGACATGTTGGAAGCAAAGAAGGCAAGTAAGAAAGTTGTCGCGATTTCGGGACATGTTTAGAAAGCACAAGGAAAGCTGTCGCGATTTCGTGACATGTTGGCATAAAAGAAAGCAAGTAGAAAAACTATCGCAATTTCGCGACATATTTGGAGAAGAAGTGCTTGCAAGGAGAAAAAGTGTCACGATTTCGTGACAAGTTGCAAGAAGAAGCGCTAAGGAGAAAAAGTGTCGCGATTTCGTGACAAGCTGTGAGAAGAAGCGCTAAGGAGAAAAAGTGTCACGATTTCGCGACATAGTGCAAGAGAAAGAGGAGAGAGAAAATGTTGTCGCGATTTCGTGACATGTTGCATTTTCGAGCAAAGCAAAGAGAAAGTGCAAAGGGAAAAATGTGTAGCGATTTCGCTACATGTTGTATTATCGCGGGCCAAAGTAAAGAGAAAGTGCAAAGGGAAAAAGGTGTAGCGATTTCGCTACATGTTGTATTATTGCGGGCCGAAGCAAAGAGAAAGTGCAAAGGAGAAACAAGTGTAGCGATTTTGCACATGTTGTATTATCATGGGCAAGCAAAGAGAAAGTGCAAGGGGAAAAAGTGTAGTGATTTCGTGACATGTTGAAGTATCACGAGCCGAAGCAAAGGTAGAGTGCAAGGAACAAAAGTGTAGCGATATCGCTACATGTTGAAGCATCGCGGGTCAAAGAAAAGGTAGAGTGCAAGGAACAAAAATGTAGCGATATCGCTACATGTTGAAGCATCGCGGGTTGAAGCAAAGGTAAAGTGCAAGGAACAAAAGTGTAGCGATATCACTACATGTTGGGTTTTCATGACCCGAAGGGAAGAGAGAGAGTAAGGAAGCGAGAATGTCACGATTTTGTGACATGCTGGTTTTCGCAACGATAAGATAGAAGGAAAACTAGGAGGCCGAGAATGTCGCGATTTTGCAACATGCTATTTTTTCACGGGTTAAAGCCGAGAAGGGCAGAAAGAGATAGAAGTGTCACGATTTCGTGACAGGTCGCAACAACATGTTAAACAGACAGTTAACTAGAACAGAACTACAGTTAAAGGGGCAATAGTAGAGAAAAGGCATGGAGCCATTTTAATAAGAGTTAACTAGAGTCAATGCAATAGTTACAAGTGCAGTTACAGATAGAAATCATGTAGCTTTTTTGAATAATAGTCGCATACGTAGAATTAAAAAAGGCACGCCCGGTTAAAAAAAAAACAAAAAACACCAAACAAAAAAAAAAAAAAAAAAAAAAAACAATAGAAGAAGAAATCGAACAGTCGCATTCGTAGAATCGTAAATTGCATGCATGCATAGAAATAAATACGAACAATCATAGGAGAGGTATTTGGAGCATGCGACGTGTTTGACGAAAAGCCCCTCATTTATATTCGAAAAGGAGCTATAGCAAAGAAGCGATTATAGTTGACAAGTGGCGAAGAGAATTTTTAGAAGAACAGATTACGGGTTGCATGCATAAAAATTGAAGTTAAAAATAGACATTAATCTATTAATAAAAGCAGTGTCCGAGTAGATATTATCTTGCTTGTCGTATGTGTGAAAGTGCTATCAAAAGAGGGTGAGAAGAGTGCTGTAAGGGAGTGAAAAAGCTGAGCAGTGAGTATTTACTATGTTTTTGATAAATTGGAGACCAGTCAAGGTCTTGAAAAAGTGAAGGCATTTGTATGTCATTGTTTTAACTTTCAAAACTATGATCCAAGTTGGTGCTTGGATAGGGGTTGGTGCTCCTTTCTGTAGGTGTAGATAAATTAGGGGTTGGTGCTCCTTCTAGTGGGTGCTGGTAAATAGATTGTAAAATTGGTGTTTTGCAAAGGCTGGATTTGGACCGTAGTCCAAGCAGTCATTTTTGAGGAGTAGCCAAATTGGTGAACCTCGTTACATTGTGTGTTGTGGTGTGCTCTCTTGTGATTATTGCTTTATCTATTTTCTAGTTCTCTTTGCTTCAGTTTTAAGTATTGCAGATCAGATTTTTAGCTACACTGATTCACCCCCCCCATCTCAGTGTCATTGTGGGAATATCAGATAGGTTGTGCACATCCTAAAATTCTCAAGGGAGGCCGCAAGATGATTGGTGGTGAACGAGGATAAGACGCTACTCTTTGTAACTATCTATGTATAGGCAGGAATACTGGCAGGTGTATTGGTGGTAGATTAGGTGGCACTGGGTCTGGCTCTATAGGTGGTGGATCATGCGAGAGTACATATGACTCTATTGGTGGTGTAGCCAAAGATAAAGTAGCAAAGTGTTCTACCAATATCTGAATGTCACAGAATAAGGAGGTATCGGGCATAGGAGATTCTTGGAAGAAATCATAGGGGATGGTGATGGTTGATGTGGGTGAAGGCATGTCTTCTAGCATATCCATGTCAATATACTCTTCCAAGGTGTGTGTTGGGCACAGGGGAGGATGTAAGGATAGATCTTGTATCTCATCTTATAATGTATAAGTGGTAATTGGGTGATAAAATAGACCAATTTTGTTGGTAGGTGAGCATACATGAGGGTTAATGGGTGTACGCAGCCCTTGCTCATAACGACCTAATCCAAACCCATGGCAATGAAAGCACTGTAGGTAGCGCAAGGTAAATTGAGGGTTGGTTAGGTGTGTAATTGTATCACCAGAGCTAGATTATGGTGGTAAAGAAGTTAGTGAGGGGATTTAAGAGTCTACTCCCGCACACACAAATTTGGTATGGTTTTTAGGACTTCCTAACTGTATGACAGTTCCAATAGTCAATATCGAGGTTGAGGGATGCCCAAAATATTGGGTAGATTGGATAGGGGTGTCACATACATGGGCATCATGTACGTTATAATCTCCTAGGCCATTGTTTGTCATGAACATGGATATGCATGGTATGGCATGCTCTGGTGATTGGGGTGACGTATCTGAGTTATATGAGCAGGGAGAAAGTTAGGTTTCCCTGATGGTGGCAGCTGAAGGGTGTGAAGATTCATCCAAGCTAGGTTTTGGTTGTTTAGGTTCATGATGTTTAGTTGTTGTGGGTTGAACAGATTGTTTGTTCTATGTAGGGGATGGCATCGATGCAGGTGCAAGGATGCATGGATATGTGAATGTCTTAGGTTTTGGTCAGAAGGAAAGAGGCGGTGTCTATGGTGTAGGAAGGATAGGGGCTTCCATATGTGAGGGTGAAGGAGGTAATGTAGCCAGTTGTGTAATGGGTGGAAATGGTGGTTGCGACACTGTGAGTGGAAAATAGAATGGTAGAGGTTGAGAGGGTTGTGGAGGCCATGAGAATGGTAGTGGGGAAGTCATAGTATTAGTTTTAGGTCCCCTAGTATGTGATATTAATGGTGCAGATATTGAGGCTTGTGTTGTTGATGAACACTAGGGTGTTAGGGTGGAAATTGGTGAGGATACCGATGCTCCTAATGACTGGTGATAAGATACAAGGAATAGTTGGTAATATGAGAATGAAGGCAAAGGGGGAAGGTCTACGACATTACAAAACTTAAAGGGTCTCCATCGACTGGGACACAATGAACAAGTCTATTGTGGACATACTTGAGGCAATGATGCAATGTGGATGGGACACAGTGCATGTCTCTAATCCAAGGGTGACCAAGGAGAATATTGTATTGCATTTCTCCTTGAATTATGTGGAAGAGGATGGGAATCGTATGGATGCCTACGTGAATGGGCAAAACTATAGATCCTATGGTAGGTCTCATGGAGCCAACAAAAGCACATAGTTCTAGGGAAGGTGTGGCAAAATGCACTAGAGGGAGGTGTAGGTGATGCAGGGCTACTATGGATATGATACTGATGGATGAGCCCATGTCAATGAGTACCGCTTGTAGGTAATATCATTGATATTAGCTTGTATATGGAGGAGCAGATCGACTCCTTCACCAACGAGTTCCGTTATCTCATGGTCGTGAAAGCTAATTAATAGTTGAAGGCATCATGGGATGTTCCCTATAAATTTGACAAAATTATTTATGTCATGTGTCTCTAAGTCAATGGAATGTAAGATGTCATTCAATGCCTCATGATGGGGTTGAGACTATTGTAGGAGGTCTAATATGGATAGCCATGCAGGGGCATTGCTTAGCTGATGGGTTAGACTACCACATATGGTAATCACATTTTGATGTGGTGGTAGTACAGTGTTAGGCCTTTGGGATGCTTTCGATGACGTAAACTAGACAGGAGGAGAAACAATAGGTGTTTTCTGGGGTGACAGGTATCGTTGGTTTCTCATAGTAAGGTTGATCATGCCTACTACTCCGCGTGATGGAGGATCATGCTAGACATTGTTGACTTGATGAGGGGGTACTAGAGGATTTTTTGGAGGTCTAGGGGGATTGGGTCCTCTGTGATCTGGTAGAGGTTTTTGGAAAATCCCTAGGTTTTGGTTTTGCGGGGCTAAAGGGTTTGCTACCTAAATAATGCTCCTATCGATTAGGTCTTGAACTTACCCCCTAAAGGAGCAACACAAAACAATTTTATGGCCATGTTGCCTATGAAAGGGATAAAAATACTACAAGATTTAGGTGCATTTGGATCCAATGGGTGAATATCGGGTAAAACAAGATGGTTACCCTCATACAATCTATGGAATAGGGCTGGTAATGGTTTAGATAAATGTGTAAAGTTGCATGGTGGACCCTATGGGCGCATTCTACGATATTGCTATGGTCGAGGTGGGGCAGGTGCATTAGCTTGGAGTGCTTACAATTATGGTGTATAGGGTGGAGGAGTCGGTACTAATGCTAGGGTAGTAGTTGCAACTTGATTGGTTTGTTGTGGTCATGGGTAAGGTTGATTCGGTGCGGGTCTATTGAAGTGAAATTTGGAGTTATAGTTGGTTTTAGCTCTCAACTTAATCTTTCCAAATTGCACCTTGATATCTTCAATCACTTTTGCTTGTGATATAGCATCTTCAAAAGTATGACTCTAATGAAGTTGGAGGGATGTGGAAATGTGTTTGTGGCAACTCTTGGAAAAGAGTGTCACAAGCTCCAAGGTGGGGAGGCTATGGGTGAGATAATGAATAATCACTCTCCATATGGTAACAAACTTAGTTATGGGTTCGTCGTCCACCTGTCGTAAGGCGTAGACATCAAAAAATGTTATATTTTTCTTGATGTTGATGGAAAAGTGCTCTAAGAAGGAATTGGCCAGTTGTTCAAAGGTGTATAGGCTATGGCATGGTAGCATGTTGTACCAATCCAATGTTAGCCTAGCGAGGGATAGGGAGAAGGTACACAACATAAGAGGGTTAGTACTATGCAATTGGTAATAGGACAAGCGGTAGTTGCTCATATGTTCTTTGGGATCTTACTTACCTCTATACTTGTCAAATTTTAGTATTTTGAAGCAATAGGGATAAGGAGGGATAGGGACTGATGGATGTACTGGCTTGTTGCATAGTTCATCATATCAAGTATTTTGTGGCCCATAGCTAGAGGTGTGTGGGTTCAACATTTTGACTTCATCTTGCAAGAGTTGAAGTTTGGATGTCATAGGAGTTGAAGGTTGGGCTATGATAGGCTGAACTTATGGATGTGGTGGGTATTGGTATTGTTGTTCTTCACAATAATGTGGGGAATATTGTTGTGCATGATCATGATAAGTTGGGTATTTGATGACATGTATTGTCGTGTCTATAGGTACACTAGGTTGTGGGGTAGGTGTATGTTGAGGATAATAATACTGTGACTGAGCAACATGCGATTGTAGAATGGGTACTTGTTGGTTTGGAGCCTACTGTACTGGTTGGAATGTGGGTGGCGATGACCAAAATGGAGGAGGAATAAAGAAGCTAGGTGTAGATAGTGGTGGTGTATGTGTCAATGCTACTGGTGCTAGGGGTGGTTGAGATGAGGTATCAAAATACAGGATTTGTCTTTGCCCTGGAGGGTAGGAAGTAGGAAAGCTAAACTATGTGGAATAATTCGGCTAAGTAGGTACATACACTGTTGGTGTTGATCCATAGGTAGGATGGATATGGGTAGTGGGAGCCTAAAAGGGCATAGGTGGCAGTATCCTAAAGGTCATCATAGACAAAGGTGGCTCCAAGGGTTTGGCATCATGCACTCTGGCTACCTATGAGATAGGCAGGAAGGGTACTGAAAAGGTGGGATAAGCTATCGAGGTGGGAACTTGGGTTGAGGGGAATGTGTAAGTGTATACTCCCGCTTGAGTTTGTGTCTCTTTCTATTGAAGAGGTTGTTGGGAGGTATCCTTAGATATGGTGAATAATGAATCTCAAGAAGAGGATGGTTGGTACTCTTGTGATGAGTACAGGCATGCGGTTTGAGGGAATGTTTATGGTTCCTGCTAGATAGGGATCTATTATGCAATTTGGAAGTATGGATTTTGGCTTCCTATAGTGGGTGAGGATGGGTTCGACACCATTTATATGGTAGGGGTGAATGATGCAACCTTAGTATGGGTACAGTTTAGAAGGGAGGAATAATTATCAAATAGGGATTGAGATAGATTATAGAAAAATGGGTGTGCAAAGGTGGGTGATGTAGGCATGACCTCCTCATCTACGATGAAGGCTGGAGGAGACTGTCCTGGTGCCATGTAGATTAAATGCTCATAGAACATGGTTGAGGTATTAGGTGAGGATGGAACTACAAAGAGCGGGTAATCCTTTGTGAGTGAAGTAGCAAGAATTTCACTCATAGTTGACATCTCGGCATGAGGCATCATGTGTGTGAATTGTGCATCGAATTCTGTGTGAATCAGATGTATCTATAATCCTCTCCTTCATGATAAAAGGAGTAAGAGTAGACTGACTAGAGGTATGGGGAGGCCATTCCTCCATAGAGCATGTGATGGGCTATCCTTAAGCACATCATTAATTCTCAATGAATTTGTCAATCCAAGGCAGTGTACAAGGCTATCTGCAAAAGGAGTGAACAGGGCTATAATTTAAGGTCAATTAGGAGTAGTAAGTCTTATTGGTAGAACTGATTATGTGGGGGTTTTTAGGTCTTTTCTACCTCTAAATTACATAAATTGAACTTTAATCTAATTGCAAGAATGAAGACTAATTGCTGATTATAGAAATGAAACATTAGTTATAGTTGCAAGAATGAAATCTGATTAAATTGCAGAATTAAAACCCTAGTTACAGTTGTAGAATTGGAAATCTAATTACAGTTGCAAAATGAAAGTCTATTTAATCTTGCAATAATAAAAAATAAAATTAAGTCCTGTCAATACTCTGTAACAGAAGGTTGTCAATATTCTATGCAAGGGTTGACAACAAAAACAATAATGCAAGAAAATTGCAAAAAACTATAAATTGCTGGAAATGGAAATTACAGTAAATTGGAAAGTTGTTGGAGAGAAAAAATACTAATCAGATCTATTTCTAATCATATCATAAAAGTATCTTGAACATAAAATAAATTATTAGGACTGAAATGAATGTTAACTACTACAAAAGAATGAAATTGACAAGTTTCACAATTTATTCTACTGCAACAAAATCAGAACAAAACCTATCTGGTAGTCCTCCTCCTAGGTCTGTAAGTGGCCAACCTCATTTTACAAAAGAAGTTATGAGTTCCTCTCTCTATAAATATTATTCATAATCAAACATAATAGAATGAATAGAAAAACTTGTACTTTATTGATTCAGAACATGATTACAAATCTGCTGCTAAAACCTGTTACAGAATTGTAACAATTTTAGTTTTCTCACTTATTCTCTATCTATCTCTTCTACTACTATTTATACTATCATTATTATTATTCTTCTCATTAGCTCAACCTGGATGGGAGCTATCTTTTATAGATTCCTAAAATTTAATTACAACAGAAAATATACTTTGCAAATCAATTCCTGTTATTCTACAGTATTCCTTGGGTTTATCCTAGAAGAGGATATTTTCCATAAATTGTGGCTTTGGATGGCAAGGATGGCAAAGTTAGATGGGAGATATTTTCCTTTAACCTCCTTAGCCTTCTTTCCATTTTTCCACCTTCAAAAATCAGTCAACAGGTCAAAAAGTGCTTTCTGTTCTCAATCTAGAGCCAAGTGGCTCAATCCGAAGATATTCGCTCAATCTGAAGAGACTGTATTTCTCAATCCGAAGATCTTCAAAATGAAAAACTATGTACTCTTCAATTTATTTCAACTATATTTCTCAAGTGGATTAGTCCTCAGGATCAGATTACAATAGCCTTCATTCCTCTTCATGTGTGAGTTCCATGCCTTGCCATTCATTGGTAGTTGGTTGAAATTTACACAGGAAAACTAGTTTTTGCTACACAAAAATAGTTCTTTGCACTATTTGCTAAATTCAAAGAAATTAATTCTTGAAAAACATCAAAATAATAATAATAAAGTGTTGCTATCAGCCTAAGCATATCCCTTATGTAACAGGTCATGGCAAAGTGACATAAAACTACACAAAAACTGTAAAAATCAACATATAATATTCCAAACACATCAATCATACAAATAATTAATACACAACATATTATATCAACTTAACTAGTATATAAAGTAAATCACAAATTTTTAGGCAAGTTTTAGTTGTTCAAAACATGCTATGATGGAGGCATTTCCAGGCCTCATCATTTTCCCCCCAACTTATATTAATGCATGTCCTCATGCATTCTGTTGGGCTATAGAATCACAAATATCCATATTCAAGTTCCATGATCTGTAGAACAGCTTTTTGCCTATATAGTATCCTCTGTTCTCTTGAAGGTTTTTGAGCCAATATTCAAACTGCTCATCTAGTTGAGGATCCTCTTCAAAATAGTAGGGAACTTGAGTAATGATAGTTGGAGGCCTAAATCTGAGACCTACCCAGTTATGATGCATAATTTCAATAAGTTGTATCACCCCTTCTACTCTTCTTCTAGACCATTCCAAATTAATGGGGGAGATAGGCTCCCTTTTTTGTAAAGACATGGAAAGTTCTACCCATATGTTTCTGCAATGTGATAATGCTGGAACAAAATTGTCATTACAGAAATTCTAGAAATTAGTTACACAGTCCCTCAAATTTCTCAAATACATCCTTTTGATATCGTCTCTATTTATCATGAGAAAATGTTGTCTGGTGATAATCGGATGATTTGGCTGAATTACTCTGACTAACAATTCAGCTCTTAATTCAATTTCCTTATTCTATCTTTTTTATTGATCCTAGTAAAACTAATTTTTTAAGGTAGACATAAAAGCTCTCAATTGCACATCTCCTATGCAAATATTGGGGTGGAAACCTACATCCTATGGAATGAAAAAGCTGTGTAGAAATAACTCACATAACAAGTTTTTCTGCTCTGTAGGACTGTTGAAGTAAGCTTCCAAAAACTCTTCAGCTTTTTCTAGTTTATAGGGTAGACCTGAGCTAATTCTCATAACCTGCCATCTCAGATATCTCTCCTTTAGAATGATATTGTAAAACCTAGTAGGTCTTATGAATTGAACCAAAAATTTAGCAATTTGACATAGGTCAATTACTTTTTCATTCAATGCACTGATTTCTATGTCCTTTGTCTCTAGCTATTTTCCTACCAGTTTCAATTTCTCAACCTATGTGGCAAGCTTTTCATATTTTATCATCTAGTTAGCAATGTCTATATTATACTGCTCCAGGGATACAGTATTGGGTGGTCTAATTGTAGGTTGAAACTTAGGCAAAAGTTCCAGCTGTACCCCTTTTTCTACCACTTCTACTGGTTGGACATCTGATAACAATTCTACTTGTATCCCTTTTTCTGCTACTTCCACTGGTTGGACATCTGACAACAATTCTACTTGTATACCTACTTCTACAGAAATATTATTCAAAGGAGCACTTACTTTATTATTTACATTTTGTTGTTCAAAATGCTCTTGTGCTGGTGTTTCTTGCAGATATAACTACTGTGACTCTCCATAGATATTATTTTCTGGGCTCCTGATTGATTTTGGAGCATCTCTGAATTGAGAAGGTGTTGCTTCGAAATGGAAGGACACTGCTTCTAAATGAGCTCTTATGCTTTAATCGAAAGATGTCTCTATCAAGGGGGAATAATTATCTGCCCTAGATAATCTAAGCAGTAATTGAGCCAACTATTTCTCATTATCTGATGTAGTTGACTGTTTTTCAAATTATAACAGTCTGCTCTTTAGTTCCTCCACTTCCTGCTGCAACTCTACAATTCTTTTTTCATGTTTTTCAATGATATTTTCCTTCTCCTAAACCCATCTGGTTTGTGTTTTAATCACACTCTTGGCTACTCTCAAATGTTCTGTAATGTCCACCTCCTCTTCTTCTGATTTAGAATCTGATGCAAACAAATTATCTACAATTTGTTGCTCAACCATTATCTCACTTTTTGTTTCAACTGTTTGGTCCTGTTAAGAAGGTTCCATAAGGTTATCTATGATTGCATCCAAGTTTGCATCAATTTCAAAATTTTCTTGTATAGACTCTTCCTCAACCAACTGTTCAAGAAATTCTAAAAAATCTTCCAAGGTGGTATTTACAGTGGTTGGTTGTATTTCTGTGACATCAGGATTGTCTTGGTGTTTTTCCTCTTCAATCATATGTTTTTCTATTTCTTTCAGGTGGAGTCTTGTAAACCTCCTGGTTCTTGGTGTATACTTTCTCTTCTTACTCTATTTTCTTGTGTCAACAAGGGTTGTAGGAATTGTATCAGATTCTGGTGGAATTTCCTCTGCTTCCACTTCTATCTCTTCTCCAATTTTACTGGGAACTTCACTCCCCTGTTCTGTCAGATCAACAATATTCTCTGTTTTACTTTTCTATTGCCAGTTCTAGACCCTCTCTTAGTTTGTGAGGTTGAAGGTTTTGGGGAAAGGTACTTTGTTGCTTTTGCAGCAATATATGCAACAACATCTATTTCATCCTCTGTAGCAGCATCTATTTCTTCTTCTGTAGCAGCATCTGTGTCTTCTTCTGCAGCAGCATCTATGTATTCTTCCTCCTCATCCTCTTTTCCAAAGACTACATCAGTTAGAGCAGAGTAAAACCTATCAAAGCTTCTTAGGTTTCCTTAGAAATGATGTTTGTAGATCAATTTGATAAGACCATGGTGGCGAGGGATCCCTTTTCCCTCCTAATAGCATTTTGTCATGTTTTGCAGCTCCTAGTGTAGATATAGAGAAATATTTACCCTAACCTCAGGTTGTTGCCTACCATGTCTAAGGTGGTTCAAAATTTTAAAATGATGTCCTGATAAAACTACATACTGCCCTTCATAGGTTAAAAAATTGATTACCCATGTGGCTACTTCATCCCAGGTTTTTTGCAATCTAGTCCTCTTTACACCCTTACATGTTATTTACCAAGTATTCTGGTTCTTTATCATCTTCTTCTAGAAATTAACTATGTTTGCTAGTGTATTCTTGCCAGTTCTAGAAATTTGAAGACCCTCTAATGGAAGTTCAATAATTTGACTAAGAAATTTAGGGGTTACCTTAATTGTCATATCGTTGATGTGCACCCTATTGTTTCTGAATGTGCGGGAAAATTCGACAGCAAATATTCAGAGCTTCCATCGAATTTGTCTAAAAATGGCATAAACCCTCCATCTTAAAAAAATTGCAACACTTCTGGAATATCTCGAAGGATGGTAGTATCTGCTGGTTCCATTTTTATCTTTCGTCCCATTTTTCTATTCTTGATGTGCTGAAAATACTGCTCACCTCTGCTACTACAGCCATTCGCTAGGTCACTAGTTTTTGGTTTTTGCAGAATTACAGGGTTTTCTCTTTGGATTTGCAATGTTTTTTTCTTATTTAGAAATAATTTCTTGTAATCATGTTGCATCAGTGATTACTTCTTTGGAATGAAGAGTGGCACGCTTCCCTATTTCTAACTTGGACACCTGTCCATCAATCATTGGATAGATGTTCTTGCCGTTAAATATCTTTAGCTCATCTGATCTGCACGTGTTTTTCCCACATGCATGGTTATTAGAAACGAATGGTGGGTGGCACGTTATTAGTTATTTTCCCCATGATTTCATACTTCCTCGAGATGAGATAAATCTCATCGCGAACCAGTTGACATGTGTCAATGATCACATGGAGTCAAAAATTTTGCTAATTGTGTGTTTTCTCCCTCCTTGGATGCCACATGGAAACATAACATTAAGTGCTCATTCCGAAGATAAAGGTTCATTCTGAAGACAAAGCAAGACTTGTCATTCCAAAGACAATTTTCAATCCGAAGACAAGGCTAGACTTGTCATTTCGAAGACAATTTTCAATCCGAAGACAAGGCTAGACTTGTCATTTCGAAGACAATTTTTAATCCAAAGACAAAGGTTCATTCCGAAGATACAATGCAACAATCAATCTGAAGATACAGTAGAAACCAAAAATCTTCTTTTAAAACATGTTTTTCTTATGCCAACTCTTATGAACACTTTTATACTAATGGTTAATTATCATATACTATATATCAAATATTTACAATGAGAAAAGTGCAAGAAACATATACCTGGTTAAAAAAAGTTAATGCAAGTTTTTAAAAGATGATTACTTTTGTTGATGCTCTGCTGAGGCTTACTGCAATACATCAAAAACAAATATAGTTGGTGAATTTTTACAATGGTGACTCAAAATTTTTCAAGGTTATGCATGCCAGAAAACTGGTTTTCATGCATACCAACTCAGTAGTGCCTTAGAAAAAGGTTTTCACTGCTGAGTTATTCATTTTTATCTTTTTTTTTTTTTTTGATTCTAATTATGCCCATGAAGAAATTCACAACCAGAATTTATTCATCTTTTTGTTTTCTGATTTTTTTGATTTTTTTTTGTATTTTTCTATTTTCTTGAAATCCATGATTATGCTCAATCTATGGAAATTGTGGTGGAAGAGAGAATATATTATACCTGTTGTGCATCCAAGCTATCAATTTGTTGTAAGAACTCCTCCTTAGTTAGAGGTGTATGGTACAATCGAAGGTGATGTCCATTTACTACCAACTTTCTTCATAAATCATCAATGGGAGAGAGGCGAGCTGCTTCGTTATCAAATACTTCTTCAATCTGGTACGGTCCAAGCCATCTAGTCCTTAGTTTTCTAGGGAAGTCCACATAGCGAGAATCAAATAGCAAAGCCCAATATCCTTGATAAAATTTTCTCTATTGCAGGTGGCCATCATGCCACAACCTCCTCTGCTCCTGAATTACTTCAGTTTGGTGCAGAGCATCCAATCGAAGTTCATCCAATGCATTTAGCTACAAAATTTTGTCTACCTATGTCTCTGACAATTCAATTCCAATTTCCAATGTTGTGCACAATGTTAGTAGCTCAAATTCAATAGGTAGGAGAGACTTTGTACCAAAAACTAGTTCATAAGGTGTGAATCCAGTAGTGGATTTCCAAGTAGTATTGTAAGCCCAAACTGCTTCAGGTAATTCATCTAGCCAGTTTCTCTTATGAACAACTACTATTTTCATCAAGATTCGTTCAAATTCTCTGTTTGTTACCTCAACTTGGCCATTTTATTATGGGTGGTAAGGTGATGATTTCCTATGTTTGATTTCATACAACTCTGTAAAAGCCTCAATAACTTTAGATGCAAATTGGGGTCCTTGGTTTGTGGTGATAGATCATGGAGCTCAAAATCTCTAAAAAAATTGGTTATACAAGAAATCAGTGACCTTCTCTTCACAAGCATGTTTGAAAGCACACACCTCTACCCACTTTGTTAGGTAATCAATGCATACTAGAATATGCACCTTTCCTTGAGAAGGTGGATCAATAGGTCCCACAAAATCAAGCCCCCACCTCTCAAATGGTTCTAAAACAACTTGAGGCTGTAGTGGTATTTCATTTGTGTTAATGGGTTTCCCCATTCTTTGGCATGCATCATAATGCTTGATGTACTTTTTCAGATGGCCAATAATATCCTATTCCTAAAATTTTCTTAATTGTGTTTTTTATAGAATAGTGTCCACCGGAGGGTTCATCATGACAAGCCCTAAGGATATCATATACCTCATCCTTTTGGATGCACCTACATAACACATGGTTAGGACTACTATTGAAAAGCATACCTTGAATCCATTCAAAAGAAGAGCTCTGTTTGATCAATTATTTTCTTTGTTTAGAAGTAAAATGTGGGGGAACTTTCCCTATGACCAAATAGTTGGCTATATCTGCAAACCAATGTGATTGGACAGATATAGCAAATAATTTTTCATTAGGAAAAGTGTCCTCCACTAATTCCCCTTCCTCTGTGTTCTGCAACTTGGACAAAAAATCTGCTACAACATTAGCTTTTCCTGGTTTATTTATTATTGTGATAGCAAATTCCTGCAGCAACAGTAACCAATGGATAATCCTTGAACTCACCATAGGCTTATTCATCAAATATTTAATGGTTGTGTGATCTGTGTGAATGAATATTTGATAACCTGTGATGTAATTCCTAAATCTATTGATGGCATAGATTACTGCCAAGAATTCTTTCTCAGTTGTGGTATAATTTTTTTCAGCTCCTGTCAAGTTCTTACTAATGTAGTAGATAGCATAGTGTTCACCATTGTCGATTTGTCCCAATGCTGCTCCAATTGTAGTATTGGAAGCATCAGTATGTATGTGGAATGGTAATGTCCAGTTAGGTCCTCTTAACATAGGTGGAGTTACTAATTTTTCTTTCAGAGCTTCAAATGATTCCTAACACTTTGCAGTCCAGGAGAATTCAAAATCTTTAGTCAATAGGGCAAACATGGGATGGCCTATTGTGCTAAAGCTAGGAATAAACCTACGTTAAAAACCAATGTGTCCTAGGAAGCTTCTGACATCAATCTGAGTTTTAGGAGGGAGAAGATTATTGATAATTTCCACCTTCTTTGGATCAACCTGGATCCCTTAAGGAGAGATGTGATGAAGAAGAACTATTCCTTCCTCCATCATCATAAAATATTTGTCTGGATTTAAGGATAACTGGTAGGTTTCACAACGAGTTAAAACTTTATCAAGGTGTTCCAATTTAAAGTCAAAAGTCTGTCCACAGACTATGAAATCATCCATGTATATTTCAACACTGTTGGTAGTCAAATCAGAAAAGATGGCTAACATTGCTCGCTGAAATGTTGTTGGGGTATTACACAAACCAAAAAGTAAGACCCTATAGGCAAATTTTCCCCATGGATAGGTAAAGGTTATTTTATCTTGATCTTCAGGTGCAACCTGAATTTTATTATATCCACTAAATCCATCAAGAAAACAAAAATATTTCTTTCCAGCAAGAGTATCTAACACCTGATCTATGAATGGAAATGGAAAATGATATTTGTATGTCTCTTTGTTCAGTTCTCTATAGTCTATACATACTATCATTTTTCCATTTTTCTTAAGTACTATAACCAATGGAGAGACCCATCGACTATCAAAAATTGGGTAAATGAATCATACTTATAGAAGTTTTTCAATTTCTTCTTTCACAATATCCCTCAAGGCAGGATTCAATATTCTCTGAGGTTGTCTTACAGGCTTGAAATATTCAATATAAATTCTATGAGTACATACACAGGGTGAATCCCTGACATATCTTTGTAACCCAAAGCAAAAGCATGGATATGATTCTGCAAAATAGTTGTCAAATTTTCTTCCTCTTCCCTAGTAATCTGGCTATTTATGTTCAAAAATTTTCCTGGATGGATTTCTATTTATTTTGTATTTGGAAGGACTGAATTTACTTCTTCACAATTGTTGAATAGGGAATTAAGAGGAAAATGATGAGATGGGAGGACATAAGAAGTTTCTGTCTCATTGATTCTTGATGGAAGCATATCTTGTATGGAACAATGAGAAGGGAAGACCAAGTGATGGTGCCACCCATGTGGTAGTGAACAAATGTTTCCTATGATGATATAGATGGTATTTATTCAGAACTTTGACCTTCTCTCACTAGCAATTGATTGATATTGGTTGCTTCCTCTTTTAACCTTTGTTCATGTAGAACATTCATTAGGACTATTTCATTTTCTAAAAATTTTGTGTCATGGAGGTCTTTTGTGTGTTCCCTTACTACCAAGGTGGCTAGTATGGAAATAACCTCTTATGGTTCTTCAGATGAGTTAGGAAACCATAAATGACATGTGAAATTTCTTAAAGGTCTTGCAGGAGGATATAGAGAAATTTGTTTTAGGTCAATACCATTTGAAATTGTCATTTTTCTAGATCTGTAGTCTATAAATGCTGCTGCAGTTGCAAGCCAAGGTCTTCCTAGGATAATGGGATAGCCATGTGCTAATTTTCTTGGATGTAAAACCAAAAAATTTGTAGGGTATTCCCAAGAAGAAACTTCTATAGGGACATCTTCAATGATACCTTCAGGTTTTGCAACTGACCTATCAGCCATTTCTAAAACTATGAATGTGGGGCTGAGATGTTTGAGCTGTAATTGTTCCATTGTATCCTTGGTCATGATATTTATTTTAGCTCCTAGATAAACTAAGACATTTGATATTGGTACTGAGCTTATGATCACTGTGATAACTAGACTTCCTGGGTCACTATACTTTGGAGGTACTAGTTTTCCTGACAAGAGATCAACTATCTTTCCTTCAACATGAATAGTTTTAGGAAATGCTTTATTTTTCTTCCTGCTCTTCTGTTGCACAAATATCAGATAGTTATTTTAATCACAGGTATATCCTTAATGTCTTGCAATAATGGCAGTGATATGGTTAATTTTTTGAGTTCTTTCACTAACTCTAATTCAAAATTTTTTGTTGTAGTGTTAAGTCTCTCAGGGTATGGAATTATCCCTGATGAAGGTAACTATTCTGCCTATGGTTCTATTTTTTCTTCTTCTTTTTTTGTTGTTGGTTTGACTTTGCTTGGTTCAATAGGTTCTTGAATTTCATCTTCTTTCACTTCAATTATAATAGGTTTAGGTAAAACTTTCTCTAAACGTAGTTGTATGTTGCTACAATCCAGAATTTGCATATCTGAATTTCCTCCAGAATCAACCATATAGGCAGGAGTTGCCTACCTTATGTTATTTGTATTTATTATAGGTTGAGCTGGTAATTGAGGTTGTTTCACCTGTTGCATTTGTTGATTTGGATTTCCTTGAAAATTTTGATTTGGTGCAGGCAACAAATTCTGAGTTTGACCTTGATTTCTTTGCTGCCTTGGATAGGACTGGTATTGTTGACCCCACTACTGTTGATTTTGCATCCAAGATGGATTAATTTGATTCTGAGTCCATGGTGGGTTATTTTGATTCCATGATGGGTTAATTTGGTTTTGATTCTAGGATGGATTATTCCAACTTGTCTATGGCCATTCTTGAGAATTTGTCCATTAAGAATAATTCCAAGGACATTGAGGTGGTTATGACTGTCCCCAAGACATGTTTCCATGGTTGTTTCCCCAATTTGTAGGAAAAAAAAGGGTATTTTGATACTGTTGAAATTTTTCCCCTTGTCTTGGTCCCACATAATTGAGTTCTTCTATTTGAGTTTCTAGGACAGTTTTTAGTTGTGGTAGTAGATGACATTTGTCAGTCAAATGTCCTTTTGAGTAAATACTACAAATGGTTGAAATGGATGTTTTGTTTAGAGGACATTCTTGTAAGGCATGTTTATTATTGCATCTTGGGAAATAAATTGCTAAAGGTTCTATGGTTTTTTCTTTAGAAGACATTTCTCCTAGAGCTGTGTTTAATTGTACCAGGATATCAATCTTAAAATTTGCAAGTTCCTCTATTAGGTCCTTCACATCAATATCATTTGTACTCTTTTTCTTTCTTTTCTACCTAGTGCAAGAGTATTTCTACAAAGATCCACAATCTCATCCATATTATGAGTACTTACATCCCCATTTCCCATAAAATCTAATACCTCTCTGTATCCTCTTAGAAAAATGGTTTTGCACAATTTTGGTTCTCCTAGTCCACACCTTCTTTGAATAAACACAAATATATCAAGGTAATATTCTAATGTTTCATCATATTCTTTTTTAATTCTGAAAAACTCATCTTTCCTGTTCCTTACTCGACAATACTCTTGATACTTGTCTAAAAACACAGTCTCCATTTGATCCCAGGTTTGGATGGAATCTGGCTATAAGCTCATGAACCAACGTAATGCTGAGTCCTTGAGTGTTGAAGGAAAAACCTTGAGTTTTTTATTATCATTTATATAGTCATAGGTTTGACACACTACTTTAAACTCAAATAGGAACTGATTAGGATCTTCAGATGCAACACCCCGTAAGGTTGGAAGCACTGAAGATGAGATTGTTTCATGGGAGAGTTCTATGTGGGATTCAGAATAATAGGATATTCAAATGTTCTAGGAGGTTGGAGCACATCTTGATCATTATAGACATGACCATGCTGGTCAAAAAATTTGGATTGCCTCTTTCTACCATAATTTGTTGTTCTTCAAAAATAGTTAAACCTATCCAAATTTCTTTCCCAAGAGGTCCAAAACCTTCCGTTGATAATGAGTCTGGTAATTTTTCTTGCTCAGGAGATTCTAATGATGATGAAGCTGGTGGTTTTTGTTTTAGTTTTTTTGGTAGTTCAAACACATGTGATTCACCCCTTAGGCGTGAAGACTTCTTAATGGAATAAGCCAGGGATCTCTTTGGATAAATTTGCTTTCTTCGTCCCTAGGCCTACTCATTCATGCCTACTCCTTAATGACATAAATTATAAGTCAATAATTGTTACTTAAACAACTCTTATATTCATATTTTACCCTAAATTTTCACAACTCAGAAAAATTAACAACTATTGAACTGTTGACACCTTCTAACAACACTCTCCTTGAAAACGGTGCCAAAATGATGGATTGTCATTAAGCACATCATTAATTCTCAATGAATCTATCAATCCAGGGTAGTGTACAAGGCTATCTACAAAAGGATTAAACAAGGCTATAATTTAAGGTCAAATGGGAGCAGCAAGTCTTATTGATAGAACTGATTGTGTGGGGCTTTTAGGTATTTTCTACCTCTAAATTGCATAAATTGAACTTTAATCTAATTGCAAGAATGAAGACTAATTTCTGATTACAGAAATGAAACCTTAGTTACAATTGCAAGAATGAAATCTGATTAAATTATAGAATTAAAACCCTAATTACAGTTGTAGAATTGAAAACCTAATTACAGTTGCAAAATGGAAGTCTATTTAATATTGCAATAATGAAAACTAAAATTAAGTCCTGTAAATACTCTGTAATATAAGGTTGTCAATATTCTATGCAAGGGTTGACAACAAAAACAATAATGTAGAAAAATTGCAGAAATTTGTAAATTGCTAGAAATGGAAATTGCAGTAAATTGAAAAGTTGTTGGAAAGCAAAAAGACTAATCAGATCTACTGCTAATCACATCACAAAAGTATCTTGAATAGAAAATAAATTATTAGGACTGAAATGGATGTTAACTACTACAAAAGAATGAAATTGACAAGTTTTATAGCTTATTCTACTGTAGCAAAATCAGAACAAAACCTGTCTATTAGTCCTCCTCCTAGGTCTGGAAGTGGCTAGCCTCCTTTTCCAGAAGAAGGTATGAGTTCCTCTCTCTCTAAATCTTACTCACACTCAAACATAATAGAATGAATAGAAAAACTTGTACTTTATTTATTCAAAATATGATTACAAATCTGCTGCTAAAACCTGTTATCGAACTGTAACAGTTTCAATTTTCTCACTTATTCTCTATCTATATTTTCTACTACTATTTCTACTGTAATTATTATTATTCTTCTTGTTATCTCAACATGGATGGGAGATATCTTTTATATATGCCTAAAATCTAATTACAACAGAAAATATACTCTGCAAATCAATTCCTGTTATTCTACATTATTCTTTGGGTTTATCGTAGTAGAGGATATTTTATATAAATTGTGGCTTTGTATGGAAAGTATGGCAATGTTATATGGGAGATATTTTCCTTTAACCTCCTCAGCCTTCTTTCCATTTTTCCATCGTCATAAATCAATCAACAGGTCAAAAAGTGCTTTTTGTTCTCAATCCGGAGCTAAGTGGCTCAATCCGAAGATATTCGCTCAATCCGAAGAGACTGTATTTCTCAATCCGAAGATCTTTAGAATGACCAACTATGTACTCTTCAATT
The DNA here is from genome assembly GCA_028583015.1 of Wollemia nobilis. NCBI lineage: Eukaryota > Viridiplantae > Streptophyta > Pinopsida > Araucariales > Araucariaceae > Wollemia > Wollemia nobilis. The sequence continues at coordinate 3,946,769 of JAQPPZ010016827.1, forward strand.
TATTTTAGCTACATTTCTCAGGAGGTTTAGTCCTCAGGATCATATTGCAATAGCCTTCATTCCTCCTCATGTGTGAATTCCATGCCTTGCCATTCATTGGTAGTTGGCTGGAATTTACATAGAAAAACCAGTTTCTACTGCACAGTAACAGTTCTTTACACAGTAACAGTTCCAATTGATTTAAATTATCTAAACAAAATTTGACACACACTCTAATGATACCATATTTATTAGCTACCAGAACGATGACACAAGGGACTAACTCCTCAAAGAAAAGGTTGTGACAGAGAAAATCTTCATGAGCCATATCACAAAGAGTATCCCCCTTAGCACATTCTCTAGAAGTTGCTAAATAAAATTTGGCACATACCCTAAATGTTCCTTCCTTATTAGCTACAAGAATGATTACTCCTAATTGCTCAAGGTCTATGGGAGACAAGAACAGGGTCCACTTGAGAACTAGAAGACTCAACATGGGTGAAACAAGAGATTGACCTATCAAAGAAGAAGTTATTTCAGAGGATGCCTTAATTATCCATATCACAAAGGGTATCTCCTTCAACATACTCCCTTGGGGTTACACCTAACTCAAGGTGCACCAAAGTTATCACATTGAAAAATTAAATATTTTAGGGAGAAGGTGGTCCCTCATCCTCATTACTCCACTCTAAGCCTGATGATCCATGAATTCAACATAAGTAATGACTTGATCATAATAAAATTGGTAAGGGTTGGTATTTATTGAGGATGCAACCTATGCCACATCACCCAGGCCAAATATCAACTTATAAAGGCTCTTGAATACCTTTCTATTATGGCCTTAAACCATTACCTAAATATCCCATACTAGATATAATCTACTTAGGAATTGGGTAATCATTGGATAGATAACAATGGGAAAATGATTTCTTTATTGAAGAGGTGTTGCTACAATAAATATTTTCTTTGAGGGACATACCCACATAGACAAAGGTACACATATCTATGTGTACTACTTCACCCTTTTTTATGAGGTAAACCCATAGTTCAAGGTGAATATGGTAGCTTATATAGATATAGAAGAGGACTTTAATCCAGTAGACTGATGTGATCTTATGATGATATTATGATTGATGGTTCCTCATTGATTTTAAAATTCTCAAACTCCTTAGTGAGCTAAGAATTTCTATGAAGAGAAAAAAATGGATAGAATTGATGCTAGATTGAGCTTTCTCAACCATTGAATAATATTGGAATGGATGAGGGTCATCCATAATGGTGATAAGCTAATTTTTAACTCATATTTTAAACATTGGTGAAGCGTAGAAGAGACAACCCTCATTGAATGAATCCAAGGGCATCCAAGAAGAAGATTACAAGATGCAGGTAAGATACTACATAAAACAAAGTGTTTATGATATTGGGCCCTATCATAAGGGGAAGGAATAAAATACCATAGACCTCTTGGGACTCATTGTTGAAAGATTTTATGATAACATTAGATTTATTTAACTCTTCCTCCTTTAATCTATAATTTTGGAAAAAATATAACTGCATGTATTGAGGGAGGAACCATTATCCACCAAGATATCCTTGATGAAATTTTCCATAATATATCCATTGATGTAAATAGGGGAATCCCCTTATAAATTTGATAAATGAAGCTCATTATCATAAAATGATATGTGATTTATCCCAAGAAAACCAATGGCATTGTTTAGGTTACTAGGAGGAAGATCTTGCGAAAAATATTGTTGAATTAGAATCTTCAACAAGGCTTCTCTATGAATAGGAGAAGTTTGTAAAATATCTAAGAGAGATATCTTGGTAGGTGTGTTACTTAACTATTATTAGATGTTGAAGGAGACATTTAGTTTTGGATTAAATAATAAGTTTGGTTTTTCTACACTTGTGCTCCTTTTTTTGAGTACTTTTGAGCCCTAAAGGTGGTCTAGAAGGTTCATTGTATGTAGAACTTATCTTCTGCTAAGATTGTTGAGTCAATTGAGCTTGAGCTTGTTGCATTGTAGTAGTTGTTATCATACCAACCATTTTGTTGTAGGGAGGTGGCACATTATGATATGATACTTGATTGTTAGAAATAGAGTATATTACATCATTTGGGTCATGTAAATGTATCTTCCAAGGTACATACTTAGGACATTAGATTACTTTAGGGGGAAGTTATCTAGTTACTTCATGCAATGTAATAAATGCACAAGTGTCAATGTGCAAGATGTATATGTGCAAGTTGTCCCTTGCACAACTAGATAGAGTGTTGGCCAAGGAACCTATTTTACCTATATAAGAAAGGCCTCATTGTATATAGATAGATATAGATAGAGAGTCGAGGACATAGTAGCTTAGAGGATAGTACAGTTCTGTGTAGATCACCATCCAGTGGTGATGGGTGCAATGTAGTTCGGTAGCTTTATTAATGGAGTGTTCATTTCCTCCATAGCTACATTGTATTCATTTATATCATTTCTATTTATCGCATATCTCAATCATCTAGTAGATTTACTTTCTTTCATATTATTCTGCATCTCATGATTGTTATCTCCTTATGGCCATTACATCAAAAGCTAATAGTGGTATAAGAGCTATGGTAGATCTAGTATGTGTAGATCAATAGGGAAACCACCATTATCATTGAGCCTGAGTGTTTTGTCAACCTGACACGCTACTGGACCAGCCACTATCAAAATATCTCAGAAGAATCTAGGTGGTAGAATTAGGGAGAGTCACAAGTGAGGACTGAAAGAAATCTCAGTTCCAGAAAATACTGAGATTGCATTTGACTAGAGTCTTTCCATAGAGTTATAAGAAAAACTCATGAAGACCAGGACTCAACATTCAATCCACTAGATTGATAGATCATCTAGTGAAGATCATCCAGGATATCTGGAACTTTCTAACTATTGCCCAAAGTTTCTTTTGTTGTAGATAATTAATTCTTAGAGGATTGGTACTCCTCCTACAACAAAAATCTAGGAGACTCCAACTTCGTTGCTCGAAGGTCGGTGTGCCCTCATAGTGTAGATATTAGTTCCTTATGCAAGAGAAGAACACTATGAAAGAAGACTTCTAGAGAAGAGTTGTGGTGAAGTTAGGAGATTAAAGATCTCCATTGCTAGATTGAAGAACTTCACAATTGAAGAATAGACCATAGAAGCCTTGATACAAAAAAGGCCATAGAAGCCTTGAAGAAAAGGCCATAGAAGCCTGAAAAAAAGCCATAGAAGCCTTGATACTAAAAAGGCCATAGAAGCCTTGATACTAAAAAGGCCACAAAATCCTTGATACTAAAAATGCCATAGAAGCCTTGATACTAAAAAGGCCATAGAATCCTTGATACTAAAAAGGCCATAGAAGCCTTGATACTGAAAAGGCCATAGAAGCCTAGATACTAAAAAAGGCTCTAAAAGCCTTGATCCTAAAGAAGAATTCAAAAAGAATATATGATTTAGAAGCAGATTAAGATTTTAGTACTAATATTTTTGTTGCAGGGAAAGAAGATTCAGTGAGTTGGGAAACTTCCTACAAGAAAGTTAGGAAGAGTATCTTCTTCAAAATCAATTCAGCACCTGAAGCAAAAGAGATCAGGAGAAGATCTCATTGAAGGACTTCCAGACTTGGAAGAAGAAGAAGGACTAGGAGAGTCCTACTCAAATCTAGAAGCAAAAGAATCAAAGATCCAGAAGAAGATCTCACCACCAACACTTCCAGGAGCAGAAGGTTGAAGAGGTCTCAAGGAAAGACCAATAGAAGTTGCAAGATCAAAGACCTTGGGAAGGTCTCATCGAGCATCTAGTAAAAGGCTAGGAGAGCCTTACTAAAGAAATCATCAAAGGAGAACTCACTAGAGAAATCCACTACCAAGGAGAAGCCCTTGATAGTGAAGGACTTGGGACAATTATCACCATCCAAAAACAAGCCCAAGAGAAGGAGAATTTGGCAAGGAGTGAAATTGAGAAGAAGAATTTGGCAAGGAGTGCCAAATCCCAAAAGAAGAATCCAGTGAAAGACCTCAAGACATTCAGAATCTTGAGAAGAAGATCCTGCTTGAAGTTAGAATTTGACAAGAAGACTTGAAGATAGAAGAAGCTCACCAAATCTAGGAGATTTGAAGATTACCTCTCACAGAAAGAAGGCACCACTTTAGAGACAAAGACTTCTCCAAATCTACAATAGAAGGAGGAGAACACAAGAGGAGAACAAGCCACCAAATCTTAGGCTCATGAAAGAAAGTTCGAGACCATATTTTGGTGAAGAAGGAGTTGTTCAAGATAGTCTACAAAAAGTTGCAAGATCCTACTCGAAGCAACAACTTGGTGATCTTAGACACCAAGATCCACATCCTCTAAAGAAGTGGAAAAAGAGCTACAAAAGCTTTTTAAAAGGTATGCAACTATTGGTGCTAGCTAACTCATTAATTGGATTACTTATCAGATTCATTGGAGCACCTTATTTGGATTAAAGTTGCAAGAAGGGAAAGTAGAATTATAGTCTTCAAAAGTGCAAAAAATAAAAGGTTCATTTGCACATTAGGGGTTGATTAGATTTTAGAGTTATCTATCAACTACCTATCTTCTACTTTAAAAAAAAGAGAAAAAGAAGACTTGATCCTACAACTGTGTTTGTAGTGAAATATGCATGGGTTCATTCCAGATTATGCTTGAAAGGTTGTAGTGAAATTATTAAGTGCATTTTTAAGAGATTAGTGGAGCAATAAGGTGAGATTATTGTTACCATTAAAAGGTGCATTGTTAAGCACTATACTAGTTGATTTGTTAACTAGTTATCTCAATTAATTTATGTTGTTGAAAGCATAAAAATTAGCACAAAATCTGTAGCACTTTCGTGGCCTATAGAAGCCACCATTGGAAGCAAAAGGTGAAGAAGAAAACCACCATTGAAGTCCTTGAAGGAAGCCTCAAATCGAGACCTTGGAAGTCTCAAGATTCAAGGAAATTATAAGGGGTTCATTTCAGTATATGAGAGATAGGAATTCCTATTCAAAATCAGCATTAGCTTGGATCATCTATCATCCAAGAAAAGGAAGAAAAAGATTACGTAAAAACTCTTCATTTTGGTGCAAAAACTATATATTACAAAAGCACCACTTTTATTCTTTTGGAAGGACAAAAGTATTATCTACATGGGGTAGCAAGGATATTTTATCCAACAAAATAAAGGAGCCATCGAAGAGCCCATACGTCCAAGGAGTCAAGGTGTTTACAAACATCGATTTTCAATCTTCAAATCAAGCCCTAGAAGAGTATGTATCACCTGCAACATTGGAAGCATAACAAGGAGCCAAAAATCAATTAAATATTACATAGAAGGGTAACCTACAAGAAATAAATTACCTACGTAAGAGGAGCATTATCAAAATCAAGCAAAAGGGAAGCATTCAACTATTGTAAAAATGAACCAACAACATATTACAAAGGAAAATGTGAACATATGCCATTGAAGACTACAAGGAGCTACCATAGGACCACCATGGAGGAGCACCAAATATCCAAGAGCCAATACATAGAAGTAGCCAAGAACGTTGGGAGATTACTTGCATTTCAAGAAACAAGGCAAGTTTACATAGAAGGCAAGATAAAGGGCTCCAAGAAATATTACAAGGGAGGCTTACATGCATAAGCCTTGAGTGCCACTTGGCACAGATGCTCTACACTCTCCAACGTACGTGAAGACTCAAGCGCTCACCAAAAATATGTTACACATGCTTGGAAGGAGTTACAAATCTTGGGAGGTTACCACTAACCTCATCATTGCAAGGTTTATATTGAAGGTATCTACAAAAAATATTTCAAGTGACACTTGTCACAAAGTGCAAGAAGCTCATCCTATTTAAGGTGCCAAGGAGGTCAAACAAGGAAGATGAAAGGCAATACATAGCTCATTTGGAAGGAGAAGACTATTTTCCAGCCATACACCATTCAAAGGTGTAAGAAGTGCATTTAAAGCACTATCATAAACCAACACCTAAATTTAGAAGGAGAAAGCACATTTCAAGGAGGAGAAGGAGCACCATACAAGGGAGAAGAAAGTGTAGGTCAAAGGAGACTTTGACTCCCATAAGCGCCTACATTCTAGCATTGAAGACAAGGAATTCCAAAGCATCTCCATTGATTCTAGCACCAAAGGTAACCTTAATATTGTTGTTATATCTAGCTAGAAAAAGCATCAAATAGTGAGGAGATTTAGCATCCAAAGGTAAGGTTTAATCCCATTTTATTATTGCTTTCATTTTTTGAGATATAAGGGTTATAAGCTAAGGTTAAAACTTAGATTTTGAAAGCAAAAGCTATAAGGGATAACTTATCAAATTGAAATAATATTTGCAATTTAACCTAGGAGAAATAAGGAATTCTACTTGGATTAAATTCTTTAATATTTTGCAAATATTATTAATTTTCTAATTTTCCAAATTTGGGAGTGATAAGGGTTACAACATCAAACTAGGTTATTGGAAATTAGAAACACTTGAATAAAATCCTAAGGGTTACAAAAGAGGTTATTAAATATTTTTTGTTAAGGTTGGAAATTTATAATTTTCTTATCTCAAAATTTCTCAAAAGGGACAAAAGAAATCCAACATTAAAACCTCTTCAAAATTGGAAAAGTGCTTAGTTCAATTAGGAGTAATAAGGTGTTAGAAAATTTGATTTTTGATCTTTACAAAACTATACAAAATCAACCATAAATTGAACTATATTTTACAAAAGCACTATATCATACTCCAAAATCATTAGGGAGTCATAAGGCATTCTACAAAACTTGATAATAATATCTATCAAAGATTATCAAGTTGGGAAGATATAAGCTTTCTTCAAAACCTAAAATTAGGTGTTCATACTCTCATTACTAGGGAGACATAAGGAAGCCTACAAACCTAAGGATTAATAAAGGTTTCATCAAATCAAGCTTATATACTTCAATAAGGTATCATATATAGGGAGCTATAAGAAAGACTACAATTCTATCTCATTTCTTCAAATTCAACCTCTTCAAATGGGTAAAGGAATGTCATACAATGAATGTAAAACTGCTCCAATAGGAACCCCCACAAAAAGAACACAGGGGAAAAAAAACGGGCCCCCCACAGGAAATATACAATGGTTTGACTATCTTGAAGTTGCTAAAGGTTACAGACTAAGAATTGCAGATAACCAAACTTATCCTATACATGGATATGGATGTGTAACACCCAACAAATCATTTCCAAATCTTCTACTACAAAAAGTATTGTATGTTCCTAGATTAACATTCAATCTCATCTCAGTAAGCAAGCTAGTAGAAAACAACTATATGATTAACTTTGGATATATGGATGGGATCAATACATGTCTCATTATGAATCAAGATGGAATAAAAGCAACAGGTTCAATCCATGAAAATACATACATCCTAGACTCAATGGAAATCTCACAAGATATTGTGGTGTTTCAAAATGATACTAACATATTTATAGAGGAACAGGTTGAAGAAAATGAAGAACCAATACACCAAAAAGGTAAGCACAGAAGGATCAAAAACAAAAATATGAGAGGACAATTGCACCATGCCCTACTCATTCATCAACAATCAGAACCAAATGGAGATACTTGCAAAGAGAACTATAAAGGTGGTTGGATAGAAGACAAGGATGATGAATCTGAACAAGCCAAAGATCATCCAATGAAAGAAGAATCTTTAGCTTCAGCTATAACTTACTCTGCATCATATGAAGACACATATTACCTACTGAACCTGAATACAAAGAATGTAGAAGAAGAATACAAAGCTCAATATGAAGAAGAAGAAGATCCATATTGAAGACTAAAGTCTTCAATACCCAAATAATGTAATATAGGGGGGTGTTAGAAATAGAGTATATTACATCATTTGGGTCATGTAAATGTATCTTCCAAGGTACATACTTAGGACATTAGATTACTTTAGGGGGAAGTTATCTAGTTACTTCATGCAATGTAATAAATGCACAAGTGTCAATGTGCAAGTTGTATATGTGCAAGTTGTCCCTTGCACAACTAGGTAGAGTGTTGGCCAAGGAACCTATTTTACCTATATAAGAAATGCCTCATTGTAATACATATATAGATATAGATAGAGATAGATTCAGGGACATAGTAGCTTAGAGCATAGTATAGTTCTATGTAGATCACCATCCAATGGTGATGGGTGCAATGTAGTTCAGTAGCTTTATTAATGGAGTGTTCATTTCCTCCATAGCTACATTGTATTCATTTATATCATTTCTATTTATTGCATATCTCAGTCATCTAGCAGATTTACTTTCTTTCATATTATTTTGCATCTCGTGATTGTTATCTCCCTATGGCCATTACATCAAAAGCTAACATTGATTAGCTATCTATTTCCCATGACTAGGTAGGTGATTTTGGAATATCCCCATATCTTAATTATTGTGGGTATTTGTTGAGTACGAGGTTTATTAGTTGGAGGATTGTGGTTAGGAGTATGTTGAGAGCCATCCATAACTAGATGATCCTCATCTATTAATTCCTGAACCACATGATTTAACCTCTTACATGAGTTTGTTGCATGCCCATCCACTCTATGATAATCGTAATATTGGCCAGGCTTATACCAATATTTATTGGTATCAAGTTTCCTTATGGTAGGTAAATCTATCATATTAGCTTCTAAAATATGCTTAAGGATCGATAAAATGGGCTTGTTGAATCTAGTGAAATTCCTTGGTTGGGGTTTTTGAGGTTTTCCATGTACCAACTTTTGCAAGGTACTAGTGACATTAACATTGTTGGTTTATCTATTATCTATTACCCTGTCACCAACTACATGCTTGTTCTTATATTGGGTTTTCATGGTTCTTTCTTCTTATTTCCTTAACTTGATTTTACCTCTTTAAATGAGAGCCTTCTCTATTATCCTTTCTAAATATATTTCTTATTTAAAATAGGTAATGATTGTTGTTTTGAACTCATATGAGATTTGTTCTTGTAAGTTTCCAATAAATATAGTTAGCATGTCTCAAGGAGGTATGGTGTATCTTAAGTGTCCAACTAAGCTTCTCCATTAAGATAGGAATTTTGAGAAACTTTCTTATTTTCCTTGCTTTAGGAGATATAGATCTTGAGTGGTTACTCCTTTCTCCTCATAAGCTCCAAATTGTTGAATAAACAATTCAACTGTCTTGTCAAAGTTCCTCAAAGAATGATGAGGTAGTTGATAATACCATTCCAATGCCATACCACCAAGACTCTTAGGGAATATTTTTAGCAACAACATATCATCATATATAATATCATGGCATGTTTTTCTAAACATCCTTAAATATTAAATCAAGTCCTTTGTTCCTTTATAAATAGGTAAAATTAGTATTGGAAAATGCTTAGGGTAGGACCTAGAGGTTATCATGGGATCTAGGGTTTGATTGCACATTTATTTATAGTTGTAAGTGAAACTTGGCACTTGAAGTGAATCCATTCTTAATGCCAATTTATTCACTATACTTGTCAAAATTTTCATGTCAATATTGTTGTTGTGCAATGCCCCTATATTCTCTAAGGGTGGGCTATAGGTAGATTATTGAAAAGGAACTTGGCTAATGTTGGAGTCATTAACACTGTTATGGTATGAAATATGAAAGGGTATAGTTTGTGTAGTATCTTGTTGTGGAGTTTAGTTCACATTTGGTGGAATAGAAAAAGGAATGTTGATATTAGAAGAATGAGATGAAAATTGAACATTATGGTGAAATGCACTACTAGTTGGAGGAGGTTACGAGATTTCCCAATGTTCATGATTATTGTAGTAGCATATGCAAGTTTATGAAATGGATTAACATGATGCTCATATTGAAACTAAGTATTGGCATGAATGTTAAGAGGTGAATTGGTTTGATGATGAGATGCACCAACTTTTTGAAGTGGGTGTTTCCAAGGCTTACTTTTTTTACCTATAAAAATTTAATAAATGATCATATGATTTGAAGATGAATTGACCATGAGGCTCTTCAATAGGATCAAATTTCTCACCGACCTCTATGTCCTCTTCTTCCTCTTCTAGATTAGGATTCTCTCTATCAACATGGTCATCCTCGTGACATAGAGGATTATCTTCTGGTTATATCATATTTCTCTTGATCCCAAGGTTTGGATCCATAGGATTAAGAGAAAGAAAAAGGGGAGAGAAAAACCAATGAAAAAAAGAGTTTAATTAAGTTTGTATTTAGTTTTATAATCTATGCAAATAAACTTAATGATCTTACTTAACAATTTAAGGAATTGGAGAATTGAAAGGTTCATTAGGAACGATTTAAGGACTCACTCCAAGTTTGGGGTGGAAATATTTGATATGTTTATTGAACAAGCACCTAGGTTTGATCTTACTAATATTTAAGTTATGAAAATTTAAAGAACAATGCAGGGAAAACAATAATGCAAGCAAACAAAAGATTATCCCTAGAATGATTTTTGATTTCAATAAGAACTAGAACCCTACTTTTACAAATAAGTAAATCCTTTATTTTTTAGTAAGGGTTCAAGAGAATTCACAAATAGGATTAACCTTAGATTCAAAACTACATGCTTTTCTCTATGGATGCCTCGAAATAAAATAAAATATATTTCTTTATATTTATGATCTAATTATGAAATAAAAATGAACAAAATACACCCAAAAAACATCCTAAAAGATATATTAAAGAACTTACTCAATTTGGTTATTGATACTAGCTTAAAAATTACATCTAGATATATCCAAAAACTTAAAAGCTATATATAGCTTCAAAACTCTTGGAAAATTTTGGCCTTGCAAGCAACCCCACATTTTTATCCCAATTAAATACCCCTTTTTGTCTTAAAAGGTGCTCAAAATTTGTGTGGGCTGACCCAAGTTTTATAAGGGTGCATGAAGTCATGCACCACTTTCTTGGGTCATGCACTCCATTTATTTGGAGTGCACAAGAGTCTAAGGGGCGTGCAAAGTTTACGCGTCCCACTTTGAGTTGTACACTCCATCTCCAATGGAGTGCACAAAATTCTAAGGGGCTCACAAAGTTCAAGAACCCCACTTTGAGTTGTATGCTCCATATCCAATGGAGTGCACAAGAGTTATGGGGTGAAAAAGAGTCATACGCACCATTTTAGAGTCATGTGCTCCACCCCATTTGGAGCATACAAGAGTTAAGGGGCACACACAACTCGCGTACCCCATTTTTAAGTCATGTGATCTGATATTTTGGAGCACCCAAAAAAGTGTAAGGGGCACACGGAGCTTGCACACCCTAGTTTTTGAGGTCATGCACTCCATTATTTTTGAGGTCATGCACACGGAGCTTGCACATGAATTTTGTGCACCTCATATTGGAGTCACACACCCCAAGTTTTGATACGCTCTTTTACTCAAAGCATGTCATGCCTAATCCAATAAGGAAGAGGCACATGGAAGGCCTGGATTCTTCAGTGTAGGGATTCAACCGAGAAAATTGAAAAGACCTCTATCCAGCATAGATAAAAGGTTAGCTCATGCACCCAGCTCCCATGTCACAGTAAAATAGACTCCCTCATCCAATGAAAAGGTATCATGCCACCCATTTCCATTAATGAAGCTCTTTAAAAATAAATGTGGTGACGTCCTCTCATAATATCGATGAGGGCAATTGAATATGCAAATGCAAAAAACATCGTGAGCACCAGTGATAGAGTAAATTTAAGGTGGAGATAAACCAGGAAGAGCTATAACATAATGAGGTATACAAAATCTATAATTTCCAATTCAATTGCCTCCACAAGCACTACGTTGACTGGGGTGACAGATGCCAAGGATCACATTAGAAATATAATAGGGGCCTAGCTAGTAATAAAGAAGATAGGGAGAGCCAAAGAACCAAGTTTACTAGTGTCTCACCCAATTTCAAATAGGGTAATTACACCAGACTAGTAGGAGGACCTCGATAACACCATCTATAGTTTTGATCTGATAGAGGAAGATAACCAATGCCACCCAACTCTGCTCAGAGGATTTTTCATGAGGGTGTAGTGAGAAAAATATGAGAAGAGTCCCATCTACAAAAAGTGGGCCACAAACCTAGGTAAATTAGTTTATCCTAGGGTCTACCACTCATTAGATATTCTCATGTGGTTGGTGGTGGCATATGATCCCAAGAATAGAACTATTAGGGATCATTCCAACTAGGTGGTATTCAGGATCATGGTTGATATAATTAGGAGAGTGTTTAGAATTTCCACTGTGACTCTAATATTGGATTTCTAGATATTGGCTCTCCAATACAACTTCATGCTTGAGATCTCCTTCTAATATAGACTTTTAAATAGAAACAGGTCCATGCCCCCCAATTTTCCAATTCAAAAATCCATACTCCACCCTTGGGCCTAGGATTATGTGGATATGATCAACCTGGTACTAAGAATGAAATATTTTGAGCAAATCACCAAAGAATTTATTTTTTTGATCATCCAATGCAACAAAAGAGATAAGACACCCATGTACAGGTGGGAGGAAATCATCAGTGACAATATCAACCAAGAATTGATAGAATTGCAGGAAGCCATTCTAGTAGACAAGGAGCAACTTATGACTTTCTCATAATACTCATTTTTATTTCATCTGATCTTGGGCCAAATGGAGTAGTAACTGTTCAATAAGATAGGAGGAGTCAACACCACCACGTTTCAATACCGACTACTTTGCATACAAGAGGGATGCTCCAATTATACTACCTTCTTTTAGAATGTCCTTCCAATTGCTCATGAATGACTGTGTGGAGAAAAGCCTAATAGAATTGGGGTCGGTGTAAAAATATTCCTTCGTGAAGCCCAATTGGGTGAATTCTTGATAGAATAATTTACATATATCAAACTGTATGGGTTAAAGCTACCCTTGAAGGCCCTACATTTCCACTATCCTACTTCCATAGCTATCCTAGAAATAACTAGGAAAATTGCTAAGTAAAAATTAGATCCATAAGGAAGAAGGGAGGGGTTCCTTGGCTACCCATCCCTTGTGTAATGGGCCCTTACGTATACATGGGCCATTTCAGTTTACTTAGGGCCATTTGGAATATGGATACATATTGTTTCCCAAAGATCACCTAGAGGTCTTATGATCCTTTTGGCTTCCATAAATAGACTATTACAAGGAAGTTGTCCCTCTTGCAAGTTACACATAGGGTGGATGATTTTGAAGATGAAGTGTATAAGGCCCTCAAATAGGACCTATCATTGAAATTGGTTTGGTGAATGGATAACAAACCTCACAACAAGTCTGATAAACATGATGAAATCTCACATAGCCTCTCAGCTTCGGGTGGTGGAAGCTATAGAAAAGGAAGTAACAAGCTTAAAAACCAAGGCTACAACAGTAGAACAATAACAAAAAAAAATGCAACAATTACAAATAGAGATAGAACAACTAAAAAAAATTCCACCTGCCACTCAAAGCACTTTCTCGTAGGTTGATGATCTCCCCACTCTTATTAAAGAATTTAAGCAAGAGATGAAAGATAAGGTACATGAGAACATGTCTAATTTAATTACAATATTTTATAATATCTACACCACCAGGTACACTATGAATATTTTAAGATACCTATTGCAACAAGTAGATTAGAGAACAAGTCTCATATATCCTGTGGTACATAAATTTAAGGAGAATTACATAGAAGTGAGTGAGGGGGTGGTTACTCTGGGATATGGATCCATATGCTTATGCGTAAAGGAGTTCATGAAGGTTTCCATTTTCTTCCAGAATAGATCAAAATGGCTCCAATGGAATGAGGAGATAGCCAACTTTGAAGAGAAATTACAATATGAGCTCAACAACTATGGATTTATGCTAGAAGAATTCTTCTAAGTAGCTAGCATCAAGGATTTTGTGTATATAAAAATACAAGAATTTAACTTTGGTCAAGACACGAATCTGACAAAGCAATTAAATTTCTTGGCTGAGGTAATTGACCACCTATGTGTATTCTTGAAGAACACCATGGAATGGTCCAAGGAACAAGTAAATAAGATTACACAATATGTCAACATGTTAAAATCTGCCTTAACCTTCCATAATGAGACTTGGAACTGTATTGACCAAAAACTACAAAATATTGGGAAGGAAAGCATAGTGGAAGGCCTAGATCAAGGAAAAATACTCAGTAACAAATAAGATAGAGTGGGTCCCAAAGAAACATAGGATGAAGCAAGTCAAGATACCGTAGTGTTGTCTATTCAAGATGGTGAAGGCATTAGTGTGCAAGAGGAACAATCATAAGATAAATATTTGGGCTGCCCATCCCTTTTTGCTCCTACCATGATCATTGTACGAGACATGAGATTCTACCAAATGGAGGACCCATAGAAAAATAGTTACATCGTAGCCTAATCTCCCAACATTATAAGTAGAAGAATATCACATCTAAATTTCATCATCAATCCTTAGAAAGTAAGAACCTTGGTCCAGGTATAAAAGTGTCCTATAGTTAGTAGTATTTTCCCTTATCTATGTTTTACTTATATCTCATACTGTCACCATTTCTTTTGTTGTTGTCTAGGAATATTTTAGAAACTTTAGCTAGCTGAGATTATTTTCAATGGATGCATAAGAATCTGGAAACTTTTACATCATTGAAACCATGATGGGGATAAATAGCCCTATGTTATGACATTCAAACAAGAGTGCAATTGTAATCACTGTTATATAGACCCGAGCACTTTGCTGGGCTCTTTATATGTAAATATTTTTCAAAAATATAATTCCAACTCCATTTCTAGAATTTTTTTGTCAATGACCTATGTGTGCTTATTTGCATATTACATTATATGAATGTGTAAATGGCATTTTCCTCAGCTAGTTTAATTTTTCTCATTTATTACATCATTCAAATGGATTTGAACGAACTGGTTTGATATCCTTTCTCCTTATTCTTAGTCCATAAAATATCTTAAACCTACTATGACTACCCAATGGACATGGTACCTATTTGGTCTTAGATAACTGAAATGCTACATGGTTTGGTCAAAAAGAATAATTTAACATAATAACACTTAATATGGTAAGCATGGGTCATAATATAAAAATATTTAATATTCATATCCATCACCTGGGATTTTCTTACCCAAACTAGTCTATTTAGAGTCTTATAGATAATATTTTCCTGGGTCAAAGAGGTAGATCCACCAAAGTCTACAAACTGGTTGTGGTTTAAAGGATTTTTATGATGTGACATATTTTAAGGAGGTAAGCAATAAATACCCACATCATAAACATTAATCAGTATTTGGGGGCTTGCTTAGGCCACTATATGATTGATATTGGAGGCACAATAGTCAAGCCCCCTTGGTCCTTTTAACTAACCATTCAAAAGTAAAAGTGATTGTTGACCTTTGGAAAGCAAACAAGACAAAATGCAATGACATGAAATAGTGTAAATAGAGCACAAATATAATGAAATATGACTAAAATGAAATATGCAAGAGGTAAGCTAGGGTTTGGGAGTGAAACATACTCCTAAGTCTTGAATGAGCTAAATTCATGCCCCATAAGGGGTGACCATGAATTTGGTCTCATAAAATTTATGCCCTGTAAGTATGGGGTATAAATTTACAATAGAGCCTTTAATTGATCTATTAATGCTAAAAATACAATGCTAAATGGAAGATTAATGATCTAGAAAACCAATAATGTAAACTAAAAACTTGGTTAGATTATGGTGGAAGTGAAATAGCAAAAAAAGGATGAGTTCAAAAACTAAAATGGTAGTATCCTCCTCAAGGCTCTCACACTTGTTCACAAAAAGTAGCTAATCACAAAAGCAAAGCAACAATAAAACAATCCAAAATAGAAAGAGCACTTGAAATCACTTGATGGCATTCAAAAACTTGTTAGATCACTTGGAAGAACTGGATTCTACTTCTTATTATATCAAAATGGAAGTCCAATCCTCTTATTTGTAGGAGGTTTGAATGGGGTTTATGCAATGTAGATCAAAATGACCACCAAAGGGAATGAGGATATTTCTCAAAATTTTGAAGTATAGAGAATAGTCATGATTTCGTGACCAACCTTGTTTTCATGGGTCAATAGCTAGAAGAATATAGAATAATTAAAGGCATCACGATCTCGTGACTAAACTTGTTTTCACAGGTTGATAGTCAGTAGGATCTAGAAGAGAGAAAAGCATTATGATCTCGCAACCAATATTATTTTTGTGGATCGATAGCTAGAAGGAACTGGAAGATAGAAAAGCATTCTAATCTCATTATCGACCTTATTTCATGGGATGATAGCTAGAAGGAGTTGGAAGAGGAAAAAATCACGATATCATGACCAAACTTGTTTTCATGGGGCGATAGCTAGAAGTGTGCTAGCAGTAGAAAATAGTCATGATCTCATGATCGGTCCTATTCTCATGGGCTGAAAAAACTCAAGAAATAGAAGAGTGGAGTATAGTTGGGTGACCACACCTCCAGAAGATTGACATGGGTAGGTTGTAATCGAAGGATAAATATCCTAACCACTTGTTATTGGAAACTCCACTATGTCATTTCTTCTTGAGCCAATAGATGTTATTTAGCATCTCACCAGAATTAGCTAGTTGGCATATTGTTGTAACAAATTTTGATATTTACGTATGTAGGGAGTGTATATATATAGGATGAGCACACCCTGAAAAAGGGTCAGCTCTTAGGCATTTACAAGATTGAATGTATGCAAACTTTTACTCAAGCAATAAAGATAAGCTCTCTACTTTGGCTTCTAGTTCAAACTATGTGATCAATGTATGTATGAATCAATACTTCTATTCAAGTTGTATGGAATGTGAATTGTATTAATTCTATCTCTAGATTTTTGCATTTAAAATTCATTAAGTTCTGGAGTTAATGATTCTTATGGGTTAGTGATTAGTATTAAGATTTGATCTACATCAATGAATTGGTTAATTCCATTTAGAGAATTTGAGAATGCTTTGCTTATAAGTCTGTTCATTTCCTTGTTGTTGTCTAATATGTACCTTTCAAAAGTTCTAGCAATAGCTATATTTCCCTCTCTTTAAGCACTTTACTCTTTTCTTTTTCCACAACCAAGAAAGGAACCAACCTTCTCTGGAGATTGAACTAGGTAGTCTCTATTTTTGACCTGGTCATTCAATGTTGGCAAAGTCCTAGGTGCAAACGTAACCATAGGAAGATTTTGCACCAATAGTTTTTGGCATACTTGATGGGACCCAATCCCACTATCCTTATAGTTCAAAGTTATGGTGTTTTCCTTTGCCCTATTTAAATTTTAAAATCACCTGGTGACTCCGTTCGAGAAATAAAACCCAAGAAAATCCTTATCTATTTTTCTAGTTGAATACCAAGATATATGAAAACCAGATCTAAAGAAAAAAATTATGAAGAACCCATTGAGTTCTTTGAATTACATCTTGGTAGTCTTAGAGCTAATCCTATACTCATTGCTCGATCAACTTCTTCTTCTACCATTACCACAGGATCAATAAATCCTTCCCTTGCAGCTCTCCCTAGTACTGCTACTAGTGGACCTTCAAGCACAACTACCCATACTACTGCAATACCAATCGACACAGTAGCTATAATGGCCGTAAATCAACCCAATATACCCTACCCCACATGGAATCATTCAAGCCCCCTAAATCTAGCAGCCCAACATCAGATCCCTATAACGGATTTGAAAGCATTGCCTCAATATGATGGTACAGGAAAAACGACTTATGAACACTACCAAGATGTAGCCTCATTAGCACCAATACACAATATTATAGAAGAAGATGTAATGATAAGGTTGTTAGTCATCTCCATGAAGGAGAAAATGCTCTACTGGTATAGGGCCCTTCCTAATCAGACTATAGCCACTTGGGCCTAGCTCACTGGTAAATTGGTAGAAGAGTTCAATGAATAGGTTGATCCTTTTTCTCTACTCAATTAGTTCACCATTATTCAGAAACATCCTCAAGAAGAAATAGTCAATTTCAACATCAGATTCAATCGTACTTGGTAGAGAGTACCTAATGGGCTGAGACCAAAAAATGAGCAAGCAATGTATTATTACCTGAGAGCTTTCAATTCAGATATAAGCATGGTGATCAGGTAGTCTCAAGTGTTCACCTTCCCAAAAAATTTCCAAGAAGCTCAGAAAGCAAAAAAGGATCTCATTGCTATCGGAAGGTTCCCTCCAAATATGATAATGCCTATCTTTCTAGATCTTCCACAAGCATCTAATACTAGTTTCCCAAGCCTTGCTTCTACCTCCAATGTAGATCTCCCTAAATGGACCGGACAACCTTCAATGCTAGTAATACAAGCACCCCTTGCTCCCCCAGTATTACCCATCATTCCTGCAATCCCCCTATCATTAGCTTTGTTGACTCTTGATCCTCAACTTGTAGTCCTATTAGATATGCAATCAACCATGAAGAATCTGACCAATAATATGACCTCAATGGAAAGGAGAGAAGTAGAGAGAAGTTTCCATCCAAGGATATTTCCACAAGTAACAAGAGATCAAGCTTCCACAAGTGGTAGAAATCAGGATAGATCAAATATGGTTTATGCTAATAATGATAATGAACCTACCAACTCTTCAATAAAATCTAACTTCTGGTGCTCTACATGTAATGATCCCCATGGTGAAAATTCATGTATGATCCATCAACATTATGTCCAAAAGATAGCTATTGAGAGGGTAGAAAAGGCTCATAAAGGGCAAGTAAATATGATTAGAGAAGAGTGCCACAATCTTATGATGCCTTTGGTAGAGCAAGTTGTCATCCTAATGAGATCAGGAAAGAAACCTATACAAGTGGATCCTCAAGAGCTCAACCCCCTAAAAGTACCTTCAGATGTACGAAATCAGGTTGAGAAATGGGCCCCTCAGGAAAATATTCCCCAAAGCCCAACTCAGAGGACAGAAGTAGATTCACGTAGAGAAGCCATCCCATAGAAGGAGGTTGAAACCCAAGAACAAGCAAGAGATAAGTTAAGATATCCTTATTTGACCAAGCATCAGAGAATAGATGCTACTCAAGGGTATAGAAACAAGTATGATACTTTCGCAAAAGAAAAGGAGAAGAACATTGATCCACCTTCTTTCAATATAGTGGAAGAAATGAAAAAGACCCCCTCTAAAGCAAGTATGTATGATGTATAGCAATTCCCAGGACAAATCGACTTATTGCAAGAATCTTTGAGGTCAATAAAAAATAAGAGTAAATCTCCATCTCAGTTTAATTTAGCTCAAACCAGACTTAACATCAGCTACTAGAAAAAATAGACCTCCTCCTTTTTATTTGTCTCTTCATATGGAAGGATGGGTTGTACATAATTGTATGATAGACTCGGGAGCTGCAACTATTGTAATACCAAAAGTTGTGTGTGAAATTATGGGGATGGAATACACCAGAAGCAGCCTAGGTATTTTGCAATTAGATGGTACTCCAGTTAAGACTATGGGAGTGATTAAAGATATCCCTATAGTCCTGCACAAGATGCCTCAAATTATAGTCATACAAGAAGTTGTTGTGGTATATTTGGAACCTTATTTTGGTATGTGTCTATCCAAAGAATTCACAACCAAAATCAAAGGATATTTATCCCTAGATTACTCACACTTAGAAATCCCATTCAAAGGCAAAAGAGTCAAAATATTTAATGAGAAGCCATCTACCTTCCACATTGAAAAGGTTGAAGAGGAAGGAAGACAAGCTAGTACTGTGAGTATAATGACTGAAGAAGTGGAAGAGTTAAACTTGATGGAAGAAGCCTTGGATGGATTACAAATAGAAGATCAATTTTCCCTCAAGAACTTCAATGCTATGATTGAGATAGAAATCAGAAGTTATTCTATCATGAAGCCTAAGAAAAGTAATTCCACTCCTTCACATGAGGTAGACCCATCTATCGATCAAATGTGGAAACTTTTCTTTGATGGTGCCAGATGCAAGAATGGAGTTGGAGCAGGTATAGTCCTAATCTCTCCAACAGGTAATGAAAAAGTTTTCTCCTATAGGTTAACTTGGAGTTGTACCAACAATGCAGCTGAATATGAGGCACTTTTTTTAGGCCTAAAGAAAGCTAAGAAATTAGGAGTTAAACAGTTGTAGATTTTTGGATATTCAGAACTAATAGTAAATCAGGTCATAGAAAGATGCATTAGTAAGCAACATTATCTTAAAGCTTACAAAAATAAAGTATGGGATCTATTTGAGGCTTTCAAAGCTCTAAACATTAAAGCAATCCCTAGAGAGAAGAATACTCATGTTGATCTATTAGCATCAGTAGGTGCTAATTTCTGTCCTATAAGTAATGTTATCCAAAAATCCAAGATAGTTAGGCTTATATATAGGCCTTCAGTACCAGATAAAGATACCTTTTGGTAGGTATTCGAAAGTGATGATCAGATACTAGACTTCCTGATCCATGAGATGAATTGTTTAGGTGATAGAGTGTTAAAATATGAGGAAGATGAAGGTCTGATTCAACTAAAAACAATCATATCCCAAAAGGGTTGATCACCCTTGAGATCTTGTTTGACAACAATGATAGATCAATAGGTCATAAGATGAAGGTTGATAAACACAGATACAAAGAAGTCCAACTAGAACCTAAAAAGTTCATTAAAGTTGGAGTAAATTGTATAGAAAAGGAACTCAATCAAATCTGAGAACTATGCAAGGAGTTCCTCGATATTATAGCCTGGGCTTATAGTGATCTCAAAGTATATAGGAAAGAAACTATCCAACATACTATTGAGCTTGAGAAATATGTGAAGCCCTTCAGGAAAAAATAGAGGCCAGTGAACCCAAAAATTGAAGCTTTGATGAAGCAAGAATTGTTAAAGCTACTTGAAGCCAAAATCATCTACCCTATCAAATATTCTACTTGGGTGGCTAACCTGGTACTAGTCAAGAAGAAAAATGGAGACATCAGACTATGTGTAGACTTCAAAAATCTAAATAAAGCTTCATTGAAGGATCACTATCCTCTCCCACAAATAGACCAGACTTTGCATACTATGGCAGGGGTGGAAAGATTCTCATTATTGGATGGGTTTTCTGGATACAATCAGGTATGGGTCAAGGATGAAGACCAAGACAAGACTACATTCACTACCAAATGGAGAACATTCACTTACCAAAGGATACCTTTTGGATTATCCAATGTTGGAGCAACTTTTCAAAGGGCAATGGATGTGGCTTTTGGGGAACTTGTCAATAAGATCATAGTGATTTACTTGGATGATATGATAGTGTTCTCTCACCATAAGGAAGATCACATTGAACACCTCAGAAGAGTTTTCAAGAAATGTAGAGAGTTTAGTATCTCTTTGAATCCAAAGAAGTCCATATTTATTGTTGAAGAGGGAGTCTTGCTAGGTCATGTTATTTCTAAAGTCCGGATTGGCTATAGATCCTAACAGAGTAAAAGCACTATTAGAACTCCCCTTACCTTCGAATAAAAAAGGCCTGCAATCCTTCTTTGGGCAGATCAACTTTGTGCATAAGTTCATAGCAGATTTTGCACAAATTATCAAGCCCATGATCAAGTTGTTAAAGAAATATGCTGAGTTTAAATGGATAGACTTGTGAAAGAAAGCTTTCAAAAGAATAAAAGAATAGATAGCTCAAGTGCCTATCCTGGTTAACCCAGATTATTCTAGGGGCTTCATTCTATACGTTGTAGGTGAACATGAGAGTTATGCAATAATCCTTACTCAAAAGGGTAGGGATAATGAAGAAATACCTATCACTTTCCTTAGTCAAACCATGCAAGAACATGAAGAAAAATACAACTTTATTGAAAAGCAAGTATATGCCATTATGAAATCATTGAAGAAGTTTAGGCATTTTATTTCACAAAGTAAAACCATTGTGTATGTAGTTCATCCCGATGTCAGGAATTTCATCATACAAGGGGAGCTTGGTGATAAAAGGGTTGGTTGGGTGTCAAAAATATAAGAATATGACATGGAAATTCACCCAACCAAGCTGGTGAGAGGCAGAGCCTTATGTCAAGAACTGGCCAAGCAAGCCTCGACAGAGTACATAGCCTACCAGGTGCAAGAATCTACTCTAGAGGATGATCAACCTTAGGAAACATTGATTGGGCTAATGAAATGGTAAGATATTTTTAGACTGGAAAGTGCCCAACAGGTTTAACTGCCTCACAAAGGAGAAGATACCAAATCCAGGCTTTGAAGTATACCCTATTACCAGAAGGGTTGTACAAAAAAATTTGGATGGCATATTGCTAAGGTGTATAAAATATGATAAAAAACAAAAGGTTTTGTAGGAATTCCATGGAGGACTATCAGGTGGACACTATTCAGGAAGAACTACAACTTTGAAGATAATTAGAATAGGTTGCTATTGGCCATCCATTTTCTCATATGCATTCAAGATAACTAGAAATTGTGAAGAATGCCAAAGGTATGTTGGGAGGAATAGGAATGCTTCTATGCCTTTGAGACCTATTCAGGTTGAGGAACCCTTCCAACAATGGGGCTTGGACTTCATTGGGATAATAGAACCTAATTCATCCATTGGACATAAATATATTCTAACTACCACAAACTACTTCACCAGATGGGCTGAAGTAGTACCCACCAAGAAAGTTGATCAAGAAGTTGTGATGGAATTCATGGAAAGTTTGATAACAAGATTCGATATACCTAATGCATTAGTGACTGACAATGGTTCATCCTTTGTAGGTGCTAAAATGGTTGATTTTTCTAGTAAATATGAGATATATTTGAAAACATCTTCAAATTATTATCCACAAGGAAATGGCTTAGCGAAATCAACAAATAAGAACCTACTTAGGATTCTAAAGTGAACTCTAAGGGATAACAAGAGAAGCTGGCACTCATTGATAAATCAAGCATTATGGGCTGATAGAATTACCATAAAGAAATCCATCAACACATCACCTTACTCCTTGGTTTATGGTAAAGAAGTTGTTCTCCTTGTGCACATAGAGATACCCACTTTAAAATTGCTCAGTCAAGCTAGTATTGAAGAGGTAGAGCCAATGGAAAATAGGTTGATACAACTCTTACAGCTAGAAGAGCAGAAAGAACAAGCCTACAATCATTATCAGAAACATATGGGAGAAACTAAGAAATGGTTTGATAAAAAGGCTACCCTTAGAAACTTCAAAGTTGGAGATTCAGTTTTGAGGTGGAATGAGAATAAGGCAAAACTAGGAAACCATCAGAAGTTTGATGCATTTTGGGAAGGCCCTTTCGAAATAATCACTAAAAAGCAACACAACTCTTTCTAGCTGAAGGATGAACAGGGCCAGACACAACCTATCCCTATCAATGGCTTCCACCTGAAGCTCTATTTCAAGTGAGCTGGGGACTCTCTTCCCCCCTGTATTTTATGTACATTATGTATTTTCAAATGTAGTATTCTAGAAAAAGTCGTGATCTCACGACCGGTCCCATTTTCACAGACCAAAAGCCTGAAGCAAGCCCAAAAATAAAAAGAGTCACATTTTCATGACATAATTGCATTCCTAGGTCACCTCTTGAGAAAAAGTCATGATCTCATGATCGCCTTGATCCTCATGGGCTAAAAAGCTTGATGCAAGTTCAAAAGTGAAAAAGTCACGATTTCACGACAAAACAATCTCTTGGTCAAAGTCAAAAAGTGACACAATTTTATGGTTGGTGGGAAAATTATTTTTCAAATTTAAATGCGTTCCATTCAAGATACCACCATGCGAAGTTATTGGCTCGAAAAAAGGTGACGTGAAGTTATTGGCTCAAAGAGAGGCAATGCACAATGGTTGGCTTCAAGAAGGTGGCACGCGAAACAAGACCAAAACAACATTCAAAATTACTCACAAAATGTGTGGCACCTACTACAATTACTGCATGATGCCCTAATTTGTGCATGCACTCCTATTTACATTGTGGAAGCCCTCATTTCTCGCACTCTACTCTTTTGAAGTCCTTTTTGCAACAAAATTCCTCAACTCTACTCAGAGCTCTAGCTTTGCGCAAACAGTTCCAGAGAATTCTCCTCGCCAAATTCATGATAAGAAACCACTATCATGGCTGGGTCATCTTTAGCTACTGTAGTAGCTCATCAGGTAGAAGAGAAGGATGCAAGGTTTATGGATAGGGATGCCAAAATTACAGACACAATCATCACATGGAAGAACCTAGTAAAAATTTGGAAGGATGTGGAGGTGAGAGTAGCTAAAGGTATGACTCCATCATCCCCAATCACTTTCCCTTACCATTCCTTGCTTTCCTGGTATATTTGCACTCCTGTCCACCCTTACCCTGAGCTCATCAGAGCTATGGTAGAATTCTATGACCCCAAATAGAGAACTATTAAATATTCTGAGGGGAAGGTTCTTATTTCTCTAGATCCCAATGCTTTCATGGTTGCCTTCATCGATAACAGAAGGTCTATCTTGAAACCCAAGTCATTTGACCCCATTGGATAGGCTAAATTCTATACCCCCACCAATAACATCAAGAATTTCTTACAATCATAATTATTGGAGCCACCTCTTGGAGGAATTCTGCCAGAAGCACCCATTCCCCTCTCAAAATTCAAGAACAAAGAGATTTTTTCTATGTTAGCTATGGTAGCAGGACTAAAATCAGATGCACAAGTGTATGGGTGGCAGATCATAGTAGCTCAGTGCATCTCAAACCCTAAGTTCTACGACCCCTCTATTATGGATGAAAGCACCATACCCATTTTCTTTGATTTGCCATCTTTCCTGTTCCAACAAATCCATGAGGGCTTGTCCAAGATGTAGAAAGGGTCCTAGGTATCTTTCAGGTTTTTGTCATATCTAGTATGGCTCTTCTTATTTTTTATGTCAAAGTGGCTTTCTTTCATATTTGTAATTGACAAATACTAAAAGAATTTTTTTTTACCAGTATACGAATGGACAACGGTACTTTCAAAGGCTGAGTCATATTACCATTTTAACAAGGAATTTTTGGGACCAGCTCTGCAAATCATATACGGAGATATAGATAGGTTATCTCCAAAATTGTAGAAGGTTTTGCAGCACCAGCATGCAGAAGAAGGTGACTGGTTTATCTTGAATCAAGGAGTAGTCATCAGGCTCTACGGATTCATGAGGAAGCCTTTCTTGCTTCCACACTATATCACCGATCGACTATTTACCTTGGAATATGTCAGACAAATAGAGTACATCAATTTCAAGTTTGGCACAGGAATAGGTAGAACTGGTACATGTCCAATGCCTTTCCAATTTGAAGGTATAGCTGTGTCCAAGAAAGGGCAACATGAGCAGATCACTCAAGCCCTAAAAGCCCTAAAGTTGGTAGAATTACCATAGAGGTGGAAGTATGATCCCCTTGATAAGTTTGTAGAAAGGTAGTCTACTTTGAACAAAACTCCTTTCAAGAAGTTTCATTTTTTAGATAGAGAAACCATTGAGAGAGATAGAAATAATGCAGAAAATGAAGCATTGGAATGGCATGTAGATCAGATGCAGCCTTTACCCCCGTGGCATGATTTCTATGAACATGTGGTAGATTATGACCCTAAGAATAATCCAAGCCATATTTTAAAAGACAAAGATATAAAGAGAATGCAAAAGAAGGGAGCAGAGTGGACAACAACAAATATTCTAGCCTGGTGGATGATGAGAGTTCAAATTAACATGACCACTTCCAAGTGGGGATTAAAAAATGATCATGAGTTTTTCCTCTGGTATGACTAGCACCAAGCTACATGGTCAAAAACCCTCGCTAACAAGGTTGCACCAAGCTTTCATGGCACCCAAGAAAGGAATCCTCCTACTACTAAAAAGAAGAAAATAGACCAAAGTAAAGGGAAGGAAATTACCACTGAACAACAAGAGGTCCCTACAAAGGCAAATCCTAAATTCGTTCCCCCTTCGACCTATGATATAGATTTTGATGACCAAACTCTTGTCTACAGAAAAAGGAGATCAGATTTTGTTATAGGGAATAAGTAAAAGAGAAGCAGACATGAAGAAATCAATAAAGACTCTAAAATAGGGGATGTGGAAAAGGATGTAGAGCAGCCCCCTCAACATCATGAAGTCAGTGCTTCTAAACCTGACAAATTGGTTGAAGGACCAGTTCCTACTGAGAGACCAGATCCTACTGAGGGACCAGTTACTACTGAAGGACCAGTTCCTACTAAAGATACAAATCCATAAACATAATCAGTAGCAATAGGTATGATTTCTATCTCTTCTACTTTATCTTCTTCTCAATCCCAAAAGGAATCTCCCTTCCCATTCTACTCCAGAAGGTGATGTTTCATCTCTTTTAAACTAGTAGCCTCCACCTCCACCATCACCACCTACATCACAAGCACCATATGATCCTATATCATATTCGACCATCCCTATAGTTTCCCTCACTAGACCACTAAATGTAGATGCCACTATAGTCACCATTCCTTTCCCTACTGCTATTTTCCCTAATTTGTAATCTATCTCTACTTCTATCGAAGATCAACCTACCATTTCCTAAATCAAGAAGTTAAAAAAGGTTAACAAAAATACCTTATATTGGTGGAAGTATCGTTGTGCTCAAGCCTCTAAGAACATGGCCTGTACTCAAGAGTTAATGGCTTTAGACCCCCTTAGCATATAGCACTCAAGGATTAAGATGATGTCGTTGGTAGAGAAGCCTTAAGGGAAAATGATGCTTGATGATTATTAGGCTGAAATAGTAATTGAAGATATTACTCAACTTCAGATGCAGGATGAATGGGGAATGGCCCAGGCCCACATGGGAACCATATATTTGAATGTAGAATATTTCAAAGAAAAATACATCAAAGCTGAAGAAGCCAGGAAAGAATTGGAATCAACTCTAGAAGAGCAAAAGACTATTGAAAAATCCTTAAAGCTCGAGGTCAAGAAGTGGGAAGAGAGATTCAATGAAGAAACTAAGTATAAGGAAGAGGTGATAAAAGCTATTGAACAGATCCAAAGTTTGAATAAGCAGGTGGAAGATCTTCAAAAATAGATTTAGGAGGAGAAGGGTAAAACCGTTGGTTTATCTAAGGAAAATGCCAAAGCAGTTAGAAAAGAGATGTTTCAAGACATACTAAAAATGGGCCTGAAGGCACGACCTATATTACTATACTTGGCTAAAATAAAGGAGACATTAAGCCAAGTAGAAGATGAATTCACCACATCTATAACCTTCCTGTAGGTAAGGTTAACTACCATGACCAAGATACAAGTTTTGGTTGAAAGTACACAAGAAAGGGTTTCGAACAGAGCCCAAAATGAAGCATGGTCTCAAGCCAAAATAGTCACCTGAAGTTTCTTTAGAAGACACAAGCTTGTGACTGGAAGTGTTAAAATAATTCAAGAACTTAAGGTCGAGGCTAAAGGTATATTGAAGCATTTAAGTCTGGTGGAAAATTGTGGACTTCCAAGTTTTTGGGATGAAGATTCAAACATCTTAGGAGAAGATGGACTTAAAGCTTCCTAGAAGGCTTTTATAGAAGATGAGTCCGAGATAGATAGCTAGGAAGAACCTATTCAGGAAGATCAAGTATTCAGAATGGCTCAAGATCTTACATAGATCAACTCTTGCTTGCATGAGTTATTTCTGAGGTCAAAAGTTTTGTCTTATGATAAAGTTGAAGAACTAGAATACCTACACCTAACGTTCATGGAGACCTTTGACCCAGATGATGAAGCTTGGAAGTAGGTTTGTACCACTTATAATGAGATTGTAAAAAATATAGAGAAACAAAGAGAGGCTAAAAAGATTGTAAAAGGTGATCAATTTGAAGGAAATACAAGCAATCAAGCAGACAAAGAAGTAGTGAATTCAAATGAAGAAGAAGCTCCTGAAGAATAGCTAGTCTCTACCTCTCTGATAACAAAATTTTGCTCCATATCTACCTCTTTCTTCTTTTTTTTTTGATATATTTACTCCAATTCCCAATGGATGAAGGCTCTGGATTCTGACATCCTGCTAGCAAAATTCCCTAGGAGGCACCAATAATGTAGGTCAAAATGACTACACCAAAGGGAATGAGGAGATTTCTCAAAATTTTGAAGTACGGAGAATAGTCATGATCTCATGACCGGCCTTGTTTTCATGGGTTGATAGATCTAGGAGTTGGAAGGATGAAAAGTATCATGATATCATGATCGGCCTTGTTTTTATGGGTCGATAGCCAACAGGATCTGGAAGGATGAGAAGCATCACGATCTCATGATCAACCTTGTTTTCGTGGGTCGATAGCTAGAAGGAGCTAGAAGGATGAAAAGTGTCATGATCTCATGACCGACCTTGTTTTTATAGGCCGATAGCCAGAAGGAGCTAGAAGGATGAAAAGTGTCATGATCTCACGATCGACCTTATTTTTACAGGTCGATAGCCAGTAGGAGATGGAAGATAGAAAAGTGTCATGATCTTGCAACCAACCTTGTTTTCATGGGTTGATAGCTAGAAGGAGCTAGAAGGATGAAAAGTGTCACAATCTCATGACTAGACCTTGTTTTCGTGGACCAATAGCCAGAAGGTGTCTGGAAGGATAGAAAAGTATTGCAGATCTCACAATCGATCCTATTCTCGTGGGCTAAAAAACTCAAGAAATAGAAGAGTGGAGTACAGTTGGGTGACCATGCCTCTATAATATTGATATGGGTATGCTATAATCGAAGGATAAATATCCTAATCTGCTTGCTTTTGGGAACTCCACTATGTCATTTCTTCTTGAGCCAATAAATGTTATTTAGCATCTCACCAAAATTAGCTAGCTGGCATATTGTTGTAACAAATTTTGATATTTACGTATGTAGGGAGTGTATATATAGGATGAGCACAACCTAAAAAGGTTCGGCTCTTAGGCATTTACAATATTGAATGTACCCAGAATTTTACTCAAGCAATAAAGATAAGCTCCCTCCTTTGGCTTCTGGTTTGAACTATGTGATCAATGTATGTATGAATCAATACTTCTATTCAAGTTGTATGGAATGTGAATTGCATTAATTTTGTCTCTGGATTTCTACATTTAAAATTCATTAAGTTTTGGAGTTAGTGATTCTTATGGGTTAGTGATTAGTATTAATATTTGATCTACATCAGTGAACTGGCTAATTCTATTTAGAGAATTTGAGAATGCTTTGCTTATAAGTCTGTTCATTTCCTTGTTGTTGTCTAATCTATACCTTTCAAAATTTCTAGCAATAGCTATATTTCCCTCTCTTTAAGCACTTTACTCTTTCCTTTTCCCACAACCAAGAAAGGAACCAACCTTCTTTGGATATTGAACTGAGTAGTATCTATTTTTGACCCAGTCATTCAATGTTGGAAAAGTCCTGAGCGCAAACATAACCATAGGTAAATTTTGCACCAACATACAGGAAAATAAAAAAAAACCTTTACAAAGAGGCAACGCCATAGAGGTTGGCCCAATAGTTTAGATTTTTTGAAAAAATCCAAAATTTTCAAAATTTGTACCCCATCCTAGATGATCGCAAATTTGGTAAAGCCAAGGGAAAAAGCAAAAAAAATGGGAAAAGAAGGCCCAGACTTTCACCTATCAATTTTGAGGGACTTCTTAGGGATCTTAAGGAAAAATAACTCATTTTGCTAGGTTAATTTTCCATGTATATGGAGACCAAATAATATCACTATTAAATCAAGACTCTTATCCAGCCAAAGAGGAAATGTTTCAACATAAATAGGTATAAATAGATAAATTACACATTATCCTAGGTTAAAGTTAAATAATTGACCTTTATAATAATAAAATATTACAATAAAATCATCTATGATGGATCTAAGTATCCCATAGGATAATATATAAATGACTGCAATGCAATGTCAATTAGGACCTCAAGTTAAGATTAACACCACTTATTTCAACATCCACCTTTAGGTAAATTGGATACATAGATAGAAATCTTTATCAATATTCTCCTTTCAAGGGATGCTTTCCTAGGATAGGATACTATTGTAACCATACAAAGATCATCTTTAACATAATCTTATTCAAGATATTTATAACTTAATCTAATGAAGAAATGTAAACTAGATCAAGCATCTCATAAGCTTGAATCCATGTTAGAGTATTACACTATTTTGTAACATTAAAGTACCATGGGGTATATTTGTAAACATTAGTTTAGGGAGTGTGTTTATATCTTGTCTAATGTATGTGTCAAAATGTGAGGAGTATCCATGTGTTATGTAATAAAGTATATAAGGTGTGTAAGTGTGAAGGTACACAACGTATGAGGTGTGAGTTAATAGAGTGCAAAGGGTTAAATACATAATTGAAGAGTCATAGATGTTAGGTGTCAAGTATGAAAGTGAAGTGTCATGAAATATGTGGCAAGATGTAAAGTGAATAATCATGTAATTATGAGAGTTTTGTCATACGTAAAGGTTGCATCTTGCAAATGTTTGAGGAGAGCAAAGTTGAGAGTATTGAAGATTCACTTTGTAAGGTTATTTAATGGAGACAAAGCTCCATATATTGTATAAAATTTTGTAATTTTATCTTGATGTAATATTTGATTATTTATGAATATAATTGTAAGATTTATTATTGTGAAATATTGATGTTATTATGTGAATGCATTTTATGTAATTTTAATTAGATCCTAGGATATTAACCTTTGAGATAATCTAGAAATATTTCCATTAGTGGTATCAAAGCCACATTAAGTGGACTCTATGAGAAAGAATTTATTGGATATTGAATACTTGTAGATTGAAGATTGCAATGTTACAAATATTATTGAGTTTATTGTGTTGAAGAATGTGAGAAGATTATTGCTTCCTAGAGGAAATTATTCCATTGAGTGAAGAATTGTTGGAAGAATTAGAGGAATATTACAAAGAAGAATAATCTTAAATAAATAGAAATATATTGAAGGAGAAGAACAATTTAGAGTAGGTTGATGTATTAAGAATATTGTTGTGTTAAGATCATTGTTGCAAGATGATTAAGATAATGGAGAAGATTATTTTGTTGAGGATTGTGAGAGACTGTTTGAAGGTAGAAAGAGATTTCTAGAAAGTTGTGAAGAGGAGGAAAATAAATGGTGCATTTGTGAATTTGTTGAAAAGAAAAGCGAAGAAGTTTGATTAATTTGAAGAAGAAAATTGATGATATATGAAGAGAATAGAATGTGATAATGAAGAGTCATATTGAAGATCTTATGTGATGTCTAAGCCAAATAAGAGTAAAAATATCTAATCTAGTGAGGAGCCTCTATGTGATACATGAGCTAGAGAGGAATAATAATGTCTAAGCCAAAAATGAGTGCCTAAGGAATGAAAACATCTAAGCTAGTGAGGATTGCTTGAGAATTGGATGTTCCTGAGCAAGAAAATAATAAAAAAATTTGCATCAAAGTTTATTTATGCTACAGAAGGAAACAAGAATTTGAAAATTTGTTGGATAGCACCTAAGGAAGAGAGAATTTTGTATAATACCAAGGAATATTTTCATGTGAAACATTGTTCTTCCATGTGTGTGAAGAAGATAAAAGGTGAGTGCATAAGGTATAACCGAATATTTTGAAATTAAGTGCACATAATTTATTTTGGAGATTATAAAGTTTTGTGGTAATTTGGAGGTATAAGGTTTTAAACATTGAATGATTTATTTTGGAGTTAAAAGGAATAATTAAAGGAAATGAATTAATAAATGGAGGTATAAGGAAATTGAAGATTGATTAATTTTTTTTTTTATTAAAGAATTAATTGGGTGGAATGAACTAATGCATGGGAGACATAAGAAAATAAAACATTTAAAGTTTGAATTGAAGATGGAATTAACTGATTTTTGGGTGAAATTGAAATTTATAGTTAATTTTTAATTGAATTGGAAGATATAAGAATTAAAGAATTGATTTGATTAATGAATGAATATGGAATGAAATGAATGGATGAATGAATGGTGAATGAATAAAATTTGAAGATTGGTATATTAAGAAATTTGTGAAAGTAAAATTTGATGATCTGGAAGATTGAAGGGAATTAAAATTTGAATGATATGAAGATTGAATTTGAAGAATTGAGAGAAGAATTTGAAATTATAAATTTTGGGAGTTATAAGAAGAAATATGATAAATTGAAATTGATTTCTCATTAAATATTTGAAATATAAATTATTTGTTTAAATTTAGAAGCAATAAGGCTTCCTACATGAGAGGAATTAAAGTTATTCAAAATGAATGCATCACAAAGATCATATTAATTCAAAGGAGCAAATTCTATGAGAAGCAATTTTCAATCCCAAAAATATTTTCGAAGGCATGTGATAAGATCACATGAAATTCATCAAAACATGATAAATAAAGAAGATACATGGTACATAGATTTAGGTGCAAGTCACCACATGGAAAGGAAATTACATTGGTTTGATTAATTACAAGTCAAACCAAAAAATTTAATGAAAATAACAGATAAGAAGATTTGCCATGTACAAATATCTAGAAATGTTAGACTTGGTTTCCCATATTCTAAATGCATGTCAGAAGATGTATTGTATGTTCTAGGTTTAATAAATAACCTTATTTCAAAATCTCAATTGGTTGAGAGAGGTATAACTATGTAATTTAAGTACATAAATGGAAATAAGAAATGTCTCATCAAGAGAAAAATAAAATTGAAGCTATAGTTTCCATAAAGAATGGAATTTTTGTATTAGATGAAATGGGATTATCATAAAAAATTTTAGATTGTATTTTTCCATGAGAACAATATAATGATGCATGTTTTGACTTCTCAAAAGGAAAAGATCATGGAAATATTACAATGTCTTTATGGGCACAAAGAAATTCTAGCAAATTGTGTAGGGAACATGTTAACAAATCAGTGTCATAATTTTAACAATGCGAGAGTCAGAGTTGAAGAACAAAGATCAAAATTAGAGGTTGAAGACTAAAACTCTTTACTTCAAATAATTTAATATGGGGGGTGTTGGAGATATTATATTATTTGGTAACATTAAAATACCATGGGTACATTTGTAAATATTAGTTTAGGAAGTGTGTTTATAATTTGTCTAATGTATGTGTCAAAGTGTGAGGAGTGTCCATGTGTTATGTAATAAAGTATGTAAGGTGTGTATGGGTGAATTTTAAAAGTTTCAAGGTGTGCAAAGTGTGAGGTGTGAGTTATGAGAGTGCAAAGTGTCAAGTAAGTGAAGAGTCATAGATGTTAGGTGTCAAGTATGAAAGTGAAGAGTCATGAAATATGTGTCAAGATGTAAAGTGAAGAGTCATGTAATCATGATAGTTTTGTCATAAAAAAGAATGTGAAAAGTTGCATCTCCTAGATGTTTGAAGAGAGCAATAGTTGAGAGTATTGAAGAGTAATTTTGTAAGGTCATATAAATCTTCTTTGATGCTTTCCAATCTCAACCTGTGCAACCTCTTTTCTTGAGTTCCAATAGCCTTTAATAATTTGAAGAAACTGTTTCCTTTTTTGTTCCGGCACAATTTCGTTTTAAAACTAATTTTATAATCATTTTTTTAATGTTTGCGCTTTCACTTATGATCAAGCAAATACCATATCTTAAACTAAATTTTCATATATATATATAACCTTTAATGATATTAATTAAAGCTATATACATAATCGTATATTATATATTATATAGTCTCTTTTTACTTCATTATATTCAATGTTATTACAAAGTCTTCCACTATTGTTGTACAACCCAAATCTTGTATAGCCCAAAGCTCAAAGAACCCATTCACTACCATTTATTTCAAACTGCTTCAATGAAACGTTGAACTTCATTACAATACTCACCATTGTGACTCTGCCATACTCACGAAGTCATCCATAGAAACCATATTGTTGTTGACGTGTACTCCGAAGCTCCATCATCGAATATAGCCATGCAACCACCTCTACTTTGGCAACCCATCATCAAGATCACATGCAACCTATAATCTTCTACCTCCTGCGCGTGTTTCAAACCGACTGCATATCTTACTCCTGTCATGCATGTCTTACACCACTATTATAAGACTTTTAGTATAATTTTGTTTGCACATACGAACAGGTGATACCACTAAATCAAACCTTCACACTGCGCTATTATACCTCGGCATCACATCAATTACGTTATTATCGGTGTAAATTTAATCAAACTTTCTCAATATCCAAATGCATAAAATGATTTGAAATCCCTTAGGAACGCCTCGAATATCACACACATTTAAACTTTCAACTATGAGAAACTCGCACCGTGCATTTTGAATCCTGTTTTTTTTAGCAATGCCCACTTTGTACCCACTTGTGCCATGCCCCAAAACCTTGATTGCCAGGCCCGCCTGCGCCGGACTTTAAAACCTGCAAAACAAAATCAATACATTTTATTAATCAAAGTAACATACTCCTATACTATCCTAACATTGTATAAAATGAACAACACATAATGAACGGACTAACTTAGACTAAAACACAACATTAAATATAAATAAACAACATACAACAAAAAAAAATCATACGTAACATAAACAAAAATAATATTGAATAGTCAGTGAGTCTAGGTGGATTGGTAAGTTGGGGCGCTTACCGAGAGGAGATCTAGGTTCCAATTCCACGGGCATGCCCATGCATAGCCAGTAGCCCGATCCGACTCCTCTGCGTGTTGCACTTGTATGAAGACGGCAATCTGTTTTCTACCTTCATGCCACGAACCAGACTGATGAAGACGGTGCGAATCTTGTGTGTCCGCGGTCGCGGTCCCCATCTAGTTACTAAAAATTTGTGATTGTAACCAATTCATCTGTAACCCCCCAAAAAAAAAAAAAAAAAAAATAAATAAATAAAAAATAAAATAATAATAAAAAAAATAAAAATAAAAAATAAAAATATTGCATAACTTAGAACAATTATATTGCAATATAAAATAACACACATACACATAACAAAACAAAATAAACTAAATTAAAAATATAATATAACCATATAAAGTAATAATAAAAGAGCATTATAATAACATAACATTTTAGAGAATATTTATAATAAAATAACAACCACAACAAGACCACCACACACCAAAAACCCAAATAACATGTGATCAAAACAACCATGAAACCGTTGGTAAAATGATAAAAATGGATTTTCCACGCCAAATGACGGAAAGAATAGTCTTCTCATCAAAACCAAATTCGAACAACTTATCAAAGTTTAAGTGGGTCTCCAATTTTAGGGTCGTTGTAAAAGAGTCACAATAGTCCATTTGATTCCTACATAAATTTATTATCCTACATACTAAATTTGAGAAAATACCACTACAAAGAAATACAAAAATCATACAATTTAAAAAAAAATCCAAATGCTTCCATATAAAGAATAAATGGCCTACAAAAGTTTTCTCTTCAAAGAATGCAAACAAAAAATGACAAAACCCTCCAAATTCATGGTCTATATATTACTGATATGCATAAAACCCATAAAAGTGAAATATATTGATTATGAGAATTCTAAATAATATAATATCATATGTGTTTGAACAATAATGATATATGGGTTGATTAATCTATATTTGAATATGTTAGAACTCTCAAGGAATTCATTACTTATAAGTATCTTGTATCATTCTTGAACACATAGAATAAGAGCCATATATTATTCTACATGCTAATTGATCAAATTTCCATAAAATAATTAAGGGTTGTACGATCCTTCAAGTTGATAAAGATTAAATTAATCCTAGATAATATTCAATAATACCATTAATCAAATTCGTGAAATAAAAACTTTATAGAATATATAAGTATTTTATATATCTAAGAAATAATTAGATCAACAAATTGCTCAATAAAGAAAAATAAATCACATGTAAGAACAACATAGATATAAAAAGTTCCATTAGACATTAAAAATTATCACCAATAAATAGAGATTCATCTCCAAAAAATGAGGAAAGTTTTGACTTGAAGGCTTATAAATACCCAAGTTACAAGTTACCCTAGATTAAATTTAGATAATTAACCTTAAGAATAATAAAATAATATTACAATAAAATCACCTAAGAATGTGCTCATGGTACAATAGGATATTATATGAATGACTATGATACAAGGGCAATCTATCCCCAAGTGAATATTAAAACCACTTATTTTAACATCCCCTTAAGTTAAAGGAAGGACACAAAGATATATCTTTATCAATCATCATCCCTTAAGGGATGCTCTCCTAGGCTAAGATTCTCTTGTAACCATACAATGGTCATCTATGACATAATATTGATTATGAAATTTATCATATACTACACTAAAGTAACATACACTACATCAAGCATCCCATGATATTGAGTCCAATAAATATACTACATCCATAGTTCAATGTGCTTCATCCATCGATTAAAAATAAGATAATGAATAATTTTGATAGAACTATGAATATCACAATAGAAATAACAATTAACTTTTGTTGAAGGATCAACCTCTAAAGAATAATTAGTATCCATCAAATTTTTTTGGTCTTGATTTAGAAAACAATATCCAACATCCATAAAAGGCTATGATATGGTGGACTATCATTGATAATGCCAAGAGAGTAGTCTAAATCTAATATTAAACAAAAAATTAAAGGTAAAATATCGTTGGTCAAAAACACCTACATAATCTACATTAGAGCATCCCATAAAAATAAGACCCCAACTAATTAATTAATGATCTTATATAATGTACCTATAGTATATCACAAGATTGTTTTACCTATTATGTAATGATCCTCATAAGGTACCTATATATACATAAAGTAGAAGTTGATAGCAAGGAATTATGTCTTGCCAAGTATGTGATGTAGAGAATAACCCCAATAAGATATTGATATAAATCCACATATACCAAAGAAGTAGAATGTTACATTTAAATTTCAATCCTAAAGCAAGTGGAGTCTAAGTAGGCTTACACTCCTCAATGCTAAGTCACTATAAAATATCCAATCCATACTTTCGCTATGATATACTAATCATATAAGATGATAGTTGATATATAGTCTAATATAGGTTAGATAAATGAGATTCCCAATCAAACTTAAGATATATAATTATATTTACCTATGGTGAAGGACCATTTTAAGATACTTATGATCCAAATCCATTGGTAGGTTTAGGATTGTAATATTTCATCCAAATTTTCTTAAGTAATATCTTGACATACTTCATTTATGATATAAAACATTATTCTCTATTTTCCAAATATCCAAGCCAAGACAATAATACTTAATCCTAAAATTAGTCATGTTGAATGGCTTCTTAAAACCTCTCTTGGTCCTTTCAATCAATATTTTTAAAATTTTAGTGATGACCATGTTATTGTCAGACAAAATTTTCATCATGATCTTTTATGATTGTTATGTGAAGTATAGGTTCATATAATATGAGTTATGATGAAACCCAAGTTGCATAAGATGCTCATTGAACTCCACATACTAGGCTTTAAGAGATTACTTCATCCCATAGAGAGAATTGCTTAGCCTCCATGCCTTCCTCTTATATCCAATTATGATAAATCTCTTTGTATGCAATATATATACTTCTTTAGTGATATCACCATTAAGGAATGCACTCTTTACATCCATATAATGCAAATTTCATCTAAATTGAGATACAACTATGGATATCATATAATTGGTCTATAATGAACCATTACACCAAAACCTTGAGATGTTAGTAAAATCTAAATACACCAGGATCATAACATCCCACCATGCTCCACAACCCATATTCTAGGTGGTTGTGCACTCATATGGTGGGATCCACAACTCTTTGTATGAGCCTTGGGCTAACACTGAAATACTAATGTTTTTCCCTACTCTAAGACTCGAACCTAGGTGGTTACTCTAATACCAAATGTTATAAACCATTACACCAAAACCTCAAGGTATTGGTGAAATCTAAATACATTAGGATCATAATATGGTCTTAATTTTTGGTGCTAAAGCAAAAGTATCATCATCATTAATACATTCCTTTTATGCATAGAATTTTACAACAAGCATTTAATTATACTTATAAATGCTCCCATAAATTTTGTGTTTGATCTTGAATGCTAATTAAAATAATAGGTTTTTTCTAGTTAAAAAATTAACAATTTACCATGTTTTATTCTTCATCAATATTAACACATGAAATCATGGTATTCTTACACTATCCTTATGCAATAACTTCCTAAACAATTGACAATTCAAGCTTTTGCACAACTATACTTATAAGGGCTAGATTGACATCATTATGAACTCTACTATAATTTTTCTACCTTAAAGTTAATGTCAGGGTTATGCATAAGGGGTAGTACCAAAAAAGTGTTTATATATTTGGTGTGAATAAAGGTGAAACATGTATAAACTATGGGACGAATTTTTCAAAATTTTATAGAAAACTTATAAAAATATGGTGAATTTTCAAAACATTTGCACATAAAATATAAATATTTTTGGGGGTATTTTTGACCTATTAAATCAGTCTTGAAAAGAGCTTTCCAACGAGTACAAATATGCCTATGTTTGGATATATTTTGATGCCTAAAACTATGAAATAATTTTTAGTTGCCATCTGCCACTCGCCATGTGCCACTCGCCATGTGCCACTCGCCTTATGCCACTCACCTTATACCACTCGCTATATTCCACTCACCTTGTACCACTCGCCATCTTCTAGTCACCTTATGCCACTCGCCTTATGTCAGTCATCTTATGCCACTCACCTTATACCACTCGCTATATTCCACTCACCTTGTACCGCTCGCCATCTTCTAGTCACCTTATGCCACTCGCCTTATGTCAGTCATCTTCTGCCACTCGCCACATGGCGACTAGCAGAAGGTGACTGACAGATGGCAACTGACAATTATTTCATATTTTCAAGCATAAAAATATATCCAAACATAGGCATATTTATATTCATTGGAAAGCTCTTTTCAAGCCCGATCTAATGGTGGTATTTTTTTTATGAAGTTTTGAAATGCTTTAGTAGGACAAAATCTATCTCAAAATGATATTACCTCCTCACCACTATCTTTGGGATCACTTTTGACCTATTAAATCATCTTCAAACTTCATAAAAATATGACCATTAGATCGGACTTGAAAAGAGCTTTCCAACGAGTACAAATATATCTATGTTTAGATATATTATGATGCCTAAAATTGTGAATTAATTATCAGTCGCCATTTGCCACTTGCCATCTACCACTTGCCATCTACCACTCGCCTTGTGCCACTCGCCATGTGCCACTTGCCTTGTGCCACTTGCCATCTACCACTCGCATTATGCCACTCACCATATTCCAGTTGCCTTATACCACTCGCCTTATGCCAGTCACCTTCTACCACTCGCCACATGGCGACTGGCAGAAGGCAACTGACAGATGGTGACTGATAATTATTTCATAGTTTTAGGCATCAAAATATATCCAAACATAGGTATATTTGTACTCATTGGAAAGCTCTTTTCAAGACCGATCTAATGGTGGTATTTTTATGAAGTTTTGATATGCTTTAGTGGGTCAAAATCTACCTCAAAATGACATTACCTCCTTACCACCATCTTTGGGACTACATTTGACCTATTAAATCATCTTCAAAATTCATTAAAATATCATTATTACATAGGGCTTGAAAAGCACTTTCCAACAAGTATAAATATGCCTATGTTTGAATATATTTTGATGCCTAATATTATGAAATAATTATCATCCACCATGTGCCACTCGCCATGTGCCAGTCGCCATGTGCCACTTGCCATGTGCCACTTGCCATGTGCCACTCGTCATGTGCCACTCGCCTTGTGCCACTCGCAATCTACCACTCATCTTGTGCCACTCGTATTTTGTCACTCACCTTGTGCCACTCGCCATATGCTAGTCGTCTTATGCCACTCGCCTTCTAACACTCGCCATATATTAGTCACCTTATGTCACTCGCCATCTGCCACTCGCCTTATGCCAGTTGTCTTATACTAGTCACATTCTACTATTCACCTTATAATATTGTAATTATACGAGAGTCGCTGTTACGATTAACTATATAATGGGGTACAAGGGGCAAATTGGGTGGGATATTTTTTATTTTTAATAAATTTAGGGCAAAAATTAGGCGGGAAACCTTATGAAAACAAGGCGAATTTACCCTTAAAAAAATTGGATCTTAAATTTTTTGGCCGAACAGGCCAACCTCTATGGTCCCAAAATTTGCAAAATTAACATTTTGAAAATCCGAATATTTGCGCTAAACTATGAAATTCGCCACTATGCAAAACCTTGGTTGATGTATCTAGGACATTCTCTAAATTTGCATCAAAAACTCTACTAGAATACCACTTATACCTATGAGTGGTACTTGAATAAAATGGTTCAAGTGTCCTAGCTCTATTCAAGAACCAAGATGTATTATTGTTTTAGAAAACTATATACAAAAATAAAAAATCCATCTAGCATCATTGCCTTCAAGTTAGGACATATTTGCTTGCTTGTAACACCTTTAGCACCACTAAAATTTTCTTTAAGCATACCACACTTGATTTTACAATATCCTTGGATAGATTCATGAGGTTTTTTTAGTAGACTCCAAGCCTCATATATTATTGTCTTGCCTCTCCTTACAATACATACCAACACTCATTGAACAATAATTTTAGTGGCACATCACACATGAACAAGATGTTTTATCTTGCATTAGATAAGTTGGATATTTAACAAGCTTAAACAACAAATAATTCTTACACTATAATATTTGGATGAACCAAAATCAAGATTGGTCGTGAAAATGAGATAACCATGTGCCTTTATGTTAATTTTTTTTTTTATTTATCACTAAATGACCCACTTAGTCCTCATGTTAATGGCCCGTATCAATTGAAATAAAATATACAACCTTTGGTATATTCTATTTTACATTTATATGAGATGGCCCACATCATCTTCTTAATGGATGATAACTTAAGTTTGTGTCAAGACAATAATTATTTAACAAACAAGATGGCCTACATATGCAATTTAATTTTATACTAAACACTTCATACTCATTTTAAATGGCATATTCTATTCTTGATGATACATATTGGATGGTACTCAAATAAACTTTACCTTCATAAGATTACACACTCAAATGTTTTAGATGGCAAAAAATATTTTTTGGGATATCCCTCTCACATCACTTCTACACTTGAGGAACCATTATTTTCTTAGATGGCATTGCATTTTTCAGCTTTGCATATCTCATTACCAAAATATCTTGAGAAAAATATCAAAAGAAAATAATCTAGTGCCTTTCACCTTTTCAGACATCAAACAATTTTAACTACACTTAACACATCTTTCACTTTGTTGGTGCATGCAAGAATAAAGAGTTATTTCCTTATTGGATTTAGGTGGATCAAATGCATTCTATATGAATTATACTCTTTACCATGCAATAAGTCTTCATGTATTTACAATGTTCAATGTCTTCTATTCAAGCATTTTATATGATAGCTACTAACCTCTTTAGATGACATTTCAATTTATGATGATGCTTCTTTCATACTAAATGACTCCTCTTTTAGACGGTCTTTGGCATTGAGTTCCATTCAAATGCACTGTATCTAGCTTCAAACCAATGGGAAAAATTAAGGACTATAAACATCCACTTCTATAATTAAACTGACATGGTTTCATTATCCTCACATAATACAATGACTGAATTTAGATAGTAGATTGACCATAATAGACCATAAATTTGCTTCAAATGGAGTCCTCCACTCTACAACTCTAGTATAATATCCAAGACATTAAAGCTCTAATACTAAATATTACGAATTCAAATTGGTTATAGTAAATTTTATATTGGTGCGATAAATATGTATATTCATTCAAAATTTAAGAAAGAATGTGTCTTAAATTGTAATTAACCTATGAATGAATACCTATAGTCATTTATGTTATTTTCATAACAAATATAAAATATGTTAATGGATTTGCAAAATAAATAAAAGGCTA
This sequence comes from Wollemia nobilis, assembly GCA_028583015.1. Taxonomy (NCBI): domain Eukaryota; kingdom Viridiplantae; phylum Streptophyta; class Pinopsida; order Araucariales; family Araucariaceae; genus Wollemia; species Wollemia nobilis. The sequence goes on from JAQPPZ010016827.1 coordinate 3,988,753, forward strand.
GATAGGGGTGTTGGCATTAACCATAGAATAGGCCTTTTACTTTAAGAAAAATAACATACAAGGGTATTAAACCCATGCCCCCAAATTTCGAATCCTTCATTCAACTTCAAGTAGCTACTCTATTGACAATTCCATTGGGTATAGACTTAGTTATCAAATTCATCGAATTTTTAAGATGAAATTTGAAATTCGTCAAATTTAAAATCTTCACAAATAAATTCAGCAAACAAACTTTAAATTCGTGATAAAAATTGAGTAAAAATGCAAACCCTAATTCTTCATGGGAAAAAATTGAGTAGAAATGCATGCATAAGCGAAAAACGACCAACAAACTCTAAATTCGGTATTGAAAATTAAAATCTTCATGAATAAATTTGGCGAACAAACTTTAAATTCATGAGACTAAATTGAGTAAAAATGCAAACTCTAATTCATCATGGGAAAAAATTGAGTAGAAACGCATGCAGAAGCGAAAAACGACCAACAAACTCTAGCTTTGGTATTGGAATTTTTTTTGTGGAAACCGCAAAACAAACCCTAAATTTAGCATTGAGTAAAAATGTATGCAGAAAAAGAAAATGCCCTGAAGGAATTTTTTTTGTCCTCACAAATACAATCGTGTAACTTAATATATTAATGTGTAGTTTTGGTTTTTTATGAAGCTTTTATTACATGCAGACCTAATATAAAAATTCAACGGATTTCCTCTTCCAAAAAAAAAAAAAAATCCTAAATTTTATTGTAAATGCTCTATTCTATCGCAGGTGTTTAAACTTCGATCTATAATATTCTTATTTTCTATCTACGAGTGAATAGCAAATTTTGTGGATGGGAGGAAGAAATAGGATATTATTGCAGTCCGTTTCTTCCGTAAGAAATAATAATATTATGAAGTTATGTAATTTACATGGTTTGAAATGGTACCAAATTGTCTGGAGAAGATTCACTTTTATTTTTTATTATTTTTATTTGGAGGACTAACCAATTTTCTAAGTTTATTATTATTATTTTTATTTGTAATTATTGTACGGGAGAAGACATTCAATTTTATTATGGATTCAGAATACCCAATTTTTAGAATTTATTAAAAATATCTAATTTTCAGAATTTATTATTATTATTTTTATTTTCAATTATTTTAGTTTTATATTTAATTCATAAAAAATATTATGTGTATACATCCAAGTTCATATATACACATTTATAATATATCAAATTTTATATCGAATTTTATTTCGAATTTTTTAACATGATGAATTTTTTTTGAACTGCAAGAATGTCGAACACAAACTCGAACTTGATAACTAAGGGTATAGATATATACATGATTATACAAGGCATAAATTACACCCATCAGTGTACAAGTGGCTTAAACATGTACCCTTGCATCCCTCTAATACACAATATTGCTCATACTATATATTATGTCACATTGTATGATTGGGACTTGCAATAATATCAATGCTTAGGATTTTAATTACTATAAATTATCCACCTTGGCAAGTAATATTCCTGAAAATATTCTATTTTAAAAGTTTGAATTTTTATTAAGGGTAGATAATAGTAAAAAAACCATTGCAGTGAAAAAATGAGCCCCCACAGATATGGGACTGGGAAAGCCAACATATTAAAATAAAAGTGGCGTGTGCTTGTTCTGGTTTACTGGGGGCTTGCTTTGTTTAGGAGGTTTTGGGATGGGACTGGTTTACTAGGATCATCCCGTTAGGATTCCTTTTTCTGTTTTGATCTGTATTGTTTGTAAGCCCTAGATTGTAAGCTTTACGTAGTTGTATTTGGTCAAGATGGCCATTGAATTTTTGTAAAAGGTTTTGGGGCCCCTTTCAAAACCCATTTGTTAATACAATGCAATCTACTTACCAAAAAAAAAATGAGCCCCCAAGTTATAAAGTTTGTTAAAGTCCTAAATTGGGACCTCATAAAAAATTGTAAAAAATCTACATATATGAATTGTTTATTCATAACTAACATGGTTTTCTCTACACTACCCTTTTTGGGAATAATACACATCAATTTTGTCCTCTCTTTCCAATGTGAAAAAATTACTAGATTGTTTTAACAATGTTTTCTAGTGGTCTTAATGCCTTTACCATACACTAGAGTTTATCTAGTATTATGATAACATTTTGGAAGAATCTATCTATCTATTTTTTTGTGTGCATGTGTGTGAGCTTCAACTTGTTAATTTAATACATATAAATATCATGATAAAATATTTGAAGTTTATCATCGTATTTATAGTCTAATAAAATATCAAGTGATGATTTTGAAGGATCATATTCAAACTTCAATAAGTATGAATTTGAAACTATGTATACTAGATCCAAATATAAAAATATAGAAATAAAATAGCTCAGTGATAAATGATTACTCATACATCCAAAAACTAATTCATTTTATAATTGGTTTCCTATCTTGTAGGTGATATGTATACCTGTATTGCATCACAAGTATATCAATAATAAACTATAGAGAACTTATAAATGATGGTTTGTAAATATAGAAATATATGATACACCACATATAATTTTTTGTTTATCTTAAGGTGTAGATGTCATGCCTAATTTACTATCTACTAGCAGTTTTGTCACTTTGCCACATTAAATTTTGTTGAACTTCGATTGTAAATTTTTTGATAAATTGACTGAAGGAAGATGCTATAGTTTTGTTATCTATTTCACTGTAATTTTGTTTTGCTCTTTTTTAAATAGTATTGTTGTAAAAATAAAATGGAAGTCATGAGCAGAATGCAATGAGGAACTGTGTTGAGAAATGCTTAAGGGACAAAAGCGTTGACAAAAAATTAATTTTAAAGGAGAAGCACCAGGAAAAGAATGAGCAAACTAGTTTCACCCTTGGTGAAGGGCGAAAGTCCTTTTCACCCCTTGTAGAGGCGAAGCACAACAAAAGGGCGATTTCACCAGAAATGAGGTGAAAATAATGGAGATGCGCTTGGTTCCCAACCAACTATCGAATTACATGAAAAAAGGGCAAACTTGGGTGTTTTCGCCTTGCAAGTGTTTTCACCCCAAAAGAGAGTGCAAGTCATGAGAGAAAGAAGTTTAAAATAAAAGAGGGGAAATAATTAGTTTCGCCCAAGAGGGTGAAAATCACTTTCACCCCTCTTGGAGGTGAAACATAATCGAAACAGGTGACTTCGCCCCAATGGAAGCAAAGTTTATAAGCATTTTGGGTTTTGCCCTTTTGGGGGGCGAAAGTCGTAAAGTTTTGCAAAGAAAATATTTAAAGGGAAAAGCAAAATGCTTTCATCCCAAGTGAGGGGTGAAACCCCTTGTTGCCCCTCTTTGGGGTAAACATTGTTTTGAAGCGCAAGTGGCCACATCAGCTAGAAGAGCTAGCAAAGTTAATGTCAAAAAAGGGCTTTCACCCCAAGTGGGGGGTGAAACTCCATTTTTCCCCTCTTTGGGGTGAAACATAGCATTAGGAGGAGTTTAAAAGATAGCGCGTTGTGGGCCCAACATGGACGAATTAAAGCAGGTTTTAAAGAGGGCTTTCACCCCAAAGGAGGGTAAAACTCATTGTCGCCTCTCTTTGGGATGAAAGGGAAATATTAAACATTTTTCAAGGCAAAGGAAAGGATAGACGAAGTGGGGCCCTCCTTCAAAGCATTTAATGGTTTCACCATGGTGAGGTGAAAATTAAAAAAAATGTCAATCAAAGTTCAAAGCACTCCTGTTGAGAGGCGCCATGTAGTTTTACCTCTCCAGGGGGTGAACGAAGATTTTTAAATGAGTTTCAATAAAAAGAAGGTTGTAACACACATTTTAAAGAAGGTTGTAACGCACATCACCTTGAAGCAACATAGTCTCAGATTAATATCACCTCCAAATGGGGTGAAAATCCCTATCACCTCCAAGGAGGGGTGAAATCAAAAAATTCTATCGTGATTGATATTGCAACCTAACTTTAGTCCTCGTTGGGGATGAAAAAAATAATGAAGGTCAATTTCAAAGGAAAACAAAGTCATTTTCTTTCGGTTATGAGGGTATGATGAAAGAAAAGAGTATTTTGGAGAGAAATCACCAGGACATTGAATAAATTTATGTTGTTTCCTATTAACACTTCGAAAAGGCTTTTCACCCCATTTTGGGGTGAAATTCATTCACTCTCAAAGGCGTTGCTTCCCAAGGCACTATTTTGTAAATTCTTTCAAAAATGGTCAAGGAAGGATAGATTTAATTTTTGAAGCAATGCAAGCAACATTTCAGGGATTTCTACTTTGAATTTGCAAGATCATATGTCATTCTTGTTTCATTTCCAATGCATCGTCCACCGAACTTACTATTTCTCAAGACAAATTTAATGCTCAGTGGACTTTCCTGGTGAAGGTGGAGTTCCAAGGCACAAGGGTGAAGTGAATTCAATGACCAAGCTCCCAATTTTCAGGCGACTTCACTGCATCCCAATGCATCGATGCTCAGGGTTGCTTTCCATCATTTAATCATATTGATTTCCCATATGATTCTCCCACCAAATATGGATCACTGCTTCCATGGAAAATATTTTGATGGGAACATCACTGATGTCGAGGAGGAAGTTATTCTCACTGGTTTTTGATCTACCAACATTTTATTTGTAAGTGCATTAAATGAAAGAGGTGCAATCCTCTATAAATACTAATCATTTTCATGTAAGAAAGGAGGATGGACACTCTACAGAAAAACACTTCAAGTTTTCTACATCAATAGAAATAATTTGGCTTCTGGTTCTCTGAATGGTTGCATTTGATGATTTTTTGTATGTCATTTTTGATTACATTCATCTCTGTTATTTGCTATATTTAAATTTTGCATTTGAACTTAATCTCTGCAGGTGAGGGAATGAATATTGAGGTGCTCTTTGGAGGTTGTCATTGCAAAATTGTAAGTAGTTCATGTGCTTGCATTTCTATTGTATGCTAATCACTACTTGATTTAAATTTTGGCTATTAGTCTATCCCCATCCTACACTTTCGGCTTATAGCCATATTTCTCCATTTCTTTCCTATTACCCTAAGCTTTAAACCGGAGTAGATTAGAAAGGGATCCAACCCTCTCTGGAGATTGGCCCAGAGGACATCTCTCTCCTTCGACCTTTCAATGTTGGTCGGGTCTAGGGTGCACAAAATGTAGATTTTATAACTAGGCGGATTCGTGACCAACATTTTTTGGCACACACGATGGGACTCTCAAAAGGTTCCACTTTTAATAGTATTGAGGTTTGATGTTCACCTTTGTACTATATGATTAGAACATCTGGCGACTCGCTCTACCTGGAAGCCTTCGAATGTGAAGTGAGCAAAAGCTTTCTTCATGATCACAAGATCGAAGGCCAAAAATCTAGAAGATCCTATTGAGTTTTATGAACTTGACACCCAAGTGCTAGGAGAACACCCTAGGTTAGTTACTCTTGCTGCCCCATCAAGTGTAACATCTTCGTAGTTAGCTGGTGTGTTTTCTATTCCTTCAAGTCTTTCTAGTACAACCACTAGTTTTCCACCTCCTCAACCACACACACTAGTCCATATGGCTCAAAATCCACCACCACAATAGCCACCAAGGTAGTTTCTAGCATGGAACCAATCTGGACCTCTAAATCTGCAAGCTCAGAACCCAATCCCATAAGCGATAATGAAGGCTTTGCCAACTTACGATGGTATGGGAAAGATGGCCTATGAGCATGTTCAAGATGTAGCTGCTTTGGTGACAATTCATGGCATCGTAGATGAGGATATAATGGTAAGATTGCTTGTTCTCTCTCTGAGAAAAATTGCTTTACTAGTACCGATCGTTACAACCTACAACCATCACCACCTAGGACTAGTTGGATGAACTACTAATCAAAGGGTTCAATGAACAAGCGGATCCGTTCTCCCTACTACATCAGTTCACTACTATTCAGAGGCATCCATAGGAGGAAATCATGGACTTTAATGTTAGGTTCACTCAAACTTGGCATAGGGTTCTAGATGGTCTCTCGATCGATCCCTGAACAAGCAACCTTTTACTACCTTCAAGCTTTCAAATTTGACATCAGTATGGCCATTCAAAATTCCAATGCCAATACATTCCATGAGCTGTATTCTATAGAACAAAAGGTTGAAGCTGATATGATTGCTATCGGTAAGCTTCCACAAAAAATGGCCATGCCTATTTTTCCTGACCTTCCATAGTATTTGTATGCTAATGCATCCTCTCAGCCTTTTCCCATGTCACCCATGTATCCAATCCCTTCATGGAATACGAGTACATCCCAAACCACGGTGTCTATTTCTATCCCTCAACTCCCTACTTCAACCATTCCATAGTTACCAGCCCTAGTTCCATTCTTGACACTGCCATCTCCACCTGTTCCATTACCATTACCAGCTCCCTCAACACCCTCAAACCCTGATCTACAAGACAAGGTGCTGAAAGAGTTACAGTCCATGAATTCTACCATAAGAGCGATGGGTAACGAAATTACGGTGATAAAAAGAAAGTAGGTTAAAAATGATTTTAGACCAAGGAGATTTCAACCACCACCAATCACCAAAGAACAAGCAACTGCTCCTAGCAAATATCCTAAAAGGGGTACTACCATGCTTACAAATGAGAAAGCTGGCGTGTCAGAGAGAATATTATGGTGTTCTACGTGTAATGACCTACACGATGAAGATACGTACAAGGTTCATTTAAAATATATGTAGACATTGATAGACAACTCTTATAAAGGTCAAGTCAACATAATCATGAAAGTTGATCATAAATTCATGGCCCCATATGTTGAACACATTTCAGTTCTCACAAGATTGGGAAAAAATTCTGTCACTATAGATCCAATTGAAATGGAGCTATTGAAGGTACCTTTTGAGCAGAAGATGTAGGGCATAAAGATATCTCAAGGAAATAGATGCATAAATGAGCCATTGAAGGTACCTGCTGAGCAGAAGATGTAGAGGAAAAAGAAGCAATATCAACTGAAAGTTCCTATGTCAGCATCTAATCTAGATGAGTCCATCTTGTTGAAAGATCTTTTGCCTACACTAGCAAAGGATAGATTGCAAGTAAAACCATCAAATTTGTAACCTTCAATTGCACAAGCACAAAATAAAAACAAAAGAGCATGCAAAGGAGAGGCTCAAATACCCATCCTTGACCAAGCATCAAAGGGTAGAAGCTACATAGTAGTACCAAAACAAGTACAAATATACTAGTGAAGGAAGGGAGTCCCATGCGTAGTCATACAATATTGTCAAAGAACTAAAGAGGATTCCCACCAAGGTGAGCCTCTATGATGCGCTGCAACTACCCGGACAAGTGGACCTGTTGCAAGAATTTTTGAAATTTATGAAGGATAAGAGGAAAACCCTACGTAGATAGTGCTAGCTCAAATTCTACCCACTTCTACCATGGTAAAAAATAGACCTCCCTCATTCTATCTATCTCTAAGGATGGAGGGTTGGATAGTGCACAATTGTATGATTGACTCTGGCATAGCGACAACTTTCATGCCAAAGGCAGTATGCAAAATCATGGGTATGGAATACACGAGAAGTAGCCCAAGCATCTTGTAGTTGGATGGCACTCCTATTAAAATAGTAGGGGTGATCAAAGATATCTTATTATCTTACACAACATTCCTTAGATAACTATCATTCAAGAAGTTGTTGTGGTAGATTTGGAGCCATACTTCAACATGTGCCTATCAAGGGAATTTACAGCCAAGTTAGGAGGCTATCTATCTCTGGACTATTCTCACCTGGAGATTCCATTCAAAGGGAGGAGAATACATATTTACAATGAGAAGCCCTCCACGTATCATATTGAAAAGAAGGTTGTAGATTCGGTTAATATGGTGACTGAAGATCTAGAGGAGATGGATCTGATGGAGGAAGATCTAGATGAGCTTTGATTAGATGATGAATTTTCAATGCGATGATGGAAATAAAAATTTATCATTACACCATTACTAAGCCTAAGAAGGTTGAAGTGAAGGTGTTTGATGATCTAGGTTCTACCCCTAACCAATTGTGGAAAATGTACTTTGATGGTGCTAGACGCAAAAATTATGTTGGAGCTGGAATAGTATTTATCTCCCCTTCTGGAATTTAGAAAATATATTCATATCGGTTGACCTGGAGTTGTAAAAATAATGTTGCTAAGTACGAAGAATTGTGCTTAGGCCTAAAGAAAGTAGGAAAACTTAGGATAAAAAAATTGTAGATTTTTAGAGATTTCAAGTTAATTTTCAACCAGGTGACTAGCAAGTGCATTTCAAAGCAACACTACTTGAAGGTGTATCGTAACAAGTTATGGGATCTATTTGAATCATTTATTGCATTGAATGTTCAAGTAGTTTCATGAGAATGAAATAAACATACAGATCTCCTAGCATACCTTGTTGTGAACTTCTCTCCTATTGAGCATGTGGTAAGAAATCCCAAGATTGTAAGGTTAATCTATAGACCTTTAGTCCCTAACAAAAATATCTACTGGCAATTTTTTGACAATGATGAGCAGATTATGAATTTTTTGATTAAAGAAGCCAATAGTGTGGAGGGAAGGACGTTGGATGAAGATGAAGCTGAAGGTTTAATCCAACTCAGAAATAATCACATCCCAAAAGGATTGATTACTCTTGAGAGCCTCTTTGATCAGAATGATAGAGCAGAGAAGCACAAAATCAAAGTGGATGAGAAAGAGTATACTGAGATGAAGTTGGAACCTGATAAGGTGATCAAATTTAGGACATATTTCTCATTATAGGAGCTCAAAAAAATTAAGGAGTTATATTTTGAGTTCCTAGATATTGTTGCTTGGAGCTATCATGATCTTAAAGGCTATAACAAATATGTGATCCAACATACCATCAAGTTGCAAGAAGGGGTGAAACCTTATAGATAAAAATAACATCCTGTTAATCCAAATATTGAGGTACTAATGAAGGTGGAGTTACTAAATATGTTGGAGGTAAAAATCATATATCCTATCAAGCATTCAACTTGGGTGGTGAATCTGGTCCCAGTGTAGAAGAAGAATGGAGACATTCACCTGTGCATATAATTTCATAATTTGAACTAGGCATCATTGAAAGAGCACTATCCCCTACCACAAATTGACTAGATCCTTCATGTGGTTACTAGAGCACAAATATTTTTACTACTAGATGGTTTCTCCAGCTATAACCAAACATGGGTGAAATATGAGGATCAACACAAAACAATGTTCACTACCAAATGGGGCACCTTCTTCTACCAATGAATGCCTTTCAATCTGTCAAACGCTAGTGCCACCTTCTAATGAGCAATGGATGTAGCCTTTGGTGAGTTGTTGAATCACATTATTGTGATATATCTAGATGACATGAATATTTTTTCACACGACAAAAGAGATCATAGTTCTCACCTGAGGTAGGTTTTCAAGAAATACTGTGAGTTTAGAATTTCTATCAAACCTAAGAAGACAATTTTTGCTGTTAAAGAGGGGAAACTCCTAGGCCATGTGATTTTAAAGGAAGGGTTAGCCATTGATCCTACCATAGTTGAATCTCTCTTGAAGTTGCCACTACCAACCAATAAGAAAGAACTACAATCATTTTTTGGTTAAATTAATTTTATCCGAAAGTTCATTGCAGACTTCACTCAAGTCGTGAAGCTAATGACCAAGCTTCTTAAGAAGAATGCAGATTTTAAGTGGATAGAGCAGAGAAAGCGAGCTTTCTAGGAAATTAAAGAAAGAATTGTCCAAGCTCCTGTCCTGATCAATCCATATTATTCAAAGGATTTTATCCTTTACGCTGTGGGTGAGCAAGAAAGCTATGCAGTTGTGCTCACACAAAAGAGAGATAATGGAGATGAACAACCAATTGATTTCCTAAGCCAAGTCATCCAACCACATGAGGAGAAGTATAATTTTATTGAGAAGCAAGTCTATGCGGTTATGAAATCCCTAAATAAATTTTGGCACTTTGTTTCATAGAGAAAGACAATTGTTTATGTCATCCATCCAGATGTCAGAAGTTTTATTATTCAAGGTGAAATTGGTGATAAGAGAGCTAGTTGGGTTTCCAAAATCTAGAAGTTTGATGTAGATATTCGACCAACTAAGTTGGTTCTTGGTCGAGCACTCTTCCAAGAGCTTGCTAAGAGCACCGCTTCTCAACTAGTTGATCTCATATCTGATAATGTACTAAGTGAGAGTAATATTGCTAATAAAGATTCAGTTGATCGTGATTAGACAAAGGACCTTGTCTAGTATTTTAACTCAGGGAGATGTCCATCACACCTCAAATCCTCACAAAGAAGGAGATTCAAATTGTAAGCTCTCAAGTATGTATTGTTTCCAAGTGACTTGTTCCACAAAAATATTGATAGATTCCTTCTCAAATGTGTTAAGGAGACATAAAAATAGAAGATTTTAGAGGAGTTTCATTTTGGTCTATCAGGCGACCACTATGCTGGAAGGTCCATGGAACTTAAGATCCTCAAAGCAAGCTATTTTTGGCCCACTATTTTCTCAAATGTATTTAAAGTCAGTTAGAACTGTGACAACTACCAGAGATATGTCAGTAGAAGTAAGAAGGCATATTTACCCCTTCATACCATACAAGTTGAAGCATATTTTCAAAAATAGGGCTTAGACTTTATCAGGATTATTGATCCTAATTCTTCTACCCAGCACAAGTATATCCTAACTACAACAGACTATTTCACCCTATGGGTGGAGGCCATTCTAACTAATAAAGTAGATCAGGCCACAATTATCTCCTTTTTGGAGGGGTTAATTACCTACTTTGGCATCCCATATGAAATTTTGATATATAATGGAACCCCATTCATTGGCACTAAAATCAGTGAATTTGCAAGTATAGAATTTATCTGAAATCATCTTCTAACTACTGCCCATAGGGGAATGGTTTGGTCGAATCTATAAATAAGAACCTATTGAGAATTTTAAAGAGGATCCTTGAAGACAATAAGAGAAGTTGGCATCTGTTGCTGAACCAAGCCTTGTGGACAGATCGCATCTCAGTCAAGAAATAAATTAAGGCTTCGTCTTATTCTCTGGTGTACAATAAGGAGATAGTTTTACCTATACACATTCAGTTGCCTGTCCTCCAAACCTTGTAGATGCTCACCGATGAGAATTATTAAGTTGATCCTGTGCGCCAAACTAGCACAACTCCTAAAACTAGAAGAAGAAAGAGAGGGCATACAACGCTTTCATGGAACATGCTAGAACAACACAAAAATGGTTCAGCAAGAAGACATCTAAAAGGGCATTCCAATTTAGTGATCTAGTGTTAAAATGGAACACAGATAAAGCAAAACCTGGTAAGCACCATAAGTTTGAAGCTATATGGGAAGGTCCATTTCAAATTTTAAGGGTGAATTCATTCAATGCTTATTACCTTCTAGAAATGGATGGCCAAGAATTGCCAATTTTGATAAATGGTCTTCATCTAAAGGCTTATTATTACTGGAATGTTCAAGAACAAGTATGTATATATGTATAGATATTTTTATTTATTTTTTAAGTATTTTATTCTTATAAATAGAGAAAAAAATGATCTTATTCAACCTTCAGCCTTATGAATTCACCAAGTAAACATGGAGGATTATTCCTGAGCGTCAGTTGAATGAAGAAGCGAGTTGTGGGACTGTTTTCACCTAGAGAAGAGTTTTAGCAAAGGAAGTGTGTCTGGGAGACATTTTTCACAAGCATAGAATGATTTCAGAGCAACTTTTGATGCCATTAAAAAAATAAGTGCACCCAGATAGATTTAATTTTGCTCATTCACCCCATATTGATGATTTGACGTACTAGAGTTATCGAATTGATTTATTTCCATCTCGAGGAGAGTATTTTACTGACACATGTCATTTATCATTCTCGGGGCTAGCCTTTGATATCCGTGGTGCACTTTTTAAGATTGGATGTGATTAAAGCACAATGATGAAGGAATATTTTGGACAAGAGAAGGTTAATGATGGTTTAAAAAATTATTAAAAATTATGCCTAGTGAGAGAATCAAGATGCACCTTCACCCAACTACTTTGAAAATCAACATATGCATTAAATTTGGTAATTGAAGGTACAGTTATACATTTAATGCATCCACGACTTGGAGGTAAAATTCGTTATATTTTTTGGAGCATTGTCGCATCTAGTTGCTTGGTTGCAGGAATTACAAAACACCAAAGAGTTGTTGAAGATGGGAAGAAAAAATATAGAATCAAAGAGTGTCACTGAGCCAAAGAAGGTGCAGAAGAAATCTAAGGGAGGGAATAAGTCCAAAAAAGCAAGGCAAAATGAAAATATTGACCTGGATCCATATTTCGACATGCTAGCTCAGGTCGGAGACTATGCTATTTATAATAAGGGCATTGAGAAATTGTGCCAAGATGTAGATGTTGCAATCAGACAGGAGTTGATGCTAGAAAGCCCTCTTACTATTTCATATCATCCTCAGATTTGCTGGAGGCAATTTAAAAATTTTATAGTCCTGACACTAGAGTTGTCCAGAACGTAAAAGTAAAAGTAGTATTTACTATTTCATTCGATGATGTCTGGGAGGTGTTTTCTTGTGGTATTAAACCTCCCTTCGGTTTTGTTTTTAAGATATTGCATCTTGGAAAATAGGAGGAGAAATATCAGTCAATGGTAACACTGCGCTGGTTTATGGAGAGCCAATTGATAAAAACACCCCAGCATGATGAAGTACCGAATTTATTGAAGCCATTAACAGATTTCAAGAGCTCGAGTTTACTTTATATGGTGGCTTGGATTGTGGGTCTCCTGATTGATTCGACAGTGCACAAGCGGTAAGCAACATTGGTACAATGTATTTCTCAGGTCGAATTCTATGCCCCTACTACAATGATGGTAAGGACAAATCATATTTTCTTCAATTGGGCTAACTACATTGCTAGAAGGATGCATTCTTAGCTAGATAAAATGTAGAGTGAATAAACCATGAGGTTCAGACACACGTCATTCTTAATCTGGTATTTATTCTTTCACATGCATCAAATTTTTTTCTTCATAGCAGTTAGGCAGGTTGATAGAGAAAATAGTAGATTTCTAGTGTATCTGTGGACCTCTAGCTTATCAAGAAAAGAATCATTTTATAAGTTTAATCGTAGGTTTGTGGGTCCTATCTTGGATTTAATTTTTGGTAAATGTGAGAGGGTATCAAGGGCAATAAGAGAGGAAATCATGTTAAAGGAGAAGGGCGATATATTTTTGCTTATGCAGGGCATTGTTTTGCACATTTTTGGCTATACTAGCAAGCCAATTCTTCTTCCATATTTTACCATAGGTCACCTTTTTTGTGTTGGAGGTCGTTCACAATAATGAATTTATCAATGATGTTTATGGGGTAGGACGAGAAAAAAGAACCACCTGCACTATACCTTTTCACTTTGAAGGCATCGAGGTGAGCCAGGTGGTCCAAAATTAGTTAACTATCAAACCTTATATGACATCAGTATTGTGGAGTTATTGTAGTGATGGAAGTATGATCCTTTGGGTCACTTTATAGAGTAAATTAAGGCCAAGAGTTTTCAGTGTTGCTCCAAACCAGATATTGAGAAATGCTAAAATAATTTGGAGTGGCATGACTTGGGATGGCATGTGGAAAATATGATGTCTCTCCCACCATGGTATGAATTTTATGATATTGAGGTTGAATACAACCCTACAGTGCATAAGCATCATATTCCTCCTCTATGTTTATTCAATCAAATGAAGGAGCAACTTTCGGGTTGGTCCAAATAAAATCTTACATACTGGTGGATTATAAGGGCTCATCAAGGAAAACCTGGGTCGCCATATGGCTTGGTGATGGATGAAATATTTTTGAACACTTATGATGAGTTTTACACTAGTTATCGGTTAATCACTTTCACTGGTATTGTACCTCAAAGTTTTAAAAAATCCAATAGTGAGGAAAGTATGGTCGAAGAAGAATATCTCGTGACCTAAGAAGTGCCACTTGTAGAAGAGGAAGAAAGACAAGTGTCGGAGGAGGTATTGCAACGTTAGGAAAAAAGTAATAAATTGCCCATTATAAAAATCTCTAAGAAGCAGAGGATTTGTACAATTTTTTCAAACTCTCCTCCTCCAGTTTCGACAAAATGAATAGAAGTGTTAGAGCCTATCCCCTTGGTCCGAACAAAGCCAGTAAACCAAAATATCGAGATTACAAATCTTGATGAGAAAATTGCAGTGAAGACAAAGGACCAAGCAGAAAAGGAGTCAGTGTCACAACCACTTTCATCCTCGATGGCTCAAATTGTGTTGGAGCCTAATGGTACATTTTCTCCCTCTTATCCTATTCCTAAGCAGTTGGTGACTATTATTTCTCATCCTTTGATTTCTACTTTTGTTTAACCTTCATTCGGTATGCCTTCCACCTCAATTTTCCTTCCTATATCCCAAGCACCAGTCACCAACACTTCCTCTTCTTCTATTTCCATTAATTATACTTCTCTTTCTTTCAATTATTTCACATCCACCCCGAACCCATTTTCACTTCTTGTATCTTCCATTCTAGTAACCTCTACTTCGACTGTAAGCACATAAGCTCCTCCCCAAGTGAGTGTGACCATGGCCACACCTCTTGCTTATATTCCTACCACTATCTTCATCCCATAAACCATTTCCACTATACCAATTTCTACTTCCCTTGAATCAATTCCACAATAGGCTTGTTTCCATTTTACCCCATTTTTAGAGCTGCAAGTGTTGCCCAAATCAGAGAAAGAGGTTGTACCAGAATAATATATAGCAGCAAATATTAGCCAAGCTCATCTAAGTTCATCACAGTGGTTGAAATAAACAAAATAAAGGAGTCTATAGCACCGACAAAGCCATTGAAGGTTGCTTTCAATCCTAGCACCATGGAGGCCCACATAATGAAAATGTTCTCCTAGGTTTAGAAGCCTGAAGGAGAGATGGCTTCGAGTGACTACACTTACAAGTTCATTATCGAGGACCTTACAAATATTGACACTATGAAGAATATGGAGAACATTCAAATAGATACGAGATCTTTGTACCTGCATGGTGAGCACTATAAGAAGTGCTTTTTCAAGTCTAAGGCTAAGATCATCGATTTGGATGAGACAAAAATAGAGCACAGTTGCAATCTGCAAAGTTTGAGGTGACCCTTTGGTAGAAGAAAGTAGAATATTTTGAGAAGATAGTTCAAAAGCACTAGGAGGCCAAAGACAGAGCAAAAAAGCAATTTTAAACCTTAAAATGCCAACTCTAGAGTTTGCAGGATCAGTTGGTCATGAAAGCAACATAGGCGATTATTTTGACCAAAGAAAAGATCAAAAAGGCACGCAACCAATTACTTGTTGACTATAAAACCATGGCAAAAAAAGTGACATACGTCCTCATGTACCTTTAGGAGATACAGATAGTCATCTCATATGGTCAGCATGTAGTGGAGTATGACGAAGATCACCTGGAGCCCATCCTAGTAAAGGCTACAAAAATGCAGAATTTGGCTAGATAAGATCACAGATTCTGTCCCATGAGCGATATGACCCGAGCTTGGGCAAGTGCTAAAATTATACTATGCTAGTATTTTCCTAAGCTAGACCAGGTTAAGGAGGCTCGCAAGATACTCGATGTATTTGAATAAGATAAAAGAGTTTCAACACTCTATTTTAATGCAGCAATTGAAAATGGTTTCCCTAGTTTCACAAATGATGAGGGGGATATTTTGTCAAAGGAGGATTTGGAAACAGTGTGGGTAATTTTTGTTGATGACACCTCAAAAATTGATGATTGAGACAAGCCTCTCACTGAAGATCATGTGTTGCCTCTGATGAGGAAACTTACATGCATTGAATATAGTTTGTTGGAGCTCAGCCAACAGGTGAATTACATTGATATGGAGCAAGTGGAGATCTTCAGGTACCTTGTGGATTTTCTTAACAGCCCAGATCTGATCAGTGGAGATGCTTGGTTGAAGGCTATTGTAATGTTCGAGGCTAGAGTCACGCATCTTTCGAAGGAAGAAGTTACAGTGAAGGAGGTAGAGGAGAAAAATTATGGAGCAAGCAATAAATAGTTTGATGCACCAAACATAGGTGACACCTGAGCCTAATGGATGAAAGCATGGGGTCGATTGCATCCATACGAGTTGGATACCTTGAGAGGCGCTAGAAATATTGGCAGTTTTGTCACTTTGCCACATTAAATTTTGTTAAACTTCGATTATAAATTTTTTGATAAATTGACTAAAGGAACATGCTATAATTTTGTTATCTATTTTGGTGTATTTGTTTTTGCTTTTTTTTTAAATAGTGTTGCTGTAAAAATAAAATGGAAGTCATGAGCAGAATGCAATGAGGAACTATGTTGAGAAATGCTCAAGGGACAAAAGCGTTGACAAAAAATTAATTTTAAAGAAGCGCCTGGAAAAGAATGAGCAAACTAGTTTTGCCCTTGGTGAAGGGCAAAAGTCCTTTTCACCCCTTGTAGAGGCGAAGCATGGCAAAAGGGCGATTTCACCAGAAATGAGGCAAAAAAAATGAAAATGCATTTGGTTCCAGTTGTGGCTACTCCACAACTAGCCCCAATAGCTTGGCAACCCACCTTTTTTTGTATTGGGATGCGTGCATTGTGTTTTAAGTGTCTAATACTTTGCTTTATTTTGAGTTTGTAGTTTTCACCAATTTCTTATCGATGATATTTTCTTGTCGATGACCTTTTGTTGTCAATTTCTTGTTGATGACTTTTTTGTCATCAATTTTTTGCCGATGACTTTTTATCGTTATTTTGTTGCTGACGATATTTATCGTCAATTTGGTATTAGCAATTTTATTGTCAAAATTTTGTTGTTAGTAATTTGATTGTTCCAATTTTGTGTTTTCTTTTAGTAGTGTGTTTCAAATCATATTAAAACAAAAATATATTAATATATATATGCTTGTATATATTAATATTCAATAAAAATATATATATAATAAATAGTTATTATATATAATATAAGTATTATAATTATTTTGAAGTGGCCTCATTAAGGTTAATTTCTTATTATAAGATCATCGTACATGTCATTTTGTTTCCTTTTTGTTTGTGTGAGATTCTCATATGCCTTCATTTGATGCAAGAGTTTGTAGCGACCAACTGCCAGTCGATACGTGTGCGGGATACGGGTATGGTCACGTGTGAAGGGTGTGGACCAATAATCAGATGACATAGGCCACCATGCTCACGTGGATGGTAGATTAATACCGACAATTTTTTGCTCGGAGACATCGAAAACAAGGCTGGCGCTCCACACGCATCATTAACCCAGGCGAAGTTATGGTATGGACGGTATTATGCAAGCAGTATCACGGTGAAAGAGAAGATCCACGATAATCTATGCAGTGAAGGGAAGAGGTGCAGTGATTTCTGACCTAGGTGTTTGACGAGAAATATCCATTGGAGGAGGCAGTATGGGTTTTGACTAGTGTCCAATACGTGATTGGTGAAAGACATAGGTGCAAGAAGATGGTAAAATAAACGTGGAGTATGGCACAACATATGGGACCAATACGACATCAACAGATATGTGGCAGTGGCTGTTATGCAGTAGCAACAAAGTTGATGGTTGTATGCACATAGGAACTACATTCATGGCAATGTACTCGAGGATTACGATAGGAAAATAACAAAGTATAATCAAAGTGGCTATTCAATTCAAACAAGGATATTGACTATGTTTATAAGAGGGTACGTTGGTCTGTTTGCTTATTTTCATAGTCATAAAACTGGTAGAGTACACAGTGGTAAAATATTAAGAGATTTAAAATTTCCATAATGAAATAGTGCTAATCATAGTCGAGTAGGCAGTTTCTGAACACCGTCGAATGGCTTCGACCATATGTGCAAAGGGAGAAATATAAGAAGAGTTAGTGAAATGGGTATAAGACCAGGGCATCGGGTCATTCGTAAGGAGCAAGGGAAAAAATTTATAGATTCCCGAGAAAAATATGTTATTCCATGAGGAATGGATAGAGTTCCATTCATTTGGAGGTCGTCGACGTATTATCAGCAGGTGCGCAGAGATGACAAATGATAAGCATCAAGACGGTGAGGACCAACGATTTGATGGGTGGCCTAGATGTATGAGGTCCACATCATGAAAACAAATATCATGGCACAGTTGGATAAATGTGGCAGCCGCGGAAGGTAGCTTGTCCAATCGGGCATTGGAGGGTCTAAAACGTTCATTGTTTTCATCAAAATACAACCATGTGGGCATGTAGTCATTCAGGGGATGTTATTGAGGGTGTGTTCTAAATGTGGGGTGTCACCATCAAGTCAATGATAGTAAACAAGCAAATGAGGGGAATTTTATTTAAAATGCCCCTTGTCACGTTAAGCACGCAGCTTCGGAGCACCACCTAAAATGGCTCCCAAATGATTAAAATGTGGTCATTTTAAAACAAATGAAAAGCAACATAACTTCATTCGAATGAACGTTACAAAATAAGGATGGTGGTTGATGAGAAATTTTGGAAACGACATGCAACAAAACGTAAAAACGAAAAACGAATAAGAAATGAAACAAAAATTCTGCAGAGGGAAAATGGAGAAACGAAAAGTCTGCATCAAAATTTTAAATACCCCATCAAATGGAGGAAAAATGGCTAGTTTTTCTTTGGAAAAAACCAGAAATGCTATCGAAATGTAAAATGAAATATTTTTAATGCAAGAGCTTTTTCAGAAATTTAGACCTTGTTAGCAAGAAAGAATGAGAAAATTTTCTGCATGCTGGATTTAACTATTTTTATCTTTCCCTTTTCAGATTTCAGATTTATAAATGAAGTTTAATGCATTTTTATGTACCCTAGGAGCTAGCACTTAGTTTATTTCGATTGTGCAAATGCAGGTTGAATAGACTAGGTTGCATGTAAGAGTTTCTCACATCTTCGGTTTTGCAGGACAGGGTGCTATCAAACTGATAAAGCTTTGCATGTCTACGTTTTCAGCATTTAATTTATTTTAGATTTTTATTTTTCAGTTTTCCAACTTTTATTTTACAATTTTTTTTAATTTTCAGGCATTAAAATAAAAATTGAAAAAAAATAAAATGATAAAAATAATTACATGGCTGTGAAGAATGATGTATAATCTATCATACGCAATAGATTCGGACTCATTTCGAGGTCATTTCGATTTTATAATTATTTTTGAAAACTATTGTTTTTAAGGGTTTTTTATAATTTCGGAAATTCATATTTTTTTCATTTTGAAGCCAAATCAGATTTTTTCAGCTTCATACTTTATTTGCAAGAATAAGATGACTTTTCCTTCATGAAAATTTCAATTGCATTGAAGGGGGGTTAATTTTTATGGCATTTCATGGGCCATTATTTTTGGAGTAATAAATGCATCTTTCTTCATGAAAATTCCGATTTCATTGAAGAGTGGTAATTTATCATTACATCTAAGGTCTTGGTTTTAAAGCATGAAATTATTTCTTCTTAATGAAAATTAATTTCATTAAAGAGGGATAATTCATCATGACATTATGAGGTTATTATGTTCAAGCAATAAATTGGTATCTCTTTATGAAAATTAATTTCATCAAAGAGGAACAATTTATCAATTATATTAAAAAAAATTTCATCTTCATGATAAAAGCTACATTTAATGGATCTTTTCATCATTTTAAATTCGCTTTCATAGATAGATTTAATCTCCTATTTCATGCTTAAAGTAAAATTTAATGCAAGACAAAACTTGTTTCAAATCTACTTAATAAAAGAAGATAAAATCTACCTTAAAACATTTCAAGATAAAAAGGATTAAGACACTACATCGTGGTCATATGAGGGCCAATTCACACTTGTTTTACATTTATGTTTATGAACAATCATTAATATAGCATGGTAAAATGAACCAACACATGCCTCTTGTTAACAGTTACTCGTAATCAATAAGGTGTTCGTAGCATTAATTGATATATTTATTGAAGTTACTAATACACATATGAAAATACTAATATAACAGAGACCTTGGAGAAGTTGTTTTGTTTAACTTCTTTGCAAGAGAGGGTTTTGAGATCAAAACTCTAAGGGAGAGTGTAATTTCACAATTGGGTAAAATTACCACTCAACAGTTCCCAACCAACTTTCTAATTACATGAAAAAAAAGTAAAATTGGGTATTTTCACCTTGCAAGTGTTTTCACCCCAAAAGAGAGCACAAGACATGAGAGAAAGAAGTTTAAAATAAAATTAAGTGAAATAATTAGTTCCACCCCAATACAGAGGCATCACTTTTGCCCCTCTTGGAGGTGAAACATAATCGAACAGGTGACTTCGCCCCAATGGAAGCAGAGTTTATAAGCATTTTGGGTTTCACCCTTTTGGGGGGTGAAAGTCATAAATTTTTGCAAAGAAAATATTTAAAGGGAAAAGCAAAATGCTTTCACCCCAAGTGAGGGGTGAAACTCCTTATCACCCCTCTTTGGGGTGAACATTGTTTTGAAGCGCAAGTGGCCACATCAGCTAGAAGATGTGGCAAAGTTAATGTCAGAAAAGGGCTTTCACCCCAAGTGGGGGGCAAAACTCTCTTTCACCCCTCTTTGGGGTGAAACATAGCATGAGGAGGAGTTTAAAAGATAGCACATTGTGGGCCCAACATGGACGAATTAAAGCAAGTTTTGAAGAGGGCTTTTGCCCCAAAGGAGGGGTGAAACTGATTTTTGTCTCTCTTTTAGAAAATAAGATAATAATAAATATTTTTCAAGGCAAAGGAAAGGATAGACGAAGTAGGGCACTCCTTCAAAGCGTTTAATGGTTTCAACGTGGTGAGTTGAAAGTTAAAAAAAATATCAATCAAAGTTCAAAGCACTCCTGTTGAGAGGCACCATGTAGTTTCGCCTATCTAGGGGGCGAAAAAAGATTTTTAAACGAGTTTTGAGGAAACGAAGGTTGTAACGCATGTCACATTGAAGCAACATAGTCTAAGATTAACGTCATCCCTAGATGGGGCAAAAATCACTATCACCTCCAAGGAGGTATGAAAACATTAAAATCTATCATGATTGATATTGCAACCTGACTTTAGTCCTCATTGGGGATGAAACAAAGAATGAAGGTGAATTTCAAAGGAAAACAAAGGTGTTTTATTTTGGGTATGAGGATATGATAAAAGAAAAGAGTATTTTGGAGTGAAATCACTAGGTCATTGAACATATTTATGTTGTTGCCTATTAACACTCCAAAAAGGGTTTTCACCCCATTTTGGGGAAAAATTCATTCACTCTCAAAGGTGTTGCTTCCCAAGGTGCTATGTTTACATATTCTCTTAGGAATGGTCAAGTAAGGACGGAATTTAATTTTTGAAGCAATGCAAGTAACGTTTAATGAATTTATGCTTTGAATTTGCAAGATCATATTTTGACCCAATTTCTCCCGTACGCACTGCTATGAAGGAAAATTTTTGATGCATTTGAAAGAAGAAATACTAGATTAAGAATGATGTGTCCCTGAACATCATGGTTTCTTCACTCTACATTTTATCTATCTAATAATGCATCCTTCTAGCAATGTCGTCATCCCAATTGAAGAAAATATGATTTGTCCTTACCATCATTATAGTAGGGGCATAAAATTTGACCTGATAAATACACTGTACCAATCTTGCTTACCACTTGTGCACTGTCGAATCAATCGGGAGACCCACAACCCAAGACACCATAGAAAGTAAATTCAAGCTCTTGAAATCTGTTAATGGCTTTAGTAAATTCGGTACTCCATCATGCTGGGGTGTTTTTATCAATTGGCTCTCCATAAACCGGTGTAGTGTTACCATTGACTAATATTTCTCCTCATATTTGCCAAGATGCAATCTCTTAAAAACAAAATCGAAGGGAGTTTTAATCCCACAAGAAAATGCCTCCCAGAAATCATCGAATGAAATAGTAAATACTACTTTTCCTTTTGTGTTTTGGATAGCTCTAGTGCCAGGATTATAAAATTTTGAAATTGCCTCCAAAAAATCTAAGGATGATATGAAATAGTAAGAGGGATTTCTAGCATCAACCCCTGTATGATTTCAACATGTACATCTTGGTGCAATTTCTCAACGCTTTTATTAGAAATAACGTAGTCTCCGACCTGAGTTAGCATGTTGAAATATGGATCCAGGTCAACATTTTCATTTTGCCTTGCTTTTTTGGACTTCTTCCCTCCCTTAGCTTTCTTCTGCACCTTCTTTGGCTCAGTGACACTCTTTTATTCTGTAATTTTTCTTCCCATATTCAACAACTCTTTGGTATTTTGTAATTCTTGCAACCAAGCAACTAGATGCGACAATGCTCCAAAAATATATATAACAAATTTTATCTCCAAGCCGTGGATGCATCAAATTTATAACTGCACCTTAAATTACCTAATTTAATGCATATGCTGATTTTTAAAGTAGTTGGGCGAATGTGCATCTTGATTCTCTCTCTAGGCATGATTTTTAATAATTTTTAAACCATCATTAACCTTTTCTTATCCAAAATATTCCTTCATCCTCGTGCTTTAATCACCTCCAATTTTAAAAAGTGCACCACGGATATCAAATGCTAGCCCCGAGAATGATAAATGACACGTGTCAGTAAAATATGCTCCTTGAGATGGAAATAAATCAATTCGATAACTTTAGGACATCAAATCATCAATATGGGGTGAACGAGTAAAATTAAATCTTTTCAGGTGCACTTATTTTTTAATGACATCAAAAGGTGCTCTAAAATCATTCTATGCTTGTGAAAAATGTCTCCCAGCCACACTTCCTTTGCTAAAGCTCTTCTCTAGGTGAAAACAGTCCTGCAAATCGTTTCTTCATTCAACCGATGCTCAGGAATAATCCTCCCTATTTATTTGGTGAATTCATAAGGTTGAATACTCTTTTAAGATAATTCTTCTTGAAATTGGGGCGAAATTGGAAAAGAAGAATTATTTTAAAAGAGCATTCAACCTTGTTGTTTCTCAAGACAAATTTAATTCTCAGTGGACTTTCCTGGCGAAGGTGGAGTTCCAAGGCACAAGGGTGAAGTGAATTCAACGACCAAGCTCCCAATTTTTAGGTGACTTCATTGTGTCCCAATGCATCGATGCTCAGTGCTGCTTTTCATCATATAATCATGCTGATTTCCCACATGATTCTTCCACCAAAGTTGGATCACTACTTCCATGGAAAATATTTTGATGAAAACATCACTTATGTCGAGGAGGAAGTTATTCTCAATGGTTTTTGATCTACCAACATTATTTTTTAAGTGCATTAAATGAAAGAGGCGCAATCCTCCATAAATACTAATTATTTTCATGTAATAAAGGAGGATGGACACTCTATAGAAAATACTTCAATTTTTCTGCATCAATAGAAAGACTTTGGCTTCTGGTTCTCCGAATATTTGCATTTGATAATTTTTTGTGTCATTTCTAATTACATTCATCTCTATTATTTTTTGTGTTTAAATCCTACATTTGAACTTAATATCTACGGGTGAAGGAATAAATACTGAGGTGCTCTTTGGAGGTTGTCATTACGAAAATATAAGTAGTTCTTGTGCTTGCATTTCTATTATATGCTAATCTTTGCTTGATCTAAATTTTGGTTGTTAGTCTATCCTCATTCTACACTTCCAGCTTATAGTCATATTTTTCCAATTCTTTCCTATCACCCTAAGCTTTAAATTGGAGTATATTAGAAAGGGAACCAACCCTCTCTAGATATTGGATCGGAGGATATTTATCTCCTTCGGCATTTCAATGTTGGTCAGGTCTAGGGCACACAAAACATAGATTTTATAACTAGGTGGATTTGTGACCAACACTACCTCATGGAGAAATGGTATATTCCTCCTTGAGTTGGAATACGAATATCTTTTAACCTTGATTTTAGAATTGATATATGCAACTATCTTCCTTGTTCTATGTGGTTTGGCTTTAAGTATTTGATGGTTAATTGATTTTATATGTTACTTATCTTGCATGAATGTATGATGTGGATGATTATATGGTTTCATTAAATTATAATTATAGATTATTATTGCTATTTATATATAGGGTAAGGTAAGGTAGTTATTAACATCTACTAGGTCATAGGCCATATGAGAGGACCCTTGTTTTACCTAATATATGGTTATCTAACCATACTCTAGTTACTAAAGCATGGTATACAACCCTACTCCCATAGTATTTGAACCTTGAGCCTCTATTCGTAGTTCCAAAGTCTCCACCATCACCCAATATGGTAGTTACTAAAAACATAGAACCTTTATGATTACTCTAGACTATAACTAGTAAATTATAGTTACATGATAAAAAAATTACATGAATTACCCTATTGTGATAGGTTAGTAAGTTATAAGGAAAATTGAAGTGGAAATTAATAGGAATTTTACTTTTGTATTCCCTAGTTTGTGTATCCTCATGGATTATGCATAAATATAATTGTATTAAGGAAGATACTAAGTTAAGTATAATAATCATGCTTGAAATATACATAGCTACAAGGGATTAAAGGTTGCATGAATATCATTAAAAATAAAACTAAGACAAATAATGGCTTTGGTGTTACAAGGTTAGTATTTAGAACTATAGAGTTATATTTTTAGTGTGCTTCATCATGTTTTGTATTGTATGGATTAGGTTGTGTATTCATGTATTACAAATTTTGGGATAAATTATTGCTAGATGAAATTTAATTCTACCATTTCATTGTTATAGATGAATGCAATCATTTTATTATATTGATATTTATTAATTGTATACTATGTTTGATTGGGAAATGCATGAACGTATCTAGTCTTATCATATTATCTTTGAGTGATAGAGTTATATTCTAATTCCCATTGTGTCCCTAGAACTACACTCCTACTTTATAGTAGGAGTGTTGATCCTTAGGGAGGATCATTGAATAAAGGTGAAGTATTTTCTATTAGTCTTACAATGACACTGAGAGGGGGTGAATCAGTGTAGCTCTATAAACTTAAATTTATAGCTCTTAATACCGCAACAATTAAAACTTATTACTAGATACAACAAGTATAACAAACGAGCATCACACAACATAAGATTTAACGAGGTTCACCAATGTGGCTACTCCTCAAAAATTGACTTCTTGGACTACCATCCAAATCCAACCTTTGCAAAGCACCAAATTTACAATCAATTTACCAACACCCACTATAAGGAGCACCAACCCCTTATTTATCTGCACCAACAGAAAGAAGCACCAAACCCTTATTTATCTACACCAACAGAAAGGAGCACCAATCCATGATGCCAAGCTACAACCTGGACTTCAATTTGAATCTATAAGTTTGACAGTAAGATACCTTTGCTTTTGCAAGACCCTGACTAATCTTCTTCACCTTTGCATTCTCTGCGCACTCTGCTCTCTTTGCGCAATCACTTCACATACTCTGCTTCATTACAGTTGAACTTCACGATCGTCTTCTCCCTTTTGCACACTCTGCTATCTTTGCAAATTTTGCACTTAGCATGATTTGACACGACTTGCTCTCTGCGCACAATGACCGTATTTCACACACATTCCACCATATACTCAATTCTCCAAACAACCCTCCTTTTATAACAATATTTTTTATGATGAAAACCCTAATCTTAGTCGGTTGTAAATCCTAATCTTAGTCGGCTTTCATAACAACTGTAAACCCTAATTTTAGTCGGCTGTCATCGGTCTTCGTCGGCTTCAAATCAAGAAGATGTTCGGTTTATCCATCGCTTGATGATTTCATTCTGGACAGAGCCTGTAACCGCCATACTAAATTTTGATCACTCTTCATAATTTAGCAGTATGAAATCACTCTGTAACTACCCCTGTAAATGCCGTAGTGATGTCGGTCCACTTTCATACTTCTCATTTCAATCAGGTTCTCCTTCTTGACTTGCGCATTTACGACCTGTCACGAAATCATAACATTTTTGCCTCTGTAGCTTCTTTTGTTATTGTTGCCACGAAAATATAACATGTCGTGATATCGTGACACTTTCGCCTTCGTACGCTTTCTCTATTCTTTTGTCATGATATCGCGACATTTCTGCCTTCACAGACTTCGTATTTTCTTTTGTTGTGATATCGCGACATTTTCGCCTTCGTATACTTTGTCTTTGCTTTTGTCACGATATTGTGACACTTCTGCTTCCATAGACTTCAAATTTGCTTTTGTCACGATATCGCGACACGTCTACCTCCATAGTCTTCAACTTAGCTTTTGTCGTGAAATCGTGACACTTCTACTTTCGTACTTAGCTTCTTTGCTTTTGTCCCAAAATCGTGACACTTTTGCCTTCGAAGTCTTCTTCTCTGCTTTTGTCGTGAAATCGTGACACTTCTGCTTTCGTACTTTACTTCTTTGCTTTTGTCATGAAATCGTGACACTTCTGCCTTCGAAGTCTTCTTCTCTGCTTTTGTCATGAAATCGTGACACTTCTACTTTTGTACTTCTTTACTTTTGTCACGAAATCGCAACATTTCTGCCTTCGTAGTCTTCAACTTAGCTTTTATCACGAAATCATGACACTTTTGCTTCTATACTTAGCTTATTTACTTTTGTCACGAAATCACGACACTTCTGCCTTCAAAGTCTTCTTCTCTGCTTTTATCATGAAATCGTGACACTTCTACTTCCGTACTTTACTTCTTTGCTTTTGTCGTGAAATCGTGACACTTCTACCTTCGAAGTCTTCTTCTCTACTTTTGTTGTGAAATCGGGACACTTGTGCTTCTGTACTTTACTTCTTTGCTTTTGTCACGAAATCATGACACTTCTGCTTCGAAGTCTTGCTTTCTGCTTTTGTCATGAAATCGTGATAGTTCTACTTCCGTATGCTTCCTCTCTTTCTTTTGTCATGAAAATGCGACATGTCGCGATATCTCGACACTTTTCAAACTTACTTTCTCTCTCCTATTTTAGTCTCAAAAATGTGACATGTCACGAAATCGTGACACTTTTCTTACTTGTTCTCTTTCTTCGAACTTGTCGCGAAATCGTGACACTTTTTCCTGTTTTCTTTTTCTCTTCCAACATGTCGTGAAATCATGATAGTTTTTCCACTTACCTTTTTCTCTTCCAACATGTCGCGAAATCATGACAGTTTTTCCTACCTTTTCTCTCTCTTCCAACATGTCATGAAATCGCGACAGTTTTTCTTGCCTGTTGTATATGTCGCGATATCACGACACTTTTCTTACTTGTATTTTTTATTTGATCTTTTGCATATGGGCCACTTCGGTCTTCTTGTAAAATAATTGTACATACTCTAAATAACCTTTGAACTCCTGTCTTCTGCATCTGAATATCTTTTGAACTTCCTATCCACTGCATCAACAGATCTATTTGACTGTGTTGACAACAATGACAATACTGTTGCTGCACCTTGCTCAAAAATATCCCCCTTTGGAATTTTTTGGCAACACATGTGCAATTTCCTGTAACTCTTCTCTCCCTTTGACAATAATACCAAAGGGCTACTGCAGACTCCCCCTGAGTCCATGCACAACATTCTCAAGAAAAATTTATTACACTTAGCAAAAATCATGAACATGAGCAAAAAGATAATCAAATACTTAAATGCTCCCCCTGAGAATGTGATCCCTATAGCTAGTCAATTCTTGGGAAGTGTGACCACTCTCAATTTATTGTGAAGGTACTCAAAAACTTCCTTGGACAATGGTTTTGTGAAGATATCTGCTACTTGCTCTGTAGTTGGAACAAAATCCAACTTAACCTCACCTTCTGCAACTTTCTCCTTCAAAAAGTGATACCCGATAGCAATGTGTTTTGTGCGTGAATGCATAACCTGCATTCTTGGAGATGTTAATGGCACTCGGTGTTATCACACTTAACCGATATTGGCTCACCGAAGCTAATACCAAGATCTTTCAGGGTTTGTTTCATCTACAATACCTATGTACAACATGTTGTCACTGTAATATATGTTGCCTCTACTGTCGATAAAGAAACTGACTCTTGTTTCTTACTGTGCCACGCGACCAATCTATCTCCAAGATAGAATGCACCTCCACTGGTACTCTTTCTGTCATCGACACCTCCTACCCAATCTGCATCCGAATACAAAATAAGGGTGAAGTCTTTACCTTTCGGATACCATAACCCATACTCCATAGTACCCTTGAGGTACTGAAGAATCCTCTTCACTGTTGTCACATGAGTCTCCTTGGGATTAGCCTAAAATCATACTACCATGCATACTACTTATAAAATATCTGGTTTGGTAGCTGTAAGGTACAATAAGCTCCTAATCATAGATCTGTACATGGTTTGATCAACAGGTGGAGATTTGTCATCCTTGCTCAACTTGCAACCTGTCGTCATGGGAGTGCTAATTGGCTTAAAATCCTCCATTGTGAACTTTTTTAACATCTCTTTCACATATTTAACTTGAGAAATAAATATGCCCTTCTTATTTTGATTAACTTGCAACCCGAGGAAATACAAAAGTTCACCAATCATTGACATTTCAAATTCTTTCTGCATCTTATTTGCTAAATCTTTACACAACTCATCTTTGCTGCTGCCAAATATGATATCATATACGTATACAACAAGAACAATAAGATGCCCATTTTCTATTTTGACATACAAATTACTATCCACCATACCTTTCTTAAACCCTTGTTGAGTGAGATAGTTGTCTAGCCTTGCATACCATGCTCGGGTGCCTGTTTTAAGCCATATAATGCTTTCTTCAACTTGCAAACCAAGTTGGGATCATCACCAAGTTGGAAACCATCTCGGTTGCTCAATATAAACCTCTTCTTCAAGTTTTCCATTCAAAAACGCTGATTTCACATCCATTTGATAAACTTTGAAATTCTTGTAGACTGCTAAAGCCGAAAACATTCTAATTGCCTCTAGTCTAGCTACTGGTGCAAAAGTTTCCTCAAAGTCAATGCCTTCAACTTGTGCATAACCCTTACATACCAATCTTGCTTTATTTATGACTACTTGTCCGTCTTCATTCAATTTGTTTTGAAAAATCCATTTAGTCTCGATTATATTTTTATTTGCAGGTCTAGGTACTAACTCCCAAGTTTTGTTTTTCTTGATCTGATCTAATTATTCATTTATTGCCTTCATCCAAATTTCATATTTGCTTGCGTCAGCAACATTTTTGGGCTCAATGCTGGATAATAGAGAGTAGTTACTTACTACTCTTCTTCTTGTTTGAACACCAACTTTGGGGTCTCCAATTATTTGCTCTCTAGGATGATTTTTCTCACAATTGTCTGCTTTTGAATTTCTTATTTTCTTCCACTTCGAATCACAACTTAAATCATCTGAGTCAATTTTTTGTATCTTTTCCGTTTCGTTTTCCTCATCTCCTTCAATAACCTATTCATAAATTGGGTAGTTCTTTTCATAGCTAATTCCTCGTTCTCTACCTTCATCAAATTTAACATCGGCACTGTCCACAATTTTCTTTAGCCTCTTGTTGTAGCATTTGTAAGCTTTGTTTTTTGACGAATAACCAACAAAAATACCTTCATCTGCTCTATCTTCAAACTTACCAAGATTATCTTTAGTTCTTTTGATGTAGAACTTGCTGCTAAAAACTTTGAGGTATTTTGCTGTTGCCCTTTTACCAAACCACAATTCATAAGGATTTTTGCTTTCATGTGTTCTCAGCATGTACCTATTTTGGATATACACCGCAGTATGTACTGCTTCTTTCCATAATCTTTTAGCTACTCTGCTTTCAACCAACATAGTCTGTGCCATTTCCTGCACTGTCCTGTTCTTTCTTTCTACCACTCCATTCTTTTGAGGTGTCCTGGCTACTGAAAACTATCTCCTAATATCATATTTTTCACAGTACTCTGTAAACTCCTTTGAAATGAATTCTCCTCCTCTATCTGATCTTAAACATTTGATCCTCTTTCCTGTTTCATTCTCAACTTGGTTTTTTAAAGTCTTGAAAATTTCAAAAGATTTTGATTTATGCTTCAAGAAAAATATCCATGTCATTCTGGAATAGTCATCAATGCACAACATAAAATATTTGTCACCATTTATGCTTTATGTTCTCATGGGTCCACATAAATCAGTGTGTATTAGTTCCAAATGTTTGCTTGTGTAGTACTCTTTTGTTTTGAATGTGACTCTAGGTTGCTTCCCATTTTGGCATGAAGCACAAATTTTGTTTGTAGGTTTGTTGATGGTGGGAATATCTCTCACTACCCTTTTTGAGTTGATTTTTACTAGATTATCAAAACTGATATGACCGAGTCTCTTATGCCACAACCAATTTTCTTCTTCATGTCCAATAAAACAAGCTCCTTCTGAAGTCTCTGAGAGCGTGTACAGGTTTCCAGATGTCCTTGATCTAGTTGCTATCAATTTTCCACTATTTGTTTTTTTGATTTCACAACCCTTCTTCTTAAAAACTACATCATGACCTTTATCACAAATCTGACTTACGCTCAACAAGTTATGTTTCAAACCATCCACAAACAAGACTTATTCTGACTTAATTTTTCTGTCACTAATTTTAACTGAACCTTTGCCAACTATCTTAGCTCCATCATTATTTCCAAACTTTACTGAACCACCTTCATATTTTTGTAACTTCTCAAATTTTTGTGTCACCTGTCATATGACTGGAGCATCCACTATCAAGTATCCATGGTACATATTTATTCTATGCTTTAAATGCTGTTTGTACAATTAAGGATTCATTTTCTTCCTTAAGTCGCTCTTTTTCTTTCCACTCCATTTTGATAGTAGTTTTGGGCTCTTGTTTTGCCTTTCCCTTATCAATAGCTTGTGCATGTTTTTCAGGAAGTTTTCTATTTTGTCTCATCCTATTTGGTTGAAATTTTCTTCCTTGAAACTGATTTGATGCAAATGTACTTCTACGATTTCTTGCAATGTGCCCAAAATTATGACAGTTATAACATTCTACTATATAATTCATCAGAGGAGAAAAAGCATTTCTACTAGTGAAATTCCTTGGTCTTACATTATATTTGCAATCTGAGATTTTATGTCCATAGCCATTGCATTTAAAATAGAAACCAGAAAAGGGATAATTGAACCTGGGTGATGGTATTTGCCATGTTGCCATAGGAGCCATAGGTATTCTTCTTCTTTGATGTGTGACATTGGTGAATCCATCATTGTCAATTCTCCTTTCATGCCTGGAATTATTGCTTTCTTTTGCATGAGATGTTTTTCCTTGATCAACCTGTTTCTTATCTTCATTCTTTATGGATTCTACATTTCTGGCCTTTGATCCATTTGATGATTCTCCTTCGACAAAACCTAGACCAAATTTGATGCCTGCAAGCCTTTGGTCATTTATAATCTTATCCAGCTTAATAGAAATTTCTTCACGTTTGTGATAGCAACTAATTTTGTGATTCATCTCTTCTATCTACGTCTATAAACCAACATTCTCTTCTTCTAGTTTGCAGCAATAATCTATTTTCATGGTAATTTTTACTTCAAGATCTTCAAATATTTTCTTGTATTTTTCTGTCTGTACTTTCATACTGGTTATAATTTTGTTTGCATCCTCAAGCTTTTTTGAAATTTTCTTATTCCTTTTCCTCTCTATTTTCCACTCTTCAAGTGCAGAGATCAACTCACCTTCTAGATCTAATTTAGCCTCAAGGTTTTCACCACATACTTCAGAGTTCACTCCTTATTCCTTTTTTGATTTTACTTCTTCAAATGCCATGAAAAGAGCTTCACCTGTTTCCTCTTCAGAATCCTCACCGGAGCTGCCTTCTGTTGAAATGGCATTCCTGGAGATGAAACTTTTCTTCTTGAAATTACCTTTTCTAAAATTTATTTTCTTCTTCCAGTCACTTCTTTCTTGGTGCGATCCTTCATCATTTTCATTCTTCTCATTAAGTGGACATTTAGTCGCAAAATGCCCAATGCCTCCACAGTTGAAACATTTAAACGGTAGCTTTCCTTTGTATTTTCCTTTTCCCCTTTTTAGTTTTCTAACAAAGTTTGCTTTCATTTCATCTGATGTCTCTTCTTCCTCGAACTCTTGTTTTGCATTTTTATTTTTAAGGGCTTTAAAAGCCGCTTCTCTGTCTGTGGGTTTAGATCTTCCTATCCTCATCTCATATGCAGTCAAAGAACCATACATCTCATCTATACTAAAATAATTTAGATTTTTAGCTTCTTCTATCGCCGAGACTTTAGAATCAAACCTTTGAGGAAGAGATCTTAATACCTTTTTCGTGATGATAGAGTCTTCGATATCCTTGCCAAGTCCTCTGATCGCATTAATAATTCCATTAAATCTCAGCATGTATGCCTCAATGTTTTCATCATCATTCATATTTAATGCTTCGAACTGAGCTCAATGTGTCTGTAACTTGGCCTCCTTGATCTTATCGTCTCCTTCATGAATAATCCTTAGTTTATCCCATATTTCTTTTGCTATTTTACAGCTCATGATCTTTACTAGTTCACTGTCTACTAATCCACACATGATAGCATTCTCTTCTTTTGAGTTATTTTGAAACAGTTTCTTTTTGTCAGCCTATTTTGGAGGAGTGATGGGTATTGTGTATCCACTAACTACTGAATCCTAGATGTTGTATCCCAAATCACAGAGATATGTCTGCATCCTGATTCTTCAGAACGTGTAATTAGATCCGTCAAACAATGGTGCTTTGTTTGATGAGAAGCCTTCACCACCTACCATTGTGTTACTTCCAAGATCACCCTAGCCGGTTAAGCTTGTACAAGAACTTAGCTCTGATACCAATTGTTAGTCTTACAATGACACTGAGAGGGGGGGTGAATCAATGTAGATCTATAAACTTAAATTTATAGCTCTTAATACCGCAACAATTAAAACCTATTACTAGATACAATAAGTATAACAAACGAGCATCACACAACACAAGATTTAATGAGGTTCACCAATGTGGCTACTCCTCAAAAATTGACTTCTTGGACTACCATCTAAATCTAGCCTTTGCAAAGCACCAACTTTACAATCAATTTACCAGCACCCACTGTAAGGAGCACCAACCCCTTATTTATCTCGCACCAACAAAAAGGAGCACCAACCCCTTATTTATCTGCACCAACAGAAAGGAGCACCAATCCCTGATGCCAAGCTACAACCTGGACTTCAATTTGAATCTATAAGTTTGACAGTAAGATACCTTTGATTTTGTAAGACCCTAACTAGTCTTCTTCACCTTTGCGTTCTCTACGCACTCTGCTCTCTCTACGTAATCACTTTGCACACTCTGCTTCATTACAGTCGAACTTCACGATCGTCTTCTCCCTTTTGTGCACTCTGCTCTCTTTATGAATTTTGCACTTAGCATGATTTGACACGACTTGTTCTCTATGCACAATGATCGTATTTCACACACATTCCACCATATACTCAATTCTCCAAACAACCCTCCTTTTATAACAATATTTTTTATGATGAAAACCTTAATCTTAGTTGGTTGTAAATCCTAATCTTAGTCGGCTTTCATAACAACTGTAAACCCTAAATTTAGTTGACTCTCATCAGTCTTCGTTGGCTTCAACTCAAGAAGATGTTTAGTTTATCCATCGCTTGATGATTTCATTCTGGACAGACCTTGTAACCACCATACTGACTTTTGATCACTCTTCATATTTTAGTAGTATGAAATAACTCTGTAACTACCCCTGTAAATGTCGTAGTGATGTCGGTCCACTGTCATACTTCTCATTTCAGTCGGGTTCTCCTTCTTGACTTGCGCATTTATGACCTATCATGAAATCGTGACATTTTTTCCTTTGTAGCTTCTTTTGTTGTTGTTGCCGCAAAAATATAACATGTCATGATATCGTGACACTTTCACCTCCATACGCTTTCTCTATTCTTTTGTCGCGATATCATGACATTTATGCCAACGTAGACTTCGTCTTTTCTTTTGTCACGATATCATGACATTTCGGCCTCCGTATACTTCGTATTTGCTTTTGTCATAATATCACAACACTTCTGCTTCCATAGACTTCGACTTTGCTTTTGTCATGATATCGCAAAATTTCTGCCTTCATAGTCTTCAACTTAGCTTTTGTCGCAAAATCGTGACACTTTTGCTTTCGTACTTAGCTTCTTTGCTTTTGTCGTGAAATCATGACACTTTTGCCTTCGAAGTCTTCTTCTCTGCTTTTGTCATGAAATTGTGACACTTCTGCTTCTGTACTTTAATTCTTTGCTTTTGTCGTGAAATCGTGACACTTCTGCCTTCGAAGTCTTCTTCTTTGCTTTTGTCACGAAATCGTGACACTTCTGCTTTTGTACTTTACTTCTTTGCTTTTGTCACAAAATCATGACACTTCTGCCTTCATAGTCTTCAACTTAGCTTTTGTCATGAAATCATGACACTTCTACTTTCGTACTTAGCTTCTTTGCTTTTGTCATGAAATCGTGACACTTCTGCCTTCGAAGTCTTCTTCTCTGCTTTTGTCGTGAAATCACGACACTTCTACTTTCGTACTTTACTTCTTTGCTTTTGTCACGAAATCATGATACTTCTGCCTTCGAAGTCTTCTTCTCTACTTTTGTTATGAAATCGCAACACTTCTACTTTCATACTTTACTTCTTTGCTTTTGTCATGAAATCACGACACTTTTGCTTTCGAAGTCTTGCTTTCTACTTTTGTCACGAAATCGTGATAGTTCTGCTTCCGTATGCTTCCTCTCTTTATTTTGTCGTGAAAATGTGACATGTCATGATATCGCAACACTTTTCAAACTTACTTTCTCTCTCCTATTTTAGTCGTGAAAATGCGACATGTCGCAAAATCGTGACACTTTTCTTACTTGTTCTCTTTCTTCGAACTTGTCGCGAAATCGTGACACTTTTTCCTGCTTTCTCTTTCTCTTCCAACATGTCGTGAAATCATGACAATTTTTCCACTTGCCTTTTTATCTTCCAACATGTCGTGAAATCGCGATAGTTTTTCCTGCTTTTTCTCTCTCTTCCAACATGTCGCGAAATCGCGACAATTTTTCTTGCCTGCTGTATATGTCGCGATATCGCGACACTTTTCTTACTTGTCTTTTTTCTTTGATCTTTTGCATATGGACGATTTCGGTCTTCTTGGAAAATCACTGTACATACTCTGAATAACCTTTGAACTCTTATCTTTTGCATCTGAATATCTTTTGAACTTCCTGTCCACTGCATCAACATATCTATCTAACTGTGTTGACAACAATAACAATACTGTTGCTGCACCTTGCTCAACATTTTCATATTATTCATTATTAAACCCATGGTCATGGCCATGCACATGTGATGGATGAATCCACTTCTATTAGATAAAGGAAAAGTACTAAAGTACACCCAAATGAGCAATGAGAATGAGACAATGTATATTAGGTAGCCTCATAAAGGAATAATGAGGAATGAAATACCTACATCTTGATGACTAGTTTGGGATGAGGTCATTGGCATGAAGGTTAGTAATATGTATGCTTCCTATATAGCAAATTTATTTTTAATATGCTTAAGGGGGTATTTATCCTTATTCTATTTTTAAGGGAAAAAATAGTTAGTCTAAATTAGTTAAAGTGTATTTTCTAAGGTTGATTAAATCATGGGCATTATAATAGACTCATGGTTGATGTATACAACTATTATCTACTCACATAATTCCTCGTTACAAACATAGCTAAATAAGTTAAAAAAATAATTAGCATTTGGTATAATTCTAGTTCCTGAGTTAATTGATGTATCAATAATCACTAGTAGCCTTGGCATGTTTCTTTAGTTCTAAATAAAACTACAAACCACTATATAAAAAAGAATTGATCTTTTCAAATAGTACTTATTATTTTATGTTTTTAGAATTGATCTTTTGATAACCTGGACCCATAGTGGACCATGGTTGAAGTTAATTTTACTATCCTTGAAATTAATTTAATATTTTGTTAAAAAATAGGTAATATATCCTTTTCATTAATAGTCTTAGATACTTGTACAACTACTTAGTATACATCCTTAGCTTGTTATGAGGTATTTTATTTATTGTACTAATTTTTCGTAGCAAATAATTTTCATAAATAACAAAGTCTACATTGTAAAAAAATGCTTTTGGATGAACTTGTTCTTAGATATAATAGTTTTAAAGAAGTTATCTTATTTGATAATTTCAAATTGTCAAAATTCTTAAATGGTAAGGTGCATATAGCATCAGATGCTATATTAGTGCTTTACCTAATTCTAAATAACTAATATGATAAATGATACTTGATCATCATTATTTGGTAAAAGCATGGTTTTGTGGTTGTCAAGGCTATTTTTGGGCCATTATTATGAAAATAGAGAAATTTTAATATTAAGAATATAAAAGTTATATATCGACTTAGAATTTCATAAAAAATTTAAATTGAAAAAATGTTTAAAATTGGAGTTAGAATATAGGAATGTCTTTCTTGTCTTATTATAAAAATAGGAAAGGTTAACTTTTTTTTGTTTTGATTGGTTGGAAGAAGGGGTTTTGAAAGGTCCCCAAACCTTTTACAACGTAAGAAATCCCACAAAGAGGGGCTTCCAAAAGAATAAGAAACTAAACTGAGATAAGGACCACAAATGATTCAAATTTAAAGTTTCTTGCCCAAGAAAGGGTGCCTATCAAACAAGAAATTCAAAAATGAAAAACTCCTACCAAGGCATGGGAATCCTGCTCAAACTATCATTTTAAAATTTTGAAAAATAAAACCTCCCAAGGGGTCTCTCCAAGATCAATTAAACAAGGAAAACTTCTTGAGACCCAAGGGCAAAGAAGAATTCTAAAGCACTACCAAACCAGCAATACATTGACATGGATCCACAATATGCTCTTACAGGAAGGAGACCATATACCTCTAGATGAAGATAAGGGGTCCTCCTGGCCCCTAGTAAAATAATCTCTCTAAGAGCTTTTGCACCCATAAGATGCTATTCTAGGAAGGGAAAGCCATCGTAGACCATCAAATAAAAATTGGGGGTCCACCTAGCCCCATAAAATAGCTCTTCAAGAGAGCATGCATCCATAGGATGCTCTTCCAAGAAGGAAAAGTCATCGTAAACCATCAAAGGAAAAATTGGTTGCCCTCATATCCCTTGGTAAAATAACTCTCTAAGAGAGCATGCGTCCACATGATGCTCTCCTAGGAAGGGAAATCCACCACATATTACCAAAGAAAAAAACTTGGGGTCCTCCTAGTCCCTGGTAAAATTGTTCTTTGAAAGAGCATGCGTCCACAGGATGCTCTCCTAGGAAGGGAAAGCCGCTATAGATTATCTAAGGAAAATTTGGGGGTCCTCATGGCCCTTGGTAAAATAGCTCTTCAAGAGAGCACACATCAATAGGATGCTCTCCCATGAAGGGAAAGCCATTTTAAACCATCAAAGAAAAAACTAGGGGCTCTCCTGGACCCTGGTAAAACAACTCTTCAAGAGAGCATGCATCCACAAGATGCTCTCCCAATAAGGGAAAGCTATTATAGACCACCAAAGAAAAAATTGGATGCCCTCCTGGTACCTGGTAAAACAACTCTCTGAGAGAGCATGCATCCATAGGATGCTTTCCCAAGAAGGGAAAGCTATTGTAGATCATTGAAGAAAAAAATAGGGGTCCTCTTGGCCCTTGATAAAATAACTCTTTGAGAGAGCATGCATCCATAGGATGCTCTCCCAAGTAGGGCTACTGTAGATTGTTGAAGGAAAAACCAGGGGTCCTCCTAGACCCTAGTAAAACAACTCTTCGAGAGAGCATGCATCCACCAGATGCTATCCCAAGAAGGGAAAGCCATCATAGATTGTCGAAGGAAAAATTGGGGGTCCTCCTAGCCCTTGGTATTTTAAAAATTTGATCTTAGGTCTGGTTACAACCAAATAAAAATTAAATATGAGGATACCTACAAAACTACCTTCAGAACAAGGTATGATCATTATGAGTTTACAATATTACCTTTTGATTTAACAAATGTCCCAACCGCATTTATGAATTTTATGAATAGTGTATTTTGGGAGCAATTGGATCAGTTTGTACTTGTATTATTAGATGATATACTAATATACTCTCGAAATAAAGAAGAGCATGATCAACATATAAGAGTTGTTCTAGAAATCCTTAGAAAGAATCAATTATACGACAAGTTATTGAAGTGTAAATTTTATACTCCTTAGGTGCAATATTTGGGATAGATAATTTTAGATGAAGGGGTTGTCGTAGATCCTAAAAAGATAGAATCCATTATAGAATGGTCAACCCCAAAAAATGTCTCAAAGGTAAGAAGATTTATGGATATGGTAGGGTACTGTAGGCAATTTGTTAAAGGATTTTAAAAAATTGTTTTTCCTATAACCAATTTGCAAAGAAAAGGAAGATTTTTAAGTGGACAACTCAATGTGAGGAAGCATTTAGAGTGCTCAAAGAGAAGTTAACATCAACACCTATCCTCCAGATACCAGATCCAAATAAATCATTTACAGTATGTACTAATGCTTCTATAGAAGGTTTAGGAGGTGTCCTAATGCAAGAAGAAGTTTTTGTGGCTTATGAGTCTAGGAAACTAAAGAAACATAAAATTAACTATCACCCATGATTTAGAGATAGCTGATTTAGTTCATGCTCTCAATATTTGGTGATATTATTTACTTTGTAAACCATTTGAACTTAAAAAAAGCCACCAAAATCTAAAAGTATATTTTTACTCAGCCATTATTGAATGCAAGGCAATGAATGGATGGAGTTTTTGGTTGAGTATGACTTTGGGATTGAATATATAAAAGATAAATAAAACAAGTTGGTAGATGCACTCAGTAGAAGAAGACTTATAAATGCCATGACACCACAATGTCCATATGGGATAACTAGGAAAATTAAAGAGCTACAAAAATCGATGAAATTTGTGTTCAATGTTGAGCTCAAGTCAAGCAAAGACCTAACAAAAATAAGGATTTTAATATCAAGGAGGATATTTTATATTTTAAAGATAGAGTGATAATTTCTAAAAATGAGGAAATAAGAAAAACTATTTTACAATAAGCACATTGTGCTTCATACTCAGCACATCCAGTAGGAGTGAAGATGCGTGAGAACTTAAGAAAGGACTACTACTGATCAGGAATGAAAAAGAACATAACAAGTTTTGTGGCAAGATTCTTGGAATGCCAAAAGGTCAAGACTGAGCACCAGCATCCAAAGGAGATGATTATATCCTTATGAAATTCCTACATAAAAATGGTAGGTCATCTCTATGGACTTTATAATTGGTCTTCCTAAGACCCATTTCAGACATGATATAATTTTAGTTGTAGTTGACAAGTTGACCAAGGTGGCCCACTTCATATCAAAAAATGTACATGATGATGCTCCTACAATAGCCCAAATATTTACCAGAGAAGTGTGTCTTTATGGGTTTCTTGAGGTTATTATCTAGGACAGAGATTCATGGTTCACATCTAAATTTTGGTAAGCTTTACACCGAGCTTGGGGTACAAAGCTCAATATCAGCATTGCATATCATTCAAAGACTAATGATAAGACCAATATGGTTAATCAAGTGTTAGAAGATATGTTGTGGATGTATTGTATGGATCACCAAAGCAAGTGGGAGGACTATCTCTTTCTGGTAGAATTTTCTTACAACAATAGGTTTAGAATACCTTTGACTTGGGATAATCTAGAGGATCAAGCAATTATCGGACCAGGTATTGTAAAACAAATGGAGGAAGAAATAAAATACATGTGCTAGTGGCTCAAGGAATTCACAATTTTCTAGAAGAGCTATGTCGATCTTAAATGATCGCCTAGAGAATTTTATGTAGGTGATAAAGTTTTTCTAAGAGTCAAACCCTCAAAAAGTTCAATAAAATCCACCAATATCAGTCCTAGGTTTATAGAACCCTTTGATATCCTTGACAAAATTAGTTCAGCAGCCTACAAATTGACCTTGCCACCCAATCTATCCAAAATCCATGACACTTTCCATGTGTCCTTTCTTCAAAAATATGTGGTTGACCCATCATATGTGTTGGATGTTTCCAATTTTCAGATGTCAAGCTCATATCACTTGGAGGTCTGCCCGGTCAAAATCCTTGGGTTCATAACCAAACAACTCAAAAAAAGATCTATAGATCAGTGCAGGGTCCAATGGGACCACTTTTTTGAAAGAAATGCCACGTGGGAAGATGTGGTAATTATGAAAGAAAAATTTCCATATCTATTTGACTAAACATATATATATATATATATATATATATATATATATATATATAATATATATATATATATATATATATATATATATAGCGTAATTTTTGGATGTATATTTGATATATGTCACACATTATTAACTATATGTACTTTTGATATAATACATTTCATGGTATGTATATAAAAATTCAAACACAAAGTACTATGTTTTATCTTAGAGGGGGAGAATGTAACATCTCTTCCAATTTGCTATATGTCAACTTATTATTTAGAATGAGATATTGCTGATGAATTTGGTGGTTGTAGGTACGAGATTCACCTTCAAACAAGTTGATCAAAAGCAATTGGAACCCTCCTTCAAGCAAAAATATAGGAAATATTCTATGAAGAGGTAAGGAGGGATATGATGTCTAAACATGGCCCGTGAGTACACGGAAGCTCACGAATAGAGAAACTTGCATGTAGTTGCATTCCATGTAGATGGTTTCTTTTAAAATACATAATACTATCATAAATTCTTTTTTGATAGTATAATTTATTTAAAAAAAATTAATTAAATAAATAAATAAGCAATAAATACATAAATATATATTAATAATTGAAAAAAAACAATATAAAATATATAGATAAAAGATAAATAATAATAAATGAAGGATTAAAATATAAGTAATGGAAATATAAAATAATGCTTTGAACCTCACCATATGGTAGCCTGCCACCTTAGCATGAACATATCCACATGTAAAGAGATAATGTACTTTAATTTTTATAAATAGAAGACTTAGTAAAGCTTGGACTATGTCTGTGAATAGTATTCTGAAATTGATAAGCGAGAAAATCGAAGGAAAGGTTTGCGATAATGTCCAGGTTAGGTATAATATTTAAAAGTATGAGACATGTTGTAACTTTGTCTGAATGAAACATTTTTATATACTTATAAAATATTTAGATGGAGTTTTGGTATATTAAGGTCTGCTATGTGAAGGTTTATTTAGAAGATTCTATGTTTAATTAATTTTGCAATGTGAAAGTGCATCTCAAAGCTTCTGTGTTTAATTAAAATATAATTTGAAGCTCCTAATCTAGTTAAATATAGAGAGAGAATTATAAAACTCTTGTGATAGTTAGGACTTGTAGCTTATGCTGAAATCGTTACATTTGTCTTTAAAATTGATATTAAGAGTAATGTATAAGATATAGCAACTAAAATATTTACTAAATAAATCAAGATTGAGCCTAATAAAACTAAACCAGAGAACATTGTTTGAATAGAATGCATCAGTTGGTAAGCATATAGAAATAGTTGCATTGCATAAGGGCCATGGTTGATCCCTTTCGCATCCTTTCCTATATTTCCTCTAGAAAAAACTGAGAGAGCTGACAGGTAGTCATTAACAAGTTTGTATAGAAGTTTTGATCATTGGATAAGTTGCTTGATAGTCATCCTTTAATGGTTGGTTGCACCCTGAGAATGTATATTATATCTATAGTTTCATTGTGAATAATTCTTTTGTAGGACACTTAAGTGCTTGGAGACTTGTGTACTTATATATTTATATAATTGTGTGTTGAGACCATTTTGTTTATTGAAAAATGAAAATGTTTTATGTGTAAAGACTGCGTATATGGCAATATTTTATCCTACGAAGGTAGTAATGTATTATGGTGATTCAAATATAGACAAATCAACATTTTTGAAACTACGCTACTAAAATTTGTTAGTGCTTTGTATATAGTTTTGCATGAAAGATTTTATTTTTTTAAAAATATATATCATTAACTTGGAAATACGTTTAATAGACATTTCAATCAAATTTAATGAATGCTTCAATGATTTTAAGAGTATTCCTTCAATTGTTGCAGCTTGGTTGAGTTAGTAAATTTAACCCTTTTATTTTAATAAGGAACCAATGACTTTTCTTATCAATAGGTATTAAAAAAGAAATGGTCTTTTCAGTTTTCTTATGTTGAAATTATTTTGTGTTTATGTTCGTTGTAACTTCCAATAATTAATTAAAACCATTAGCCTTGCTAAATGAAACCATTAGTGATAGACTAATTTATGTAGTAGATGACGTTCATCGATGGAAAACCATTCAGCTTTATAATAGTTTATATTGGACCATCCATGTTAAAATGAAAAATTAACTTTAGAAGGGAATTTATTTATTCATATAAAGATAATCGATAAGTGATAGGGACCCATCATTCAAGGAGTTGCATTTTTCCAGAAGACTCAACAATCTATAATTATTTTATATTAATAAAAATTCTTGGCTTGTAGAATGAGATTGTTTAAGGTGGCCATCGTCTTATCGAATTGGATCCCACTTTGATTTGTGTTTTCAAATAAGTTCTTAACATAGATAAATCCTAGATGGAAATTTTTTATAAAAATAATGATGAAATTTAAAGTGCCCTATCTTGTGATTTTCAAGAAAATTAAAACTTACCTTGTAAACGAATCTTCATCCATTGCAGAAGATTGTTTGTCAACAGCTTTGTTTGTTTCTGGAAACTAATAATTAGTGTTTGGTATAAGCCATAGAATATCGGTTTGAGCATATCACTTCAAACTAGATATACGTGTAAATCATTAAAATATGGTATCAAATAAACATTTGAAATTACCTGGTTATCGCTCGAATCCAATTATGAAGTCAAAATAATTAATTAAGGGTAATAGAGGGTAGAATAGTCAAAAAAATCTTTTAAATATTGGGAGATTGAATGAATAAGCTTTTAGTGATCGAATTTTTTATCCTTAGATAGTTTGTCCTTATTAATACATAGAGTTAAAATATGAATGGTAGAGTGTGAAGATATTCTATCTAAGTTTTAAAATATATCATTACTATAATATTTCACCATTAGGTAGATGGGTTTTTTTGATTTAAAGTTAGGTTCTTTAATTTTAAGATAGGATATTTAAAGACTATTTTTAATAGATAAATATTATGTGGTTGAAATATAAAGTGATTAGTTTATATATGTCTACCTAAATTTTATTTTATATAGAGTTTATTTTGTAAAAAAAGTAAGTAATCAAATCAGGTTATGATTTTCATAGATAGAATTTAATTCAAGAATTCAATAAAACATTATTTTATCATATTTATTTTGTTAGAGGAATTAATATTACTTTTGAAAATATTTGTTAATCAAATATTTATTTTACCTTGGGAATAAATCATCTCCATGGCTAAATACCATAACCCTTTCACTCCAAAACATCAAGTAGGATGTGTACCTAAATATCTCCAAGTTGGGAGAGCCCATTATAAATTTCAATGATTCATCAAGATGGATAATCATCCCCCCAACACTAGTAGTTTGCAAGTGGAAACTATCGAGAATCGATGATGGTCAGTAACAAAATACAAAATGGAACGTCATTCTAGGCTATCAAATGAGTAGTACCATGATGGGTCTCACGATCACAATTCAACTGGAGAATTGCTAGAAGGTCCAATGATGGGATGGTATGGGATATCTCATCATCAGTTGCAACATGACTTGGGATACTTGGACCCAATCCAAGAGAGTTGGAGGGCCCTAGTTGTGTCCATAAGTTTATGGACTATAACTACGCACTAGGTATACTGACGCTACTGCCTATCATGGGCTATGAGATTCAAACAACAGAAGCTAAGGATAGATCACAG
Source organism: Wollemia nobilis (assembly GCA_028583015.1). Classification (NCBI taxonomy): domain Eukaryota; kingdom Viridiplantae; phylum Streptophyta; class Pinopsida; order Araucariales; family Araucariaceae; genus Wollemia; species Wollemia nobilis. Next base: position 4,032,659 of record JAQPPZ010016827.1, read on the forward strand.
GTTAGTGAAACCAATGTACTCCATACTACGAGGCAGGGAACTATGCATCCAACCTTCTAGGTGTTATGGGCCCTAGAAGGACAACCTCTTACCATGAACTTAGATCTCTCGTAAAGGAGGAGTTCACTAAATGGCACTGTTTGTGGTATCTGGCCAATATCGACCACTCAACAGATCATCTACAACGGTCAGTTATATTGAAGTGAGTAGATTATGCCTATGTACTAATAACATGTTGGGTGAAAATTAGTTAAACTAAGACCTTAAATTCATGTTGAGTCAAAATTTTTATTTTGTAATTCCATGGAGTAATACTAGAATGGACAACCATGTGAGTTGTGCTTGGGTAGTTACAAATGCAAAAGTAGAACTTGTGTGTTGCCTCCCTTGTAATTATAGGCATGCTTCTACTAAGGGTATGAATTGCATTAAGAATTCACATACTATGTAGTACACGCAATAATGTCAAGTTCAACAAACTACTATCTCTAGACAAGTGTCTTTTGCCATGTACCAACAACCTCATGTTGTGTAATTAACACCTATTTTGCCTAATCCTAATAATGCAATACTGGAAAATTTTAGTGTTATTGAGATAGATGAAGAGTTATCAATCAAAGAAGATGCTATATTTTCCATTTATCAAGGTGTAGAGATCAATGGAAAATAAAAAATGAAAATGGAATAATAAGCTAATAAACAAATAGAGAAGGAGAAAGGTAAAAAAGTTCTCAAGAGGGGAAGGATGTCCTTGCATCTAAAAGATAAAAGGTATGTCATAGCTTAGAAATATAATCAAAGGAAAAAATAAATCACAAGGGGAAATACCATAAAAACACCTCAAAATGAGGTTTAAGAAGCACTAGATAACAAAGACAAAGGGATGATAAATGGAAGGAGCTGACAATAAATTATGGAGGCAAAGAAGTGGCTAGAAAACCAACTAAAATGGAAAGGGATAAGGGGATATATATACTAAAAATATAGGCTAAAATAAGGTTAAATTACCCCTCTCTCATGTGTGAAGGATTATGAAAAAACCTAAGGTAAGCCTCAAGTTTTGTCATAAGAACGAAAACCCTTGTCACAAAATTCAATGCTTTTATAGAACTAAAGAAAACACCAATTAAGGTTAGCATGTTGGAAGCATTGGATCTATAGAGAATGAGGTATTTTAAGGGAAATGATGCAACAAATGGCTCCAGGGTAAGGTTTACCTAGGGTAACAAGTGGTTACCACATATAGTTGCATCTCATAATATGCTTGTTTGAAATCATTGCATTGGCAAGGAAGTTGCCTTAGGGTAATGGAGTCACCTTAAACAAGATGTTGATAACCTGGAAGTTATCACGAGATCTTCTATGAATGAATGCTTGCTTTACTTTATCTATGCTTTACCAAATATATTTTAGCATACGTTCGGATGCCTTGAAAATATAAATAATCTCCTTTATGGTATAGCATATTTAACTATTTTATCTATAAGCATCCGGAGTTATATGTGTTTGCTTGAAATGGTTTTGGTAAAGAAACCCACCATGGAAGGAATTATTAGGTAAGGGTACTTAATAATACCTTCATAATAATACCAAGGCTAATAAGAAATATTAGCTTGTGGTATGAATAGAAATTAAATTCTTTAGAAGACAATAAATTGATTTGATTATTTTGAAATGTTAATGGATAACATTGGAAAAGAAATAATTGTTTTGAAACAATTAATATTATGTCTTCGGGTGCTTGGTTAGATAAATGTTCCATTAATGGTATATTGGTTTATAAGCATTTGAAAATATATGTTTTTCTTATGTTTATGAATTTGGCAAATAGGATGTTGCCATTGTGGTTGGGTTGGCTTGTGTTGACTACTAGGGATTACTAGGTTCCTTTTGTCCCTTTCCTCCATTACCTACTTCTTATACCACATAAAATAATATGATTAGACTTGTGATATTTTGACCATTAGATTTCTCATCTCATAAGATACTTCATAAATAACTTCCTTATCTCAAGTCACTAAGACTTGTTCGTAAGGGGTAAGTCTCAGGTATTGGAGATATGTCATAAAATAGGTTGTTCTCACACTTGATCCTCGGTTCCTTGGTATGAATTAGATGCTTGAAAAATAATCATCTTGATTGTTGCAACAAGAACTAGGTGAGATATTTCTCCCATGCTTCTTTTATTAGAGTAGTTATTTCAGTGTGGGCAGTTCCAAGAGGTAGATTCTTCTAAAAAAATATTTTGGATAGGATTTAATTCCCTAGAATGAATAGGGATTTAAGTTTGTAGAGGGATCACTACCAAGACTATTTTCTAATTTTAACCCTGGGTTTGATCATTATCTCAATTATTTTGGAACTAAGACTTGGGATACCTATTAGATGGGGCTTTGTAGCCCTAATTCCCTTGTAGGAAAGAAAGAACTATTTTGATAAGGGTATCTTGGGGTATTTTGTTCCCTTCTCATGGTTAGCACCTCATTGGAAATCAATGTAAGCAACTTTTGTGTTACCTTTTTTTATGGGTCTTCTAGAGTAGGTGGGATCAGAGAATCTAAATCTAGAATAAAAATGGATAGAAATGAACAAATACATGTCATGAATAGCCTAAATGATCTATCTAAGCACTTGATCTGGCGCTTGATCATAGCTAAATTTTTACCCAAAATGTCCAATAGCTTCAAAATCCTTGAAAATTTGATCAGTGTTTGGAGGCCTTCTTAGGATGTTATGTGATTGATCTTGGAGGCATAGCAGTCAAGCTCCCTTGGTCCTTTTAGCTAAATATTAAGAAAATAAATGATTTTTAACCTTTGGAACAAACAAAGTAAGATGCAATAGATATGAAACAACAAAACAAAGTGTAGATAGAATGAGCATGACAAAAAGGAAGTATGTAAAATGCAAACTAGGGTTTTAGAATAAAAAGCTTACTCCCAAATCCTAGTTGATCAATTTCATGCCCCATAAGGGGTGAGCACAAATATGGCTTGCAAAATTCACACCCTATATGGAATGAGTGCAAATTTGGTTTAAATCACTTTTTAGATCACAAAATATCAAAAAATGTGATGCAAAATAGGAAATTAAAGTCCTAAAAGACTAACAATACACAAAAAACCTAATTATCTAATGGAGATAGCAAGGAGCAATAATAAAGTGAATGGAACAACCAATATGGTATACCTCTCTCATCGTAAAGACTCCTCCACTTGTTCAACAAGAACAACTAATCCCAAGAAGCACAAAAACAATGACAGAGCTTTTCAAAAACAAGAAAGCACTTGAAAATAATTGAGTATGATCACAAATGAAGAAAACCAAAAATTAGATTATTTTTCAAGATGATGGAATATGGGGAAAAGTGAATCCAATCCTCCTATTTATAGAACATTTTTAGGGCTTCAAAAGGCAATAAAATTAAAGTTAACCTCACGCAAGGGCAAAAATATTGAGACAATGCAAGACAAGGGTTTTGAGAGAAAAACCCTACGATTACCAAATTTTTGCCCCTTACTTTGGAGGTGTAAATTTGACAAGGCTAAGGAAAAAAGGTAAAACAAAGGGAAAAAGGGGCTCAAACTTGCACTTAGCAATTTTTAGTGGCTTCCTAATGATCCAAGGAAAATAACTCATTTTGATGGGCCAATTTTCTATGTCTACAATTGGACTATGCTATTTAACAATTATATGACTTATTATAAGATGTTCTACCTAGTATGTGATACCCTCTTAACATAGAAAACACAACATACAAATGTTGTTAAAAACATATATATTTAGCAATTTAGGAAGAATTTCAAGTAGATTATATCATTATGGATTCTTAATTAAACAACTACACATGCATTGTTCAATATGTATTACTAAATTGTATTTACAAATATTTTCATAAGAGAACATTTGACAAGTGTACTTTTAGCAAGGCTAGAGTTATACTTGGAAATGCCTAAAGTTCCATAATTATATTAATATAATATAATAATATTAATAATATAAAATTTAATACATAATATTGCTTGTACAAATTAGGTTTATAGTACAATATAACCATACAATCATAAATATTAAAGCAAGTTTTTATAGTATTTTGTATTTTATAAACTAAATGCAGCAATCATGACAATCTCTACTCCGTATATCATTATTTAAATTCCTAAAAATACATATTTCACATTGTATTGAGACCCTTCTATAATACATAAACATACATATGATGCACATTGAAAACATTTAACAACAAAACCAAAGGAAAACTCTAAAAAATTATGTTGAAGATATTTATAACAATTCATATTATTATAGGCCACTTTATTGTCATCTTTCACCTTGTTGTGCGAATGTCCATCATAATGGAAATTTTTGAAAGCATCATATGCAATGCATTGAAAGGCCCTTACTCTTTTATAATGTTGAGTTGAGTTTATTTTATATGAATAGTCTTCAATTGAAACCATGCAAATCTCATAGATCATTCACATGGCTTGGCACAAGCTTGTATACATGATTTTTAATAATTTCACTGTACATATTTTCATACTCAATTAGTATTATTAGTAAATTGACTTGGTTACTCAAAAAAACTATTTATCACATCTAAATATAGACAATGGAAAGGTGCTATTGCATAATATACAAAATATAAAATATTATTAATTAATAAAATTTTAATCATTTTCTGGAGATGAGATGTTTTTCGCAGGACTGCCCAAATTGCCGAACTCGTTTTAGCCATATATCACTCATCCGAAATTTGATTGAGATGAAATTTTGAGGGTAGATGCCTGGAACACCCTAGAACATATCCATAAATTTTCATATCATTTGGAGCAACACATATTCTAGCACATCCCTATGTGTGAACGACATATTTGACAAGCGGCTATGCGAGGGTTTCATCTGGGTTGAGTGCAAGCAGCTCCAGAGGTTGGTTTTTAGGGCCTTTGGGCCCTAGCGACCAATATTTTTGTGGTTTATGCTCAATATTTTAGAAGGAAATGTTGCAGGGGATACAAGATGGGTTAGAAATTTATCTTTCAATAGATCATACTATGAACTTGAGTGACAACAACTTCCAATTTGCTGCACAAAAGAAAAGTGAAAACCATACCTTTCCATGACGTCTAGGGCAAGGATTAAAGAGATTACAAAACAAGTTTCAAGCAGTTGATCAAAAAATGGCTCATATCTCAAGTGAATATGGTGCGAAGGTGCACCCACAAAATAATTCTACTGTGAAAACCCCTATCAAGGGTAAGAAATTTGAAGACTCAGTCCCAAAAATGAATTTTAGGGATGCCCTTCATGGTGGATAGCCTCAATCCAATGCTAATATCAATATTAGGGCTTCCCATAAACCTCTAAGAATGCCTAATATTGATCCCAGGAAAATAGAGTCAGGATGTCTTAAAGCAACTGATGGAACTCCTATTGTTAATCTTGATATGGGTAACATTCAAACTGGCATTGAAGATTTGGAAAAAAGAGGACTAATTTGTCGGTTCATGGGTTTTCGTCCGAGTCTATCTGCTTTCAAAGTCTGGGCTGCAAAAAGCTAGAAAACTAAAGGTGATTTACAAATCTCTATTTATCCAAATGGTTATTTTCTTGTTTTATTTGCTAATAATGAAGATAGAGAGAAAAATTTTCAAGGGGGTCCTTGGTTTTTTGGAAGGGCAGGGCTTTTCATGAAGTCCTGGCATACTAAATTTAAAGTCGAAGAAGAGATGCCTTCCATAGCTCCCGTGTGGGTTAGACTCTTTGGCCTCCCTATTGAATTTTGGAATCCTACTATTTTTTCTTCAATTGGAAACTCTTTAGGAACTTTTATGATGACTGCTGATTGTACTCAAAATTTTGAACATATTATTTATGCTTGAATTTATGTTTTAATGGATTTTGACAAACCCCTACCTAAAAAGATCACATTACAATTTGGGGAAGACACTTGGGAGCAAGTAGTGGACTATGAGAACATTCCTTTTCGTTGTAGAATTTTCCATGAATATGGTCATTTTGCCAGTGGTTGCCCAAATAAAATTCCTGATCAAAAGAAAGAAGATATAAACTCAACAGGTTTCCAAATAGCTAAGAAGAAGAACACTTAGAAAAAACCAGTTATGAAGGATCAATCAAAGTCATCTCGCTAATATGTTTCAAATCCTTTCCACAAATGATGTCCCAAGTGAGGAAGAGGAAATAATGGAAACTGAAATCTTAGAAACACAATTTAAATATGAAGGGAAGAACTCAGAGACAAACCAACAAATCAAAGGTTTTCAACAGAAAAAAAAAAGGAGAAAATTTACACAAAAAAAATAATATTTCAAAGGTCAAAACTTCAAATAATGCAAGTTCCAATATAGACTCCGTTGAACCATCTAGTAAAATTTTGGTTGTGTACGAGCATTCTTCAAGGTTAGAATCCATCTCAGATTCAATTGGAATAAGTCAAGAAACAAGGAAAAAAAAATTGAAGATGGATTCTAATAAAAAAGTAGGTCGCAAGACCAATCAATATCATATGGTAAAAGAAGGTGAAAATCTTGTAGAGGAAGGTAAGATTAATGCCCTTCCCAACTTTTTTAGCCCTGGTATTAATGAAGATTATAACTTGGAATATTAGAGGACTCAAAGGGAGTCTTTCAAAATAAAATGAAATTAGAAGAATGATTCAGGTAAATCATCCACATCTTGTTTTACTTCAAGAAACAAAGATGTCAATGGAGGATATGGACTTAATTGCCAGTAAAATTTGGCCAGCTGGAAAAGTGGTTTCCCTTAGTTCCCAAGGGACTTTGGGTGGCATTGCTTGTCTTTGGGATCCAAAAGAGGTAGTTATTCACCATATGGTTGGCAGTTGGGGTTTATTGGCTATAGCTATTCAAAGTAGAAATTCCAACTAGATTATGCTCTACATTACTATTTATGCTCCAAATTCTTTGGAGGAAAAAATAAGATAGTGGAAGGATATTACTCGTATTATCTCTCATTTTCCTAAATCTTGGATCTTGATCGAAGGAGATTTCAATACCATCCTCTCTCTAGATGAGAAAAGGGGGGAAATAGAAATTTGGACAAAAGCACTGACCTCATGAGCGAATATATTGCAAACCTCCATATTGTGGATATCCAACCAGATAATGGCCTTATGACTTGGTCTAACATAAGGCAAGTCTTAGCTTGTATAATGGAGAGATTGGATAGGTTTTTGCTCTTTGAAAATTTCTTAATCCATGGTCACATTCCTAAATTGAAGACTCTTAATAATGCTGGTTTGGATCATTGGTCAGTCATGGTGGAAATGTGGAAAACCAATGTGATTTTCTCTCCTTTTCATTTTCAATTAATTTGGCTTAGAGACATTTCCTTTAGACCTCATGTGGAACAATGGTGGAAGGAAGGTAAACCTAGGCATGGGACTAAGATGTTCTGTTTTTCCAAAATACTGCAATACATTAAATCCAAAATCAAGACTTGGAACTGGAAAGAGTTTGGGGATGTTCATAAAAAAAATATGAAGTTATTGCTCATCTTGAAAATTTGAATAAGAAAATCCATTTAGATGGCCTCACAGAGAAGAGAAGTGCAGATGAAATTAAACTCACAACTCAGTTAGAGGAATGGGAAAAAAGAGAAGAAATCTTATGGAAGCAAAAATCTAGAATTCAATGGCTCAAAGAAGGATATCGAAACACAAATTTCTTCCACAAATCTCTTCTAGCTCAAAGATCTCACAACTTTATTTCTTCCTTAAAATCAGATTCTGGAGATGTTGTTTATACTTGGGATGGCATGAACTCTATTGTTGTTGATTACTTTTCCAATATTTTTGCTGCTACTCCCCTTGACTCAACTTCACAAGATAATGTTCTTGAAGTAATCCCTTCTCTTATCACTTTTGAGGAGAACTCTATTTTGACTGCTCCTGTTACTATCAATGAGCTTCAACAAGTAGTTTTTAAAATGCGAAAAGGGAAAACCCCAGGTCCTGATGGTTTTCCTATTGAGTTCTACCAAGAGTTCTGGGATATCCTTCATGTTGATTTATTAGAGGTGGTGGAAGAAGCCAGGAAATCCAAAGAAATTTTGAAGGTTATCAATAAAAATTATATTACTCTTGTTCCAAAATCTCAAGAGGTTGATCATATCTCAGCTTTTAGACCTATTTCTTTATGTAATGTTCTCAAAATCATTACTAAAATCATGGCAGAAAGGTTGAAGCCTCTTTTACATAAGATTATTTTCCTAGAGCAAGGGGGTTATGTGGAAGGACGCCAAATATTAGATGAGATAGTTCTTGCTTAGGAAGCCATCCATTCCATGGATATGCAAAATTCTCCTTCCATGTTCATTCGGTTAGACTTATCCAAAGCTTATGACAGAGTGGATTGGCACTTCCTTATCAAAGTTTTGAGGCAATTTGGTTTCTCTAAGGATTTTATGAATTGGATTATGGGATGTATCTATTCAGTTTCCTACTTAGTTCTTATCAATGGCAGACCTTCTCAATCTTTCCCAGCTTCCAGAGGTATTAGGCAAGGTGACCCACTATCCCCTTATTTATTCATCATTCTTGTTGAATGCTTGGGTAGGACTATAACCAAAAAGAGGGAAAACAAAACCCTTGAGGGAGTTACCATTGCTCATGGAGCTAGACCTATCTCTCATCTTCAATTTATGGATGACTCTACTCTTTTAGGTAAAGCTACAATTAAGGAAGCTTCTAATATTAAGCAAATCATTAGCTATTAAGTTTCCTACTTAGTTCTTATCAATGGCAGACCTTCTCAATATTTCCTAGCTTCCAGAGGTATTAGGCAAGGTGACCCGCTATCCCCTTATTTATTCATCATTCTTGCTGAATGCTTGGGTAGGACTATAACCAAAAAGAGGGAAAACAAAACCCTTGAGGGAGTTACCATTGCTCATGGAGCTAGACCTATCTCTCATCTTCAATTTATGGATGACTCTACTCTTTTAGGTAAAGCTACAATTAAGGAAGCTTCTAATATTAAGAAAATCAATAGCTATTTTTCTAAGGCTATCTGGGCAGTTGATCAATGAAGACAAATCTAAAGTTATTTTCTTTCACTACTCTGCTATACAGGAATCCATGGTCTTGGATAAGCTAAGATATAAGAAGATGATGCAGGAGCATCCGGTGGCAGCAGAGCAATCTTGCATGAAAAAAAAAATTTCTAAGTGTTTGCCTTATTGTCGCGATATCGCGACCGAAAAAGAGTCTTGAAATCGTGACATGTCACGTTTTCGCGACTCAGCCAGGAGAGAGAAGGTGCGGGCCGAAAATGTCACGATTTTGCGACATGTCGTGAAATCGCGACTAGAAGCAAGGAGGAGCAGAAGCATGGTGAAAATGTCACGATTTTGCGACATGTCACGAAATCGCGACACGAAAGAGCAGCCGAGGGAAGACTGGGGAATGTCACGATTTTGCGACATGTCACAAAATCGTGAAATCGCGACAAGGAGCAGGGCAGCCGAGGGAAGACAGGGGAATGTCACGATTTTGTGACATGTCGTGAAATCATGACTATCGCAAAATCGCGACAAGGAGCAAGGCAGCCGAGGGAAGAATTGGGAATGTCACGATTTTGCGACATGTCACGAAATCGTGACCGTCACGAAATTGCGACAAGGAGCAGGGCAGCCGAGGGAAGACTTGGGATGTCACGATTTCACGACATGTCACGAAATCATGACAAGGAGCAGGGCAGTCGAGGGAAGAATTGGGAATGTCACGATTTTGTGACATGTCACAAAATCGCGATTGTCATGAAATCACGACAAGGAGCAGACAGGGGGGAAGACTTGGGAATGTCGCGATTTCACGACATGTCACAAAATCGTGACTGTCATGAAATCACGACAAGGAGCAGGAAAGCAGGGGGCATCCGAAGGCAATGTCACGATATCGCGACATGTCACGATATCACGACATTTCGTGATATCGTGACTTGAAGTCAAGAAATGCAGCATTGGAGGAAGATGTCACGATATCATGACATGTCGCGATATCGTGACCCGAAGGTGAGGAAGGCAGAGATAAAGAGAAGACGTCACGATATCGTGACATGTCGCAATATCGTGACAAATGACTGGTTCATGGTTTGAAAAGGGCACGCATTTCAAGATGGGTATTTCTTGAGGCAATCAAGTGCCTCATAAACGCATGGTTTCATGCCCAAAAAGTGCGCTGCACATTTATAGCCACTAGAACCGAAGCATCAGTCTCTACAGAGGATCTTGGAGATCATGGTGGCCATTCGTGCATGACATGCAAAGGCCAAGAACATGCAGACGGCTCATCAATGCATCTTCCCGCATTTGACCTAGGTGGCAGTTGGTAGTTTTGTGAACAGGTTGAAAACTCAGAGCGTCGAGTTGATGTTAGAGAGTAAGTGCGATAGTGAACGGGAGTCAGGTGGCGATTGCAGTGGGAGTGCAATAATGACTCAAAGGATCGAGGTGCAGGCGGTTACAGAGTACTCTACCATTTTGTGACAGAGGGTCGAGACCTCTATAAAAACCCAAGCATTGTAATAGAATAGGGGGTGGATTGGAAGATTGCACGCAGAGTGTAGTTAGAGAAAACCAAGCCAAGCACTAGTTATTGTAAAGCCTACGGGCTGTTACTGTAAATGTTTCCAGATTACTGAATGAAAATTTGGATTTGAGTATGTGCAATTTTCTCGTCCCGCATTAGTGGTATCATAGCTAATGTTCCTGAGTGTGTAACAGATCGTCGGACATGAGGCAGTTACACCAGGATCTGTGGAAGGGTTCTGAGAGAGAAGAGAGAGCCAAAAGTTCCTGAGTGTGTAAGCAGATCATCGAAAGTGAGGCAGCTTGCACCAGGATCTGGGGTTAAGATTTGTGAGAAGAGAAAGAAGCTATGGTCACAAGGAGAACCTTGCTGAATGAGGAGGAAGAACCAGACTAGAGGAAGAGTCTATTTCGCATAAGGTGCAAATGTGCAGGGAAGGTCTGCAATGTTATCATTGATAATGGTAGCACAAACAACTTAGTTTTAGAAGAGATGGTTACTAAGTTGAAACTGGAGAGGAGGGCACACCCGCATCCATATCGGATTGCGTGGTTGCAAAAAGACCACAGAGCGCTTGTCAGTGAACAGTGCTTGGTCAAATTTCACATTGGAACTTATCAAGATGAGGTTCTGTGTAATATTTTGCCTATGGATGCTTGTCATTTGTTGTTGGGGAGGCCATGGAAATTTGACAGAAGTGTGGTGCATGATGGGTATGCGAATACTTACTCTCTGAAGAAAGATGGAGTGTGCCACAAGTTGAAGCCATTGAAGACAGTGGACGAGGAAGTGTGCAGCAGTGGAAGAATCTGTCTGGAGGTAGACAAAAGTTCTTTTGGCCAGGAGACGGGGTTTGAGCAGGCTACAGAGGCAGGTGCACGTTTGGAGATGTTACAAAAAATGATGACCGAACAGCACATAAGTGAAGGTCACTTCTCCATCAACCCCAGGTGTCTGATGCAGGAGCATCCAGTGGCAGCAGAGCAATCTTGCATCAACAAAAAATTTTCTAAGTGTTTGCCTTGGTGTCGCGATATCACGACTGGAAAAGAGTCGCGAAATCGTGACATGTCACGTTTTCGCGACCCAGCCAGGAGAGAGAAGGTGCGGGCCAAAAATGTTGCAATTTTATGACATGTCACGAAATCGTGACCAGAAGCAAGAAGGAGCAAAAGCATGGTGAAAATGTCATGATTTCGTGACATGTCATGAAATCACGACACGAAAGAGCAGTCGAGGAAAGACTGGGGAATGTCACGATTTTGAGACATGTCGTGAAATCGTGACTGTCGTGAAATCATGATAAGGAGTAGGGCAACCGAGGGAAGATTGGGGAATGTCATGATTTTGTGACATGTCACGAAATCACAAGGAGTAGGGCAGTCGAGGGAAGAATTGGGAATGTCGTGATTTCATGACATGTTGCGAAATCGTGACTGTCACAAAATCACGACAAGGAGCAGGGCAGCCGAGGGAAGACTTGGGATGTCATGATTTCATGACATGTCACGAAATCACGACTGTCACAAAATCATGACAAGGAGCAGGGCAACCGAGGGAAGAATTGGGAATGTCACAACATGAAATCGCAACTATCGTGAAATCACGACAAGGAGCAGATAGCCGGGGGGAAGACTTGGGAATGTCATGATTTCGTGACATGTCATGAAATCGTGATCGTCATGAAATCGTGACTATCACGAAATCACGACAAGGAGCAGGAAAGCAAGGGGCATCCAAAGGCAATGTCACGATATCGTGACATGTCATGATATCGCGACTTGAAGTCAAGAAATGCAGCGTTGGAGGAAGATGTCGCAATATCGTGACCCGAAGGTGAGGAAGGCAGAGATAAAGAGAAGACGTCGCGATATCATGACATGTCATGATATCATGACAAACAGCTGGTTCATGGTTCAAAAAGGGTGCACGTTTCGAGATGGGTATTTCTCGAGGCAATCAAGTGCCTCATAAACGCATGGTTTTGTGCCCAAAAAGTGCATTGCACATTTATAGCCACTGGAACCGAAGCATCAGTCTCTGTAGAGGATCTCGGAGATCATGGCAGCCATTCGTGCACGACATGCAAAGGCCAAGTACACGCAGACGGCTCATCAATGCATCTTCCCGCATTTGACCTAGGTGGCAGTTGGCAGTTTTGTGAACAGGTTGAAAACTCAGAGCGTCGAGTTGACGTTAGAGAGTAAGTGCGACAGTGAACGGGAGTCAGGTGGCGATTGTAGTGGGAGTGCAATAATGACTCATAGGATCGAGGTGCAGGCGGTTACAGAGTACTCCACCATTTTGTGACAGAGGGTTGAGGCCTCTATAAAAACCTAAGCATTGTAATAGAATAGGGGTGGATTGGAATATTGCACGCAGAGTGTAGTTAGAGAAAACCAAGCCGAGCACTGGTTATTGTAAAGCCTGTGGGATGTTACTGTAAATGTTTCCAGATTACTGAATGAAAATTTGGATTTGAGTATGTGCGATTTTCCCATCTCACGTCAGAAGACCTCTCTTCCAATCACTTATTTAGGTATTCCCATAAATATTCAAAGGCAAAAAATAAATATTGGAATTGGTTGTTGGACAAAGTCAAGAAGAAAATTGGAAAGTGGACCAACAAGTGGCTTTCATCTGGGGGTAGAATAACCTTGGTAAAATCAGTCCTTCAAGCTATTCCTATTTATGTTTCTTCTATTTTGAATATCCCAAAGGATGTTCTTCGAGAATTGGATCAAATCAGTCATCTTTTCCTTTGGAGTGGTACTAAGGAGAAAAGAAAATGGGCCTTGGTGAAATGGGATACTTTATGTCTTCCTAAGAATGAAGGGGGTTAGGATTACGGTCTTCAATTAATAACAACAAATATTTAGCTGCTAAATTATATTGGAGGATGTTGCATAACCCCAATTCTCTTTGGGCCAATAATCTCCATGCTAAATATGTTGAGAACAAAAGTCCTAAAGACCTTGTTCGCTATCAACTTCCTACCAAATGTTCTCTCATTTTAGCAGTTCTTAAGACTGGTGAGGATTTGATAAAGAAAAAATTATTTTGGATCATTCATAATGGTCAACATGCAAATTTTTGGACAGATTCCTGGGATGGTCACAAGCCTTTGATAACTCAGTTTCTTGATTGGAGGGCTTGGATGGAGGAGCTTCACCGAGCTAATTGGATAAAGGTGGATAATTACTGTCGGTACCATACTGGTAATTCAAAGGTTGGTAGATATTGGATCCCTATTGAGGACTGGCCTATTCAAATCCCATAAATGCAAAGACAAGATATCCAAGGCATCCTTCATATGAGATCCCTCTCTTGGTCCCATGAAAAATATTGTTTTGGATGGAACAACACTACTAAGGGTGAGTATTCAGTTGCTCAAGGTTATTTGACCTTATGCCATAATAATCCCAATCATTCTTCTAAAATATTTTCTCAATTATGGGCTCAAAAGCTCTGGCCTAAGGTGAGGTTCTTTAATTGGATTTTATTGCATTGTAGGGTGCTTACTGGTGAGCAACTTATGAAGCGTGGTTTTCATGGCCCTTTTAGATGTGAAATGTGTGAAGAGAATGTAGAAAATATCAACCATATTTTTATTGAGTGTACTTTAGCCTCTGAGTTGTGGAGGAGAATGGCCACTTTACTTGGCTTACAAGTGGTCCAATTTTTTTACTTTTGAATAGCTTTGGAGGGATTGGCCTAATCAAGAGGGTGTTGATCATTTTATTAGGCAGTTAGTTTGGATGGGTTTTACCATTCTTCTTTGGAATATTTGGAATGAAAGGAACAACCAAATTTTTAATCAAGATAGGAAGGATATTCACTATATTTTGCAAAATACCATAGCCAAATTAGTTGAATCAGTCCATCATATCCTTAATCACCCCCTAAAACTCCCACCAAAGATGGGATCAAGTGATGCAAATATTGAAGATTAAACCTTCTAAGGACAACCAACTTAAAGGGAATGTGAGTATTAGTAAAATAGATAGGAATAGAAATTTGCAACCTCCTCCTAAGGATTTTGGAAAAGTCAATACTGATGGAGCATCTAGAGGGAACCCTGGAAAAGTCAATGTGGGAGGAATTGGTAGACTTTCATATGGCTCCCTGGTTTTTACTTTTGCTGAGAATTTGGGTATTCTTTCCAATAACCTTGTTGAGGGGTATGGTATCCTCAGAGGTCTTCAAGAGGCTACTAAGGTTGGATGGGAAAAGGTGTTAGTTGAGTCTAACTCTCAACTTATGATTAATCTCTTGAAGAATACTTCTAAGAATCATAAGGTGGATTGGAGAATAAAAAGAATTATTGAGAATATTAAGTTAATCCAGATGGGATTTTTGAAAGTTGATTACAATCATGTGGTCAAAGATCAAAACAAGAGTGTTGATACTTTAGCTAATTGGGCTTTGGACAATGGTGATCTTACTTGTAATGGCCACCCTCCTATATGGTGGGCTTCTCAAATTAGGGAAGTTCTTCTTTCTATCATTTCTTTGGATGGCTCCAGTTTTGAAGGTACCTAGTTTCTTTTTTTTTTGCTTCTCTTTGGTTAATTCAGTTTTTTTTAGTTCCCTAGCTCATTCTATTCTTTATTTTGTTTCCTCTGTTGATTCTTGCCTTAATAGTCTTCTGGTCTAGATAGGTCTTTGTCTTGTTCATTTTTTATTTCTTTTTTGTTTTTTGTTTTTTTTTGTTTAGTTTTTTAAGGTGGGTGGGTTTTTTTTTTTATTTTGTTTTGTTTTTGTGTTCTTTGTGTTGTTTTTTGTCGTTCTTGTGTTTTTTATTGTTTTGTTTTGTTTTTTTTTTATGTTTTTTGTTATTGTTCTTGTGTTTTTTTCGTTCTTGTTCTTGGGTTTATCTTTGTTTGTGTTATTTCGTGTTTTTATGGGTGAGTGTTTTCTATGTTTTTTGTTTTTGTTTATTGTATGTTGTTGGTTGTTTTTTATTTTATTTTTTAATTTTTTAGGTTTTGGTTGTGTTTATTTTTCTTTTTTTGTTTTGGGTTATGTCTTTGTAGTGTTCTGTTGTTTTTGTCTTTTTTGTGTTTTGTTATATGGTTCTTGTGTTTTTCTATGTGGTTTGTGTTGTGATTTCTCTTATCTTATTGTGCGTGTTTGGTTGTGATTTTGTTTTTGACACACTCAAGGAGCATTTGTTTTATTTTATTTATTTATTTTTGTTATTTTTTACTTATTTTTAAATTGGTTTTGTGTGTTTGTTTGCTCCTTGAGTATGTCAAAGGTGGTAGGCCAGGTCCGAGTCCTAGGTATTTTTGGCGGAATGGATACCCCTGCCCCCTTGGGTCTTACCCGAAAGTGGCATCCCTTTTGGGATGTTTTCCACAAAAAAAAAAAAAATTAATCATTTAAATTTTATCCAAATTATAATATCTTATACATGAATTATTTTTAGATTTTTATTTATTAAACAATAAATTATGAGCAAAATTTTGGTTAAAAAATAGACAAACATTTTAGTCCTAGGAAACTAGAGGACATTGTTAATTAATTCCCTAAAGTTTTTGTAAGAGAATCAAATTATAGAGTCATAATGTTATAGAGTATATTTCAAATAAAGTTTTAATAAATTATTGAGCTACGTCATCTTTTATACTACTTTTCAATACTAAAAATAATAATAAATTGACTCAAATCTTATATAAAATGTAAAGAAAGTAAAATAAAAAGTGATTAACTCAAATGGATGGGTGCCCTAATAGGGTTATAGTAAAGGTTAATCCTAAAAGTGGTTTAACTACTTTCCATAGTGATATTTATAATTATTCATCTTCCAAAAGTAGCATTAGTAGCAATTGAAATTAGAAATATAAAAATAGAAAGCATTCGATAGAATAGACTTTAGATTACATAATAGTAAATCAACTATAACAAGCAATGGATCTATATTAAGAATCACCAATAAATATTAGCCACTTAGAGAGAGAAAAGTCTCATATGTACTTAGAGAGGGTGGTCTCATATGTGCACCATAGGTGACATAAGATTACAAGTATGAATGATGATATTAACTATTATATAACTCACCTATTTATGGACCAAATAAACTAGCAACTATAACCCTAATTCTCAAGGGATGACTACCCAAACATAAGGCCTAAGATAAAAATATAAATATAGTTAACATAGATATATTGTAGATATTATATGGATCCATTATTGAAAATTTTTTCTCTCAAAGCTAGAAATGAATAAATAATTATTGTTAGCTCCCACGTCACATAATCATCTAGTCAATCTGGCCACTTTATCAGGAACTCTTACACCTAGTGAGATGATATATGGACTTAGGACTGCAAAACTAGTTTCAACTATAGTTCAATTCACACTTCTTCACATAGTTTTGAGATATTTATGTAATATTAAACCTTTTGATAAATAACATATTTAACATATGAAACATGGAAGATAGAACGGATTTTAGAATTAGGATGAAGCTCCAGTTGATATTCCACTTTTCAAATTTGACAAACCACCATCTAAGGATTGTATAAATGAGATGCCAATTTTTTTATCAGATTTCCTTTATAAAAAATTGATTCTGAGGATGAAGCAACAAAAATATCATATCATCAACCATAAATTGATGCTCTAAAGAATGTAAATAATACTACTAATTTATATAGTTTTAAACATGATAAAAATTGTCCTTAAGGAGTTGTAGAATAAGCTAATTTGTTGAAGTATATCATCTACCTAGGCCAATTGTAGGATACTAGAATAAATTCTACTATATACGATGTTTTCTAACCATATAATATCTCAAATAGGAACACCTTGATGGAAAAATGATGATAAGTATTTTCCACAATTCTACTAATGGAATATATTTAACCCATTGATATAGTTTATCATGGGGAAAACATCTAAGATAAACACCCAAAAATTTATTCATAATATTTATTTAGTCATATGATTGGTGGTAATAAGAAGACATCATATTTATTGAGTACCATTAACAATAGAAAACTCCTAAAATGTTGTTAGTGAAAATTGGGTCATGATCACTAATGGTAGATTTAGGATACATCCAATTTGAAAATAGAATTAAAAAATACCTTGGATACCTTGATGGATAAGAGGTTTTGCAGTGCATAGAAATGAGAATACTTTTAAAGTTAATTCACCATAACAAAAATAATAGTTTTGCCCTCTTATTTGTGAAGACCCATGAAGAAGTCCTTCCATTGGCAATGGGATATAGTCAAGGGTTGCAAAAATCTAGGATATGTAATTATTTAGAAACCAAAAAAACCCTACTACTAGTAAATCATGTGATTCTTATAGAGTACTATCCTTGATCATAAAATATTTGGTAAGATAAATATGGTTCTTATTCCTAATAATCCCACTAAGACAAGAAAATAAGGAATTAGGCAAGTTATCAGCCTCCACGTCATATATTACATGATTATTATCTAGATCTAAATTCCATACTCAAAAAATTAGGAAATCCATTGTGAAAGGACATTGGAGATATCATTAATAATAATTGTGTTCTTATACCTCTAAGAAAGAGCATAAACCACCATAATATCCTTTCCTTTCTTATACTAAATGTAAAAGGCATACCCCAGTAACTTTGTCAACAAACTTATTTTTTCTAGGCAAGAGAGACATTTTTACAACAAATGCTTAAGGCTATTATGGTCAATTTTAATAAGTGATGACCCAACAAATAATTCTATCATTTATTTAATGCATACAAGCTAGATAATATCTTCATTTTATAAGTGGATGGACCAAATTCTTACTAGAGAGATGATTAGTTTCAAATCCTAAAGGGCGGTTATTTTGCATCAAAATGGTCCCATTACATATTCTTAAAAAATCACACTCAGTGAAAAAATATACTAAATTTTGGTATAGCTAAAATAGGGGTAGTATGCAGCCTTATTTAAATAATTGAAGACCTTGGTAGCTACATCATATTAAATAAAAGTATCCTTATTAGTGAGTTTTAATGAAGCTATGATGTTCTCATAGTTCTCAATTAATTTTTTGTAATACCCTATAATACCCAAAACACCTCTAAGATGTTTGAGGGATTTAGGTGGAGGTCAATCTTGCATGGCCTTGATCGTGTTGTGGGCTATGTTGACTCCTTCATGAGACAAAAAATTAGATCCATGTATTCAAATTTAGATACCCCAAAAGAACATTTGAACCTATTGAAATATAATAATTTATTTTGCATAAGATAAAAAAATATTTTAATATGCACTAAATATGCTTCCCGTAATTTAATATAAACTAAAATATTATTAAAAAATATAAACAAAAACTTACAAAGTAAAGGATGAAAGTCAGAATTTGTTAAGCTTTGGAAAGTGGAAGGGACATTATTTAGACCAAAAGGCATGACCAAGAATTTATTTTGACCCTCATGTGTATGGAAGGCAATCGTGGAAATATCATCTTTTATAACCCTAGTTTGACAAACCCTAGAATGCAAGTCAAGCTTCTTAAAATATTTAGCATCATATAATTTATCAAAAACTCATCAATAATAGGGATAGGGAACTGATATTTGATGGTAATACTATAGAGAGGATATAATTTGAGTTGTATATGTCATGAAGTGTCATTACACCACACCATGACCACTTGGAAGAAATAATAACTAGTGCTCAAATAGATAATATCTAGTTCCAACATCTCTTGAACAAATTATCTATCTCTAACTTTCAGGGTTGGGGATAATGATAAGTAAAAATATTGGATGAATAAATTTTTGGAATAAGGTGGATGGCATGATTATGTGTCTATTTATATGTAAGACCTAACTATATTCTAATAATTGTAGTATATTTATCTATGTCTTGATTTTGATCCTCTATTTTAACTTATGACTCCTACTAAGGAGAAATTACCCCATCATCCTTTAAAATTGCTTCATACTTTAATTTAAATTAGGAATTATGCCACTATTTACAAGCTTAATCCTATGGACAGATTTATCAACATCTATAATAGAAGAGTACTAGTGTATTCTCATGATTATGGTTATTTAAGTTTGATCGTCTAGGATTGAAATCATATTGTGGCTGGAAATGAGGCAATTGGATCCTATTTGTAGCTACATAATCCAAAACCTTGATATAATGGAGGGTATATAGATCATTCACATATATCTCATACCTACTATTATTATTAAGGATATGATAAAAGGATGATACCACCACTACCTAATCCAAATGATAGTTATATGTGTGGAGTCTCATGGATTTAGTGCAGTGGTCATCTATCAAGCTTGTCTATTTGGACTACATCAAATACAAAATATAAGAGGTAGAGGGACCTTATCAAACTTAAGTAGGAACATATTATTGAACTTTATCCTTAAAATATGATTACTATGATATTTGATTTCTCAGAGAATCCATTAATAAGCATGGATACCTAGCTTAGAAGTAGTGAAGGTGACATGACCATTTTTAATAATATGATGTAGATATATGATGCAATCCATATTGGATATCCAACTATACATATACATTCCCTCAAAGATTACAATATCAATGTGAGGGATGGGAACATTGTGAATATATTTTAGTTAAAAAAACACTTCCTATAAAGGGATCAGGATTAGTAGCACATTCTAAATTAAGCTCACCCATACCAAGAATATCTCCCATGGTAGCATTGGGATGCATGTGACTTTAGTGGGAGAAACAAAGATCATTTCCAAAACATAGATGCTAAAATAATATAATGTCTAGATATTGAAAGGACCTTATATCATGCTCATAATGTGGTCAATAAAAGATTCAACCATCCTAAAATTATAAATTTTTTATAGGAGGGTTATGTGTTCATAATTTAGGATTAATTTACTTATCCTATCACTACATCCTACATACTTATTAGAACTTGTTAGAATGAGCACTTAGTGTAGGGAAGGAAAAAGTTTATTATTTCCTAATTAGTTTGTCTAATTGAATTTAGATTAAATAAGTATTCTTTGACATACTTTTCTAATAAGATCTAACATCTATTATCATTTACTTGGCCTTATTCTCTTGTGATACATAATCATGGAGATCAAAATATTTTTTTGAGGCAATGAAATGAGAATCTATTGGATGAATGAAAGGGGTATTCATTGCGTCTAAAGTAGTGATATCACATGTGTTAAAGCTATTGATGTGGTATGTTATATTATGATTCCTTCCTAGATTTCTTGGTTGTAATTTCTTTCTACTCTTGCAATAATCTTTGGATATTCCTATGTGCTACAAACACCTATTGACTCATGCCTTATTAGTAAAATTTAAGGGTTCACTCACAATAGGAACCAAAAGCAAAACCCTAAACATTTTATCAAAAATTAAAGAAAATTTATAAAATTTATACACTATTGTGATCAGCTTAATGAGATGATCAAAATAAGTTAGGTCTTCTACAAATGTCTCGATGCCTCTAGTACTCATTTTTCTAATTGATTTTAGGAATAGTATATAACTATGTCTAATTGACAAAACGTATAGAATAAAATTGTGTTAGAAGATGGAAACAAAAAAATAAACAAAATTTACTCAAATGAAAGGATGTAAATCTATCTAGAAGAGGTTTTTAAATAACTCCCATGCCCTTCTATCATTTTTTGCACCATCATAAGATCAAGGATTGAAACTCTAATACTACTTGTCTTAAAACAATTTATAGAAATGGCAATAGTAGTATTGAGATATAGAAATACAAAATTCAAAAGCATTCATTGGAATAGAATTCAAATTTCATAGTATTAAATCAAGTAAATTGAGATCTAAATTTAAAATAACCAACAAATCCTAGCCACTTAAATAGGATGAAGTATCATAGCAACTTAGAGAGGGAAAAGTCTCATATGTGTACCAAATGTTTCTTAAAATTACAAGTATGAATGATGATCCTATCTATGTAATAGTTCATTTATTTATAGATTTAGGAAACTATTGATCTTGAACCTAATGCTTAAGGGCCAACTACCCTAACCTAGGGCCTAATCTAACAATAACAAAGATAGTTGTTGTGTATATACTTGAGTTAGTACAAGATTATATCAAATTATAATAGGTGATATTTCATAATTATTATATGTAGGTTTTACACATGTTACATAATACATTGTTATCCTTGGTATAAAAAAATTCAAATTACATATATCTTAGCACTCCCTACAATATGACCTAAGGGGGTCAATGAGAGAAGATATTATTTTAGATACCATATTTCCCCATAATATATGCTCTAGTAGATCAAAAATCATTTAAATATCCCTCGTTACATGGGATACTACCCCTATCTTCTAAAACTTTGATTCATTCTTTAGATCCTTTTCAACATAGGATGCCCTTCCCTAGAATCCACAAGGATATTTTGATTTCTTTGAACACTTAGAATTTTCCTCATATTCTTAGGTCTTATCCTTTACATGATAATGTAGCTACAAATAAACATAATAATTCCTTATAGAAAATTGAATAAGAAGACAAAATTGAGTATTGAGGTTTATAAGAGCCTCTTTCGTCATATATGAAGAGAGAGTATTGTAAAGAAATCATTTTAAATTTTCTTCTTTGTGCCTCCAAATATTATTTATTTATATCTAGTATCATAAACCCAATTGTCGCTTCCCTAAATATGGTCTCAAAATCCTTGATATTTTGTACTACTCTATACATATTGTAATTCCTCCCTTTGAAGTGGATGTTATAGGTCCTTAGGACAATTATACAATGATAAATCCTCCCACCTATAGTAATTACTTAAACAAGCACCACTAGTGTGAAGAGCTCAAAAAATTGTATGATCTAGAAAAAAGATCAAAGCACTTGTATATGCAAGTTTTATGGCATATAGAATGTTTGCTTTATTAATATTCAAAATGTGAAAATAATTAAATCCAAAAAACCTTATTGAAACATAATCCAACCAAAATGTTCCACTTATCATAGATCAATAGAAGATGACCTATCACATTGTCAATGCCCATCTACCATTCTTTATACATTAACGTTTACCACATAAATTTTGTGTCAATCTATTTTTTCATAGAGTGCATAGGATGCAAAGAGTGAAAGTGGTGGGAATAAAACCTATTCCTCTTGAGTATCTAATATATAACATAAGTAATAATATTCATACATCATGTGCTATAAATAAAATTAAGACATACAATGGGAATTCCTCCATTTTATTGTCAAGTTGGGTAAAACATCCTTCTACATGAGAAAAATATTCAAATCCATGACCTATAGCTCTCGAGTACCTATTGCATTTCCTCTAGATACCATTTTTATTCCTTTTATTACAACCTACCATTGATATTTTCAAAAAAAAACATTGTATGTTAATCATACAATTCATTTCATGACCCCAAGATGAAAGTGTTGGAATTCATAGCTATATTTAGAAACAAACTAAAGAAATTCATTTACTCAAATATTATTAAAAAATCTTAAAAAGTATGAAATATAAAATATATAGTGGGAATCCATAGACACCATATATAACTATATTATCCATAGATAATTATAACAAAACTCTAATACAATGGATGGGTAGTGGGGTTTTTATACCAATACCAAAACCCTAATTGTATAAATGAGTTTAACCTAAACTGACATAACAAGAGGGCTTAAGGTTAATTATAAGAAATAAGGTAGGAATATATAATATATTTATTATGGTCCATAGGGAATACATATTGTACAATGATTTCTCATAGGCCTATACAAGATTACATCATACAATGTCAACCTTGGTGATAAGTCAGATTACACTTTTAGAATCCCTTCATAATCTAAAGGGGCCAATGAGAGAAGATATTAGTAATAATAATATCTCCCCTTATAATTTATGCTCTAGTGGTCCTCCACACATGAGAAAGACTCAATTGGACCCCCATAATTATTTAGAAATCCATTGATGCAAACATACCTCTACACAACAATCTCCTTAGTGTGGATTGTAGTCATCACTATTGCTATCAGTTTTCCACACATATCCAAATTTTTTTTTATAATATTACATATAATGAAGATAAGTCAAGAGTACTCCCTCTAAATAAAATATGCTTTAATCTTCTATAGTCACATAAGGTAATGCAAAAGTATAGATTTTACTTTTACAACATACGTCATCTTGTTTGGAAACTTCAACTTACCCTTAGGTAACCTAATTTACTTTACCAAAGAGAATTTTTGTGGAACTACTTACTAAAAGAGACATTAAAAAATCCTAAGACTACGTAGACAAAGAATAGGATAAATAAGAGATTATGAAAGATTATGTCTTTATGAATTAGTTGAATCAATAGATCAAAAGATGAAAAGGGATTGCCTAAATCCTATTTTGAATAATTTTCCAATATGCCTCTACACATTTCAAAAGCTACTATAACTATCCACAAATCTAATTATATATCCCATAAATGTAGACCAAATATTCTAATTGCATAACATATTATAAATTTGACCTTCTAAAATTGGGAAATAGATTTTGAATACAATCACACAATGAGATGTCCCTCCACTTATAGTATGTCATTGAAAAATGCCACTAATACAAAGAGCCTAAAAGGTTCTATGATTTAGAAAAAAGGGGCTCAAAATGCTTCTATATGTAAATTTTATCTTCTAGAATTTTCCCTTCAAAATAGCCCTAGAATGAAATTTTTGAAAAACCTTTATTTTTTTAAATTCTTTCTAGTGTTTTTGCAAGGGAAAATTAATCCAAAGTGTAAATTCTCCAAAAAAAAAATAGAGTAATTGGAGGAAGAAAAAAATTGGACCTTCCTTTTGCATCTTTTGATGAAGGTGCCTATGAAGATCTAAAAAGTAATTTATGCTTTTATATCTATTTATAGAAATGAAGAGAAGCAATCCATCCACTCAAATATTATTAAAAAAGTGTAAAAAGGATGAAATATAAATATATATAGTGGGTACCCATAGGCCACATAAATAATAAATATATTATCTACAGATAATAATCACAACAATTTGATATAATGGATGGAGTGGTGGGTGTATTTATACCAATACCAAAATCCCAATTACATAAATGAGTTTAACCTGAGATGACATAATAATAGGAATTAAGGTTAATTACAAGTTATAAGGTGGTTTTACCATAAAAAGGTTAACCGCTACCCATAGGGATCACATAATAAAATATTATAGCAAAATAAATACAATTATACAATGATTGCCCATAGGCATATACAAGATTACATCATACAATGTCTGCCTTAGCCATAAGATAGTTTACACATTAAAAAAAATATGTGTTTTGAACATGATCTATTTCACCTAAGAACAAATACACAACTATATTGAACAATATTTTCTTACAATAAATAGAAACTTCACATTATCTAGAAACAAAAATTTCTCATAGAGAAAACACATGCAATATGAAGGGTGCATGTAGACACCAAAATATAGTGGTTGGTCTCAAGGGGTATAAACACCAATTACAAGTGAACTTTAGTTAAATATAAATAAATAAACTTTAGTTTTACTAATAAAATATTATAATAAACCCATATTTACAAGGTGTACAAAGTCTGGAATGGCTCTACAATAATTACAATGCAAAAGTAAAGCATGGCCTCAAGTGAAGCTTAACACCACATATTCCAGCATCCTCCCTTAATTTAAATTGGGGACACATAGAGAGACCCTTATCAATCATCCTAGAAGTGTCATGAAGTCATGACTTCATCTTCTAGACCAAGGATGTTTAACAAACTATGATGAGAAGATCATCAATATATAACATACTACCCAAAGTATGATCATTATTATGCTTAATATAGACAATATGCTTCGCTACATAGTTCCTAAACCTATAAATGAGAAATAACAAATGCATTTTTTCAAACCAAGCATGAGGAGCTTTCTTAAGCACATACAATGATCTCTTTAGTTGAAATACCAATTGTGTAGTTCCATAAAGCTCAAAACTAGGTGGTTTCCACATGTGTGTTTCCTCGTAAAATTCATTAGAAAATAAATATGCTCTTCACATCCATATGATCAACCTCCAAATCATAAGAATAATTTTTATATATTATCATATGAACATATTACATCTTCACAATAGAAGCAAAGGTCTCCAAGTTGTTCATTCCCTCCTTTTGATAGAATTATTTAGCAATAAGGCATACCTTGTGCTTATCTACTAAACCAATAAAGTGCACATGGTCTTATAAACCCATTTATAGAAAACAATATTCATTATTTCTAGAAGAGGAACATGATTCCATGTTTAATTTTTTGATCGATGACTCATGCTCAGCAAGCATAGCACCCTTGCATTTTGGTCAACCCATGTTCTAAGAATAAGTTAGTGGATATGGAAAATTATCAACACACAAGATGAAGGTCTAAGAGGGGATATTTTAATGAAACTATTAAGAAATAATAAGCTAAAATTTGATGAGGGTTTAGATCCACTTGGATATTGGATGAACCATGGATGGCTGAGACACATCCTATTGATAAGCAATGTCAAAATCCTATCCTAAAGTATCTAATCCAAAATTAGTATCCACTTCATAATCCTTCATCATTGAACAAGTTATATGAGGATCAATTTTATCTTCTCTAGGATCAAAACCTATGGGTGCTATAGAAGATGTTAAATAAAAGGTATTTAAATGAAAGGGATCTAATAAATATAACAAAAAGAATATAATGGTGTTGATGATAATATCTAAGGGTGCACTAGAAAACACTAGATGAGATATGAAAGAAGATTCTTTACCAAAATAAAAGGAAGAGAAAAAAAGAGGAAGTTATTATTACCTCATCAAATATCACATCTATACAAGAAAATGTATTTATTTTTGGGATAATACAAGTGATAAGCCTTGGAGGTGTTTGAATTCCCTAAAAAATAATTGGTAGTGCCTATTTATGTCAACCATATCTATGATGGAAATATGGACCCAAGTAGTAGATCCAAAGATATATAAGTGAGACACATTAAGCTTATCATCATCAATCTATTATAGTGAATGACTCAAGTCATTGTAATATTAATGATGTGTGCTACATAAGTCACTATTTCATCCTAAAAATTGGGTTCCACCTACATGACATGCAACATACATCTATCTATATCCATAATAATATTGTTCATTTGCTCAACCATTCTATTCTCTTTTGGTGTATAAAAATAATATTTTATAAAGAAATATCATGAGCAATAAAAAAACTAGCAAAGGTATGACTCACATATTCATACCCTCCATCTATTTGTAAATGCATGATATTCCTCTTAAATTTATTCCCCACAAGATTCTTAAAGTCCTTGAACTTCCCAAAAGCTTCATGTTTTGTATGAATTGTGTGAAAATAGACATAGCTAAAGAAATCATTTATGGCGATGAGAAAGTACTTATTATTATAAAGGTATGGTGCCCTCATTGGTCCACAATATCACTATGAATGACCTATAGAGACTTTGTGTTATTCCTAGTAGTCCCTTTTGTGAAGGACTCTTAATGAGACTACCCAAGATACACCCCTCACAGACACAACTAGGAGGAGATATAGAAGGAAGACTAGAAGCCAACTTATATTTTCACATGTGGTTCAAGTATTCACAACCAATATACCCAAGTATATGATGGTATTTCTTGCTAACATCATCTACATATTCTACCATTGTCATAAAGTATCTCTTCCTATAGGTGGAAGGAGAAGACATTTAGAAAATCACTAGGCTTATACATCTAACCTAACTCATCATAATATCCTAAGGAAACTATATTAATGACATCATCAACATCTTTAATCACCTTTAGATTTAGCTAAAATTCAACTTTCTTATTCATATGAGTGATGCAATAGATAGAGAAAAAAATGAGTCCACACTAGGAATATGAAGGACTTCATCAAAGAAATATGAACCAACTTTACCTCAACATATGTAGGAACCTATAAGTAAGAATCATCCCTAATAATTTTATACCCCTACAAAGGATGTGTCTTGTATTCATTTAAGATATGGTGATGGTTATTCATTTGTGGAATCTATCCTTAATCCATAATCCACCTTTTAGAATAGATAAATTCCTAATATGTTCAATGAGCTACATGTTCCTATAATCTAAGGTCTCACCATTATGGTTGTCCTCACCTTGAGCATAGAAAATAACAATAACAACAACATCTCCTTTGTCTATCACTTCAAGCTTCTTAATCTACAACCAACAACACTCTTCCTTGATTCCTTCATTCTTGCAAAATTATAGTATGCTTCTTTATTTTCTTCTTTTATTAATTCATATTGTTGTTAACCTCATTTTTGAGAATTTAATTTGTAGGAGCTTGAATAGTAATGGAATGGATCATACACCTCTATCACCAAGCATGATGGTGAATAAAGTACTGGAATACATCATTAAGAGGAGGAGTAGACATGGGAATGTAGACTTGAATAATATCAAATATAATGGCAATAATTTTATAAATTTCTAAAATATTATTGAATACTACATTTAGAAGATCAATAGTATTCTTTCCACTACTACCTCATTTGTAAATACAAATATTTTCTTCTAATTTTATGAACCAATTAATGTACTCATCTATGGTATTAAAATTATCCATGTTCAATATAGCAGGTGCTTTCTCCAATCTATTGGCCTGTGTAGAGTCAATATAGTAATATTTGTCCTTGAAATTATTTAGCAGCTCTTTTAGATCCCAAGTGTTATGATAAATCTCATCAATGTGGAGAGTAATCATAAAAATGTCCTTATCATTCATATCCTTGAGTAATTTCATCCTTTAGCAATAATCAATTTCTAGAGGGACCTCATTACATATTTGAGGAGTCCCTTACTTTATAGTAGAGCTTCCTATAGACACCAAAAACTAGGCATTTGCATTGCACATCACAATTCTGCATAATAATATATGCCTACATCTAAACTTAGGCATATAATTCCTGTACATCATTCATTCACATTACACATCACAATTATACATAATAATATATGCCTAAGTCTAAACGTAGGTATATAATTCCTACACATTATTCATTCACATTGTACATCATAATTTTTGCATAATAATATATATGCCTAAGTTTAAACTTAGGCATATAATTCTTGCACATCATTCATTCACATTACACATTCTAACTTTGCATAATAAAATAATATACCTAAGTTTAAACTTAGGTGTATTTTCTCACACATTAGTTTATATTTTCTATATTTATTAAATCTAGAAAATCAGCATAAGATACCCTTTCTCTCCACTTGACATGTGTCCTGGCCACATCACCATCACCCACTTGCCACATCTCACACCTCACTCCACACTTCACTCCACTTCCACCTACCCACTTGCCACATCTCATACCTCACTCCACACTTCACTCCGCTTGCACCTACCTACATGCCAAATCTCTCTAGTTAAGTGAGACACTTCTAGTGATTCACTGTAACTACCTAGGATAGGTGGCTTCCCAATCCCTACCACTTGGCAACCCTGGATTGCCACCTATCCTTCCCTCAAAAATCCTCAAAGGCTTATAAAGGTACCATCACATGACCAAGAGAGAGGAGGAGGGAGTTCTAACTTTATGCTTCTTAGATCATGATTAATGTAAGCCATATTCATTGTCCATTTCCTTTTGTGCAATTTACATTAGTCATTTTCTATGTGCATTGGTAATTTATCATATTCATTGTGATAGGTGCTACTAAACCCTTTGTCCATTTACATGTGTGCAGGTTCCAGGTTCAACAAGCTCAAGTTCATCACGGTGGTCACGATAAACCCACCTCCCACATTGTTGTAGCATGAAGAAGAATGAAAGACACCATCCTTGATTTGTAAAAGGGATTACCCCTTGTGGACATCTTATTGTAAAATGCACCCTCAAAGGGTCAATTTGTATCCCAAGGGACCACTTTCTTGAATATAATACAATGTTTCATATTTATTGCAATGGTGTTTTTATTATGTATACAATTTGGCAATCACTATGCAACAACTACACAGTTTTGCGTAGGCCTGCACAGAAAAAAAAAATTAATTTTTTTTATTAAAATGAAACAAACAAAAATTTAACAAAAAAAATCACTTAAAAAAATAATATTTAAAAAAAAAAATCAAACGTTAAAAAAAAAAAACTATTAAAAAATAAAAAATTTACAAAATCAAAAATAAAAATGCATTAGAAAAACATTTCAAACAAGAAAAAAAAAAAAAAAAAAATCACAACTTCAACTCCATTGCATTTTTCATCTTAAGAAAATTTTAGGCATAATATTCGTTTGCATCACACTTTGCATATTTAGTTTTCAATTTGCATTATACATAGGCATTAAAAACAAAAAAATCAAAACACAAAATACAAAAAAAATTATTAAAACAAAAAAAAAAAAATTTGTCAAAATTTTGTTTTGCTATTCTGTTTGTTTTGTCTATATTTGATTGCATTTGTGTGCATTTAAAAAAAAATTGCATCATAGATTGCATTTTAGGATTTTTTTTTTTTTGCACTTTGTTTAAAAAAATAATAGAAAAAAAAACCTTCACACACTTGCACATTTTATAATAACAATGGTAAGGTTGGATTTTATCACCAACCCCCAATTCATACCGGTGATGTTGAAATTCACCTCCTTCCACCTGCTTGCCCCATAGACATATTAGATAGAATAGAGCACTCTCTTAACCTAGAAGGTCATTTGTGTTCAAACTGCCTCCCACTGTTGAAAACACTTGTCGATTTAGAGTGAAAGAGCTAGGTGAACCCTCCACACATTGTGGGTTTTAAGTGGTGTACCTTAGAATATTTTGATAAATCATGTTTGGCACTAGTGTTCCTAATCCACCTTAATTGAGTTCCCTCATTCTAAATCCAAAAAAAAAAACCTTCAAAATTCCAAAAACATCAAAACACACTAAAACTCGAAAACAAAAAAAAATCAAAAACCTTGCAAAAACTTAGAAAAGAAAATATTTGTTTGTTTGATTTGTGTATTATTCATTTACATTTTCACACACATACCTTCATATTTTCCACCTCATTTCACCCTAGCTTATGGTAATGATTCAAATTCAATCCAAACAGCTAACAAATAAATAAAAGCCAAGCACTTCCATCCATGGAGCATTACGCTCAAATTTCCCAAACCTTAGCTACTTCCATAGCTGAGCAAGGGTGTGCCTATGTGGACTTCTCTGCTAGACTGCAAACAACTACCAATAACCATTTCACTAACTCCTAGGAGTACACCACCTTCCACAAGAATATCAAAATTAAAAAAAAAATGGCTCCAAAGGAACCAAATCCCTTTGATCAATTCAAATAAAAAGGCTTCAAAAGAGACACCCTTTGGTAAAATCAATAAAAAACGCTCCAAATGGGACACCCCTTTGGTCAAATCAATCAAAAATACTCCAAAGGGGTATCACTTTGTTCAAATCAAAACAAGGCTCCAAAGGAACAAAACTCCTTTGGTCAATTCAATCCAAAAGGCTCCAAAGGGGACACCCCTTTGGTCAAATCAATAAAAAATGCTCCAAAGAGGCTATCCCTTTGGTCAAATAAAATCAAAAGGCTCCAAAGGAAACAATCCCCTTTCATCAAATTCAAATCAAAATTCTCCAAAGGGGACACCCCTTTGGTCAAATCAAATCAAAAGGCTCCAAAGGATCCCCTTTGGTCAAATCAATCAAAAATGCTCCAAAGGGGACATCCATTTGGTAAAATCAATCAAAAACGCTCCAAAGAGGGTATTCCTTTGGTAAAATCAAAACAAAAGGCTCTAAAGGAACAAAATCCCTTTGGTCAATTCAATCCAAAAGGCTCCAAAGGGGACACCCCTTTGGTCAAATCAATCCAAAATGCTCCAAAGAGGTTATCCTTTTGGTCAAATAAAAACAAAAAACTCCAAATGAAAAAACTTCTTTGGTCAATTCAATCCAAAATGCTCCAAGGGGACACCCCTTTGGTCAAATAAATAAAAAAGGCTCCAAAGTGGACATACCTTTGGTCAAATAAATCAAAAATGCTCCAAAGGGGACATCCTTTTGGTCAAATCAATTCAAAATGTCCCAAAGGAACCTAACCCCTTTGGTCAAATATTATTTAAAAATACTCCAAGGGAGGCACTCCTTTGGTCAATTTCCATCCAAAAGGCTCTAGGGGAACCAAAAATCCTTTGGTCACATGCAATTCAAAAATTTCCAAAGGAACCAAACCCCTTTGGTCACATTACAACTCAAAAATACCAAAAGAAGAAAACAATAAATATAAAACACAAAAAACATTTTCATACACATTGTATTTTTAACAAATGCCTTCACAATCCAACTTCCATTGCATTCACACATTCCACTTTCATGGTATTTACACATTCATACCATTTGAGTCATTAATAATTGATAGTGCACTATGTCTTGTTGCCTTAATCAAGGGCACCTCACATCAAACATCACCAAACCCATCAATCACAATAATACATTGCTTCCTCAGTAAAATTCTAATGTGTTCAATAACTCAACCAATGCTAGTGTCTTAAGCAAACTCCATTGAAATTCAAACAATCTTTAGATGCAATAGGTCATTCCTAGTCAATCAAATTTTCTCTTGGACCACAAACATCAAAACATATTAAAATATTATGAAGCCTTGGAATGACAAAATCAAAAGTTGCTATTGCCATAAGTGAAAATTTTCTCCTATTCATCCAATTATGTGCATGGTCTAGAATGCTACAAAGTTTACAAAAGGACATGCTCCCCCTTCACCCTTTAAAAAATAAAAAATAAAAAATTCCTTGTTCTTCCTCAAAGCGAGCAAGTATCCCAAAAATATTACAAAAGTAATAAAATCCCTTGCTCCTCCTCAAAGCAAGCAAGTATCCCAAAAACATTACAAAAGCAATAAAAATTCTCTTGCTCTCTCTCAAAATGAGCAAGTATCCCAAAAAGCATCAAAAAGCAATATAATCCCCTTGCTCTTCCTCAAAACGAGCAAGTATCCAAAAATAAATAAAAATGCATGTTGCTCCATCACAAAAATGAGCAAACTAAAAAACAAATATTCCCCAAAATCCATTGCAATAAAAGAAGGGAAAGGAGCTCCAATCCCTGGAACTCTGTGTCTCATAAACCGTGGGGTGATCCTCATTATAGCAATGGGTTGAATGAATCCTGCCTGGAAATGGGGTATCCTTATGTGTGGTGCCACATCTATCACATTAGTGACCTTTTGTATAGACCTATGGCCACTATCGAATGAGCTAGCTAATTGGAATAAGTTACAATTGATTAGTTTGACCTAGCTCATAATGAGAAATGAACAATCATTTCACACACAGTTGGTCCTTGAAGAAATTTGAAACCACTAGGACAACCTTAGCATCATAAATATTTACGAGGTCATAAGCAAATTTGTTTGAGATTGTTGGAAATAGTGAGTTGTCATTGATGTCAAAGGACCATGGTGAGTTAAATAAAATTATTCAAGGTAAATATAATATTGAGTGATTGATGTCAAAGGACCATGGTGAGTTAAAGCAAATCATTCAAGGCAAATATAAGGTTGAGTTAAAGATATAAATATTTCATAAAGGAAAGGTTTCAAAGCAAAATACTCAAGACCGGTCTAAAGTTGAAGATAGAAATATTTCATGAAGATAAGGTTTCAAAGCAAATACCCAAGGCAAGTATAAATATTGAAGATATATATTTTATAAAAGTGAAGGGTTTAAATTTTAATATTTAAATCTAAATAATTTAAATATTTAAATTGAAGTTGAGCAAGCTGACTTCTAGGTGCCAAATCAAAAGTAAATTTGACATATAAATTAAGGATCAATGTTTATTTTTGTATGGCATTTTTTAATGAAAAAATGTTATGCGATTCGAAAACGTTGAAGAGGCAAGAGAAGGTAGATTTGAGAGAGGTAAAACAATTGCAAAGGTTTCATGGGAGTTGGATGAACGAAGACATGCATCGTAGAGTGAGACGATAGACTTGAGAGAGATACTATTGCAAAGGTCTCACGGTAGCTTTATGAATGAAGGCACAATAGAATTAAGTGAGATATCCTTGTGAAATATTGATGGTAGTTTTTATGAAATGAAGATATCATCCAAGACAAACATTGCAGTAGATTTTAGGAAGATTGTAACACTTGAGCGCAACATAAATAATATCAATTGAAAATGAGATGCATTGATTGATGATTGGTTTGCAGTGTGAGAGGTAGCAATTGCAATGTGAGAGACAAAAATTGTAGTGTGAGAGGCAGTGAGTGCAGTGTGGAGAACAGTGATTGCAGTGTGAAAGAACATTGATGGAAGTGTGAGAGACAAAAATTGCAATGTGGATGGAAGCAAACAGAGGTAACACGAATTGTGTATATTTTTTATTTGATTTTTGGTAAAAGGAGAGCATAGAATACATAAGAAGCTATTGGTTTTTACTACAAAAGAAGAAGTGCACCAAACATCATTTGGAGATGCATTGTTCTAGTTGAAAATATCAAGAAGACATTTTTGTGTGAGGTGATTGCAAGAATTGAAGCGCAGCCTAGAAACTACCCTAAAAATGTAACAGAGAAATATTGAAGGCTTGTCATTTAGAGATGAATTATCATTAGCACCGAGGATGCATTTCAAAGCAAAGTTTTTTGCATGCATGAAGTTGAGCACAGGAACAAAAATGAGTGTAGGAGATTAATTTGTCATCAGAGACAACTTAAATTGTTGGATCACTAAATGCTTGGAACTCTGGGAAAATTATTGACAGTGTGGGCAGATACCTTGGTGCAAACAGTGAAGGTGAAAGGTTTGAAAATGAGTTAAAAAGCTTTGTTATTATTATTGACTAATTATCTACGATTGGAAAGAAGTGAAAGGCAAAAATAGGTTTGGGAGTGAAAGAAAGATGAAAGCTTAAAGGTATTTATGGTTTTGAGTGAATGGCCATATCATTCCAAAATAGCGATGTTGGTTTATATATGGAAAAAGCATACGAAGATAGTGCAGGTTCAAGGTGCACCTAGGAATATTTGTCAAAGTGAGTTCAAGAAGGACAAATACATCATCACTGGTTTAAAATTGAAGACAAGTTTGTGAAGCAAAGAGGACAGGTGAACAATCCCATGATATAGATAAAGCAATCACCTTAAGTCTGGAAAGCAACAAATTATCAGGGAGAAAGAAAGCAAGTTGTTGGTGATTGAGTTAAGGTATGGGTATGACTTCCAATAAGTTAAGATCATAGAGAAAGTAATTTGAAGGCTATGTGCATTTGTGATGATGATTGAAAATTAGTAAAGTTGAAAGATAAGGTAAAAATGATTTATTTCTAAGTAAAGGAGGATTTGTCTACATATTCTTTGAAGACTTTGTGTTGCATGTTCTTTTCTCTATTGAATGGTAAATTGGATTTTGATAAATACAAATGAATGGAGTCTCCAAGTCAACACACAAGTAAGCTATTTAATGCTAGATTTGAATGTGATTAGTGTGGAATAAATGGAAGCAACAAACTTAATGAATGTGAAAAGTATTGTGATTATTTGAAGCTTCCAACACCAATATATCATTCTCTATATGTTTATAAGGACAAATAAATACTGGGTAAAATACTTTTGGTTTGAAGAAAGCAAACTCAAGAAGAGGGAATATTTTTAAAGCAAATTTGAGAGAATTTTTGAACAATATTAAGGGTAGATTTTGAGCAAAGTTGAAGATAGATTTGAGCAGGTTTTGTGAGTTAATTTGAGCATAGTTGTGGGTAGTATTTATGATCAGGTTGGGATAAAATCTGAGTAGTACTTAGAGCAAATGATATTGGTGTCTCCTATGGATTGGTGTCCATGAACCAACAGAGGGAATTGGTATCTCTTGTGGAGTGGTGTCCATGAACCGGTAGAGGGGATTGGTGTCTCTTGTGGATTGGTGTCCACAAAACCAGAGTAGATGGGATTGGTGTCTCTTGTGGAGTGGTATCCACAAAACCAAAGTAGAGGGGATTGGTGTCTCCTGTGGAGTGGTGTCCATAAAACTAGAGCAGAGGGGATTGGTGTATCATGTGGAGTGGTGTCCATAAAACTAGAGTAGAGGGGATTGGTGTCTCCTACGGAGTGGTGTCCATGAACTTGAGAGGGGATTGGTGTCTCCTATGGATTAGTGTCCATGAACATTGTAATAGGGTATTGGTGTCTCCTGTGGGTTGGTACCCATGAAATTTATTCATAAATTTAAAAGCATTGTTTCTCCATGGATGTAACCCATATTGGGTGAACCACGTTAAATATGTTTCTCTCATATGTGTGATTATTTGTGTATTATTTCATTATTGCATTGATATTATTGTTGTTATAATTTGGATTAAAAAGTAGAAATTTTTATCTTATATTGTTCACCCCCCTCTAAGTATAAGCTTGTGTATTCAATTGGTATCAGAGCGGCTTCCTTCGTGAAAGCTTAAAATCTTGAAGGAAGATCTTATAGGAACATAAATGACACATCAGGAAGGGTTTTCATTAAATAGAGATCCATTGTTTGATGGGACTGACTATGCTTTCGGGAGCATAAGGATGAAGACTTATTTGATGGCATATGGATATGATATATGGAAATCCATTGAGAATGGGTTTACTCCACCTACAACTCCTCCCATAGATGCAAATGGTAATAAACCATATGAAAATAATGCTAAGGTAATGAATGCAATCTTAAGTGGATTATGTGAATTAGATTTTATGAAGGTCATGCAATGCACTTCAAAAAAATAAATATGGGATAAATTACAGAGAACATATGAAGGAGACAACAAGGTAAAGATGGCAAAATTTCAAACCCACAAGAGAAAGTTTGAAGACTTGAAGATGAAATATGAGGAAAATATTGCTAGGTATTTGCGCCGTGTTGATGAGGTTGTCAACACAATTTGTGGACTCAAAGGAAGTATTGAAGACTCTAATATTGTTTAGAAAATCTTGAGGTCACTTACCATGAGATTTGATGCAAACGTTTCAACAATTGAAGAAATGAAGGATCTAAAAACTTTGAGCATGGATGAGCTACATGGGATTCTCACACCCTATGAGATGAGGATAAAAAAAGATTAAACATCCAAAAGAGAGGTAGCATTCAAAGCTTCAAATAAGGCAAATAATAAAGAACCAGAATCAAGTGAAGAATCAAGCAGTGGAGACTAATTTTGTAAGAAGGAATAAGAAGGGTCCAAGAAAATACAAAGGTATGAATTCTATGAAATGTTTCATTTGTGGTAACCTTGGTCATTATGCATCTAATTTTCCATAGGTGGGAAGTAGTAGTAGTGAAGAAGAAGTAGAAATAGGAGTCAATCTAAAAAGGAACAAAGACATCAAATAAAATGATTGAAGAGGAACCTAAGACCTATACTGATATGTGTAGAAGTGGAAGCATCAATGAGGAAGAAAACAATGTGCCATCAAGGAACAAGGACCATCATATAAAAAGCAAAGAAAGAACCATGCACCCATATCCTCCATGGCAAGATGAATATTTCTTCCAGGGTTATTGTTTCTCATGTAATCATTTTGGTCATAAATCTATACATTGCAGGGTTCATGGTAAGAATGATTATGGCTTCACCAAAAGAAATTTCAAGTCATTTACACTTTTCAAGGATTACAACATCATGTGTTACAATTGTAAAAATTTTGGCCATAGAGCTAAACTGTGTAGAACAATTTTCCCTAAGCTCTCAAATTCAATAAAGAAGGATAGTCAAAATGTGCAAAAGGATATGATCTCCAAAGTTTGGAGAAAGAAAATGAAACAAGAAGAGGAGCATAGTAATTTGGGAGTAACTTTACTCCCATCTCAAAATTGATCACCTCAAGACAAGGAGGTGGTGAGGGGGTTGTGTTTAGTGTCTTATATTTTAGCCCCAAGGATCCCTTTGCCATTGATGTCAAAGAGGGAGAATTTCAGTGGGGGAAGAAGATTGGGAATCCAGTTGCAGTAAAATATATTTTTTAAAGAGTTACCATCAAAGTCAAAGGGGAAGATTATTGGAAATATTGAGTTGTCATTGATGTCAAAGGAACATGGTGAGTTAAATAAAATCATTCAAGGTAAATATAAGGTTGAGTTGAAGATATAAATATTTCATAAAGGAAAGGTTTCAAAGCAAAATACTCAAGGCAAGTCTAAAGTTGAAGATAGAAATATTTCATGAAGAGAAGGTTTCAAAGCAAATACCCAAGGCAAGTATAAATATTGAAGATATAAATATTTTATAAAAGTGAAGGGTTTAAATTTAAATAATTTAAATATTTAAATTGAAGTTGAGCAAGCCAACTTTTAGGTGCCAAAGAAAAAGTAAATATGGCATATAAATGAAGGATCAAAATTTATTTTTGTATGGCCTTTTTTAATGAAAAAAATTGTTATGTTATTCGACGACATCATAGAGGTAAGATAAGGCAGATTTGAGCAATGCAAAATAATTATGAAGGTTTCACAGGAGTTGGTAAAATGAAGACATGAATCGCAGAGTGAGGTAGAAAACTCGAGAGATATATTGTTGCAAAGGTCTCATGATAGCTTTATGAATGAAGGCACGATAGAATTAAGTGAGCTATCCTTGTGAAATATTGATGGAAATTTTTATGAAATTAAGATATCCTCCAAGACAAACACTATGGTATATTTGAGGAAGACGGTAAGATTTGAGCACAACATAAAGAAAAAAAATTGAAAATGAGATGTATTTATTGATGATCGGTTTGCAGTGCGAGAGGTAGCGATTGCAGTATGAGAGATAATGATTACAATGTGAGAGGTAGTGAGTGCAATGTGGAGAACATTGATTGCAGTGTGAAAGAACAACAATGGAAGTGTGAGAGACAACAATTGCAATGTGGATGGCAAAAAACAAAGGTAACATGAATTGCTTATATTTTTTATTTGTTGTTTGGTAAAAGGAGAGCATAGAAGACATAAGCAACTATTGGTTTTTATCTACAAAAGAAGTGCACCAAACATCATTTGGAGATGCATTGTTTTGGTTGAAAATATCAAGAAGATATTTTTGTGTGAGGTGATTGCAATCATTGAAGTGCATCCTAGAAACTACTCTAAAAATATAACAGAGAAATATTGAAGGCTTGTCATTTAGAGATGAATTATCATTAGCATCGAGGACGCATTTCAAACCAAATTTTTTTTGCATGCATGAAGTTGAGTGCAGGAACAAACAAGAGTGTAGGAGATTAATTTATCATCATAGACAACTTAAATCGTTGGATCACTGAATGCTTGGAAATTTGGAAAAATTGTTGATAGTGTGGGCATATACCTTGGAGCAAAAAGTGAAGGTGAAAGGTTTGAAAATGAGTTAAAAAATTTTGTTATTATTTTTACTAACTATATATTAGAAAATAAGTGAAAGGCAAGCACAGGTTGGAGAGCAAAAGGAATATGAAAGCTTCAAGGCATTGATGGTTTTGAGTTAATGACCATATCATTCCAAAAAATGATGTTGGTTTCTCTACGGTAGAAGCATACAAAGATAGTGCAGTTTTGAGGTGTGTCTAGACAAATTTGCAAAAGTGAGTTCAAGAAGGACAAAGACATCATCACTGGTTCAAAATTGAAGATAAGTTTGTGAAGCAAAGAGGACAGGTGAATGATCCCATGATATAGATAAAGCAATCACCTTAAGTCTGGAAAATAATAAATTATCAGGGAGAAAGAAAGCAAGTTGTCGATGATTGAGTTAAGGTATGATTATGACTTCCAATAAGTTAATATCATAGAGAAAGTAATCTAAAGGCTATGTGCATTTGTGATGATGATTGAAAATTAGTAAAGTTGAAAGATAAGGGGAAAATGATTTGTTTTTGAGTAAAGGAGGACTTGTCTACATATTCTTTGAAGACTTTGTGTTGCATATTATTTTCTCTATTGAATGGTAAATTGGAAGTTGAGAAATACAAAGGACTAGAGTCTCCAAGTCAACATACAAGTAAGTTATTTAATGCTATATCTAAATGTGATTAGTGTGGAATAAGTGGAAGCAACATAATTAATGAATGTGAAAAGTATTATGAATATTTGAATCTTCCAATACCAGTATATCATTATTTATATGTTTATAAGGACAAATAAATACTGAGTAAAATACTTTTGGTTTGAAGAAAGCAAACTCAAGAAGAGGGAAGATTTTTGAAGCAGATTTGAGAGAAATTTTGAACAATATTAAGGACAGATTTTGAGGAAAGTTGAAGATAGATTTGAGTAGGTTTTGTGAGCTAATTTAAGCAGAGTTGTGAGCAAGATTTATGATCAATCTGGGAGTATATTTGAGCAGTACTTATGAGTAGAGGGGATTGGTGTCTCTTGTGGATTGGTGTCCATGAAACAACATATGGGATTGGTGTCTCTTGTGAGTGATTTACATGAACCAGTAGAGGGGATTGGTATCTCCTATGGAGTGGTATCCAAAAAATAGAGCATAGGGAATTGGTGTCTCTTATGGAGTGGTATCCGTAGAATCAGAGAAAAGGGGATTGGTGTCTCTGTGGAGTGGTTTCCACAAAACTAGAGCAAATGGGATTGGTGTCTCCTATGGAGTGGTGTCCACAAAACTAGATCAGAGGGGATTGGTGTCTCCTGTGGAGTGGTTTCCACAAAACCAAAGTAGAGGGGATTGGTTTCTCCTATGGAGTGGTGTCCACAAAACTAGAGCATACAGGATTGGTTTCTCCTATGGAGTGGTGTCCACTAACTTGAAAGGGGATTGGTGTCTCATGTGGATTGGTGTCCATCAATATTGTAATAGGGGATTGGTGTCTCCTATAGGTTGGTGACCACAAAATTTGTTGAGAATTTTAGAAGCATTATTTCTCCATGGATGTAGCCTATATTTTATGAACCACGTTAAATTTGTGTCTCTCATATGTGTGATTATTTGTGCATTATTTCATTACTACATTGATATTATTATTGTTATCATTTGGATTGAAAAATGGAAAGTTTTATCTTATACTATTCACCCCCTCGTAGTATAAGCTTGTGTTCTTTAGAGATTACTAGAATGATTGAGTCTTTGTAAAAACACTCTATATCCTTTATCCCTAAGGATAAAAAAGTCATAAACAAGGTTTCCATTCCATACCACCATTGCATAGTCACATATATCATAGTCCATTTCATCCTACAAAATGTGGTCAAACTAGTAGTATCATATTGGTGCCCCTGATTAAGCAATAAAGGTAAATTTTACTAAAACAATGGTTCATAACCTCTTTGAACAATAATTAATAAGGCAACACCATTCATTCAAATAGTTCAAAACCTCTTTGAAAAATGATCAATACAACAACTCCATTCATTCAAATGGTTCAGAACCTCTTTAAAAAATGATTAATAAAGCAAAATAATTCATTCAAATGGTTGAAAACCTCTTTGAAAAATGATCAATAAAACAACACCATTCATTCAAATGGTTCAAAACCTCTTTGAACAATGATCAATAAAGCACCATTCATTCAAATGGTTCAAAACCTATTTGAATAATGATCAATAAAGCACCATTCATTCAAATGGTTCAAAACCTATTTGAACAACGATCAATAAAGGAAAAAAATTCATTCAAATGGTTTAAAATCTCTTTGAACAAATATCAATAAAGAACACCATTCATTCAAATGGTTCAAAACATCTTTGAACAACAATTAATAAAGAACACCATTCATTCAAATGGTTCAAAATCTCTTTGAACAACAATCAATAAAGCAACATCTTCATTCAAATGGTTCAAAACCTCTTTGAACAATGATTAATAAGGTGACACCAATAATTTATTTGCATACTCACCACCAATTTCATTCATTCATAATACAATCATTTCATCACATATACATAAAAAAAATCTGAACAATCAATCATTACACATATACATAAACAATCACAAAACAACAACTTGGGGAGGGGATTCAAGGTCTCACACCTTCCCCATAAATCATATCAAACAATAAATCAAACAACTTGGAGGGATTCAAGGTCTCACACCTACTCCAAAAATTACATTAAACATTCACATTTCAAATAATCAAATTCAAAAATCTCTAAAGGAATCAAAATCCTTTGGTCACATTCAATTCAAAAAGCTCCAAAGGAATCAAACTCTTTTGGTCACATTCAATTCAAAAATCTCCAAAGGAATCAACCCCTTTGGTCACATTCAATTCAAAAAAAAAAAAACTCCAAAGGAATCAACCCCTTTGGTCACATTCAATTAAAAAAAAAAACTCCAAAGGAATCAACCCCTTTGGTCACATTCAATTCAAAAAAAAAAAAAAACTTCAAAGGAATCAACCCCTTTGGTCACATTCAATTCAAAAGGCTCCAAAGGAATAAAAATCCTTTGGTCACATTCAATTCAAAAGCTCCAAGGGAAACAAACTCCTTTGGTCAATTCAATTCAAAAGGCTCCAAAGGCACCTACCCCTTTGGTCAAATCAATCCAAAAAAGCTCCAAAGGTAACCCAATTCCTTTGGTCAAATTCAATATCAACAAGGCTTTCAAAAGAATCAAAGTGCTATAATATCAACTCCCTAAGAAAGCCATGCGACTGGACTGCTCCATGGGATAGAGATGTGCATTTCCTTCTTCCACTCAGCCTTAAGTGAGCCTTG
This sequence comes from Wollemia nobilis, assembly GCA_028583015.1. Lineage (NCBI taxonomy): Eukaryota > Viridiplantae > Streptophyta > Pinopsida > Araucariales > Araucariaceae > Wollemia > Wollemia nobilis. The sequence continues at coordinate 4,074,944 of JAQPPZ010016827.1, forward strand.
TATCTAGTAAATTACCCTATACACCTAGCGGTTGTAGCGACTAGCAATCCATGCAATCTGATAGGATGGGTAGCTCACCATAAGGACACTCATTCAAAATCAAATTGCTATGGCATTAAATCATCTAGATTAGATTCCTCAATATTTGAGCTTGAATGTGTTCAAACAAAATTTGTAAGAGGTTATCCTTAAACCCCTTATGTTGGGTCAAAAGCAAAAAATAATCAAATCAAATATGGTATTAATCAAAAATATCTCAAGTATCGAGGTCTTAGTGCACTAGATCCGATGCATAGGAGTGACTATTAACAGTAGCAGGACTCACGAGCTCACAAACATGGTTGATGGTTTTACCACAATAATTGCCAACAACAAACCAAAAGCAAATTTGCAAAAACACAAACAATCCCAAACTTGGGGTATCAAGTTGATCAAAATATCATACATTTGCATCACATCCACATAATTCAACGAACCACCTCCTTTCATCATCCACATTTGGTCAATTGGATTGTGGGTTTCATTCTTTACCCATTCGCAAATTGAGGAGGTAAGCTAAAATTAAAATTTTCAAGTCATTCATTCTTTGCATCAAGAAGATCTGAGTCCATTTCTCCATCCAAATAAGCCAGGTGTCTTTTTTTTTGCATCACATTATGTTTTACACAACACGGTACAAAAAGGGGTATCTATAGACACCAAAAACTAGGCATTTGCATTGCACATCACAATTTTGCATAATAATATATACCTAAGTCTAAACTTAGGCATATAATTCCTGCACATTATTCATTCACATTGCACATCATAATTCTACATAATAATATATATGCCTAAGTCTAAACTTAGGCATATAATTCCTGCACATTATTCATTCACATTGCACATCACAATTCTGCATAATAATATATATGCCTAAGTCTAAACTTAGGCATATAATTCTTGCACATCATTCATTCACATTGCACATTCCAACTTTGCATAATAAAATAATATACCTAAGTCTAAACTTAGGTGTATTTTCTTGCACATTAGTTTATATTTTCTAGATTTATTAAATCTATAAAATCAGCATAAGATACCATGTCTCCCCACTTGACATGTGTCCTAGCCACATCACCATCACCCACTTGCCACATCTCACACCTCACTCCACACTTCAATCCACTTGCACGTACCAACATGCCACATCTCCCCAGTTAAGTGAGACACTTCTAGTGACTCACAGTAACTGCCCAGGATAGGTGGCTACCCAATCCCTACCACTTGGTAACCTTGGCTTGCCACCTATCCTTCCCTCCAAAAGCCTCAAAGGCCTATAAAGGAACCATAACATGACCAAAAGAGAGGAGGAGGGAGTGCTAACGTTATGCTACTCAGATCATGATTTATGTAAGCCATATTCATTGTTCATTTTCTTTTGTAAAATTTACATTAGTCATTTTCTATTTGTATTAGTCATTTATCATATCCATTGTGACAAGTGCTACTAAACCCTTTGTCTATTTACATGTGTGCAAGTTCCAAGTTCAACAAGCTCAAGGTCATCACGGTGGTCACAACAAACCCACCTCCCACATTTTTGTAGCATGAAGAAGAATGAAAGACACCATCCTTGATTTGTAAAAGGGATTACCCCTTGTGGATATATTATTGTAAAATGCACCCTCAAAGGGTCAATTTGTATCCCAATGGACCACTTTCCCGAATATAATACAATATTTCATCTTTATTGCAATGGTGTTATTTTTTATATATACACTTACATCTTGAGTTTTTAGGTGTCATAGTTAGATTCATTGAGAAAATGCACATGCTAATCTAAATAATCCCTACCAAAATATAGTCTCTTGTGTGCATCAGTGACAAAAAATAATACTAACATCACAAAGAGCTTAAAAATACAAGATTTTAAAGAAGGGCTTAAAATATTTGAATATACAAAAGTTATGAACCCTATAAATCTAGCACAAAAATTGCACAAAATACCACCAATTTTTTTTAAATAGAATAATATAGTGTTTCATTTATTGAATGAGAGCATATCATGTTTTATTGAATGAATGACTAGAGGGATGGCAATTGTGCTACTAAGATAGCACTTTTGTGAACCAAGTACCACAAAGTGTTGTTGATCTATACAAGGATATGTCATTGGAATGTTGGCTATGCAAACCATTAAATAGGGTATCAACAAAACTAAAATCTACCATGTATCACCTTATCAATATAGGATAAAACACTTGTTTTATATATATACTATTGAATATGTGAGGATAGGTACAACCCAAATGATGAGAAATCATTATGATATTGGTCAATTTACTTTATATAGAAAAAGTTTATATGCCATGTTACCTCTACTACATTGGTCATCCATACATCTAGTACCATGTTGGCCTCCACATCATCATTTACATAATCAATACTCATATCCATACAATAAAAAATATGGTATATGAATTCAAACCTTGGATCTCCAAGGACCAAAGACTTGTAATATTCTTCTTGGCAAAAATTCCATACAATAAATTGAGAACCATAATGCATAGTTCCAATAAATGATTATGAAAAATTAGCAATTCATTCATTGAGGCAAGAGCCTATTTAATACATGCCATAGGGTTAAAAATTAGAATATTGATACTCTCGATTAAAATATCTTTACATGTAAGTAACATTAAAATAATCATGCAACTAAAAATGAATGATCTAATCATCTAAAGATGCATGGCCTAAAATAATGTAATAAAATATTCCCCTTCTTAACTTATATAATTTTAGGCTCTTGCTCTTGGCTCTAGCTCTTGCTTTGATAGATACCTATAGGTTTACCTCTAGGTTCGTAGCCTCTAGGTCTACCTCTAGGTTTTTTAACTTTGGTTATGCCACTAGGTTTACCTCTAGGTCTACCACCTCTGGTCTATCTCTATGCTTGTTTCCTCTAGGTCTACCTTTGGATCTACCACAAGGTTTGCTACATTTGGATTTGCCACTAGGTATACTATCTGTAGCACCCTAAAATTGGCGTAGTTAAACCCTTAGTAAAAAGATAAAAATTTGAATTTTAACCCCGAAACCGCCCGTTAACCGCTCCCCCCATTTTTCATGCCATTTTTAGGAGTTGTTTTGACCATTGGACGATATCGTCGCCGATCAGACGAAATCGTCCCAGATCGGACGAATTCGTCTGGAACAGAACGTCCAGACGATTTCGTCCCAAAACCAAATTTTCATAATTAGCTTCTGTTTCAACAGCCTCTCCAACTTGGGCAGAAGCGTGTCTACGTAGTTGGAGATTCCTCCGTTGGAGATCTCCCAGATTGGGATGATCCCCAACCTCCTAACCTCCCCCTAATCCTATATAAACTAGGATTTTCTTAGTTTATCCCCCTGGCTCTCCTCTTGACTCTCTCCCTGGTTGATTTTCCCTACCATTTAGCTTTGTTGTGTTAAGACGTCCTATCCACCATTGTTTGCACTCGTAGTTTTAAGTTTTCATTGTAGGTTTTCACTGTGCTTCAGCTGGAGGAAGCTCGGATCGTCGCAGGCGATTCCACATGATTTCGGATGATCCTATCGTAGATCGGCGATGATCTCGTACGATTGGAGGTGATCTCGACTGTAGTTCAGATTGGGGGCAATCAGAGCCCTGAGTTTGCATTTCTCATCTTCCTTCCTTATTTTACTATGCATTAGCTTGATTATTTTCATTCTCGCATCCTGGAGTTCACCTCATTTAGCATAAATGCATGATAAAGTTAAAATAAGTTATTAAAACAATGCATTTCCTTTAATCTGCTATCTAGATTTATCAGTTAAGCATTTATACTCTCACTTCTATCATTTTGCATTATTCTTGCAGTTGCATTTTTGGTTTTTGGTGTCTGTTTCTGTGATTGCAGGTTTCTGACGAATTCGTCTGATGAATTCATCAGATCGACGATGATCTTGTCTGATCTCAGATGATCGCCTATGATCTGGGATGATTCTGTACAATTGTAGATGATCCTATCATATTCGGGATGATCTGGACTCCTACAAGCTTCAGAATCTTCATCAGACATCCGAAATCAGGTGCATTCTTTCTCATTTAACATATTCCTTGTATTTAGGATTCATTCATGCTTTCTGTATTCATATAAATCGGCATCTTCATATAGAATAGCTTAGATTCATTTTGGCCAACCTAGGAATATGAATGATTGAGTATAAAATGAACACATCAAACCCATTCTCAACCTAGGCATGGAAACTGCCACTCAAAGTTTCCTGGTGAACCCCACCATCCATCAAAAATTCACCCTTATACCCCTCCCCCGAGAGGCGCGACCTTCAAAGGGCCTCTCAGTCCGAGGTATTGTCCCATCCTTCTCGCATCCCCCTTCCGGGCATGGATCCTATAGCCTGAAGGTAAGGGTGCAAAAAATTTGGGTCAATACATTTTGGTGAACCCGACGTGAAACTAAAAGCCTTTTGAAAACAAAAATAAAATAAAAATATAAATATAAATGCATTATTAAGAACATCTAGAATCATTAGAAAATTGTTAAAATTGCATATCAGACTTAGATGGTAGATTATAATAAAAGACGAGTTGTCACCATAAATGTTGAAAATCAATTAACAGCCATAGAGATTACTTCTGTGCTTAGAGTACCTCAAACAAATAGAGTCCAACCTTTGTGGGATGAACTTGATAGGAGATTGGGTATTATTGAATCTAGATCTACAGAACTTAGGCAAATTAAGAGGTTTGTCCTAGATAGAATCCTGGATCCCGATCAGGTGACTTTGTACCATGAACTTCAGAGAGCTTGCCATAGGTGGTTAGCAGATAAAAGAGCACTTGTGTCTTCAGAATTGTACACCTTTGAGGAATACCTTGAGAACGCAGTTGTAGTACATAAGTTTCTATCTCGTATAGAGGATCAAGAAGTCATTCTTACGGATAGAAAAATATGGAATAGAATTCCTAGAGCTGTGTTGTATCGAGAGTATTGCCATGAACTTTATTTTTATAAGTCAGAATCTGAAGTAGATCATATTACTATAGCACACTTTGTCAAGTTCTTGAAAAACCACTTCCAATTTGAAGAGGAGCATTTCATGACTCCTGATGAACTTGATCCTATCAACGATATCCATAAACTATTTATAGAAAACTAAGTTATTCTTTTTATTATTGTTATTTCTTGCAACTAGCATGTTGTTTGTTATTTTTATACTTGTGAAATAATAATACAAAAAAAAAACATATAAAAAAAAACAAAAACATTTCCCTTTTAAGTATTATAGTAGGTATATAGTTAAAATATATACCTCTCAAACCTATCGCATATATATATACAAGTATATATATTTGCTGAAATCTAAGTTTAAGCACAATGCCTAGACTTAGGAATGGAAAACAGACTGAAGAAGAAGAAGATTGGTTAGGAAAACCATTAAATAACCCAGATGTCCTTCCTGAAGATCAAGTTTCGGAAGAAGGAACCCTAGACCAGCAAGAAGAAGAGCTTGTTATAGGAAATGAACATGAAGAAATTATTAGAGAGGAAGGATCCTCATCCCCTAAAATGTCTCCGGGAGGAGCTGTTACTTTTGAGAACATGGAACAATTTTGGAAGTTCATCAATACTAATATTGGTGTTCTTAATAGAGCAGTCCATATGGACAAGGATCGAATTAGTGACACTCAAGCAACTCTAGAAGAAGTATTTCACACACGCACTAATCCCTTGTCCTTTATTGATCAAGAGAGTGATCAAGCTGGACCATCCAATTTGGATATGGCCGCTATAATCTAGAACATGCAACAACAACAACTTACCCAACCATCTAAAGTGCCTGTTAGCAAGCCTAGGGTTATTCCCGCACAAAAGAAACCATCATTTACTGCTCTATTTCGCCAAACTATTGAGCAACATACTTCAAATCAACAAAAGCCCAAAACAAAACCAAACACCAATTACCAACAATCTGGGATACAACATAATACTACTACAAATCTCCTTCATAATACTCTTCCTACCAACACTTTACATAATAGCAATATAGCATCTAATCCTTATGTCACACCATCATACACTCATAAATCCCATACCTATGTCCCACCGAACCAATATGGTGGACAAACTAGTAATCTTGAAACCATGGTGAAACAATTAGTTTCCCGCATGGACCAGATAGATCCCTACCATCCCTCGTACAATTATCGAGAGATGTGTAGTCAGCCTTTAGATCCTATAGTTGTAGCACAACCGTATCCTAAACATTTTCCTATGCCTATCCTGCCCATATATAAAGGAACGGAAGATCCCATAGAGCATCTTCGTATGTTTAGGATAGCATGTCATGATATATCACATGATGACTTATTATTGCTAAAAATGTTCCCAAAAAGTTTAGGAGGAATGGCATTAGAGTGGTATTATCAATTACCCACTAATTCTTTGAGGAATTTCGAAGAAACAACCGAGTCTTTTGTTCATCAATTTAGTGCCTACATCGAAAGGCATGTGACCATTAAAGACTTGTACAACTTAAAACAAGACAAAGATGAATGTTTTGCTGATTTCCTAGCTAGGTGGAGACAGTTGATAGGAAAATTGCACTTTGTGTTACCTTATAGGGAGATGTTGGACATCTTTATTAATAATTTACAAGACCAACTATCCTACGAGTTATCAACTGCTACCTTGACCACCTTCGATCAGGCTATAGACTTAGCCCGAAGAGTGGAAGATGCTCTCATTAGGAGAGGTCAACTTAAAAAGAAAGATGATGAGAAAACATCCAGAAATCAATATAAAAATAAACAAGTTGTGGGTGATGGAGTCACTGATAGTAGAAATATTGCTACTATTAATGTTGTGAAGACAACGGAGAAGTTTATACTGAAACCTCCCGATAAACCTCCTCGAGAATTTACTAGGTTAAATCAACCTTTATCAACCATTCTACCACAATTATTAGAATGAGGTTTGATTCAATTACCAAATATCCAGGAACCTGATCCAACTATACCCGGATACAGAGCAGATTTACACTGTGACTTCCATAGAGGACCTGGACACACTACCAACTCTTGTAAAATATTAAAACATAAAATACAGGACTTGATTGATAACAATGAGATGGAGGTGCAAGCCTTTCAACCTAAGAAAAATCCTCCTAATAATGCTCAAAAGAACATCCCCCAAAACCAGAATCAGAATGCCAATCAGTCATTGGACATATTTCAACATCCTTTACCAAAACATGGCAAGGAAGTGGCTAATCAAATTGAACATCATAATGTTCCCCCTCCTACCCGATATGTAGGGACTATTAGTGGGCATTTACCTGTTCATGATCCAGAAATATTTGACACAACTTTATCCGTGGTTACGACCAGGCCTCTACATAATATTTGGATACCTGATCTTAGTGATACAGAATATGAGACTGAGAGTGATATGGAAATCACATCAAATCAATCGAATAGTTCTGAAGATGAATCAGATCCTATTCTCCCTATCACAAGTTATATGGTTCCAGAAGAACCATTTCCAAGAAGAGTCACTACTAGACCATCATCTCACCAATTACTTTCTAATGAGCAAGCCATAAATGCTAGACCAAGACCCATTCATCATCCGTAGAATAATATTGTGGGTACCATCGGAGCTGTTACTAGACAACAGGCTCAAAACTCTCAACAAGATCAAATGCAGAATGATGGATCAACTCCATTTGTTTTGAAGGTTCCTAATAAAGGGAATCATGCACCTAATGTTCAACCTAAACCTCCTTATAATATTAATGAGCAACTATCAAATATTACAGCTAGAATTTCTCTTTTGGACCTTTTAAGATCTTCTCCTACACATAGAGATGAATTAATGCTCACATTAAGCCGGATGATGGTACCACAAGACATTCAACCTCAAGCCATGGCTAATACTATAATAACTCGTGAAGTTGATTGTATTGACTTTCGGGATAGAGACATACCGCAACATAGTTTACATAAGGATAACCCCTTATATATTATTGCCTTAATTGGAGATGTAGCAGTTAAACGAGTCTTGATTGATAATGGTTCATCTTTAAACATCTGCACTTTTGACTTCTACCAAATATTTGGGTTTAGAAGTGATGAAATGAAAAGAACTGATATGATCATAAAAGCCTTCAATGATGAAACACAAGAAACGTGTGGAGTTATTACCATCCCATTGAAAGTTGGTCCGAGAACCTTGGATACGACCGTGTTTATTGTACATTGCCCTGCATCATACAATATACTCTTGGGTCACCCTTGGATCAACGCGATGCGAGCCGTTCCCTCAACTTTACATCAATGTGTTAAATTCGAATTTAAGAATCAGTTGGTTACCATTCATGGTGATCCTAGACCCTTTGATATGTGTGCTTTGGCAGAACCTGTTGGAGTTCAATTTTTCCCTGCTCTGTCATCCACACATCCTAATTCTCATTATCCATCTAAACGTGTGAAACACACACCCACAATGTCATCTACTTCTTCTCCATCAGTTCCACCCCTACATACAACTCAACCATCCTCTAAACAAACCACATTAGGACCTCAGAAAGATCCTAATCCCACAACCAATGCCTCTTGTTCTACTCCTATAACTTCTATACCTATAATAGACCCATCCATCGACATCTCTACAAAATCTACATCCACCAAAGGCATAGTTTCCGCATCAGAAGATGTAGGAAATGTTCCTTCTACCTCTTATGCTCTTACTGACGAGCTCTTACCCGATTTATCTAAAATTCTTATATCAGAGAAAATGAATGCTTCTATGCAAGATTCCCTTATTTTAAATAATTTGCCACCATCTCCTCATACCTTGGGCCTCCCACAACCTATGGGAAGTACTTACCAAGTCGGGAGCTGTGCTTTTATTTATAAGGGATATGACTCGGGGTAGAATACCCAGAAACATCAAGACTCATTATGATGGATATGCTCGATGTTATTTTACTAATGAGTATATTAAAGCCAAATCTATAATGCTTAAATTGGGATATAAAGGGAAAGGTTTAGGACCTTTCCAAAATGGTATGAAAGAACCCTTTGAGGTAGAGCCGTGGCCTACCCGATGTGGTGTGGGCCTATTTCCTAGTAAGGGTCAGCCCTTCCCATTTGAGGATGATGACCATCTCATATGTTATCAAGATTATTTGGATGAGCGTGATGCTTTGCATTTAACGAATAAGCTATTTACATGTAATATGCTATCTATAGCTTACCCTGAGATGATCGCTGAATCCGATGATGAGTTGGAGGGAGATATCTTCCATGATGTCTCCATTGAGGAATTATTACATAATGAATTTTATTTTGATGGCTCTATACCTAGTATAGCCCAGCTTGAGGCCACGACTCCTCAAGATGAATTATCCAAGCTAACCTTGGCAGAATTACAAGAATTGGGCGTTTCACCCGCCCCACCTAATTTTGAGAAAGATCTACACATGGAAGTAGAAAATGTCATAAAAATTAACATTGGAACCGAGGATAATCCTCACATAATCAACATTGGATCAGAATTGAGTCAAGAAAAATAGGATAAATACATTGCATTTCTTAAAGAATATGAAGATGTCTTTGCTTGGACATATGAAGATATGCCAGGTTTAGACCCTTCTGTAGTTATGCATCACCTAGTAGTCCATCCGGATGCTAAACCTGTTAAACAGAAACTTAGAAAAATGCATCCTAAAGTGGCCTTACTAGTCAAAGGGGAGTTAGAAAAACTCCTGAATGTTATTTTTATACAAGCCATTGATTATGCTGAATGGATCTCGAATGTAGTTCCAAGTAACTAAGAAAGAAGCTACCAAAGTTAGGGTTTGCACAGACTTTAGAGATATTAATGTTGCATGCCCTAAAGATGATTTTCCTCTTCCCAATATGGATCAGATCATTGATTTTACTACTGGGAGTGGAATGATATCCTTAATGGATGGATTTTATGGTTATAATCAGATCAGGATAGCTCCTGAAGATCAGGCTAAAACAACCTTTATTACCCCTTGGGGGACCTTTTGTTGGAAAGTGATGCCATTTGGTTTGAAGAATGCAGGTGCAACATATCAACGAGCCATGACTTATATCTTTCATGATATGATGCATGATATACTACATGATTATGTAGATGACATTATAGCTCGTTCTATTAAAGAAGATGACCATTTAGATGACTTGAGAAAAGTATTTGATCGGTTAAGGGAATATCTTATCCGATTGAATCCAACCAAATGTATATTCGGAGTTAAGTCCGATAAATTATTGGGGGTTATAGTTTCTTTACGTGGCATCAAAATTGACCCTCTCAAGATTATGGCTATCACTGATATGCCCGCACCCACAAATATATCTGAATTACGGAGTTTACAAGGTAAGCTTCAAGCTATCCGTCGCTTCATCGATAAGCTGGCGGATAAAACTGGACCCTTTCTTAAGCTTCTTAAGAAGGATGTCTCTTTCCATTGGGACAATGAATGTCAGGAAGCATTTGAACTCCTCAAACAATATCTTCTTAACCCACCTGTGCTTTCACCACCTAGACCTGATCGCCCATTTATCTTGTATATTTTTGCTTCAGATTTTGCCTTAGGAGCTATGTTAGCTCAATTGGATGATGAGAAAAGAGAGCGTGCCAATTATTACATTAGCAGAACATTAATCAGTTATGAAACCCGCTACACAACATTAGAAAAGTTATGTCTAGCAGTCATATTTTCTACACAGAAACTATGCCACTATATGCTCAGTCAAAAAACGTATGTTATTGCTAAATCCGATCCTTTGCGGTATCTCATGAGTCGACCTTATTTATCTGGTCGCACAACAAAGTGGGTTCTTGCTCTAAGCGAGTTTGAACTCACGTTTATAGGACAGAAGTCTGTTAAGGGTCAAATCATAGCAGATCAATTAGCTGTTGCACCCTTAGAGTCTACCCATCCCCTCATCATTGAGTTTCCTGACGAATGCCTTAAACTAGAGGCAGACCATCCAGAGCAATGGTCCTTATACTTTGATGGAGCCCGATGCATGAGTGGGGCTGGTGCAGGTATTATTCTAATATCTCCATAGAAACATCTTATACCTCTATCCTTTAAATTAACGTTTGCTTGTACTAATAACACTGCTGAATATGAGGCTCTAATCCTTGGCTTACGAGCTGCCTTGGCACTAAAAATTAAAAATCTATTAGTTTTCGATGATTCTCAACTTGTTATAAATCAAATTAATGATGTTTATCAGACTAGAGATGATAAATTGCATCCATATAAAGCATATGTATTACAATTAATATCTTTATTTGATCAAGTTACCTTGGAAGCTATTCCTAGAACTAATAATCGTGCGGTTGACGCTATGGCTGCAACTGCATCTCTTTTACCCTTGGAGTTAGATGACGAATATGCTACCATCATTATTCATCGACTCTAGGAACCCACTTCAAATAAATCATGCTTAGAACCTTTGGATGTGTTTCTAATCAATGAAACTACTCCTGAACTTTGGTACACTGATATATTCAATTTTCTTCAAAATGGGACCTTCCCTGAAGGTTTTAATAGAAACCAAGATCGGTTATTACGTAGACGAGCAAGTCACTTCGTAATAATTGGCAATACGTTATATAGGAGATCTTTTGAAGGTATCCTACTGAGATGTTTGAATCTAGAAGAATCTAGATCAGCTTTGAGTGAAGCCCATGATGGATCTTGTGGGGGACACTTTAGTGGTAGCGCCATTGCTAAGAAGCTCCTTAGGATAGGATATTTTTGGCCTACCATGGAGAATGATGCACATGATTACGTGCACCATTGCGACAAGTGCCAGAAACATGTTGACCTTGTCCATGCGCCTGCACAAGAACTGCAAGCTATTTCATCTCCTTGGCCCTTTTCAAAATGGGGCTTAGACATCATTGGAAAAATCAATCCTGTGTCATCTGATGGACACAAATTCATCATAACCGCCACCGAGTATTTCACGAAGTGGGTTGAAGCTATGCCCTTAGCTTCTTGCACTGGAACCCAAGTTTCCAAATTTATTTTTAATCAAATTATTTGTAGGTTCGGAATTCCTGCAAATCTCATCTCGGATAATGGAACTTGTTTCAAAAATAAATATGTAAAGAAACTATGTCAAAAATATAAAATTCAACATCGTTGGTCCACTCCCTATTATCCTCAGGGTAATGGCCAAGCCGAAGCATCTAATAAAACATTAATTAAAATCCTCAAAATACTGGTCAATAAATCTAGCCGAGATTGGCACATTCAATTATATCCTGCTTTGTGGGCTTATCGAACTAGCGTTCATACTCCCATGAGCACTTCACCTTTTGTTTTGGTTTATGGCGCTGAAGCTATTTTTCCCTTTGAATTAGAAGTTCCTTCTTTGGCTCTGCTACTTCAAGATACTGAAGTAGGAGATGAATATCGTGCTGGCAGATTTAGTCAGCTGGAACTCCTAGATGAGAAGTGCATCAATGCTTTGGAGCATCTTCGAGCCTACTAGAACAAGCTCAAACGAGCATACCTTAAGAAAGTTCATCATCGATCCTTTGAGATCGATGACCTTGTCTTAAAAGAAAATAAAAAAATACTAATGCAACTAAAGACCTTAAAGGTAAATTTGAACCTAACTGGCTTGGGCCATATATCATCACTGCTAAATTTGGATCGGGAGCATACAGATTAGCTACCTTAGATGGTAAAGATCTTAAAGAACCTATGAACATTATGCATCTTAAGCGCTATTATGCATAATTCTGGTAATTTCATCATTGTATATATTGTACATCTTGTCTCATTTTAGTAAATTCATATAAAAATTTCAAAAACAATCATATTGTGTATCTTCTCAATTCATAAATCAAAATCAAAATATAAAAAACATCAAAATCATCAAAATCTTCAAAAAACATCTTTTATTTTTGCACCTATCAATTCTTGAAGTATTGCAGTTATATTTTCAATTATTTTGGATAAATTAGCATTTATTTGGAATCCCGCACTTTCACACTCACATGAATAAATATCTTGATTTTATTTGGTATGATTATTAATCTCTCTTATATCAAAGTCCACAGTTGAATTAAATAAAGTTTTGAGCATAGAGAATTGATCTTGTTATTTACTTGAACCAAGTATATCTTTTCACATTAAAATGATTTCATTGCAAATTCAATATGATGCTACATAGTAGAAGTGGTTTCTTGAGCGAAAAGTTTCCCCTGCTATCCTATCATGCACATGGTCTAGAATATTTGAGAATTGACAAAAGGACAAGCTCACCCCTACCCAGAATAAAAATCCCTTGCTCTACAGCCAATCCGAGCAAGTATCCCTAGTATAGGAAGAAAAAGAAAAGTCAAAGAAAATGAGAAAAAGAAAAATATCATTTTGTACCATCGCAAGCAATATTTCAGCATTATCTCAGTTCCAAGCAAAAATACAAAAAAAAAAAAGAAGAGAAAGAGAAAAGAAAAAGCAAAATGCAATAAATCCCTTTCCCTACCCCTTGAAAAGAAAAGAAGGGTGAATGAGCTTGAATCCCTGGAATTCTCAATTATTCAAAAACCGTGAGGTAAGCCCCATAACAGGTGGTTTGTGCCCAACCCGCTTGGCCTTGGGTAACTCCTAGCGTGGTGATATGTCTGTCACATTAGCGACCTTCTTTTGTACAGACCTATGTCTGCTTATGGATCAGCTAGCTCTTGATGACCCGACTTACATAGTAGTCTAGGACGGTTACATGCATATAAATCATGGTCAACGAACACTTATTTGGTTAATTCAAATTACTTGTATCAAATTATCTTGCTCAAAATTGGTAAATGAACAATACAATTGCACACACATTTGTATTTGAGAGATTTTGTATCATTATGATAAATCAAGATCGGCAATGAACTCACATATGCACATGAGGGTTCCTTATAAATCTACATTTTGTCTTTGAGATAATTTAAAATATTTATGCAAATATTTTGGAATAATTTCATCTTCTTATTTGAGAACATCTGCTTAGCGTAAAAACAATTAAATACATTTTTTTCCAAAATCCAAAATTTTCTTTCAAAACATGTTCAAAAATCTAGCAATAAAGTCACATTTATATATACTTTCGACTTCCGCAACGATGGTATAGTTCCTAAAACCTAAACTGGAATTTTATGCCTAGCGCAAGTCCTCATCTTATATATTTTTTGTTTATCTCAAAATCAAAAATCAATTATGCAATAAAATTATTTTTGGATTTCACGATGATGGTATAAGTCTATACTTATAATTCTATGCCTAGCGCAAACCATTGTTCTAATTTTATTTCCCATTCATTTTAATTCATAAAAACATATGGCTTACATCATTATGTTACACAATTGTGCTTTAAAAAGAACGAACACTTTTTTCTATTTCATTTCATTATGTCAACATTCAATTTTGCAACGATGGTATAATTCCTAAGGAATTGTTCAAAATTTTATCACACTTAGGAATTTTATGCCTAGCAAAAATCATATTTTTTTATATTTCATGCATAATATTTTCATGAAAATCTGAAAACAAATCATCACCATCATCATTTTTCATCATCACAACACAAAGTCTTAAGACAGTCTCTTAAGCACTCTTTTACTTTTAGCAATATTTCTATACTGGGATTAGCTTGACGACCTAGCGAGCGGCTGACTCCATGAAATGGTCATATAACAACGACAATGTCCTTTGAAATTATTGTTAGAAGTCCCTTTATTTTTCATCAAATCATACCACAACAACCAATTTGTTTACATCAGATTATTTCATTTAAATTTTACAGCATGACATAAAATTATACTATTTCCAACGACATAATTACATGAATAATCAATCAACAATTCAAAATTTAAAGCATCATAAAACATATGGACAAGTCATATCACAAAATATCATATATATATATCAAATATATGTACATCATATCAAAACTGGATTGGTATGCCACAATCTATACCCTGGCATACTCAATCCTCTCAAAAATATACAGTCTATAGTCAATGTGCAGCTAGTCTCGAGAAGCCCTCGAGCTCTCAGCCTCATCTCCTCTCCCACCCTGAGGTGGAGGAGGTGGTCCCATCGAGGTCCGTGTTGTATCATGGGTCCTCGACGTCGATCATGAGGATGTCCTCGATGATCCCATCATGACCGGCTCCGCAATGGGGGTTGGCAACGGTATCCTCTGGTTCTCTGGAACCACATGATAGTACAATCCCTGGTAGAATGTGGTCTGAGCAATAGCCCATGCCAGATCCCGAGTGCTCACCCCTCTGCTTCGAGCCCTGAGTCATGTAGCCTCATCCTGTAGTGTCTGCACCTGAGCCCAGAGGCGGGCATTCTCAGCTCGAAGAGCCGCCATCTCGCTGCTCTCCCCCACCTCGACACCCTTGCCCTTATCGGGCGATGGTGGCCTATCCCTCTACTGAGAAGGGAGTCCCTCCTCCCTCCTCTCTGGCTGTTGTGGTCTCTCTAGAGCCTGTGGCACTCTCTAGCGTCTCTCCTGAGGAGACCATCATTGCTCCCTCCCTCCGTGACTCCTCGCTGCATCGATGGCAGCCTGGCACTGCCTCCCCATCCGTCGCACAACAACATGCATCGGACCCTATGCCCTCATCATCCGAGGAGGGTGGATGCCTACATACCAGGCATCATATCCATCTGTGACCCTAGCATCATCCCCATCCACCGGCTGAATGGGGGCATCGTCAACGTCCTGACTCTAGAATCGCTGCATATCTGGAGCCCCGCTCAGTGTAGTGTTATCCCAGATAGTCCGGGAGTACTCGTAGTCTCTGAGAGAAGGGATCCCCTGCTGTAGACCAAACTACCTCAAAAATCGGTCATAGCGGTGGAGCTCTACCTCTCCCCACTCCATCCTCAGCCAGAAGACTCGCCTGATGCGAGCCAACTCCTGTTCATCCTCTCCCCACCCTGGATGCTCTCTCCATGGCCTCCAGGTGATCTGGTCAGGGATGAGGTCATCTAGCAACCTCCGGGACATCGATAGATCTATCCACCACTGTGACCCTCTCTGGAGCCACCAATAGAAAACCTAGGGTCTCTCCCGATCAACCCCTATCAGTGGAAGCCCTATCGGCCTCCACACCGCAATGTGCTCCCAGCACCAAACCTGTAGCAACGATGTCAGTACTAGACATCGACCTCCCTTGTATACGACCCCGTATAGGATCCTATACAAGCGGCATAGTACAAAGTTGCCCCAAGAAAACCTATAGCCATGGTCTCTCATGTCGTAGACCACATCTGAGAGCAGCCATGGTAACCTGCATCCGCTCTGGTGGCATAGCAGTAGGCCACCCACTACCCCTACCAAAACCTGAGTCAATCGAGATGCCCCAGGCATCTGCCTCAATGTCTCGATGTTCACTCCGCCCTTCTCCAGGGCGAAGCTAGGGTCTCCGCACAGTCGCATCATGGCATGGCCCTGATTGGCCGTAGGAGTCATCAACCGCCCATGTATGGGGATCCTCAAGATCCTCCATACATCCTCTAGAGTGGGAGCCATCTCCCCTATCGATAGCCGGAAGCAGGATGACCCCGGATACCACCTCTCTGCTAGGGCTATCAGTAGCCCCATGTCTGTAGGTATTTGTGGCATCTCTGCCACATGCTGTAGCCCAACCTCCGATAGTCGGTCTCGCTCCGCCTGA
Organism: Wollemia nobilis; assembly: GCA_028583015.1. Lineage (NCBI taxonomy): Eukaryota > Viridiplantae > Streptophyta > Pinopsida > Araucariales > Araucariaceae > Wollemia > Wollemia nobilis. Next base: position 4,091,698 of record JAQPPZ010016827.1, read on the forward strand.
TCGAGCATGGCTACATCGTCTCTGAGCCCCCCGTATTTCCACTCCTAAATTTTTAGTAATCCCCTCTGCAAAATAAACAATAAAACAACAAAAATCATTAATAGATAATCATTAAAATTAGTTAAATCAATTTCATCTTATAAAAAATGATATCGTCCATTATTGGATGATATCGTACTAAATTAAGTCAAATCGTCCTTGGTAGGATGAAATCATCTCCGATTTCTCAACTTGGGGATCACCCCTATTTCGTCGATTTCACCCCTAGACGAAATCGAAGATCTAGGGATGATTTCGACGAAATTGGGACGATTTCATCCCGACGTCGTCGATGGCCTAAAAATGGCCGTGATGCCCCAAAAATAGTCAAAATTCAAATTAAAAATCACACAAATCAAATTAAAAACATAATGCATCAAGTTTAGATCCCTACCCGCAACCCGCGTCGGACCTCTATCGATCTGTGTGTCGTTTCCACCATTTTGCCTACAGAGCTCTAAAACAACAAAAGTGAACAGTAATAATGAATTAGGGTTTTACCCTATTTTTTTTAATTTTATTTAAAAACAACTTTTTTTAAATTTTGTTTTTTCGCGCTTTTACCTCAAACGTTCGATTTGGGTAAAAACACGGAGGGGGCACCATAGTAAGCAGTCGTACGATTCGACCTAGAATCGTCGTCTAAAAAATGGAATAATTTTTTGCTTTCTCGTAAAGCGTAAAGAACTCGTCTTTAACGCATTTTCTTCAGAAAATTCGCTAAAGAGGGGGCAAAATGTAGCACCCTAAAATTGGCGTAGTTAAACCCTTAGTAAAAAGATAAAAATTTGAATTTTAACCTCGAAACCGCCTGTTAACCGCTCCCCCCATTTTTTGCATCATTTTTAGGAGTTGTTTTGACCGTTGGACGATATCGTCGTCGATCAGATGAAATCATCGTCGATAAGATGATATCATCGCCGTCGAAATAAATCGTCTCGAAAGGAACGTCCAGATGATTTCGTCCCAAAACTAAATTTTCATAATTAGCTTCTATTTCAATAGCCTCTCCAACTTGGGCAAAAGCGTGTCTACGCAGTTGGAGATTCCTCCGTTGGAGATCTCCCAGATTGGGATGATCCCCAACCTCCTAACCTCCCCCTAATCCTATATAAACTAGGATTTTCTTAGTTTATCCCCCTAGCTCTCCTCCTGACTCTCTCCCTGGTTGATTTTCCCTACCATTTAGCTTTGCTGTGTTAAGACGTCCTATCCACCATTGTTTGCACTCGTAGTTTTAAGTTTTCATTGCAGGTTTTCACTGTGCTTCAACTGGAGGAAGCTCGGATCGTCGCAGGCGATTCCACATGATTTCGGATGATCCTATCGTAGATCGGCGATGATCTCGTATGATTGGAGGCGATCTCGATTGTAGTTCATATTGGGGGCAATCAGAGCCCTGAGTTTGCATTTCTCATCTTCCTTCCTTATTTTACTATGCATTAGCTTGATTATTTTCATTCTGCATCCTGGAGTTCACCTCATTTAGCATAAATGCATGATAAAGTTAAAATAAGTTATTAAAACAATGCATTTCCTTTAATCTGCTATCTAGATTTATCATTTAAGCATTTATACTCTCACTTCTATCATTTTGCATTATTCTTGCAATTGCATTTTCGGTTTTTGGTGTCTATTTCTGTGATTGCAAGTTTCTGACGAATTCGTCTGATGAATTCATTAGATCGACGATGATCTTGTCTGATCTTAGATGATCGCCTATGATCTGGGATGATTCTGTACAATTGCAGATGATCCTATCATATTCGGGATGATCTGGACTCCTACAAGCTTCAGAATCTTCATCAGACATCCGAAATCAGGTGCATTCTTTCTCATTTAACATATTCCTTGTATTTAGGATTCATTCATGCTTTCTGTATTCATATAAATCGGCATCTTCATATAGAATAGCTTAGATTCATTTTGGCCAACCTAGGAATATGAATGATTGAGTATAAAATGAACACATCAAACCCATTCTCAACCTAGGCGTGGAAACTGCCACTCAAAGTTTCCTGGTGAACCCCACCATCCATCGAAAATTCACCCTTATATCCCTCCCCCGAGAGGCGCGACCTTCAAAGGGCCTCTCAGTCCGAGGTATTGTCCCATCCTTCTCGCATCCCCCTTCCGGGCACGGATCCTATAGCCTGAAGGTAAGGGTGCAAAAAATTTGGGTCATTACACTATCACTATGTTTATTGTCTCTAGGTCTACTTCCATTGGGTCTATCACCTCTGGGTATATCTCTAGGTTTGTCTTTGGTTTAGATAAATATATCAAGTACACTTATCAATGGTGGTATTAGACCCACTTTGTTTCTTTAACTAGAAGTGTCCTTATGGTAACCTTTTCATCCTATCAAAGTGCATGGATAACTAGTCACTACAATGGCTAGGTGTAATAGATTAGATAATTGGTTACAAGGTTCACTCTATAGTCTCTCATGTGTAATATAAATATATAGCCTCCCCTTAGGGTGAACTTATCATTTTAATTGTATTGTGAAGGTGTCAAACTCCACTGATAATGCACAATTCTTGAGTAATTTTGTAAAATAGAATTTGAAATTGCACCATAGGTTGTTCAACTAGGAAGAAAAATATACACAATATGCTAATCCTAAATGCATGTCAGCTCTATTATGGGTAGGGGATTCATTATGAATTGGTCAATGTCTATCCTAATGCCTTTGCATGTGCTAAATGAGTGAGTCACATGTTATGGTTTACCCTATTTGCAATGAAGGATTACTTGAGTGAGATGAAGGGGGTGCGCAATATTCGAACCTCAATTTTTTACCCATGAATGCTCTTATCTCCTATGTTCTCCAAAATTAACACTCAATAAATTCTAGGTAAAAATTTATAAAAAAACATTTCAGTTCTTCACAAAATAGTCATCTTGTCCATTCATCAATCCTTCTATCTGTCATATCCTACTTGCTCACATTAATGATCAAATCCACAAATGCTTCCTATAAAAAACTACATATATCAAATGAGTAAGGAAATGTCGTCAGATGACGATAATACTCCCTTGTCTCAAATCACACATACTCTCCCCATTGATGCACTTGAGCCAAGGATTTCTTTCTAATAAACCAAATCAGCTTAAATTTGTAGGTTTAGAGCATACTCGGATTACCCTACTCTTATACCAATGATGGTAAATTAGCAATTCATTCATTGAGGCAAAATATTATTTTATACATGCCTAATGGTTACAAAATAGAAGATCAATACTCCCAATTAGAAGATAATTATAATGCAACTAAAAATGGATGACCTAATCATCTAAATATGCATGACCTAAAATAATGTAATAAAATATTCCTAATAAAAGAAACACATAACTAAGGCTCAAAACCATGGTGCATAACCAAGGCATGTTAAAATGGTAGAACTTGGACCAATATCTTCTAGGAATGAGCTTCAAGAAAGATCACCTATCTAACAAATCAAGCCACTTGTCACTTCTATCACACACAATTCACACAAACTAACAACTACTCCAATAATACAATCATGTTGTACACACTTTGTGGTCTCAAGCCCACATAGTCTCATAACATGCACTCTATAAAAGGTACTAACGCAACATGCCACAACCTCCATTGGATGTGAAGGAAAATAATGTCCATCAAGTTATAATTTGTTCTTTTTTATCAAATACTATTATATTCCAATAGAATATTTGGGTGAGTATTTCTTTTTAAAATTCAATTTTTTTGAAAGGGGGACAAAAAAATGATGCTAAAAAAATAATACTTGGAGGCAAAATGTCAAAAAGTGCCAAATCGAGACACCTCCATAAAATTTTGCAAAGAATCTAGAAATGGTAATGGTTCATCAATACATATTTTTATTTTTCCTATATATTTCATTTATTGAATGCAACCCATAAAGTCATCATCTCTCACCAATTCAGAAAAATCATTGCCAAACCTTTTTAATGACTTTTTAAAGTAGCCCATAGGTTTTCCCCATGCACAAAAAACTACCCATGATTTATCTAGCATGATAGGATTGCCAAAATATATTCAACATTATATTTTTATCCTTAAACATTAATGCAAACTATCCTCTCATATGTGTTGCATCAACAAACCAAAAAATACAAAGTTAAAAAGGAGATGTAAAAGAAAAGCGAATGATTCAAAAAATATTTTAAACATTCAATCCAACAGTTAAGGCATCCATATGGTCAAGGAAAACAAAATAGATTGGATTTCAAGAGGGTAAAAGTACACTTGCCAATTAATATTTCTCCTAAAGCAACAAATTTAGTGCAACATAATGAGATCCTTATAATCTACCTCCACCTAGGATTTTGAGATACAAACCCTAAAAACAAATTGTCAATGACACACAAAGCTTTCATAAACTACTTCAAAAAATGCATTGGTTCTTATAATGACTATAGAAGAGAAATCATTAAGGATAAGTAATAAAATAGTGTACATTAATGCTCTTTATAATATTATTCTAGATTTCACAATACTTTCCATAAACAAACAAAATTAATAGATTATCCAAAAATAAAAATATGCTACAAAAGGAACACATGCAATATGAAGGGTGTCCATAAACACAAAAATAATCTTACAAAAGAAAAGAATAGCACTCCAACTGATAATAAAATGATCAGTATTCGAGGGTCTAAATACCTAGTTATAAGTGACCTTTAGGTCAAGGTTAAAGAACCAACTATTAATAAAATAGTATAATAAACCCACCTCTACAAGGTGTATAAAGGCCTAAAAGACTGTATAATAAATATATTACAAAAGTTAGTCTTAACCTCAAGTGAGGCTTAACATAGTATATTCAAACATACACCTCTTCCATTGGCCAATAGTGACATGATGCATAATTAAGATCCAAGCCTCCTTATCTCTTAGGAAAATGGGCACACTTATGCTATGCATAAACAACACACTTGCATCTTTACATGTAACAACCCCACTAGAACTACTATTGTTTTAATAATAATTTATATTCATTTGCTTCTAGAGCAAGGTATTATTGATAGCATTTAAGCATGTAGAAAAATATGTACCCTCCTTTGGGAGGAAATATAGGGGTTGTCCACGTGAGGTAAGGAGGGATATGATGGAAAACTATAGCCCGTGAATACATGGAAGCTCACTGAAATAAATTTATATAGGGTCATTATGTTTACTGAATACATTCTACATATGTTTGCTTAATTAATTTACTTGCATTATACATATACGTGTTGGACGGTTTTTGTGTCATATTTTCTTGTTTTTTTTAGAATATGAAAATATCATTAAAATAAAAATAAAATTAAAATATGATTATATAATTTAAAACGTCATCATTAATGAAAAGAGTGTTACACACAAGTATTTTTCCTATGAATTCTGTGAGTCACCAGCGGACAACCATTCTATATGCATGATTGCCCTTATGTGTCACCTTATCCATGTATTTTATTGCTATGAAAGGATAAATTAAACAGTTCGAATGGGGGTTTTAGGGGAAAGATTACTTTGTGTATTCGGTTGGTGTTGATGTATATATCTCATGCATCAAATTGGATTAGAAGAGATTTAGAGTCACCATTGAGAAATTCTCAGGTTAGATTCTAACATCTTAAAATTATGATTGAAAGCTTGTTGTGTTTCACCGCTTGTTGTTAGTATGATGCATATCTTGGTATGGTTGACTTTTGCTAAAAAGCACTTGTTATCCTTCTATTTATTTGGTACGAATGAATGATCCGAACTATCATTTGTTCATCATGGAATTTGAGTCAAATTTTCTTTGTGGTGAGCTTGATAATATTCCCATTCCTCATTATCAATTTTTGGTGTATCCATAAGTATGACTTAGCCTCAGTTAGGTATCTAATATTATAGTACAATTAAAAGAAAATTTCTATCTCCTAGGAGAGAGGAGAGCTAAGTCGAAGAACATCTTCGCGTCTTTAATTGAATACCCAGTTGTCATCTGATATATATATATATATTTTAAAAATGGATAACCAATAAAACTGTGATATGAGTATTTTGCATCTTGTATTTCCTTGTGTATTCATTTAGTTGCATGCAATATTTGGGACCATGCTGACCCAATACATTCCCAACCCATATCTTTCCACCGGGTTGCATGCCAATGGTGGTTCAATGAGGAGAACATGCTTTTGGGAGCCTTTGGTGGGGACTTGTGCTAAAGCCTCAGTCCTTACAACTGTTTCAACTACGAATACCATATTAGTTTTGGATCAGTGAACTACGTTGGAGTTCATAATATTTCTAGAAGAATCGACTTGTAGAAGTGATTAATAGAAACCAACTTCGTGCTGAGAACCTTCTATAGAAGTTCATTAATAAATTAGATGTTGTTATGTCAAATTATTTCAAGTAACAATGGTAGATAAGCGTGTGTGTTGACAAGTTATTTTTATTAAATTAATGTTGAGATATTATGTGTTATTTGATTTAAGTTGATATACTTTGGTTAATTAAAACATATCCCAATGCAACCAGTGTACTTTTTTTTAATGCAAACTGTGAAGTTATAAGCTCATGTTGTTATCAAGGATTGTTGAGTTAAAATATTATAAGGTTTGTTTAAATATCCAAGGTTGAGGGTTAAATATCATGTGGTAGATTGAGTTAAAAACTGAGCATATGATTGGTCTTAGTATGTCATAATTTACCCCTTGGTAGCATCCATTCACGGAATAAGTGGCCCCTATAATAGATGAATTGATATAATAGCCCCTGGTTTTATTGAGCAATATTAATTAAATGATGTAGCCAGCCTTTGTAATATTATAAACATTAAAAAAAAATTGAGTTCGATAGTTGTGGTAACACTTACAATTGGAATTTAAATATTTGGTTACATGATTTGTATTCCTTAAATTTTTTTGAAAGGTAGGCTGAATTATATTTTAATATTATTACGAGGTATAGATGTTATTTTATATTTTTATTAATAGAAAGCCATCGTCAACGATAATACTTGCTAAGTGATTAATAAAACTTTTTAGTTCGTTTTCATTTGCCCTCTAAAACTAGAAGAATATGAATTAATTAGATACAGTAGATTTCTTGAAGAAACTCTTCAAGTTTTATACACGATAGATTTATCTCTAAAGGTGTTGTTATTAAACAAATGATATATTGAATATAGATATGAAACCGGATATTAAATTCTACGTGAATCTGGAGCAAACTTGAAATATTGAAATGGTTGTATTTAGCATCTAATTAACTTAGATGCATGATATAAATTAAAGTAATTATTTTGTCAAGTTAAGGTGTTGGTATGATAGTTTTAAGGAAGAATGTCATGATTTATAAACCGTCCTTAGTTTAACGAAAATCTTCTTGAATATACCCTCCTCGGTAAGTGTGGATGCCCCTCAATAGTGTTTATGTTTGCCTGAAAAATAGATGAAGTTACCCAAGTTATTTCTCTAAAAACAACCAACCTGTGAATGGTTACATACTTTAATGTATTTCGATGCAACCTTGATGTAGATTTAACTTAGTGTTTTGGGCTTATGTCGAAAATTAATAGGGTTCTGATTTGCGGTATATCTATTAATTAATAAATAAGTTTAATAGAAGAGTAATTTAAGAGGGTATTTTATTAGTTTAAAAATAAAATGTTTAATTTTAGTCTTTTAAAAATATATTATTTACATATTCAAAATCCTATTCTTAGGAACTCATGTAATGTATGAAGAATTACTTGCCGTGACTATTTCAAAAAGGTTAACTCAAATATAGGAGACATTCATTTATTTTGTGGAAAAACTTTAAAGTGGTTCTGAGTTTAAAAGAAGAGAATATAAAAAGTTAAATTTAGAATAATTTGTTCATTTATTTACAAAGATTATTTTACATAGTTGTTATTTGGATGTTCTATAGTTAGTTTAGATAACTATTATTTAGATTATTATAATTAAATAGTCATTATTTTATTTACTTATTTTTATATTAAGTGAAAAAAGTTAATTTTAGATATGTGGTGAGGTCTCCAGATTTAAGGCTCTAGTGGTGGGTGGGGTTTTCAAATTTTGAACTTTGAATTTGAATGCAGCTCTGGGGGGGATTTTCAAATTCTAATTTTAAATCTCGAATTTGAATGTTGTTTTGGGTGTGGGTTTCTCCTATGTTGGCCCTTTTTTCCAGTTGGTTGTTTGATCGTGATAATCTCTTGTATTTGCTTGATAAAAATCTGCAGCTTATTTTCTAGGAGGTTGCTTCATTGGATTTTTGGGTTGGATTCATGGAATCCAACTCAGTTTTTCTTGATATCTTATTGTTAGATCTAAGGTTTGGGGGTGCCTTTCAAAACCCTATTTGTAATAGGTTCAGGGACCCTTTAAAAACCCCTTCTACTACCAATAAAAAAAATAATAATTTACAATAGTTTGGTTACTATTCATTTGAAAATATAAGTAAATTTCTTTTAGCTTAAATATTTAATTAATAAATTTTTTCAGACTTTAAGCTGAAGTAGACTTTACTTTTGGATAAATATTTAAAAATTTGTTGAGATTTTATAGAAATATTGTTAAGAATCAAAAGGAATCATATTGTGGCATTGATTCACAACTTAATTTCTCACTAATAGCTTATATATTTAGAAAAGAACAAGAATGGTAGGAGAATGTAATAGATCCTTTTATTTTATTAAAATAATATATGTTTATATATATATATATATATATATATATATATATATATATATATATATACATATATAAACAGGTAGCCATCATCGATGCCACAATGAATGTGCCGTTTTTATGTTGACCCGTTTATGGCCACTTGTATTTTGCGGTGTCTACACCAAAGATGCCACACCCTCGGGTCCTCCCCCCCACCCGCCATGCCATGCCATATCAATTTTAAACCCTTTAAACCACTAGGAAAGCACCAGGAAAGGGACAAGTGTTAGGGGTACGGCGAATTAAAATAACATATTAAATAGTTGACTTACTATCATTCTTTTGGTGGAATAAAGATTACAAAATTATTCTTTAAATATGGATCAATTCTTTTTCAAATATATAGGATTTGTAGATTAATTTAAAGATATTTAAATGCTTTTATAAGTTAGATTATTTTCTATACAATAAGATTGTATAACTTGGAATTAGTAGAAGTAAGAAATATTAATGTTTATTCGTTGTTAAAATATTGGAATCATATTGTATATTTGAATGTTTGTAAATTTATCATTGAATATTGTATTAATAATAATTTTATATAAATATTAATAATTTATATGAAATGGTTAGAAATGTTCATCTATGAACTTTAATTGAAAAACATTATGAGAACTTCAAATCATCCAATATTCATTAAACGAGTAGAAGACCCATATATCTAAACTAAATCTTCCTTAAAACCTTAATCATTGTGGAGGCTGAAAACCTATCATCGAGAAATATGATGAAACTTTAACACCCAATACCGATGATTACAGGAAGGGCAATCTCTGTGAATCATAAAGCAACTAGAACTAGTGATTTTAGGAAGGACAATCATTGAGACTTACAAAGTACCCAACATCGGTATTCATAGGAAGTATAATTATTGTGATTCAGGGGTAATTGCACTCTTGATGGGAAGGATTAGGATGGAAAGGTAAACAAGGATGGTATGAGATGTCACCTCTAGGTCACTACATGAGTAGTATGGTGAGGGGTATGTTTCCCATTGAACGATTAGGAGTTCACTTAGCGACAAGATAGTATGGGACGTCTTGTCGTCAATCGCACAATGACAAGTGATACCTAAACCTGATCCAGGGTAATTTTGGACCCTAGTTGACTCTAGGGAAGGTGGAATCTCAACTAGGCACAAGGTATATCTACGCTACACTCTTGGATGTTGTTTTAAAACCAAGATATAAATTTGACCAAAGGAACCTAAGTCCTTCATGCTAAGGGATGGGAAGTTATGCATCCACCCTCTAGGTGTTATGGGCCCTAGAGGATAACCCCAACCATGAACCTGGGTTCTCAGGATGAGAGGATAGGTTCACAAAAAGGTACCTTTTTCATGGGATTTGGCCAATCTCAACCACTTGGGAGATCATCTGTAGTGGTCAATATTCCCAAATGTGGGATTTCCTATACCTTATGTGATTGTCAAAAATTTTACGTTATGTCATGTCTAGATCTTGAAACCGATCAAAATTTTCACTTTGTGATTTCAATGTGCAAGACTTGAATGGACAACTAAGTGTGTTAGATTTGGGTTGTGACATTACATGATGAAGATATGTAGAATAGAGGTTCAAACCCAAGATCAACTCCATATAAATGTGCAAAGCATGACATTCAATCTATGTTGCCACACTATTGGATGAAAATATCCATAGGGAAAACTCCTTAGATACTTTCCATCTATATATTTCAAAGGAAAACATCAACTTTTATCCACATAAAGTATCCCAAATTAAAATTGCTACCAATAGTAATTCCACAACCAAAATTTTGTATGAAAGCATCAACATGGAAGGACAGAAAATTGTGTCTTGACAAAATCATCAATAACCATGTACTATTATCTACAAACAATATAAAGACAGGTAAAACTATGGGAATGAAATTTATTTTGTCCTCGTTTCTCTTATATAATAGCCATGAACTGCTTAGTTATTTTTCTACTTGATATGTTGTAAATGACTTATACAATAACTAAATATAATTTCTTAGATGATCAGATACAAAATAAGAGGCTTGGATAAAAGTCCTTATATGACCAAGAAATAACACTCTATATTAGCTCTAATACCATGTCAAATTTCACAATACTGTATAAAAATAAACATTAAAAAATGCATTAACTAAAGTTTTATACAAGTAAATAGAGTGAAGGTTAAGAGTGATAGATATAAATGGATGGATCCCATTGATCACTAAGAACTATGTTCAAATGAGACCACACTAACACCAGGAATCAAGTTGTTGAGGGCTACTTATACCAAATACCTATACCTCAATAATTAAGATGGAATATGGAAAACCCCATGCCAACATAACATAAATGCATAAAGGTTAATTACAAGTTACCCTAGAAGATTTTTTCCTTTTGAGATCTTTAAATGGTGGATAATTCATTCTTGACTTGCAAACCTAGAAGATAAAAAACAACATATAAATAGGGATAAAATTTACCCTATTTTATGTTGTTTATTTACTTTAAAATATAAGATATTTAATTTTAAAAAGATATAAGTGATATTTTAGATGAGAATTAAGGCGAGATATAAACTATCAAAATTTTGTACAAAATATTTCAACCCTAAAAAGAAAAATATTAACATTACCCCTATTTGGGTTCATCTCCCGAGTCTACCTGCCTAGTTATTCAATGAATATTGGTTGTAGGGCATAGCCAGAACTATAGGGGACCTGATCTCCATTGACCATGTGACCTTGGCCAGGACAAGGATGACTCATGCACGAATCTACGTAAATGCTAATTTGAATAATGAATTGCCAAGGTTTGTGGAGCTAGAGTATGGAGAATACTATAGAAAATAACCGATAGAATACGAGAATAGACCGACATTCTATGCAGAATGTAAAAATCAAGGACATCTATGCAATCAGTGCCCTAACCTGGCAATGAATAGAGAAAAGTAGAAGCAGGGAATGCTAGACAGAGGAAATTTGAGGAGTTTCCCTAGCAGAGGCGATTTCAATCAGGCAAACTATGTCTACCAAAAAAAGAAAAGAGAGGGTGCAGGGTCCCAGCAAGACAAAGGAAAACAATAGGTTGTTGGCAACCAAAATACTCAGGTAAGTTCCAATCCTCTAGTTTCAAATAAATTTTCAATTCTATCCAATATGGGAGTAGGAGGATTATCAGAAGACATGGAAGCCCAACACCTTCAGGCTAACCTTTATGACTCTCTCGAATCCCCATCCAAGTCAGGATCCTCAAACCCTAATGCTAAAATTATTGTAAGCCCCGTGGGCATCACAAATCCAAACCCTAATGCACGATCTCTAGAATCCACATCCAAGTCAGGATCCTTAAACCCCAATGCTGGAAATACTTCAAGCCCAGTGGGCATCCCAAAGCCAAACCCTAATGTTGAAGAACTTAGGAAGAAAGTTGAGGCATTGGAAAATAAAAAATCTCATCTCCCTAACATCATCACTAGGAGCCAAGTGAATCCTACTGAGGGGTCGTCCCGTAGACCAGGGGAATACAGGAAAAAAGGAGAATATTTGGATGTAGGGGTGGAGATATGTGAAACTCTTTAGACTGAGGAATATGGCAGTCCGGTTCTGCAACAAATTACCTCCCCTCAGTTTAGTCCTAAACAAACCAGGAGCACTGTGAAGTCTCCTATAGATTTTGGCAGTGAAAAAGAAGAGGGAGAATATCAAATGCTGAGCATCAAAAAATTAAAACTGATAATGACATTGCCAATGGAAAATAGAGAACCTTGTTTCAACGAGGTTATTCCGGGTTCTGAAGACAACAAATTAGGAAAACCCCCTCAAGGGAGGGGGAGAGGAAGAAATCCCAAACAATCTAAATGAAGTTCCTCTCATGGAATGTGAGAGGCCTCAATGGCCTGCCCAAACACAGGGAAGTCAGTGCAATAAGAAATCAAGTGAATCCAACTATTATCATGTTGCAAGAAACAAAAACTGATGAGATTCAATCAAAAAAATAGCAAAAAAATCTGGAATCAAGGGGAGATGGTTTGCAAATCATCCAGAGGAGCATCTGGAGGCCTTATGACTTTGTGGGATCCCCGGATAGTAGAAGGCACCATTATTCAGAAATATGATAGGGTTCTTAGTGTTTTATTTAAGGAAATAAACAGCAACAGGTCGTGGATCCTTTCAAATATTTATGCCTCGACTTCAATTCAAGGGAGAGCTCTACTATGGGAGTACTTAGGCAATCTGAGTGAAATCTTCCATAATGTCCCCTGGATTATGGTTGAGGATTTTAACACTCCTCTTTACCCTTCAGACAAAATGGGTGGAAATGGACCACCTATCAGGAGCATGGATGAGTTCAATGACTTTGTGAACTCCAACATGTTGATGGATGTAAAACTTAGAGGAGCGAATTATACCTGGAGCAATCGGTGGATAGGGTGTCATCTCATTCAAGAAAGGCTTGATAGGTTTTTTCTATCAAAGGAGGCTACAACTTTGTTCGGTGATTCTACCCTGCAAGCCCTTCCTAAAATTGCCTCTGATCATAATCCCATTTTGTTGGAGATCCCTAACTCTCTGTCCTTCAAGAAACCTTTCAGATTTCAATCTATGTGGATCAAACATTCTAGTTTTAGAGATAACTTAAGTCAGTGGTGGCAACAACCTATCAGGGGTAGTGCAACTTTTAAACTTGCTGGCAAATTAAAGTTTGTTAAGGAAAAGCTTCGAACTTGGAACAAAGAGGTCTTTGGGAACCTCTTTGAAAATAAAAAATAGGTTGTTGAAATTTTGAAGATAATTGATCAGAGGATCCAACATGGTGATGTTGATGAAACTACTAGGCAGGAGGAACGAACAAAACTAGCAGTTTCATAACATTTTGGCCTGTGAGGAAATCTATTGGAGGCAAAAATCAAGGGCTCTTTGGTTGAAATATGGAGATTCAAATTCCAAGTTTTTTCATGTCACCACGCTTAGAAACAGAAGCAATAACAAGATAATTTTTTAAAAAAAGTAGATGGTTCTATTACTCAAGACTTAACAGAAATCAGAAAGGAGGCAGTAACTTATTTCAATTCTATCCTTGGTCGGGAATCGCGAGTGCAATGAGGAGGCCAAAGATATTCTCTTGCAATCCATTCCTAGCATAATAAATGAGGATATAAACCTTAAGCTTCTAGCTCCATTTTCTGATGAGGAAATTAAGGAAGCCTTGTTTAGCATGGAGCCAGACAAAGCCCCGGGACCCGACGACTTTCCCCCTCATTTCTATCAAGATTTTTGGGACATCGTAAGTGAGGATGTAATTTTTGCTATCAGAGAATTCCAAGCAAGCAATCATATCCCAAAAGGTATCAACTCTACTTTTATTTCTCTAATTCCTAAGAAGCAAACCCCTGAATCTATGGCTGACTTCAGGCCAATCGATCATGTGCAATGTTTCTTACAAGATCCTAACTAAAGCCATTGCAAATAGAATGAGAGATATTCTACCCCGCATCATAGATCCATGCCAGGGAAGCTCTATCTAGGGTAGGTCAATCTTGGATGGAGTTATCATAGTTCATGAAGCTCTGCACTCTGCTCATAAGACTAACAGGTCTATTTTTGCCCTCAAGCTTGATATGAACAAAGCATTTGATAGGCTAAATTGGGACTTTCTGATTGTTGTCCTCCTTAAGTTTGGTTTTCACCACCAATGGGTTAATTTGATCAAAGAATGTATTTCTAAAGCATGGTTCTCGATTCTAGTTAATGGAACAACTGCTGGTTACTTTCAAAGTCATAGAGGAATTCGGTAGGGGGACCCTATCAACCCCATGTTATTCATCATTATGGCAGAAGCTTTAGGCAGAACCATAAAAAATGCTTGCAGTTCAAGGCTAATATCGAGAATCAAGGCAACATCTCTCACTAGGGCTATTTCTCACCAACAATTCATCGATGATACCCTTATATTGACTAAGGCATCAGTGGTTGAGGCCAAAATAATTAAATACATCCTGCAACTCTACGAGGACGCTGTTGGTCAGAAAGTTAATTTCAGTAAAAGCAAGTTATATTTCTTGAACACCCCCATTCAGAGGCAAGGAAGGATTGCAAAAATTTTAGGGTGTGATATAGCAAACCTCCCCACTTCGTATCTTGGTCTCCCTCTTTTCATTGGTTCTCCGAGAGAGTCAATGTGGGACGAGAGTTATTGAAAGAATTCAAAAAAAACTTGCTGGATGGAAAGGTCATCTTCTATCTCAAGCAGGAAAGCTGACCCTCACTAAGGCCTCTCTTCAGAGCATTCCAGTCTATTTCCTCTCCATTTTCAAAGCCCCTGTGAAGGTTTTCCAAAAAATTGAGAAACTCCAAAAAGAATTTTTATGGACTGGATCGAGAGGAGAAAAAAAGGATACACCTTGTAGGATGGACCAAAGTGTGCAGACCCAGGGAAAATGGGGGCTTAGGTCTGAGGAGAATTGCTCATATAAATTTAGCTTTACTAGCTAAGCAGGCGTGGCATCTCATTTCTGGTGAAGAAAATGAATGGACAACTATCATCAAATGAAAGTATCTTCAAAATATGGAATTTCTAAGTGACTCAGTTCCAATCAGAGGTTCTGCTTTTTGGAAAGCAATTCTTAATTGTAAGGAAATCATCAAAAAAGGTTTAAGATGGGTTTTAGGCAATGGTGAGAGGATAAATTTTTGGAATGACAGGTGGGCTAAGGACGAACCACTGACGCAATATCCTAACTTAGCCCGAATCAGAGATATCATAGAAGAACTCATTGGCAGAAAAGTCTCCGATTATATGGTTGAGGACAGAGGTAGAATGAAGTGGAAACAAATAAGAATTCAGGGATTTCAAGTGGAATCAAATGATCTTTGTAACATTCTCGGGCAACATTTTATCCCCATGAGACCCAAGGAAGATCAAGTGACCTGGGCTCCTACGGAAAATGGGCAGTTCACTGTTAAATCAGCTTACAAGCTTTTGCTTGATGACGAGGATTTTGTCCTCCAAAAGGACTTAGTTTGGATAAAAAATTTAATTCCAAAAATTGTAGTCTTTTCATGGTTGGTTATCCAAGGAAGAATTCTAACCATTGATAATATGATGCGTAAAGGTATTTGTATCACTAATCATTGTTATCTATGTAGGGCTAATTGGGAGACCATTTATCACATTTTCCTTGAGTGCCCTTTTTCCTTGACTATCCTAAGTGGGGTTTTTTAGGCCTTCAATATTTCATGGGTTAAACCAGCCATCGTACTTGATTTTTTCATCCAGTGGCCTTGCCCCTTTTCAAGCCAAAGACTTAGATACATGTGGAAAATTTGTCTCAATCACTATCTTTGGTAGGTGTGGTTAGAAAGGAACCATAGAGTCTTTAATGAGTCTATCCATGATCATCAAACTATCATTGCCAGGATCCTATCCTTTGCCAACGAGAATGTGAACCTTATCCCTTTTGATAGTTGTAAACCTCATCTATAGGAGACCACGATTGCTCAATATTTAAGCTTAACCTTGTTAGATGAGTCTGTGCCTAGGGTAGTCAACCCCAGAGCCAATGTTAAGTGGTCTCCACCTCCTACGGGTTGGTTTAAGCTTAATTTTGATGGAGCAGCTAAGGAAAATCTTGGCAGAGCAGGCGCTGGTGGCATTGTGCGAGATCATAATGGGAATATGATGCTTGCATTTTCCGAATATTTGGGAACAAGGATGAACAATGAAGCTGAAGCTAGAGCTATGTGGAGAGGCCTTCAAATGACTCAAGACTTAGAAGGCAATTTGATCGTAGAAGGAGACTCTATGCATGTTATAAATCTCCTCAATAATTGGAAAACACCTCCTTGGAGGATTAAAACAATTGTTGAAGAGGCTAGGATCCTTTTCCAGGGAAGACAGGACAAGAAAAGCCCAACATGTCTTTTGGGAAGCTAACAAAATTGCTGATAAGCTGGCCAATTTGGGTGTCGATGGTGACAGACTTTTCAAATGGGAACACGGTGTCCCGAGTGAAGTAGAGGAGCTTATTCAACAAGAATTCCAAGAATGATAGTCGAATTTACCAACAGGGAAGGCATTGTAAGTTCGAAGGCTAGGAGTATTCCCGTCTCTTTTTTGAATTGGACTCACAATAAAAATTATTCGAGTTGTCAGTCTTCGTGGATGTTGCTTGGAAATACCACAAAGACTAATGGGGATAGTCACATGTCAGATAACATGGCTCCTAGTCATCTTAGTAATTTGAGGTTGGTTGATAATCATAGGGAAGGAAAGAAATGACAATATAAGACTTCGAACCAAAGCCACGTGGACCACCAGATAGCCACCGCCATAAATCTAGCCAGCAGGTTCACTTCTCCAAGGCTGATTGGCCAAGATAGTATGTGGTACCAAAGCATGTCATATACGGAAGAAAGCAATTACCAAAGAATTATTAAGAGTAACTGTCAATACAGAGCTTGTGGGAGTTTTTTTCAGTACTCTGCTATGTGTGTCTGCAGCTTTTTGTTTCTCCATTGTCTCAAGGAAGGGATCCGTGTCTATTTATTTTTTGTAATTATGATGCATGTGTGTTTTCTCGGGGTATACCCAAAATGTTGTATGGGAAGTTTCTTTTTGATAACAGGCTATGTGCCTTACCGGATGTAATGGCTTTGGCGGCATGTAGATTTTACATATATAGGATCCTTAGTAAGGATATGTTCATCAACAACCCTGGGCTGATTTTTGTAAAAGGTTTTGGGTCAACTTGTAAAACCCGGTATTAATGCTATAGTATCTTATCTACCAAAAAAAAATGTTGTGCATGAAGTGATTAATAAAAACATATTTTCTTTTAAAGAAGAAAATTACATAAAATGTATTAATTTATGTTTTTGAAGAGTCTATTTTTATTTTTTTAAGTTTTATAAAGATGTGTCTATTTTATACAACATAATTTCACATAACATAATTATATTGAAAAGATATTTGTCAATATAAATTATTTTTTAATAAAGTTTTTCACTAATATACTTCTTATTAACTTTAGTTAACAATTTAACTATTAATTTTTATTTTCTATATTTAGTAAAAAAAAGTAAAAACACACAACTATTACTTGAAGTTTATACATTCTTCTTTTGGTAGGTTGATTGTTAAATGGGTTTTGAAAGGGCCCCAAAACCATATTACAATGTGGTCATTAAAAACCCCGTGTTAGTGGAATATTAAGACCAAACATGGCCCCGGAGGGTAGTCCTAGTTTCGCAAAAATAAAAACATAACTACTAGGGGATGGTCCTGATGGGAGGATCTCGAATTACAAAATGAACCTTTAAGGTTCTAACAAATCATCAACCTTCAGTGTTATGAACTCAACTTGGATTTCATTAGCTGCATCATCAAACTTGAATAGGATCTTAATCTGGTCGTGGAGTTCATCCATGACTTCGACAACTTGATGGTATAGCATCCATGCTACCTTAGTTGCATTTAATTCTACAAAAAAATTTACCATAGAGTTGGCCAAGGGTGGAAAAAATTTATACATTTTTAAGTAGCTTTAAAGTTATATTTAAATCTATAATTTTAAAAAATAATGAATTGATGTTTTACCCTTGCAAATCTACATATCTTCCTTCAACCTTTAATATAAAATAAAACACCTAAATAAAAATAACTATAATACACCTACTTGAAATTTATACGTTTTTAAATAGATTCATGATTAAATATGTCTATAATTTAAAAAAATGACAATTTACCATTTTTATATAAGGAACCATTTTTCTCATCCACAAAAATTATTAATAATTTATAAACATATTAAATAAACAACCACAATGAATAATCCACATAAATTAAAACAAGACAAATATGTAAATTACTCCAATGTTTTCAATTTATAATTCAAACCCTTGAGGTAGGACAACATTGTACAATGCTCCTTATTGGAAGGAAACCACTCCTTAATATATCTTAACATGAGATTCCACAAATATATTATTCTTCTCCTCTCCTATATGAGCATCTTGCCTACATTATATAATGCTCAACTACCTACCACTACCACTTATCCATACATGTGGGATAATTATATTTATTACAATATTATAATATTAAATTTCTATTCAGGGTACCTAACATTCCATCCTCTTACAAAATGTTTCATCCTCAAAACAAAAAGAGATAAAATAATATATTTTCAGCCTTATTGTGAAGTAGTATCGATCTCAATCATCCATCCATCCTAGTAAAACTTTGATTGGTGGTGATCCTCACCAATGTCGATATGTCATTCTTCCATTTGAATTTTTGGAAGTAATATCTTGGTTTAATGTGTTGGAGGAATATTTCTGTTGGTAATAATAATCACTCTTTTTCATCTATGAATGCTTTATTTTGTCAGTTGAGTATCTAGGACTACTTTGTTGGCTTCATGCTTCTATCCCTCTACTTTGGTAACTCAAATTATGAGTCTATTTGTTCCTTGATTTCACTACACCACTTTGAAAACTAAAGTCGCTATGATTTCTTTGCCAAACACTGCCATAGTTGACACCCTTATGATTCCATGTAGAACCATGATATTTTTGCCTTAATCCATGCCTCCAAGATTGTTATCGCTCCTAGTGGTGTGGATGGTGATATGCTACAACCTTAACCTAATGTTCTACCTTATTTGTCTCCATATTTTGCTCCTCTATTTTAAATTATTCTACATGATGTTCTCTCATGTGCCCTTTGTTTGATGTGTCCTTGTGTTATTTTGTATTTATTGTACTTTGCTAATATTTTTCTCATAATCTTTGTTGTTGTTTCTTCACTAGACTCTATTGTTGCTACTTATTTCTTGGATTCTATTCTAAGTTTTGATGTTTCGTCCTCAATTAATTTCCCAACAATAGATTCATTTTTGTTCATCGTAAAAGAGATTCTTGTTTTCCTAAGATCCTTACCTCTTACATTGGAAAATATCAAGTATTGTTATTTTATTTTTCCTATACAATAACTTCATGAAATTGTTTTGTACATTAATATTAATAGTACCCAAAACATTTAATGAAGGATAAACAAGAACAATGTTTTCATCATTCATCTCAATAGCATAAAATTCTCAATGTAAAATATATTTGTCCATGGTGATCTTCAAATATTTAAAAAATTGAACATTCATACCCTCAAGTTGTATTTCTATGATTTACTTCACCTAAAATTGCAACTTCTTAGCCAAAGACATATTAATGACATTGTATATACTTCTAGGGTTTATAGAATTAATAAAATTTTCCTTTTGGATGTAGCCATAGACCTACAAAATAATTTTTTTAGATTCAAACATATTTTTTTGAACACTATTTAACTTATATGGCATTCAAGTTGTAATTCCTTCAATCTATACACTATCATCCTTCTCTTTTCCTTTTTTCAATTTCTCATATATTAACTCTCTTTTAATTTCTTTTTGTTCATTCTACGGCCTATTAATGCTTTTGCATAGCTTGTGAATGTATTATTCAAACTAGTAATTTTTTCATCATTTTTCTCAAACTTCCATTTGCTTGAAAATTCTTGCTCATTTCTTCCCAAGTCAGTTGATAATCATGGGCAATAAGAAAATTATGAAGCCAAGGTTGATCTTCTCCTTCAAAATATTGAATAATCCAATATAGAAAAATATAATTTGTAGAATACATGGATTTAAATTTCCTCCACCATTTCTTAGCATCAATATCATCCTTTCTAGTGAATATTGACAACTCCATGGCCTCAAAACCTAAAAAAAAATAAAACTTGGATTTTTCAAAAATAAAATTCCTCAAGTCTTTTCTATTATTTTCAATTAAATAATTAAATCTACATATTTTATTCAAAATAAAATAGACTATAACTGATTTTCTTATCCTAACTAATAGATATTTGCACTCTCTTGGTTCAAAATTTACCTGAGTGGATGAGATGCACCCTAGGTCTCAACAAATATTGAAAGACTCAAAAACTTTTATGAGTTGGCCTTTGAAAAAATGTTGATTCCTTGTAAAACTAATATAATGAAATAGATTTTAGACTAAAGTAAGAAATGCAAGGGTTAAGAAAATGTGCATGGTTAGAGATTTAAAATAAATATTATTGGGATTTAGCAAACAACAATTAGACACAATGCATAAGAGTCTTACACATTTGATATTTACTAATATCTAATAGACCAACTAGCATACAATCTTATAGAATATAATTTAAACCTATTTATATATCTTAAGAATTCCAAAAACTTAAATAAATAGTAATCCAAACTACAATCCAAATCAATTATAATTTCATAATAGAATACACATTCATGAAGTGTAAACATAAATGTAATAAGACATCAATCATATTATAAATCCAACAATAATTTTTAACAGAGTCCAAACAACACTTGATTTCTATTGATAGGTAGTAGTCATCATATAGTATACACAAATTATAGAAACTAAAGAGTTGACTCTTTTTATGAGGTATATTGAGATATTTATATGATTACATTGCTATTCAAATAGCTTTAATGATCATACAAAATTATTTGTAGGATTGAAAAGGGTGAGTGTAGAGCATGGGCATCATTTTTTAGCTTAGTCTAGCTTAACTATTTTGATTTGGTTGTACTAATGTGGTCGATTTTGTTCTTCTCCATGATCCTAGCATCCATGTGCCTCTCATAGATCTTGGAATCCTTTGATAGGTTCACTTTTTGCCACCTCACTTAGTTATTAGGCCAATTGTCCAAGGAGAAATGTGCGATGGATTTCTCAGGTTGTTTGAATCTTTAACAAGGTCGATTATACCTGAAAGAGATAGGACTAGGATATTTTATTCACTATTAGGCTCCAAATGCTTTTTTGGGCCTATACCCCTTGGTGAAGCTTCAAACATTTAGGATAGAGTATATTCCATGCTTAGGTGACATGAACTTCTCAAATTCTAGAACTTCTTCATACCTTAGTTAAAATTTGAGTCCAGCTCTCTTCCATGCTAGACTTTTTAACCCCTTGAGGTGGTGTAAAAGTCTAACCCTATTTCTCCTTTGTATTTTGACTTAGCCAAATTTCATATCTAGTAGGGTTGAACGTTGGACTATTCTTCCTCCCATGAGGATGTTAGAATTTTAAAATTTTGGCCTAGAATTTGCCTTTGCAAAATTTAAAGTCCAGTCTCTTGTGGAAATGCTAGATTTTTCCTGCTCTTGTGGTGATTTCAACTTCCTCAAAAATTCAGCCTTCTCTCCATACTTAACCAGATTCTATAAGTGGGCAATGTGGTGAAATTTTAGATGTTGGAATTTTCTTTCCTTAAGGGTGACATGAGAACTTTGAAAGTTTGGTGGATTTTGCCTTAGTAAAATTTTAGATTTGGCCTCTATAGTAAAATGTTGGATGCCAGAATTTTTTTGCCCCTATGATTATATTATCTCTTTAAAATTTTGGCTTCCTCCTATCCTTAGCCAAATTTTCAAGTCTAGCTTTCTTCCTTACTAGACATTTTCTCCTTGAGGTGATGTTAGGCTTTAAAAATTCTAGCCTTCCTCTTTCCTCAAACATAGCCATTTTTTGAATATGATGCTATAGAAAATGTTGGACTTTCCTGCCTTGGCCAAATCTTGGGCTTGATGATCTATCCTATGCATATGACTACCTTCTTAATATTTATATTGGTGTTTACTAATTTCTTATAGCAAAAAAATTCTCTTGCAACAATGCTACATATGTGTGTTATTGTATTGACCCACATTATTGGTGCCTCTTAGGGGTTTTCTATTTGAAAAAATGGAGAACTCATATTACCTTATCCATTGGGTATGGAGTTAAAAAAGAAAGAAGACAAAATACACAAACACATAGTTCTATAAGAGTGTCATCTATCATATTTTTTCCTCAATGGTACCATCCATTGATGTTCTAACAATCTCATCCTTTCATTTTTGTGTTTGTGTCATTGCCTTGGATGTTTTGCCTTGTTTTTTGTTGGCTCTGTAGTCAATTGAGGGACCTTTTACAATCCAAAATGCTTGTAAAGCTTTATCTCAAAATTTCTTGGAGGGGACAACAACCCCTTGTATGTTATACATGGTATCCTTTAGTTGGAAGGTATTTTTATAGGAATGATTGTTATATCTCTGGACCACTTCTATCTTTGCATACTTTATAGCCTATCTAAAAATGTAAAGAATTAATTTTCTTTGAGTGGTTTAGGCCATGAATTGAACTCCATTTCATCATAAGCAATATGTTCCAACTACTCTTTGAGTTGCTCCTGAGTACAAAATTTGAGTGTCTTATCCCAAAATACTAGAAAACCAAGAACTACATTTTTTTCAATTAGGACCCTTATCTTCTTTGTCTTTATACTTTATATAGTGATCAATTAACATCCCTACATTATCAACTGATGGTTGTATATTATTTTATCTACACAAAATTTTGTTTCATTTAGGTACTTATCTATTAATGTTGATAACTAAGGTTTTAATTTTCTATTCCTTAGAATTTTGATCATTGCTTTTGCATACTCAACCTTTTTGGTTGTCTCATTATTTTATTGAATTTAGTTTGAGCATCCTAGATGACCTTCATGTTGTAGAATAAATGGTCTATTACCAAAAAGTCCTACATGGGTGTATTAACGATTTGATTTTAACTTTCTCTTTTGATTTATATCAATGCTTCTTGAGAAAGTTGGGGGCTTGTGCTTTCTTCTTTTTATCTTCCAACTCTAATTACACTATTGTAATTTTCTCTTCACAAGACTAAGGTGTTTATTCTAGTTTCTACAATTGCTCCTCTTGTTCTTGTGGTTTTTATATCTTTGTTACAATTGTTCTTCTAGAGCTTGAATTCTCTCATCCTTTTGTTGTAGTTCCTTTATATTCAAAGCTTTGCTTAAATACTATTGTAGTTGTTTTTCTTTCTTTTTTGCCTCCTCTTTATTTAATATTTTAGACAAGCAACCCACCCTATATTTTGTCATTCTATTTATTTGAATCCAATTTATTCCTTTGAAAATACAATGTAACCATATCAATTTGGATATATCGCATTATGTATTTCATTGGAAGCTTAGAAATTTCAACTTCCTACACCTTGATATCATAATCAACTACCATCATCTCTAAAGTAAGGATATTAACCTTTGGAATGACAACCACTCTTATCCACTTATTGTTATTTGGATCCACTACATCAAACATATAGGGTGCCACCTTCTTACTCTCTTTTTAGGTGGTCATTCTTATATCCATTTTTAGACATTGGCTTAATAGTTTTCTATCACTACTTGAACAAGCTCTGAGCAGGGGTGCACAAACCTGGTCATGTATGATGACAAGAATGAATTCCATATAGCTGATTCCATCCTATCTATAGACACCTAAAAAGTTTCAATGTAATGTTTTCCTAAGGCCAAAACTAATAACTTTGTAATAGTCCTAAATAATCCCAAAATGCACCATGTAACCTTGCAAAAATAAAATCTTCCCTATCTAGCCCCCTTTCCCCACTTAGCTCTCTCCTACACCAAGCCCCTAGTCACCATGTGACTTTCCCATCCCTCCTATCCTATATGCACAATCTCCTAGTCTAGGTGCACATCCTCCTAATCTATCCCTTGGACCATAGCCTCGATCCACATCACCCTAGCCTAGTCTACCCCTACCTTCCACATCCCATTCACCCTTAAAACCCCCATGCCTTTTAATTCCACTTAGGAAAGGTAAGGACTCTCCGCACCCAAGGACATTAATGAGGTATGGTGTGCACATGCCACTTGAATGGGGTGAGGACACTCCCCACCCAAGGAAATTAATAAGGTATTATGCACACACCCTCTTTGACCATTCAAGTGGAATTTCCTAGAATTTCCACCCCCCTCACCCATGATACTTGGCTACCATATCATGTCCACCTCACTACCCCATATCCCTTGCAAAATTCTATAAATACCCCCTTCATTTATTCATTTTCATGAGTGTGAAGTTACATGCCAAAACTCTACCAAATTTTCTTTTGAAATCTTTTGTGTGCTCACCCCTTGTTTACAAACTAGCCATGGAGACTATTGTATGCTTCAATTTTCCCATATGTTGTTTTTAAAAACTGCTCATAGGTGAAGACCCTCAATGAATTTATATTTATACCAAAGGATTCGAATGCCACTCTAGAGGTTCCTTGAAAGTTTCATCTAATTTTGAGTAGCACAACTTCAACCACCTATCTCTAGGAAATTTATAGTCACAATCGCCCACCCCTAGGTAGTCCACTCTCTAGAACAATTTTAATCAGGTATTTGGTTCTTTATAGCCTCTAGACCCACTTCCTAAACTTTTTTAGTATTCTAAATAGCCAATATTCAACCACCCATTCCTAGGCATTTCAGAGTCTCAACCTCGTACCCCTAGGTGGTCCACTCCAAAGACTAGTTTTGGCCATAAAATTAGGAGTAGATAGTCAGAAAAGGTAAGCAAGATAATATTTCATGTGTTTTACAATGTTTTAAGCTATGTTCATGCTTTAATCAAGTTTTCTTGCATTGTTATTGTTTGCATCTTTCATAAACTTGGGTCTAACCAAGGTAGGCCCTTTAGATGCTACTAATCCTTATGTTTGGTTGTGTGCATGGCTCACGGAGGCACATGCAACAAAGGGTGGTTAAGCATTAAAGCATTAAAAATCCACCCACTCTTTGAGGTGGTTTAGAAAACCTTTTGGGCATCATTTTATTCACTTTTGTAAAATAAATATCCTACTTTTGTGAACCCCTCTTGTAGCCCATGGGGTATTGTAATAAAAGCATATACTATCACATCGTTTGTAATGAAATGAAATTATGATTTGTCTACACCACATTTTGGTCATAATGGTGAGACCTAAATCTTGACCACACCCAGCATCGTTCATTTTGTAGGCTATAGAAATTATTATTTTCTTGTTATCTTTAATTTCATCATTTGCCTTGTGTGTTATTTTAGCATTTTGCACATCTTGTGTACTATTTCTACATTTTGTCTACTTCTTTAGGTTCAAAATCACTCAAACATTGCCCAAATACCATTCATACTAGGACCCATCCAAGATAGTACCCTATTATCTATGAAAATTTTTAACTATCTATGCCTATGTAGTTCATATTCCCAACCGCCCAAGCCCAGATAGTTGACAATCTATATCACCCCTATGTGGGTGGTTCACCTACTATCACTCTTAATCAAGACTTGATAGTCAAGAAACTAGTTTCACATAGCCCATCACAATGGTTTTAGGTGTATATGATTTATTATCACCTAATCATCAATCATCAATCAAATTGGGGTGTCCAAGGAAAAGCTACCAGACTGTCCCTTGAGGCACAAGAACTTGATACATTAGAGCTAACCAACCAAAAACTCCTCCTAGGCTCAACCACTTGAGGATGGTTGGTTCTTACTATGAACCACCTAGGGTATGATGGTTGTAGTCACAAAGTAGATTCTAATCATAGAACCTAAACCACAAACCCTACCAAGTGCCAATAAGCATAGTTACTTAGGTAGGTGTCCATGTTCTCAATTTTCAGTTTGATTTAGTGAAAGAGAGTGCAATTTGAGGTTTTTGTTTTGATTGTTAAATTCAATTGCTTTTCACCTTGGATCACACTAAACAAAAGTTATATTCTTATCTATATGCTCTCCTCTCATGCTCAAAATGTGATCTTGAGGATCAAAAGGGTGGAAGAAGCTTTTGGAGTCAAAGAGCTTGTTTTTTCTTCATTGCATTCTTGCATATCACATTAAATAGAATGTGTTGCCTATGTATACTCTCTCTTGCCTGCTCTGGGATCTTGGAGATCAAAAAAAGGACAAAGCTTCTAAAGAAAAAAACCCCCACCACAAATCACATAAAAATAATTTTTAACCCACATACTCTCCCTCCTCACCACAGAGCAAAAGAGAAAAAAAAAAAAGAAAAATCCACACAAAAAAACAACACAACATCTCCCCACTCCCCACCATATAAAAGGTTCTCTATTTTATGTATGCTCTTCCCTTGCACTTCATGCAAACTTGGGAATAAAAAGAGGATAGGAAACCTGGTATCAATGACCATCATCATCATATTTTCATGCTTTCTTAGAGTAGATTTCATTTCATGACCTTTATTGCATTCAAAGAGTAGGTTTATTTTTATGATATTTTTTTATTTCATAGAGTAGGCTTAATTT